>OY979708.1:44986193-46440947 GCA_963855925.1 Inga laurina
GCGAGCGTGTGGAACCGCCCCCTACATTGGTGGACGAACTTTCTCCTGGAGGATGAGCTCCTCCGGGTACTTGTGTTCCCATGCTGGCCCCGGGTTCACCTTTGCCTATCTGTCCAAGCCATAGGCCTTGCTCTATCAATCAATAGGCTCCCTGGTCCATACTAGAATAGAAGAAGAAAGGATAAAGGAAGGGGTCTGATGAAGGGCTCCCCCCTAGAATACATCATCTCCCGGGCTATGCTTAACCACATTCAATGAGATGCATCCTCTTTTGCTTCCGTGATCTACTCTAGGTGAAGGTCTAGAAGGCGATCTCTAATGGCTGATCAAGCTGCTCCTTTCTTTCTCTGAAGAAAAGGAAAGGCTATGCTAGGGCGTGTGGTCGACGCGTTTTGCCCCCTTAAGTTAAGGCTGATCCTGTAAATGATTGCTTGAGTACGGATGAAGAGAAAATCTTAGCTGATCAGTTGGGGTGCTGGAGAGGGGCAAGTACTAGCAGGGATTCACTGACGGAGTAATCGAGTGAGGCTTGAAGACCAGTTATTGAATCAGTTGGTGCCATTAATTCTGTTCGAGGTAGGGCAATAGGAAATCTCTCTCTTTATACAAAATATCTTGAAAGGCGAAGAGCGACTACTTTTGACTTTCTGCTCGTAGTTCCTCTATTCTTAGTGTAGTGATAAAGTACTAGTGCAAGAGCGCTTACGGCAGCTCGTAGCTATTGGTGGCTTCCTTCTCTTTAAGAAAGAGGGAAGGATTCACCGCTATGGAAAACCTGATCTCATGGATTAGCCAGAACAGTGGAGAAGCAAGGAACTGGTAGTTACATCTTCAGTCTGTAGTGACTCATTCATCGGGAGCGGAGGGAATAGCTTCAACGGAGAAAGAGGGGTCGGAAAGCGAAAGGGCAGAGGGATCAGAGTCAGAGGCAAGCGAGGACTCCGCAGTAGGGGCTTTCGCAGTAGCAGTGCCATGAGTATGAGGCATCCAATAAGGAAGAGATACTTAAGTGTGTTAGGAGGGAGCTAGGAGTCTTCCCTTGAGTCTTCCATTCATGCCATCATGGAAGGGGCTACCTATGAGGTATGGCTTGAAAGCTGTTTTCTACTATGTACTTTTGGAAAAATGATCATACCATAGAGATTTCTGGACAAACTAGCGAGGAGTTGACTCCCAGGAGGGGAACAAAGAGCAACAGACTTCGCTTCGATCCCTACTGCTTTAAGTTCAATCCCCTTAACAACAGGATTTATACCAGCGGGTATAGGATTAGGATTAGATCGTACACCCGCAAACAAGACTGCCATGGGCAGCTACCAGCTTTCCTTTCGAAGCTCGCCGGAGATCTATTCCTCTTCCTTTCTGCCTTCTCTACCCGGGAGTCACAAAAAGTGGCCGAGTTGCTTTCAATGGGCCATATCATACACAGTATTTGCATGGGTCTTCGGGAGACCGCCGTATCTGTTCTTAAACATCCGTCCACGTACAGAACAATCCTCCTTTTTGTTTGTAGGTACGGTAGGACTCGCTTATATCCAATGCTTCCGCTCAATAAGGTTTCTCCTATCTAGCTAATGACATGTTAGTATATGTCGCCTTAGCAGGAAGCTAAGATGAGAATGAGTGTGACATACCCATTCCAGTGGGAGCTTCGCCCTAGCATACATATAAGACTTTATGTGCTATTAGCGACCATATATAAGGGAGTGGACGAATAGATCCCTGCTTCGTCACTGTGTGAGCCCTTGAATTACTATCTTTTTGTACCCTTAAGACCTAAAACTACGTCGTGAAGAGGATGCTTGATGCTGCTACTTTAGCATGTATCCTTGGATCATGATTGATGCGGTCTCGCGGTCCAGTGCTGAATCAGAACTGGGCTACATTCACTCTGTTTCTCCTTACTCGTTTGGTCATTCTCATGTGGTACAAAGGAGGATTAATTAAAATGCTTCTTGGCTCTGGTTTCCTACAATGTGATATGGATAATAATTCAGGGTTCTGCAGCATATGGAAAGGACAGCAATTGGACCAAGATGTGAAGGGTGTAGCAGCATTCAAGATAGAGAATTCTACACTGTCAAGAAGTTTTTCAGAATTTTAAGGTTTCTATTTTGTTGATTTTGGTTTGTATGTTTTGTTGTTAACCATCCCTGAGGGCAAGGATGTTTTTGGGAGGGGGTATTGATATGTAACTGTAATTACAGTTCATAAATCGGTTAGATGGTTAGTTAGGATATAGCCATTAGTGTATTAGTTAATGAGTTAGGCTCTTACATGATGTCCAAATGACCCCTAGTCTTATAAATAGGCATACCCCTTATTGTATTAGTTAGTGCGTTAGGCTTTTGCATGATTAGCCCAAATGACCCCCAGCTTTATAGGTAGGCATACCCCTTATTGTAACTCTCAGATTTGTGATGATGGAATAATAGTGTTACTTTGAATTCACTTTGTCTCAATGATAGAGTCTCATTTTATTAATATTTATTTTATTAATTGAATTTGTTTTTATTATCATTTTAGGAAATCTGAAAATAAGTGGATTATCCACAAATAAGATTTAAGATATTTCAGCAATATTATTTATTATTTTAGATATTTCAGAATAAGTGGAATATCCACAAGTAGGATTTAGTAACTAGAATTTAGATATTATTTTAGTATTTCAGATATTATTAGGATTTTAGATATTTTTAGTATTTTTGATATTATTTAGATTTCCTAGTTTGAATTTTGAATTAGATTTTTATCTCTCTTTGTATTCCTATAAATTGGCCCTTGGCCTATTCAATAAAGCATCGAATATTCAGAGAGTTAATTAAGTGTGGAGATTCTCCTGGGCTGTTCTTAGAGAGTTAGTGAGATGCTTGCTTTCTCTTTATAACAGAGTATTCTATTTCCTTCTTTTTCATCCTAAATTTAGATAATAAATCTGGTATCTTAACAAATGGCATCAGAGTTGTTCGATCCGGTAACCAACCCTTCCGCTAGTTTTCCTTCCTCATTCCCATCATACACTTCTTCCACTTTTGAGTGCCAGAATCACATCCTGGGAAAGTTTTCATCAACGGTGAAGCTTCAAGAAACCTTGATGCATCCTTCTAATATGATTCTTATGGATTGTGGCTCCATTGATCATTTTTTTCTTGACAGATTGGTGTCTTATGTGCTACATCTTGTTCGGCCTACCCTTGTTCTTGAAGTCTCATTTAGAGTTGTTGATACATCTTATATTGCCTTCCTACCATCGCTGCCTAAACCTCCAGACATACAAGGAAGATAATTTTTTCGTTTTGCCTTGAGGACAAGGCAAATTTACAAGGAGGGAATAATGATAGAGTCTCATTTTATTAATATTTATTTTATTAATTGAATTTGTTTTTATTATCATTTTAGGAAATCTGAAAATAAGTGGATTATCCACAAATAAGATTTAAGATATTTCAGCAATATTATTTATTATTTTAGATATTTCAGAATAAGTGGAATATCCACAAGTAGGATTTAGTAACTAGAATTTAGATATTATTTTAGTATTTCAGATATTATTAGGATTTTAAATATTTTTAGTATTTTTGATATTATTTAGATTTCCTAGTTTGAATTTTGAATTAGATTTTTATCTCTCTTTGTATTCCTATAAATTGGCCCTTGGCCTATTCAATAAAGCATCGAATATTCAGAGAGTTAATTAAGTGTGGAGATTCTCCTGGGCTGTTCTTAGAGAGTTAGTGAGATGCTTGCTTTCTCTTTATAACAGAGTATTCTATTTCCTTCTTTTTCATCCTAAATTTAGATAATAAATCTGGTATCTTAACAAATGGCATCAGAGTTGTTCGATCCGGTAACCAACCCTTCCGCTAGTTTTCCTTCCTCATTCCCATCATACACTTCTTCCACTTTTGAGTGCCAGAATCACATCCTGGGAAAGTTTTCATCAACGGTGAAGCTTCAAGAAACCTTGATGCATCCTTCTAATATGATTCTTATGGATTGTGGCTCCATTGATCATTTTTTTCTTGACAGATTGGTGTCTTATGTGCTACATCTTGTTCGGCCTACCCTTGTTCTTGAAGTCTCATTTAGAGTTGTTGATACATCTTATATTGCCTTCCTACCATCGCTGCCTAAACCTCCAGACATACAAGGAAGATAATTTTTTCGTTTTGCCTTGAGGACAAGGCAAATTTACAAGGAGGGAATAATGATAGAGTCTCATTTTATTAATATTTATTTTATTAATTGAATTTGTTTTTATTATCATTTTAGGAAATCTGAAAATAAGTGGATTATCCACAAATAAGATTTAAGATATTTCAGCAATATTATTTATTATTTTAGATATTTCAGAATAAGTGGAATATCCACAAGTAGGATTTAGTAACTAGAATTTAGATATTATTTTAGTATTTCAGATATTATTAGGATTTTAGATATTTTTAGTATTTTTGATATTATTTAGATTTCCTAGTTTGAATTTTGAATTAGATTTTTATCTCTCTTTGTATTCCTATAAATTGGCCCTTGGCCTATTCAATAAAGCATCGAATATTCAGAGAGTTAATTAAGTGTGGAGATTCTCCTGGGCTGTTCTTAGAGAGTTAGTGAGATGCTTGCTTTCTCTTTATAACAGAGTATTCTATTTCCTTCTTTTTCATCCTAAATTTAGATAATAAATCTGGTATCTTAACAAATGGCATCAGAGTTGTTCGATCCGGTAACCAACCCTTCCGCTAGTTTTCCTTCCTCATTCCCATCATACACTTCTTCCACTTTTGAGTGCCAGAATCACATCCTGGGAAAGTTTTCATCAACGGTGAAGCTTCAAGAAACCTTGATGCATCCTTCTAATATGATTCTTATGGATTGTGGCTCCATTGATCATTTTTTTCTTGACAGATTGGTGTCTTATGTGCTACATCTTGTTCGGCCTACCCTTGTTCTTGAAGTCTCATTTAGAGTTGTTGATACATCTTATATTGCCTTCCTACCATCGCTGCCTAAACCTCCAGACATACAAGGAAGATAATTTTTTCGTTTTGCCTTGAGGACAAGGCAAATTTACAAGGAGGGAATAATGATAGAGTCTCATTTTATTAATATTTATTTTATTAATTGAATTTGTTTTTATTATCATTTTAGGAAATCTGAAAATAAGTGGATTATCCACAAATAAGATTTAAGATATTTCAGCAATATTATTTATTATTTTAGATATTTCAGAATAAGTGGAATATCCACAAGTAGGATTTAGTAACTAGAATTTAGATATTATTTTAGTATTTCAGATATTATTAGGATTTTAGATATTTTTAGTATTTTTGATATTATTTAGATTTCCTAGTTTGAATTTTGAATTAGATTTTTATCTCTCTTTGTATTCCTATAAATTGGCCCTTGGCCTATTCAATAAAGCATCGAATATTCAGAGAGTTAATTAAGTGTGGAGATTCTCCTGGGCTGTTCTTAGAGAGTTAGTGAGATGCTTGCTTTCTCTTTATAACAGAGTATTCTATTTCCTTCTTTTTCATCCTAAATTTAGATAATAAATCTGGTATCTTAACACTCAATCTCTCGGTTCTTCTCTCACAATTCCTCTATCTTCTCTCTTGAGTCCCTCTATTCCTGGTTCTTTCCCTCTCTTTCTCTCTTTCTCTCTTTCTTTCTATACAGAATTACAATTCTTTATCAGTCATTAATGATTTATTGTGGCGCTTCTTGACTAGTTATAAAAAACAGCAGCCAATGCTTACTTTTTTAAAAAGAAAAATAAAAAGACAATTTATTATAAAGAGAGGGTGAGACTTCCAGTATTTTGTGATTGATATGTAGAAACATGAAAAGTGTACATCAACTCAGCAAAACAACCCCATTTCGCATTAAACCTTCAAAGGAACTCCCAAAAACCAGCTAGTGAAGACTTTAGGTAGGATCTATCCTCTTTCGGGTTTCATGAGCATGCTAAATTTATAAAGTTATTGAAAACTCCTGCCTGCTGCAGTCTGCTTTTTGACATTTGGCCATAAATGTTGTCTTTTCCAGTCATTTCAAAAAATGGAGCTGGGCAATTGGATCTTCTTATATTGGACGCTCTATACAAGGTCTGTAATATCCATTTTCAATGTATTTCAGAAATCAAATGTTTGAGGTGCAAGTATGTAGTATATATTCCAATGACCAAGATGCACAGGCAATCAAAATGCAGCTGTATTTCTTTTAATTTATGGGTAGATAGATGGCATAAAACTTAGTTTAGTCACTGCAAGATTCTTTAGTGGAGGGAATTTCGCCTTCTCAGAATGGTCCATCAGTAATACTTGTTAGAGGAATTTGAAGTTTGTAACTCGTATCAGAATAAGCCGAAGCACCTTTTATTGAGAGACCTTATCATTTAATATGGAATTCATATTTTTTTAAACTTATAATTACTTATGGAGAAGTAGGTATGCTTGCCATGTCTGTTGTGCTCTCAATCTTTTCTGGACACTAATTTATTTCAGCGAGATACAGTCATTGTTATGACCTTTAGAATCTTAAAAATGAAAAAGAACAATTATCAGTTGATTAATATTTTGACAAATCTTGATTGTGCTTTTGCAAACCCATTCTTATCTGTTTTTTCCCCTCATCTTTATAACTTTCATGCTTTGTGAGTTCCTTCTTATATGTATTCTTATTGCTAGACCTCCCAATAACAAATATTTCCTTCTTGATGTTCTGCTTGCCTTGTTGCAGACTGGGTCACATAACGTGCACTTTTGCCTTCCGCAGGTTTGCATTGCTTTTTGAAACTGATGTTTATACTTTTATCTACCTGAATTAAATTTTATCAATTTATAATCACACAGGCTCTAGAAGCTGTGAAAAAATTATGTCCAAAGCAAACCCTATTAATTGGAATGACTCACGAGTTTGACTACCACAAGGAGAATGAATACTTGATGGAGTGGTCCAGAAGGTACATATTCTTGCCATTCTTTAAAAGCAATAATTGTTTCCCTTCTGTAAATAGATTAAGCAATACTACCTTTGGTTCTTAATATAAGATCCACTTAATTAACTTGGGTAGATTAAGGAAACTAGTTAAATTAGTTAGTTGTAAAAAATGTGTGTTGTTTTCCCTAAATACTTTCTTAAATCATTTGCATTGAAACTACCCCTTGATGCAAACTCACTTAATTAACACATGCAATCAATAGGGGATAGTTTAGGGAAAAAATGGTCAATATGAGGGATAAAGTGAATTGATGTCTTATATTTAGGACTCGATCTAACCTATCAACTATTAACTCTTATATTAGAGATCGGAGATAGTAATAGACATGCTCATAAAAAATGAACCTTGTGAATCTAGTGAACAGGTAATTTTAAGTGATCTTATTCTGTGTATATGATCAAATAAGAGAGTAACTTTCATGATTGTGTTTAGGGAGGGAATTCCAGTTCAGCTTGCGCGTGACGGCTTGAAAGTCCCCATAGACTTATAGTAAGTTGAGGTATTGCTCGTGGATCCGAACCTCTATTTCTTCATATTAGGATTGGTTTTACTTACTAAATGAGAAGATTATGAAGGAGAGAAACATGCATTTGTGGGATGTCTCATCCTTTTTGGAATGGGTGGCCCTCCTAAATAAATAAGCACATTGGTGGCATACTATTGCATGTTTTTTTCCCTTGTTCTGTTTGATAATTGCTAGCTTACTGGCATCTTGCCATTAACTTATCTATAGGTGTATCATTTATGAAATGGCCTTTTGTTCCATTTACTCAAGATGGAAAGCTCTCCTTTTCCTTATCGACATTCAAATAGGAAAGATAAGAAATACATTTCCATTTTTTTCTATTGCTTTTTCCCCCTTTATCCTTTCATTACTACATAATAGAGTGCCCAATATGAGCTGGTTTATTATTAGCAGCTTGTGAATAATGCAATTTTCTGAACTTTTTTTTTGTATTTTATTTTGCATTTTTATTGAATAAGAGGTATCAACACTTTTTGGGTTGTGTATATTATTCAATAGAAAGCATTACAATATATCAGCTAAAGAGTGCGCCATTAGAGGAAAGAATCATGCAAATAGATTAAGTGATAATTACCCTAATCAAATTACTACAAATTATGAGGAATAAAGAGTCAATCAATCAGAGAGATTTATGGGATCTTGGTTCTGATTCGATTATGATTTCGGACACTCCTCAAGCCGGAGAATATATATCAATCATTCCTAGCTTGCATCGAAACCCATCAAATTTAGCTTTGCCTAGCGGTTTTGTCATTATATCCACAATCTCTGATCTGCATATCGTATGTAGGACAGATGCATGATGCTTGCTTCAACCGTTTCTTTAATAAAGTGCCTGTCTACCTCAACATGTTTCATTCGATCGTGATAAATAGGATTCTTTGTCATTTCAATGCTGGCCTTGTCACACTAAAGTTGCATGGGTCCCTCATATGTAATTCCCAACTCTGTCAATAGCTTGATAACCCATATTCCTTCACATACTCGTTCATTAATGGCTCTTAACTCCGTTTCTGCACTACTTGAAACCATGGTTTGTTCCTTGAGGTAGGACAGTAACACTTGTACCCTTTTTGGGTGGAGGAGTAACCAAGAAATATACACTTTTGGGCTCAAGCATCAAATTTGCTTCCATAATGTTTACGTACAACGGCAACACATTGAAACACCGTTTGGGGTAATTGGTGATAAGAGGACAATTTGGAAGGTGTCAAGGACTTTTTGGATAGGAGTGGTGTAGTTGAGGACTTTGGAGGGCATTCAGTTGATGAGATAAGCGGTAGTTAGGACTGCATCAGCCCAGAAGATCGTGGGCTCATTTCATTCCATTAATAAAGTTCTGATAACCCCCAATAAGTGTAGTTTTTGCGCTCAGCGACCCTATTTTGTTGAGGTGTGTAAGGACTTTGGTGATGAATTCCTTACTAATCAAGAAACTCCTTAAAGGTGCTACTCAAGTATTCCCTAACATTGTCACTCCGTAGAACCTTGATGGAAGTTTGAAATTGATCTTTCACAAAGGTATAGAAACTTTGGAAAACCCTGACTACCTTAGATTTTTCTTTCATTAAGTAAACCCATGTGGTTCTAGTGTGATCATCTATGAAAGCAACAAATCATTTGGTGCTTCCCAGGGTTTTTGTTCTTGTAGGACCCCAGATGTCACTATGGATTAGTTGGAAAGGGGTGGAGGGTATGTAAGGCTGTTTTGGGTATGAGGATCACATTTGTTTAGCGAATTGACAAGTTTCATAATGAAAAGATATGAAATTTTTATTGAATAAATTTGGAAACACATGTTTTATATAATCAAAACTAGGATGGCCTAAATGATAGTACCATAAAAATACATCTTATTTTGAGAACTTGAGTAAACCAGTGCCTTCCATGCATTCCAAGTATCTTTATTCTTCAAACAATTTTAGGTAGAAAAATCCATCACACTCTCTAGAAATCCCGATTGTCTTTCCCGAGTTTAGATCCTAAAAAAGACGCAAATCATCATCAAAGATCACTCGTCATATTTGCCCCTTAGTTAATTTGCTCATAGATATTAGATTACAAATAAGTGCATCTATAAACAAAACAATGTGAACTCTTAGATAATTAGATCGCATGACTGTGCCAATTCCTTCAACCTTCGTGAACAAGCGATTAGCAACTTTGACTTGGAGGTTTTCAGGACAAAATTTAAGAGTTGTAAACAACGTTCGATTACTAGTCATGTGATCTACAGCTCCTTAGTCAACAATCCATGTGTCTTCACTAGTCTGTACAACATTGGGAGCTATAATAGCATTACTTGATTGCACCGTATTGACACTAGACATAGAGTTTAACTTATTTTGTTTGTCAAGTATCTTGCGAAGCACCTGCAATTCCTCTTGGCTTAAGTAATCAACACCCTCAACTTTATGCTCAGTTGTAGTAAGATAGCTTTGTTGGAAGTGTTGTCTTCCAATTGATGGTTTGCCATGCAATTTCCAACATTCTTCTTTGGTATGCTCCTTCTTCTTGCAATAAGTGCACCATTTATTATTTCTCCATTCATCTTGTAGTCCTTTTACTACAAGAGTTGAACCCTCAATTTAACTTAGTTTGCTTCAATTAAGGAGTTTTCGGCTTTCTTCAAACTGCACATGGTTTACTACATCAAATAGATGTCGTAAGAGTTTTAACCCCATAATTATGCTCCTTATCTCCTTAAAAGAATCATTGAGTCCGAGGAAAAAGTCATATACTCTTCTTTCTTCCACTATCTTCCTATACAATTGAGCGTCCTCGACGTTCTTCTACGGGTGCACCATAAATAGGTTTTGTTGTTGCCAGAGTTTCAACAAAGCATTGTAATAATCATTCACCGTCATATTACCTTATCTAAAATCTTGGTGTTGCTGCTTTAAATGGATCAAGGCAGCGTTGTTATAAAGAGAAGAGTAGGTTTTTTCTGGTCGAATCCTAGATTTCTTTTGCAGTATTTGCCAGGAGGTAACCTTAACGAATATCAAGAGTCAAAAAGTTGCATAACCAAGTCATGACTTGATTATTTTCAGCAAACCATGTATCAAAACTTGGATCATTAGGAGCTACTCTATTAATATATTTCTCCTTCCTCTTGCCACAAATGTGTCTTAGCATGCTTTGTGACCATTGGAGATAGTTTCTTCCATTAGACTTATGGTTAATAACCATAATTTTATTTTCTGAGAATTCTGGTGCCGTGTCTATAGCTCTGGGTGGTACTGTAATGGTAGTGGCAAAATTAGAGGAAGAGGTGGAAGACAAATAAGAGTTGCTTTGGGTTTGTGGATTTGTATTGACATGAAAGCCACTGGATTAGTTATGGACTTTGTTGACTTTTGAGGAAAAGAACTAAGTAGAGGAGGACATTCTGAAGGGTTCTTTGTTTTGGGTAGAAAGGTCACTGGAGATGATGGCACGTGGGAGTCATGTGTGGTTAGATGGTCGTCGATCTTTCTGGTTACTCCTGGGTAGACGGTGTGATGCCACACGCCATCTTGCTCATATCGGACACCATCATTATCCATTGTCTCTCTCCCCTCTCTCGTGTTTTTCTCTCCTTGCCGTTGTTCACTGTATCTCTCGCTTTCTCTGGCTTTGATACTATATTGAATCAGAAGTATCAACACTCTTTGGGTTGTGTATGTTATTTAGTAGAATGCATTACAATATATAGGCTCAAGAGTGAGCCATTTGAGGAGAGAATCAAGCAATTACATTAAATAATAATTATTATAATTTGATCATTATAAATTAGGAGTAATACAGAGTCAATCAATCAGAGGTTGTGTTTATTATTCATTGGAAAGCATTGCAATATATGGGCTCAAGAGAGCCATTTGAGGAGAGAATCACGCAATTACATTAAATGATAATTACCCTAATTAGGAGTAATAAAGAGTCAATCAGTTAGAGAGACCTGTGGGATCTTCACTCTGATTTCCAACAGTTTTCCTAACGTTTCTTGTCTGAATCTCTCCAAAACAATTTCAAAGTAGTGTGATAGACTAGTTAATCACCCATCTGTGTATGTAGCTTGGTGAGAAACGAAATGAACAATATTTAGTTGAAAATATAGAAAGCGAGAACCCTCTCTATGAATGTTGCAAGAATTTTACATTCTACAATTTTAGTGCAGCGTGGTTTTATTTGATGTACGAAGGAAAATTTTAGTGCAGCGTGGTTTTTTTAACGCTGTTCGGATGAGAGATTAAAGAAAGGGGGTGGAGAGAGAAATCATTATTCTGACATATTTAGTATGCATTATTTAAGTTATTGAGGAATTAATATTTTCATTACACAAAAGAAGCATACCTTCGAATGGGCCAAGGAAATATGCTTCTTATTATGAGCGAAAAAAATGTGCTGTCTAATTTTTCCTAAAAAAAAAAAAAACCATGTTGACACTTTTTTATTTAAAATATTTTATATTTCAAAACTTTTAGAAGTTCTTTATTATTTTATATAAATGCCATTTCTCTTGAGAATATTAACGTTATTTTTTTTATTAAAATAGTGCCTATGATTTTCATTTAATGATGAGTGTTCGTATGATTTGGCCATTTTAATTCCCCTTTTTCTCTTTATTCATTACTCCAAATCAAACTTTTTAAGAAAGAATGACATTTAAGTTTCAAAACGTTGAATTAACAAGTATATCCTTGAAATGATTTTAAAAAAATGATAAATTGTAAATATCAATTAACACCGTTGCAAACTGAGAGTTAAGTTTGAAATTGTTATATTAATATTTGTAACTTATAATTCACTTTTTTGTGACCTATTCATTCTCCCAACTTTGAAGGGAGAATTTCATTTAGGGCCCCTACAAGCAACATATTATTAAAAAGGGCCAATAGAATTTTGAAACCTCAATGAAGATGTCAAAATTTAAAGAACAACTTGTTGATATGATATATAAGGTAGGAATTATTGTCTTTTCCATAATCTATCAAATAACAACTTGTCAAAACTCGAAATTTCAGTTTGTTAATATTTCTATGAACAATTTGTCAATATCCAAAAGCCACACATGAAAACTTGTCAAACTCTAAACTACAACTTCTCAATATTTTATGAACAAATTGTCAGTATTTAAAGACCATTTAAAGAACCTTGTCAAAATCTGAACTGTAACTTATCAATATTCTACCTAGAAACAAGTTGTCAAAATCCGAACGATGTCTTGCCGACTTTTCTATAATATCAACAATTTGTTCCTTGAAGATTGAGAAGTTATAGAACCTTGATGATATGCTTGTTATGGGGGCTTCACGAAATGCTCCCAAACATTCAAGTCATCAGCACCTCCTTAGATCTTAGCATCAGTTACTGTACAAAGGCCAAAGCATCTCTCTGCAAAAACCACTAATCCCACTCTCGTTATGAACTTAAGATCATCGAGAAGGCAGCAAGGCCACCATCAATCATTATACTACTTAATTTAAGCCTCCCATTTCCATGCTTCCTTCAACTGGTCAAGTTTTCAACTCTCCTGTTACTTTTTCTTTTTTATAACCCTTGGTGTAATATCCCAAAATTTATGCAAGGGATGAATGTTCCAAAAGCAAGTGAAAATAATATTAGGAAAAAAAAAGAATTAAATAAAATATCAAATGATAATTTAATTAAAATAGCTATTGATATGTAAAATATTTGCATATTTATTTCTCCTCATGTGATGATTTTGAGGACAATATTTGAGTTTAATATAATAAATTTGGGTGTAATTGATAAATAAATAATGTTTTTTGGGATAAATAGTATTTTTTCAAAAACTATATATATAAATAAAAAATACAAAAGTTACTGTATCAACGTTTTCACTATAGCAGATATTTACTATAGCGGATGGAAAGCATTGTAGCATCGGAAGCACTATATCAAACGCACTTTTCACTATTCCAGACGTGGTTTATTGTTTGAAATCACTGTTCCAGATGTGATTCACTGTAGCAACACACTTTTGGCACTGTAGCAACGTGTTTTCTCCCTATAAATAGAGAGCAAGGCCAAGCATAAATGGAAGGGAGGGAAGAGATGTAGAGGTTGTTAGGATCGATAGGCACAACGGAAGAACTTTAAAAATTTTCACCAATCCTAATCGAGGATCTATTAACGGCGTTTAAACCAAGTTGGAAGGATTCATACCTTTTTTTGATGATTCAGAGTTTTCACGATCTCTAGGAGCCAAAACGTCAGGTCCGCTCCCTCTACCGGTATCCACACGAATGCTCTCCAACCGAGACTGCGTGCTAGCGCCTTTAATGTCTCATAGGGTTTCACTTGCGGCTCTCAATTCTCATGTGTGTATGAATATATATGCTCTACCAAGTTTATAACCTATGAGGGCTATTTTCAAATTTCAAAATTAATCATCATTAATTTTGAAATTAATTAACAATTAATTATCTTGATGATCCAATTAAATAAATTCAGTTTAAATTAAATCTGTCAAACAGTTTTAATTTAATCTATTTATTTAATCTAAATAAAGAGCCATTAGATTTAATTTATCTTCATAAATTAAATCTGAGATACTATATCTCTATCATGTTAGTTATTAAATTTAATATATCTTAATAAATTAAATTTAAAACTAACACAATATAATAATATCATATAATATATATATATATACATATATATATATAAGATATATATTTCAAAAATATATATATCTATATAATATTATTAAATATAATAATATAATATAATATATATAAGATATATATTTCGAATATATATATATCTATATAATATTATTAATGAATTTTATATTATATATATATATATATAAATATAAAATTCATCCACCCTAAATAAAACATTATCTCGTGTTGGGTCATTCTTGGGTGCGACCCTGTAGGCCCATATGAAGTTGGCAGTGGGCCAATAACTATACTAACCCAAAAGTCGCAAGCGGCCTCTAGCAAGACATTACGACTACCAATTCATATGAGGATCGTTATCACGATGCAACCTGTCATACAACCATGTCACGTCCCTTTTGTCACACGATATATCGATCAAGGATAAGGCATGGATAATGTCATCCTCTTGTTCCTGACCATTACTTTCTCGATTCCTAAGTAGCCTGATAACAGAGATAGAAACTCCTTTCATCATAGTATGGCCATACATTTCTCAGACTCACTCATTGAGGGGCCCAGTAATATCTCTCTACTAATGTGAGGGACAAATTCCATCTTGATCATTCATATTCCTCTGCATGAAAAATCACTAAGCCCGATCGTAGCCTTTATCATCACCAGGTTAAAAGTGACTTTTGACTAGTTCAAAGCTTAGCAACTCTCATGTAGGAATCCATGATGACCTCAGGTCTAAGGGCATTGTGACATGGTTATACATGAGAAAAGCTTATGACTTGATCCATGTAGCTTTCTCATAATAGGTCGGTCTAGCACCTTGTACTCTTACAAGTGCCTAAGACTTTGATTTGTATCTCGATATCTTATCAAAGTCATACTGGTCTTGTTTCATCTCTGCTCCCGCATAGATGACCGACAAGGGACATTTTAGGACA
Source organism: Inga laurina (assembly GCA_963855925.1). Taxonomy (NCBI): domain Eukaryota; kingdom Viridiplantae; phylum Streptophyta; class Magnoliopsida; order Fabales; family Fabaceae; genus Inga; species Inga laurina. Next base: position 45,001,287 of record OY979708.1, read on the forward strand.
ATCTTTATGAATTATCCAAGGATACAATTATCACAGTTAACATGCAAATACTATGATAACAGAATGGAGAAATTTCATTAAAATAATAATGTTCAAAGTACAATGATTGGTCCTTAAGGCACAATTTCCAACATCCTCCCACTTGCCCTAGGTGCAATCATTAATTTGCCTAATTCCCATTGCCCTAACATGACGCTCATGCTTTGCCTGTGCAAGTGGCTTAGTAAGAGAATCAGCAACATTATCTTCTCCTGCTACTTTACATATTTTTATATCACCTCTATCATTGATTTCTCTAATAAGATGTAATCGCATGAGTATATGCTTGGTCCTTTGATGTGACCTAGGCTCCTTGGCTTGTGCAATAGCACCGCTATTGTCACAGAACAAATCTATTGGATTTGAGATGGTAGGCACCACCCCTAGTTCAGTAATGAACTTTCTGATCCAAACGGCTTCTTTAGCTGCATCTGATGCTGCTATATACTCAGCTTCTATTGCAGAATCTGCTATAGTGCTCTGCTTGGAGCTCTTCCAGCTTACTGCTCCACCATTCAGGAGGAATACATATCCAGATTGCGATTTAAGGTCATCTTGGTAAGTTTGGAAACTTGCATCTGTGTAACTGGTTACGCAAAGCTCATCATCCAATCCACCATCCAAAAATAATGCGTTCGTGAGTGTGTTCTTGTTATCTTTCTTTGTTTGGATGTTCCCATATATATAGATGTGTTGGTAATAATTGTTGGAACATATTTCTTCATGCCCGTTAGAGCGTGCGCAGCCACTGTTGACTTTTCTAGTATTTGAAAAATATCCGTTTGCGGTAGGTGGTGGTAGGTGGCATTTGAACGTTGCATTTAACTTTCCTTATTTGGTAAGATCTCTTCATTGTTTATCTGTGGATATGCTAAGAATACTAATACAATGAAAGATTAATCATATAGGAAACAAATCAATGAACGTTGGAATGATTTCTAAATTTCTGGACTTGCATACTCGAGTAGTTACTCGAGTATCATCGGGAAAACTTTGATAAACTGCAAGTCAATAAGCAAACATAACATTACTCAGGTAGTGCATGAAGTAAACAAAATTTCAAACCTTTGGAAATACTTGTTTACTCGGGTGCTTACTCGAGTATGGCACACTTTACTACATAAGTTACTCTAGTAGCAACTCGAGTAAACCCTCAAATAAACTTTAGGTTACTCGATGCTTCACTCCAGTAATGTTGGCAGGATTTCAAAGCCGAGAGCACTTCAAGTTTGATTACCTTGTTACTCGAGTACTTACTCGAGTAAACATAAATTTTTTGCATAGCTTACTCGGGTAATGACTTGAAGTTCTCTTCCAACTAACTCTGCATCCTCGAGTAGTAACTTGAAATTCTTCTCCTAAATAACTCTTCATACTCGAGTAGAGACTTGAAGTGAATGGTGAGAAAAGCATTTCATGTTATTCGAGTAATACCTTCAGGTTTTGCTTACCACAGTGAGTTACTCGAGTAGCTCTTCGAGTAACATTGACAGGGTTGAAAATGCCGAGAGCAACACATTTCCTGAAACAGAGTAACTCGAGTACAGACTCGAGTATCATTGGTAGGCCGAGAGTAACTGAAAGTCTTTTACATGGTTACTCGAGTACTTACTCGAGTAACATTGGCAGGCCGAGAGCAACTCCAAGTGATTTACCTGGTTACTCGAGTAGCTACTCGAGTAACGTTGGCAGGCTGAGAGCAACTGAAAGTCATTTACCTTATTACTCGAGTGCTTACTCGAGTAACGTTAGCAGGTTACTTGAAGGTTGACCTAGTTACTTCAAGTTTCTGTCTCATTACTCGAGTATCTACTTGAGTAACCCTTTAGAAAACTTGGCACTGATCAAGTTCCTTAGCCTTTTCTCTTGGCCTTTCTTCATTACTCCAATTCTTACTTCAAGTGAAGATTTCGCCCTATTATTACTTTGTTCAAACTTATTTGTTTATCATTTCTTTTTCATACCATTCTTTGTTATCATCAAAACATGAGATCTAACATTCTCCCCCTTTTTGATGATGACAAAACTTGGTGATTTTGAACAAGGTTTTTGAAATTGAGTTCTCAATTAAATACTTCTTGAAATCAATTGCAATTTTGAAAAAAAAAAAACTTTTTGAAAACATAACATATTCTCCTTGCATACATAATAAACTCATTAGTCCCACAATGCAATATGTAACTTGAAAATTCAAATTAACTTCAATTGCATTACTTAAGATTAAAAATATAATACACAAGTAGAATTCATATGAAAAGCTAAAGCTCCCTAAATCCCATGTACAACCATATACCAAAATGAAAGAAAACTTAAAACAAACTAAGAGACTCCACAAAACCATAAAATCACACTCAAGCTCTTCTCCCCCTTTTTGTCTTCATCAATCAAGTGGAGGACTAGAAGGCTTGACCATGGAGATAGGCTTCACTAGAAGAACCAAAGATTCATCCGAATCAGAAGAATCAAAAGATGAGGAACTGGAAGATTCTGGTTCAGGAAGATTTAGTGGAGGGATGTGAATGTCATCTCTGGGAGGAACAGGAGAGGGCTGATAGACAATCATAGTGGTGGTCTCAACCTCTTCAGTACTATAACCCCCTAACTTTAAACACGTAATTATAATTCGATAACACATATTTAAATCGGATTAGAGACCATTGGATGCTTTAACCTCGTTTTAAACTTTCTGTCTCACAGTAACATTTTCACAAAACTTTCAAAACTCTTTTTCCCATCCTAGTCTCAATTTCAATATTCAAATATAATTACCTGTGCAGTTAATGTACATTCATTCATATTAGAGTGTATAACCAAATCCCCGGCAACTCCCGGGTTCTATACATATATAACCTGAGGTCTATAAGTATCCACTAGGGGATTACACAACCAAAATCGAATATAAAATTCATATTTCAAAATATACAGTAATCCCAAGTTCAAAATAAGTAACCAACATCTCCAAGATCAAATATACCCCTAAAAGTCCTAATTGCTCCGGGTTGGCCTCTTCTTTCTTGAGCCACACGCCCTATCTGAAATGTTAGTCATAGGAAAGAATGAGATTCGAGAGAATCCCAGTAGTAACAAACCACTCACACAATGCAAACACAAAGCATGTACATAAATCACAAACAGCAATAGCAGCAACAATCTCAAAGATACATGGTTTTCCCCACAAACGACAGCACTCACGGCTGTATACACAATACGACAGCTCTTGCTGTAATCAACATCACGACAGCTTACGCTGTAATCACAATAACGACAGCTTATGCTGAAACGACAGCTTCCGCTATAAACGACAGCTTTCACCAGCTGTAACCGCAGTAGCATCAAAGATTCATCACAGAACAGTGATAACACACACATACAGAGCATTACACATAGTATAAGAGAGAGAGAGTCACTACCTGATCCTTTCCCGACGTTTCTTGGCACTGCGGGCTCATGAGGACGGCAAATATCAAATCCTGTAAACCAAGTTAGGGACAACCCGTCAATCTCTTTCCCAAGTTCTTATCTCTATAATACTTTAAGTTGGTTATCATTTGAAATCTTTAGGTGACTATTCTAGGTCTAAACATATGCCTAAAGGGTTGGGAAAGGCTATACTAAAAACCACCTTTCAAAAGTGCAAAACACTGATTTTTGGGGGTTGGCCGCGGCCCACAAATCCACTGGCTGCGGCCAAGAAAATTCTGTTTCTTGGCTGAACTTCCAAAAATCATAACTAATTCAGGAAAAATCGAAATAAGGTGATTCCAAAGCCAAATGAAAGCTATTTAAGTCCTCTTTCAAGGAAAAATATTGGCCATTACTGGAAATCACCACAAAAGTCCAGATTTACCAAAAACCTAACGTTGTGCCAAAACAGGATCCAGTTTTGATGCCAAACTTTGGACAGTTCAAACTCCCAGCTCACAAAGCGACATGACACAAAATTTATGTCCATTTTGAAGCTTGGGAAGTGAAATTCAAAACTGGAAAGTTTCATAATTTTCTAACATCATTAACCTATTCAAAACGCCCACACAAAAAGACTGCCCAGCACAGACCTTCAATGGATAGATTTTCTGTTTTTTTACAATTGCTTCCAATGGTTCCCATTTTCACATAAAACACCATCTCCACACCAATTTTGCCCAAGGAATCCATTGGAGCCATCAAAACAATCAAATTCCATCCATTTAGACATGTTCCACAGAAATCTTAACATGTCAACACAACATACACACAATCCACCACAATGCAATTCCTTCCATTCCAAAATTCCAAATCAACTCCCATGGCTCAAAGACACAATTTAACATCGCATTCTACACAACCCACTAACCAATTCCAGTATTCAAATTGGACCAAAAATCAGGGCAAAAATTTGAAATTCCCAAAACTAAACCAATAACCACAATGAATATAACAAAAGGTTCCAAATACTCACCTTAACTTCTTCCCAAGCTAGTTCATTGTTTCCCTCACTTCCAAATTTCCACAAGTTCTCAAACACCACAAATCAAAAATCTGAAACCATAGGAATAAAGCCCTCAACCTCATGAACAATATTAATGAAGGTGAGTTGAGCATTTAGGGACAAAACCTTACCTAAAACTCAAGCGTCTTCTTTCTCTTTCTTGCTTGTTCTTGGTGAAAAATGGAGGAGGATGAGAGAGAAGTGAAATATTGATGAAGATGATCACATTTCCATTCTTTCTATACACTTAGCCGACTTTGGAGGAAGAGAAAATGAGTTTGAAAACTTTGACCTCATCCATGGTCCATATCTTGACACTTGGCACCATCTTGTTCTCCCTACTATGATTTCACATAGATTTGCATGCACAAGATTCCACCTCTTGCTCTTTCAATCCTAGCCATTGATCTTAATTACCAATGAGTTTCCTCTCTGGTAACTGTCCAATCGGTCGATAAATTTACCATTTTGCCCCTGATTATCACAATGCTTACAAAACTATCACCAAGCACATTTTACATTACAATTCACATAATATACTTCAAAAGTGCTTAATTAACATTAATTGCACCCCCTTTGAAGTTATTAATCCTTGATTACAATCCAGGATATTACAAGTACCACCGGGAGTACGATGATCAGAGGGTGAGGGAGAGATTTCCTCTGTATGGGTAGGAGATGGAATAGGTTTAGGAGAGGGTTTAGGCTGAGGTTTGGGTGGTGAATCATCAATGATGATATGGATGGTCTCATTGGTTTCGGGGTTATCCACTGAGCATAGGATATCTTTGGGTCTTGGCTCAGGTGGACTAGAGACTGGAGGGATAAATGGCTCACCCTCAGTGTGATGAAGGTCAGATGGGATGTTCTCTGGAGTTGGTGGTATATGCTCTAGAGATGGTATATGATTTGGAGATGATAATGGTTCAGGTGCAGGTGATGATAGACCAGCAGAAGGTCCAGGACCCAAAGAGTCCAATCTGGCCAGAATTAACTTCAAGGTGTCACCCTGGGCACGTTGCTCAGCTAGCAACTCTTCGTGCCTCTTATCCATTCTCTCAACCAACTCAGCCATCTTGCCATTCATGTGAGTCATCAGCTCAGCATTGGTGTTGGCAATGTCTACATGAAATCCTCTGAGCATATTTTCCATGAAGTGCTGAAGTGTGGCATTGAGGAAAGAGGGTGATGATGTAGTAGCAGCTGGAGCCAAAGACTGAGTGTCATCCATTTTACTCGTCTCAGTCTCCATCTTCATCTTCTTCTTCGACCCAGACTCCAGAGGACCCTTGAGAGGAATTTCAATGTTGAGCTTCCCAATTTGATTTCTCCCAACTGGAGTAATCCTCTCAATATGCTCTTTGCTCTCCAGATACCATATCTTATTTTCCTTCAGAATGAGTGAAACAATCTGAGGATATGGCATAGGTGTGGTAGCTTTCCTATCTACTCTGTACCTCTTCATCTCAGAAAATATGTATTCCCCCAAATCTTTTTGTTCCTTCAGGAGTAAGGAAGCAAACCATCTAAAGTCCCTATTAGAAAAGTGGGTATAATTGTTGGCCTTGTTCACAAGGGATCTAGAGTAGATATACCATAGAACCCTGTGATGATCACACATGTCACTAGGTTTGAAATTCAAAGGGCCTACAAGCACACCAGGTTTAAGAACAGAGAAAATTTGGTTTGAATCAAGTTGGGAGGAAATGTCATCTGGTGGGTTCTCTATTCCTAACCACAGATTGATCCTAGAAGGTGAGATAAGTATATTTTGGCCTCTAAAAGTGGTAGTCATCTCTTCCTCTGTGGAATTTCTATTGGGTTCATCTAGAATCTCAAGATTGCAGTAAAAGTATGTGACTACTTTTGTGCAAAAAGGAAGTCTAATAGATAGCCAAGGCATAAATGGTTCTAGAAAGGGACTAAGATCATGCTTCAATACCTCCTGAAGTACTTTGAGATCCACATAGTGAGTCTTACAGACTTTTCACCTAGAGAATTGAGTGAGGTACTTCTGGGACTCCTCTAGCTTGTTGATATTAAACCCTTTTGGAGGTTTGGTGATCTCCTCTTCTGGCAGTTCTGATTTCTATGAAGATTGGCCCTTTTCAAGCTGATCAAGAATGCCAGCCATTGCCTTAGCCACATTCACATCATATTTAGGAGAAGGAGATTTGGCACTTTTGCCTCTCCCAGTAGAGGTGCTCTTCTTGGATTGAGCCCTTGTAACTACTGGCTCTTTGATAACAACACATTTTGGTTTTGGTTAAGGTTGAGGTTTGAGTTGGATTTTTACTTTTGACCTAGGTGTGAGTTTTCTTCTCTTTCTGGGAGGAGAAGAAAGAGGATAAGTGAGTTATGGAGATCCAGAAGAGTCTGTAGGAGTGAGGTTTTTTGTTCTAACCATTTTGAATCAAAGAAAGCTTGAAATTTCAGAAAACAGAGATATAAGTCGCGAGTTAGGGCTGGAAGAATCTGAACAAAATAGGACGTTTTTGGAGCTGAAATTTGATGGGTTTTGACGGAAATCAAGTAAGAAAGAGATTGTGAAAAGTTTTTCAGAGAAGACTGGGTGATTTACTCGAGGAGATTTTGTGGAAATGACCGAGTTTGTGACAGATAAAGACCTAGAACCCGACGTTACTCGAGGCCTTACTCGAGTAAATTGCATGTTTACTCGAGTCCATACTCGAGTGATCATACAAACAATTTCCAAAATAATTCATTTAAATTGCGTACCTGCCATGAATAATATTGTAATTATCAATGTATGTTCCCTCGATCATTTATAGCCATTTTAGAGCAGATTTGAGTCGATTCTCATCAAATTTGTGATCTGGACCTGCAGTTACTCGAGGCCTTACTCGAGTAGCCTTCAAGTTTACTCGAGGCTTGCCTCGGGTAACCTATCTTGTCTATTTTTGACTTTTGATTTCTCACCAACTGAACCGTTTGATTTAAATTTCAGGTAACTAGATACGTTACTTCCAGTTTTGGAAGACCATTACTCGAGGAGCTACTCGAGTAAAGTGCTCTTTTACTTCAAGTTGTTCCTCAGGTAATGCTTCACCGTCAGTCATTACTTGAAGTTGGTACTTCAGTAAAGGTGTACTCTGATAACCTCTGTTTTTATTTCTCAAAACAGAGTTTCAATCTTCCTGCAAAACAAGTTTCTACATACTCCAATGCTTAAATTAGTAATCATCAAATATCTTTATCTAACATTATAAGAGACTGAAATAACTTACAATTCATTGGGATTTACCATTCCCAATTCTCTTATAATGTATAGAAATTGATCTTTTGCAAGGGGTTTAGTGAAGATATCAGCTAGTTGAAGATGAGTAGGAATGAATATCACTTTCACATCTTTCTTTTGGACATGATCTCTGATGAAGTGATGTCTAACATCGATATGCTTAGTTCTAGAATGTTGAACTGGATTCTTTGCCAAGCTTATCGTACTAGTATTGTCACAATAGATTGGTATGTCTTTGAGATAAATACCAAGATCTTGTAGTTGTTGTTTTAACCATATCACTTGTGCACAACAACTTGAGACTGCAACATATTCGGCTTCCGTTGACGAAAGAGACATTGTATTTTATTTCTTGCTGGACCATGATACAAGGGATCCTCCGAGAAATTGTCCTTGTCCGCTGGTGCTCTTTCTGTCTGTCTTGTATCCTCCATGATCAGAATCTGAATATGCAACTAGATATTCACTCCTTCCTTTAGGATACCAAATACCCAATTCCGGTGTGTCAGCAAGGTATCTAAAGATTCGTTTGACAGTTTCGGCATGTGATTCCTTTGGTGCTGATTGATATCTTGCACATATACCAATACTAAATTGAATGTCAGGTCTGCTTGCTGTGAGATAGAGTAATGATCCAATCATTCCTCTATATTTTGTGATGTTGTAGTCTTTCCCTTTGACATCAGCATCAAGCAACGTAGTTGAACTCATAGGTGTGTCCGTTCCATTTGCTTCATCCATTCCATACTTCTTTAACAACTCTTTCAAATACTTTGTTTGAGATATGAAGATTCCATTCTTTCTTTGTTTGATTTGCAAACCAAGAAAGAAATTCAATTCTCCCATCATTGACATCTCAAACTCTCTTTGCATTATCTCAGAAAATTCCTTGCACAGAGATTCATTAGTAGCACCGAAAACAATATCATCAACATATATTTAAACAATTAAAATATCATCACGTTTTTGTTTAATAAAAAGTGTTGTATCAACTTTTCCCCATACAAAACCTTGATCAATGAGAAATTTACGGAGCCTTTCGTACCATGCTCTAGGAGCTTGTTTTAAACCATATAAAGCCTTTTTGAGTTTGAAAACATGGTCAGGTTTAGTTACATCCTCAAAACCTGGAGGTTGTTCTACATATACTTCTTCCATAATGTAGCCATTTAGAAATGCACTCTTTACATCTATTTGATAGAGTTTGAATCCTTTGATGCATGCAAAGGCTGAGAGTACGCGTATAGCTTCCAATCTAGCCACTGGAGCATACGTTTCCTCATAATTTGGTAAAACTTTCTAAATCACCGGTCATATGTCTAGAGCATCCACTGTCTATGTACCATTTGTTGTTTTTGGCTGCTCTGAGACACATCTGTAATTAAATACGATTAATTCTTAGGTACCCACTTCTTTTTGGGTGCTTTTGGGTTAGTACAGGAAATTATGGAAACATATGATCCTTTAGGTACCCATTTGTAGGTTCCTATCATTCCTTTCTTCTTATGAATGCATGAAGAAGTATAATGACCTTTTCTATTACAGTAATTACAGAATGCAAAAGGATTTGATGTATGCACAGAATGCTGGAAATAATTCAAATATGACTTACCTCCTGCTTTCTTTCTACCTTTCCTTCTATCTGATTTTGGATTATATCCAATTCCAGATCGGTCATTTACAAATCGTTGAACTTTTAAAATAACGTTTAGCATCTCACTTCCTTGTGTAAATTTTTCAAGAGTTTTTGTGAGATCAGTGTTTTTCTTTTTCAATGAAGAAAAATTTTCACAATCCTTTTCTGAACTTTCTTTAAGTTCAATTTCAAGAGCTTTGTTTTACTTTTTGAAAACAGTGAATTCTTTAACTACTTTGATGAATTCAGAATGTAAAGCATTATATTCAGAAAGTAATTCATCAAAGGTAGGATCAGAATCATTTACCTCTTCTTTAGTTTCTTCTTGAGCAACGAGACATATATTGGCTACTTCTTCTTCATCACTTTCTTCATTAGAGGAACTATCACCCCATATAGCAGATACAAAGGCCTTCTTTTTGTTAAAAAATTTGCCTTTTCTCTTTTCTTTGCTCTTTTGATTCATTTTTGGACATTCTCATTTGATACGTCCTGGTTTTCCGCATTTGTAGCAAATGATATGATCTTTACTGCTAGTTCCTCCTTTCTGAAAGTGTTTGAATCCTTGTCCTTTCTTGTAGAACTTTCTGAATCATTTTATGATTAGGCCCATTTCATCATCGTCAAACTCCTCATCCTCATCTTGATTTTCTTCTTTTGCTTTTAGTGCTAGGCCTTTCTTTCTCTTGTCACCGATGTCATCTAGTTTCCGTTTGAACTTTAGTTTGCTTTCATATTCAGAAAGGCTTCCAAATAGAGAAGCAACTGATCTCATTGATTCTCCTTTTACTTCTTCTATCGCAGTGACTTTGGCCTCCCATTCTTTAGAAAGAATATTCAAAATCTTTCGTACTTGGGTATGTTGATCATAGATTTTCCCAAGTGCTGAAAGTTGATTAATTTGATGAGTATATCTTAGTTCGAATTCAAAATTGACTCACTTGATTTCATTCGAAGTAGATCGAATTCAGTGACCAAGGTATTGATCCGATTCTCCTTTATTCCTGAAGTTCCTTCATGAGCTATCTCTAGAGCTTCCCACATTTCCTTTGATGTTGGAAGTGTGCAAATTCTGAAATATTCACTTTGAGTTAAAGCACTTTGTAACATCAGAATTGCCTTGCTGTTGAGAGTGATAAGTTTCTTGTCATTCTCATCATATTCTGCTGGAGTCTTGGGAATTTTTTGAGAATATACAATCTTTGTAAGTTGATAGTTTCCACTCTCAATCACATCCCATAGCCCATATTCAGTAGCCATCACGAATACTCTAAACTTTGCTTTCCAGAAAGAAAAGTGTTCTCCACTAAAACCTGGAGGTCTAGTGATGGATGCTCTGTCGGGAAGAATTCCTTCACCCATGCTTGCCATTGGATCCTTCTTAGGTTGTTAAGCCTTAACAAGAAGACCTACGCTCTGATACCAAATGTTAGAGCAAGCGTTTCACCCAAGAGGGGGGTGAATTGGGTGATACTAAAATTTCGTTGCAAATAAAAGCTTGACGGTGAATATAAAACAATAAAGAGTAAGGAGAAATATCACCGAAGTGTACACCGAGAGTTATACTGGTTCGGCCACAACCACTTTGACCTACGTCCAGTCCTCAGAGCTTCTCTGAGAGTTTCACTATAACTTCCAAGATTCAGTGGGTTCTTGGCACCTCAGTACAAGCAAGTTCCTTTGCCTGGACACTCGCTCCCGCTTACAAGTTGTAATCCAATCCCAACTCAAGGTTCCACAACCTTAAGTTACCTCAATAACAAATATTGAGTTTGAATGAAATATCTCTCTCACAGAGTGAATAAGAATCACTGAAGCATAGAATTACAAGTATAATGTAAAACAGAGTAATGAACTTGATAATGCGTTCGTGTGTGTGTTCTTGTTATCTTTCTTTGTTTTGATGTTCCCATATATATAGATGCGTTGGTAATGATTGTTGGAACATATTTCTTCATGCCCGTTAGAGCGTGCGCAGCCACTGTTGACTTTTCCAGTATTTGAAAAATATTCGTTTACAGTAGGTGGTGGTAGCTGGCATTTGAACGTTGCATTTGACTTTCCTTATTTGGTAAGATCTCTTCATTGTTTATCTGTGGATATGCTAAGAATACTAATACAATGAAAGATTAATCATATAGGAAACAAATCAATGAACGTTGGAATGATTTCTAAATTTCTGGACTTGCATACTCAAGTAGTTACTCGAGTATTCATTTAAGTTTACTCGAGTACTTACTCGAGTATCATCGGGAAAGCTTTGATAAACTGCAAGTCAATAAGCAAACATAACATTACTCGGGTAGTGCATGAAGTAAACAAAATTTCAAACCTTTGGAAATACCTGTTTACTCGGGTGCTTACTCGAGTGTGGCACACTTTACTACACAAGTTACTCTAGTAGCAACTCTAGTAAACCCTCAAATAAACTTTAGGTTACTCGATGCTTCACTCCAGTAATGTTGGCAGGATTTCAAGGCCGAGAGCACTTCAAGTTTGATTACCTTGTTGCTCGAGTACTTACTCGAGTAAACATAAATTTTCTGCATAGCTTACTCGGGTAATGACTTGAAGTTCTCTTCCAACTAACTCTGCATCCTCGAGTAGTAACTTGAAATTCTTCTCCTAAATAACTCTGCATACTCGAGTAGAGACTTGAAGTGAATGGTGAGAAAAGCATTTCATGTTATTCGAGTAATACCTTCAGGTTTTTCTTACCACAGTGAGTTACTCGAGTACCGCCTCGAGTAACATTGGCAGGGTTGAAAATGCCGAGAGCAATACATTTCCTGAAACATAGTAACTCGAGTACAGACTCAAGTATCATTGGCAGGCCGAGAGCAACTGGAAGTCTTTTACATGGTTACTCGAGTACTTACTCGAGTAACATTGACAGGCCGAAAGCAACTCCAAGTGATTTACCTGGTTACTCGAGTAGCTACTCGAGTAACGTTGGCAGGCCGAAAGCAACTGAAAGTCATGTACCTTATTACTCGAGTGCTTACTCGAGTAACGTTGGCAGGTTACTTGAAGGTTGACCTGGTTACTTCAAGTTTCTGTCTCATTACTCGAGTACCTACTCGAGTAGCCCTTTAGAAAACTTGGCACTGATCAAGTTCCTTAGCCTTTTATCTTGGCCTTTCTTCATTACTCCAATGCTTACTTCAAGTGATGATTTTGCCCTGTTATTACTTTGTTCAAACTTATTTGTTTATCAATTCTTTTTCATACCATTCTTTGTTATCATCAAAACATGAGATCTAGCACTCTAGACGCACAAAACCTTCAGGTTGTGTCATGTACACATGCTCAAGCAGCTTTCCATTAAAGAATGCTGTTTTTACATCCATCTGTCATATTTCATAGTCATAATATGCTGTAATGGCAAGAAGGATTCTGATTGACTTGGTCATTGCAACTGGGGAAAAGGTTTCATCATAGTCTACACCATGAGTTTGAGTGAATCCTTTTGCAACCAGTCGTGCCTTGAAGACATTTACATTGCCATTCATGTCAGTTTTCTCCTTAAAAACCCATTTGCACCCAATGGTTTTTACACCTTTAGATGGATCGACTAAGGTCCATACTTGATTGTCGTACATGGATTGCATTTCAGACTTCATGGCATTCAGCCTTTTCTCAGAGTTTGGTTCGACTGTGGCTTCTCGATAGGTGTGGGCTCATTTTGCTCAATGAGCAAAACATCACGGCCTTCACTAATCAGAAATCTATATCTCTGAGGCTGATGCCGTGTCCTATAAGATCTTCGTGGACCTTGTGTTACTTGAAGAGGCTCAACAACTTGTTATGAGTCTTCTCTAATTTTCATATGTGGTTATGTACCATCTTGTGGCTCTCGAATTTCTTCGAGATGTACGTCGCTCCCATTGGTTGTTTTAGAGACAAACTCTCTTTCTAGAAACTTGTCATTTCAAATAACAAACACTTTGTTATCGGTGGGATTGTAGACATAGCATCCTTTCGTTTCTTTAAGATACCCCACGAAAAGGCACTTTGTGGATCTGGGCGCTAATTTATCAGAGGCTTGTTGCTTAACATATACCTCACATCCCCAGATCTTGAGAAAAGATAAACTTGGTTTCTTTCCAGTCCATATCTCATATGGTGTCTTTTCAATTGCCTTAGATGGAACATGATTTAGTGTGAATGCAGCTGTCTCTAGGGCATGTCCCCGAAAGGACGGTGGAAGATCTGTTTGACTCATCAAGATCAAACCATATCTAATAGTGTTCGATTCCTCCGTTCAGAAATGCCATTCCATTGTAGTGTTCCTGGAGGAGTCAATTGTGAGATTATCCCACAACTCCTAAGATGGTCAATGAATTCTTGGCTCAAATATTCACCACTCAATCAGATCGAAGTGCTTTAATTGTTTTACCAAGTTGGTTTTGTATTTCATTTTGGAATATTTTGAACATTTCAAAAGATTCAGATTTATGTTTCATTAAATATATATAGCCATATCTACTAAAGTCATCTATAAATGTAATGAAGTAGACATAACCTCCTCTGGCATCTATATTTAATGGTCCACATACATCTGTATGTATGAGGCCCAATAATTCAGTAGCCCTTTCACTGTGCCCAGTAAAAGGTGCCTTAGTCATCTTTCCTAATAAGCAAGATTTGCATGTATCATATGATTCAAAATAAAAAAAGTTTAGAAATCCATCTTGATGGAGTTTAGAAATGTGTTTCTCATTTATGTGGCCTAGACGACAATGCCATAGGTAGGTCGGATTCAAATCGTTTGATTTTATCCTCTTAGTAGTTATGTTATAGATATTCCCATTATTAGGATGTTCCAAATTTAATATATGATGACCAACATGTAAATCACCATCAGCATAGAAAATGTCATTACGATAAATAGAACATTTACCATTCCTAGTAATGGAAGTATAACCTTCCTTATCCAAATAAGAAAGAGAAACAATGTTACTACTCAAAGCAGGAACATAATAGCAAGTGTTCAAAACTAACAAAAGCCCACTGGGCAGAACTAATTCATAAGTGCCTACGACTAAAGCAGCAATTCTTGCTTTGTTTCCAACTCGTAGGTCCACCTCGCCCTTATTCAGCTTTCTACTGTCCTTTAGACCCTACACATTTGTACAAATGTGAGAACCACATGCAGTATCTAATACCCATGTAGAGGGAGTAGAAAAATGAATGTCTATAACATAAATACCTGAAGCGATAGCTTCGCTATCCTTCTTGTTCTTTTTCAGATCTTCCAAGTAAAGTTTGCAATTCCTCTTCCAATGACCGGGTTCATTGCAGAAGTAGCAGACTCCTTCCTTTAGAGGCTTTGCCTTCTTAGGTGCAGGCTTGGTTTCGGGCTTGTTTGACTCTTTGGTCTTACCACCTGAGCCATTACCCTTCCATTTGCCCTTCCCTTTCCTTTTCATACCCTTTCCTTTCTGAACCATCAAAATTGTGCTAGGCTTTTTTTAATGCTTTGCTCAGCAGTTTTAAGCATCCCATGCAGCTCAGAAATTGATTTCTCCATGTTGTTCATGTTGTAGTTCATAACAAACTGGTCATAACTCTCCAGGAGTGAGTTGAGGATCAAATCCATAGCTAACTCCTGGCTTATGGGAAATCCAAGCCTCTAAAGGTGATCAATATAGCCTTTCATCTTTAACACATGAGTACTAACTGATGCACCTTCAACCATTTTGCAGGAATGTAAGGACTTTGTAGTCTCATACCTTTCTTGCCTTGCCTGTTGCTGGAACATTTGCTTGAGATATACAATCATCTCATGAGCCTCCATGAGTTCCAGATCTCTTTGGAGCTCTGGAACCATAGTGGCAAGCATCAGGCAACCTACATCCATAGAGTCATCCTTATGCTTTGTGTAAGCATCTCTCTGAGCTCTTGGAGCATTGGCTGCAGGCTCCTCAGATTGGGTTGATCTAGGACATAAGCCTTTCTTTCCTGCTTGAAAACAATTCTCAAGTTCCTGAACCAGTCAAGAAAGTTTGTACCATTAAGTTTGTCCTTCTCAAGGACCGATCGCAACGAAAGTGTAGCAGTATTACTAGTCGACATGATTCTACAATTAAAATATGCAAAGTTAGTTAGTAATCTCCCACTAAATTAACAACCCTCAATATAATAATTAGTAGGCTAAGATCCATATTTGGCTTAAACTTAAGTCCGCTTTGGCAAGACGCTTAAATTCAAGTTATTTAGGTAGGTAACCTATTTACCAATTACATCACATATAACTCTTAGATCTTTATGGGATTTAATCATCATATGATGCGGCATGTTTAACCCCATCTAATGCCTTGAGATTCAAAACCGTTTTGTTAATCTCAATTAAGTCAAAACAATAATGAATATTATGAGTAGCACCATTACTCAAGCTTGTCTCATCAAGATAACTCAAGTGCATCCACTTTGGTGGTTTCCACAATTGAACGATCTAGGTTTTGACAAGTATTCATTAATTGACGGCATTATGACTTAAGATTTGATTCAGAGGGTTTAATTAATTAGTTTTGTTTATATGGATGCAATCGTGATCGTATCTCATATAGATAAATACATATAAACGTAAAAGAAATCATGCAATGATCATATCAAAAGCATAATTTAAACGTGACACAACATAGCTTACCTAACCTAAGATCCTCCCAAGCCAATGAGAGGACTTCTCTATATAAAAAAAAAAGGAAATACATTGAGAGAAACCTCATTTAAACATTCAAGGGGAGTGAGATGAGAAGAGAATGTACATTGAGAGTATTTAGAGAAAGGCACGGCATGCATGCCGCATTTAAATATTACAACCTTTGTAAAATTCTAAAGCCATGTTGTTCACCATACCCAAACAAGTATAATTAATAAACCACAACAAGAATTCATACAATATGAAAAGCAATAAATGTCGTGATCAGATTATATTGCGCTACGCAGAGGTGGTCACGGCGGTCCCGCTAGTTCTTCTGATCCAGATTGTCTTCCCATAGTTTGGATCCCTATTACCCGAATAGATATCCGAACCTAGACCCGATTTGATTGCCGCCAACTACGATCTCAGGTACCCTACCCAATTTCATGCTTGTTCAAAACAAAAATCACATACATGTTTCAAAACCGAAAACGAAACAATTTCAAGATTCAATTTAAACGAAAACGAAAATCAACGGAATTACAAGATCACATCTTTCTAAATAGTTTCGTTTTGTATTAACCAAATCACATGCATATTCGAGTGTTTCTTATAAACATACGTATACATCCCATATATATCACATGTATAAGAATCATAAAATCAATTTAAACGCACAATTGATCAGGCTCTGATGCCACTGTTAGGATCGATAGGCACAGCGGAAGAACTTTAAAAATTTTCACCGATCCTAATCGAGGATCTATCAACGATGTTTAAACCAAGTTGGAAGGATTCATACCTTTTTTTGATGATTCAAAGTTTTCATAATCTTTAGGAGCCAACACGTCAGGTCCACTCCCTCTACCGGTATCCACATGATTGCTCTCCAACCGAGACTGCGTGCTAGCGCCTCTAATGTCTCCTAGGGTTTCACTTGCGGCTCTCAATTCTCATGTGTGTATGAGTATATCTGCTCTATCAAGTTTATAACCTATGAGGGCCATTTTCAAATGTCAAAATTAATCATCATTAATTTCAAAATTAATTAACAATTAATTATCTTGATGAGCTAATTAAATAAATTCAGTTTAAATTAAATCTGTCCAACAGTTTCAATTTAATCTATTTATTTAATCCAATAAATAGTCATTAGATTTAATTTATCTTCATAAATTAAATCTGAGATACTATATCTTTATCATGTTAGTTATTAAATTTAATATATCTTAATAAATTAAATTTAAAACTAACACAATATAATAATATCATATAATATATATACATATATATGTCTATATAATATTATTAAATATAATAATATCATATAATATATATACATATATATATATAAGATATATATTTCGAAAATATATATATCTATATAATATTATTAATGAATTTTATATTATATATATATATATAAATATAAAATTCATCCACCTTAAATTAAACATTATCTCGTGTTGGGCCATTCTTGTGTGCGACCCGTAGGCCCATATGAAGTTGGCAGTGGGCCAATAACTATACTAACTCAAAAGTCGCAAGCGGCCTCTAGCAAGACATTACGACTACCCAATTCATATGAGGATCGTTATCACGATGCAACCTGTCATACAACCATGTCACGTCCCTTTTGTCACACGATATATCGATCAAGGATAAGGCATGGATAATGTCATCCTCTTGTTCCTGACCATTACTTTCTCGATTCCTGAGTAGCCTGATAATAGAGATAGAAACTCCTTTCATCATAGTATGGCCATACATTTCTCAGACTCACTCATCGAGGGGCCCAGTAATATCTCTCTACTAATGTGACGGACAAATTCCATCTTGATCACTCATATTCCTCTGCATGAAAAATCACTAAGCCCGATCATAGCCTTTATCATCACCCGGTCAAAAGTGACGTTTGACTAGTTCAAAGCTTAGCAACTCTCATGTAGGAATCCATGATGACCTCAGGTCTAAGGGCATTGTGACGTTGTTATACATGAGAAAAGCTTATGACTTGATCCATGTAGCTTTCTTATAGTGGGTCGGTCCAGCACCTTATACTCTTACAAGTGCCTAAGACTTTGATTCGTATCTCTATATCTTATCAAAGTCATACTGGTCTTGTTTCATCTCTGCTCCTGCATAGATGACTGACCAGGGACATTTTAGGACAATCTTTATGAATTATCCAAGGATACAATTATCACAGTTAACTTGCAAATACTATGATAACAGAATGGAGAAATTTCATTAAAATAATAATGTTCAAAGTACAATGATTGGCCCTTACGGCACAATTTCCAACAGAGGCTTCATTCTCTGACAATTAGAGGTCCTTCTCTAATAGTTCTTTAAAAATTGTGTTATTTTTTAGAGTTAGTTTCATGCATTTGTATTACTTCTTGCTTGTCTCCTACATGGAAGGCTTAGGTAGTCCTCCTGTATGGATGATATAGGTCGCCTCCTATATGGAAGGTTTTACTTTCTAATTGAACGGCTAGATTTCTCCATTTTTCATGCACCTTTTGGTTTTATATTTATGTTTTAGAATTTAATATTCTAGTTTTATGTAGTATTTATGAGGTTTTCATTCTAGTTTTATTTAATGTTAATTTATTTTTATTTTTTTTAAATTTCATCATGAGCTAAATTTCTATTTTCCTAAGGTGATAACGTAACTTACTAATGATGAATTGAATCTTAACTTATTAAATATAATTTGAATTTCCCCTTTATGATTAAGTTTTAATTATTGTTCTTAATGCTTTCATTTGATTGGCCATCTTTTGAATGATTTCAATATGTATGTTGAGTGTAACCCCCTTCGCTGACAGGGTTGAGATTAAGCGTTTAAACATGTTTAATAATGGAATGAAAAATCTGGAATAATAAAAAAAATTTTAACAACACTTGTACAAATAGATCTCCATTCATTTCGTTCATAAAAACAATCAGCCTATTCGTTCTGTTACATATACTATATCAGAATATAAGCAAATTCCTTATGTTCACCCGGGATATAACATTAATCCAAAATATTGTTCAGGGCATCACTGCCCATCTCAATATCCATACCGGGGATTACAAAAAAATATAATGCTATGATCTATTCAATATATATACATTTATCCAAAATGATAACTAGTTCAGTATAAAATCAAAATATCTAACTAAGACTACCGCCGGCAATCCTAATCGCCCTTATCCACTTACTTGTTCCTCGATCCGCTTTACCTGTCCAGATATGTTATTTGGAAAGAATGAGATTCTAGAGAATCCCAATAGCAACGTTTATGAATATGATGCATATATACAAAGTAAGTAAACATATATCATAATGTAACAATCAACATTCGAGGCCGGGCACACTGCCACATCCCCTTCACTATATACAAGGCCGGACTTTCGCCACGTCCCCTCACTATATCTGTATTCAAGGATGGGCTTTCGCCACGTCCTATCAACTGTATCTGTATTCAATATTGGGCTAACGCCACATTCCCTTCACTGTATTTGTATTCAAGGCCGGGCTTTCGCCATGTCCCCTCACTGTATTCAATGACTAATGCATACAAGCAATGCAATATACATGATATAGGATAAAGTGTCACTACCTTTGTCTTTCCATTCTTGAGCAGGCACAGGCTTTCTTTGCTCCAGGCAAATATCAAATCCTAAAGTCATGATTAAGGACGATGCGTTACCACTTAGTCCAATACTTAATATCTTTACAATACTTAAATTGGTTATCATTGCTGTCTCTTTAACACTCATATATGCTTCTAACAACAGCCCTAAAGGGTTAGAAGAACTACCCTAAGGATCCCCTTTTAGAAGCACAAACACTGACATTTTTCACTATTTTACTGAAGTGAAGATGGCCTCACTCGAGTGATGGGGCACTGACACTCGAGTGAAGACGGCCTCACTCAAGGTGTGGTACGGTCTGCACTCGGGTACCAGAGAGTGAAGGATAGCGAGTAAGCACTCGAGAACACAAGAACTTTTTAAGAGACAGTGAGTGACACTCGAGTACACTGGACCTCATTTGAGTGATAGCCAAATTCTTCACTCGAGTATGAGAGTGCAGTCCAGGAAGTGAGAACCCAAGAGCAAATGGAATTTCAAAGAAAGAGGAGAACTCGAGTACTGGCCTTTGCACTCAAGTGATACTGAATACTTGCGAGTGTAAAGACACACTCTTGCTCTTTTACAAAAATAAAACACCGAAATGAAGGGAAAACGAAGAATTTCACTGAATCACTCGAGTGGAACCCAACGACACCCGAGTGATGTTCATCCCTCACTCGAGTGAGCCCCAAATCACTTGAGTGACCATATCAGAACCCAGAAAATGCAGACAAAATGACAGTTTTCCATAATTTTTATCAAAGGCTACCAATGGACCCAAAACCTCAACCAAAGGTATCCTCACACAAAAACACTCAAGGAATCCAATGGACATGTCAAAACCACCAAAATCCTATTCCACTATCATGCTTTGGTCTTGGGCAACATTAAACACTAAAATTCCAAAATCACTAAACTTAACCATTTAATTCGCAATCAATCCTATCTATCCAAACACATTCCAAATATACCATTCCCATACCAATAACATGCCAAATGTCCAATGATAATCATTTTTCAAAAATGGCCAATAAATCCCAGAAATTCAAAACTACTCCATTTGGTACAAAACTTAGATAGATAGGTTGGTTTCACTTACCTCTTCAACTTTTCTAAAAGGACTTCTTGATCCTTCAGCTTTAACAATCTCTTGAAATCACAAACCAACACCAATAGACAAGCTATAACCATCAAAATGAAGCTCATTTCTCAAGGAACAACTTTAATGAATGGAATTTGAGCATTAGAGATCATTTTCCCTTACCTTTTCAAGCTTTTCTTCCTTCCTCTTTGAGCAACAATGGCTAGAGAGAGAGAGAGAGAAGAGAGAGAACGATAGAGATAAGAGATGGAGTGAGAGATGAAGAAGAAATTATTCCCTCCCCCAAGCCCATGCCTAGCTCAGCGAAAAGGGAGGGAAAGAGAGAGAAAGAAAGGAATAAAATATACCTTTTGGCTTTTCTCTCTTCACACACATACAAAACTTTGCCACATGTCTTACTCCCATTGACTCTCATACAATAAGCACCCAATTAGCTTATATAATCCCTTCTATTAGCCATTTAACCACACTTCTCATTTTCCCTTGGTTAGCAATTAATTTCTCCTTTGATCACTAACTCATGACCAATATTTCCATTCTGTCAATTTTCCATCAATTATGACATATTAGATAATATTGTCACAAATACACATAATAATCCACTCTAATTCACAATTACATTCTCATTATCCCTTAATCAAAATTTGGGGTGTTATATTGAGATTGAAAGGAGATATGCAAAATCCCTAAGCTTAGAAGAGGCGAAAAGGGGGACAAATCATGCCACGAGGAAATGTGGAGTACCTATGTTTGGTACCGCAGGGAAATGAGGAGCACTTGGCCTTGCTGTTACATAAAAAGAATTTTCCTCTCTCAGGTACTCCACATTTCCCCTAAAGAGTGGCCTCCCCAATGATCGAAGGCATGACCTGAGTGTCAAGCAGAAGCCTTATATGATCCTTGGTAACCAAGTACACCTAGGTAGACTTGGCTACCAAGGATCACATAAGGCTTGTATTTGACCCTCAGGTCATGCCTTCGATCCTTGAGGAGGCAACTCTTTAAGAGGAATGTGAAGTAACTCATAGAGCAAAATCCCTAAGCCTCAAAGAGGTGGGGGGAGGACAAATCCTTGCATAGGGAAATGTGAAGTACCTGTGTCTGGTGCCGAGGGGAAATAAAGAGTACCTGGCTGTGCCGTTACAAGATATGCATATAATTCACCCTTAATAGTATTAAAGTCTCTTATAATAAATATTACGTTGGCCACATGGAATTTTTATTTAAATATTGGGAAATTATTTAAATAAAATCATATAATATAACATAATATAAAGGCAAATTTTCAAATAAATGCTTTTAAAATATCAAAATGAAAAATAAAGGTGTTTATTTCAATAATCTGAAATGAATTGATTTGAAATTTTGAAATATTAAGAAATTTGGGAAATTACATCATTGCCCTCGATTTTCTTGTTTTCTTAAAACCTTCGCTGCCAGCTGGAGCTCTTGCGCCGGTGACCACCAGACCGCTTTTCCAACAGCCTGCTTGCTGGAACTCCAGTGACCGATCATTAGAGCTCCGATGAACTCATGCTTTTTTATTTTCTAAAATAAAAGTAGTGAATAGTGAAACCAAAATAGTTAATAGCGAAATTAAACTAATAAATATGGTCCCTATTGCAGAGTTTTTCATGATAACTATTTTTGTTTCGCTATTTACCAATATCGAAACTAAAGTAGTAAAGATCAAAACAAAGGTAGTTATTGGCTAATAGTCAGCAATAAGGACCCTCTTTACTACTTTGGTCTCACTATTTACTACTTTAGTATCGCTTCTAACAAATATACATTAGGAACTTTGTTGACAGTCATCTAAAGTAGTCAATACTGAAATCAAAGTTGTAAATAGAAAAACAGAAGTAGTGATTAGAAAATGTTCAACATCAAGGACCCTATCATTACTTGTAAAAATGTTTATAAGATTGCCACATCTAGACCTCTCTTGGCGAAGATAATTTAAAAACTATGACCGGTGGAATTTTTGTAAATATTGATACAACTTAAGATCGGTCGCTCTTCCGTGCTATCTAAATAATATTTTGTAATCCAGTTATAATTTAATGCACTGTCAATAAGTATTAAATAATATGAATATTTCAAAATTTAAATTCTTTTCAGATCAGTCACTAATACATCAGGTTTAAACTTACATTTAGAGGCTGCAATTTCTTTACATCATATCTTATATGTTTTAGAGTTTCTTCAGCTTCTAAAGTAAATTTCCCAATGCGTCTCTTCAAAATCTAAATCCATCCACTCCAATAAATTTACTCTTCAACTATCATGTCTATTTCAACTCCTCTGGTCATTTTGTTTCTTCAAAATTGTCTCTCAAGCTCCCTGATCTCTCCTTTTAATCAATGTTATGGTGAGACATATTAAAACTTCGTCTGTTCGTCCTCTATTTCCTCCTCTGCATGCATCGTCTCCACCACCTCCTTGAATGAGGTTGGTTCTTGATTAGCTCCATGCAAGGGTAGAATACATGAAGTGAAGCCTTGCAAGAATTGTCACTCAGTTGCATGCTTCAACAAGAAATTAAATCTTGTACTTGATGCCAATGAACATCGGGTATTATCTTTCTTTTGACCCTTCTTTCCCTTCCTCTTCTTCCTCCCCTTCCTCCAGTGATGACAGGGAATGATGAGGATTTTTTTATTATATAAAATGATATATTTTTTATGCATGATTGAAAAAAAAAATTATTTTTTAATCTTTATCTTTAGTCTTGATGTTGAACGTCTCTTGTTTCTATATCTAGTTGTTGTTTCTGTCACTAGCTTGCAAGTTAATTTATTTTTACATATATAATTATATATGATATATAATATTAGTAAATTATATTATTTGAGTATTGTTAATTTTATAATTTGATTATATTCATACCGGTTGTAGTAGTACAAGGTTTGAATATGTTAATATGAACCATTGTTTAACTCTTTACCGGTCTAAATGTCATTTAATATTCTAATGTTCATTTTTTATTTTTTACTGGCTATGATGGACATCCAGCCTCGTTATCATTATTTAGACTGCTTGTTAAAAGACATTTAGTCTAAATACGTAATGTTTTCAACTTCCAATGCATATCATCATATCTTGTCAGTATCATATGAAGTTTCTGGCCATCATTCTCGACTATAAATGCCAATGCACCTTTAGTTCTGAAGTTCAAATTCAAAAGTCACGTTCTACTTCTCTCTTTCTCCTTTGAACATAACACTCCTAATGGCAAGAACAAAGAGGTAGTATTCCCCCTCTCCTCCAGCGACGGCAGCCACCAGTGATACCTCTTCGCAATCCACTCCACCTTTGAACTTAGAGTAAATCACTGAGGTGATATTTCACCTCAAGGGCATCATTCTGGAGGTCATGAAGAAGCAAGATCACTTTTCCAAATGATTAGACTAGTTGGTAGTGGTGTTGGATGACATCTTGGACCATGTGGCCTAATGATTATCTCAGGGATTGATGATGATTGTGTGATAGCCTAGGTTTCAAAAACCCCCTTTTGTAGACATATTTTGATGTATTTTTTATTTTGTTCCTGATCATCATCATCATACATATATGTGTGCGCACGCGCACATGTATTGCCACCTTTATGCAAAGATATTAATGAAAAAGTTTCAATCTTTTTATGTGTTTTGATATGTTACTATTATTTCTTATTGATGATATTTATCTTTTCATGTTATATGATCATTTAGATAATTGAAGTTTTTGTTTATGGACTTTCTTAAATTTTATTTCACTGTTTTTAAAAATACATATTAGACCAGTTGTTTTAAAAGATAGTCTCATTATGAATTAAATTTTTTTAACATATTAAAACCAATTGTTTTTAAAGCTAGTCTTATGATTAATATTTAGATCATCTTTAAAATGAACCAGTCCAAAAAAATTTGCCCTAGTATTTATACTTACTTTCGTGTTCAGACTTCATCTCTTGCCTCACAGAGTCGTATGGTGTTCTTCCTCTCTCCGTTGCCTCCAGCCAATATGATCTCCCTCTCTCCACCTTTAGGATTGCTTGGTATTCCTTTTCATGGGGCTTTCCTTCTCTAACATCACCATTTTACTCTTGTGTTCAACAAAAATCGTTGGTTTTCATAAACCCTTGCTAGCCCTCTTTTGTTAATGTTTGCTTTTGTTGTCCTGGCTTACAAGGATGTTTTTTATAGTTGATCTTGATGCTCACTCCTTCTCTTTCTTTGTCAAAGCTCCAATGCTTATGCCTTTTCATTATTTTTTGAAACCCTAATTGAAAGTTCAGATTTTTCATTCTTTGTTGAATCATTGATGCTTACTAGAGTTGAAAATATTTTTCTACTTGCTCCATATCCTCTGTGCTATGTATGCATGTCTTGTATCCTTCGACCACCACATTTATCACAATGTTCAAGCTACAATGGAAATGGACACAAGACATGCATTTAGAGCCAGAGGCTACATGAGTACCAAACAAACCATATATTCATGAGTAAGTCAAAAACTTTGTTTTCATTACAATTTTTTATATTTAATTTTCTTATTATAAATTTATTCTCTTTCCAGTAATAACAACTGATAGCCTTTTCTTAACTTTCCCTAATGATTGATAATGTACAAAAAAAGTATGAAGAGCTTTAGAAATGTCTGATATGTAATATATGTGATGGTATTGGTTGTCAGAATTATTTGATGCTTGTTCCAAATGCAATGTAGAGCAGCAATTAATTCTGGCCAACCAATACCATCCCATATATCACAAGGTTCAACCTGTAATGGAAATGGACACAAGACATGCATACGTAGCACAGAGGCTAGATGAGTGCCTATATTCATGAGCAAGTCAAGAATTTTCTTTCTATTACAATGCTTTTGTCTTTAATTTGCTTATTACAAATTCATTACAACTGATAGCCTTATTTGCATATGCCCTAACAATTGGATAATGTATAGAAAAGAGTATGAAGAGTGCCAAAAAGGCATGTGAAAGATGACCTTATCTCATGTTCTCTTATATCATTACAAGCATCAAGTCCGTGGTCTCTTGATATGTTCATGTTTAATGAAATTATGTCATTCTTATCATTATCATTATCATCTTCATATTTATCTATCCATGGAATTCGTAATGAATGGAGTTGTGAAACTTTTCATTGTGACGATGATGCAATTTCATTGTATCATTCTCATAATGACAAGTTTCACAAATCTAGTTATCATTGTTTCATGTATGTGGTTGATTAATTGAATATTGTTTTCCATGTCTTTGTTCTTTTTCAAGTTTTTTTTACATGCCCCCTCCTTGAGAGGGCTTAGATCATTATTGAGTGTTGGGTGGGAGTATTGATTGTAATTTTAACCGCAACATATGGGAGATGTTGATGCGTGGTTTGTATCGTGAGCCATCCTTATAGTCGAATGCAAGGGCCCTTGGATTGGGTGCTAAGTTACTGATCTTAGGATTTTTGACTCATTTGAGACTTCAAATAGAATATGGATCTAACCTACCTCATTGTTAGGTGATAAAGGTGGAGTATCTTATTTAACGAAGCTAAATCTAATATGGTTGATGTAAAAACTTGAGAATTATATTCTATTTTGTATGTTGAATATAGTCGTATGATGTTGTCTAGGTTGAGAGGGAAATCAAATTGGAGGCCAATAATAAGGAGCTATCTAAGTAAGTGGAGTTACTTGTAACTGGTTGATGCTTAAAACGTCTAAATTAGATGATAAAAAAATAAATGTCGGAATTAAGAATTAATTATCTAATAATATTGGTAAGATTTATGGTTATTAGTTAAAATTATTTTTATATTGATTGCATTTCTATTTTTATGGCTGTCTGTAGAATTTATATTGCATAATATAGTTTTAAGATATAATGATCCATCAAGGTTTTTGCGAAACAAAATAAAACATATTGTTTTAAAAAAAAAATTGCTCACTTTTCAGACAGAGCATGAAATTACTTGATCTAAGAAGTAAGCATTTTTTATTATAGATTGAAACTTTTAAGACCAGTTATTAAAACAACTAGTCTTAGAACATCACTTTTCAGACCAGTTGTGGACCAGTCTTAATAAAGACTGACTTTTAAAACCGGTCGATATAAGATAGGAGCCAAACTCAGTCTAAAAAGCCAATTTCAATAGCCTAAAAGACCTTTTTCCCAGTAGTGTATTTACTATTTTAGTTGTGCTATTGACTACTCTATTTTTTATATTAACTACTTTTGTTTCAGAAATTAAAAAATTTGACAGCCAGTCGCCAAGAAGGGCACTGGGCTCCAGCAACAGAGCGCCGGTTGTAAGTGCCGGTCACCAATGATGGCTTCTAAGCTGGCATTTAAAAAAAAAAAAATTGAAGCGCAATAATGTCCTTTCCATAACATTTTAAAATTCAAGTTATTGTTTGGGAATTAGTAGAATTGGAATCACTAATTTGGGATTTCTTTATTTTAAAGGTAGATGTCTTATATATTTCATAAAATTTATCATCCAAAATGCTTTTTTCCCCCAAAGGAGATGAGGATCTAAATGTTTCATCTAAATTGAATGTGTTTGAATTTATTTAATTTGATTTAATAGCTTTTTACGTCGATTAAAAATGGCTTTTTATGTCTGTTATTGGAGGGACGTAAAATCGAGCGACGTTATTTGTTTCAAAATTTATGTCAGTTAAATAAGTGATGTAAAAAAATGGGCGTTGAATTTTTTTTTTTTTTTTATAAAAAATATTATACATTTTCCCAGTTTCATCTTCCATTAATTAGTAGAATTAGCAACAGTCCAAAAAATGAATAATCAATAAAATCATATAAGTGTTGGATCAATAAAATACTAGGTGTGAACCTTTGAAAGTGTTTTTGACAAAGAAGATGAATATATAGGAGTGTTGAACCTCATAGTGAAGCAGATCTTAAGAAACCCACGATGCAACTGAAAATGGTTGAGAAAGATATCTGAAGGTGAGGGTCGGGTTGCGATGGGAGAGCATGAGAAGAAAATGAGACGTTGGATTAAAAATAGCCAACGATCATGATAATGATTCGTATGTTCCGATAGTATTTTTAAAAAAATATTTGAAGAGTTACAACGTCAGTTATTAATATAACCGATTGATTCAACATAGATTGTTGGGAGAGAGGAGGGAATCGGAGATCATGATAGTATTTATTTTATTTAGATAAAAATAATAATTAACAAATATAAGCATAAATTTGATATTTTTTCATAAAATTAAATAACAGATAAATAGAATAATTTAAGAATGTGCTTTTTTAGAAATAACGCAGATAATAACCGACGTGAAATCTTTATTTTAATTAAAAAATTGTGTTTAAATTATTTATTAAAACACGTGGCAGATAGGTTAAAATTTAAGTTGATTCGACATTCTACGACGATTATTATAAAAACTGATGTTGTATCTCAAAACAATGTCATTTTTTGTATAAGTGACTTTTTTCAGCCTTTTCACTTGTTTTTATCTGGTCAAAACTTGCGATGTCAGTTGTTCAAATAACCGATGTTAAAATCTTCAAAATATTAGCAAATTGTCACCACCTTTTCTTGATGTCGGTTTGCCAAATAATTAACGTTCAACAGCCACGTTGTAAGTATATTTAGTAGTATTTAATATGTTTATTCTTGATATATGTATAATATAAAATGAGAACATATTTTATTGTCAAAGATTGGTTTTATTGGCAAAAAGCTGGCCAGTATCATTAGCACCTAAGATAATTTGTAAGTATTTTTATAAATGTTCATTGAGCTGTGTAATATCCCAATTTTTGATTAAGGGATAATCATGATTATTATGGATAATTATGAATTTAATTGGAATTATTATGTGTTTTATGGCTATTTTCATTAATATGTCATAATTAGTGGAAATTGGAAGAATGGAATTAATGTAATATGAATTTGGTGTGCATGTGTGTGGTATTTAAAATCAAGGGTTGAGATTCATTGTGCATGGGCCGGAATCCAGTGTATTTAGCTTGTGTGAGCCCATTGTGGGAATGAATGAGATGCTGACAAGTGGCATAGTAGGAGTTGTTGGATGAAGTCACAAGAGGACAAAAATCCACTTTTTCCTCTCTTCTCTCTCTCCTATTCGGTGGAAGCATAATGGAGGGAGTGGGAGTATGTCCTCATTTCATCTCATCATTTTCTCTCTCTTCTCTCTCTATTTTTCTGAAGCAAGGAAGAAGGAAAAGCTTGATCTTTGAGTAGGTAAATGATCTCCATTGCTCAAGTTCCTTTCATAAATGTTGTTCTTTGAGTGATGGGCTTCATTTTGGTGTGTATAGTTTGGCCATTTGTTGTGGTTGGTGATCACACGAAAATTTGGAAAGTGGTGAATCAAGAACTCTCTTTGGAGAAGTTGTTAAAGTGAGTGAAACCAATCTATTTATCTATGTTTCATACCATTTGGAATAGTTTCTAAATTCTGGAAATTTGGGCTTGAATATGAAAAATGAGTGTCACTGTTCATTTGGTATGTTTTTGGGCATGAGAATGGTGTTTTGGAATGAGTATGTGATAGATAGATTGATTGGTAATTGAAATGTGAAGTTTGGTTAAGATTGGTATCTTGTTGAATTTATTGCCCAAAACCCAAAGCATGATAATGGAGTAGGATTTTGATGATTCTGAGGATTCCATTGAGTTTCTGGGATGTTTTTGTGTGGAAATGGCTTTGGGTTAAGTGTTGTGTCTATTGGAATCTTTTGGGCAAGTGTGAGGGAGAGTGCCTCTGTTATCTGCGTTTTCTGCTATCTGATATATTCACTCGAGCACTCTGGGGTCTGCTCGAGTGAAGGATGAATATCACCCAGCAGAGATGGGTCTGCTCGAGTGAGGGATGAATGTCACCCGAGCAGGGATGAACTCTGCTCGAGTGCGGTAGTGCAAATTTCGTTTCTTGCTCTCTGTGTTCTTATTGCACTTCCTGGGTCATAGCAAGCATAGCCTCACTCGCGAGTGAGGGATGAATATCACTCGCGTGAACCTCCTTGTGCTCGAGTGATGAGTGTATTTGACACCAAAGGACTTGCTTCTCGGGTTGTCACTCGCGAGTAGGTGCACGAGTGTGCCTTCTTACTCGCGGGTATGGGCACCGTGCTCGAGTAAGCCGTGTGTGCTCGAGTGATCCGTTCCTGTGAAAGTTCTGGTGCTCTCGGGCATGTGCTTTCTGTCTTCACTTCCTTGTGCTTGAGGTGAATTCCGTACTTGTGCTCGAGTGAGGATTTTGTGCTCGAGTGATCCGTTTCCCTGAAAGGTGTTGTGCTCTCGGGCTTGTGCTTTCTGTTCTCACTCTCTCTTGTGCCCGAGTGCTGTCCGTACCATCACTTGAGTGAGGCCGTCTTCACTCGAGTGTCCGTACATCTTCACTCGAGCAAGGTCATCTCTGCTCGAGTAAAATAGTGTAAAATCTCAGTTTTGTGCTTCCAAAAGGGGATCTTTGGGATAGTTCTTCCTACCCTTTAGGAGTTTTGTTAGGGGTATTTAATGACTCCAAAAGAGCAATAATGATAACTAATTAAGCATTATAAAGTGAATTAAGTCTTGGAATAGAGAATAACTCTTTGTCCCTAATTGTGGAAATAGGATTTGATATTTGCCTTCCTCAGGAGAGACCGGCGATAGGACACGCCCGGAAGAACTCAGGTAGTGACTTTTCTCTCATATCTTGTATGATGTTTTGGTATGCATATCTTATCATTGAACTTGTGGATTGTGCGCCATGGTCCATTATGGCGCGAGCAGGTCAGCGTGAGCCGTATAGTGAGTGACAATGGTCATCTCTAGGTCGGCTGTTGGACTGCCGTCGTAATCGACATGGATCTTTGTGAATCTGACCTGTGGGGCGGCATTTGTGAAACCAGCCGTGGGCTGTGTGAATCTTGCCTGAATGGCTTGTGTGATGAAATGCATTATATAGATCCCAGCTGTGGTGAATTATACTGTGTGGATTGTTGTGATGCAATACAGCGTGAGCAGTTCAGCGTGAGCAATCGTCAGGGATGACATGTGTCATTCTAACTATTGCCGTTGTAACTGCCGTTGTAGTTGCTTGTATGGATAATGATTTGATTACATGCATTATTATTGTACATTATATGATTGACTTGTTACTACGGGAATTCTCTAGAATCTCACTCTCCCAAAATTAACCATTTTAGACAGGACTGAAGGATCGAAAGGCAAGTGGGCGACAAAGAGTAGTTAGAACTCCTGTTCAGGAGTATATTTTAGAGTTAATGGTTATCATTGTATATTTTGGGATTGTATATAGTAGATTTTGTGTAATCCCCAAGAAAAAGGGTATGAATTGTAGGCTTTGTGCCTTTGTGTAAATCCCTTTTTATTTATGAATGGAACCCGAGTGAGTCGGGAATTTATTTTGCACTCTGATATGTATGAATGAACCAACCGATACAGGCCATTTAAGTGTTAAAGATGAATATGAGATTGCTATGATAAGGTTTTGTAAAGGTTTTTGAAAACCCTGATTTTGGGAAGATTAATTTGTTTAAGTCCCAAAATCAATTACAGTCTCTAATTTCACATTAATTACGTTTTTACGAACTAATCTCGGCCTTAATCGTGAAGGGGGTTACAAGCTGCATATTCAGATTCTGGTGAACCCCTTCGGGCCAACTATCCCATTTTTTTCAAAAAAGAAAAAGAAGAAGAAGAATACTACACTAGTGGAAAAATCACTTTTAAGACCGGTTAAGAAACCGATTTAAAAAAAAATGTTTTTAGACTGTTTATTTATATAACCGGTCTAAAAATAACAACATTTTAGACCTGTTATTGAAATAACCATTCTTATTGTCATTCTTTTTAGACTGGTTATTAATAAAACTGGTCTAAAAAGAATGACTTTTAAGACCGGTTATTTAATAACCGGTCTTAAATGTCATTCTTTTTAGACCGGTTATCAATAACCGGTCTTAAAAGTCATTCTTTTTAGACCAATTTTATCGACAATTGGTCTAAAATGTCATTTTTTAGACTGATTGTTGAAAAAACCGGTCTAAAAAAGTTTCCATTGTTTTTTAAATAAATTATTCCTGTTAAAACATTTTACTTAGCAAGTAGCCATTTCAGTGACATCTAAATAAATTCTTCTCTTACATATTATAACAAACACCTTATACAGATACATTTTCATCCAGCATTACTGGGCATTGATGGTGTAATATTTACATCATTCTTCCTACACCCCATATTCCATAGAAGTAACAACAATAAATCATTCTTCCTACACCCCAAATAAATTATTCTTAAACATTTCCTTTTCGTCAAGCATTTTAAAACATAATTTCAAATGATGTAACTTATATCATTCTTCCTACATACACCCCACATTCTACAGAAGCAACAACAATAAATCATTCTTCCTACAACTCAAATAAATTATTTTGACATATTCCCATTTCGTCAAACATTTTAAAACATAATTTTAGATGGAGTAACTTATATCACTCTTTCTACATACACCCCATATTCTACAGAAGCAACAACAATAAATCATTAAAAATCAACACATTATCACACACAATCGGAAAATTAAGGTATGTTGCCATACATTTTTATTCCCTTGTTTTAATATTACAGTTTGACAAAAGAAATAAAAACTTTAGCAAATAATATAATCAAATACACTTTAATTGATGATAGAGGAATATATCGAGAAAGAACATGTATAGCAGACAGTAATCCATCGCTGATGATCACTAGTTGTCTACAGAGCATCTATACTAGGACACCTCATATCCTTCATTTTCCTGTGACGACAACAAAAAAAGTTGTTTTATATATAAAAAATAATATACATAATTCAAATATAATTCATGATAATTACTTTAATTAGCTAGCTAACTTTCAAAGTAGTTTTATAAAGGGATATTCTCCCATATCCCTTCATGATGATCGTTTCTTGTGTAGTGGTCATTATCTACTTCATCTTCTTCATTCAATTCAGGTAGACCCCTAGAAAATGGAGTCTCAAGAAGATTATTCATTAAACTACTTTCCTGATTAATGTCAATGATCCTTTTTCCTTACAAAGCTATAGACCACATTTTATCTGTCTGATTTGTGATATAGAACACTTGTTTCGCCTGATATGCTATAATAAAAGGTTTATCTCCGAAACTTTTTTATTCAAATCAACCAATGTAAATCCTAACTGATCAATTATCACACTATTGTTGACATCAACCCTCTTGCATTTGAAAATGGGAAATTTAATTTTAACATAATCAACCACCCAAATCTCTTTAATAACCCCATAATAAGGTATGACTACCAATCTAGGGTTCTTATCTTTCGAACTAGAGAAGTGTATAGATTCAGCCACTAACATAACACCACTGTCCTGGATGGTGCTCCTATCATCTAGCGACTTTATGTAAAA
Source organism: Inga laurina (assembly GCA_963855925.1). Classification (NCBI taxonomy): domain Eukaryota; kingdom Viridiplantae; phylum Streptophyta; class Magnoliopsida; order Fabales; family Fabaceae; genus Inga; species Inga laurina. The sequence goes on from OY979708.1 coordinate 45,034,502, forward strand.
CGTATAACCATTAATCACAAATGAAGTTGAACTTATGACATCAACTTTAAGACCACAAGCTAACCATTTAATTGTATCAGAAACACACTCTTCTCCGTTAACCTTTTGTTTGAACCAATGTGCAAAAGTTTTGTTATGCTCCTTAATTAACCTTTGTTCAGTCATTTGATTATTTTCTTTTCGAACAATTTCTTTATGAGCATTAATATAATCTTGAACTTCATCAACATTATTCAAGATGTACAAGTGGACTTGTTGCAACTTATCAGGATCCACACTCTTTATTGTAGCCCCGCATCTAGCCCTTCTTCATCATAACATTTGGAAGCCCAATATGTCTTACATTTGACAAGTAATCTTGACAAAACTCCATGGCTTCTTCATATACATATTTCTGAATAATAGATGCTTCAGGCTGATTTACATTCTTGACATACCCTTTTAGGATTTTCATAGTTCTTTCAATTGGGAACATCCATCGTAAATAGATAAGGCCACACAACTTTATCTCCCTCGCTAGATGAACAATTAGATGTACCATGATGTCAAAAAAAGAAGGGAGAAAAGGCTTCTCAAGCTGGCACAAGATCAGATATCCTTTATTTTCCAATCCATCCAATCTTTCAGTTTCAATGACTTTACTACAAATAACTTTAAAGAAGAAACAAAGTTTAGTCAAAATATGTTGAAGATCATATTCAACAACGCCTCGACTAGCTACTGGGAGTAGTAGTTGCATTAAGACATGACAATCATGAGACTTTAACCCTACTAACTTCAAGTCTTTCATCGACACAAGCTTCTTAAAATTTGAAGAATACCCTAAAGGAACTTTGATGCCATGTAAACACTCACAAAAACTTCTTTCTCATCCTTAGACAAAGTATGAGAACCTGGAGGATAAAAAGTTCTCTTACCCTATGGCCTTGGATGCAAGTCTTCTTGTATTCCCATATCTTGCAAATCTAATCTTGCCTTCTCGCCATCCTTAGAATTACCTTATATGTTAAGCAGATTTCCAACAATACTATCACATACGTTTTTCTTCACATGCATGAAATCAATAGTGTCTCACATCAAGATTAGACCAATAGAAAAGATTGAAGAAGATAGACCTCTTTTTCCATTTATTTTTTTCATTACTATTCTTTGTAGCCTTACCAAAGATAACATTGATATTTTTCACCTTTTTATAAACTTTCTCCCCAGTCAATGCCTTTAGATCATCTTCAAACTCTTGTCCACCAAAAAAAGATTTTTTTAATCTATAATATGGGTGGCCCCGTCTAAGAAATCGCCAATGGCCAAGAGAAACCATCTTTCTTCCATGTTGAAGTTGATGGTAGCATGTGCCTTCACAAATCAGACATGCTTTATGCCCTTTAACACTATATCCTAATAAGTTTCCATATACAAGGAGGTCATTTATAGTACAAAAGATCATGGCTTATATTTTAAAAACCTCCTTCTTGTTTGCGTCAAAAAACATCAACACCTTCTTCCCACAACTCTTTCAAGTCTTTGATCAAGGGTTTAAGGTCAACATCTATGTCATTTTCGGGTTGTTTTGGTCCTGAAATCAATATAGGCAACATGGTGTACTTTCGTTTCACACATAACAGAAGAGATAAGTTGTAAATTACCAATAGAACAACATGAATTATGTATAATGCTTAGGCTGCCAAAAGGATTAATGCCATCCATACTAAGCCCAAGCCTAAGATTCCTAGGTTCTTCGCCAAAGGTAGGAAATAATTGCTCGATTTTCTTCCATTGAGAAGAATCAGCTGGATGTTGAAGCTTTCCATCATATATCCTTTCATCACTATGCCATCTTAATTTTTTTGGTCTCTACTCTTTTCTGGCTGTTTGCATTCAATAGATGTATGCCCCACTTGCTTATAATTGAAACAAATCCCCTGACCATCGCAAGTCTTGCCACGATGTGACTTGTTACAACGAGGACATGTCCATATTATAGGAACTCTCTGCTGATCACAACTCCCAAACTGGTAGGGCTTCTTACTACTCCCATATACAAAGATGATCCTGGGCCCTTCCACTTCTAAGAAGCATTACCCCTACTACGCTCACTACATCCAACAACAGCCTTAGCCGGATAAAATTCTTTGAAATTGCTCTATGTGATCTGACATTCCTCAACTGCCTTATTGAACTCAGTAAACTGATAAGTGGCTAATCATTTCCTCATATCACGCCTTAAACCCCACTACCACGTCCGAGCTCAACTCCTTGTCATCCATCTTCCGTAGATAGGAAGAATATCAAGACAAACGAATAAAGCGAGATAGATACTCATCAAAAGACTCCATGTCCCCTTGGTTGATATTCAAAAATTTAGTCTTCTTCTCAAGCCTTACCGACTTGGGAAAATATTTTTCATTAAAATGTTGCTGGACAAGGTAATGTTTTGCCACCAGCGATCAACATCTCCCTCAAGCTTATATATCGCTAGTCCAGCATTCACTTTTGAGGGGCACTCAAGGACCTCAAAAATCTTCTTAAGATGGTTTAGCCAATCCTCAGCAGCCTGAGGATCAAATATCCCTTTAAATACCAGAGGCAGGTGTTTATAGAATTTGGATACCCAAAACTGAAGATCGTTTTCCTCTCTAGCTGGAACTCCATATGATTCTGAGTTTGGTCTAACATGAGGAGGTAACTCAAGTGGTTGTGCTGACCCTTCTGCCGTCTCTTCTCTATGGGTCCCCTCTTGGGTCTCTTCTTGAGTAGACTGACCCTAGCCCTCATTGTTCTTTGCTCTCTCAACTCTGAGCTCTTCTCTTAGCTCAACAATCATGCCTCACTGATCCCAAATCAACCCCATCATTTATTGTTTTTGGCTGCTTTGAGACACATCTGTAATTAAATACGATTAATTCTTAGGTACCCACTTCTTTTTGGGTCCTTTTGGGTTAGTACAAGAAATTATGGAAACATATGATCCTTTAGGTACCCATTTGTAGGTTCCTATCATTCCTTTCTTCTTATGAATGCATGAAGAAGTATAATGACCTTTTCTATTACAGTAATTACAGAATGCAAAAGGATTTGATGTATGCACAGAATGCTGGAAATAATTCAAATATGACTTACCTCCTGCTTTCTTTCTACCTTTCCTTCTATCTGATTTTGGATCATATCCAATTCCAGATCGGTCATTTACAAATCGTTGAGCTTTTAAAATAACATTTAGCATCTCACTTCCTTGTGTAAATTTTTCAAGAGTTTTTGTGAGATTAGTGTTTTTCTTTTTCAACGAAGAAAAATTTTCACAATCCTTTTCTGAACTTTCTTTAAGTTCAATTTCAAGAGCTTTGTTTTTCTTTTTGAAAACAATTAATTCTTTAACTACTTTGATGAATTCAGAATGTAAAGTATTATACTCGGAAAGTAATTCATCATAGGTAGGATCAGAATCATATACCTCTTCTTCGGTTTCTTCTTGAGCAACGAGACATATGTTGGCTACTTCTTCTTCATCACTTTCTTCGTCAAAGGAATTATCACCCCATATAGCAAATACAAAGGCCTTCTTTTTGTTACAGAATTTGCCTTTCCTCTTTTCTTTGCTCTTTTGATTTAGTTCTGGACATTCTGATTTGATATGTCCTAGTTTTCCACATTCATAGCAAATGATATGATCTTTGCTGCTAGTTCCTCCTTTTTGAAAGTGTTTGAATCCTTGACCTTTCTTGTAGAAGTTTCTGAATCATTTTATGATTAGGCCCATTTCATCATCGTCAAACTCCTCATCCTCATCTTATTTTCATCTTTTGCTTTTAGTGCTAACCCTTTCTTTCTTTTGTCACCGATGTCATCTAGTTCCCGTTTGAACTTTAGTTTGCTTTCATATTCAGAATGGCTTCCAAATAGAGAAGCAACTGATCTCATTGATTCTCCTTTTGCTTCTTCTATCACAGTGACTTTGGCCTCCCATTCTTTAGAAAGAATATTCAAAATCTTTCGTACTTGGGTATGTTGATCATAGATTTTCCCAAGTGCTGAAAGTTGATTAATAAGATGAGTATATCTTAGTTCGAATTCAGATATTGACTCACCTAATTTCATTCGAAGTAGATCGAATTCAGTGACCAAGGTATTGATCCGATTCTCCTTTATTCCCGAAGTTCCTTCATGAGCTATCTCTAGAGCTTCCCATATTTCCTTTGATGTTGGAAGTATGCAAATTCTGAAATATTCACTTTGAGTTAAAGCGCTTTGTAAGGAGAAATATCATCGAAGTGTACACCGAGAGTTATACTGGTTCAGCCACAACCACTTTCACCTACATCTAGTCCTCAGAGCTTCTCTGAGAGTTTCGCTATAACTTCCAAGATTCAGTGGGTTCTTGGTACCTCAGTACAAGCAAGTTCCTTCGCCTGGACACTCGCTCCCCCTTACAAGTTGTAATCCAATCCCAACTCAAGGTTCCATAACCTTAAGTTACCTTAATAATAAATATTGAGTTTGAATGAAATATCTCTCTCACAGAAAGAATAAGAATCACTGAAGCATAGAATTACAAGTATAATGTAAAATAGAGTAATGAACTTGATAATGCGTTCGTGTGTGTGTTCTTGTTGTTTTTCTTTGTTTGGATGTTCCCATATATATAGATGCATTGGTAATGATTGTTGGAACATATTTCTTCATGTCCGTTAGAGTGTGCGCAGCCACTGTTGACTTTTCCAGTATTTGAAAAATGTCCGTTTGCGGTAGGTGGTAGTAGGTGGCTTTGAATGTTGCATTTGACTTTCCTTATTTGGTAAGATCCCTTCATTGTTTATCTGTGGATATGCTAAGAGTACTAATACAATGAAAGGTTAATCATATAGGAAACAAATCAATGAGCGTTGGAATGATTTCTAAATTTCTGGACTTGCATACTCGAGTAGTTACTCGAGTATTCATTTAAGTTTACTCGAGTACTTACTCGAGTATCATCGGGAAAACTTTGATAAACTGCAAGTCAATAAGCAAACATAATATTACTCGGGTAGTGTATGAAGTAAACAAAATTTCAAGCCTTTGGAAATACCTGTTTACTCGGGTACTTACTCGAGTATAGCACACTTTACTTCATAGGTTACTCTAGTAGCAACTCGAGTAAACCCTCAAATAAACTTTAGGTTACTCGATGCTTTACTCTAGTAATGTTGGCATGATTTCAAAGCTGAGAGCACTTCAAGTTTGATTACCTTGTTACTCAAGTCAACATAAATTTTCTGCATAGCTTACTCGGGTAATGACTTGAAGTTCTGTGTCAATAAATCTGCACATTACTCGATTACTTACTCGAGTAATCCAGTTTTAAATAAGTGATCAGATACCTGCATACTTGAGTAATGCCTCAAGTGAAGTGTCATAAAAACATATCATGTTATTCGAGTATTACCTTCACGGTTTGCTTACGACAGTGAGTTACTCGAGTAACTCCTCAAATAACATTGGCAGGATAGAAAATGCCGAGAGCAACATTTTTCTTGAAACAGAGTAACTGGAGTACAGACTCAGTATCATTTGCAGGCTAAGAGCAACTGGAAGTCTTTTACATGGTTAGTCGAGTAGCTCCTCGGGTAACGTTGGCAGGCCGAGAGCAACTCCAAGTGAATTACCTAGTTACTCGAGTAACTACTTGAGTAACGTTGGCAGGCCGAGAGCAACTAGAAAACATTTACCTTATTACTCGAGTGCTTACTCGAGTAACATTGGCAGGTTACTTGAAGTTTGACCTGGTTACTTCAAGTTTCTGTCTCATTACTTGAGTAACTACTCGAGTAACCTTTTAGAAAACTTGCCAATAATGAAGTTTCTCAGCTTTTTCTTTTGGCCTTTCTTCATTACTCCAATGCTTACTTCAAGTGATGATTTTACCTTGTTATTACTTTGTTCAAACTTATTTGTTTATCACTCTTTTTCATACCATCCTTTGTTATCATCAAAACATGAGAGATCTAACAACATCAAGGACCATTTTCACTGGACATTATTGATTATTGAACAACAACTCAAGAACAGAACACTAACTTGATTGAAGACCAAGGAGTGAGCTTCTAGCCAAAGTCACGTAACGTCGACTGAGGTTAAAATAAAGTCCTCAAATTCATAGTACTGGCAAAGGGAAGTCACGACAGAGGAGAATAATTATCACAATGGAGAATAGAGGTAGCGGCGGAGGAGCGTGACGAAAATCAAACAACAGCGACTAGGGCACACAGTAGTAGCAGCAGTAATGATGGAGGAGTGATAGAGCTCAATATTTATATATTTTTAGTAATTAATCTTAGGCTTTTGTGGGACTTAATTGAATATTTTGGGCAAAATTAAGTGTTAATATGAAATTTTAGTAAAAGGATAATTTAGGAATTATAGTGGTTAAATTGTTATATTTTTAATTAATATTTGTTATTCCTATTATTTCTTAATTGTGAGTAAAAGATACTACCTTTGTGATTCTAATTTTGTAGGTGATGACATGGCACAACTTACTTATTTAACCTAAAGAGAAATAAATAAAAGAAAGGAAGTGGGGACTATTTGTGTATTAAGTGGCCACTAAATTGAAATAAGAAGGGAGCTAGCTGGACCGTGAGGGAATAATTGAGAAAGGAATAAGAGAGGTGGCTAGTATGACTGAATAAGGTAGGGAAAGAAGCAACCAAAAAGCGGAGTAAACCGAAATGAGGGTTTGATGGGAGTAAAGAGTGGGCTGACATAAGTAGGTGAAATAGGAGCAAAAAAATCAACATTGAATAAGAAAACATGAGCTGACGAATAGAAAAAGAAGATGGGACCGAATTGAATTAAGTAAGAAGAGGAATTGAGGAAATAAATTAAAAAGAAAGAGAGTTGGACCGAAGAATAGAGTAAAATGAATATGGAAAAGAGTGAGCTAGTGGACCGAATTAAAGATCACGCAGGAGGCAGCTGGGTTGATTGTAATGGGTTAAACCAAAATGAATAAAGATTGAAAAGGGAAGGCTGACCAAAGAGGGACTTGGACCGAGATTTAAGAGAGGAAATGAGGGACAGCTGGGATTAAATGAGAAAAGAAGAGGAGATGGAATTGTCAAGAGGTCTTGGAAGCTTTCAGCCAACAATTGAAAAAGGATGGAATAAAGAATCGAGTGGTGGTTGTTATGGAAAAGAGGAGAGGATAACACCAAAAATGAAAGAGAAAAGGGAAGGAGCCAAAATAATTGAAAGAAGGGCATGAGAGAGTTGACCGAATAAAAGGAAGTGCAGCTATTGTGTGCAGAATTGTACAAGTGAAGGGTGCTATTGCATATGTTAGGATCGGCAGTTACAGCGGAAGAATTTTAAAAATTTTCACCGATCCTAATCGATGATCTATCAACGGCGTTTAAACCAAGTTGGAAGGATTCATTCCTTTTGATGATTCAGGGTTTTCACGATCTCTAGGAGCCAACACGTCAGGTCCTCTCCCTCTACTGGTATCCAGATGAATGCTCTCCAACCGAGACTGCGTGCTAGCGCCTCTAATGTCTTCTAGGGTTTCCCTTGCGGCTTTCAATTCTAATGTGTATCTCAGTATATCTGCTCTATCAAGTTTATAACCTATGAGGGCTATTTTCACATTTCAAAATTAATCATCATTAATTTTGAAATTAATTAACTATTAATTATCTTGATGATCTAATTAAATAAATTTAGTTTAAATTAAATCTGTCCAATAGTTTTAATTTAACCTATTTATTTAATCCAAATAAAGAGCCATTAGATTTAAGTTATCTTCATAAATTAAATCTGAGATACCATATTTCTATCATATTAGTTATTAGATTTAATTTATCTTAATAAATTAAATTTAAAACTAACACAATATAATAATATCATATAATATATATACATATATATATATAATATGTATTTCGAAAAGACAAATCTATATATATCATTAATGATTTTTTTTATATTACATATATACATATATATATATATATATATATATATATATATATATATATATATATATATATATAATTCGTCCACCTTAATAAAACATTATCTCGTGTTGGGCCATTCTTATGTGTGACCCTGTAAGCCCATATGAAGTTGGCAGTGGGCCGATAACTGTATTAACCCATAAGTCGCAAGCAGTCTCTAGCAAGACATCACGACTACCTAATTCATATGAGGATTGTTAACACGATGCAACCTATCATACAACCATGTCACGTCCCTTTTGTCACACGATATATCAGTTAAGGATGAGGCATGGATAATATCATCCTCTTATTCGTAACTATTACTTTCTCGATTCCTAAGTAGTCTGACAATAGAAATGGAAACTCCATTCTAATGTAGTATGGCCGTACATTTCTCAAACTTACTGATCGAGGGGCCCAGTAATATCTCTCTACTAATGTAAGGGACAAATTCCATCTTGATCATTCATATTCCTCTGCATGAAAACCCACCAAGCTCGATTATAGCCTTTATCATCACCCGATCAAAGGTGACTTTTGACTAGTTCAAAGCTTAGCAACTCTCATGTAGGAATCCATGATGACCTCAAGTCAAAGGGCATTGTGATGTGGTTATACATGAGAAAAGCTTATGACTTGATCCATGTAGCTTTCTCATAGTGGGTCGGTCCAGCACCTTCTACTCTTACAAGTGCCTAAGACTTTGATTCATATCTCCATATCTTATCAAAGTCATACTGATCTTGTTTCACCTCTTCTCCCACATAGATGACCAACCAAGGACATTTTAGGACAATCTTTATGAATTATCTAAGGATACAATTATCACAGTTAACATGCAAATAATATGATAACAGAATGGAGAAATTTCATTAAATTAATAAAGTTCAAAGTACAATGATTGACCCTTTGGGCACAATTTCCAACATTCTCGGCCAAGAATTTGATGTTGTTACTCAAGGGAGGAATCGAGTAATCTACAAACTTATTATAAATTTACTCGAGGGATCACTTGAGTAGCCTGTGAAGAAAATAGATGCTTACTCGAGGGATCACTCAAGTAAACTTGTTTGCCAGGTATTATTGAAAAGATTACTTGAAGGCTTAATTAAGTAATATGGTAAGAAAACATTGACTTACTCTCTGCCTGATTTTTAATGAGATTACTTGAGGGACTACTCGAGTAATGAGCATGATCATTCGAGTAGCCACTCTAGTAATGAAGTCTAAAAAATATGATTTTAATCCAATGTTTATTGATTTGTTTATCTATATGATTAACCCTTTATTGTATCAGTATTCAAGTATATTTGCAAAGAAACAATGAAGAGATCATGCTATAAGTGGAAAGTCAAATAAAAATGTCTGAATGCTCAACTACCGCTACCTACCTCAAATGGATAGTTTTCAAAATTCAATAACAGTTAATAGTAGTTGTGTGACTCCAACAGACATGTTTGAATTGCTTCCAACGGACACCACAAATCATCTATCTATATATGAAGCATTCAAAGAACAGAAAACAACAAAAGAGAACAATCAATCTCACATTAATCAATATACTCTTTGAGCTCTATTTTCTTATAATCATTCTTTATACTTCAGTGTTTATACATTTACTCTGTAAAAGAGATTTTCATTATAAAACTAAATATTCATTATTGAGACAACTTAAGGTAGTGGAACCTTGAGTTGGGGATTTGATTACAACGTGAAAAGGGGAGCAAGTATCCAGGTGAAGAAGCTTGCTGTGTACTGAGGTACCAAGAACCCACAAAATCTTAGAAGATATAGTAAAACTCTCAGAGACATTCTGAGGACTGGACATAGGTCAAAGTGGTTATGATCGAACCAGTATAACTCTCGGTGTACACTTCGGTGATATTTCTCCTTACTCTCAACTGCTTTAAATATTCTATCAATTTTCTTATACGTAATGAAAATTTTTGGTATCACCCAAATCACCGCCCCTTGGGTGAAACGCTTGCACTAACATAATGAATTAAATGATTATTGCAAGTGTGGAACTAGTAGAAGTTTAGTTCGATCCTCTTGACTCATATTATTGAATTTATATCATTAGGAAGAAAGGAAGACTAAAACCTCAACTCAAGGGAATCTCATCTCATCATTATACTAGTTTATTGAATTTACCTTATTTTTATTGTTAATTTTGATTCCATTTGCTTCTTTGTCATGAAAATTGAAAAATACAAAAATATTGAATTAGATTATATTACTTCATTAGTTTTATACACAATTTCTCAAAATGATTTCTCACAACTTTAAGATATTTATCACTTTATTATTTAGAAACTTAAAAATTAATCTCCTCACAAGAATGACCTAGGTTGAGCTACTACGCTATATTTTCAAACCTAGTTTTATTTTGAGAACTCACACAACATGGGTTCATCAAATTGGTGTCGTTGCCTAGGAGGATGATCGGCAAGATTTTAAGTAGTTAAGCATTCTTTTTAGGTGTCATAATGTTTCTTAGTTGAGTAGAAAGTGTGTGACACTCATTTGAATTTTGGCAAACATCTGATTTTCGATTAGCACTGTCTTGCTGGAACTAAAATATTCTTCCCCAGAAAATTCTGAAATTTGATAGGTCAAGCTTTTTCAGCATTATAAATAAGACTAATAGCTTAAGCTCTTAGGTTTGCTAGATTTTAGTCAAAATGCAGGTCTGCTAGATTTTATCCAAAAACACACGTAACAAAAATTCAGATAAGGTCCTATTCTTAATAAAAATGAAGTGTTAGGTAGTAGCTTAGGTCATTTTTCATAATCATAGTTGTTTTGCATTACATTTGCATATATAACCCAAAAAAATAATTTTTCATTTTATTGCTTTGCTATAATGTTATTAGTGGCCATTGTGTTATTTGTTATTGTTTTTTGGTGAGCAACTTTGTATTCTTCATCCTTGGGAAGCTCTTGGTAACACTACAAGAATGGAAGATACTCTTTCATAAAACTTTGAAGCCATATGACATCAATTAGAGCTTCTTTAAGCCCAGTTAGAGAGTCTAGAGAGAAGTTCCAATGGTCAAGTATATGATTCATCCTTCCACAACTTATATCATGAACCATATCTCCAACAATCTTTTCCACCACACCAACCCTTCCATAGTCCTTCATTCCCACCATAACTCCTATATAGACCTCAACATGACTTTGTCCCCACCAAACAACCTAAATCTTGACCCCATCCCTTCACCAGAAAGGCCACCCTATGAACCATCTCCTGTACTCCATCTACCCTCTTACTCACCATACTAACCCTCATTTCAATCTTCATTCCATTCATTTCACCCACCACTTTATGAATCTTGCCCACCACCCTACCTTGAACCTCCACCTCAACTTCATGACCCACAACCTAGTGGATTGGATACCTTCTTCTCACCCCACAACATAGATTCCCTAAAAAGTTCCTTAACAAGAAAGTATGAGACACTCCAAGAGTAATACCTTTAGTTACTCATGTGTCAAGGAACAATTGATAGCTCTAAGGAGATAGAAGGGAAATTGAAAGATATTGATAAATTCTTCAAGGCATACTATGATCACATGTTATGGTAAAGACGGGAGGTAAAGTTGGAACCCATTGGGCTCAAGACCTAAAAAAGGAGGAACAAGGAACCCAAAATCAAGAGCTTTATACTACTTCACATGTGGAGAGTTCTCAACCTTTAGTGATTCAATTAAATGCATCCATCCAAGCACAAGTGACGCAAGTACAAAAGAGCAATGAAGAGTCTTTCTTACCCTTTGGTAACAATCATATCCTTACAAAAGTTGACTTTCATGCTACTTTGATTAATGAAGTAATTAATAATTTGAGTGATGATGAGATGGATGAGGAAATAATTGTTGAATTCCCTTTAATGCTTGAACATGTAATTGCTCAACCTATTGATTCTAGTAGTGGTAGCTTGTATGGGCCTATGCCATGTAATGATTCTACTCCTTTGCATGATAATGATGATGATGGTGCTGACATTACATGTTCCTGTGATGAAAATAAAATGTGTATGGATTTGCATTGATGAAAAATATCCTAAATTTTTTGAAATACATAGGAGTAGAGATGACCATTCTCTAGAACTTAGTGATATGCATGCCATTCATGATGTTGAGAATCAAACTCCAATATCTTTCTCTACTTTTCCTCTCTTACTTGTGAAAGTGACTTGATGCACTCCAATTCTATATTGGATTCTATACTTTCTACTTCACACAAGAGTAAAGATAAAGATGTTAAAGCACAATTGATCACTAATCCTAAGGTCAATCTTTGTTTGCCAAAGTTCAATATGCCTATTATCGATGATGACAAGTACGAACACATTGTTTCAATTGACAGTGCTTTTGATTTAGCAAGTGATATTCACCTTGATTCATTTGAATTGCTTGGACCTAGTTTTGTGATTTGTGATGATCATACTTCTTTCCTAAATGATGTCAAGCATATTTAGGACTCCTATTCCCAAATCTTATCATGTGATTTACCTCCAGACATATAAGGAATTGATAGTGCTAATGATTATATTGACTTGGATTTTGCTATTGATGATAGATTGGTGCTTTACTATGACACTACCATTATTGAAATCCAAATTGATTCTTTGATACCTAATGTTGCTTATTGTATGCCATTAGTTGACTTTATTGGTTATGAGAAGCACTTGTTATAGAATGCACCCGCCTCTAGTCTTCTCACATTACATACACCATTATGCCATTTCATTTGTCCTAATGCTTTCTATGGATTTAAGTGTTTTGATTCATGTGGCATCTTTGGAGTAGGTACTGCTGTTGTTTTGGTTAATTCTTTGCAAGCTAATTCTCTTGGTGGTTGTCCTCATTCCTTTGACCTTTGGATTTGGGAACCTCTACTCCTACTTAGGCCTATACTGTTGAGGAGGAAAATACTGAGCTTCCTTCTGATTTTCTTATCTAGCTACAAGCCACTATGATTATAAGGTTGTCTCTTTCCTTATCTTATTCTAAATCTATTTGATCATATGCTATTGAACAAGTATGGGGGAGGGACTTATCAATAGTAAAAAGTAGTTTGTTTGTTTGTTTGAATTTTCTAATTGAATAAACTCCATTTTGAATCATACTCTTGTGCTTAGCCTTACCTTCCTCTACCCTTTTCTCTATATCCTTATGCCTAATTTCTAAGAACTATTTCTACTTATGTCTTATCCTTCTCTCTCTCCTTATGATGATTATGTGTTATGCTTCAATCTTGAATTGTACTTCACAACATTCACTTTACCTAAGAGATAAGTATGTCTACGTTCTTTATTGTCATGAATTACATTAAGGGCAATGTAAGGATTGAGTGTGGGGCAGTGTTTATTCTCATGAAGGATTTCACTGTGACATTATGTGCCTCTGTCTATTGCTTTTTTCCTCTATTGTTTTTGGTCCAATTCCCTGAGATTTTTGAGGTCTTCAGTTTTGATCAAGTATTTCAATCATTCTTAGTTAGATTTATGGTTGAAACTTGCTTTAAATTAGTGAATTGCCACAAATTCAAGTGTTTTAATGATGCATGTCTTAATTATGATGAGTTTGTTGAGGAACAAAAAGCCTAGTTGGAAGGTGTTTTAGGCCTAATTGTTCATTTCATTGTGTGATTTATCTACTTAGATTATTGCTCTCTGGAACTTGTTTTGTTTCCTTCTTGAGGATATATTTTGCAATAATATGAATAGAGATGATATTGGCATTCATTTTTAAACCTTCTAACCAAGTTGAGAGAAGAAGAGATGGACGTGTCAATGGTATGAATAGAGATGAATTTTTTGTTCCTATTTGTGTAAGAGGCAGCTAGGCTGATTATACTGGGTTGAACCGAAGAGGGACTTGGACTGAGATTTAAGAGAGGAAATGAGGGACAACTAGGTTTAAATGAGAAAAAGGAAGAGGAGACCGATGTGTCAAAAGGTCTTATAAGCTTTCAGCCGACAATTGAAAAATGATGGAATAAAGAATTGAGTGGCAGCTGTTATGGAGAGGAGGAGAGGAGAGCACCAAATGTGAAAGGGAAAAGGGAAGGGGCCAAAATAATTGAAAGAAGCGCATGAGAGAGTTGACCGAATGGAAGGAGGTGCAGCTATTGTGTGCAGAATTGAAGATGTAAAGGTAGTTGTTGCATCTTATTTCCATAGCTCATATCTTCTCCTTTCTTCAAGCTTCATCTTCTTCTTTAGTAAGTAGCTAAGCTTTAGTGATTTCCTTGAGTTAGGTAATGGTTTGAGTTTCTAAACTTCAATGGAATTCGTTTAAGCGTGTGTTCGGGAAAGAAATAAAAAAGCGCTTTTTGACCTAAACCATGGTTTTGGGTGAAATCTGCCGAACACCACATTATTTCATAGAATCCCGTTTTTGACCCAAACCATGGTTTTGGGCGAAAAAAGCTATTCTGGGCTGAAGCTATTTTCGAATGCTTTTGGGTCAGAAATTTCAGACCGTTGGGAGTAATTATTGCGCTCTGTCCTTTTCTCTTTCCCCTTTCCTGTCTTCTCTTGTTCATTCCCGTGATCTCCATTTGTCTTCCTTCTTCCTGCGTCTCTGCATCTCTTTCCCTTGTCCTTTCCTTCTTGTTCCTTCTCGTCTCTGCCGTCTCCGTCTCCCCTTCTCTGTCTCCCTTCCCGGTCGGCGTTCCGTCTTCGCCTCTTTGGCCCTCAGCAGATTCCCTCTTCCCCTTCTCGTTCCCATTGTCTCGCGGATCTGAAACACTTGGCTGAGTGTGGCTTCGATCTTGCCTTGCTCCATTTTCTGGCGGTGAACGGAGGCAGTGAACGGACGGTGGTGCTATTTTCGGTGGCCAGTCCTCTATCCTGTGATCTAGTTTTAATTGGGTTGACGGAAAATCGGCTGCGAAATCTTGCCGGTGACTTTGTGAGGTTCGGCGACCCAGATCTTGGCCAGCGACTTCATGAAGGTAGTGGACTTCGTACAGGTTGGTGTGCCATTTTCCTCTACGTGTGTGTTGTCTGGTGGCCTTGCATTGTGTTTTCCCTTTGCGTTGGCCATATGTTCTTGGTGTCATTTTCGTTTTGCGTTTGTGGTGTCATTTTCGTTTTGCATTGGCCTTGTGTTCTCTGGTATTGGTGCTCTGGTTATGGTGCTCTGGTTATGGTGCTATGGTTTCTGGTTTCGGTGGTCTGGTTAGTTTCGGTGATCTGATTATATCATAGTTTTTCTCTTTTCCCTGTGTAATAAGAGTTAGATTTTGCTTCTTTGTGTGGGTTGGTTTTCTGTGTACAAGATAGCATTACTATGGACTTTTCCTTTAAACAGAGATGAAATTTATGTATGAGAGACTGTGGAGTTTCCCACCCTCACAGGAAATTTTTTTTTGGGGTGAAAAATACAGGGATTTTAGCTCATCTCAATTATTTTCCCTTACAAGAAAATTTAACAGTGGTGAACTTCGTTTTGCTTGAATTCTCCTTTAAAGCATGAAATGGAATTTCCTTCCAAGTTTTGTGTATGAATTCATGTGTTTCCTCATAAGAAAACTTTACAAACGGTGTATTTTTAAAATTGGGACATTGGTCGGTGCAATTGAGTCAAGGCATTCCCAGTATGAATTACCTTGGCAAAGGGTGTTAAAAAGTAAACTTGCTGTCAGTAAGAATTGAGAGCGTTAAATGCCTTGCTTATTCTTTGCTCCAATGCTAGAGTTGCTAAATGAGTGGTGGAGTCACTGATTTGTACTTTGGTGTTTAATTTGAATCGTAAAGGGTGCTGATTTGGTTATTGTTTGGCCATGAATTGACATATATTCATTGAGTATTTTATAACTTTGGTGAATCGTAAAGGGTGCTGATTTGTACTTTGGTGTTTAATTCTAGGAGGTTTGAGGATGCTATTGAGATTGTGTTTGATATGTTGGCTAATTCTAGGTCCCCTGATCACTTGACTTACAAGACTGTATTGGAAGGGTTATGTCGAGAAGGGAGAGGCAACGAGGCCTTTGAATTACTTGATGAATGGAGGAATAGAGACATTTCAATGAATGATAAGACCTACAAGATTTTGCTTAATGGATTGCATTTCCTTTCTCGGGAATAAATTCTTGACTCGCTTCTCACCTCCAGTTTGGAGTCCATATGTGTGAGGCACTTTTTATGCTGATTTCAGTTTTCCTATTAAGCAACACTGTAAGTGCTTGTATGCCCTTGTTGTGTTGTATGAGGTGATACTGTTCTTGGACAAGAGTGATGGATACTGACAAATGGAAGCTTTGTGCTTGCTGTGAGAAATTCTTTCAACCTCTGATGATGGGTTTTAGGTGATTGGAAGATTGGGTTTAAGCGCTTTCATTTGCAAGTTAATACCTCAACTTGGTATGCTTCATTTATTCAATGAATAAGCTTGAACTGGCTTTGAACCAGGCCATGTGCATAGCAAAGAGTTTGTTGGGAGAAACAAAACCCATTTGGTGATCTTTACATCTTGGGAGGATTAATCTCTAGCTATCGGTTGGGGGATACTGCCTGGGTTCTGATAAAAAAAGGATCCAACATGTTCAATTTATAGTTGCAGAATTACATATCAGAGGTGGGAAGATGGTGATAGAGCACACGCTTGAGATTCGCGGCTTTCTTGTAATATGTGAAATCATTTTTTTTTATCTTTGATGTTTCAAATACAGTCAGGTTGGATCATTTTCCTTGTGGAAACACTTTAAAAGCAATGTCAATAGGCCGAGAGCCATACCTTGTATATGAAAAGTGCAAGAAAGTTAAGTTCTTCCTTCTGCTAATATACTTATATATATATATATATCTTTAGAAACTAGGCAGAAGTGGTAAGAAAAGCAGAAATTAAAGACACAGACACACTAGCAAAAATCAAAACCATTCCAAAGAATTTAATGACGAATAATAATATATATATCTTTAGAAACTAGGCAGGAGTGGTAAAAAAAGCAGAAATTAAAGACACAGACACACTTGCAAAAATCAAAACCATTCCAAAGAATTTAATGAAGAATAATACAGTAGGTTTGGCAAGAGATAACCCAGGTTGTCAAAGGAGATGAAAATTAATATAGTGTACGCCTTCAATATGTACGTTTGATCTAATTTTATAATTTACTACATAATTGACTAATGTTATAATTTTATAATTTTTGCATATATTTTTTTATATTACATAATTGGAAAATGTTCTAATTTAAAAATTTTTGGACAAATTTATTTCATTTATTGTAATTATTATGCAATTTAATGTCAAATAATACTTAAAATATAATCTTATCCTTTATATGTAATTATCATAAAACTTAATGTCCTTTTTAGTCATTTGACCATGAAAAAAACTATTCTGATAAAATCACCCAAACACTCTCATTTTATCAAAATCACTTTTTCCCATAATCTATTTTTCTATAATCTATTCTCCAAAAGCTATTCTCTCCATAATCTATTCTCCAAAAGCTAATAAGAACACACCCTAAGCTCTCTTTCTAGTTCATAATTGTATGTCTTGGTTAAGAATATGGTTGTGATCTAGGTTGTTCTATGCTAAGTGAACAAACTTGGTGGTTGAGCTTGGATCTGAGTAATTAAGCTTTGTATGATTCAAATTAGAAGTAGGTTGAGTTGTTTATTCCAACTTGATTGATTGGATTATAAATGACTAAAGTGAATGCTTTAAACTTTTGTAATGGTAATTACAAGCTAGAATTGGAAGTTAATTACTTATCTCCTTGAGTTTAAATTATTTGTTGGTATTCATTTAATTGCTTCAGTAGAATGAATTAAATGATTATAGCAAGTATGGAGCTAGTGGTAGCTTAGTTCCATTCTCTTGACTTATATTATTGAATTCATACCATTAGAAAGCAAGGAAGACTAAAACCTCAACTCAAGGGAATCTCATCTCATCATTATACTAGTTTATTGAATTTACTTTGTTTCTATTGTTAATTTTGATTCCATTTGCTTCTTTGTCTTGAAAATCCAAAAATACAAAAATATTGAATTATATTAGATTACTTCATTAGTTTTGTACACAATTTCTCAAAATGACTTCTCACAACTTTAAGATATTTGCTACTTTACTATTTAAAAACTTGGAAATTAATCTCCTTATAAGAACAACCTAGGTTGAGCTACTATGTTACATTTTCAAACCTAGTTTTATTTTGAGAACTCACACAAAATGGGTTTGTCAAGGAGCGTTGGCCAAAACAGGAATGGAGTATGATGGAGGAGTTCAGAACAAGCAGGGATAGAGCTTATAGAGAAATGGATGACGACAAGAGAAGAAAGGGTTCAGAGAGCGCGGGATCTAGCCGCGGGAATTTTAGATTGGCATAAACACCTTTTAGACTAGTTTTCACTAACAACCGGTCTTAAAAACATATTTTAAAATGTTTGAAATTTAAGACCTGTATTAATTTTAACCGGTTTTAAAAGTTAAAATTTTTTAATTTCTTAATTATTTTATATTTTAGACTAGTTTTACATATAACTGGTCTAAATAATATATTTTAGATCAGTTATTTTTAGAACCGGTTTTAGATGTTCTCTATAATTACAATTCTACCACTGGTCATCTTTTTTAGACCTTATCCGCTATAACCGGTCTAAATGTGGTGATCTAAAAAGTCAATTTTGTACTAGTGCTAAGAGAGTGTATGAATTGGCAATGGCATAAGTGCTTTTTTTTACAATCTAACTTTTGAAAACTTAAGTTATGGTAGTGTAATGTGATTTATATTTGTATTGGTGGTAATAGAGATGACTTTTTTCTCTAAAGTAAAACTTGTTTGGATAATTATTTGAAAAACAAGTTTGGATGGAAAATAACTGAGCAGGACATGAATTTTATTAAATAATATATATATATTATAATTATACATTAAGGTAATTTTAAGAAATTAAATAATAATAAGCACTCCATTGTCCTATTTATAAATCACTTTTAGCATATTTTACAATAGACAAAATAAAACCTCAAACCTCATAAACTTTGCCTTAAAACTTAACAAAGTTTTAATTTTATCCCTATTTAGTATGCAACGTACCCCATAGAAAAGTCAATATAATAATAAATGAAGGATATAATTGTATATTTAAATAAGAAAATTTCTCTACCGTATAAATAAGACCAAAATAAACATTCTCTCTGCTAATAAGCCCTTCTAACATAACACTATGTTGGAGCTATAACGTCGCTAACCAAGCTTTTCTCCAACTCACCACTTTTCTAAATAGGCCCTAAGTTCCTAACTAACATACTTCTTTTTTAAACTTGAAATTATCTCTTAAAAAAATCAATGCTCAAATCACTTTAATGGGACTGATTTCTACTACTTGCACCACAATATGACTCATTTTCGAATGGCCATTTGAGTAGGGGCAGAAGACAATGACTAGTAATGGACATATTTGGGAGCCAACTAAGTCTCTCTCTTCTCTCTTCTCTAGGTTTCTATGAGCCTTTAGCCAGAAAGTCTTATATTTCAGAAGTATGAAATTGTAGGCTGCTAATAGTCATGGAATGGGTTGTGCCATGAATATGTATAAGGCAACTAGTTTCCATGGTAAGCACTTTACTTAGAAAGGAGAGCTAAGCATATCTAGATCATCCAGATTTATTCTAGATGGCCTAGATTTAAGTTTTCAAAAGTCTATATTTTTTTCTTAAAAAACTTAGTTTAGTAGAAATAAAATCTAAAATAAAGATAATATATTAACTACATTTTTTGAAAAAAATTATTTTTTATTTAAAAAATCTCTTTTAAAAAAAATCAAATATTAACAATCCAAATCAAATTTGGATAGTTTAGATATGCTTAGCTCTCCTTGCTGAGCAAAGCACTCAGAGGGAAACCAGTTCCGTGTTTGGGGTCTATAATTAGACTACTCGCATGATTTGTTATCCAATGTTCTATTTTGTGGTTTTTGTTGGTTGTTTTCAATTCTCTAGGGAGTTCCTTGATTAGCTCTTGAATCATGGTGTTGTCAGGAATGAGTTTCAATGCTCATCGTAATGAGTTCATCATTATAGTGAGATCTACATAGTTGAAATAGAATTTCAATGGTCTAGATTTAAGATTTTCAAATATTAATTTTTAAATAAAAATATCATTTTTTGATAAGTTGATAGTTAAGATGTTATCTTTGTTTTAGATTTTGAACACCATAAAATGTTTTTTCAGAAAAAAAAAAGAAAAAGTAAACAAATTCAATAGGAACCATCCAAATTATATTTGAATGGCTTGTAATAATGATGAGCTCTTGGCGTTGATCATTGTGATAAGGTTTCAATGTTATAGTGGGTAAGGCAATGTTGGTTGTTGATAGTCTTTGCATCATCTTTCATGTTTTAGGGTTTTCTTCTCTTCTGTAGGTTTGTCGTCCTTCAAGACTCTCAAGGCCTATATGATCGTTTGAGGTGTTTTAAGGATGATTTCGTTAATTGCCTTACGGGCGCTTGCCTCTCCTAATGATAGTTTTTTACTTCTTCATAGATCAATGGCTCAAGTGATATATCATCTGTCTCACAAAGAAAAAAACTTGCAAAATACTAGGCTTAAGGTGTTAGAACTAGCTAATAGCCAAAAAGGGAGGTGAATTGAGTGTAAGATAAAAACCTAAGAACTTTGAAAATATTTTCGCTTCTTATTGAAAATAATAAGTATAAAAGTATTAAATCATAAATCACCAGTTAGATAATATATGCTGGAAATATAAGAGCTTAGGGAAGAGAATATGCAAACTGTGATTTATCCTAGTTCAATCCAACCTACAATGACCTACGTCCAGTCCCCAGGCTCCTCCTAAGATTTTCAATCCACTATCTTCTTGTTTAATCAAAGCACAAGAAAAGCCTTTACAAACCCATAAGTTTAGTCAAGGACTTGTAAAGCCTTTTACAAATTTCTCTCTGAGATACTCCCCCTTATGGCAAGCCTTATGAGTAGAGCATTCCTGAAGACCTTCCTCTCCTACTTACCTGTGTAAGTCTTACGAGCAGCAATGCTCTCTCCTGCTTACACCCCTGTAATTCTTACAAGCAGTAACATTCTCTACTTCTTGCACCTTGTAAGTCTTGCGAGTAAAAAGTCTTACCTGCAATTCTCTCTACAGCTTCCCCCTTAAGAAAATCAACTATCTCAAGTTCCCTCTACCTTAAGATCAATTCATAAATATAGTTTTGAAGTGATATAGACTCTCTCACAGAGTGGATATAATGAACATTGAAGTACAAATAATCACTCTCTCAATGGTAAGTAATATAAAAGCTAGAATAATAGAGAGGATTTGGGTTGAGGCAAAGAATTCATGATATACGCATGTTGGTGTTGTTTTGCTCACATCGTTGTTACACTCTCTTTGAATCTTCTGTATTTATAGTTGAGTAAGATATGACCGTTGTGAGTATTTCAACGTATTCGTTAAGTCCCATTGCTTCGTTTGATTGTTAAGCATGTTTGAAAAACTAGCCATTACGTTAGATGCTCCTTATGCTTCGTGAACTATTTTTTCCTCACTACATGATCTGTTCATTGTTTTTCTATAATAATACATCAAATGCTAATACAATTAAGTGCTAGTCATAGGTATGTTGGATAATTGGTTAAAGGCTGAATTTCTAGTTCTTAGGGCTCATCACTTCGAGAGACAATATTTGCCATGAGTGACCTCCATACTTGAAGATGCAATATGAATGTTTAATCTCCTATTTCTCACTTGAAATATATGTTAGTTAATGTTTATGTATAATAACAAACAAAAAAATAATGAATAAATAACCTTTAACCATATTTGGATTGCTTACTACTACTCTGTAATGCATTCTGCTTCTATCACCATCACATTCTTAGGTTGTGTGTTTATCATTGTTTGATCACTTGGAAAATGCTTAATCACTAATATGATGAAGTGTTAGAGTGATTAGAAGTAAGAAAAATAAGTTATACAATCATTCCTATGATTTTTAGAAGTTACATAGCGTTGCTCTGTTTTCTGAAAAAATCAGCACTTGAAGTGCAGGAAGTGCACTTGCACTTTCTACCAATACTCGAGTGTAAACTAGAAGTGCAGGAAGTACGGGTTGCACTTTCTGCCAACACCCGAGTGCAATTGGAATGCACAAACTCTTTTCCATTTCTGGACAACACTTGCACTATTTTTTTCAAGAGGGTGATTTCTTACTTGAAAGTGTGATCATCCTCACTCGAGTGCAGATGAATTGTTCGAGTGCACCAGTGTATTTAAGCTTCAAGCTATGCTCCTGGATAGCACTTCCACCAAGTTTTGCAAGAGTGAGATGTTGCACGTGTGACTGTTGAGGTACTTTACTCGAGTGTAGTAGTTCTCACATGAGTGTGCTTCATATTTTCACGTTTGAGCTAACTCTTGGGAAAACACTTTCTATGTCTCACTTGTAACACTTGAGTGCACTTCTTGCCATCACTTGAGTGTTAAGTCCCTTACTTGAGTGCCACTGATAAAAACTGCTTTTGGACAACACTCACATGATATTTTTCCAAGAGTGTGTTTCTGGACTCGCGGGTATTTAGGTGCCACGTCAGACTTGATCAATTCATGTGACTCTAAAAATGGCAAGTAATTCATCATCAGAAAGCTCTTTGCATTTACATTCTAATGTAAAAAGAATAAGCTCCAAACTTATTGTATTCTATAAGATATGATCGAAGGAGTGTCTACCACACTAGACAGTATAAGCGTTAAATTCCAAAAGGTGTATATTTTAGCATATAACTTCAAATTTAACCCATTACCTATCCATGAAAATTACTTCGAGGCTAGTTTCATATGGAACTAGTTTCATCTCAATATAATGTGGATTTTGAGAGTTATGTCAAAAATACCAAACCTGTCTTGAAAAATGATAGTGATTTCAGTGTCAACTTCAAAAGATCATATCTCATTCATATGAACTCCTTTCAATGTGATTTTGGTGTGTATTTTTTGTGTTTGGAGTCTAGTTTCATATGCTTTCAAGTCAATATGTTATGTGGTTAGTGAGATATGGCAAAAAAACTAGACCTCTATCAAGTTGAACAAAAAATAGAGCTGATCAGAGTGGCCCTGACACTTGAGTGCAACTTCTCTGGAAGTGCCAAAACTCATATATAAATCATCTTAGCTTTATATTAACCAATTCCAACCATCATTTGATCAAAGAAACCTCCAATATCACTTCTAAATTGTTGAATCTTGATATTTTCATTAGATTTTGCAATTTCTTTTTTTTCTTCAATATCCTTCTTCTTGATGATTATCCTCCATAACTCAACAAGATAGCTTCTTTATTTTCTTGATTATCTTCAATCTTCCTCTGTCTTTGCTTGACTAATCTACAAAATATTTCACATCAAATAGTAGTTAACTAATAGAGAAGATAAGTATATTAAGCAAACTTTTTTCTCTTATCATTTCGCATCTATATTTTCACATCATCAAAACTAATCATATCTAACAGAAGAATGATTTTAACACTTCCTGCCAAAAAGAAAAGAAAGATTTGAATACATACTACTATAGATTCGTGTATGGTTAACACTCTATCTTAACAGTTTTCATGAAACAGTCAAATATACAAAGGCGAAGTTAAGGGAATGGAATAGATAACAGTTATTTAGAATAACCATTAAGTATATGAAACAATATTTGATAGTTTCATATAATCATAGTGATATATAAGTTTGACTTTTTAAGAAAAAATGGTATTGTCTACTTGACGGCTTTATGTAAAAGACCGTTAAATATACACTATCAATATATAATAGTTGTTTATTAAAACATCGTGAAACTTATATATTTCATGGTATTTCAAAATAAACTTTGAAATGTAGGGCTTTAAAATCCTTTTACTATTCTATCTTGATTTGGAAATTCCCATTATTTCTTCGTGCGATCAGCAAACAACTCTGACCACTCTTTTCCTCCATCCCCACCTTTATTTCCTTCTCTATTGTTGCTAAAATCATGATTCTCCTCATTCCCATGACTATGTTTGTCTGTGACGGCATTCCTCACTTGTTCTAGTTCAAAGTTTTGGGTTCTTCGAAGCTCTAAAATTTTCACATCCATTCACATAAAGGTGAGAAATTTCTACTCTTAATTGGAGTTAATGATTTAAAAATGATGCTACATTCATTTATGCTTTATTATTGATCTGGGCTCTAGGTCTAGGGTTCTTCAAAACTAAAGAACCTATGCTTGTTGCATTGTTTATGTGTTATTCTTTGTTAAGATTCTTTGGTTCTTATTCTGAATTTATTACCCTGAATTAGTTGTATTGTTGTTCAATAAATGTAGAAATTTTATAGATTTCTTGTTTTGGTTTTTCTAGTTTGTTATAACTCATCTGGAATGCTTTAATTTTCTTAATATATAGTGCTATATGTTGGTCAATGTTTTGGTAAACAAAAAAACTCCATTTAATTTTTTAGTAGCTTTAGATTGTAGTTTGTCATGAGTTGAAAAGTAGAGGGCATGGTCAAAGATTTAGGACAAAGAGTAGAGGGTATGAGTTGAATTCTGTTTAGCGTGTTGGATGTATTAAAATTTTTTCCAAGCATGTGAAAGCTCATGTTATACAATTGTGGTTTGGTTCTTAGGCTATGCATCAAAAGGTTCATGGCAGTTTTAAATTCAATCATACATGAATTTAATCTTGAAAACTTAGAGCATGAATTATGTTTTTGATAAGATGGTTGCTTCCTATCTTCTAATGATAGAATTCTTTTCTTATTTAGAGGGTAATCAATTTGTCTAACTTGAAAATCCTTATGGATGGAAAGCAAAATTGTTTGTACTAGTAAGCTTGGCTTTGCAAATATTTACCTAAACAATTTCATATTGGAGAATAAGTTATTGGCTATTGTTCTATGAGATACTATTTTATATTTGCCACATTGACAAATTTGTGAAGTAATAATGATTTTGCTTAATATGCCAATATTTGTTATGAGTTAATATATTGACATCCGATAGTGGCTCAAGTCCTAAGGGTCCTAACCCCTCCATCCAAGCCGCCCCTTCTACCAACCCCTCAGTTCATAGAATGAGGAAGCATTTATGGCACAAGAAGAAAGAGCATTGAGGAAAGGTCTTCTTGTGATAAATGAGGTCTAGAAAGTAAAGAGAGAGGGGAGGGAGGAAACTTACTATGAGATGGAACAAGAAAGGTCAAGTTGTGAAATCTCACAAGTTCATTAGCTACCTCAAGTATATAGAAAAAAGCAATGTGCCTATCACTTTAAATAAATGGAAGAAGGAAACCAAGTCAATGAGGAGCGCTATTTTGGATGAAAAATTGGTAAGATATGATGCTAAATAGTTAGTAATTTCTTGTTAACTGGTATAATTTGTAACCCCCTTCCGTAATTATATCCGAATTACGCAATTAAAGTGACATAGAGACCAATAACAATCAAATAACATTTATAAACCCGTCTACCAGACGGGGTTTTCACAACATACCTTTTGAAATCATTTATAACCTGATCTCACATTCATATTCCAAATACAATTACTACACAAAGATAAATCACATTTAATATATCAGAGTACGTAATGTAATAATTCCGGCAATTCCGGATTCCATTTATTAACTCAAGCTTTATAGGGCATATTCGCCCATTACAAGCCCTCATATGGGGATTACACAAATCCTCTCAAATACATATACAAATACCCAAATGCTCATTCCAAATACATAATCAAATATTCTCATCCAAACATATATTCAAATATACATTCCACAATATATATATACAACCCTTATCCAAATACGAATACAAATAATCCCAATTATGATAACCAACTATCAAAACCAAACTCCAATGGAAGCCCTAGCCGCTATTGACTGCTTGCTCCATCCTCGATCCACCTTCGCTGTCTAAAATGTTGGTAGGGGAGGGTGAGATTCGAGAGAATCTCAGTAGGAAACAAATACCAAGATGCAAGTATGATAAGTGTATAATGCATGACATGCTTGCAATACATATCACATGTCCATACCATGACACATATGCATGCTCAATGTTTCAACAACAGATCATGGTCATAGCATAAATAGAAACAAAGCTTCAAACATCATATATGTTCCACATAATCAAGCAAAGCAATAACATGCATCAACACATTAACACAGTATCATATACAGGCAAAAGAGGTAAGTTCCCTACACTCTTTCCACGTATGCTCCAGCTTCGCTTACTCGTGATCAGAATGAATACCGAACCACGATCAGGGTGAATATCAACCCTATAACCAAAGCAAGGACATAGGGTTAATCCCTTTCTCAATTCCTCAACATACAAACACTTAATGTTGGTTATCATTTAACACCTTTAGGTGGCTAATCAAAGCCTAAACATATGCCTAAAGGCTTGGGAAACACTTGACCAAAGATCACCTTTTAAAAGTTCAAAATGCTGATTTTTGGGGGTTGGCCGCGGCCAAAAACTGCCCAGAAACATTTGGGCCACGGCCCAGAATCCGTTGGCAGCGGCCAAGAAAATCCAGTTTCTTGGCTGAACTTCCAAAAATCATAACTAATTCCAATAAAATCGAAATGAGGTGATCCCAAAGCCAAATGAAAGCTATTCAAGTCCTCTACACAGGAAAAATATTGGCCTTTACTGGAAATCACCACACAAATAAAGAA
Organism: Inga laurina; assembly: GCA_963855925.1. NCBI lineage: Eukaryota > Viridiplantae > Streptophyta > Magnoliopsida > Fabales > Fabaceae > Inga > Inga laurina. The sequence goes on from OY979708.1 coordinate 45,061,171, forward strand.
TTCCCCAAAACTTCAAGACTGTCCCAAAACAGAATCCATTTTCGACCTCAAACTTTGGACAGCTATAACTCACAGAAGAAAAAATGAAATGGCACAATTTATGTGTCCATTTTGAAGCTTGGGATGTGAAATTTAAGACTGGAAAGTTTCATAATTATCTGACTTCATTTGCTCAGTCAAAACGTCCACACAACAATACTGCTCAGACAGAATTCACACTGGACAGAATTTCCAGTTTTGCACACAATGTGTCTAATCTAATTCAAATCAATTCCAATGATTAAATACCACAACATGACACCATTTTCAAAAAAAATCACCATTCAATTCCACCATTCACATTCCACACGAAAATACCATAAAATCAGGGCAAAATTCACAATTCACAATACTCAACCAAAACTTACAAAACTTAGATCAAAAGGAAGCAAGCACTCACCTCTTCCTCTTTCCCAAAAAAATTCCTTGATTCTTCATCTTTCCACTTTTGCTCAAGCTATCAAAAACATCCAATCAAGAATCTAAAACCATAGAGATGAAGCTCTCATCACTATGAACAACTTTATAGAAGATGAATTGAGCATTAGAGGACAAGAAGCCAACCAAAATCTCACCTTTTGATTTCTCTTTCCTCCCTCCTCTTGGACGTCCATGGCTGCTAAATGAGAGAGAAATGGATCAGTTTTTGGATGCCAAAGACCCTTATGGCCGACCTAAAGAGAGGGAGAAGAGAGATGAGTGTTTGAAATGTTGACCAAGATCAAGGGCTCATATTGTGACACTTGTCACAATCTTATCACACCAACCATGAGCTCACATAGGCACACCACATGGGATTCCACCCTTTGATCTATTACACAATTCAATCTCAACCATTGATCTTGAAGTTACCAATGAGCTTCCTCTTTGGTAACTGACCAATTGGTCGGTAACTTTACCATTTTGCCCCTGATTATGGCAATTCCTCTTGAATCATCATCAAATACATTTTCTCATTCATTTTCTTTCACAATGCGCCCTCCCCTCTATTTTAAGTCAATTTAGATGATAATCCATAATTAAACTCAAATACAGGGTTTCGGCGCTGCTTAGAACACATACAAATCACATCGGGTGCCAAATCACACCATAATCTCCAAAAGGATTTATTTATCACTAACCACATCCACTTTTGGAGTCATTATCTCTTAATCACAATTTGGGATCTTGCTAAACCAGGGCTTAGCAGTCTACTAATCTCAGGCTTATTCTCTAGCCTCAAGTCGTAGAATTCGGGGTATTACATTTCTCCCCCCGTTCAATAAATTTCGTCCTCAAAATTTGTCGCACCACTTAAACCATAAACTCGGATGCCTCTTCATGACGGCTTCCGTTTCATAAATTACTGTATCTTGGGAAAGTCTTTGCTAGACCACCCCCACAATTGGTGCATCACAATTCAGATTTTCGAAAGAATCTTACACAATAAATGCAACCCAGTTGCCACAAACTGCAATCAGCCCATTTCATGATTGCCACACAAACCCAATCACCATACATTTTCCAACAAATGCAATTGCCTCCACAAACGATTGCCACAAAACCATCATCACATAACCACAATTGTCGCAAGCCCCTCAATTCATGAGTGGCTATAATGCATCTCAATATCTGGAGGCTCTAAATCATGAGCCATATCATAAGATATCGGCAGTTGGGCAGCATAGGCCACCACTCTGCTTAACTCAATCTAGTTACCCCTTCCGAGAGTAACCCCAAAACACCACAACCTCAATACATCAAACGACGGCCTCAGCTGTATACACAAACATTTCAGCATTCGCTATATCTACTTTAACAGCTTTACCCTCACCCGTACACCTACCAGTAACTCCACTAGTGGTAACCGGGACTTTTGGGAATTCACAACAATATCACATCTGTATCAACTTTCATGGTGTCGCCCTCACCCGTACACCCACCAGTGACTCCGCTGGTGGTAACCGGGACTTTTAGGTATCAACACAATGTTACTTCTGTATCAACTTTCATGGTGTCGCCCTCACCCGTACACCCACCAGTGACTCCGCTAGTAGTAACCGGGACTTTTGGGTATCAACACAATATTATTGTCACACCCCTTCAGAGTGCCCACCCCCCTGGTCAACTACGTACCAGGGCTACGATGGCCATCCCCTGACTGGAACTGGCAGGCAGTTGGGTTACTCACCTTTCACCCAAGACTCACAAGAAAATCCACTTCCTTATCAAACGTACATTGCATACTCTAATTTTACACACCGCCTTTTGGCCTCGGGTCAACACCAGTGCAACCAACGTGGTGGCTAGCCAGGCTGGCCATGCCGGGGTAATTGCCCTTACAAACAAGAATCCTCGATCATGTAGTCGAATTCGCCATCAGCTAAACTAGCTCTGCTCTGCTACGTCACACCTCAATCCCAGCTTGTTCACAACTATCATAGATTCACAATCACACTCCACCCTCATCCCCTTTTACCGCCGGGAAGACACACAGTCTTTACCCGAACTGTTGTTAGCGACTCAGGGACTATTGGCATAGCAGTGTTTACACATAACCTTTCGGCTTTCACAAATAGTCAATCCCCCATAACTACCGCCCCAGCGGAACGGTCCTCCGCCATAAGAATCACCCCATGCGGCTGCAGGTGAGAGACTCACAATGCACAATTGCAATAAGCTGGAACTAGGCATTTTAATAATTCCACCCACCACAAATTCTTTTCACCAAACTAGGATCCTTCAAGACCCCTTTTCCACAAAATAATCTGGACTTCGAAGTTTTACCTCCCGAAGCCATGATTAACACATCATTCTTACGGTAACCTCGAGCTTCTGCTTAACACAATTCCCAAACATATCACATTCTCACGCTTCCGCCGCACACTCTGAGGTCAATCTCCTCATCTATGGTTTAACAATGTCAAGTTGATTTATCAGGAGTCCCATAGGAATCTCCCACCACAACTGACAACATTCACAACGTATATTCACAACTATCCACATGGCTTGGATAAGGTTACATTGCTCATACGAACATAAGTTTAAGCAATTTTGTTCTTTCTATACTTGATAGCATAAACCTTTTGTATCCTTCGGTTGCTTCAACCTTTAAATGCTGAAGACTAGTTGGTAGGATGTCCCTGACATCTCATCCTTCTTGAATGAAAGAGATTTGAGAGTTTTTAACTCCACAGATATCTCTATTGAGCTTGTCTTCATAAGCTCGGTCAAATAGACTTGGTCATAATTGGTCACTTAGACGATTATGGTATACAAATTATATTTGTTCAAGTTAGACAAAGGATAATTAGATAATAAGTTCACTAGTTTCATGTTCAGGAGACAACTATGTTGACTATCATGCTAGTTAGCTCATCACCCTTTTAACCATAGTCTTCCTTGAACACATTCCCCTTTGGATTTCTAGACGTATTCCAGAAACCCCCACTCAATCAAAGATGGTTATTCAAAGAAGATAATACAATATCATCTAATAAACATGAATGTTCATGAAAACAAGATGTGAATATGCTTAATTCAATTCTAAAAATAGAGAAATTAATCATAAATTCAATGATAAAGAACATTCAAAAAAAATTTTGCTTCATTTTGTTGTCCCTTAACTAGGTTCTCCTTCTCATAGGCCTTTCTGACCATATTAACTCATGTAGCGTCGAGCGATAATGTCCAACTCCTCTTTGCCATGTTTACATCAACTTACTTGGATATAATTGCAGCATACCTCCCACTTGATGAGATGATTCTAACATCTCTATCTGTCTTATCCTTTGTCACAAAATTTGTGATAAAGGATTGACTTTTAGAAGTCACTGCTTCAATCCAAGTGGATCAATGTGGTTAGAAGCATAGGAAGACTTATTATTATTCAATAATTATTGAATAATTTTAAGTTGCTGCAATTTTTCCGCTTTTTATCTCTAAGAGTTTGAGTCAACGTTGGATAGGATTTTATATTCAAAAATTCATTTGAATAATCTCTTACTTTTAAAGAATCTTGCAGTATTAACCTTATGTTATAGCTGAAATACTCTTAATAAGTAAGTCAACCTATCCCAAAAATATTAGAATCCACAAAGACTCAATTTCAATATTTTTGGGAATCTCTAGGTGCATACAAGTAACTTTTTGACTCAAAACAGATCTAAACATGCTTCAAATATATGCAAATTATATATCCAATTGAAGCTCTCAAATTTAGGGATTTTTAGGAACCAACTACTTCTCAATTGGAGGTCCCACACGCCATGGATCAAAAAATCCTGAAAAATTGGAAAATTCAAACGTTGGCCACTCTTGGCAGTGGCGCGTGACCTCCGCGCACCGCCTTACGGTCGTCAGCCGACGACACGGGCTGGCCCAAACAACTCCACGCACCATCCTCTCTTCGACGGTGCTTGCCACGTGTCAAACGGAGGTCCAAGTGGGTCCCACACGCCACTTGTAAATTTCTGGTGCTTTTTTGCCAGTGCTAACTGTTGACCGGTCAATGTCATTGATCGGTCAACCTTGACCCGTCACTTCATGATATTTTTTTCCTTTTCTATCATAGGAATATAATAATTACATTTTAATTTTTTTAATGAATATATTTCATTGTTATATTTTGTACTGTTTTGAAGGAAGGAGAGAAAGAGTGAACTATTTTAACGTCTGTTATATTTTTATACCCAAAGTGTGTGTGTAAGAAAAAGGGGAAAAAACATACTGAAGCTTGTTGCTCGCAATTAGGATTGTTGTTGTAGTCATTGTGATGCCAAGCCGTCATGCCTTGGCCGAGCAACTTGCCTCCACCAGAGACAGAGAGGTTGTCGACATGTTGGAAACTGATCCATTTGTCGGTTAAGGGACCAGTCGGAGCCATCAAAACACCTTTAATCACAAACGACATTAAACCCTTGCATAGTCCTTCAAATGTGATTGGTTGAAGCTGGAATGCCCTAACATAAAACGTAGTGAACCTTAGAGCTGACAGCATTGGGAAACTAGATGCATCTACCAGTTCAATTGATGACATCCATTTAGTTGAGTTCTTATGAGCTGCAAAACAATGAAAGAATTTATAGAATTCGCATAGGTTAACGATTTCTCTATGTTATATAATTGACCACCTATTTGTACCTATGTATAGCACGGAGCTGGACTAGTTGCTACTAAATAAAACTTTTAGGTGTTTTATGCACCTTAACAGCTTTTTTTATGCATGATAGGATGCACCTGCACTTAAAAGGATTTTTGGGAGTTAATGACGAGGTTAAAATTGCTCTTGAAAATACTTTATGAGCAGAATTGCTCTTGAAAAAAATTAATACGTTGAGGACAAAATTGTGTCACAAAATACTCTAGGCATTGAATGAACTACAAAATACTATAGGGTAGTGGACACATGAGAAAATACTATAGGCTGTTGAATGCACCTTAACCCGTTATTAAAAAAAACTCAATTTTCATATATGATGTGGAATTGAATTCTTAAATTATGTAAATTGTGTTGACATCCACTACTACAAATTCTCACATAGTTGAAGCTCCATACTTAACGATTTTAGAGTAAACCGTAAAATATCAATAGGCATAGGTTGTGTAAGACAATATTTAACAGTTGTTAAGATAAACCATGAAGTATTGTGCACAATAGTTAACGATTTTACAAAATGACAGTGAAAAATATCTTTATTTTTTTATTTATTAAAATATTCACACATACTTAATGATTTGGTTTGAATAACTGTTAAGTAGATGATATCAATTTATGACAGTTGTTTTCTAAACACCATGAAACTTATATATTTAACAGTTATTTAAAACAAACCATGAAGTATGCGGCTTTAAAATCCATTTCTAGCCCTATTTATTCGTAATTTCAAACTTCTCACCATTTCCCCATGCACTTGGCATACACCTCCAACCACTCTTTTCTAGCATCCCCACCACTATTTCACTCTTTGTTGTTGTTGGACTTGTCATTATCCTCCATTGCATATTCATTGCAGTTTGTGAAGGTGTTTGTCATTTGTCCTGGTTTCCAATCTCCATTTTTGAGTCGCAAGTTCATAAAGGTGAGTACTTACTGGTCTTAATTCGTTTTAAAGTCGAAATGCGAACTCTAAATTGCTATTTCTAGATTATTTGTTCAGTTAGGATACTTATGGGTTTGTTTTGGTTTCTGGGGTTAGGATTTGAAGTTTATAAATTGGTTTTATGTGGCCTGGTTTCTGGTTTATCTGGTTTTTGTTGTTTATGGGTTTGTTTTGGAAGGTTATATTATCTTTAGAGGCAATTGTGCTAAATTGGTGCTAAGATTTGGGATTTAGAATTGGAAATTTTTCCTTCTCAGCCACCGTTTCATCATGTAAATCAGAGATATATGTGTTTAGGTTGCTCTCTTTGTGAGACTGAATCTGGTTTGTTGATTGTGTGTGTGATGACGTTGTGTTCTGCATTTGTGTGCTGTTTGTTACTTTGAAACTATTAGCAATGGTTTAAATGCCTGATGTGGAAGTGGGAAGATGATTTTTAATGCGGGAAGATAACCTAAGCAAGGAGCTGATATATATATATTGCCAAGTTAAACTCATGAAGGACATCTTATATATTCCAAAGCTCTCTGCACTCCTTTTTTGGCTGCAGCTACTGCTTCCAACTGACTAGCAAATTTTGAATCCTCTTTGGTACAAACAGAATAACACAGATGATGGCAACCAAAACAAAAACAGCATAACAGAGGGAGTGTATTTAATTTTACGTTGGAAACTACTGAAACAGCTTTTCGGTGGAAGTGGCTGGATAGCATGATTTTGGTAGTTTCCAAGATCTAAATTTAAAAGGGAATTTTTTCTATTATGGCTTTCTAAGGTTGTAGGAAACCTTTATTGCATCAACATTTGAACTCCAAAGCACAGGAGGAATATTAATATGTATTGGTACTACATATCAATCAAGATTCAAACCAAATCAGGCTCTAAGTGGGAAGGCTCTCCCAATTTACTGCAATTCATTTTCAAATAAAACAAAATTTTCAATTAAAATTATTATAGCCAATTTAACTTTTTATATACCATTTCGTTAAAAAATCAAAAAAAGTAGGCGTGATTCACTACAAAATAAATATAAACATTCATAATATTCTCAGGAGAGTACAAAACTGATACACATCATTTACAAGTCAGAGAAGAGCACACACATATATATAAGGAGGCTGGAGTTTCAGTGAGTCTTAGCATCAAGTCTGGTATTTCTGTCAGCGAAGCTTTCTTCTGCATTATTCTCTAACATCTGATGGTGTGAAGAAGAAGAAGAACCTTGAAGATTGACACCATTATTATTATTATTATTGATGTCACCACTAACATAAACAACTCTATAAATATCATACTTTATATCAAAAGTAGAGAAACGTTCAAGGTAAGGAAGCACCCATTTTCTGTGATCAAAGTTCAAAATCCAAGAGTAGCAAAACTGGAGGGATTTCCAGACTTGGATGCATATAACTCTTGGCATGCTTTGGCCTTTCAAACACAACCCCGAAGCTATGCCCTCGGTTTTCGCAAACCGGGACCGGAACAGCGCAAGCACGGCATAGGACAGGTCACTAAGGTCCTTGTTGGTGGTGGAAACTGAGTTCATCGTGATTATATCACCACTGCAGAATTTTGCAGCAGAGGCCCCATCTCTTGATTCTCCAGCATATGTATCAAGGAAGCTGTGCTCTACTAACACTCCCATGCTTGATACACCTTTTAGCATTGATAGCTGAGCAAGAAACAAAGCAGAATTATCAGGGCATGCTCATATATATATATATATATATGAGTCAGATATGCAACTAAAGAATATGCTATTCCTTCTATATCAATACACTAAAGAACGGCATCTAGTGAGAGTGATGGGTAGTACTAACTCATGTCCTTATATAAGATCAACTTTGTAATGCAATTTGAGGTAGTACTTTTTAGTCCCTCACATCAACTATTTGATTAATGAATATCTATTACAAAATTCATTATTTCTTGGGAGAATTGCTTAAAAATACCTTTGGGGCAAATTAATTGCTGATTATTACCAAGTGTGCAAGCGATCTTCCGTTTTGTGCAAACCATCTTCCGTGTATGTAAAAATCTTTCATATAAATGTGCAAACAATCTTCCGTTGTGTGCAAAATATCTTCCGTTATGTGCAACAAATCTTCCATGGTAGTATTCAACAATTAATTTACCAAAAAGGTATTTATCAGCAATTCTTATTTCTTTAAAGTTTTTATTTATTACTCCCTTCAATCCTAAATGCAAATGCAGGAGTTAGCTAAAGTAATTTACTTTGGTCTTAAATGTAAGACCTTAATTCACTTTATCTCCTATATTTATAATTTTCTTTCCAAACTATCGCTACTGCTGGCACATATTAAGAGGGAATCAAGGGATAGTTCCAATGCAAATGATTAAATCAGGTGTTGTAAAGAAACTAACACACAATGTTTATTTCTAATCTTTCCAAATTAGTTATTGAATTCCTACTTAAGGACAAGACGATGTGTCTGTTAGTCGTTGATCAATAAGAAAATGAAGAATGGAGATTAACTGATAACAAGTTAAAAATATTTAAAGATTGAATTGTGTAATTGAACAAAAAATTATGTTTAACTACAGAACCAAATTATTTGTTTCATTTTAAACGATATCATCCTTCTACAAAACATGCAGCATGATTGAGCCAACTCTTAGACTTTTGGCCTAAATTGTGGACTCACTGTTCTTGATTCGCTTAGGACATATACAAATCATAGTTCAAGGAGTGGTTTCACTGGAGTTATTTCCTTATTTTACTTTTTGTTTTTTGGTTCCTGCTTTAAAATCATGAACTCTGCAACAATTTCAAATAATCTCTTACATAAGTATATCATTCAAGTTCAATCATATATGTATTTTCAGTAAAAAGTATTCAGTACTCTTAATACTTACCCGATTAGATTTGAGTCATGTTGGATCCCATATTGAAAAACATTTTCCTTCATGATATTTTTTCATTATAAAACTTGAACTTGAGACTTTACTTAACAGATATCGAGTCTCTTGTTTTCAAACCACCCATATATTAATCATGTTGTATATATACATAAATTAATGTTGAATTAATTGAATTAAATGCCGTAAAATAATGCAAGGACGAAGATAAAGCAGTAAGTGATGCAGCAGTTATTGCTCTTACAAGAGTTTCTGTCAGTTGCTCTTTCTTCTCACTTGACCGCTTCTGCCATCCTCCATACCAAATGATCTGTTATTACAGAACAAGTATATTAAAGCACCATAACATCACACTATATATATAGTATTAAAGAAAACAGATGACCAGGAAGAGTCCGAATCTTTTAAATTTCTAAATTGTCAAGGGAAAACAGAGTAGAATAGGGGGAAAAAAATATGCAAGTTTTGTTGCCTTCTTTGATACTTCTTTCTACCTTAATATAAGGTTTATTTAACCAATTTGGGTAAAGACACTAATCAAATTAATTATTTGTAGAAAATGTGTTTGTTTCATAAAATACCATATTAAATCATTTACATTAAAATAATTCATTGATGAAAACTCTCGGTGCAATTAATAGAGTTAATTTATAAAAAAAGTGATAAATATGGTGGGACAAGGTGGATTGAGATTTTATATTTAAGATTAAATTATTCAACCCAACCCTTAATAAGTTCATATATTGAAGTTATTAATAACAAAATACTACCATGATTTTTAATATGAGAGGTAGTTGATTAATTTAAGTACATTAAATATATAAGTTAATTATATTAGTTACTTATAATAAATATATATTGATTTTCTTAAAATAATACTATTCATTATAACTATTTTTAGATAGAAACTCTTTAATCTTTATAATACAAAAAAAAAAACTTCGGGAATTATAATTTTAAGAGGCAAAATGAAATTAGGGTTGTATAAAATCTAATTACCAAATAGCTATTATATATATATATATGATGTCCGACTGTTGGTATAAGAAGTGGGGGTTGTCCGTTTACACGCGGAAACCAAATCACAAACCAGACTCTGTTCATATTAATCAGCAAAATCACCAATGGAGGGAGAGGCAGGGCTTGTTGTAGAAAACGAAAACTGTTACTTTCAGTTTTTTTTTTATTCTTCTAGCATCTGATTTTTGTGATTCAGTTTCGTGTAGGTGAACCACCACTTCGGATTTAAACGTGCACATATTTCCTTCAAGAATCATCAGCGCCAATAATAAGAAAAAGTACAAATTTCCGACAAGAATAAAGATCTTATTACCAGGTTTCCATGGATGCTTCTGAATATAGAACTCTGCAAACAACCAAGGCTCTGTGTTTGTGAGGAGAACTGTTTGAGACTATGAACAAGATTTTCGACGATAACAACCGTTGGTTTGAACAAGAAAAAGCTCATGTCCAGATTTTTGCTGTTGAAGGGGACATAGCAAGCAGCCATGATTTTTATTTTTCTTTTCCTTTTGTTTTATCTGTTCTTCGTGTCTGTGAAATAAAACTAACAAAAAGGGATTCAAATATGAGAAAGATAGTCTAAGATCAACGCGCTTACCAGAAGCTTCGATCAACTTATATCGTCTCCAAAAAGTTGCTTCCTTGAATCTTTCCAAATATTGAAGTTTCGTGCAAAGGAATTCAGTTGGTCGCTTCTTTCCTTTTTTTTTTTTGGGTATGGGCTATTTTGAGTGAACGAATAAAAAAAATTAATAATATTATAAAAAGGAGATGACTTTGAATTTGAAGGAAAGACTATCACGTTTCTTGACTGCCTCAATTTGGTTGCTTTCTAGGAAATTTCTCTTTGATCTTTGCCCATAAGAACGCCTTTTGAATACTTCCGATTTGACTAATTATTTTTTTAGTTAATAATTAAAGGGGTCTTATTGTTATGTGGTTTGAATACCTTCACTTTTCTGACAAAAAAACCCCCCCCCCTTTTATATTGAGTTTAATTTTCATCTCCTTAATTTTGTTTAGTTCAAATTTGATCCCTCAATTTTATTTTGATTTTACTTTCGTGCTTCAACTTTTATTTTGATCACGCTGATCCGTAAATTCAGAAGTTTCATTTAGTTTCAATTTTATGCCCAATTTTAGCTCATGCTTACTTTTATTTTGATCTAATTATGTCGTAATTTTTTTGTAAAGAAAATTAATACTCAAATATTTTGATTCACTGCGAGATTATCAAATTGAAGTATAAAAAAAAAAAAAAAATTAAAAAGACTAATCCCCACATATATATGTCTGTTTGCATTTCATCCAAAATCAGTTATTGTTGGTAAAATTATGGTTTATTAAAAAATACAACATACCTTAAAATATTAAAATCAATTTTTAGCCCAAAATAATAATTTCATCCTAAGTGCGTGTTTGTTTAAGCTTTTTGCACAGTAAAAACGCACTTATTACGCAAGCCGAGAAAAAACTCCTCTCACATACTTATCTCGTATACCGTGAATCACGAATTATAAGCTCATTTTGGACAAAAATAAGCCATTCCAAACACACACTAAGCCATTCATACGAATCTAACAAAATATTTTCTAATCAAATCCATTTTTATTGAAAATGTATTTTTTAACTGCTAATCCAAAATAGCTCTATGTCCTAACAGTCAAAGCTGCACACTTCTCTCGCAGGCAAACAACAAATGTTTTCTCTAAACTCAATCTCAATTTTAAATAACATATCAACACAAAATTATTATTATCATTAGAAAAATATTTAGATTTATTTATGGGTAGAAGTGACTTACAAGTTATCTAGGCACTCATGATTAGTGCGGGCACAATATTTTTCAAAAAATTACTGTTTTAAAAATTTACAATTAAAATAAAATATACCAATTTATACGATTGCATATATTAAGTTTTTGAGTTTAAACAACTAATTAATAATAATAATATTTTTTTCTTAAACTTAAATCGATCTGTAAATAACTCATTATTATTTTTTTTAATTAATGATAAGACTACCCAAATACTCATGCAAATAGGGTGAGCAATAAGCAATGTCAATGATCATCAGAACCGCCGGTAAAGAAAAAGGGACACCAGAACCAAATCAAGTTAAGGGATGAACAAACCTGAGAAAAGTTACAAGGGACGAAATCAAAACTTAATAAAAATAAGGGTTGAACATGAAAATAAAATAAATTTTAAGGGTAAAAAATATATTATATCCTTTTTTTTCAAAAATTAATAAATTAATAAATTAAACATGTGATCCCTATACGTTCCAAGAATTTTGAAATAAGCTAGTCGGTTGAATTTTTCGGAAATTATACTTTACATCTCGGTCAAAAAATATAATATGTAAAGACCAAATTGCCCTTAGGCTACATAATGGTGTTAGTGAGAAATTCTCAAACTACCAGTGTTACCTTAAACAATGTAAATGGTTGTTGTAAATTTTTGTTGTCTTAGCGTTAAATTAAAGAACTGACGTATGTCAATTTTTCTTGAGCGGTTCCAACTTACTACAGCTTGTGAATCATCGAAATATAAGTAATGAATATTGGAAGCCAAATTTTAAATATTATAGTCTTAATGTTAATTCCAGTGTTATTAAACTTTGACCTGACCGATCAAGTTGACTCGGAACTCGGTAAACTAGTCAACTGTACTTGCCGGTCTAGCTGAGCCCCCGAGTCCATGTTACTTTTTTCCCTTAAGCGGCGATCCAAATCTAGATTGTTGAGAGGGAGGAGAGATTAGAGATGATGAAGAAAAAAAGGAGGGGAGGTATTAGAGATGAAGTTGCAGAGATTAGAGACGAAGTTGTAGGCATAGATCTGAGATCTTTGAAGTCACTTCCCGTCGGTGATGTTGGTGTGGGTCAATAATAGTTGGAGACAAAGGTTGTGACGGCAAGGGGCACCCTTCATCAAATCGTGTTTCATTCAGAAGCAAGTTAAAATGTAGACGAAAGAAAGCATGAGGTGTGGCAACGGCCCTTTCATTAAGAAGCAACCAAAGAGCAGACGAAAAAGAAAGCATGAGAACGAAAGAAACCATAAGACGACGGCGCTCAGCAAGGAATGAGTGCTTAGTGATGTAAATGAGCTTGACCTACTCTTTCTAAAAGGAATTAAGGCTGTAAAGATTTTTTTGAAAAGGAATGAGAATATGTATTTTAAATATTTTAAAAAATTTTGCATGATAATATGATTATTATAACAATTCAAGGTGTTGAAGGGATATTTAATATTCGGAATAAAAAAACAGTTACTTTCTAATATGCTCCTTACCCCGTTATTCCTAATATCCAGCTATAATTTCTTTTCAATATATATAAGTTGTCATTTTATAAAAAAAAAAAAAAAAAGTATTTGGATGGTTTTTAAATTATTTTAAAATTTTTTCCTCACCGGTCTGCCCCTCAAGTTGGCTTCGATCTAACCCATTGTTTCAACTGATTCAGAGATCGGTTTGAGTTTAATAACCTTAGTTAATTCATGAAACTGACACTTGTCAATTTTTATACTAAATATATACTAGCGCAACTTGTAAATTCTTAAAATATGAGTGTTAAATACTTAAAGTAGAAATTGTAAATATTTGTAATATTATTGTTAAAAAGTAGAATTGATACTTGTAAAATTTTTTAGTATTAAATATTTAGTGCAATTTTTGTAAAATTGTTATAGAATATAGTTCACAGGAAAGACCATGAGCCTTTTTATAATAATTTGATGGCTAAAGTAGATTTTTAATCCTTTAAGCTTAGAAGAGATTTCATTCTATTCCCTTACATTTATAAAGTGCATTTTTAGTCTTTAAAATTTAACATCGTTAATTATACTAATAAAAAATGTTGACAAAACAGTGACTATGCAATGCTAACAAAGCAGTGTTAAATCTTTTAAATGAGAAATATTTACATACTAATAAAAAATATCACCTACTTTAATCTTGATCCTAGTAGTCGTTGCTCTGTCACTCACTTGACCATCTTGTTATGAGAATTTCTTTCATTTCATGTCAGGTTTTCAATAAACAGATTTTTCCATTTCTTGCTATGAGTCTTTAATTTCTTCCCTCTCAATTGCTCTATATTTCTATTAGATTTCAGGAGTCTTCTTCACTTACACTTTTCCCTACAACCCCTTCTTGTTGTTGTTGCCTATCACTATCATCGCCAGAATGACAAGGTGGTTCTCATGATGGGTGCCACCGGCTACAGGAGTCATGCCTGTCCATTGACCTCTCCTCAATCATGCTGCTTTCTGTTCTTATTTCGATTCTATTTTTGCCTGAGAAATTAGATTGTTTGCTTGTTTGTTTGTTCAGTCTATAATTTGTTTTTGGGTGTTAGTATAAGCAATTTCATTCATTTTGTTTGAAAGTTTTTGACAGCGACGTTCTGCGTGACTGGACGACCCTCTGCCTAGAATCTCTTTCATTTCGGTTCATGTGTTTAGTGTAACCCCCTTCACGACCAAGGATGAGATTTAAGTTTATAAACACGTGGTTAATGTGGAATTAGAGACCATAGACGATTTGGGACTTAAAGAAGGTAAATTTCCCAAAATTAGGGTTTTCAAAAAAATTTTTTTAAAACCGGTTCACAATGGTCTCCTATTCACATTTCAATATACAAATGGCCTGTGCAAGTTGATTTCATTCATACATATCAGAGTACAGCATAATTTCCTAACAGACTTGAGTTCCATTAATCAAATAAGGGTCTACAAGGCACAATTGCCTATAGAGTTTCCCATAATTAGGGGATTAAACAAAACTATCCAAATGATTTATACATGGTAACCAAATAACCAAAATAAAACTCCCAATCCGGAGCTCTATCCGCTCTTCGTCACCCGCTTCCCTTTTGATCCTTCAGCCCTATCTAAAAATTGTCTTTTTGGGAGAGTGAGATTCTAAGGAATCCTTGTACTAACAAATCACTCATAATATGCACAACATCAAAGCATGAAAGTAAATCATCTATACAACACACAGCAATCACAACAACAGTTGCAACGGCCGGGGTAGATATCATGGGAATCGCCTCCCCTACGACGGCTCATGCTGAATTGCTTGTTGTATTGCACATCCACATGAACATATCACATATATCACCACAGCTGGGATCTATATAAAAAATTTCACAACACGTAGCCCTACGGGCTGGATACTCAAACAGGAATCCACGATTCCATAACGCAGCCTCGGCACTTACAGCAGCAGATACAATGGCTGGGGTAGGTATAATGACCATTGCCCCCTACGACGGCTCACGCTGAACTGCTCGCACTGTAATGCCCTATGGCCGATAACACATTCACAATGATAAACATGCATACCAAGTATCATACACAACATGAGAAAAGAGTCACTACTTTGATCCTTCGAGACGTGTCCTGGCGCTGATTTCTCCTGAATAGGTTAAATGTCAAATCCTAAATTCATAATTCGGGATGAAGAGTCAATTCTCTATTTCAATTCTCAATGACTTCATAACACTTAATTTGGTTATCAATATTGCTCTTTGAGAGTCATTAGATACCCTTAACAAAAATCCTAAAGGGTTGGAAGAACTATCCCTAAGATCTCCATTTGGAAGCACAAAAACTGATTTTTCACTGCTACACTCAAGTGAAGATGGCCTCACTCGAGTATTGGTACAGAAACTTGAGCGAAGAAGGCCTCACTTGAGTGATGGTACGGTCTGCACTTCAAGTGCTAGAAAGTGAAGACTAAAAGTGTTTGCCCTATAGTACAAGAACTTTCAAAGAAAAGGATCACTCGAGTAAAGAAGACCTCACTCGAATGAGAACTTAACACTTGCAAGTGTTAAAGTGCACTCTTGAATTTTGAACGTGAGTGACAACTTGAGACGAGAGTTCATGGTGTCAAATACACTTTCACTCGAGTGAGAGGGGGCTTACTCGAGTGAGAACCCATAGCACTTGCAAGTGAGGCAACACTCTTGCCTCTCGCCGAGAAGTGCATCATGAAAACTGAAGCAGAAAAAGAATTTACACACAGCACTCGAGTGAACCCACCCTCACTCGAGTGATGTTTATCCTTCACTCGAGTGTACTCACTCTCACTTGAGTGATTTTATCAGAAACCATAAAACGCAGGAAAACTGACTGCTCTTCCCAACAATTGCCCAAGTGTTCCCAATGGACTTAAAACCTCAACCAAAGCTACTCCCACACAAAAACACCCAAGGAATCCAATGGAAACATCAGAATTATCAAATTGCTACTCCATTATCATGTTTTGGTCTTAATCCACAATCGATCCAAATTTCCAAAATCTCCAAAACTAACATTTCAATCTCCAATCAATCTATCTATCCAAAACACATACCTAAACACCTATTTTCATACCAACAACATGCCAAATACCCAATTACTCTCATTTTCAAATTTAAGGCCAAAAATCCCAGAAATTCCAACTAATCCATTTGGAATAAAACTTAAATAGAAAGATTGGTCTCACTTACCTCTTTCACTTTGCCAAAGAGATTTCTTGATTCACCAATCTCCAAATTTCATGTGGGCGCAAATCAACACCAATAGTCACACTATAAACATCAAAATGAAGCTCTCAATCCAAGAAACAACATTAAAGAAGAGAACTTGAGCAATGGAGGCCATTTGCTTACCTTTTTCTCAAGCTCTTTCTTTCTCTTTCTTGCCCAACAATGGCTGATGGTTTTGGAGAGAGAAGAGAGGGATGAGTGCTTGAGGAAGAAGAGAAAATGATTATTCTCTCTCACCCATGCTGTCACAGCCGAAAACAAGAAGAGGGGAGGAGAGAGAAACAATTAAAAACTCCATTTGACTTTCCCCATACTCTCTCCACATGCGAGCCTGCCAAGTGTCACACTATTATTGGCTTTCATAAAGGTAAACACCCAATTAGCCACTTAATCCCTCCATTAGCCATTTAATCATACTTCTCATTTTTTTCTCTTAGCTAGTAATTAATTTCTCCATTAATCACTAACTTATGGCTAATAATTCCATTCTTCCAATACTCTACCAATTATGACATATTAATTAAAATAGCCACAAAACACATAATAATTCATACTTTAATTCAAAATTATCCATAATAATTGTCATTAGCCCTTAATCAAAAATTGGGCTATTACAATTCTCCCCCGTTCAATAAATTTTTCCCTCGAAATTTGTTACACATCTTTGGGCATAAAATCAGGAAATCGCTTCTTCATCTCTGCTTCTGCCTCTCAAGTTGCTTCCCTTAGAGACATTCCCTTCCATACCACCTTCATGAATGGTAAGCTTTAATGCCTAAGCCTCCGCTCTTCTCTATCAATGATACGCTCTGGCTGTACCGTATAAGTAAAGTTATCTTGCAACTCAACCTCTTTATACTCAATGATATGCCAGGGTCTGGTTGGTACTTCTTGAGCTGTGAGACATGGAACACATCATGCAATCTACTCAAACTTGGGGGTAGGGCTACCCATAATTGTAGTTAGCCCTTAATCAAAAATTGGGATATTACATCTAGTGAGTATGGGCCAGATGTTTCAAGAGCATTAGGTCATTTATGTAATATCCTAAATTTTTGGATTAAAGGCTTGAGAAAAACCTTGAATTAAGTGGACTGCTAAGCCCTGATTTAACAAGTGTCCCGGGAAGGAATAAGAAGCAGAATGGCTTATAGTCATCACACTCAGAGTAGAATATGAACTTCAATGCGAATTAGTCAAAAGAAAATATTTAGTTCCTTTAGGATGTGTCATATTGACATAGAATCTGGCTTAGATCCAAAGGAAAAAGGGAATGGTGTCAAGAAAGAAGAAACAAAGAAACAAATGGCATAAGAAATAATATTGCCACAATCAAGGGCAAAAGAGATAATTGCCACTTGATCTTGAGGTTAAAATTGGAAACAAAATGAAGGGCTAGGATTTGCTCTTCAAAAGCAAGAAGCAATTATGAGAATAAATAAAAAGAAAATTATCTTCATCCCTTATATTGATAAAAAACGTCCAAAAATGGGCAAGAAAGAAAGAAGACATGATTTGATACAATTTATCACAAAAATGTAAGGGCAAATTGGTCATTTGACTAATAAAGCAAGAGGCCTTTATTTTCTTCAAATTAAGGGCCATATTTCATCCAAAAGAAGTAAAAGCAAGGGAAAATCCTTCAAAAGTGTGAAAAGACAGAGAGGTGTAACGAAATTCTGAAATCGTGCATAGGTGCTCTGTGACTGATCAGGGATTTACAATTTGAAGATAAAATTACAGGTTTGCCCATATGAGATGACAAGAAAAGAAGAGAGAGGTATTGTGCAGAAGTGACATGAAAGAGTATAAGACGAGAGTGAAGGAGCAAGCTAGCGAAATGTAACCAGTTGAGGTATGTAAAGCTATGCCTTTGCCTCGTCAATCATAATCATTAATTTTCTTTATCCTCATTTTGGTATGAAGTGAGCATGTTGGAGCTAGGTAGTTGGATTAGAGGGTTGTGATGCTTGATGTTAGTGTAGGGGTAAAAATTGCTGATACTGGGTGAATTTTGTAGAAGATGGTGAAGGAAGATGAGGTGGGTTAGAGGTATGAGAGTAAAGAGAAAAGAGAGGGTGGATTTTGTAGGAAATGAGTATGATGAAATTGACAAACCTTAATGCAAATCTGTTAAACACTGAAGAGGGCAGTTATTTTTCTTTTCTACTAATAGTGTGCTCATTTTTTGTTGCAGGGGAATTAACAAAATAGATGAAAATAGTAGGGCAAGTTCAGTAAAGGAGTTGTTTTGTTATTTTCATGTAGGGAGAATTTTGAAAGTAATCATGATGGTGAAGTTAAATACATTGGAGGTAGTGTGAAGGTAAAAATGCTAAAAGAAGGGATAAGGCTGGAAGAATTAAAGGAAATAATTGCTATATGGACAGGTGATGTGGGGAGTAGTTGTGACATTAAATATAAAGTTATGTTTGATGAGAGGACTTTAATTGATTTGGATAGTGATGAAGAAATAGAAAATTTGTTTCAGTTCAATGACATCAGAGCTCATATGTTTGCATCCCATAAGGATAATGTGAACCAACCGTTGTGAAGAAATGATTTTGATCTGTAAGTTACAAAAAGTTGTTTTAATGAATATGTTGGTATTTTGCAATCAAATGTTGGTAATCGTTAATGAGATTTTGTAAATATTTAATGCAGGATTAAGAGATTCCTGTGACAATCACCAGAAGTAGAGGTTTATCCCATGAGTGATGGTAGTAATGTTCAGCCTGTGTCAGTTGCATTTGGTGGTGGCAATCTAACTTGTGACACTGAACAGACACATGTCAGTGAGATGAGCTATTTGAAATGGGGTGGTCTAATATTAGGAGTTGGGCAACATTTTCCAATGCAGATGCATTAAGAGGAGCTTTGTACAAATATAGCATTGTGCATAAGTTTTTGCCCAAGTACGAGAGGAATACCAAGGAAAAGATATATGTCAAATGTAAAGTAAAAGGATGTCACTGGAAATTATGTGCAAATGGAGACAAGAGTGCAACAATACTTTGTGTCACCAAATTTGTAAGAGATCATGTGCATAGTGTAATGCCCCAATTTTTAATTAAGGGCTAATGAAAATTATTATGGATAATTGTGAATTAATTGGAATTATTATGTATTTTGTGGCAATTTTTATTTAATATGCCTTAAGTGGTGGAAAATTGGAAGAATGAAATTTTTGGCCATGAGTTGGTAATTAAGGGAGAAATTAATTACTTGCTAGGAGGAAAAATGAGAAGTGTGATTAAAATGGCTAATGGAGGGATTAAGTGACTAATTGGTGGTTTACTTTATGAGAACTAATGAAAAGGTGACACTTGACAAATTGGTGTAGTGGTGGGCGTGAAGAAAAGTCAAAATGGGATATTAATAATATTTTCTCTCTCTTCCCTCCCATTGTTTCGGCTGACAAGAGAAATGGAGGGGAGTAGTGTCATCATTTTCCTTTCTTCACCACTCTATCTCTCTCTTCCCTCCTTCCAATTCTGGCGCCATTGTTGGCCAAGAAAAAGGAAGTTAAAGCTTGTGATTTGGGTAGGTAAATGACCTCCATTGCTTAAATTCTTTTCTTTAATGTTGCTCCTTGGGTTAAGAGCTTCATTTTGATGTGTATAGTATGCCTATTTGGTTTTGATTTGTGCCACACGAAATTTTGAAGGTTGTTGAATCAAGAAATCTCTTTGGCAAAGTGAAAGAGGTATATGAGATTAATCTATCTAAGTATCATGTTAAATGGATTAGCTTTGAATTTCTGGAAATTTTGGCATATTTTCGAAAAATGATGGCCATTGGGTTTTTCGTATGTCATTGGCATGAAAATGGTATATAATGGTGAGTTTGGGATAGATAGATTGATTTGAGAGTTAAATGGTATGTTTGGATGATTTTGAAATTTGGATGATTATATTGCCCAAAACCAAAGTATGGTAATGGAGTAGGATTTGGATAATTATGATGATTCCATTGAATTCCTTGGGTGTTTTTGTGTGGGAGTAGCTTTAGTAAAAGTTTTAGGTCCATTGGGATCAATTGGGCAAGTGTTAGGAGATGTGGTCAGTTTTGCTACTTTTTCTGGTTTCTGATAAAATCACTCAAGTGAGAGTGAGTTCACTTGAGTGATGGATGAACATCACTTGAGTGAGGGAAGGATCACTCAAGTGCATTAGTATATTTTCCCTTCTGGCCTTCGGTTTTCATGTTGCACTTCCGGGTGAGAGCTAAGAATGTTGCCTCACTTGCAAGTGCTATGGGTTCTCACTCGAGTGAGCCTCCTCTTACTCGAGTGAAAGTGTATTTGACACCATGAACTCTCGTCTTGGGTTGTCACTCATGTTCAAAATTCAAGAGTGAGCTTTATCACTTGCGAGTGTTAAGTTCTCACTCGAGTGAGGTCTTTTTCACTCAAGTGATCATCTTCTTTGAAAGTTCTTGTGCTCTCGGGCAAACACTTTCTGTCCTCACTTTTTAGCACTTGAGGTGCAGTCCTTACCATCACTCGAGTGTCCATACCAACACTTGAGTGAGGCCATCTTCACTCGATTGCAGCAGTGAAAAATCAGTTTTTGTGTTTCCAAAAGGGGATCTTTGGGATAGTTCTTCCAACCCTTTAGGAGTTTTGTTAGGGGTATTTAATGACTATAAAAGAGCAATAATGATAACCAATTAAGTATTAAGAAGTCATTGAGAATTGGAATAGAGAATTGACTCTTCGTCCCTAATTATGAATATAGGATTTGATATTTGCCCTATTTGGGAGAAACCGGCGCTAGGACACGTTCGGAAGGATCAAGTTAGTGACTCTTCTCTGATGTTGTGTATGATACTTGGTATACATGTTTATCATTGTGAATGTGATATCGGCCATAGGGCATTACAATGCGAGCAGTTCAGCGTGAGCCGTCATAGGGGACAATGCTCATAATACCTACCCCGACCGTTGTATCTGCCGCTGTAAGTGTCGAGGCTGCGTTATGGAATCATGGATTCCTGTTTGAGTATCCAGCCTCGTGGGGCTGCATATTGTGAAATGTTTTATATGGATCTCAGTTGTGGTGATATATGTGATATGTTCATGTGGATGTGCAATACAACAAGTAGTTCAGCGTGAGTCGTCGTAAGGGGGTTGTAATATCCCAATTTTTGATTAAGGGATAATCATGATTATTAATAATAATTATGAATTTATTGGAATTATTAGGTGTTTTATGGCTATTTTAATTAATATGTCATAATTATTGAAAAATTTGAAATAATGGAATTATTGGCCATGAGTTGGTAATTAAGGGAGAAATTAATTACTAACTAAGAGAAATGAGATGTGTGATTAAAATGGCTAATGGAGGGATTAGATAAGTTAATGTGTGACTTATTTGGTGAGAGCCAATGGTAGGGTGACATGTGGCAAAGAGAGTGCATGTGTGTGAGTCAAAGTGATTAAAATAATCAATTCTCTCTCCTCTCTTCTCTCTTGTTC
This sequence comes from Inga laurina, assembly GCA_963855925.1. Lineage (NCBI taxonomy): Eukaryota > Viridiplantae > Streptophyta > Magnoliopsida > Fabales > Fabaceae > Inga > Inga laurina. The sequence continues at coordinate 45,083,221 of OY979708.1, forward strand.
GGCTGAGGTATGGGGGAGGGAGTGTGTAATCATTTCCTTCTTCTTCCTCACTCCATCTCTCTCTCTCGTCAGTTTTGTGCCCAAAGGAAGGAAGAAAAGCTTGATTTTTGGATAAGTAAATGCTTTCCATTGCTCAAGTTCCTTTCACAAATGTTGATCCTTGAGTCATGGGCTTTATTTTGGTGTGTATAGTTGGGCCATTTGGTGTTGATTGGTGTCACACGGAAATCTGATTGTCGGAGATCAAAGAGTCTCTTTGGAAGAGTGGATAAGGTGAGTAAAACCAATCTATCTATCTATGTTTCATACCATTTGAAGTAGTTTATAAATTCTGGAAATTTTGGCTTGAATCCGAAAATTGGATGCCACTGTTCATTTGGTATGTTTTTGGCATGAGAATGGTGTTTTGGAATGAGTTTAGGATAGATAGATTGATTGGTAATTGAAATGTGAAGTTTGGTTAAGATTGGTGTATTATTCAAATTGTTGCCCAAAACCCAAAATCATGATAATGGAGTAAGATTTTGAGGATTCTGTTGATTCCATTGAGTTTATTGGGTGTTTTTGTGTGGGAATGGCTTTGGGTTAAGTTTTGTACCCATAGGAATCAATTGGGCAAAGGTTAAAGAGAGTGCCTCTGTTTCTGCGTTTCCTGCTATCTGGTAGATTCACTCTAGCAGGGATAGGTATGCTCGAGTGAAGGATGAATATCACCCGAGCAGAAATGGGTCTGCTCGAGTGAGGGATGAATGTCACCCGAGCAGGGATGAACTCTGCTCGAGTGCGGTAGTGCAATTATCGTTTCTTGCTCTCTGTGTTCTTATTGCACTCCCTGGGTCATAGCAAGCATAGCCTCACTCGCGAGTGAGGGATGAACATCACTCGAGTGACCCTCCTTGTGCTCGAGTGATGAGTGTATTTGACACCAAAGGACTTGCTTCTCAGGTTGTCACTCGCGAGTAGGTGCTCGGGTGTGCCTTCTCACTCGCGGGTATGGGCATCGTGCTCGAGTGAGCCATGTGTGCTCGAGTGCAGTGAGCCATTTGGGCTGCTGCCATTTTTCTTGTGCTCTCGGGCATGTGCTTTCTGTCTCACTTCCTTGTGCTTGAGGTGAATTCCGTACTAGAAGGTAAGCATGCAAGGATCCAGGCAACCCATTAGAGGATTAAGTCATTGTTTTAGTGGAAAGGAATGCTTAATGACATTAAGGCTTTCATTAAAGTATGTGAGACCTGTCTTTGCTGTAAATATGACACTAGTGCATACTTAGGTCTACTTCAACCTTTGCCGATTCTAGGGGGTGTTTGGCAAAGTATATCGATGGACTTTATCAAGAAATTTCCAAAATTGTAGGGCAAGGATACAATATGGGTCATTGTCGATAGCTAGAGTGAAGTAGTTAATCAATGTTTGAAACACTATCTCAGGTGTTTTATATAGCGATAGCTAAGAGAGTAGGTTTACTAGCTACCATTAGTAGAATGGCTGGTGAATACCACCTATCATACATCTACCTCTATTACTTCTTTTTAAGTTATGTATAGGCAACCCCTACCTCTACAAATACCTTATATTCTTCAAGAATCTACTATGGATTTGATTGACCAACCATTTTTTGCTTGTGAGACACTGCTTGTTCAATTGAAGGAAATATTGGCTGTGGTGATTAATCGGATGAAGCAGTCTATAGATAAACATCGCAGTAAACATCAATTTGAGATCGAAGATTAGGTATATCATAAACTCCCAGCTTATCTTCAAGCTTTTGTGGCTTATTGAGCATCAGAGAAACTTGCTCTACTCAAGTATGGTTATTTTCAGGTCTCTCATCATATTGGTAAGGTGGCCTATGCTTTGAAGCTACCTCCTTCTTTGAAGGTTCATTCTACCTTCCACGTTTCATTACTCAAAAGATGTTCCGATCCTTGCATTCCAACTATACCTTTACCAGATGATGTTGATGCTACTTCCCAATGCCCATATGCTATTCTAGATCGTCAGGTTGTACCATGCAATACAGTACGTTCACTCTGGCCTTAATTCATTGGGTTTATGAGTTACCAAAGGACGCTACTTGGGAGTCATGGACTGACATGGTCCAACACTTTCTTGTGCTTTGGGTCAGGCCCATCCTTAAGGATAAGGATGATTTTAAAGGGAGGGCAATGATATGAAAATATATTTTGGTAAGGGTACTTTTGTCATTTTCCCTTAATTTGTTATTTCTGCCTGCCTTTCTAATGATATAAGCCAGATTTTTACTCAACAAACATTATGCTATGAGTGATATCTGAATCTTTTCTTCTCACATTCTCTCATTATCTTCTTATTTTCTCTCAATGTTCTCTCTTTCTCCTTCTTTTCTGGTTTGATCTATACCAAAGAGAAATAGTAAAAGTCAACATTAAATATATATTTATCTATCTTGTATATGATTAATTAATTAGAAGAAACAATGAAATTACCTTTTTTAGGCCAGGAATAATGGAGGAGAGAGCAATGAACTTCAGGTTGATCTTGTCCCTTCATCTTCTTTCAGCCAAGATGTGATCTTGAGCCTGGAGTGGATTTCTAGTCATGGCGGTGCCAGAAATATTGGTTGTCATCAGTCACTCATTTACGTCTTCTAAGTATGCGCCTTGATGGCTTAAAGACTCAAAATTCAATATGGTTTTTTCATTAGGGTTTCAAACTTCACATTGGAACCCAAATTGTACATCGTTGCTTTATTTGCTGATGAGTAATTGAGGTTGCTTACGAATTTAGGCAAGTATATGGCTAAGGCTATTTCCATGATACGACTTTGATATATGTATCATCAGGGTCTCAGAAATGGGATGAGACACATATTAATAGCACTATAACAACACTAAATTAATTAAAGCTTATATTTTTTTGCTGTTGAAGGAAAAGCTAGTGATGTGACAAGGTCAACGATAAAGACATAGTGCCAAAGGGTAGAGGTGAAGAACATGAGAGGGATGATGATGTGGCTCTTAAGGGTGAGGTGGATTCAATGTCATAAGCACTACTCACCATGTTTTAATATAAGATTAGAGATGTTCAAATTTAAGTTTTAAGAGATAATAGTAATAGTTTTCTTTGATGAGACAATTTTATTAAAATTAAGTAAAAAGATACATGAAAAAGGTATTGGGTCCTTTTGCGAGTGTAGAACAAAACAAACCATTGAAGCCCAATAATAATTATAGTAACCCAAAAATAACATGAAAAATAAACGAATCAAACAAGAAAAAACAAAAAGAACAAGATTGGGAGCTCAAACAAAAGATAATACATTTCTTGAGCCATGGATTGGTGGCCTTGTTGCCTTATTAGTGAACATAACAATAGTGGCATTGATAGCTTTTGCATAAACATGCATTACCCTTTTGTACTATAACTATTGCTGAGCTTTAGTACAGTGTTGTTAACTTGAATGATTGGGAGAAATTTCATTAAGGGAATCATAAAAAACAAATAATCAAGCTTCTTTAACTTCTCAATCTTCTATTAACAAATTGTTGACATTATAGAAAAGTTGGCATCTGGTTCAGATTTTGACAACTTGTCCCTAGTTAGAATAATGATCAAGTTGTAGTTCGGATTTTGACAAGATTCTTTAAATGGTTGTTAAATATTGACAAGTTGTTCCTAGAATATTCATAAGGTATAGTTTATATTTAATCTTCAATTTCTTCCATTTTGTCTGGAAGTTTTTTCGGCAACATTTTTCATGACTGGAAGACCCTTTCCTGAGAATCTTTCATTCTAGGTTACATTTCTAGTGAGTTAGGAAGATGCTCCAAGGTCATTTATGCTCCCATAACTATTTTTCAGCTTTTAAATGAATCATAGAAGAAGCACATGATGTCCCTAGTTTTTTGCAAATGAAAAGATAGAAGGAACTCATGATTCAAAAATTCTTCACAAAATGAGTTGGTTTGTTTCTTAAGCTAGAGCATAAAAAAAGTTGTCATGCAGAGTCTTCCATTTCTTAAATCAAGGAATCATCATTTAATTGACATGTTTACTTCATGGAAAGAAAGATCGTCATGAAGAGGAAGAAGGGTCCACGGTGCAGAGTTGGGGAAGAGGGACGACAACTGGAAGAAGAAGAAAGAGGGTTGGGAGAGAGCTTGTTTTTTTCCTAACAAAAATTTAGAGTGACAACTAGGATTGAAATTAAATTAGGTGTTGCATTTTATTGACATATAAATATTTCTCATTTAAGAAATTCAAGCTTGGTTCATTAGCATTGTATAGTCACCACTTTGTCAACATTTTCTGTTAGTATAATTGATGATATTAAATTTTTAGGTATACATAAAAAATTTTTATAAAATTAAAGGACTAATATGAACCCTCACGTAAAATTAAAAGACTAAAAGTGTACTTTAACCATAATTTAATGGGCACACATAAACAACTATAATAATTTTTGTAATGCTTGCATAATATATAATGGTCTCATTTTGAAAACCGTCATTTATTTAGTAACATACATAATAATTTTTATGTAAAAATTTTACTTTTAACAATAATAAATAATGGTCTTATGTAAACAACCATTATTTATTTGGTAACATAAAAAACAGTTTGTATATAAGAACCATGAACATTTAAAATACATGACCATTTTTATATAATAATTTTGATGTATTAATGTAAGACTCTTCAAGCAAGAGTTTGAGTTAGTTGGACTAATAGTACCTCCTATAATGAGTTCCCATGCAATTTGGGATAGATCAAGACATTCCAAGATTTATGTGAAGGGTCAATGATAGCTTTTGACGTATATATATGACAATGTAACTATTGATATATAATTGGGTCTTTTCACAGGAGTTAACCTTGGAAAGTAAAGGCCTATGGAAAAAAACATAATGCCTATCAAAAAGGGTACATGGGGTATGTAAACTGTTGAGGTCAAGGGTTTGCATATCCTTTACTCCCTTTCTAATAGGGATATTTGTTTTTTCCCTATTTGCCTTTGCTTTCTGGGCTTAACTGCTGAAGAGGCATAAGGTAAAGGTGAACACTTACATTGTTATATATAGGTCAGAAGTGAGATAGATTCTAGCCAAAAAGCCTAGAAAATCTTGACACATCTCAAATTTCATTGATACTTGTGTGGGAAGTACTACTCTATTAGATAGAGTTTAGACCAAGTAGTTCAGAAACTCTTACCTTGAAGAGTCTAGGACTGATCTCACATTGTCGAATTCTAAAGCTTTTTACTTGGTGCTACCTACTTAATACAAAAAGTAGGAGATGAACCTTCAATCAGAGTAATAATAGGTTTTCCAAAAAACATAACTTGAGAAAAGCAATTTAATGTCACCTTTAATGCTTTATCGTGTCGTGACTTCACAAAAACTGGTATTCATTTGATCATGTATGAAAATTGGTACAACTAAAATAATTTATTCATCATATCCATATTGATCTTTTGAAAGTAACTTCCGCAGATATGGGTACTTCCTAAAAAAGGTGGTTTTTACTTAGAGATCCATATCTCCAAAAGTTACTTCAAAAAGAATAATAGAGTAGGAACCGTGAATCAAAGCAATGGGTTGACAACTTTTGGAAACAAGAAAGGAACCTTTAATAAAAGAAATAATAGGTTTTCTGAAAAAAAAAAACATAACTTTATAAAATCAATTTAATGTCACCTTGAATGCTTTATCGAATCATGACTTAACAAAGGCAAACCAATTGGCTGGGTTGAACACTACAAGTAATAAGAGAGGAACCTTCAAAGTGAATGTCGGAAGGATAATGCGAACTGGATGAGGGAAATCCTAACTACCTAGCTAGGTTTCATGAACGAAAACGCGAGCTAGGGCAAGCAAAATCAACTCATGTGGTAGTCACTGAGACCAGGGTCAATTGTATTCACTTGCGCAATTTTACCTGAGAAGTCAGATAAAGGCTTTTTATGGTGGGGTTAGTTTGAAAATGACTCTTGACAGCTAGAAAAGGCAACAAGAGTTATAAGGTTATGATGGTGGGTTTCATTCAAACAAACTAAGTATCAAATGTATTGTGTTTCAAACATTTAAATAGAAGACGAATGGGTTATAGTACCTAAGATTTACATCACGGTTTATTCGTAAGAACTATTATTTATTTATTTACATTATTACAGTTCTTTATTAATAAACGTGAGCTATGTTATATTTCGTTTTTAATTTTTTGTGTGCTAATAATGCCCAAATAATTATATTTTTATATTTTATAAAAATAAAACAAGAAAAATATCACTTGAATAAGTCAAAAGTTCTAAATGTTCACAGCATACCTTACATCATCATGCTACTGATAACCAGAAGAGTGGCTTGAATCATCTGGGAGTATGTCAGGATCATGGTGGCTAATCTCATACACATCAAAGATGAGATTTGCTTTCCTTTTCATACTCGAAAATATCCAACGAGCCTTATCAGAGCATGGTAAATGCATTCTACATGATACATCATTGCCTCCACTTGAGGGAGCAAAAGAAGAGGAGGTGGAGGCGAAAGAGGTGGTAAAGGTTATGTAACATCATCTCTAATTAACCTTAAGCTTAACATGATTTTCAAAAATTTCTTCTAAGATGACCTCACGGGAAAGAATGAACTGAAATGCAAGCGCATCTAAATGAGTTCCTCAAATCCATATGATGATCGATCCCTAGAAAAGAATTCCTCAAATCCACAATCCAAAGAAAGTGAATAAACATTCTAGGTCATTGTTATAAGTGTAAATAGTCTATTAAATATTGCAAATGCACACTGTAGTAATCAAGTAGTAGAGAAGTGAGTAGAGTATCGTTCCTATGAGGATTGATCACTAATTACCAAAATGAGTAATTTTAACTCTATTTAGTGGATCGATTAGTGGAAGACTACATATTTACAATTGAAAGAGTGCATATATATAATACTAAAACAGCAACAACAAGATCATGCAAATCAGGCATTTTCAAAGAAGTTTGAAAACTTTCCAACATGAAGGACTAGCATAATTTGTGTGAAGAAATTACCAAAAAGAGGAAAGAAAATCAAAGTTATTGAGAAGATAAAACATATTAGACAAAAGCTACTGAAAAGATAAGACAGATTAGATAAAAGCATAATTATATATAGTTGTTGTGATTTTGTCCCATACTTCCTTTGGTTTTACATCCAGTAACGACTTAAATGATTTCTATGAATCTAGGATTTGTTTTCCATCCAGTTTTCTTTTAAACTGGAAAACAGGATCTTTTAACATCAGAATTTGAAGATAGTAGCGCCATTTTTCTTGGTTGATTACATCCACTAAATCAAGAAGAATACGATGAATATCACCACTCAGATGCATCTCAAGAGTTTGAATGATATTATCCAAGGACTCCTTACTCAGTCCATCCTTTATAAATTTAATTTTATCTTCTTAATTTATAGAAACCATACCTTTGCTCCTACAGCGCTGATCACATGTCTACCTTGCACGTTTATACCAGACAATCATTCTTTTAGCTCTTCTCTTTTTGGAGTAAGAATTTCTTCCCATTCTTGGTAAAGGTTTAACAACTGATTTACTGAACTCACATGCTAAACATACCTTAGCTTTAATGATCCAATATATGTCCTCAAGAAGGCCTAAACGCTTGAATATCTTCATCCTTTCAAGTTGACATCTATAAAGCTTCCTGAGCGCATCTTTGGGAAGAGTGGGGAACCTGTTCTTAAGCTTTGCAAGAGATTCCTCCATGGTAACTTAAAATGAAACTAATGAAAACTAAAATTCTTAACGCAATGCAATGTGTTTCGGTGAGTAAGAAAGAAAAATGAAAGAGCAGGAAAGAAGTTTTGGGTTGCCTCCCAAATAGCCACCCTTCTTTAATGTCTTTAGCTAAACAAAAACCAAACCAATTAAATCTCTTTGTTTTTTAACTATTTTTTTCATTTTTTGATTTTTTTTAAATTTATGAGAAGGAGGACTTACCTGTTGGTTCCTTAAATGTGATGACAGTTTTCAAAGTATTGAGTGCACCACTATTCTTTGAATGTTTTTGTCATTAAGTGCTATCAAAAGTCCTATAAGATCACAATAAAACATCTAACCAAACCTTGGGTTGCCTCCCAAGCAACGCTAAATTTATAGTCTTCAGCCATAGTTCCCAAAATGAACTACTAATCAAAAGTATCAAACACCAAGATTACCTTGTCTTTATTTCTTTTCAAGCAATAATATTTCAGACACCAACAATGATCAATCAAGGTAATTGATTGTACTTCTTCAATCATAGACAATTTTAGAGTACAATTATTTACTGAATTCAAATAAAGCACAACATGCATGTATTTGTAAATAGTTTTAGGAGTTTCCAAAACTTTAGAGCATCCCATAAAATCCACTTGAGTCTTATCAGTAAGAGTCAACACTTCAATAGGAGAGACATGAACAATAGCTATTGGAACATCCATATTAGTTTCAACATCAAAATGATAGGAATTAGGTTCCACAACCGGAACCTCTTCTAGACTACACCCACTATCCTCTCCAAAAGTGATTTCAAGTACTTTATCACATTCCATAAGAGCTAAAGTTTCATTCAATTCCACATCCTTAACTTCATCACAATAATCATCATCAACACAAGGAGTGATCATCATGCTTAAAGAATTATCTTGCCTCATAGTCTCAAGTGACAAAATAATTTGACTCACATATATTCCAATATTTTGGATACTTGACTCGATACTAGTGACAAGTTTCTTTTGCTCTTTACTAAACTCCTCACATAGTCTTTCTAAATTAAATTTTTCCTTATACTCAAGAGTTTGTTCTTCAATATGTGAATAATATTAAAGGAATGATCAAAATAAGTTTGGTTCATATTGAAATCATCTCTCACATAATGGCTGGTAGTGCTATATAGATAATGCTCAAAGGAATGACACTTTCCATAATAAGCACCAGAAAATTAGTTATAAAGAGAAGAATTTTCAATCCAACAAGTATTTATATTTTCGTTACTCATTCCATCCACATGCATTCCTGAAAAAGAACTAAGATATGATAATTGATCACTAATTAAACCAAATGAATGTTGTGAATAATCCATTTTTTCAATTTTTTTAGTCTTTTTAATTAGTTTTTTTGAAATGTTTACATGATGACTACATTAGTATTAAAATTACTCGGTATTGTTATTAATGATAACGATCCCCGGCAACAGCACCAAAAACTTGTTATGAGTGTAAATAGTCTATTAAATAGTGCAAGTATGCACTGTCTTAATAAAATAATACAAAAGTGAGTAGAGTATCGTTCTCATGAGGATTGATCACTAATTACCAAAATGAGTATTTTTAACTCTATTTAGTCGATCGATTAGTTGGTGATTGAGATTACAAAATATAATTAAATATGAATGCAAATGATATGAAAGTAACTATGAGAAAAAGCCCTAGGGGTCAAATTTCATTTAATAAATTCTGGATTGAATCACTTATCTATTCTAGCCCAGTTTATTCCACATGATTGATAGTCGAGTTTCCCTAATTTAATTACTAGCCTCTTCCAAGGTCAAGTAATTCCATAATTAATTGCTAATCCAATATATTCCTATATGAATTTAAGCAATTAATTATGCATTAAGATTTATGGAACTTAGAAAGACTACACAACTCATATGAATATATCTCTATTTCATATGCAAGTCATGGTTTTAATTATAGGATTTATACACATGCATCTCCTTCCAGTCTCAACATGCATATTGAAAGCATTCGAAAGATGGCCAATCAATAAAAAACATTAAGAATAATAATTAAAACTCAATCATGATGGAGCAATTCAAACTAGATTTAATAAGTTAAGATTCAATCCGTCATTAGTAAGCTACATCATCACCCTATGAAAATACAAGTTTAGCACATGATGAAATTAAAAACAAAAATAAAATAAAGTGAGAACTTCATAAACATTGCAATAAACTTAATTATTAAATTCTAAAACATATAAGTTACAACCATAAGATGCATGAAAATAGAAAAATCTAGCCTTCCATGTAGGAGGTAAAACCTTCCATGTAGGTGGAATGCAAGAAACAAATACAATGCATGAAATTAATTCTAAGATAATGGTGTAAGTGGAGAAGAGAGGAAATTAATGGATATGAAAAATGGTTGTGTAAAATGTGAAGGAGAGGGTAGCTATATATAAGGAAGAATGGAGTAGGTCAAATTAAGTGGTAGATGAAATTTGGTAGATGAAGTAGTAGATGAAAAGGAAGATGAAGTGGTAGATGGAATGGTTGGTGGAATGGTAAATGTGTCCCGCTCTCAACTTTCAAGCAAAATTCGAAACTCTTAGAGATAGAATTGGGCTTTGGTCTCAATATAAAAGTTGTAGAGCTCTTTCTTAGCTTTTTGTCCATATATAGAATGTCCTAATCCGGAATCTAGAGCTTCAGATATTTCTTGAAAACTGAAAGAGGGTCTAATTTAGTATTTTTCAAGAAATTATATTTCTTGCCAAAATCATTATTTATTTATTTATTACACCCAAATTTGTTAAATTGAGCTCAAATATCATCTATAAAATCATTATGCAAGGGAAAATAAATATGTAAATAATTTAGTTATCAGTTATCATCTATATATCAAAAGAGTGTAATTATATATTCTAAGCATATTCACATGTAGCATGATGAAATAGCAAAAATTCCCTAAATGTGGCAATAAAAATAAAATAAGCACTAACCACTAGCTACTCGTTAGGGTAGCCATATCATCAGATGTCTTCCTAGTTGATCCTACCCTTGAGCTTTCACCTAAAAGTGTGAGGAGTAACGGGATGAGACCACTGTCTCAGTACCACGATCACTACCCACCTTACCTACCAACACCACCTATGGGGTGCTAGGTGGGACTAACATACAAACATGTCAAGTAGATATATTAGGTAGAAATGCAAGCAGATATAATAAGCAAGAGGGCAAGCAAATATATTAATCAAGAGCATGTTCATATCCATTCATACTCACAACACAACATATTATTTCACAAAATGTCATTATGATTAATTACACTTTATCTTTCATTAATCTCTAACCATCCTTATATCCTCCTTATTTCCTCTAACTAAACCCATGGGCTAAGTACTTTCCATGTTACTGGGTTACTCTCACATGCTCTTCAAAAGTGTGATGTAGGCTAGCCAAAGTCCTATAAAGCACACAAGGGACCATGGGTTCCTCCAGTAGGGTTAATGTTTGGGCACCAGGAATACTACCCAAAAGTCCCTAAAGCGTTGTATTAGCGAATACTACCTTGCCCCACATAAACATATGCTAAAACAATGACATATCTTCATGTTTAATGTTTCAAACAATATACTCATGGCTATAGAATAAATAGAAACAGAGCTTCATTCATTCGATATATTTCAAATAATCAAACAAGGCAATCATATGTATGAATACACAAGCATAAATATCAAATACATGTAGGAGAGATAAGTTCACTATCCTATGTGTTTAAGTCCTCCTCTTGTACCTTTTCTTTTCCAACCATTGAAGATGCTTCGTCTTGACTTCTCATGGCCCTAAATAAATACTACCCATATTATTAGAGCTATGAAATTGAATGTCCAATAGGCTACATGGGCCTTTAGGACATGTCTCTTATTTTTGGCCCAATACTTGTGACAATTTTTAATATAATTGCCATAAATTCGTAGGTTAGCCTAATCTGCAACTTTTGTTGATCAAACTTTAAAAACTCATAATTAATTCTAAACAAATCCAAATGGGATGGTTCAATGTTTTTAAAAAAGCTCTTTAAGTCCAAAGTATCATAGAGAATCGATTACAACCATACATTTACAAAAAAAAATTTGTCAAATCCAGTTTGCCACATATTTCGTTCTAGATTCAGGGTCAAACTTTGAAAAATCATAACTTTCAATCCACTAGTCCAAATGACTTATATGAACTATCAAATTGAAGCTTGATAAGACTACTTTTATTCTAGAAAATTTCACATTCATTGAACATCATTTGGTTATCCAAAACCATCACACAACCAGACTGCAGCATAGGAAACAAACACTGGTAGCAAAGTTTACATTTGTGGGACTCTTGTGAAGCTAGGCTTACGAGTCTACTTGATTTAGAGTTATTTTCAAGCCTCAAATCAAGAAATTTTGGATATTACATTTCTCCTCTCATTCAATAAATTTTGTCCTCAAAATTTGAACATCATATAGGATCACCTATACCTTAGGGAACCTATACCTTGGACAATCCCTTTTTATCACTTAATCTATATGTTTCATATGCAAGCTCACAAACCATGCAACACAACCATCATTATATTTTTAACACAGATCACATATAGTATTCAGCAATCACTTTCATATTAATGATATTCAATACTAAGTGTGTAACATAAACAACAAGCATATAAGATGGTACAGCTGAGGGTTTTTGCCACCCAATCCTCTGGTCACTGCCTGTTATAATTTTGAATACATCCACCAGCCTAAGGACATACTAGTCCACTAGGTCTTTGGGCCTCTTGACACCCTAGTTCATTACATCATACTGGCATATAGGATCTTATAGCTTAGGGACACTACCCCATATAATTTTGCATGTCGAGTCTTATGTCCAAGGAATCACCCTTATGCTTACAAGCACCTTGATACTTACTGCTTCAAGCCTTTGCTCATCACCATTCTTAAAACATAACATTCTATTAACCTAAGGACTTACTAGTCTATCAGGTCTTATGGCCTAAGCATACTCAGTTCATCATCTTTACTGAATATATATTGAGACTAACAACCTTAGGACATACAACCCATTAGGTATTACTGCCCTATACAAAGTATACATTAAGGCTTACTACCAATATGAGCAGGTATTCGCTAGCATGATACCCTAATACACTAGGGCTCATTCTAATCTTTGCCCGTATATTGTACTATTGACCACACAATTTGTGTTACTACAAACCTCATAGATTGCATCATTATAAACCACACAGTCACACAGATTACTATATTCTAGACCACACAGTTCACCATACACCAGACCACATAAGTCACCAAATAGCATACCATACAGTTCACCACACAGCAGACCACTCCACCTCAACACATGCTTTATGCCTAGCCTCTCAACTACAAGCAACCAGTACGGCACAACCCGCCTGTTCATGTTGGAGTAAGTGCTACCCGATTGGTGCGAATATCAACCTCTCCTGTTGTCCTCAATTGTTACATATAAATTCACTTTGCTTCCACTGCCCATTCTAATGTTTCACACTATCAAATATAATATAGGTGTGGTTGCACTATCTGCCTACACTTATCTTACTACATCAATTGGATCTCACTTGACCTCTATAGTGACACACAATCATTCATAGAGAATGCAATAATATGTAATTCAATTCAATCAGAAATATATTAAGGGCCAACCACTGTTGCAACCCCTACATATTTCGTCCTCAATTTTCTAACTGGGCATATCAGTGTACCCGTAGGTACTATATATTAGTGTACTCATAGGCACTATATATCAGTGTACATGTAGGCATGGTGTATCATATATATATTCCTTTAACACCAGGGTGTTACTAAGGATCATCACTTAGCATGGAGAAACCTCAAAACATTTTTTACACCTCCAGTTTCCTATCACCATATCAAATGAACTTTTTTGTGCAATACTTACTGCAACAAAAATGATTCGGATTAAAAATTAATACTTCCATCATCATCATCTCCATGTTTGTAAGCATTCTATAAATCATCTAACTAAAATAATTATTAGTCATAGAGAAATGTCAAGGCAATCACTATGTCATAAGTCTTTCAAACCCAATCAACTTAACTTCCCTAGGGGTCACCCATCTTGAGATTTCCCTGGGTTAAGCATGCTTAATTTTTATGTTCCCGTGCCTAAAGGCAAATACTGACTCTATCTGCTCCTGACCATCGGTACCCTAAAACTACCCTTGTCTCAAAAATCATGCCCACTGTCTCTGGCTGACAAAATCTGTGTGTGGAATGCATATCAGTTTTGATACATGTACTCAGTTACGTACTTTGTGATATGCTCCCTGAATTCCACCAAGCTGTCATTCAGACCAGCACCCTTGGTGTCCGTGACATTCTTATACTGCCCTTAAACTGGTATTATGATACTGGCCGCCTTCTGGGGCTGATTCACAGAAAAGGGGTAATTTACTTCTCTAGTGCCTCATTCTATGCATATTTCCTTTTACCATATAATCAACACCTTACCAATATACTATCCTATTGCCAAAATTGCTTTTATCACTACTAGAACTGCTTAGGCTCTGATACAAAAAATGTCTGCATAGCGACCGTACGCAATGGCAATATAAGGTACCCCAATTGTATGTTTTACATACCGCTTCTAAGCCAAGGGTAGCCCTTAGGCTTCGGTTTAACCAGTGATTATGGTCATGTCGAGGTAAGAGCTAATACTTTACCATATATCATACTATGAGAACGCTCGACCATGGTAGTGACTAACATGCTCTAATACCAAAATGTGATGCCCTTATCTTATTTCCACATTTTTCATAGTATTTGCATGTAGTTCCGTGGGCACACAGGAATAGCATAAATATACTGATATATTGATACAAGGTATTTTATTACATGAAATTCCCCATAGGGATTCTACATAATAATTAAAAATAATGTAGCCGGTGTCTAAACCTGGTCAATAAAACTTAGACATTCTTCCATCTTCGTTCCAGTATATTATTTCTTTGCTCGCAGTCCTCTTCTTAGTTCTCGGTATGCCTCCGTGATCATCTATCTAAATGGTTGGTTGAGGGAGGGTGTGATTCAAGAGAATCTCAATAGTAAACAATACCAATATGCATGCAAGATAAGTGCTTAATACATGACATGCTTACCTTACTAAACTCATGCTAACAAAATGCCATATATGCGTGCTCAATGTTTCGAATAACATACTTATGTCTATAGCATAAATAGAAATAGAGCTTCAATCATTCATATATGTTTCACATAATCAAACAAAATCAATACACAAACACAAATATCAAATACATGAAGGAGAGGTAAGTTCACTACCTTGTGTCTTTAAGTCCTCCTCATTTGCCTTTTCTTTTCCAACCATTGAAAATGCTTCTTTTTGACTTCTCATGGCCCTAAATAAATACCCATATTATTAGAGCCATAAAATTGAATGTTCAATGGGCTATATGGCCCTTTAGGACATGTCTCTTATTTTTGGCCCAATACTTATGACAATTTTTAATACAATTACCATAAATTCATAGGTTAGCCTAATCTACTAGCTTTATGGACCAAAATTTGAAAATTCATAATTAATTTTACAAAAATCAAAATGGGTTGGTTCCAGGTTCTATAAAAAGATCTTTAAGTTCTCTTTTAATGAAAAATATCACAGAGAATCAATTATAGCCACACATTTCCAGAAAAATATTTGAAATCCAGTTGCCACATATTTTGTTCTAGATTTAGTGTCAAACTTTGAAAAATCATAGCTTTCAATCCACTGGTCCAATGACTTATATAACCTATCAAATTAAAGTTTGATAAGTCTCCTTTTATTATGGAAAATTTCACATTCATTGGACGCCATTTGATTATCCAAAACCATCACACAACTAGATTGCCACACAAGAAAAATACATTGACAGCAAAGTTTACATTCTTAGGACTTTTGCTAAACTAGGGCTTAGCGGTCCACTTGAATCAGGCTATTCTCAAGCCTTTAATCCCAAAATTTGGGATATTACATTTAACAAAAAGACAAATGGCATGTTACTGAGGTTGCCTCGATTGTATGCAAAATTAGAAAAGTTACACCTTGAGTTTACCTCACTACTCCTTTATAGAGGCTCAAAGAACTTCATCTTCTTCTTATTTAGTCGATGTAGGACTTCTTAGTTTCTTTTATTTTATTATTTATTTACTTATACACACATAATTAAAATTAAAATTAAATACTATCATTTAATCTCTACTAAATTATTATTTTATGTTTTCTAAAAAAATTCAATAATAATAATTGCTTGATTATATTTTTATTAGAATTCATTTAACTTTATTATTTTAATTTATTTCAGATTTATCTTCCTTATTTAAACCATTATTCACTAAATTATATTTACCATCAAATGTTTCCTTCATAAGAATATATAAAATCATCACTCAACATGCATTACTCTATATCATACCTATATACCTTTAACACCATGGTGTTACTAAGAGTCATTACCTAGCACGGAGAACCATCAAAACAATCACTATGCCTCGAGTTTCCATATCATCATCAAATGAACTTTTATAGGCAATATTCACAACAATAGAAATGGTTCGGATTAAAAATCAACGCTTACCTGATCATCTCTTTGCCTATAATCATTCCTTATGTTATTTAAGCACTTCTAATTAGAATTCCATACCTTTAATTAAAAGGTTTCAAATTTCAAAGGTACTTCCCAGGGTTCACCCATCTTGGGATTTCTCTTGCCTGATCATGCTTAACCGCAGAGTTATAATGGTATCAGAGGCATTAGTACTTGTATCGACCCATATATGTCTATGCATCGGATTTCACATATACCACGACCCCAATAGACCATGCTATCTTGCCCAGAAGGACTAGATACTATCACCGTAGGAAAACATAAGCATTACCGACTTCTTGGTATAGGCCCTCTATGTGTTCTTATAGCAAAGAGGAAAATTTAGGTTATACCTGAACTCAATATCAGGAGCCCTAAAGTTAGGAACAAAATCTGAATCCTGCACTTCCACTTTTATCCTTAGGGTCTCATTGTCATTGTCTCCAGTAGAGGAATTCTTACTGGGACTGGGCACCACTAACATCCCTGTCAAGTAGAGCCACTTCCTCTATATAAACTGTTTCCCCTTCCTTCAACAAGCTAATTAATAGATAGGGGTGGCCTAATTCCTTAGGTTCCCTCGCTATCTGTAACTCCCAGTTACGATAGCACTAACAAGTAATCACTATACTATTCACATGAATAGAGAATATAACCTATAGTCAGAACCCCTTGCTTTGACTAGACCTGTATCTCTAAGCAAACAATTCCATTGTGACAATCACATACCAAGACTATAACGCCTTATTCTTGAAATCGATCGGATGAGCTTGTACACAATATGTTCAAACCACATTTATAAAATCGTTTTAAATTCTCAATCTCAAGACAGGATTTAAACTTTAGTTAAGTGCATTTTTATGAATTTTTCAAAATCTTGCAGAAGAATCTTTTAGTAGTTCACAATTTCAGTATTACTCATCAATTCTTATCTTCATTTAATTTTGTGATAGTGATTCACTGCTCATTTCTCTACTCATACTCAAATCGTTCATTTACTTATTCCTCAAGACTATTCAACTAGGCATGTTCATACAAGTATTCTTATGCAATGATAATTTACTCATAACTAATTATCATGTACAAATCTCCAATTCGCCATCAGTTTTTCTTCATGCACATCTCTTTGCACTCCTCTTCTGAGCTTACCTAGCTATATGGTTGGTGAGGGAGATGAGATTCAAGAAAATCACAGTAACAAATAGTGCTAACAAATGCATACAAGATATGGTTTGTGCATGACATACTTGCATACACAAATTCATACCAACATAATGACATGTATTCATACTTAATATTCAACACATTACACTAATGGCCATAGTATAAGTAAAACAGATATGCTTCATACAATTCATCAAAGCTTAGGAAATTGACATACTTCATACAATTCATCAAAATAATTACACATCAATACACAAGCACACATATCAGGTTATGCAAGTTAGGAAAGTTCCCTACCTCTTGTCTTTCTGTCCTCCTCTTATACCTTTTCTTCCAACTATTATAGCTCCTTAGAAGTTCTTTCATTTCTTCTTACTTAAACTCTTAAAGCCCTAGATACCAAATCACATCATTAGAGACATGATAGAGAGTCATTAGAAGTGTATATTAGTGTCCAAGAGTAAGGGAGGCTAAACATATCATGTTGGTTATCTTTTGAGCCATTTAGGTAGCTATTGGAAGTCCAAACAAGTGCCTATGGGGTTAGCAAAGTTAAACCAATCAACCCCATTCAAAAAAGTGAAATGCCAAAATAGGGGTCTTGGCCGGGTTGAAAAGTCCTTTAGCCGCGGCCAAGCAAATCATCTGGCCACGGGCAAGAAATGTTGTGTTCTTGGCTTAACTTTTAAAAATCATAAAAAAATCTATAAAATTTGACATGGAGTGGTTCAAAGTTCTGTGGAAAGCTGTTTAAGTCCTCTATACAAGAAAAATATGAACCACTACCATCTACAACCACAAAATTATAGAATTCCATAAAGTCCTACACTCTTCTAGAATCAAGCTGAAAAATAAGGCATAACTTCAAAACTCCTTAACTTTTAATCCACTGTCTAAATTGCTTATAATACCTATCAAATTAAAGGCCAGTATGTCTACATTCATCTTAGAAGGTTTCATTACATTTGGACTTGGTTTGACCAATCAAAATTTCACCATTAATAGAAAGTCTGCCTCCCAGAAGCTTCAACATAGGAATCAACAATTTTTTAATTTTACTATCAAACTAACTAATATCTTCACTACTCCTAATATATCATCTTTTTCATGATTAAAACAACATATAGCCCAAAAATCATATCAAGGATGAAATCATTGGGTAGACCAAGAAACGCTCGACGCTCAACAAACCGCAAATCAATCGTTTTAAATCAAAGCTTGTACACACCTCTACTTCATTATACAACCGGTTTTTTATTTTGGCAGCAGTTCCCCTAGGTAGATGGCTCCAAACACCTCTGATCAAGAATTCAAAACCATAGAAAGAAAGCTCTCGTCAAGTAGAGCAATGTTACAGAAGGCTCCAAAACTTAGAAACGCCAAATCAAAGGTAAAATAGGCTTCGAAACTCAAGAATTTTCACTATTCGCCTTCCTTCCCTCCTCTTTCTTTTTCTGATTTTTTCCGCATTTTCCCTCAATTTTAGGGCAGCTGGACAAAATTATGAGGAGGGAGGGAGTTTTTAATCTTTATCCAACTCAAATACTTAGCCTCCATGTGTCAAGTGTCATATTCTTAGGGCTCCTTGAAAAGCAAGTGGTTAATTAATCAACTATGGTTGGTTTACTTGGGTTAAACTTTCTTGCTCCCTACTTCAGCCAACATCTATCCCACATAAAGGGAAAAATAAATGGATGCCTGCTTTATTAGTTAAATGACTATTTGCCCGTACATTTATTTCTATTTTCGCACTTTACTGGAAATCTGGCAGAATTTTTATAAAACTTTGAAAATTCATATATGATTGTACAGATGTCTAATTGGTATGGTTCTAAAGGCTATATGACCTTTATTAAGTCTATTCTTAGGGAAAAATATACCTTTAGCCAAATGGAAGGTTATAATTCCCAAAATGTTCTTTTCTGGATGTTGCCACAGAAGCTCTCCAATTTTACTAGGCTAACTTCAAAAACACATAACTCTGTGTATAACTCCAAATGACCTATATGACCTATCAAATTAAAGCTTGCTAAGTCTATTTTCTTTACGAAAAATGTTATAGGCATTAGGCATCATTTGCCTATTTAAAAATGTCACACAACAAGACTGTCACGTTGGAAAAATACAATGATAGCACATCCTCATTCCTAGGACTCTTGCTAAACTAGGGTTTAGCAGTCCACTTGATTCAGGCTTATTCTCAAGCCTCTAATCCCAAAATCTGGGATATGATAATACATGACAATGCTCATAATTAACCATTAATTTAAGTATGATATATTATTGCGTGACCTCCGCCTCGACATACATGATGTTTATCCATTATAATTATTATTTATTAAGCATTATATATGCACAAATCTATAGTAGTGTAATTATAAAATGGTTAAAATTGTAGAGCTGAGTTGCTGTGGAATAAAGTTAAGGGATTGCATTACAATTAAGTTAAAACTACAAGAACTGTATTGTACTTAGTCAAAGTATAGAGATTGAGTCAAAATTATAACAAAAAGATTAATTTTCTAAAAAATTTTTTATAAGCCCCTAGAAGTTTGTTCCATCATATTTGTTAGTACCTCCCAATTCCACATGATGTTTCTTCATTGTAATCATTATCTATTAAGCATTATATATGCACAAATCTATAGTAGTGTAAATTATAAAACGGTTAAAATTGTAGAGTTGAGTTGTCATGGATTAAAGGGAAGGGATTGTGTTACAAATAAGTCAAAACTACAAGAACTGTGTTGTACTTGGTCAAAGGATAGATATTGAGTCAAAATTATAAGAACCAAAAGATTAATTTTGTAAAAAAAATTTTATAAGCCCTTAGAAGATTGTTCCATCATTTTAGTCAGTACCTCCTGATTTCACATGAAGTTTATTCATTGTAATCATTATTTATTAAGCATTATGTATGCACAAATCTATAGTAGTGTAAATTATAAAATGGTTAAAATTGTAGAGCTGAGTTTCCGTGGATTAAAGTTAAGGGATTGCGTTACATTTAAGTCAAAACTACAAGAACTGTGTTGTACTTGGTCAAAGGATAGAGATTGAGTGAAAATTATAAAACCAAAAGATTAATTTTCTAAAAATTTTTTTATAAGCCCCTAGAAATTTGTTCCATTATATTAGTCAGCACCTCCTGATTTCAGATGATGTTTATTCATTGTAATCATTATTTACTAAGCATTATATATGCACAAATCTATAGTAGTGTAAATTATAAAATGGTTAAAATTGTAGAGATGAGTTGCCGTGGATTAAAGTTAAGGGATTGCGTTACAATTAAGTCAAAACTACAAGAACTGTATTGTACTTAGTCAAAGTATAGAGATTGAGTGAAAATTATAAGAACCAAAAGATTAATTTTCTAAAAATATTTTTATAAGCCCCTAGAAGTTTGTTCCATCATATTAGTCAGTACCTCCCGATTTCACATGATGTTTATTCATTGTAATCATTATTTATTAAGCATTATATATGTACAAATCTATAGTAGTGTAAATTATAAAATGGTTAAATTTGTAGAGATGAGTTGTCGTGGATTAAAGTTAAGGTATTGCGTTACAATTAAGTCAAAACTACAAGAACTGTGTTGTACTTAGTCAAAGTATAGAGATTGAGTCAAAATTATAAGAACCAGAAGATTAAGTTTCTAAAAAAAATTTTATAAGCCCCTAGAAGTTTGTTCCATCATATTTGTTAGTACCTCGCAATTCCACATGATGTTTCTTCATTGTAATCATTATCTATTAAGCATTATATATGCACAAATCTATAGTAGTGTAAATTATAAAACGGTTAAAATTGTAGAGTTGAGTTGTCATGGATTAAAGGGAAGGGATTGTGTTACAAATAAGTCAAAACTACAAGAACTGTGTTGTACTTGGTCAAAGGATAGATATTGAGTCAAAATTATAAGAACCAAAAGATTAATTTTCTAAAAAAATTTTATAAGCCCCTAGAAGTTTGTTCCATCATATTAGTCAGTACGTCTCAATTTCACATATTGCATTGGGGTTGATGACATTGAACTGTTGACACGATAGATATATTTTAGCTCAAGAATAGAAAACAAAATTGAGTTTCCATTTTCCTCAACACCAATTTGAAATTTCAATATTATGAGGATAATGGAGGTAGTAGAGCAAACTATAGAGACATATGTAAAAAGATATGAACTATACGAAGCTATTTTAAAACATGTTGAAAGTATGGGACTATTATGATTTTCATTATTTTTTATTTTAACGATTTAAAACCTACATAGGGAGTGGACCACACATATACCCACTATGCATTTGGCAACCTAAGGTATAGATAGGAATTTGACGTCTATTTCAAACAAAAAGATGATAGAAAGTGGTATGTTATACTTTGTTTATTGTATCGAGTCATATATCAAAAAGCTTAGTAAACATGGTTTATAAGTTTAATAAGCTCTTCCTTTTAATAGGATAGTCTTTTGCATTGAGATATTCCTTTGAATTTGTGTTCATAACATAGATATTGAAAGGAAAATAAACACCTTGGATTTATTTGTCTAAATAACTTTTGTTAAATTTATTATTGAATTCAAATTAATTTTTATGCAAACAAATTCAAGTTAATTTAGACTTCTAGTTTAATGAAATTTATTAATAAGATTTGAGAGAGATTAATATTAATTGATGAGTGTGGATAAAGAGAACTCTTTAATAAATAGTTCATTTTATACTTATAATTACCATCCTTTAAAGAAATAACTACTTAAAAAGTATGATTTTAATTTTAAAAAACCTATTATTTTTCTTATAGGTAGATGGTAGATGAACCAATGACTAGAGACTAGAGGTGAGCAAATTAGAACCAAAATTGAAACTAAAACAAAACCGAACCAAACTCATTTTGGTTTTTTCATCACGGTTAATTAGGTTTTTGGTTAAATATTCAGTTTTTATTTTTAAAAATTGTGGTTTTGGGTATTTGGTTTAGATATTAAAATAACTTGGTTAAAATCAGTATATATATATATATATATAATATTTATATTTAATAGATACTAGTTGATAAATGCATATTTTCTAATTAAATTGGTATAAATTTTGAATTATATTAGATCATATCTTTTATATTTTTTATATCTATTTAATTTATTTTATATATTTTCCTCCTAAAAAGTAATTACTGAACCGATTGTATTTTCAACTGTTCTAAATTAATTATGCTTATGGACTAGTTTCAATATGTTTTGTCTAGAAAACTATAATTTAGACATGCTTAAACATTTGACTGATCAAAAAATTGATGCGCGCCTAATATACCTTTCATGTTGAGACCTAGACATGTCGCAGTCTTGCTTGTCCTCGAACATCATTTCAATCAATCACACTCACCTTTAATATCTAAACTTTTACTTCAATCCCCGAACTTTCTCCTTCATTTTCTATTTCATGAATTAAATATCTTCGTAGTTTCATTTTATCACAAGTGCACGAAGTGAACCATACTTCAGTTTCATTTTCACAGTTACCTAATGCAAATATCTTTGGTGTGGTCTTTTTCTAGCTTCTAGGTATTTTGTTATTTTTTTTAAAAAAATTAAATACTCATCATTTTAATCATTTTAATATTTACACGAACTCACATTTTGTTTTGCTCACACCGTAGGATGTCAAATATGGATTGTAGTTGGATAAATTTTAAGCGGACAAGCATTGAGCATTGTAATAGATTAGGGAGTTTTTGGAATTTGTTAATAGAAATTCTTCAGATGTTGATGTTTAGGGGAGGTTTTTTCCCCATGTATGAAATGTCTGAATGGTAGGCGCCTAATTCCTAAGGAAATATACACCCACTTAATTTCTGAGGGTTTTGTGAAGAGTTATGCAGTATGGGTATGAAATGGTGAAGAAGTGGAAAGGCCAACAAAATCTCAACAGTGGCAAGAGCCATTTCATCATAAGTACGATGCTATGGATACTAGTGATAGGATGGAGGACATGATTTATGATGCTAGAGTAGGCACCTTTGAGCATGCAAGTGTGTGTGGCGATTTGTACAACAATATTGAGAAGCCCTTATACCTAGGGTGCGAAAAATACCAATTTTTGAATACTTTAGTGTATTTGGTAAGCTTGAAAGTATGACATAGGTAGAGTGACGACAGTGTTTCAGAGCTACTTAAGGTTGTAAAGGACATGCTCCTTGATAGAAATTCTCTATAAAAGTGCTACTATGATGTAAAGAAAATTTTGTGTCCCCTTGGTATGGAGTATGAAAAGATTCATGCATATCCAAATGACTATATATTGTATAGAAAGATTTTAAAGGGCTTGTCAAGTGTCTGATATGTTACATAACAATTTACAAATAGAAGAAATCCTTATTAAAGGTGTTGTGGTACTTATCAATTGTACCAAGTATGAAGTGACTGTTTGCTAATGAAGAGGATGTGAAGAATTTGTTATGGCATGCAAACGACAGGATTGTAGATAGAAAGGTTAGACACTTGGCAAATGCTATGAAAGGGAAGAAAATTGAGGAACTATTTCTTCATTTGGCCCAAGAGCCAAGGAACATAAGGCTTGCATTTAGTATGGATGACATGTATCCTTACAGGAACTTAAGCAGCATGCATAATTCATGGCCTGTTTTGTTGATGATTTACAACTTTCTCCTTTTCTATGCATGAAATGCAAGTACATACTATTGTCTATGTTGATTTTTAGACTGAAACATTTAGGGAACAATATAGATGTCTACCTAAGGTCCTTAATCGAAGACTTGAAAGAGTTGTGGGATGAAGGTGTGGATGTTTATGATGCTAATCTGAAGGTGGTTTTCAATCTTAAAGTGATGATAGTTTTCACTTTTAATGACTTCCCTACGTAGAAAAACTTTTCAGGCTATAATGTTAAAGGCCATAAAGCATGCCTAATTTGTGAGGCAGGGACATGTTACCATTAACTTGAACAAGGTAGGAAGATAGTGTACTTTTGTCATATGAGATTCCTTAGGCCCGACTACCCATATCATGGATTGAAGAAAAAATTCTTTGGGGATCAAGAACTTGTGAAAGCTCTAGAGCCATTGACTGGAGACTAGATGTATGAATAGGTGAAAAACACCAACACTATCATCGATAAGTCCAAAAAGAGTAAGGGTACTAACAAGGACATATGGAAAAATAGGTTTATCTTCTTTAAGCTCCCATATTGGTGCAAGTTTGATGTGAGGCACTGTATTGATGTCATACATATGGAGAAAAAAGCACATGACAATGTTGCTAGAACACTTCTGAACATACAAGGTAGTGCCAAGGATGGGGTGA
Organism: Inga laurina; assembly: GCA_963855925.1. Taxonomy (NCBI): domain Eukaryota; kingdom Viridiplantae; phylum Streptophyta; class Magnoliopsida; order Fabales; family Fabaceae; genus Inga; species Inga laurina. The sequence continues at coordinate 45,108,130 of OY979708.1, forward strand.
AGTCAAGACTGGATTTGCAAGACATAGGAATATAAGAGAATCTCCACCTAATGCTATATGGTAAATGAATTTATTGTCTTGTAGCTCCTTATATTTTATCAAAGGAAGAGAATATAAGCATATGTTAGTGTTTGTATGGCATCAAAGTACCTTTCAATGATTGTAAGAATGTTAAGAAGCTTTTTTCAAAGAAAGATTTGAGACTAGTAGGACTAAAGTCTTATGACTGCCATATCTTAATGCAAAAAACTACTCCCAGTAGTCATTTGAGGCATTCATGAGGATGAGTTAAGACATATGTGTTCAGACTTTACTTCTTCAATGCTATATGTAGCAAGGTCCTTAAGCTCGAAAAGTTGGATGAAAAACATAAGGGATATATGATGTAACCCCCTCACGGTAATCACATCCTGATTTCGAAATTTAAGTGAAATAGAGACCAATAAAATGAAATCAACAATTTAAAATCCCTCAACTCGGGATGAGGTATTTCAAAATCAATTCAAAACGTAATAATTTAGGGTCTCACATTCACGTGCGGATGTAACTACTTGAGAAATCAAATCACATAAGAAATATCAGAGTGCGGAAACTAAAATCCCGGCAAACCCCGGGTTACTCTATGTATTGAATGGGTTTACTATTTCCCAAATGGGGATTACAATTCAAAAATTCACTATGAACAATTTATATATAGTAATCCCAAATCTACAATAGATAACCAACAGTCCCAAAATCCTGAATATCCCTAAGAGATCCTAACCACTCCGGGTTGGTCGCTTCTCCTTCGAGCCACTTGCCCTGTTTGAAAAGGTTAGTCATATGGAAAGAGTGAGATTCTAAAGAATCCCAGTAGCAACAAGTCACTCATACAATATATAAACATAAAGCATGTATGTTCATCATGTTCAGCAGCTTCACAATGATCTCTGGCTCGTGCCACATACGACAGCACTCACGGTTGTAATCACAATGCACTATGCCAGCTTTCACTATAATCACTATGCACAACGCCCGCTTTCACGGTGAACATTATGTAGCAGCAACACGAAGCACAAAGCACCACAAAGCATCTCAAGCACAATGTATCACTAAACTCCACAAGGTATCTCAATGCACAAGGTATCACAAAGCAGTAGCAGTAGCATCCATACAATGAATGACAGATAAACATACAATACATTTACACAAAGTATAAGAGAGGAGTCGCTACCTGAATCTTTCCTGACAATCTTTGGCACAGTGGGCTCACGCGTTCGGCAGATATCAAATCCTATACCAAATTAGGGACAATTGATCAATCTCTCTTCCAATTACTTATTTCCATAATACACTAAGTTGGTTATCATTTAGGACTCTTTAGAGGCCACAAATGCCTCTAATAAAAGCCCTAAAAAGTTGGGAAACAATAGGTTGAAGGTAACTTTTTGAAAACACAAAGTGCTGGAACACAGGGGTTGGCCGTGGCCAGCCCTTCCTTGGGCTGCAGCCAAAATATGGTCAAAAGGCCGCTGGCCGCGGTCAGAATTAGGCCAGAAAGGTTTGGGCCTCATGGGCCGCGGCCAAGCAATTTCCTGACTCTTGGCTGAACTTCGAAAAACCATAACTAATTGTAGAAAAATCAAAATGGAGTGATTCCAAAGCCAAATGAAAGGTATATAAGTCCTCTTTCAAGGAAAAATATAGCTCATCACTGGAAATCACTATACAAATACAGAATCACCAAAAACTAAACACTACTCCAAAACAGAGTTCTGTTTCAATCCCAAACGTTGGACAACCATACCTCATAGAATACTAAATGAAATGAGACAAAATATATGTCCATTTTGAAGCTTGGGATGTGAAATTTAAGACGGAAAAGTTTCATAATTTTCCAACACCATTTGGTCATACAAAACGCTCGTTCAAACTGACAGCAAAAAACAGAGCTCAAACAAGACAGATTTCCAACTTTTCCCAAGTGATCCAAATGAATCCAAAATCAACAACCAAGCTTATTCCCGTACCAAAATCACTCAAGGAATCCAATGGAAATGTCAAAATCACCAAAATCCTATTCCATTATCATGCTTTGATTTTGGGTAACATTAAACACCAAACTCTCAAAATCTCCAAACTTAACAATTTCAAACCCAATCAATTCTATCTATCCAAAATGCATTCCAAACATACAAATTCCATATCAAACATATACCAAACTCCCAATGGCTCTCATTTTCGAAAATGGGCCCAAAATTCCAGAAAATTCAAACTATTTCAAATGGTATGAAACTTAGATAGATAGATAGGTCTCACTCACCTTATCAACTTCTCCAAAGAGAGTTCTTGATTCACTACTTTCCAAAATTTCGTGTGATCACAAACCACAACCAATGGACAAGCTACAACCATAGAAATGTAGCTCTTAACTCAAGGATCAACATTAACGAAGAACATTTTTCCAATAGGAGCCATTTAGAGGGTCAAATACACACCTTTTTCCCAAGCTTCTTCTCCTTTCCTTCTGCAAAAATGGGGGCACAAAAATGAGAGAGAATGGGAGAGAGAGAACGTGAGAGATGGAAGGGATGGGGAATGATGATGAATGAAGTACAATTTTCCCTTGCCCATGCCTCCAAACACGCATAGGAGAGAGAGGAGAGAGAAAAAGGTGGTTTTTATCTCTTATGCCTCATCCTATGGTTCACCATAATGCCACTTGGCAACATCTCATCCCTTGATCTCTAATACCACACATATTTACACCAAATTCACATCATATTTCTCCCAAAATATTTAATTACACAAATTACAATCAATCTCAATGCCATTAGCCCTTAATCACAAATTGGGATATTACATATGATCTTGTGTAAATATGAGAAGATATTTCTTCCTATATTTTTTGATAGAATAGTTCACTTGGGTTATCTAGTCAGAGAGATAAATTTTTATGGCCCCCATCTATTTATACTAGATGTACGCATTTAAAAGAACTATGAAAATCCTAAAAGGATATGTGAAGAACCCAAACTAGTTAGAAGCATCAATTGTTCGGAAATATGTTTCAGAAAAAGCTATGGAATTTGATTTGTAGTACCTATCAAAAGTAAAACCAATTGGGGTTCCTAGTAAATGTAGAGTTGAAGAACTCAATAAATGCCATGCTTCGATGAAGAGCGTGGATCGACATAAATACAACAAGTGCACATACACATCTTGAATAATATTCATTAAGTTGAAGAGTACCTACAGGCTCATAAAGAACATATTTTGAAGGAAAATGGTAGAGATAGAATGACTAAGCAAAGGCTAATTAGGGAGCATAATAAAACTTTTACATAGTCGTTTAAAGAAAAAGTTAAAGTGAAAGGCTATGCTTCGGATACGGTGAGAGGTTTGTCCCATAGTCTTGTGTTAGATGTGATAATTTGGCAGTTATTTGACATCAATGGGGTATTCTTTTTATACAAAGATGCTAGATAATAAAATTATTATGTAGAATATTGGTCTAATGTTAGTGGTTGAATCTATGTACTTCTTAAAGTTGAAGAACAAGAATCCTAAATTGGTTGCCTTGCCATATTATGGAGTCATTGAAGAGATATGGTAGGTGGAATAGGCCAAATTTACATTGCCGATTTTCAAGTGCAAGTGGGTTGACAAGAACAATGGTGTTGAGGTTGATGAGTTAGAATTTACACTTGTTGATTTTAATAGTAGACGGTTATATGATGAGCCTTTCATTATCGTAAACTAGGCTAAATAAGTAGATATGACTGATCTTGCAAAAAGAGGATAGTCTGTGGCTTTTTAAGGGAAAAGGGTGATAGATTTTGATGACCCCAATTATTCAAATATTGATGCTTCCAAGACTCCTTTTTTTTTCTAGAGGTCTTCTTGAATTGAATAAGGAAGATAAGCTGGATAATGAATATGTTGTCTTGTAACTTAAACATTTTTTTATAACAAGAATATAGATGATGATAGTGTCAATTAGAGAGGGCAAACCAATAACTCTAATGATGAGGCTATTGTAGATTAGTCTGATCCAACCACCCATAATACACTGATCATTGTTGATGTCTTGAATGATATGGGTTGTCTAAGCTCAAGCACGTCTGCACAGAGGATGCCTTGTGGTGATTAATCTAAGATCACCTCTCACCCTAGTTAAGGAAGAAGGAGAAGGGGGACCAAAATGAGAAAGGGAAACTTATCTCCTAATACTAGGATGAAGATTCTGATTGAATTTACTAATAAGTGAAGGCCAACTAGGAAAAATGCAACTACCTATAAAAGTTACCTCGGTGCCCTCGTACGCATCAAGGTACCTATCATTGCAAATACTTAAGAAAAGGTTTTAGATGGTGTTAAGGACCTACTTCGGGCTACTATCTTGGTACAAAACACATTTTGAATTTACCATATTTTTACCTATGTTGTCTAGTAATAATAACAATTGTTGTCATGTTGCTATCCATTTCAATGACATGCAATGTAGCTCACGTATATTCCAGATATTCAAGTGTTGAAGGAACATACCCATTCTTACTTGATTGAACATTTATGGGTGTTCAAGACACAATTATCATGTGATTTTATTCATGTCTAGGTGGAGGAAGGCAAGCCTCATCCTACTCTATTTGATAAGTATCTATCTATTACTGAAGAAGATTGGGTAGAATTTTGCCAATTGTGTACTACACGAGTAACTATGGTGAGTTTAACTATGTTGGGTGTTATTACTGAATGATTCATTTTTGCTATTAATTGGTATTTGACTTTTATGATTCTTACTTTTAGGAAAAAAGGGTAAAAGCAATTGAAATTGGCAGAGAGAATATTTGCCCATAGATAATGTCTTGAGGTGATTAGCCAAGGCAAATAAGGACCTAATAGAGGCCAAGCAGAGGAAGTTAGAAGAGGCAGCAAAAGATAATCATTCAGTTATGCTTTCTCCACCTTCTCTAGTCTGCCACAAAAGGACATGCTTGCATACTCACTAAATGAGGAGCAAGTCATACATGAGTGAAAGTGCTCATAAAGCTACTAAAAAAATTGTAAGACATGTTACTATTTTAGTTAAATTAGATAACTAAGCATAGTGTTCATACTTATGTTTGTACTATATATGTAACAGGATATGCTTACAACAAAAGTAGTTGAGGGAGCCTGCATTTCTGAGGGGAGGAATGAATTGTTTATTATTGCAATGGGCAAACAATATCATGGAGGGTGTGTCAAGGGTGTTGGATAAGCGGTTGGCTTAAAAGAGTATTTTGGAAACAAACTTCACAAAATCCTGAGAACTTACTGATTGTGGAGGAGGTCAATGTGTTGTTAGCCACAGTGAAGGTAGAAACAGAAGCTTCATTTAGTGCTCAGATACAAAAGGTGAAAGAGGAGATGGACACAATATTTACAACAAGTAGACAAGAACCAACATGTGTCACTAAGACACAATCCTATATAGCTCTCTAAAGCAGCAAAGGGAGTTGATGCATTGCTGAGGTCTTATAGATGGTGACGAAGATGAACCTTGTGATCTATTTCTGGAGGATCCTCATAAAAGACTAGTAGAACATGGCAACATTCACAACCTTGGCCTAATCGTCAACCAAGGAACTTAAAGATGACCAAGTGATAGTGTTAGTTCTTAAGGTTATAGTAGGAAAAGCTTCTATCCCATTCCACATTGATGATATGAAGAGAGTGGAGGGTGTAAAGAATGGTTTCTTCATGTGGCCGAGGAATCTTATGTCAAAGGTTCCCGCTGTAGTCACCTTTGCATGCCTAGGCAAACCTGGATCCCCTGATACAATTCCACCTCCCAAGTACACTATCAAGCATGCATGGGTTTGTTGTACTTTGATGATGACTACTAACCCAAATAAGTACATCTGATGTATCTATTGTGGGCCATGTTTATGAGCCCAATCAGTACCCTTATGTTGATAATGATGATTTGATGAGCCTCTTTGTCTAAAGACAGTAGTTGACTAGTTTGTGCATTCATGAATGGCCTCTTCATAAATTTTATGTTTCTTTTTTGCTTCTTCTCCATTGTCTAAGGCTATATTTCTTGCCCTATTAGATCTAATTTTTCCCCTCTAAAATTTTATGTGTTTATCATTTTTTTATTTTTATATCACACCTACTTTCTTCTCTGCATTACTATGGATGCCTCTGTGTATATATATTTTTTCCTTCCTCTTGTTGTCACAGTATTGTGTATAGATTATATAAACCCACATAGCCTCCATACCCAATACCTCTCTTTTCTATTATTTTTTCCTCTTGTTTGGTGTCTTGTTGTAGTCTTCTCACCATTTTGCAACTCTCTTTTTTTCATTGGCTTCTATTTTATCTTGTGTGTATGTCTTGTCATTCTTCATTGACTCCTTCACACCATCAACGCAAAGTGTATCATGCCCCTACTTTCCTATGGTCTTTTCATCTTATTAGTTTTAACCCATTTTCTTTTCTTATGTTCATTGTGTGCATGGGTCTTATATGTGCGTCAATATACATATTTCTTCCACCCATATTCTTTCTTTCACCTTTTTCCTTATGTGTAATATATATTTTATTTTACTCTTATTCACCTATGGCTACAAGCTTCTTTTAAAGCTTTTTTCAATATCCTTGCATCACAGTAGCTCTCTTTTTATACATAATATATATCCTCTTCCTAAATTTTTAATAATTATTGCATTTGGCGGATCAGTTTTTAGGTCTCATGATGATTAACTCTTTTGACTATCTGCATGTGCATTTGTGTGTGTATATAATCTTTGTATTCCCAACTATTATCAAAACTTTACTATAATACATTTTGATCTACAATAAATAATATCATATGTTGACCTTTAGGGAGTAGTTTTAAAGTATCTTTAGTGCATTGTTTAGAGTAATATTTTAATAGATAATATTTATTAGAGCAATGTTTAATGTTTGTGGACTCTCATTGAGAGCTTTGGTATAACTCCATATAATTTACTTGTGAGCTAGGGAGTAGTAGATAACTCTGAAAATTCTTTTATATACATGTAAATTGTGTATGATTGAATTATAGATGACTATCTTTTATTTTAAAACTATAAGGGTTGAATTATATGTATCTATGTATGTATTCTAAATTCTCTAGTAATTGAAGTTACAATTAAATTTCTTTATAAATTATTTTATTTATAGAATTAATATAGTAATTATTAGTAATGTATTGTTGGATTATTGTTTGCTTTCAAGCATGTTTGTACATGTAATGATATTTAGTGTAAATAGAAGCATAATTTATTGTACTATGACTTTTACTCATATGATATTTATCAATGATTGGATATAGCTATCATGGCATTTGCATTTGTGATAGGTTGAAGTAAAGAAGAGGATTTTGTATGGTGAATTGTTTGCCATGTGGTATGCCATCACTCGGTGCATAATGAATGTCACTTGTCAAAGCCCCTTCTTCTATGTTTTCCTTTAGGCGAGATTGCATTGGAGCTATGGGACATATTACACCTTCTTAGTTTTGTTCTTTTAAGGGGAGCCACAGTTTGGACTTAAGCTCTGCACCTTTGGTAGGGTACATCTCAAGGGCTTATGAGCTTGGGACATTCTAGTTAAATGAATGAGTTTATGTTAAACTGTGTTAGCCTATGGCTCTAGTTAGTAGAATAAAGATGGATAGTGATATAAGAAAGGTTGCATATTCCATAAATTGTCCATTAAATGTTGTGAATGAAAATAGAGTGGCATAATGATGATTAAATCTGAAATCATTATATATGAGGATCATGATATATGCAAATATATGTATAATAAATTCTTTATTTAGTTATATGTTGTTTGATTGTGTATGTTAGAAATTTTTAGTAGTAACTAAGATGTAGAATCTCATCCCTTTATATTACCTTTTTCGAGGTGTTTGTTCTAGTAGGAAGCAAGGGAAGGCACCAGTGGAGTAAGCCTTGAAGACTCTTTTGTGCTTCTCAAACATATGTTGTGTCATCTTTATTTGTCATGACCCTAAGATTTTAATGTTTTTTTTGTTTACTAAAATATTTTAAGGATTTAAATTGACACTGCGATATGGGTTTTATTTAGACTGATTATATATTTTGATGATTTGGATGTTGGATATCCTTATTGTCTATATGTTAGATACTCTTCTAGTGCTTAATATAAGACCTATTTTAGAAGTTAATCTTGGTTGTAAATATAAGACAAAATTTCATATTCATCAATCTTTTACTAATTTAACCCTATTGATGCTCCCTCAACAATAATCAAAGGGGAAAGGGAATACGAGTATTGAGGACGATGATTAGGGCATTTTAGAAAATATATGTCATATTAACTAACTCAACTAACTTCCTTAATCTAATCAAATTAGGTAAATATAACATATATTTAGGACTGGAGGAGTACTTTGGTTAAGCATTTTGCTATTTGTTTTGAAATGTTACACCTCCCCCTCTTTATCCTCTACTTCATTAGTAACACCCCATTTTTATTCACCAATAAGCCTTGTAAATATTTATGGCATTTAATGAAATACAATGGTGAATTTGGAAGCAATTAAAGTGACAAAAACACCTTTAGATGAAGTTGCATGGCAATTGGGCTAAAATAATTCATGAAGCTCATGTTTGTTTTTCAAAAAGCGCATAATGAACACCCAAATTTGGAGAATAAAAGAGCACAATTTTTAGGCCAATATTAAGGTTGGATTTCAGCCCAAAAGGGAAGGAAAAGGAGGAAGAAACACTTTGTCCAAATAAATTACAAAAATATATGGGAAAAATGGTAATTTGCTAATAAAGCAAAAGGATAAATTTTTTCCCAATTAACAGAGGCCATTTTTTTTCCAAATATAGAAAATAAGGCAAAATAAATATTTGGTGATAAATATTCCAATTTTGGAGTAATTGTGGCCAAATATATGAAGTTTGAAAAGTAAGAAAAAAAAAAAAGTGGATATGTCCATAATTAATTAATTGATGAAGGGAATTATGGAAATTCAAGAAGCATTAATTATTTACCTTTCATCTTTGAATTTTCGTCAAAATTGGGAATAAAGGGGAAAATATTTTACTTGATAGATAGTGATGCCATGTGGACTTATCTTTAGCCAAGTAAAAATATATGAAGCAAAAAGTAAAAATACATATGGAAATTAGCATTAAATTATGTTAAGTTAAGGAGGTGTATGAAGATATTTTTAAGTGCTCATCTCCTTCCATTTGAGACATTATTTTTGTCAAAGTTGAGAAAGTAGAGAGAGACAAAGATCTTGAAGAACAGCAAGAGGAAGAGAGAGCTCAAGGGTTCAAGAAGCACAAATCAAGATAAGCACTCTTGATTTCAAGTGCTTAAGCCTTTATAATCCATGGAAAAACTCTTCTAAGTTCTTTTCCCTCTTGAAAATCATGTGTAGCAAGCAAAACTTCAAGTGAAGAGAGATAGAGAGGGTGACACCCAAGAAAGAGAAAGTTGAAGGATCAAGAGGTAATCTCAAGAACTTTAATCCTCTTGGTTTATATGTTGTTGTTATAGTGGTTAGTGTTGTTATTGGCTTGATTTTTTATTGTTTTGGTGAATTTTTTAAATTTGGGATCATGAAACCCTATGGGGTTATGCTACCCGAATTTCCACATATCATGTTGAATAAGTGTTTAAGAAGTTAAACAAGTAATTAGGAGTGAAAAAAAAGTAGTTTGGAGGATTAAATCAAGAAAATCACATTTTCCCTTTTATTAGAGCAAGTTTAGCCAAACCTCATTTGAGGGGGTTAGGGTTGGAATTTCATTAATCTAATAGTTCCATTGTGTTTAGAAGCGAAAATTGTGTAGGGTTTATGTTGATCATGAAGTGTGAAATGACAAAATGACCCCTAAAATGCTAAATAGGGTCTGCCAAGGACAACATTGTCTTTTGGCAGTGAATTTAGAAAAATAGAGTTCAAAATTGGATTCTACACACAAAATTGTGTGGGAATAGACAGCGTCAAAATTTTTGGAAAAGTACAGTTGGACCAGGTGTAAAGAGACTTAGACCGGCTCCCTTTGGTCATTTTGCAATTTTAACCTAACTTAATCAACAAATTAAGTAAGAGTCTATGAATGAGTAACGACTCATTACTTTGTAATTTTGAAAATTTTAGGACTGGATAGCCTACCCATATCAGAACACAATTAGAGCCAGGAGAAAGGGATTAAGATAGTAACTCTTTCTTGCATATACTATGTGAATTTGTATATGCTTTGTGTATGCCATCTTCTGTAATATGTATGATACACAGTGCCTATGGGTACACCGATATATAGTACCTACAGGTACACTGATACATAGTACTATAAGGGTATACCGATATTGCCTAGTCTGTGATCTTGAGCCCGGTTGAGGTACGGAACCCTAAATAGATGTGCACATTTTCGACTGAACTGAATTATGTGTTATTATAATATTGCATTATATGGTACTTGGCATATTTATATATCACATTATCTATGAAAGATTGTTTGTTACTCAAAGGGAAAGGAGACGACCTAGGGCGACTAGGGATTTTACACTGATATAATTTGGGTCACTGGTTATTGAATTTTGGTTTAGGAGTAGTTAGTATTGATATATGAATGAAACCTGAGGGTTGCCGGGATTTTTATTGTACACTATGATATATATGAATGCGATTCAACTGCACAGGGCAATTATATTTGAAACTTGAATTTGAGACCAGAATAGGAATAAAATTTTGAAAGAGTTTGTGAAAACCCTACCGTAAGGAGGGGAGTTTGAAATGAGTTTAATTATCCGTTGGTCTCCAATTCATTTTAATTACATCTTTTCAAATCATAATTACGGTTTTTGTGGCAGGGGGTTGCACTACCAGAATTGAACGAAGAAGATGAAGTAGATAATGAACACGAGACAAGAAATGATCATCATGAGGGAATATGGGAGGATATCTCTTTATGAAACTACTTTGAAAGTTAGCTAGCTAAAGTAATTATCATTATGATTTATATCTGAATAATGTATATAGTTATTTTATAGATATAGTATTTTCATGTTATAGCTTAAGGAATTATCTTTCTTTGTTGTCTTAATAGGAAAATGAAAGATCTGAGGCATCAAAGTGTAGAGGAGCTGGAGCCACCTAGTGCTCTTCAGAGTAAGCCAACTAGTGTTAATCAGAGCAGCCTAGAAATGCTCCAAGCCAAAATCAAAGTGAGCCCAGTAACCAATATGTACAGAGGGGTAGACGTGGTACACGGTTGAGACACATTTCCCTTAGTCAGAGTATCGGGTAAAAGATACTAATTGAGTATGATAGATATTTCAAGCCAATCGGTCCTAATACAAGACGATATAGGAGTTTTGTCAGCCTTCTTGTGCACAACAAGCCTAGCATCTTGAAAGAAGAGTGGAAAAATGTTAATGAAAAGGTAAAGCAACATATTTGGGACACTATCTAGGTTTGCAGTATTGTTATGAGTGTAAATGGTCTATTAGAAAGTACAAGTGTACATTGTCGTCAACAAGTAATATAGAAGTGAGTAGAGTATTGTTTCCTCGAGGATTGATCACTAAGTACCAAAATGAGTAATTTTAACTTTATTTAGTTAATCGATTAGTTGGTGATTGAGAATACGAAATAAAAGATAAGTTAATATGAATGCAAATTATATGAAACAACTATTGAGAAAAAGCCCTAGGGGTCAGATTTCACTTAATTAAAACTCAATCATGAAGGAAAAATTAAAACTCGATTTAATAAGTTAAGATTCAATCCGTTATTAGTAAGCTATGTCATTACCATAGGAAAATGAAAATTTAGCTGATGATAAAATTAAAAACAAAACAAAAATAAATTGACTTATATAAAACTAGAATGAAATCCTTATAAATACTGCATAAAACTTGAATATTAAATTCTCAAACATAAATATACAACCAAAAGATGCATGAAAAATGAAAAAATCTAGACAACCCTTTAGGAGGTAAAACATTCCATATAGGTGGCACGCAAAAAGTAATACAGTCCTAAGCCTTCCAAGATGGAGGCATGCAAAAAGTAATACAATACATAAAATTAACTCTAAAATAGTGTATGTGGAGAGGAGAGGAAAGTAATGGATATGAAATGGTTGTATGTGAAGAAGAGAAGAGAGTAATGGATATGAACTGGTGTGTCAAATGTGAAGGAGAGGGTGGCTATATATAGGGAAGAATGGAGTAGGGTAGATGAAGGGGTAGATGAAATAGTAGATAGAATGTAGTAGATGAAGTAGTAGGTGAAAAGAAAGATGAAGTGGTAGATGAAATATGGTAGATAAAATGTGGTAGACGAAGTAGTAGGTGAAAAGGAAAATGAAATGGTAGATGAAGCAGTAGGTGAAAATGAAGATGAAGTGGTAGATGAAATGGTTGATGGAATGGTAAATGATTCCAGCTCTCAACTTCCAAGCAAAATTCAAAACCTTTGGAGATAGAACTAGATTTTGGTCTCAACATAAAAGTTGTAGAGCTCTTTCTTAGCTTTTTATCCATATAAAGAACATCCCAATCCAACATCTAGAGCTTCATATATTGTTTGTAAATTGAAAGAGGGTCTAATTTAGTATTTTTCAAGAAATTCTATTTTATGCCAAAATCATTATTTATTTATTAATTACACCCAAATTTCTTAAATTGAGCTCAAATAGCATCCACAAAATCATCATATAAGGGAAAATTAATATGCAAATATTTTACTTGTCAAATTCCCCCACACTTAGCTCTAGGATGTCATCAAACAAGGAGTGACCATTAAGTACTTTCAACAAAATCAAAAGTGTCAAGTCATAAGAAAGAATACAATTGAAAAATAAAGAGATCATAGTATTCATGAATCAACGAAAATATAAACTGGTAACTTTATTTGAAAATGAATAAACTGAGTTAGTAATTATGACTCATTCTCCTTATCTCTCAAGTGTTTAAGGGTAATTGTTTCATTCGAATTCAAACAAAAAAAATTGCACTACCATAGGCTTGCTAAAAATCTCAATCTTCACTGTCTAGTTCACATGCATAATTCAAATCAAAATTACTTATTAAGGGTTGTAATGGGGTTAAGGTAAAAGGAATGTAAAACGTGATATGAAGGGCTAAATATAAAAATTAATAGAACAATTGAAAAATGGGTCAGCTTCTGAATCAATCTATTTCATCACAACAACCCACAATTCGAATACTCAAAATAAAATTCCTTTTTTTCATTTTTTTGAACTTTAAAGTTGATGATATATACACCCCCATACTTGTCAAAAGTATATTTCACAAAAATTTCAAATGCTCTACTAATGTTCCGAATTAGGTAAAAACACTTGATATACCATTAAAGCATATGTTAATGGGTTGAGAACAGAGAAAATAGTCAATGAGGCTCAAAGGGGCTTATTAATGGTATAATTGCAAGGTTGGCTATTTGGCTCTGGATAAATAAAATGAACGCCTTTATCATTTTCGAATGTGCATGTGAGATGTAATTTCAACCAGATTTAAAGCAAGTTCTAAAGTGACAATTTAATTGGTGAATATCACAAACAAGAGAAATAATCATTATAGGCTCAAAAGCTCATGGTTAGGGGCTTTCAAACTCAGCTCATTCAATCTCAAAATTCATTACCAATTGTTACAATCAGTTGTTCATACATGCTATGAAATCTCTAAATTCAATTGATCCATACTTAAAACTTATATACTTCTTAAGATCATTACAAGGCACTTAAACATGATGATTTTGTTTACTTTTACTCTTTTTAAAAAAAAGGAACAAAAACATGCAACTAATAAAATGCATCTCAGGAGTTAAAAATAACTCCGTACTCTGCCATTTTTTCCACACCCCATACATCTAATGGTTTTACTAACTAAAAAGAAAAAAATTTTCTCCTCCCCTAACCTAAATCAGACATTGTCCCCAATATCTTCTAGAGCTTAGAGAAAGCTTTTTTTTAAACATAAACACAAAAAAAAAGTAAAACCAAGAGATTAAGGAAAGTTACAACCAAAGAGTGGTATCTGGGTTCTGCTTCTGACTGCTATATGAAGATTGGCCACTTATTTGCTTGATGAATAGATCTGGTTTAGGTTCATAGGTTTGCAGTTCATTGAGTAGCTGATTAGTAGTTGGTGTAGCAATTATGGAGTGGCGAGTTGCTTAGGGTATGAATCCTGTTTCCACAGCATGATCAAAAAAACATAACAAATTATCATAAAATCCATTAACATTTAACAATTCTAATGCCTTTTTTGTGATAGTTCAACTAAGCCCAATATGCAATGCTAAAGATCCTATCCAACATCTCCAAACCATCGGGTTGAGCAATAACAGCTTGAGCATGGTAGAACATTTGTCCCATACGTTCAAGCAAGCTTGAAACCAACAAGTCTTGTCCAAAGGAGAAGATGTGGTCTTCTAACTCCTTTATCCTTACACTCAAACCCTTGCTTCCATTCATTGATGTAGTAATGGCCACACTTCCCCTTAGCCCCTGGATGCCTCCCTCATATACAAAATTGATCTTTCTAGTTGCTAATACACTTCCAAGTTTGCTTGTTGCTATTATAAACTTTCCATCCTTACCCATATCAGTTTCACCAAAAATGCAGATAGATGTAAATCTACATCTTTATATGATACCCTTTTTCTTTTCTTTTCTCTCGAACCATTTTTGCTTACAAGTAGAAGATTGTATATTTACAAGTGGAAGTGTGCATATTTACAAAGGAAAGAGTGCATATATATAACACTAAAGTAATGACAACAAAATCATACAAATCACGCATTTTTCAAAAAATTTTGAAAAAACTTCTAACACGAATGACTAGCGTAATTTGCATAAAGAAAAAAAGGGAAAGAAAGTCAAAAGTTATTGAGAAGATAAGATAGATTAGACAAAAAGCTACGAAAAAGATAAGACGATTAGATAAAAGCATGATTATGTACAGTAGTTGTGGTTTTGGCTCACATCTTCCTCTAGTTTTACATCCAGTAACGGCTTAAATGCTTT
Organism: Inga laurina; assembly: GCA_963855925.1. NCBI lineage: Eukaryota > Viridiplantae > Streptophyta > Magnoliopsida > Fabales > Fabaceae > Inga > Inga laurina. The sequence goes on from OY979708.1 coordinate 45,123,177, forward strand.
TTATGAATCGAGGATTTGCTTCCCATCCAGTTTTCTTATAAACCGGTAAATAGGGTCTTTTAACGTTAGATTCCCAAGACAATAGAGTTCTTTTTCTCTGTTGAATATGTTTGCTAAATCAAGAATACTACTCCATTCTGCTGAGGTGTTTTAGGTGTAGAGAGTTGTGATCTATTCCTTTGTTGTTGCAGAAATCTTCAAAGAGTTGAATATCAAATTCTCCTCCATGGTCTGTCTTGATAGAGACAATAAAAATACCTTCCTTAATTTAAACCTTGTTAGCAAACATAATAAATTCGACAAATGTTTCATCTTTTGAAGTAATAAATATTGTTCATGTAAATCTTGTAAAATCCTCGACAATTACCAAAGTATATAGATTTCCTCCAAAACGTTTTACTCAAACTGGACCTACCAAGTCCATATGAAGTAATTGTGAAGGCTTGGACGTAGAAATCTCATACTTTTTTTTGAATGAAGATTTAGTTTGTTTGCCATTTTGACATGCCTCACAGATCATGTAATCTTTGAATTTAAGTTTGGGAAGACCAACAATTAAATATTTTCTAATCAATTTGTCAAGTTGGTTCATATTAACATGAGTCAGATGCTTATGCCATAATCAAATTTCCTCTGATTTTCTAAGAAAACAATTTTTAGAAGAACTTGAATTTAAATCAATTGTATAACAGTTATCATCTGTAATATCCTGGATTGTAATCAAGGATTAATAACTTCAAAGTGATGTAATTAATATTAATTAAGCACTTTTGAAGTATATGTTGTGTAATATGATATAAAGATAATTAGTGATGGTTTAATGAGTATTGTGTTAATCAGGGGCAAAATGGTAAATTTACCATTCGATCGGTTAGTTACTGGAGAGGAAACTCTTTGGTAATCAAGATCAATGGCTAGGATTGGAAGAGAAAAGGATGGAATCTTGTGCATGTAAATCCATATGAATTCATGGAAGGAAGGATGGGATCTTGACAAGTGGCAAGAGGAGAACCATTGGATTGAAGTCAAAAATTCAACTAATTTCTCTCCCCTCCCACTCTCCAAAGTCGGCTGTGAGCATGGAACCAAGAGAAGGTGATCATCATCATTCTCTCTCCATTTTCTCCATTTCCGGCGAGCTAAGCTAAGGAAAGAGAAAGAGAAAAGCTTGAGATTTGGTAAGTTGATGCCTTCAAATGCTCAAGTGTCTTTCATTAATGTTGAACAATAAGTCAAGAGCTTTATTTCCATGTTTTCAGACTTTTTTTATTTGTGGTGTATGGCAAATTGAGGGAATTTGAAAGTTGAGGAATCAAAGTTCTGAAGTCAGCAAGTAAAAGAGGTAAGTTTTTGATGAAGCTTGATGTAATTGTTTTGGCCATTAGTTTAGTTTTGTGAATTCTGGATTTATGCCCTGATTCCTTGAGATTTTAGAAGATATGAGTTGAGTAGTATTTGGTAGTGTAATAGATGTCAAATGGTGCATAGATGTCAATGGTTTTGGTTTAGATTTGTGGAGAGGAAGTTGGTCATATGTGTCTTGAAGTGGTTTTGGTGAAAGAGAGATGAGATTTTGTTGTTTAAGTGGAAATTTGAGTGTTTTGTGATTGCCAATGGGTTCTTTGTGTTAAAACAAGTGAGAATGAGTTATGGTATGAGTTTTAGGACCATTGGTAGTCAATTGATAAATTCTGGAAGATCTTATCAGTTGATGCATTTCTGGGCATCTGATGGGCATGCTCGAGTGAGGGAGGAGTTCACTCGAGCATGATGCGAGTTTCTGGGTATTTTGTGAAGGTCTTCGGGCAGAAAGCACGAGCATGCTTCCTGAATTGCGAGTGAAACATGAACATGCTCGAGTGAGTATGGGCATGCTCGAGTGAGGGTGTATTTTGGTGCTACGGGTGAGCGTCTCAGGAAATCACTCGTGGGTGGATTGCCAAGAGTGAGCGTGGCACTCGTGAGTATTGAGAGGTCACTCGAGCACTAGGGTTGTGCTCGAGTGCATTTGAGGTTTGGAAGGAAGGGTCACTCTCGGGTTGTCACTCGTTGAGTCTCACTTCTTGGTGCTCGAGTGCACCTAAGGGCTCTGCTCGAGCACAGCCTTTTTTGCTCGAGTGGGAGTGTGTGATTGTGTCCAAGTTTGCTCTCGGGCAAACACTTTATGGGATTCACTCGCTAGTGCTCGAGTGAAATCGGGGGTCATGCTCGAGTAAGACCCTCCGTACTCGAGTGAAGCGACCAAAATTCAGTGTTTAGTTTTCTAAAGAGGGATCTTTGGGGGTGGCTATCCCAACCCTTTAGGCATATGTTTAGGCATTTAATGGCCATCTAAAGAGTCCAAAGGAATACCAACTTAGAGTGTTATGGAATTAAGAACTTGGAAAAGGAAATTAACCTATTGTCCCTATTTTGATTATAGGATTTGACATCTGCTATCCTCGTGAGCCTACTGTGCCAGCGACCGTCAGGAAAGGATCAAGTAGTGACTTTTCTTTTGTACCATATGTGATGCATTGTATGTGTGTATTTTCATTGATTTGAAATAAGTTTGTATGTTGCGACTTATGTGGATATGTGTAAGCACCCTCAGTCCAATAGTCCCTGAGTAGCTAACAACAGATCGGGTAAGGGTTGTAAGCCTTCCCGGCGGAGAAAGGGGATGAGGATAAGGTGTGATATATGTGATTATATGGGCCGAAAGGCTATTTGTGAAGGCCGACGGGCCATTTGTGAAAGCTAGATAGCTATATGAGCTATAAGGCTATGTGTATGCACTGCCACGCCAACAGTCCCTGAGTAGCTAACAACAGTTCGGGTTTGGGCGGTGTGCCTTCCCGGCGGAGAAAGGGGATGAGGGTGGAGTGTGATTTGTGCTGCTGCTGCTGTATGATGATTTGCTTACATGCTATGTGTTTATATGTGGTATAAATGTTTAGTTACTACTGGGATTCTCTTGAATCTCATTCTTTCTTTTGACTAACCTTTCAGACAGGGCGAGTGGCTCTAAGGAGAAGCAAACGACCCAGAGCGGTTAGAGCTTTATAGGGACATTTAGCGTGGGTTTGTTGGCTATTCATTTTGGATAGGGGTTTACTGTATAAAGTTGAGTTGTAAATAGTTTGAATACATGGTTTTGTAATCCCCTAATCAGGATTTGGAACTCTATATATATATAGATAAACCCGGGGGTTGTCGGGGTTAAGTTATAAACTCTGATATATGTGAATGTAAGTTAACTGCGCAGGTGATTATATTTGATAATTAAAATCGAGACCGGGATAGGAAAGAAGTTTTGAAAATTTTGTAAGTTCCTACTCGTTAGTAGGTGATTTAGCAAGTTTTTAGCTATCCAACGGTCTCTAACCCCTTTTTACCATGCGTTATCGAATCTTAATTACGTCAATTAAGGCAGGGGGTTACATCATCCTTTTGAGCTCGGATCCTTACCTTGATGGATTCTTTGTTAATCAATAGATCCTTCTTGTTTATTATTAAGCATTCCTCTGAATCAAAGATTACCTAGTTATCTTTGTCAGTGCTTTGACTCACACTCAGGAGGTTGTGGCATAATCATTCAATGTAATATACATCATTGATTTGAACACCATCGAATTTTCCCACTTCACTAATTCCAACAATACGTCCAGATCGGTTACCTTCAAAAGTTACCTTTCCTCCTTCTCTGGTTTCTAACATGGTGAACTTATTTCTGTCACGAGTCATGTGTCTCAAGCATCTACTATCAATGTACCACTTGTTGGCTCGTGATGCTTTGAGACATACCCAGAGTAATGTGATCAAGCTTTAGGTACCCACACCTTCTTAGGTCCTTTATGGTCAGTATGCATTACTTTTGGTATATGCATCCCTTTTGGAACCCATTTGTACATACCAATAACCTGTCCTTTTCTAAAAAAACATGAAGTATAATGTCCTTTCCTATTACAATAACTACATGATGCAAATGGATTTGATATATGTACAGAGTTCTTAAAATATCTAAGTCCTACTGCCCTTTTTATTATTTCCTCTGTTTTTATCCTGATCAGACTTATATCTAATTCCATATTTATGAAAGGAAATTTTTTAAGATTTTAGAATGACTTTAAGAGTTTCACTTCCTTTAGTAAATCTTTCCACAATGTTTGTTAAATCACTTATTTTCTTATCTATTTCTTCACATAATGCACATGATGGTATGACAGTATTTTCTAACTTGTTTACTTTCTTCTTATGACTAACCATTTCATTAGATACCTTGATGAATTTAGTTTGCAATGCATTATATTCAGACAATAACTCATTATAAGTAGGTTTAGAGTCACTTACCTCGGAATCTGATCCTTCTTCTTTAGCTACCAAGCATAGATTTGCAACTTCATCGTTGTTGCTTTCTTCATCCAATGAGCTATCACCCCATATAGATGATATGCATGTTTTCTTTTTATACTTCTTCTTGTCTTTATTTTTGAAGTATTCAGATTTGATGTGTCCATGCTTTACACATTCATAGCATACTATCTGTTGCTCCTTGTTTTCTTTCTTGCTTGGTCCACCTTAATAATTCTTGAAATTCTTTTGGCCTCTTCTATAGAACTTCTTGAATTTTCTCATGATCATTCCCATATCATCATCATCAAGGACATCTTTATTTTTTGAAAACTCATATTCCTTAATGGCTTTAAGTGCAACTCCTCTTTTCTTTTTATCATCAAACTCTTCTAGTTCCTTCTTGAACTTTAACTTTCCTTCATACTCAAAGAGGCTACTAAAGAAACCAACTACGGATCTCATTATCTCTCCTTTAGCTTCTTTGATAGTTATTACCTTTGCTTCCCGTTCTTTCATAAGAATGTTAAGGATCTTTCTTACCTGAGAATTTTGATCAAATGTTTTCTCAAGTCTGATAGTTGATTAACAAGATGAGTATATCTGAGTTTGAATTCTGAGATTCTTTCTCCAGGTTTCATCCAAAATAGATCATACTCTGTAATTAGAGTATTAACTCTATTTTCTTTGACTCCAGATGTGCCTTCATGAGTGATCTCAAGAGCATCCCACATGTCTTTGGCTGATGGTAGTATGCAGATTTGAAATATTCCTTTTTACTAAGGGCACTTTGTATCATTAAAATAGCTTTACTGTTTAACGTTACTAACCTCTTGTCATCTTTGTCAAACTCCTCTCGACTCTTTTTAATGACTCTATCTTTGATTTTCTTTATTAGAACATAGTCACCATCTTCAATTGCATTCATAGATTGTATTCGTTGCCATCCGAAACACTCTGAAAGTAGCTTTACAGAGTGAAAAATGTTTTCCAGCAAAACCGGGAGGTCTAGTGATAGAAGCTCCATCTAGAAGCATGTTCTCACCCATTGTTGCCATTTATTGGATTCTTCTCAAGTTGTTAAGCTCTTCAGATAAGTCCTTGCTCTGATACCAAATGAAAGAGGCAAGCTCACCCAAGAAGAATCAGGAGATGTGATAAATTTTTCAGTTGATGCGGTAATATGATAAATTATGGAGCTGAGTATTTTACTGTGGAATAGCATGTGTACATTTGAAATCTTTGAACAAGACATTGTGTTACGCATGTGCTTAGTTGGTCGTAATGATTCTATTCGCCGTTGTTTAACTTCCTCTGTGCCTTTCTAATTCAAATGATCAAATTCCTGTTTCACGCTTGAAATATATGTTAAATGATGTTAAATAATAACAACTGAAAATAGAATGAATAAATAATATTTAACTATGTTCGGAATGATCGCTATAAGTCTATTGCATTTTGGCTTCTGACAGAGTATCGCTCGAGTGCACTAAGGCCTCACTCAAGTGCATCTTCATATTTCCTCTTATGCTTCTGCTTTTGTGTTGCACTTCCACATGATGTTGAGAGAGTGCATTTCACACTTGCGAGTGATGTGGGTCCTCACTCGAGTACATATCCCCTCACTCGAGTGCACCTATATTTTACACCATGAACCCACATCTCTGGATAATACTCGTATCCCATTTTTTCAAGAGTATGATTTTGCACCTGTAGGTGATATAATATTGATCCTTACTCGAGTGCACAGTATATTCTTGTACAAAATACTCTTTCACTTTAGCACTTGCATCAAGAATCAAGATAGTTATATTTCTCACTCACGGGTGCTGAGGTTTCACTCGGGTGCAAGTACTCTCCGCTCGTGTGCACTTGATCTTCCATGTTCTGGCTAACTCTCAGGCAAATACTTTCTATGCTTCACTCACTTAGACTCGAGTGCAGTTTTCACTTTGAGTTTATCTTACTCTCAAGTAAACACTTCCTGTAACACAATTTGTATGACTCAAGTGAACTTGAGACTATCACTCAAGTATTGAGTCCGTGCTGAGTGCAATGATCATTTTCTGTCTCTGACATTGCTCTCTATCAAATACTTGCTTGAGTGTTCCTTCATGCTCAAGTACAAATCACATCATTACTTGAGTGTTGATCCATCACTCAAGTTGTCCTGGTATTTTAAGCTAGAGTCTGCTTCTGTCAAACACTTTCAGTTCAATACTCGCTTGTGCTCTAGTGCAAAATTACTTATCACTAGAGTGCTAGCTTCCATCACTCGAGTGAATCAGTTAAAATCACAACAATGACCTCTGAACTTAGTGAGATGCATTTGGTAATATTTTCAACCATTGTCTAAACTTGCAAAACATGAGTTTCTTACCATAACACACAATAATCTTTTGTTATCAACAAAAATTATAATCTAACAATCCTCACCCTCCTTATGCACAAGGTCCTCCTCTACTATTGCCTCTTCCACTACCACTACTTTCACAAGCTCACGATCCTCCTCTTCTTCTACCTCCTTCTCAAATGAACACTCTACTACAAATGTTTATTAGATCCTAAGTTTTGATGATAACAAAGGATGATTATGTATTTCGATAAGAAACTTAAGTTTTGCATGTTTAAACAATGATTGAAAATGTTACCAAATGTATCTCACAAAGTTCAGAGGTAATTATTATGATTTGTATTGATGCACTTGAGTGATGAATGCAATACTCAAGTGATAAGTAGCTTTGTACTTGAGTATAGTGAGTGTTGGACTAAAAGTATTTCAAAGAAAAGGTGTTCTAGCTGGAATACCAGGACAACTTGAGTAATAGACTTAGCTCTTGAGTGATGAACTAATTTGCACTCAAGCACAGTGAGCGTGGGACGTAAAGTGTTTGACAGGGAGTCAAGTTAGAGAAATGAATTAGCACTCTCACTAGAGCACCAGGTTACCACTCGAGAGATAGCCAAATCTATACCCGAGTCTAGCAAGTGAAGCATAGAAAGTACTTGCTCGAGAGTCAGCTAGAACATAAAAGAAGAGGTGCACCTGAGTGAAGAACATTTGCACCCGAGTGATAGCTCAGCACTCGCGAGTGAGAGAACTCACTTCCTTCAAATGATGCAAGTGCTGAAGCATAAGAGTACCTAATATAAGAACATATTGATGCACTTGTGGGAGGATTAGTGCACTCGTGTGAGGGCCCACATTACCTGTGAGTGCAAAATCACACTCTTGACATTTTTTATACAAGTGATGTACAGAAGTAAAGTCTAGAGCATGAAAAACACTTATGCACATGAGGTGAGCATTTTTCACTTGAGTGATAACCTCCACACCCGCAAGTGAAGATTCACACTCTTAAAGAAATGATGCAAGTATTATCCAGAGGCACAAGTATAGTATACAAAATAGATATGTACTTGAGTGATATATGATCACTCGAGCAAAGGATGAATTTATGCAAGTTATAGCTAGAAAATATGCAGTACACTCGAGCGAGACTTCTTGGCAGTTGAGTGATTCTCTGACAAAAGACCAAATGCAACATACTTACAATGATCAATTGAACATAGTTCAATATTATTTATTTAATATGGTTTCACTTATTGTTATTATTAAAATTCATTTAACATATATTTAAAGTGTGAAATAGGAAATTGAATCTTTGAATCTGAGATGCATGCAGTAAGTCAATAACGGCAGACATGATCTTTTCATCCAAAATCAAAAACATTCATGTTACAAACCTACTACAATATCTTGTCTAGAGATTTCAACATATGCATGCCATTCAACAACATGACACTCTACTCCACCAATGGCTATTACTCAATAGACCAAAACCAATGTGCTATAAATACAGAGCTTCAAAGACTATTCATGATAGATAACACAAAAATGTGAAAATCATATAGGCAAACACACGAGTCTTAGTTTTTCATATCTACTCTATATTCATATTTTACATCAGTATTTATCATTTATACTTTGTGAGGAGAGTCAAACTACATTTTATTCTTATTTCTTGATCTCAAGGTAAAGGGACCTTGAGAGGGAGATCTCTTATGGGAAAAGTAGCAGAGAATACTAGGAAGGTTATTTTGCACATAAAACTTGCTGTAAAGGGGAGAAATATTAGAATGTTTCTGCTCATAGTCCTTGAGGGGATGATTGTTGTTTTGTGGCGTTCTGAGAGCCAATTGACTCTTGGAAGAATAGTTGAAATCTCAGTAGGTCTTGATCTCTGAGAACCAGACATAGGCCTGAGCTGTAGGCCCAACTAGTATAATTCACTGTGTCCAAATTCTCTTAACTCTACTTTATCTCTATCTATATTCAAATCACCGCAACAAGCAAAAAATTTATAACATAACCCAATTCCCCCTCTTGGGTGAAGCTTGCCTCTTTCATTTGGTGTAAGATCAATTTTTTCTCTAAAGAGCTTAATAGCTTGAGAAGGATCCAATTGATGGCAACAATGGGTTAGAACATTTTTCCTGACAAAGCTTCCATCACTAGACCTCTTGGTTTTGCTGGAAGGCATGTTACATTCTGGAAAGCAAAGTTCAGAGTGTTCATGATGGCAAATGAATATAGGCTATGAAATGTGAAACAAGATGGTGATTATGCTCCAATGAAGAAAATCGAAGATAGAATCGTGAGGAAGAAACCAAAGGAGTTTCTTGACGATGACAAGAGGTTAGTAATATTGAATAATAAAGCTATTTTAATGATACAGAGTGCTCTAACTCAGAAAGAATATTTTCAAATCTGTACTCTACCAATAGCGAAAGACATATGAGATGCACTTGAAATGGCTCATGAAGATTGAGTCTAAGTTTAGATATAATTAGAAGTTAGGAGTACTGATTGGTAAAGGTTTTTACTAGTCCTTGTGCTTAGTTAAGAGATGAACTTAGAATTAAAATTTGACAATGATGGTTAGTGAACTCATTCACCTAGGACATTCATCTCTTGCATTTACACCCACTCACTCACTTTATATATTGAAAAATTCATAAACAAGTAGCTCTTTAGTTTAATTAGATAGATGAAACTCACATTCCATACTCTTTGGTTAATTTGTTATTTACACTAGATTACTTAGGAACTAAATATAAGCTCCATGTAGAGATCGACCTAGGTTAGTTGACCTATATTGCAATTAGCTTAGTTTTATTTGATAGCCCCACGATATGGCTCTTCAAATGTGGCACCGTTGTAGTATAGTGGTGTGTATTCCCGTCTGTCACGCTGGCAACCCGAGTTCAATCCCTGACAACGGCGCCAATTTTGATGAACCCATGTTGTGTGAGTTCACAAAATAAAACTAGGTTTGAAAATGTAGCATAGTAGCTCAACCTAGGCCGTTCTTGTGAGAAGATTAATTTCCAAGTTTCTAAGTAGTAAAGTGATAAAAAACCTTAAAGTTGTGAGAAATCATTTTGAGAACTTGATTTTCAAACAAATGAAGTAATCTAAGCTAAAACAATAGTTTTGTATTTTTTGCTTTTTAAAATAAAGAAGCAAAAAGAATTGAAATTAATACAAACAACAAGATAAATTCAATTAACTAATATAATGATCAGATAGGATTCTCTTGAGTTGAGGTTTTAGTATTCCTTGCTTACTAATGATATGAATTCCACAATATGAGTCAAGAGGATGGAACTAAGCTACCCCTAGCTCCATATTTGCAATAATAATTTAATTCAATCTACCAAAGCAATTAAATGAATACCACCAATTAATTGTGACTCAAGGAGATGAATAATGAACTTCCAATTCTAGCTTGTAATTACCATTACAAATGTTCAACATATTTAGTTTAGTCATTTACAATCCACTTAACCAAGTTGGAATAAACAACTCAACCTACTCCTATTTTGAATAATACAAAGCTTAATTAATCAACTCCTAGCTCAACCACCAAGTTTAATCACCTAGCATAAAACAATCTAGATCACAACCATATATTTTACCAAGCCATACAATTATGAAATAGAAAGAGAGCTTAAGGAATTCCATTGAAGTTTAGAAGCTCAAACCATTACCCAATTCAAAGAAATCACCAAAGCTTAGCTACTCAAAGAGGAAGAGGATAAAACTTGATGAATGAAGTAGAGGAGAATAGCCATTGAAATTGCAGAGCCAATGTCTCCTTCTTCCTATTCCATTCGGTACAGTAAGTCCTTTTTCTTCTTAATTCATCTCGCGGTCATCCCCATTTCCCCACATAGTCGCCTCTCCTTTATTCCTCCCTTTCCTTTTGGTGTTGCCTCACCCTTCTCTATTCGATGCCTTTTTTTCTTACGTTAGCCCCTTTGCCCTCTTCTAATCCCTATTCTTCATGTTTCCCTTTTCTTTATTCAACTCGGTCCACCTCCAAATTCGGTCCTTCTTTTCCAATTCGTTGGTCAACAATTTCGGCTGCATTTCTTTACTTTCTTCACATCGGTCCAGCTTTAAACTTCTCATTGGTCAATTCCTCTCTTCTCCTTTCAATTCTCCAATTTCCCTTACTTCAATTAATTTCGGTCAGCTCTATTTCCTTTTATTCAACCATTTCAGCTCTCTCTTCTATTCTTCAAACAGTAGCAATTCTCTTCTTCATTTGGTCCAGCTGTCCCAATCCTTCAATTCGGTCCATGCTCTCCTTGACATTAATTCGGTCCAACCCCTTTAAATTGTTCATTTCGGTTTACCTCTCCCTTTTACTACACAACCTCCACCCTTCCTCAGTGGTCCGCACTTCCTTTTCTTCTTCAATTTACTAGGTTAAATAAGTTGTGCCATGTTTGGATAAGGAGATGAAAATGTGTTTTAAAATTAGGCAGAAAATTGCAACCACCAAACAAGGCCCTTACTCATTTAACCTCCTCTTAGAAAAAATGTGAAAATAAATTTTGCACCTGTGATGTTCCACTTTTGTCCTTCATTAAGCTCCAAAATAACATCTTTGACCTTAACCACTCAAGTTGTGCCATATCATCACCTACAAAATTATACTCACAAAGGTAATACCTTCTGCTCAAAATTAAAGAACATTGGGAATAACAAATATTAATTAATAATATAACAATTTAACTAATATAATTCTCGAATTATTCTTTCAGTAAAATCTCACTTCAATACTTGATTGTGCCCAAAATATTCAATTAAGTCCTAAAAAAGCCTAAGATTAATTAATAAAAATATATAAATATTGAACTCTATCAAAGGTACATATGGAATCAAAGAAAATAGAGTCAATACTATAGTCACAGAGTATGATATGTTTTGAATGAAACCTGTTGAGAGCATCTTATTATTTGAAAGTAGATATACTCATATTGTCAATCATCTATTAGCACTTGGTAAAACCTTTGAACAAAATTCTCAAGTCAGAAAAATTCTCAACATTCTCACAAAAGAATGGGAAGCAAAGGTAACAGCTATCGTAGAAGCCAAAGGAGAATTGATGAGATCTGTACCTGTACTCTTTGGCAGTCTTTCTGAATATGAAGGAAAGTTGAAATTCATGAAGGAACTAGAAGAGTTTGATAACAAAAAGAAAAAGCGGGATTGCTTTTAAAGTTATCAAGAAATTTAATTCATCAGATAGCGAAGATGAACCCGATGACTAAGATATGGGAATAATCATAAGAAAATTCAAGAAATTATACAGAAAAGGTTAAAAATTTTTAAGAATTATCAAGGAGGACTAAGTAAGAAAGAAAATGAAGAGCAACAAATTGTATGCTATGAATGTGGGAAATATGCACACATTAAATCTGAATGCTTCAAAACAAAGATAAGAAGTAGAGAAAGAAAGCATGCATATCACCCATATGGGGTGATAGTTTGTCTGACGAAGAAGTAGATGACAATGAAGTTGCAAACATATGCTTGGTAGCTAAAGAAGAATATGATTCTGAGGTTAGTGATTCTGAACCTACCTATGATTAATTATTATCTGAATATAATGCCTTACATACTGAATTCATCAAAATGGCTAAAGAAATGGTTAGTTATAACAAGAGAGTAAAAGAGTTAGAAAATGCTGTTACAAGCTGTATATTCTATGAAGAAAAAGATAAGAAAATATCTAGCTTAATGAATACCTTGGAAAAATTTACTAAGATTAGTGAGACACTTAAAGTTATCTTGAAGTCACAATGAGTCATGCATGATAAATCTAGAATTATATATAATTTTGTTCAAGATAAAAACAGAAAGAATAAGAAGAAAAGTAGCAAGGCTTATCTGAAATACTTTAAAAATTATGCTCATGCATCAAATCCATTGGCATGATGTAGTTACTGCAATAGAAAAGGACATTATACTTCATCTTGCCATTTTAGTAAAGGAAAAACTATTAGTACATACAGATGGGTTCCAAAAGGAATACATATATTGCATACTAACCATGAAGGATCCAAGAAAGTGTGGGTACCTAAAACTTAATAATATTACTCTAGGTATGTCAGAGTAAACAAGTGATACATTGACAGTTGATACTCAAGACACATGACTGGTGACAGAGATAAGTTCACCATGTTAGAAGCTAAAGAAGGAAGAGTAACCTTTAGAGGAAATCAATCTGCATGCATTGCTGGAATTGGCAAAGCTGGAAAATCCAGTGGTGTTCAAACTAATGATGTATACTATGTTGAAGGATTATGTCATAACCTCCTAAGCATGAGTCAAAGCACTGACAAAGATAACTGGGTAATCTTTGATTTAGAAGAATGCTTGATAGTAAAGAAGAAGGATCTACAGCTTAACAAAGAATTCATCAAAGCAAAGATTTAAGCTCAAAGGGACGGTAATTGCTATACTATTGATTAAAATTCAAATAATCTAGAAAAGTGTTGTCTTAGTAAAGCAATTGGCTCATGTCAGTATGAACCAACTTGACAAGCTGATTAGAAAAGATTTAGTTATTGGACTCCCTATTCTTAAATTCAAAGATATCATGATTTGTAGTGCGTGTCAAAAAAGGAAACAAACTATATCCTCTTTCAAAATAAAGAATGAAATTTCAACATCAAAACCTTTACAATTGCTTCACAAGAATTTAGTAGGTCCTTCAAGGGTAAAAGGTTTTGGAGGAAATTTGTATACTCTTGTAATAGTTCATGATTATTCAAGGTTTGCATGGACTATATTTCTTACTTCAAAAAATGAAACCTTTGTTGAATTCATTCTGTTCACTAAAAAGGTCTAAAATGAGAAAGGTATTTCCATTGTTTCTATCATGAACTATCACGGAGGAGAATTTGATAATCAACTCTTTGAAGATTTGTACAACAATCAAGAAATAGATCACAATTTCTCTATATTAAGAACGCCTTAGCAGAATGGAGTAGTTGAAAGAAAGAATAGAGTCCTTACAAAAGTGGTAAGGGCAATACTTAATGAAAAAGAAATCTCACAAGTATTTTAGGTGAAATCTATGACTATTGCATGCTAGATTTCAAATTGAGCATATATCCACAAAACACTTGGAAAAACGTTATATGAACTCTACAAAGGAAGAAAACCAAATATTTCTCATCTGCACATCTTTGGATGCAAGTGATACATTCACAACAACTGTAAAGAAAACTTAGGTAAATTTGATTCAAAGTCTGATGATGGCTTGTTTTTAGGCTATTCTAATAGAAGTAAGGCATATAGAGCTTTTAATAAAAGAACATGTACTATAGAGGAAACCATTCATGTTGTATTTGATGAACTTAATTCTCAGACAAAGCCTTTTGATGAAGAAGAAATAGATTTGATAAAGAAAAGTAAAACTTGAGTATTTCAAATCAAAATTAATTGAAAATAAATAAACTGTCAATGTTCAACCAAAAGCATGGAGTCACATGAAAGATCATCCAATTGAACAAGTAATAGTAGATGTTAAGAAGGTGTCAAAACTAGAAATAGAATCCTAAATGAGGTAACATTTTTTGCATTTATTTCTAAGATTGAACCTTATAGTATTGAAGAAGCAGTTTTTGACAATGATTGAGTAATTGCTATACAAGAAAAATTGAATCAATTTCAAAGAAATCAAGTTTGGGATTTGGTACCTCGACTGAAAGTACACTCGGTTATAGGAACCAAATGGGTTTTCAAAAACAAACTTGATGAATCAAAAATCATTGTAAGAAACAAGGCAAGGTTAGTTGCCAAATGCTATAATCAAGAGAAGGTATTCATTATGAGGAAACATATGCTCCAGTGGCAAGATTAGAAGCCATACAAGTACTCTTAGCCTTTGCATGCATTAGAGGTTTTAAACTTTATCAAATGGATGTCAAAAGTTCTTTTTTGAACTTTATCAAAAGGAAGTATATGCAGAACAACCTCCTGGTTTTAAAGATGACATAAAATTTGATCATGTTTTTGTTGGAAATTGTGCCCTAAGGGCCAAACATTGTACTTTGAACATTATTATTTTAATGAAATTTCTCCATTCTGTTATCATATTATTTGCATGTTAACTGTGATAATTGTATTCTTGGATAATTCATAAAGATTGTCCTAAAATGTCCTTGGTTGGTCATCTATGCGGGAGGAGAGATAAAACAAGACCAGTATGACTTTGATAAGATATGGAGATAACAGGCAAAGTCTTAGGCACTTGTAAGAGTACAAGGTGCTGGACCGACCCACTATGAGAAAGCAACATGGATCAAGTCATAAGCTTTTCTCATGTATAACCACGTCACAATGCCCTTAGACCTGAGGTCATCATTGATTCCTATATGAGAGTTGCTAAGCTTTGAACTAGTCAAAAGTCACTTTTGACTGGGTGGTGATAAAGGCTACGATCGGGCTTAATGGTATTTCATGCAGAGGAATATGAATGACCAAGATGGAATTTGTCCCTCACATTAGTAGAGAGATATTACTGGGCCCCTCAATGAGTGAGTATGAGAAATGTATGGCCATACTATGATGAAAGGAGTTTCTATCTCTGTTATCAGGCTACTCAGGAATCGAGAAAGTAATGGTCAGGAACAAGAGGATGACATTATCCATGCCTTATCCTTGATCGATATATCGTATGACAAAAGGGACGTGACATGGTTGTATGACAGGTTGCATCGTGATAACGATCCTCCTATGAATTGGGTAGTCGTAATGTCTTGCTAGAGGCCGCTTGCGACTTTTGGGTTAGTATAGTTATTGGCCCACTGCCAACTTCATATAGGCCTACAAGGTCTCACACAAGAATGGCCCAACACAAGATAATGTTTAATTTAGGGTGGATGAATTTTATATTTATATATATATAATATAAAATTCGTTAATAATATTATATAGATATATATATTTTCGAAATATATATCTTATATATATATATGTATATATATATTATATGATATTATTATATTTAATAATATTATATAGATATATATATATTTGAAATATATATCTTATATATATATTTATATGTATATATATATGATATTATTATATTGTGTTAGTTTTAAATTTAATTTATTATGATATATTAAATTTAATAACTAACATGATAGAGATATAGTATCTCAGATTTAATTTATGAAGATAAATTAAATCTAATGGCTCTTTATTTGGATTAAATAAATAGTTTAAATTAAAACTGTTCGACAGATTTAATTTAGACTGGATTTATTTAATTAGCTCATCAAGATAATTAATTGTTAATTAATTTCGAAATGAATGATGATTAATTTTGAAATTTGAAAATAACCCTCATGGGTTATAAACTTGATAGAGCAGATATATTCATACACACATGAAAATAGAGAGCCGCAAGAGAAACCCTATGAGACATTAGAGGCGCTAGCACGCAGTCTCGGTTGGAGAGCATTCGTGTGGATACTAGTAGAGGGAGCAGACCTGACGTGTTGGCTCCTAGAGATCGTGAAAAACTCTGAATCATCAAAAAGGTATGAATCCTTCCAACTTGGTTTAAACGCCGTTGATAGATCCTCGATTAGGATCGGTGAAAATTTTTAAATTCTTCCGCTGTGCCTACTGATCCTAACAGTTTTCATACTTAAGAAAGCTTTATATGGCTTGAAACAAGCACCCAGAACTTGGTATGAAAGATTAAGCAAATTTCTTTTTGATCAAAATTTTATCAGAGGAAAAGTACATACAACACTCATTATCAAATACAACAAAAATGATCTTTTATTAGTTCAAATATATGTTAATGATATCATATTTGGTGTTACTAATGAATCTCTTTGTCAAGAATTTTCTAAGCTTATGCAGGGAGAATTTGAAATGTCCATAATGGGAGAATTAAACTTCTTTCTTGGACTTCAAACCAAACAACAGAAGAAAGGGATATTTATATCTCAAACCAAATATTTAAGAGAGTTATTGAAGAAATACGGGATAGACAATACTAATGGCGTTGATACTCCAATGAGTTCTACCATACTGCTAGATGCCGATGTGAAAGGCCTTGATTTCAACATTACTAAATATAGAGGAATGATTGGTTTATTACTCTGTCTAACAGCAAGTAGGTCACACATCCAATTCAGTGTTGGGATGTGTGCAAGATATCAATATGCTCTTAAGGTATCACATGCAGAAACTATGAAAAGAATTTTCAAGTATCTAGGAGACACTACAGAACTTAGTCTATGGTATCCAAAAGATGGAAATGAGTATTTAATGGCATATTCAGATTCATATAACGGAGGATACAAAACTGACAGAAAAAGTACCAGCAGACAATGCCGATTCCTTAAAGGTTCTCTGGTATCCTGGTTTAGCAAGAAGCAAAACAGAATATCACTATCTTTAGCTGAAGTAAAATACATAGCTGTAGCAAGTTGCTGTGCACAAGTACTTTGGTTAAAGAAACAATTTCAGGACTTAGGGATATATTTGAAGGAGATACCCATTTATTGTGACAACACAAGTACTATTAGTTTGGCCAAGAATCCTATACATTCAAGAACCAAGCACATAGATATCTGACATTTCTTCATTCATGATCATGTTCAGAAAAAGGATGTCAAAGTAGAATACATTCCTACGCATCTTTAACTCACAGATATATTCACAAACACGATAGCCAAAAATCAATTTTTATACATACGGAGAGAATTAGGAATGGTTAATCCCAATAAATTGTAAGATTTTATAGTTAATAATCATATTTAATGAGTTTTGATGATTATCTTACTGACTTAAGCATAGGAGAATGCTAAAAGCTGTTTTGTAGGATTGCACCTCAAGTACACTATGCATGACTTGAGTGCAAGAGTCTCACTCAAGCACAAAAAGCTCTCACTAGAGTCCATCTATCATTCAATATACTCTGTTTCTAGCTATGTAAAATAGGGATTAACAGAGTATGTAAGAACTCTTGGGACTCATTAAAACTTATCAAAAGTGTTAGAATTTACTCGAGTGAGGCAGGATTTTACTTGAGTGGTATAAGAACAAAACTGGAAGGCAGTAAGAGCATTCGAGCAGCAAAGAGAGATATATGCAAATACTAATCCCAAATCATAGTTACTCAAGTGATCTTAGAGGATTTATGATGGAAATTGTGCCCTAAGGGCCAATCATTGTACTTTGAACATTATTATTTTGATGAAATTTCTCCATTCTGTTATCATATTATTTACATGTTAACTGTGATAATTGTATCCTTGGATAATTCATAAAGATTGTCCTAAAATGTCCCTGGTCTGTCATCTATGCGAGAGCAGAGATGAAACAAGACCAATATGACTTTGATAAGATATGGAGATACGAATCAAAGTCTTAGGCACGTGTAAGAGTACAAGGTACTAGACCGACCCACTATGAGAAAGCTACATGGATCAAGTCATAAGCTTTTATCATGTATAACTACATCACAATGCCCTTAAACCTGAGGTCATCATGGATTCCTACATGAAAGTTGCTAAGCTTTGAACTAGTCAAAAGTCACTTTTGATCGAGTGATGATAAAGGCTATGATCGAGCTTGGTGGTTTTTCATGCAGAGGAATATGAATGATCAAGATGGAATTTGTCCCTTACATTAGTAGATGAGATATTACTGGGCCCCTCAATGAGTAAGTATGAGAAATGTATGGTTATACTATAATGGAAAGGAGTTTCCATTTGTATTGGCAGGCTACTCAGGAATCAAGAAATTAATGGTCATGAATAAGAGGATGACATTATCCATGCCTTATCCTTGATCGATATATCGTGTGACAAAAGGGATGTTACATGGTTGTATGACAAGTTGCATCGTGATAATGATCCTTATATGAATTGGGTAGTCGTAATGTTTTGCTAGAGGCCTCTTGTGACTTTTGGGTTAGTACAGTTATTGGCCCACTGCCAACTTCATATGGGCCTACAGGGTCGCACACAAGAATGGCCCAACACAAGATAATGTTTAATTTAGGGTGAACGAATTTTGTATTTATGTATATATATAATATAAAATTTGTTAATAATATTATATAGATATATATTTTCGAAATACATATCTTATATTATATATATGTATACTATATGATATTATTATATTGTGTTTGTTTTAAATTTAAATTTAATTTATTAAGATATATTAAATTTAATAACTAACATGATAGAGATATAGTATCTCAGATTTAATTTATGAAGATAATATAAATCTAATGGCTCTTTATTTGGATTAAATAAATAGGTTAAATTAAAACTGTTGGACAGATATAATTTAAACTAAATTTATTTAATTATCTCATCAAGATAATTAATTGTTGATTAATTTCGAAATTAATGATGATTAATTTTGAAATTTGAATATAGCCCTCATAGGTATAAACTTGATAGAGTAGATATACTCAGATGCACATGAGAATTCAGAGCCGAAAGGGAAACCCTAGGAGACATTGGAGGCGCTAGCATGTAGTCTCTGTTGGAGAGCATTCTTATAGATACCGATAGAGGGAGCGGACCTGAGATCGTGAAAACCCTAAGTTGAAAAGATACGAATCTTTTTAACTCGATTTAAACGTCGTTGATAGATCCTCGATTAGGATAGGTAAAATTTAAAAATTGTTCCTCCGTGCCTGCCGATCCTAACAATTTGAGTGTAAAGGTGAAAAATATAACAAGATATAGCTAAACCAGGTACGTATTTACATGTTTTATCTATTGTCCATTGTTTTGCACTTGAGCACCAAAATGTCTCACCGTGTGCAGTATGAATAACACTTGAGCACTAGGAATGCTCACTCAAATGACAGGGGTTTATATCATTAACCAGCGCTCAAACCATCACACTTCCTCTTCTCACTTGCACCGTCCTCTCACTCGAGAGTCACAACTCTTCACCTCCGACCGTTAGCCATCAATTAATCACTTCCAATATCGTCAATTAACCGTTACAACTCCTGAATCCACTCCCAAAATGCCTAATCACTTCCTATAAATCTCTCACTCTTGCCTTAACCTAAGTATCCCATCCAAAATCTCTCCAAGTCTTCTTACTTCTCATCTTCTCTTAAAAATCACTCAAAATGGTGAGAACAATGGTTCTTCAAGTCTTTCAAAAGACTCCCACTGCTTCTCCATCTCATTCTGACGGAGGTGAATTGAAACACCAACGGCAACTCCGACTCCGACTCCAACTTTTACACCAACTCTGACTCCTTCACCTCCTCTAAAATCTAAAACCACTAAGAAGACGTCAACTCCTGCCAAGAAAACTCATCCCAAGCCTAAGGTGCTACGAAAATTCAACCTCCACAAAAGATGATAAAAGGAGTAGTATTCAAGGAGCTAATTGTGATACGGTTAAAGTCACAACCAGAAGTAAAAGGCACAGGAAAGAAGAAGGCCATAGAGGAACCTCAAGAGTCCTCCTCTTCTGATAATTCCTTTAATATGCAACTCCAAGAAGCAATGGAGAAATTCAAGCTTGATGCCTTAGTTAGCAAGATTGCACCCCAAGCCGGTGTCTCTACTTCTCACTATGTTGATCAATCTAGTCACATGGTTTTAGAATTAGGGGTGCCCTCAACTTCTTAGATACCAAAGGAAGAAGAAGAAGACTTGACTCATCCAGAAGGTTTCAAAACTCAGGAATTGGAGCCAACTAACCAAAAGGTATGTAATATTGAGTTTGCACATAGAAGTTTCTGTTTAGTAGTCTATATGGATTTAGACTATCTGAAGAAAAGTTATAGCCTAGATTTTGAACCTTTTCTTGGATACTATAACTCCTAGTTGAATGTGCATCTCCATATTCTCCTATTGTTGTGAGAACATTTTATTGCAATATGAAAGTGCACAATATTTTTCTAGGAGTGGTAAGACGATAGAGAAAGGAATGTCCACTACAGTTAGAGGTCAATTTGTTATGATTTTCACATCTATTTTGAATACCATACTTGGCTATGTTACACCACCATTCGATCCACCAACATTAAAAACCAATTAAGGTTTTCAAAAGTTGAGACCCAATGACCCTGTAGGACCTCTCAATTTTAATCTTGTTAATATGCCTAACTCTCATCGTGCCTTTCATTATATATACAGCCATATCATCATAAACAAATCCAAAAACTATACCCATTTTGCCCAGAAAGATTACTATTTATTGGTCTCCTTCCTAGCTAGTCAATGAAGAAATGTGGGGAGCTTATTTTTGGTGAGATGAGAAGGTTTCGATTTTATTCATCAAGATCCACCATAATCCCATATCCACAACTTGTATCTTTGATCCTAAAACACAACAAGATTTGGTACTTGGAGGAAACAGAGAGAGTGAAAACTCTAAGGTTTAGGTGAACTCAGTTAACACACGTGGGGATCACTCATCAAGTTAGCAAGACCAATTCAACATCACAGAGAGAAGCCACACTGTTGAAAGGTGATAAGGATGAATCTTCAGCCTAAGGTCCATCTCCTCCTCCATCATTCCTAAGTGCCTCTCTTCCAATCTATATAGCTGAAGTAATCAATAAAGCTGTGGCAGGCCCAAAAAAGAAATTGATCAATGAGTATGATAAATTGGTAGACAAGATGTAAACATAAGTATCAAGGTTAGTGGACAAGGCAAATACCAACTTTGACATGATGTTTAAGGCATAAGAAGAACAGTCAAGAAGAATCACTGAAATTGAGATTTCTTGCATACTACTCTTACTTAGGTTCTCTAGAGTCTACTCCTACCATGGCTTCTCCATCTCAGCCACAGATACATGTACTCTTCACTGGCCCCGATTCCCAGATTGATGTGATTTATGACCAACAATTATCATCACGCCTGCAGTCTCTGCTCCTCAGCCATCATCTCTACCCTTTGTGCTTGAGCCAATTGATCCATCCACCGCCATGGTGCTGTATGTCCCAGCATAGCCATTTGATCTTACCTTTCCTCAGCTCCCTTCTGATGCTGACAAAATGTGGGTGAAGGATGTGTGATGAATTTTTTTGAGCTAGTCTGGACTGGTTTTGGTGTATTTGATGGTTTTCTGCTTTGTTTGTATGACTTAGGTGTATTTTGGTTTTCATGGGTATATGTTGAGTTTACTAATGTATTTCACAAGTTAAATAATCTATATATGGTTATTTTCATGTTTTCTAAGTTTTCTGCTCAAATTTTATAGTACTATGACTTATCTTGGTTTTTAAGTGTCCAATAGAAGCATTGCAAGAAGTTTATGAGGTTAAGTGCACAAAAATGTGAAATATGACTCAAAACTTTAGTGATTATGCATTTGGAAATCTTGAAAGTCTTTTCAAAAATTTTCAATCCAACTAAGTCTTGAAATCTATCACAAAGGTTTTGTTATAATCAAAAAGAGGGAAAATGTTAGATCCCAAGTTTTGATGATAACAAAGGAAGATTATGTGTTTTGATAAGAAACTTATGTTTTGCAAGTTTAAATAATGATTGAAAATGTTACCAAATGCATCTCACAAAGTTCAGAGGTATTGCTGTGATTTCTACGATGCACTCAAGTAATAAAGGCAATACTCAAGTGTTAAGCAGCTTTGCACTCGAGCACAGCAAGTGTGGGACTGAAAGTGTTTAGTAGAGAGTCAAGTCAAAGATAGGAATTAGCATTCTTACTTGAGCACCACGTTGCCACCCAAGTGGTAGCCAAATCTACACCCGAGTCCATCAAGTGAAGCATAGAACATACTTGCCCAAGAGTCAGCTAGAACATGAAAGAAGAGGTGCACCCGAGTGAAGAACTTTTGCACCAGAATAATAGCTCAGCACAATAAGTGAGAGAACTCACTTCCTTGAAATGATGCAAGTGCTGAAGCAGAAGGGTACCTGATACAAGATCATATCTAATGCGCATGAGTGATAATCAGTGCACTCGAGTGAGGGTCTACATCACCTCCCAATGCAAAATCACACTCTTGACTTTTTTATGAGAGTGATGTACAGAAGTGAAGTCTAGAGCATAAAAAACACTTGTGCACGAGAGGTAAGCATTTGACACCCGAGTGATGACCTCTACACCTACGAGTGAAGATTCACACTCTTGAAGAAATGATACAAGTGTTATCCAGAGGTGCAAGTCCAGTGTACAAAATAGATATGCACCCAAGTGATATATTATCACTCAAGCAAATGATGAATTTGTGCAATTACTAGAGGGAAAATATGCAGTATACTCGAGTGAGACTTCTTGGCACTCAAGTGATTCTCTAAAAAAATTTCAAATGCAACAGACTTACAACAATCAATCCGACCATGGTTCAATATTATTTATTTATGATGGTTTCACTTATTATTATTATTAAACTTCAATTAACATATATTTCAAGTGTGAAATAGGAAACTGAATCTTTGAATCTGAGATGCATGTAGTAAGTCAACAATGACGGACATGATCATTTCGTCTAAAATCAAAAGCACGCACATTACAAACCTACAACCATATCTTGTTTAGAGATTTCAACGTACGCATACCATTCCCCAACATGACGCTCCACTCCACCAATGGCTATTACTCAATGGACCAAAACCAACATGTTATAAATACAGAGCTTTAGAGACCATTCAAGATAGAGGACACAAAAATGTGAAAATTATACAAGCAAACACACGAGTCTTAGTTTTTCATATCTACTTTGTATTCATATTGTACATTAGTGTTTATCATTTCTACTCTGTAAGGACGGTCAAACTTACATTTCATTCATACTTCTTGATCTCAAGGTAAAGGGACCTTGAGAGGGTAGATCTCTTTTAGGAGAAGTAGTAGAGAATACTAAGAAGGTTATTTTGCACATAAGACTTTGTTGTAAAGGGGAGAAAAATTAGAATATTTCTGCTCATAGTCCTTGAGGGGATAAATATTGTTTTGTGGCTTTCTGAGAGCTGATTGAATCTTGGAAGCATAGTTATTAGTAAACAACTCTTTAGTACCGAAGACACTTTTAACAACAATTTTTATGCCTTTTACACGACCATTTTCATGGGAACATGTACGTGAGTGTCGTTAAAATTTTTAAAATCGACGCCTGTTTTGAACAATCGTTGAATCTCCAGAGGTACAATGACTATTTTCTTAAAATAGTCATTATAACTGTTAGGATCGGTAGGCATAGCGGAAGAATTTTAAAATTTTACCAATCCTAATCAAGGATCTATCAACGGCATTTAAACCAAGTTGGAAGGATTCATACCTTTTATGATTAAGGGTTTTCACGATCTCTAGGAGCCAACACGTCAGGTCCGCTCCCTCTAACGGTATCCACATGAATGCTCTCCAACCGAGACTGCGTGCTAGCACCTCTAATGTCTCCTAGGGTTTCCCTTGTTGCTCTCAATTCTCATGTGCATATCAATATATCTGCTCTATCAAGTTTATAACCTACAAGGGCTATTTTCAAATTTCAAAATTAATCATCATTAATTTTGAAATTAATTAACAATTAATTATCTTGATGAGCTAATTAAATAAATTCAGTTTAAATTAAATCTGTCCAACAGTTTTAATTTAACCTATTTATTTAATCCAAATAAAGAGCCATTAGATTTAATTTATCTTCATAAATTAAATCTGAGATACTATATCTCTATCATTTTAGTTATTAAATTTAATATATCTTAATAAATTAAATTTAAAACTAACACAATATAATAATATCATATAATATATAAGATATATATTTTGAAAATATATATGTATATAATATTATTAATGAATTTTATATTATATATCTATATAAATATAAAATTCATCCACCCTAAATTAAACATTATCTCATGTTGGGCCATTCTTGTGTGCGACCCTGTAGGCCCATATGAAGTTGGTAGTGGGCCAATAACTATACTAACCCAAAAGTCGCAAGTGGCCTGTAGCAAGACATTATGGCTACCCAATTCATATGAGGATCATTATCACGATGCAACCTGTCATACAACCATGTCACGTCCCTTTTGTTACACGATATATCGATCAAGGATAAGGCATGGATAATGTCATCCTCTTGTTCCTGAAAATTATTTTCTCGATTCCTGAGTAGCCGATAATAGAGACGGAAACTCCTTTCCATCATAGCATGGCCATACATTTCTCAGACTCACTCATCGAGGGGCCCAGTAATATCTCTCTACTAATGTGAGGCACAAATTCCATCTTGATCATTCATATTCCTCTGCATGAAAAACCACCAAGCCCCATCGTAGCCTTTATCATCACCCAGTCAAAAGTGACTTTTGACTAGTTCAAGGTTTAGCAACTCTCATGTAGGAATCCATGATAACCTCAGGTCTAAAGGCATTATGACGTGGTTATACATAAGAAGAGCTTATGACTTGATCCATGTAGCTTTCTCATAGTGGGTCGGTCCAGCACCTTGTACTCTTATAAGTGCCTAAGACTTTGATTCGTATCTCCATATCTTACCAAAGTCATACTGATCTTGTTTCATCTCTGCTCCCGCATAGATGACCATCCAGGGACATTTTAGAACAATATTTATGAATTATCCAAGGATACAATGATCACAGTTAACATGCAAATAATATGATAACAGAATGGAGAAATTTCATTAAAATTATAATGTTCAAAGTACATTGATTGGCTCTTAAGGCACAATTTCCAACATCCTCCCACTTACCCTAGGTGTAATAATTAATTTGCCTAATTCCCATTGCCCTAACATGACACTCATGCTTTGCCTGTACAAGTGGCTTAGTAAGAGGATCAACAACATTATCTTCTCCTGCTACTTTGCATATCTTTATATCACCTCTATCATTGATTTCTCTAATAAGATGAAATCGCCTGAGTATATGCTTGGTCCTTTGATATGACCTAGGCTCCTTGGCCTGTGTAATAGCACCGCTATTGTCACAGAACAAATCTATTGGATTTGAGATGCTAGGCACCACCCCTAGTTCAGTAATAAAATTTTCTGATCCAAAGAGCTTCTTTAGCTGCATCTGATGCTGCAATATACTCAGCTTCTGTTGTAGAATCTGCTATAGCGCTCTGCTTGGAGCTCTTCCAGCTTACTGCTCCACCATTCAGGAGGAATACATATCCAGATTGTGATTTAAGGTCGTCTTGGTCAGTTTGGAAAATTACATTTGTGTAACCGGTTACGCAAAGCTCATCATCCAATCCACCATAGACCAAAAATAAGTCCTTAGTCCTTCTTAAATACTTTAGGATATTCTTAACGGTAGTCCAATGACCTTCACCAGGATCTTATTGGTATCTACTAGTCATACTTAAGGCAAACGAGACATCTGGTCGAGTACATAACATGGCATACATGATAAATCCAATGGCCGAGGCATATGGAACCTTACTCATGCGATCTCGCTGATCAGGTGTACTAGGATACAGATCCTTGTTAAGATGGATACCATGAGACATGGGCATGTAACCCCTTTTTGAATCCTGCATACTGAACCTATGCAGTATCTTGTCTATGTATATACTCTGACTTAGGCCTCTTAAGTCTTTTGGATCTATCCCTGTAGATCCTAATCCCTAGGATATAGATGGCTTTACCTAAGGACTTTCCTAACTAAGACTTGACACTCTGCAAGGTAGGAATATCATCCCCAATAAGTAGGATGTCATCTACATAAAGCACTAGAAATACAACTATGCTCCCACTAACCTTCTTGTAAACACAAGGTTCATCGATGTTTTGAATGAATCCAAACTCTTTGACTACTTCATCAAAAAGATGATTCCAGCTTCGAGATGCTGGCTTCAATCCATAAATGGATATTTGAACTTGAAAATTTTACCAGAGTCCTCTGGACGCACAAAACCTTCAGGTTGTGTCATGTACACATCCTCAAGCAGGTTTCCATTAAGGAAGGCTGTTTTGACATCCATCTGCCATATTTCATAGTCATAATATGATGCAATGGCAAGAAGGATTCTGATTGATTTGGCAATTACAACTGGGGAAAAGGTTTCATCATAGTCTACACCATGAGTTTGAGTGAATCCTTTTACAACTAGTCGTGCCTTGAAGACATTTACATTTCCATCCATGTTAGTTTTCTCCTTCAAAACCCATTTGCACCCAATGGTTTTTACACCTTCAGGTGGATCGACTATGGTCCATACCTGATTGTCATACATGGATTGCCTTTCAGACTTTATGGCATTTAGCCATTTCTCAGAGTTTGGTCCCACTGTGGCTTCTCGATAGGTGGTGGGCTTATTTTGCTCAATGAGCAATACATTACGGCCTTCAGTAATCAAAAATCCATATCTCTGAGGCTGATGCCGTGTCCTATCAGATCTTCATAGACCTTATGTTAATTAAGGAGGCTCAGCAACTTGTTGTGAGTCTTCTCTAATTTCCATATGTGGTTCTGTTTGTGGCTCTCAAATTTCTTTAAGATGTACGTCGCTCCCACTGGTTGTTTTAGAGACAAACTCTCTTTCTAGAAACTTACCATTATGAATAACAAACACTTTGTTATTGGTGGGATCGTAGACATAGTATCCTTTCGTTTCTTTAGGATACCCCACGAAAAGGCACTTTGTGGATCTGGGCGCTAATTTATCAGAGGCTTGTTGCTTAACATATACCTCACATTCCCAGATCTTGAGAAAAGATAAACTTGGCTTCTTTCCAGTCCATATCTCATATGGTGTCTTTTCAATTGCCTTAGATGGAACACGATTTAGTGTGAACATAGCTGTCTCTAGGGCATGTCCCCAAAAGGACGATGGAAGATCTATTTGACTCATCATAGATCAAACCATATCTAATATTGTTTGATTCCTCTGTTCAGAAACGCCATTCCATTGTGGTGTTCCTGGAGGAGTCAATTGTGAGATTATCCCACAACTCCTAAGATGATCAATGAATTCTTGGCTCAAATATTCACCACCTCGATCAGATGAAGTGCTTTAATTGTTTTACCAAGTTGGTTTTCTACTTCATTTTGGAATATTTTGAACATTTCAAAAGATTTATATTTATGTTTCATTAGATAGATATAGCCATATCTACTAAAGTCATCTATAATTGTAATGAAGTAGAGATAACCTCCTCTGGCAGCTATATTTAATGGTCTACATACATCTGTATGTATGAGGCCGAATAATTCAGTGGCCCTCTCACTGTGCCTAGTAAAAGGCGCCTTAGTCATCTTTCCTAATAAGCAAGATTTTTATGTATCATATGATTCAAAATCAAATGAGTTTAGAAATCCATCTTGATGGAGTTTAGAAATATGTTTCTCATTTATGTGGCCTAGACGACAATGCCATAGGTAGGTCGGATTCAAATTATTTGATTTTATCCTCTTAGTAGTTACATTATAGATAATCCATTATTAGGATGTTCCAAATTTAATATATAATGACCAACAAGCAAATCACCATCAGTATAGAAAATGTCATTATGATAAATAGAACATTTACCATTCTTGGTAATGGAAGTTTAACCTTCCTTATCCAAATAAGAAAGAGAAATAATGTTACTACTCAAAGCAGGAACATAATAGCAATTTTTCAAAACTAACAAAATCCCACTGGGCAAAACTAATTCATAAGTGCCTATGGCTAAAGCAGCAACTCTTGCTCTGTTTTGAACTCGTAGGTCCACCTCACCCTTCTTCAGCTTTCTACTATCCTTTAGACCCTGCACATTTGTACAAATGTGAGAACCACATGCAGTATTTAAAACCCATGTAGAGGAAGTAGAAAAATGAATGTCTATAACATAAATACCTGAAGCGATAGCCTCGTTATGCTTCTTGTTCTTTTTCAGATCTTCCAGGTAGAGTTAGCAATTCCTCTTCCAATGACCGGGTTCATTGCAGAAGTAGCAGACTCCTTCCTTTGGAGGCTTTGCCTTCTTGGGTGCAGGCCTGGTTTCAGGCTTGTTTGACTCTTTGGTTTTACCACCTGAGCCATTACCCTTCCATTTTCCCTTCCCTTTCTTTTTCATACCCTTTCCTTTATGAACCATCAAAACCGTGCTAGGCTTTTTCTTAATGCTTTGCTTAGCAGTTTTGAGCATCCCATGCAGCTCATAAATTGATTTCTCCATGTTGTTCATGTTGTAGTTCATAACAAACTGGTCATAAATCTCCGGGAGTGAGTTGAGGATCAAATCTGTAGCTAACTCCTAGCTCATGGAAAATTCAAGCCTCTCAAGGTGATCAATATAGTCTTTCATCTTTAACACATGAGTACTAACTGATACACCTTCAACTATTTTACAGGAATGGAAGGCCTTTGTGGTCTCATACCTTTCTTGCCTTGCCTATTGCTCGAACATTTCCTCGAGATGTACAATCATCTCATGAGCCTCTATGAGTTCCAGATCTCTTTGGAGCTCTGGAACCATAGTGGCAAGCATCAGGCAACCTACATCCACAGAGTCATCCTTATGCTTTGTGTAAGCATCTCTCTGAGCTCTTGGAGCATTGGCTGCAGGCTCCTCAGGAATGGGTTGATCTAGGACATAAGCCTTTCTTTCCTGCTTGAGAAAATTCTCAAGTTCCTGAACAAGTCAAGAAAGTTTGTCCCATTGAGTTTGCCCTTCTCAAGGATCGATTGCAACAATAGTGTAGCAGTATTACAAGTCGACATGATTCTATAATTAAAATATGCAAAGTTAGTTAGTAATCTCCCACTAAATTAACAACCCTCAATATAATAATTAGTGGGCTAAGATGCATATTTGGCTTAAACTTAAGTCCACTTTGGTAAGACGCTTAAATTCAAGTTATTTAGGTAGGTAACCTGTTTACCAATTAGATCACATGTAACTCTTAGATCTTTATGGGATTTAATCATCATATGATCCGGCATGTTTAACCCCATCTAATGCCTTGAGATTCAAAACCATTTTGTTAATCTCAATTAAGTCAAAACAATAATGAATATTATGAGCAGCACCATTACTCAAGCTTGTCTCATCAAGATAACTCAAGTGCATCTACTTTGGTGGTTTCCGTAATTAAGCGATCTAGGTTTTGACAAGTATTTATTAATTGACGACATTATGACTTAAGATTTGATTTAGAGGGCTTAATTAATTAGTTTTGTTTATATGGGTGCAATTGTGGTCGTATCTCATACAGATAAATACATTTAAACATAAAAGTAATCATGCAATGATCTTATCAAAAGCATAATTTAAACGTGACACAACATGACTTACCTAACCTAAAATCCTCCCAAGCCAATAAGAGGACTTCTCTAAATAAAAAAAGAAATACATTGAGAGAAACCTCGTTTAAACATTCGAGGGGAGTGAGATGAGAAGAGAATGTACATCGAGAGTATTTAGAGAAAGGCACGGTACGCAGGCTGTATTTAAATACTACAACCCTTTGTAAAATTCTAAAGCCATGTTGTTCACCATACCCAAACAAGTATAAATAATAAACCACAACAAGAATTCATAAAATATGAAAAGCAATAAATTTCGTGATCAGATTATATTGCACTACGCAGAGGTGGTCACGGCGGTCCCGCTAGTCGGTTAGCGGGCGGTGGTGCCTTAAAATTTCGGACCCAATTTTTCAAAAAATTCGTTTAGTCCAATTCTTAAGGGATTTATGCCCAATTTCAAAAACAACGGCCTAGAACGCTTCTGATCCGGATTGTCTACCCCAAAGTTTCAAATCCCTAAATCCAATTAGAGACCCTAACATGTCTGTACGCCATGTTCTTCACCTAATCGAAACCTAAATGATGAATTCTACTTTGGATCGATTCCAGAATAGAAATCACAATGCCAGTGGCAAAATTGAAACTTAAACATATCGCATATTATCGAAACAATTTCACCAAATCGCATAAACATACAGCACTATATGAAAAACACACATCAACGTTGAACATATTCCTTTTCGATTTAACATATTCAGACGTTTTCTTATGAACACACATATATATCCCATATATATCACATGTATAAGAACATAAACTCAGTTTAAATGAACAATTGATCTGGCTCTGATGCCACTGTTAGAATCAATAGGCACAGTGGAAGAATTTTAAAATTTTACCAATCCTAATCGAGGATCTATCAACGGCATTTAAACCAAGTTGGAAGGATTCATACCTTTTATGATTCAGGGTTTTCACGATCTCTAGGAGCCAACATGTCAGGTCCGCTCCCTCTACCGGTATCCACACGAATGCTCTCCAACCGAGACTACGTGCTAGCGCCTCTAATGTCTCCTAGGGTTTCCCTTGCGGCTCTCAATTCTCATGTGCATATCAATATATCTGCTCTATCAAGTTTATTACCTATGAGGCTATTTTCAAATTTCAAAATTAATCATCATTAATTTTGAAATTAATTAACTATTAATTATCTTGATGAGCTAATTAAATAAATTCAGTTTAAATTAAATCTGTCCAACAGTTTTAATTTAACCTATTTATTTAATCCAAACAAAGAGCCATTAGATTTAATTTATCTTCATAAATTAAATCTGAGATACTATATCTCTATCATTTTAGTTATTAAATTTAATATATCTTAATAAATTAAATTTAAAACTAACACAATATAATAATATCATATAATATATATACATATATATATGAGATATATATTTCAAAAATATATATATGTATATAATATTATTAATGAATTTTATATTTTATATATATAAATATAAAATTCGTCCACCCTAAATTAAACATTATCTCGTGTTGGGCCATTCTTGTATGTGACCGTGTAGGCCCATATGAAGTTGGCAGTGGGCCAATAACTATACTAACCCAAAAGTCGCAAGCGGCCTCTAGCAAGACATTACGACTACCCAATTCATACGAGGATCGTTATCACGATGCAACATCTCATACAACCATGTCACGTCCCTTTTGTCACACGATATATCAATCAAGGATAAGGCATGGATAATGTCATCCTCTTGTTCCTGACCAATACTTTCTCGATTCCTGAGTAGCCTGATAATAGAGACGGAAACTCCTTTCTATCATAGTATGACCATACATTGCTCAGACTCACTCATCGAGGAGCCCAGTAATATCTCTCTACTAATGTGAGGGACAAATTCCATCTTGATCATTCATATTCCTCTGCATGAAAAACCACCAAGCCCGATCGTAGCCTTTATCATCACCCGGTCAAAAGTGACTTTTGACTAGTTTAAAGCTTAGCAACTCTCATGTAGGAATCCATGATGACCTCAGGTCTAAGGGCATTATGACTTGGTTATACATGAGAAAAGCTTATGACTTGTGTAACCCCTGCCGTAATTATATCCGAAATACGCAATTAACATAAAATAGAGACCAATAAGAAACAAAACTACATTTTACAAACCCATCCACCAGACGGGGTTTTCATAAATACCTTTCAAAATCATTCATAACCTGGTCTCACATTCACATTCCGAATACAATTACTACACAAAGATAAATCACATTTAAATATATCAGAGTATGCAATATAATAATCCCGGCAATCCCGGGTTCTCTTCATTAACTCAAGCTTCATAGGGCACATTAGCCCATACAAGCCCTCATATGGGGATTACACAATTCACTTCTAATACATATACAAATCCTCATCCACATACATATATATACATCCAAATACAAATATCCCATCTGGGATGATAACCAACTACCAAAACAACTACTGAAGGAAGTCCTCATCGCCCTTGGCTACATGCTCCATCCTCAATCTACTACCCTGTCTGAAAGGTTAGTAGGGGAGGGTGTGCCACTTGTCAAGATCTTGTTCCTTCCACCCATGAGTTCACATGAGCACACCACATGAGATTCCACCCTTTGATCTATTACACAAATCAATCCTAACCATTGATCTTAAAGTTACCAATGAGTTTCCTATTCGGTAACCAATCAATTGGTCAGTAACTTTACCGTTTTGCCCCTGATTACGGTAATTCTCACTGAATTACCATCAAACACATCATATCTTTCCTTTTAACCATAATAGGCGCCCTCCCCATATTTTAAGTCAATTTAGAGGTTAATCCATAATTGAACTTAAATACAGGGTTCCGGCATTGCTCACAACGCATACGAATCACATCGGGTCCCAACTCACACCATAATCTCTAAAAGGGTTCATTTATCACTAACCACTTCCACTTTTGGAGTCATTAACCCTTAATCACAATTTGGGATCCTGCTAAACCAGGGCTTAGTATTCCACTAATCTCAGGCTTATTCTCTAACCTTAAGTCTCAGAATTCGGGGTATTACAACTTGATCCATGTAGGTTTCTCATAGTGGGTCGGTCCAGCACCTTGTACTCTTACAGGTGCCTAAGACTTTGATTCGTATCTCTATATCTTATCAAAGTCATACTGATCTTGTTTCATCTCTGCTCCCGTATAGATGACCCACCAGGGACATTTTAGGACAATCTTTATGAATTATCCAAGGATACAATTATCACAGTTAACATGTAAATAATATGATAACAGCATGGAGATATTTCATTAAAATAATAATGTTCAAAGTACAATGATTGGCCCTTAGGGCACAATTTCCAACAATAACTACTATACATTGACTGTTTTTAAAAAAAGTAGTCATTGTATGGTAGTTACAAACAACAATTGTTTTTTAGAAAAATAGTAGTTGTATGTTGAGACATACAATGACTGTTTTAGAAAAAATAGTTGTTGAAACCCTTTTTAAAATTATAATTCATATTTTTATAATAAACCCTATACAGAAACATCGAACACTTCATAAACTACTACTATATAAAATAATTAACTATATATAAAACTTGTCTGAAAAATATACTTGCGAAAATTGCTGCAGTGAAGGCATTAGTTTGACCACAACAAATTCTAAACTAGTTTTCTTTTTCTACACTATAGTTCCTACAGTGAAACAAAATAAATCATAATGAATTCATTAGTGATGACCTTGATGTAAAAGGCACTATCATTGAACTTAAACAAGATTCAAAAGATATTCCTGATAATTTGCAAATCACATGATATAGTGTGGTTGGAACCAAAGTCTCACATAAACAAAAAATGAGCATACTCTGTCAGCTAGATAGTGTGGCCAAAAGGACATTGTTTACACTGTAGTAAAAATATGTCCTTGGTTAGATATTGAAATTTCAAGCCAATGTAAAACTAAGATTTTATATATTCACGACCAACAACTTCTATCATCTCACTAAAATATGCCAATAATAATCAAGGAAATTGTTGAAAGTAATGGTATATTTTATATGATTATATTGAAATTCAATGAAAAGAACTCACCAAGATATAATCCTATCATATTTGTATGTCTTAGGTAATTAGCGATAATCACAGAGAAGAAATTTGATATGGTCCTTGAAGAATGAATAATTGATATTAAATAAGATGGAACAAAAGTGTTTTAAATCTCATAAGCGTATTGGACACAATTAATTTCTCTCTTGCACAATGAGGAGAAACTTTAATTTTATAAGTTTAGTACGATAAAGATATAACATATTGATGATCATTCTATAACATCCATAACTACACCCCACAATAATGGAAAACCACCAATTCCTAGAAATTATATTTTGAATTTGGAACAAATTTTTTTAAAAGAAAGCATATGTAAAAATCACCATATTAAATTTTGAAACTTCAAAGTTCAATCATCACATATTGCATAAAAGAACTTAAATTCAGACATATATAATCATAACATAATTCTAACAAGAAACTAATAAACTAACCAGAGGGAAAGAATTGGAGTATGCAAGCATAATATACCACTACTTCATCATCATTTTCCAAAGTCTTATCTATAAATCATAATGCTCTAACAAATTCATAGTACTCAAAAACAAGAAACTAAGAAACTAACAGGAGGCAAGGTATCCATGTTTGTAAGCATAATATACCACTACACTGTATGCATACATAATACACCACTGGACTAAATCACTGCACTATGTAAAAGAAAGCACTACATATCATGCTCGATTTGTTATATAAGATATCCTAACAAAAGGTCTTGGATCAAAATAATGTCATCGATTGTGTAGGCATCTGGATTACCAAAAATCTATGTGTAAATTAAAGAACAAGTTAATATAAATTGATCAATTGAATGAAATAACTAATAGTTCAATTACAAGAACAAAAATGAAATTTAGTTGAGAATCAAGAAATGGTCACCAGTTCAAAATTGGTAGTAAGTCCACTAAAAATGATGTTATACATATATAGTAAAACATAGTAGCTGCACTTAGGTTTCCCTGACTGCCAAGCGCACTATACATCAAAAGCAAATGATAAAAAAAGAATAAAGGCAAATGTAAAGTGATTGTCAATTGAAGAACTTGAATTTACCTTCGTGCTTCCTACCCATGATATAATATGTCATTAGTGCACTGTAATTAAAATGAGAAACAGAAGACATAAAATAATTTAGTAAAATAAAAAATAAATGATTTACAAACAAATTAACTTACGTGTTAAAATTGGTTTTTCTTTCTTGGACTGGCTTGCGACCTAATGAATCAAACCAAAAGATGATGTTGATGAAGGGACAAGCAACACAAAGACTCCAATGGTAACTATAATCACATATATAGATTAACATGAGGTTAGATAACATGATACTTCTTAGCAAACTGAATATGTATAAATAGATAAAATTAAGTTACTTGCCTTTCAATAATTGGTGTTAGATAACAAGTAGCTTGGTCTGTCAGATTGTATAGCCCGTGTAGCTCATGCTCTCTTCCAATTTATTATTATTACACCTTGACATATAGCCAAGACATAAGAAGCCATACAATGTGTAGAGCTTGCTTTTGACACACATTTTGTGAAAGCGGCTACCACAGAATTAAAATGATAAATGACTTAGTAAATGCAAAAAGCTAGAAATCCTAAGTATCAATGCATTAATTAAAGTTAAAAATAAAAAATAAACTCACATGATTGCAAATGTATCTCCTACAAAGATAGAAACTCTCTAATATCTTTGCTATCAATTCCAAAATGATACGAGATTGTACAACCTATAATCCTACAAGGCATCTGCAAGTCGACCTTATTAATTTTTTTATGAATATGTTATAGTTGTGCCAATAAGGGAAATTTTGTTGCTTCTTATTGATCCTAGCAACACACAAAATAAGATTATAAGTAGGATGTCAAAGATCAAGTAATAATAAGGTGTTTCCTACCATTAAAGGTGTTGTCACCGTCTGAACAAGATGTTGAGGCCACAGAATGAAAGATCCTATTGCCTGACCTGGTTTGGCAACCTCATCATCAGGGAATAGGACATCTACACCTTTCTCCCCATGATGAACACTTGTGACATTGACCTTACGTTGATCGTCCCAAATTTGCTTATTATGGTGGTTTGTAGCATGCGTGCATACAACAGCGTTAGCAACAACACGTAGGTATGAGACGTCTAGCAAAAGAGATCAAGGCTTCCTAGCCTCTAGTGAAGGACCAGGGTCGCCATATCCAATCTCTAGCAGATTGTAACTGCCTTTGGTGATGGGAAAGGCCAAGGATTCCTAGGTGGCGAAATGAAAAAAATAATTAAACTAACTTAAGAAAAATCTCAATGTTATGTTAATTGAAATTATTTACAAACCTAAGATCTATGCTCCTCGTTACATATCCCTACTTGAATGTGAGACAACACTATCAAATTCATCTTACCATCTAGCTTATGCAACAACTCTTCTTTAAGCTCTTCTTAAAGCGATCGACATATTTCCACCCCAATCTCTGCTTAGACTTCCTCTCAAACCTTGGCCACAAACTCTCAACTAGGTTTACTTTGTCCATAAGGTATTGAACTTCATCCAAAGTATCTAGAGAGTGTTATATCCCATATGTTTTGATGATAACAAAGATTGGATAAATATTACAAAAGGTTTTGATAATAAACAAAAAGTTTTGAACAAAGGAACTAAGTTATTTATGGCAAAAGAAAGACCATTACTCGAGTAGGTACTCAAGTAATGATGAAGAAATGAGAGACAGAGACAGAGAAAAGCATCATAGGAAGATTTTTAAAGGTATATGTCGAGTAAGCCCTTGGGAATGAACTTTATTACTCGATAGAACACTTGAGTAATGTGTGAGAAATTGTTCTATAAGCTTTTTGTCAAAAATTGTATGGCATTACCTGAAGGGATTACTCGAGTAATCTGTAAACTTATTTAAAATATTGCTCGAGGGATCAAAGTAGCAGTGATTTAGTAACTATTGGCCAAGAAATGAATGACAATACTCGAGGGATCACTCGAGTAACATGAAATAAACAGAAAACATCACTCAAGTAATTAGGTGAGTAGAGAGAAATTACTCTCGGCCAAGATTTAGATGCCTTTACTCAAGGGATGACTCGAGTAATGAGAGCAGAATTGCAAGCATTACTCGAGGGATCACTCGAGTAATCAGAGGAGAAAAGAAACACTCACTCGAGGGATTACTCGAGTAAGTAGTCTGTAAAGTTTTATAACATGAATTACTTAATAGATTACCTGAGTAATCTAGTCAGACAATGTTGACTTACTCTCTGGCATA
Source organism: Inga laurina (assembly GCA_963855925.1). Classification (NCBI taxonomy): domain Eukaryota; kingdom Viridiplantae; phylum Streptophyta; class Magnoliopsida; order Fabales; family Fabaceae; genus Inga; species Inga laurina. The sequence continues at coordinate 45,160,477 of OY979708.1, forward strand.
TTTTTAATGAGGTTACTCGAGGGACCACTCAAGTAATGGATCATAATCACTCCAGTAGCCACTCAGTACTGCCAAGTTTTTTAAAGGGTCACTAAGTAGCCACTCAAGTAATAAACATGATCACTCGATTAGCCACTCGAGTAATCCAGTACAAAAAGTATGATTTTAATCCATTGTTTAATGATTTATTATCTATAAGACTAATCTTTCATTGTATTTGTTTCCTATGTATATTTGCAGAGAAACAATGAAGTGAACATGCATTAAGAGAAAAGTCAAATATATTGTCTACAACGTCCATAATGTCTACCTACCGTAAATTGCTAGTTTCCAAATTTGAAGAACGATTAAATGAAGCTATATGACTCTAACAGACATATTTGAAATGCTTCCAATAGACACAACAATTCATCTAGATATATGGAGCATTCAATAAAGAACAGAATAACAATTGAGAACACAAACTCATATCGATCAATATATTCTTTGTGCTCTATTTTATTATACTCATTATTTGTACTTCAGTGATTATATATTTGCTTTGTGAGAGAGATTTCCATTACAAAGTCAATATTTGTTATTGAGGCAACTTAACATTTGGAACCTTGAGTTAGGGATTTGATTACAATATGTAAGGGGGAGCTAGCATCTAGTGAAGGAACTTGCTGTGTACTGAGGTGCCAAGAACCCACAGAATCTTGGAATACATAGTGAAACTCTTAGAGAAGCTCTGAGGACTAGACATAGGTCAAAGTGGTTGTGGCCGAACCAGTTTAACCCTTGGTGTATACTTCGGTGATATTTATCCTAGCTCTTAATTGCTTTAAATTTGTAGTCAATTTATATACATAATGAATTTTCTTGTATAACCCAATTCACCCCTTCTTAGGTGAAGCGCTTACACTAACATTTGGTATCAGAGCGTAGGTTTTCTTTTAAGGTATAACAACTTAAGAAGGATCCAATAGCAAGCATGGGTGAAGGAATTCTTCCAGACGGAGTTTCTATCTCCAGACCTTTGGGTTTAAATGGCAAATACTTCTCTTTTTGGAAAGACAAGTTTAGAGTATCCATAATGGCTACAGAATATTGAATATGGGATGTGATTGAGAGTGGAAACTATAAGCCTGACAGAATTGTAAATTCACAGAAGGTTCCTAAGACACTGGTAGAATAGGATGAGAATAACAAGAAACTCATCACACTCAACAACAAGGCAAATCTAATGATTCAAAGTGCCTTGAGTCAAAATGAGTACTTCAGGATCTACACACTTTCAATGGCTAAAGAAATAATGGAAGCTCTGGAAATAGCTCATGAAGGAACTTCAGGAATAAGAGAAAATTGAATCAATATTCTGGTTACTGAATTTGATTTACTTTGAATGAAATCATGTAAGTCAATAGCTGAATTGGAACTTAAGTGTACTCATCTTATTAATCAACTTGCGGCACTTGGGGAAGTCTATGATCAACATACCCAAGTACGAAAGATTCTAAATACTCTACATGAAGACTAGGAGGCTAAAGTCACTACTATTGAGGAAGCAAAAGGTGAATCAATGTGATCGGTTACTTCTCTATTCGGAAGCCTTTTTGAATATGAAAGTAAATTAAATTTCAAATGAGAGCTAGAAGATATTGGTGACAAGAAGAAGTGAGGTCTAGCACTAAAAGCAAAAGAACAAAATAAAGATGAAGATGAAGAATTTGATGATGACGAAATGGGCCTAATGATAAAATGATTCAAAAAGTTTTACTAGAAAGGCCAAGGATTCAAAAACTTTCAGAAAGGAGGAACAAGCAGTAAAGAACACATCATCTGCTATAAATATGGAAAGCTAAGACATCAAATTAGAATGTCAAGAACTGCTTAGAAGAATAAAGAAAAGAGAAAGGGCAAGTTCTACAACAAGAAGAAACCTTTTGTATCTGCCATATGGGGAGATAGTTCATCTGATGAAGATAGCGATAATGAGGAAGTAGCCAATATCCGTTTGGTTGCTCAACAAGAGTTAGAAGAAGAAGAGGTAACTGATTCTGATCCAACATATGATAAATTACATTTTGAATTCATCAAAGTAGTTAAGGAATTAGTTGTTTTCAAAAAGAAAAACAAAAATCTTGAAGAAAAACTCAAAGATGGTTTATAAACGGATTGTGAAAATTGTTCGTCTTTGAAAAAGAAAAACACTAATCTCACAAAAACTCTTGAAAAATTCACTAAAGGGAGTGAGATGCTAAATGTAAATTTAAAAGCTCAACGATTTGTATATAGCCAATCTGGTATTGGATATGATCCAAAATCATCTAGAAGGAAAGGAAGAAAAAAATGCATGAGGTAAAACATACTTGAGTTATTTTTAGCATTCTATATATACATTGAATCCTTTTGCATATTGCAATTACTGTAATAGAAAGGGTCATTATAGTTCATCATGCATTCATAAAAAGAAAGGAAAAATAGGAACCTACAAATAGGTACCTAAAGGTTCATAAGTTCAAAAAATATCTGTACTAACCCAAAAGGACCCAAAAAGATATGGGTACCTAAGACTTAATCATATTTGATTGCAGATATGTCTTAAAGCATCCAAAAGCAATAAATGGTACATAAACAGTGGATGCTCTAGATATATGACCGGTGATTTCAAAAGTTTTACCACGATACAACCTAAAGAAGGTGGGAAGGTAAAATTTAGAGGAAATCTATCCGGAAAGATAGCAGAAATTGGTGAAATCAAAATGATAAAGGTATACAAGTCACAGACGTATATTACGTTGAAGGATTGTGTCATAATTTGTTGAGTGTAGGTCAAAGTATAGATAAAGACAATTGGGTAATATTTGACTCAAAGGAATGTCTAATTGTAAACAAGAAAGAGTTACAATTAGATAAGAAGAATCTAAAGGCAAAGCTCTGAGCAAAAAGGGAAGGTAAGTGCTATACTCTTGATATCAGTAGAAATGATTTTGAAAACTGCTTTCTAAGTATTGCCGATGAAAGTTGGTTATGGCATACGAGGCTAGTTCATGTCATCAGGCATCAACTAAGCAAACTTCTCCAAAAGGATTTAGTACTTGGATTACCCAAAGTAAATTTCAAAAATGATTTGATTTATGAGCATGTCAGAAGGGTCAACAAACTAAGTCATCTTTCAAATTGAAAAATGAGATCACAATAATAGACCACATTAATTATTATACATGGATTTAATTGGACTAGCAAGAGTTAAAAGTCTTGGTGGTAACTTATATTCATTGGTCATTGTTGATGATTTCTCTAGATTTACATGGACTATTTTTCTATAATCAAAGGATGAAATATTTACAGAATTTATTGTTTTTGACAAGAAAGTGCAAAATGAGAAAGGTATATCCATTACAAGTATTAGGACAGATCACGGTGGAGAATTTAAAAATCAAGCCTTTGAAGAAATTGTGATACTAATGGCATTGATCACAATTTCTCTGTTCCAATGACACCTCAACAAAATGGCGTTGTGGAACAAATGAATAGAGTACTCACTAAAATGGCGAGAGTAATGTTGAATGAAAAGAATGTGTCTTAAGTTTTTTGGGCCAATGCAATGAGCACAACATGTTATATTTCAAACAAAGTCTACATCAGAACAAAGCTTAGAAAGACACCGTATGAAGTATACAAAGGAAGGAAGCCAAACCTTGCTCATCTACATATCTTCAGTTGTAAGTGTTTCATTCATAATAATGGTAAAGATAACTTAGGAACATTTGATTCTAAAATAGATGAAGGAATTTTCCTAGGGTATTCTAACCAGAGCAAAGCATACAGAGTTTTCAACAAACGAACATGTGTTGTTGAAGAATCAATTCATATTGTATTTGATGAATTTGAATCCTCTAACAAAACCATTGACGATGAGTAGGAAGTTGTTTTAAATCAAGAGAATGGTAAACCTAATCCTAAATCTTTCATCCTAGAAGTTGATCAAACCAGGGAAGAATATCAATCACTAGGACAACCTAGAGCCTGGAAATACAATCAAAGTCATCCCTTAAAGCAAGTTATAGGAGATGTGAATGAAAGAGTCAAAACTAGGAATAAAATTTTCAATGAAGTTAGTTTTCCTGCCTTTATTTCAGAGATTAAACCTTCTAACACTAATGAAGCCCTATCAGACAATGATTGGTAATATCAATACAAGAAGAACTAAATCAATTTGTAAGAAATCAAGTTTGGGATTTGGTACCCTAACCTAAGGATCATATAATCATTGGTACTAAATAGGTATTCAAGAACAAACTTGATGAATTTGCAATCATTGTCAGAAATAAGGCAAGATTGGTGGCCAAAAGCTATAATTAGGAAGAAGGAACTGATTTTGAGGAAACGTATTCTCCAGTGGCTAGATTGGAAGCTATACGAGTACTGTTAGCTTTGCATGCATCAAAGGATTCAAACTCTATCAAATGGATGTAAAAAGTGCATTTCTAAATGGCTACATCATGGAAGAAGTGTATATAGATCAACCTCCAGGTTTTGAAGATGTAACCAAACTTGACCATGTTTTCAAGTTGAGAAAAGCTTTTTATGGTTTAAAACAAGCTTCTAGAGCATGGTACGAAAGGCTCAGTATATTTCCCATTGATTAAGGTTTTGTATGAGAAAAAGTTGATACAACACTTTTTAGAAAACAAAAACAAGATGATATTTTATTGTACAAATATATGTTGATGATATAGTTTTTAGTGCTACTAATAAAATCTTATGTAAGGAATTTTTTGAGATAATGTAGGGGGAGTTTGAGATGTCAATGATGGGAAAATTGAATTTCTTTCTCAGTTTGCAAATCAAACAAAGAAAGAATGGAATTTTCATATCTCAAATGAAGTATTTGAAAGAGCTATAGAAGAAATATGGAATGGATGAAGCAAATGGAATGGACACGCCTATGAGCTCAACTACATTGCTTGATGCTGATGTCAAGGGAAGAGATTACAACATCACAAGGTATAAAGGAATGATTTGATTATTACTCTATCTCACTGCAAGCAGACCTGACATCCAATTCAGTGTTAGTATGTGTAGAAGAGAATAGTCATTAAGAGAAAAGTCAAACATATTGTTTGCAACATCCGAAATGCTTACCTAATGCAAATGGCTAGTTTTCAAATTCGAAGAACAGTGAAACGAAGTTGTGTTAATCTAACTAACATATTTGAAATGCTTCCAACAGGCACCGCAATTCATCTACCTATATATGGAGCATTCAACGAAGAACAAAATAATAGCTGAGAACACAAACTCACATCAATCGAAATATTCTTTATGCTTTGTTTTCTTATATTCATTATTTGTACTTTAGTGATTATATATTTGCTCTGAGAGAGATCTCCATCACAAACTCAATATTTGTTATTGAGACAACTTAATGTTATGGAAACTTGAGTTGGGGATTTGATTGCAATATGTAAGGGGGAGTGAGTGTCTAGTGAAGGAACTTGTTGTGTACTTAGGTGCCAAGAACCTATTGAATCTTGGAAGATATAGTGAAACTCTCAGAGAAGCTCTAAGGAATGGACATGGGTCAAAGTGGTTATAGGCGAACTAGTATAACTCCCGGTGTATACTTTGGTGATATTTCTTTTAACTCTTAACAATTTTAAATTTACAGTCAATTTTAATATACGCAATGAATTTTCTGGTATTACCCAATTACCTCTCTCTTGGGTGATATACTTGTACTAACAGAGAGACCAACTCCCCTTGGCTCCCCTCTAACTTGACCAGGGTGATCTAGCTTCCGAAGCACCATTGCTAAGATGTCTATCTTCCAATTTAAGTTAAGGAATATTGTTTGCTCTACTCTTTAAATTCATCTTGTAGCATACAATGGAAAAATATATAGTAGTTACATACCAAAGTTCTAAGGAAAATGAAACACACTTAAATATACTTTATATTAAATACTCACAATCCTTCCAGCGGCATTACGAACGATTGGATTTATATATGTTTCTCCCTTGATTCTCCCTACTTTCCATTTTCTATGACATGGGGGAGGAGGTGGTGCCAGCACGACAATGCTAGGATCTGATTTGGCAGCTTTATTTTTTTTGCAAATACGCCTGCATGATCTTCTTTTCCAGCTTCCAATGAACCCCACAAGACATGTAATGTGGATAATTGTGTTTAGCTTTCCTCTCTTTATTTGATTCACTTAATTTCTATAAATAGAGAATAAAGAAAACTGAGCCATTGAGGTCAAATAAGTGCAAATAAAATATTTCATTCTATGATAAACAAAATGTATGTACCAGAAATTTGGGATGTTGTTTTGATGCCACAAACAGTCTCCACTTATCTAGAGAAAGATAAGAATAGTCTTTACATGGATCTTCATTTCTCTTTGGCCCTTAAATGTACTTGGTTGTGAGTATGGACTTGAAACGTTTCCATCGCCCTTGAACTTCCCCCATCCAATTCTAGTACAAATACCTCATGTAGGGACATCATAAGTTTGCTATAAAGCAAAATATATAATAGTTATATATGAACCAATATAAATAAAGGTAGAAATGAAAATAAAACTTTTTATACCTAAAGTTGTACCCAAATCATAGCCTTCCTATCTTTTATAACTTGTATCCAAGTAGAAAATAGAATGCCAACTTTGCTCCAACTCAAACAACCAATATAGCTAATAAATGTGTCTTTCTATTCGGCAATTACATTCAAACCAGCACCAAATTCCACATGCACCCTCTCCTTTTCTTCCTCATGACGTTTGACCAATGATTATAGCTACATGCTTCCTCTAACCTTTCTTTTAATAGGTGAGCCACTTGAGTCTCCCGAATCTTAACTTGCCATGTTCCTACTAAAAAATCAAGGTGAGATATGATAAGTAAATTACAATTAAATGAATACTTTCAACAATTCAAAATATTACTTTATTTATTTTCCCAAATTCCTTTACAATGATCAATTATATTTGCATATTCATCATCATCTACCAATTCTACTTTGTTGGTATAAGTGGATTTGTAATGAAAGGTGGTGTTTTGCCTGGCTTGCTAGAATGAATGGCTCATCTTTATAACCAACTATTTCAAGATCAAATAAGGCAAATTCAAATTGATATATTTCAATAGCATTATTGTTAACCCACTTACATTTGAATATTGGAACTCTCAACATAGTGTATCTTATCTCCCATATGTCTCAATAACTCCATAATAGGCAATGGATGTCAATATGAGGTTTTTGTCTTTCAAACTTGAAGAGTGCATTGCTTTGCTACCATCATCACCCTACTAGTTTTATAGTACTTCTATCATCCTGGGCTTTTGTGTAGAAAGAATACTAATTTATATCAAAACCATTCCAAGTGATGACATCAAAAGAAGGCCCTCAATCAACTATTTGATTGTCTCAAACGAATTGGCCTCGTGCGAAACCTTTTCCTTGAACTACTCTATGAATATCTTATTCTACTCATTAGATATCTGAATGTCATTTTTTCATGGATAGATCTGCTTTAAACTCTTTCTGTGTTCATCTAAGTATGACGAAACTTCTTCCATATTATTCAAGATATACAAGTGTGCTTGCAACATCTCTTCATAACACATACTCTTCACTTGAGCTCACATGTTCCCTTACTTGTACCCTTTTCATGATGACATTAGGCCTTCGACCTTGATAGATATTCCTTGTAAAAGTCCATAGCCTCTTCAATGACATATCTTTTAACAATTGAGGCTTCAGGTCGATGAGGAATTTTAGAATACCCTTTTAAGTTCTTCATGTATCGATCAAAATGGTACATACACCTTCGATAAACTGGCCTGCATAGTCTTATCTCCCTTACCAAATGAACTATTAAATACACCATTATATAGAAGAATGCAGGAGCAAAATGCATATCTTGTTAGGATAGAATAGTATAACCCTCATTTTCTAATTCGTCCAACTTTCCAATGTCAACATTAAAGAAACTACACAACCGTATAATCGTGCTTTACACATCATCTTTTATAATTCCTCCAATACCTACTGGTAATAGTTGTTGCATCAAGGCATGACAATCATGTGACTTTATTCTTACTAACTTCAAATCTTCCTTTGAGACAAGCCTGCTTATATTAGAAGAATACCCTTTAGAACCCTAATGCCATGCAAACACCCACACAAACTTTTTTTCTTAGCTTTTAACATATATATGCTACTGGCTCCATTTATGCTCTCTCACCATCATCTCTTACTTGTATATATAGTCGTTCTTTTATTCCCATTTTAACCAAGTCTAGCCATATACTAATTCCATCTTTAGTTTTCCCTGGTATGCACAAAAGCATACCAATAAGGCTATGCATACATTTTTCTCCACATGTATCACATCAATACTGTGTCTCACATCAAGGCTATGCCAATATAGAAGATCAAAGAAAATTGACCTCTTATTCCATATGTTCTTCTTACTCGTAGTCCTCTTATTCTTACTAAAAGTGATTCTTTCCACCTAAATATAAACCTCATCTCCAGTTAATGCCTTTAGAGCCATTCCATTCTCTTGCAAACTATTAAAAGTCTTCTTTAGCCTATGGTACAAGTGGAACCGAGGAAGAAATCATCTATGACCAATGTAGACCATTTTTCTTCCGTGCTTAAGTTGATAGAAGTGTTTGCCTACTTTACATATCAGACATACTTTAAGACCCTTCAAACTATACCCTGACAAGTTCCCGCATATAGGAAAGTCATTAATTGTGGTAAAAATCATTGCACGTAGCTGAAAGCACCCTTGCTTATATGCATCAAACACATCTATGCCATCCTCCCACAACTTCTTTAAGTCCTCCATCAAAGGTGCCAAGTCGATATTCATATCATTCCCTAGCTGTTTTGGTAACAAAATCATCATATACTTGCATTTTATACATAACCAGAGAGATAAGTTGTAAATCACAAGCATAACTAGCCATACACTATATATACTTCTAAGAGTATTAGAAGGATAGATTCCATCTGTGTAAAGCCCAAGCTAAAGGTTTCTTAGCTTACTGCCAAATCCAAGAAACATTTCATATATTTTTGTTCCATTATGGAGAGTTAGCTAGGTGTCGAAGGTATTTACCATAACATATTCTCACATCAGAATGCCATCCTAACTTCTTTGCTTCTTGCACATTAACAACCATTCATTTAAACTGTGGGAAGATTGGAAGATACCATAAAACCTTTAAAGGTTGCTTTTACTTGTCTCATCACTACAACCAGCATCTTTCCTCACTTTGTATCAGGAAGTTTTACATTTTGGACACTCACTTAGTCATTCATACTCCTTTATGTACAATACACAGTCATTTGGGCAAGCATGTATCTTTTTATACTTTATACCCATCATAGACAATATTTTATTCACCTCAGATATATGATTTGGAAGAACATTATTGTCTGGAAACATATCATAAAACAATTCAAGTAAAAACGTGAAACTACTATCGGTCCATCTATAAGTTACCTTTAAGTTATCAAAGTGTAAAATACTTGACAAGCGTGATACTTAGTACACCTAGGGTATAAAGGTTTCTCTGCATCACTCCGTACTCTATCATATATAGGCAATTGTGCAAAACATTCTACCTAATCTTCATAAATCATTCTCTTTATTCTTTCATCATCTCCGACATAAAAAATTTCCTTCTTGTGGGACATATGAGCAGTTGCTTCCTCACTATGCCATATCCACCTTGTGTACCGATAATTTATGCCATCAAAAAATAAGTGATCTCTATATCATCAGTATCTCGTTGACTCTCATTTAAACAATTGATACATGTACACAAATACTTCCTATTTTTACTAGGCACATTCATTTTACCAAATTCAATAAAATTTTCCCCCCATTCTCATATTCTTCACTAGTTCTCAATGCATTCATCCAACTTTGATTCATTTTATTACCACCTAATCCATTTTCAACAACACTTAAGTTTAGAACAGTGATATGAAATACTCGAGATACCCTTGAAAAGTAATAGTTCTACTACCAATTTCAACGTTTAATCATTTAAATATATCAAGCTTATATCAAATAGTAGCATCATAATATCCTCAAGTTTCAAAAATTATCATCCATAAGCAATAGTAAAACTTACGGGCACTTGATTAGCATTTAAACACTCATATATCACTGGTTTCATAGACTACTAACAATTATATTCTCTTTAGCTCTTTCATTAGGGAATCTGACACCTACACAAACAAATGGGGACTAATGATTCAGCAAATTATAGAGCAACAACACACATAACATTATGCCATATCCACGTACATACAATAGGGAGTTGAATTAGCCACCTTACGTTGCTTGCTCAAACTGAGAAGAGGGAAAATAAGGAGCTACAAGTGAGAGGGAATGGAGGGACTAAGAAGCTACCAGACCTTTCTCATCGGAGAGGGAAAAAAAGACATAATGCAAGAGAAAGGCAGAAGCCAAGAAAGACATAGGCACAATGGAGCTCACAGACGACAAGAGAGTGAGAGAAGAGAGCTCGTAGATGACAAGAACTAACGAATCTTGGTTTATCTTAACCAATTTCAATGACTAGTTTTGAAAACCAATCATTGAAAAATCCAACTTTTAAGGAATGGTTTTGAAAACTAGTAATTGAATCTGGTTTAAACGTCTGTTTTAAAACCAATCGTTGAAAGTAATCGTTTCAACGACTAGTTTTCATGAAAACAGTCATTGAAATTTCATCTTTATTTATGAAAATTCCAGTGCCTATTTTTTGACCTATATTTTCTTAAAACGGTTGTTATTTATTGTCATGGAATCATCTCTTTGTAGTAGTGACTATTACTAATGTTTGGCATTTTACAAGGAATATTCATAGTTATTATTAAATAATTGTTACTTATGTTAGTAACTGTGGCAATTTATAAGGACATGTTTGGCTCTATAAGGACATTCTAAAGGATACATTTTGCTCAATAACCCGTGAAACCCTCTCCATTCTAAAGGATACATTATGCTCAATAACCCATGAAACCCTCTCTATTCTACTTCTATTTAATAAAAAAATAATCTTTAACATTAAAGGATGTGTTCAACATATCCAACTTCTAACTTTTGTTCTGTATCGATGTGATGGTCAAACACAAGAGATCTTCTAGTTCATCATTCTTTTGATCTCCCTATGATAAAACAAAAAGATGATCGCCATCCACCAACAAGCATTGAAAGGCTTATCCATGTGAACTGTGACCTCCCATGTATGGTCGATACTTACATGAGAGCACAATGACACATGGACAAATGCTTAAAGGAACTATAACACCCTTCATTTATGCTCCTATAGTACATATATGGAAGCACTAAGGTTCTTGTTATGGCTTAGGAAAAGCATTTATTAAAACTCCCAGCAAAGACTTTCGCAATTATTCTTGGCGCATTATTCACTTGGTAGAAACTTTACCTTAAATTCTCAACCTTATTTTATAATTATCAGAGTTGTATCTATGTATATATATACATACATCCTACCATAATTTATACATCATAGCTTTTTATCTATCAATCTTTTAGCTTCATTATATTTTCATCTTGCACATCTCTAAGCATCCCTTTCTTGCACTTAACATACCTATATGGTTGGTAAGGGAGGGTGAGATTCGGGAGAATCTCAGTTGTAAAAAATACCAATTATGCATGTAAATACATGCTTAGTGCATGACATGCATGTCTTATATGAATTCATACTCATATAATGACATATCTTCATGCTCAATGTTTTACACTATATTCTTACGGCCATGGCATAAATAGAAATAGAGCTTTAATCATTCATAAATGCTTTACATAATCAAGCAAAGCAATTATACATATCAAATACATGTAAGTTAGGCAAGTTTACTACCTTTTCACATTTATGTCCTCCTCTTGTTCCCTTTTCTTCCAACTATTATAGTTACTAGAAGAATCTTCCATTGCCTTTCCTTGACATTTTATGGCCCTAGATATACAACCACATCATTAGAGCCATGATATCAAGTCATTACATATGACTTGTATCTCTTACATAATCTGTATAACTTTCCTTATTTTATGTCTAACACATTATGTGCTTTTTTGTCCCTTGTGAGTTCGGTCTCTATTGTAGTCACATTAGGTTCTAAGACATGTCCCTACTCTTTAGATCCATACTTGTCACAATTTACCTCAAATGCCACAAATTCATAGGTCAACCCTAATTTACCAATATTACTACAAGATATACATATTACTACCCTAAAGGACGTCCTTTTTTTAAAAAGGGATGACAAAAACATAGCCAGTGGTATAGACTTTAAATTTCACTCTGAAACATTTTATTTTCGTGCTATAAGGAAGCTTTAGGCATCCCCAGTTTGACTGGGATGCCTAAAGCCATCTACATTTGTGTTTAGTCATCCCCAATCAAATCGGGGATGCCTAAAGCACATCTAAGGTGTCCCCAATACTAGTAGGGATGCCTAAATTTTTTTTTAAATGTTGGTTTACCCGTCCCCAACTTAGTTAGGGATGCCTAAAGGTTCACATGCACTGGTATGACATGATCTGTGCATGTTAATATTGTCAGACATTTAGGTGTCCTTAGCCAATTTGGGATGCCTAAATGCTATTTAGTTGTCCTTAGTTTGACTGGGGACACCTAAAGTAACGCCTAAACAACATTTAGGCGTCCCTAAGTTGGTTAGGGACGCATATACTCAGCTACTTTCTCCTTTTCCTGTCTCAGCCTCACTCTGCCTCAACTTTCTCCTTTCTCTATCTTCATTTTCTTATTTCTCCAGAAGGCTAATACCTCCTCTCTTCTTGCTCCTCTATTCTCTCTTCTTGGTCGTCCATCATTCACTTCACTAACTTCGTTCTACCTCAGCTAGTCATTGCTACTAGGCTTGTACCGTCAATTTGATCTCATTGTCGCCGCTGTCGTCCTCCCTATCACCACTATGGGTTGTCTCCCTCTAAAGCGTCAGCTACAGGTTTGCTTCCAACCATGCCTTCATCTTCATTCTATATCTCTCACATCAACCATACTCGTGTGTTGTTACAGATGCCTTAGAATTCATAAAAAATAAAATATATTTATCTTCTCATATTTTAACTTTACAGGGAATTAAAATTTTTTCTTTGTTATCTGTTCAGATTTGTAACTTGTTAAATATATTCCATGATCCTAAATAGTTGAGTTGTAAGAATCTCTTTGCCAGTAAGTTATATTTGAGAGTTAATTGTTCAGTCATTGGAACTACAAAATTTTACTAGTTAAATTTCAATCAATACATCTTAAAATACCTATTTAATACATGCATAAGGCCTCCATTAGAACCTACAAATACCACCCACGTCTCTGTCGCATGCCAAACCACAAAACCTAATAGTTTACATATAAAGTTCATAGTTTCAATATTTGCTCTATTTTGAATTTGCCATTGATTTAGCAATGACGCTTCACTCTAAATACCAGTGGTCCTTGTTTGTGTGTTGCTCTTGCCTGCTCTATGACTCTCCCAATTTAGAGACCCCAAAGCCATGTTTTACTCTACCCATTATGGCAAAGAAATAATTTCTTCCCCTGTAAAGTTATAAATATTAGAAGATAAGTGATGATATGGTTATATGTGAATAATTATAATCGTGTATATATGTGAGCCTAATCAATATTTGAAGTAAAAGTTAAATTGTAACACAAATGTTGTATCATGTCTTTAGGCTAAAGCAATTTTTAAGAAGACATAAACATAATTAGACATTGAAGTTGTTATTTGTTTAATTATTATTGTTTAATTTTTTCTATTTAGTTTCAAATGAAAAGCATGTATTTAATTTGACTTTAAGGTTTCATTGGTTTAATGAAATTATTGGATTTGAGGTGCTGACATTGTCCCAAATATGGATTGCCTTATTCAGTTTAGTTTCGTTTAAATTAATCTGAGATTGTTTGTTAATTTGATTTTGGGATGTCATACTTTAAGGGGAAATAATGCCAAAATTTTGAAAAACAAAGTAGTAAAAGGCAATCCCAGTGTTGACAATTATTCTAAACTTGAGTGTTAATGGGAATGGCATAGGTGGTAATAAAATGGATCATAGTTGGATGAATGCTTTGAGAACAAGTGAAGAATATGAGAATAGGGTTGAAGAGTTTATTGAATTTCTAGAAGGAACGCTCCAGCCAAAAATGGGATGTATTTTTGTCCGTGTGTCAATTGTTTAAATGAGATAATACAGGATGTTGAAGTTATAAGGGATCACCTACTTTGTGATGGAATAAATCTTCGATACACAAGGTGGATATGGCATGGTAAGGAAGTAACTGATTATGTGTCGCACAAAAAGGAAGTTGTAGATGTCATAGATAAAGATAGAATAGAGAGAATGATTTATAATGTTGAGGTAGAATCCTTTGCGTAGTCGCATGAATATGACAACCTACAGAGTGATGCAGAGACACCGTTGTACCCTGGGATTAAGTACACACTGTTGACATGAACATTAAATTTGGTTAACTTAAAAGCAACTTGTGGGTGGACTGATAGTAGTTTCGCATTCTACTTGAACTGTTGTGTGATATGTTTCCAAACAATAATGTACTTTAGAGTCGTATATATAAGGCCAAGAAAATGCTATCTACGATGGGTATAGAGTATAAAAAGATACACGGTTGGCCTAATGACTGCGTACTATATAGAAATGAGTATGAAGGTCTGAGTGAGTTCCCTAAATGTCAATTTGCACAATACAAAGTGAAGAAAGATGGTGGTTGTGGAGATGGGACAACTAAAAGGCAATGTTTAAAGGTTTTGTGGTATCTTCCAATAAAACCATGTGTTAAGCATTTGTTTAGGACTGCAAAAAAAGCGAAGAAGTTAAGATAGCATTCGGATGAGAGAATATCCGATGGAAAGTATCTTCGACACCTAGCTGACTCTCCATAATAGAAGAAAATAGATGAAATGTTTCCTGAATTTGGCAGCAAGCCAAGAAACCTTTGGCTTGGGCTTTTATACAGATGGCATCAATCCGTATGGAACTCTTAATAGCACACACAATGCGTGGCTGATACTCCTTGTAATATACAACTTGCCTCCCTGGATTTGTATGAAATGCAAGTATGTGATGCTTTCTATGATAACTTCTTGACCAAAATAGCCAGGGAATGATATCGATGTCTACTTGGCACCTTTGATTGAGGACTTGAAGAAGTTACGGGAGGAAGGCGTAGATGTGTTTGATGCATATAAGAAGGAGTCCTTCAAGCTACGTTTAATGATATTCACCATAATAAATGACTTCCCTGCATACGGAAACTTGTCAGGGTACAGTATGAAGGGGCATAAAGTATGTCTGATTTGTGAAGTAGACACTCACTTCCATCTGCTTAAGCATAGAAGAAAAACGGTCTACCTTGGTCATAGGAGGTTCCCTCACAGGTTCTACCCATATAGTAGGTTATGAAAGCATTTTAATGACTTGCCGGAGCATGGAATGGTTCTAAAGGCATTAACCAAAGAGGAAGTTTATAGTCGGATGGAACATATCAATGTCTTCTTCGGTAAGAATGCGAAGACTGTGAGTAAGAACATATGGAAGAAGAGATCAATTTTCTTTGATCTTCTATATTGGTGTACTCTTAACGTAACACACAGTATTGATGTGATGCATGTGGTGAAAAATGTTTATGATAGCCTTGTCAATATGCTTTTGAACATACCAAGGAAGACTAAGGATAAGATTAGTGTGAGACTAGACCTTGTTGATATGGGAATAAGAGAACGGTTACATCCATAACTAAGAGATGATGGTAGGAGGGCATATATAGAGCTAGCAGCGCATACTCTATCAAAGTGAAGAAAAGAAGTTTATGCGGTTGTTTGCAATAAATTAAGGTCACAAGGGTATTCTTCAAATATGAGAAGGTGTGTGTCAATGGACGATTTGAAGTTAGTAGGAATGAAGTCATAAAAGGTGTGTGTCAATGTGTTGATGCAACAATTATTACCAGGAGCTATTAGAGGCATCATGAAAGATGAAATGCGAACCACTATAACAAGATTGTGCGTTTTCTTCAATGCTATTTATGATAAAGTCATGACACTAAATCCTTGGATGAATTGTAAAATGAGGGTTATATTATATTGTCCCAATTAGAGATGCACTTTCCTCCTTTATTTTTTGATATAATGGTGCATTTGATAGTTCATTTGGTAAGAAAGGTAAGGCTCTGCGGTCCAGTTTACCTGAGGTGGATATACCCTTTTGAGTGATACGTGAAGATCTTAAAAGGGTATTCTAAAAATCCCTATCGAATAGACGCCTCAATAGTTGAAAGATATGTGTTGAAGAGGCTATGGACTTTTGTAGCGATTATCTATTAGGGAAGAAGGAACATTATTAGCATGAAGAAGGGAGAAGCAAGGGAACATGAGGACAGAAGGTGAAGAATATGCCTTATGAAGAGGTGTTGCAAGCACAATTGTATATCCTGAATAACATGAAAGAAGTTTAAACGTATACAGATGAACACGGAAAGAGATTGAAGAACATGAATCCAAGGAAGAATGACATGTAGATTGCTATTGAGCAAAACAAGATATTCATAAAGTGGTTTGAGGAAAAGGTTTCGCATGAGGCTGGTGTGTCTGAGACAATAAGTGGCTAGGTTGAGGGCCCTTGTTTCAAATCATTACTTGGACCGGTTGTGATATAAACGGGTATTCTTTCTATATTAAAGACCAAGATGACAGAAGTACCATGCAAAATAGTAGGGTGATGGTAGAAGCTGAAGTCATGCACTTTTCCAGTTCGAAAGAAAAAAACCCTATATTAGCATGCACGGGCTATGATGGATTGATAGAAGAAATATGGGAAATTACTTACAACAAGTTCAAAGTTGCTTTATTCAAATATGGGTTAGCAATAAAGCTGTAGTAATAGGTCAACAATTTGGATTTGTCTCAGTTGATTTTTGAAGAGTAGGTTACATGGATGAGACCTTAATTCTAGCAAGCCAGGTGAAACAAGAGTTTTATGTCACAGATCCTACAAATAAAAAAATTTCCATTGTACTTCAATGTAAAAATAGAAGCATGGTGATTCGACCTTCAACCTTGACGACACACCACCTTTCACAATTAATCCACCTGGAACAAGTGAAGTAGAATTGGTAGATGATTAAGAATATGCTGTAAGAAATGATCATGGTGAAGGAATATGTGAAACAATATAAGTAAGAGCTTAACTTAGAAAATAATAATGTGCTCTATTTGTTTTATAACTGGTTAGTTTATTCATTTAATTATAATTTATTTACCTATATGACAATGATTTTTGTGCTTACAGAAATATGGACAATTCTAGTGACTCACAAAGTAATAGGGACAATGAAATCGATTGACCTGAACTCGTTGTGAGAAGAAGGGTTAGAGGCAACATAAAAATGGGAGCATTGGTTGCACGTCATCAACATCAATAGGAGAGGCTGCATATTGAGTTTGATGCCAATATAAATCCAATTGGTCCTGAGGAAGATCATTTCATTAGTTATTTAATCTATTTGGGTTGAAGCAAAATTTGAATTATCTATTATAATTGGAAGTTGGTTCCCCCAAAAATGAAAGACATGATTTGACAACAACTTTTGGTATATAAGTTTTGATACATCTGTATTTATAGCTTTATTCCTATTGCTTTAAATATAATTATCTTATGTTTATACTTGTAGCAAACCTACAATGTCCCTAGCACCATGGTGATATACAAGGAGTGGATGAGGGAGGTTCATTTACGATGGAAAGATTTCATGAACAAGCTTATAACAAGTACATTTGAGAGGACCAAGGGGTCAGGATCCATGTCAACATTATTCTTATTTATCTCCAGAGGACTGGAGGTTGTTTATGGCATTATGAGAAGATCCTAAGATTTTGGTAAAATTTCTTTCATTATAGTGTTTTATTTGAATATAGTTGACATTATTGATTCGGTTTTCATTGTTTTCCTTTCACAGGAATTAAGTACAATAAATACAGAGAAGCAAGCATCTAATAAGTATTAGCATGGCATGTCTCGTGGTGGTTATTAGAAGCTTGAGCAAAGGTTGATGGCAGAAGAGTGAGAGAAAATGAAGGAAGTAGCCACATCAGATCCTAGCATTATAGCCTAGGCCTTGATACCTCCTCCATGTCACAAAAAATGGAAATCAAGGAGGATTAAGGGTGGGAAGTTCATAAATCCGACTGTTATTGAGGTTGCCGTAAGGATTGTAAGTAGTTAGAGCATAAGTTCATAAATTTTTTCATATTAGGAGTGCTTAATTTTCATTTATGATAAGTTTGTTGTAGCAAGATGAACTATAAGATCATAGTAGCCAAGGTTCGTTCACTCCAAGTGGACGGGTGGACATCTTGGCAATGACAATTAGGAAGGCAGATCACCCCGGTCATGTTCTAGGGGAGCCAGGGGGAGTTCGTGTCATGAAGTATTTTAGACGTACCTCACAATATTATTCATCACAAGCTGAACCCAATAGGGGGCTTATGAGCAAGATTCACCACAAAGTCAAATAAAAGTTTGAGTCTAAACTTCACAAAAAGCTCCAACAAGAGTTGTTGCCGGAACTACATCTTGAGCTGTTGTTGGAGCTACGAGCTGAAATGACAAAGATGTTTAAATCACATATGGCAAATTTCTGAGAATAGTACCTAAGAATGTAATAAAATTTTTGCACATTATGTGTTATGATAAATGAAGAGAGATAGTAGAGATGAGAGAGTTGGCAAATAGAGATTTATACTAGTTTGGCTTATCCCTAGGCCTACGTCTAATCCTCAAAGACCAGCACCTCCTAAGATTTTCATTAATCCTCTAAGATTTAGTGGGCTCTCAGAACACCTCAGAACACCAACTGTCCTCGGATGGACTACGAGTACAAAATATTATAATACCTAGTATTTTCTTTCCCCCTTATGGCAAGCCTTATAATTAGAACAATCCGAAAGACCTTTCTCTCCTTCTTACCCATGCAAGTCTTATAATCAACAATATTCTCTCCTTCTTACACCCCCATAAGTCTTATAAGCAACAACATTCTCTACTGCTTACACCTTGTAAGTCTTACGAGGAATTCTCTCTACAGCTTCCTCGTAAGGAAATCTACCCACTCAAGGAGTAGATATAATAAATACAATTGCAATTGTTTACAAACTCTCTCATAGAGTAGATATAATAATCACTGGAGTATAATATGAATACATAGAAATATGAAATCAGAGACTCTAAAATATTTTTAGTATATGCTCTCATGCTCTATGTGTCTGTTGAGTCTGTCTCTAATGCTCTATATTTATAGTGAATCTGACTTAGCCGTTGTGGATCAGAGGGTTTTGTTGAGGAGTGGGATATATGCATTTGATATTTCAAACACTCATTCATGGTGGATCAACTGCATGTGGTGGCAGGTATCCATATTCGGTGAGTAATGATTATGTTTTCTGTAATTTGACTTTCTCATTTGAATCTAAAATCCAAACATTCAATCGCCTGTTTCACACTTGAAATATAAGTTAGATAACATTCAGGTATAATAAAAAGTGAAAATATTATGAATATATAACATTTAACCATGTTCGAATTGTTTGTTATGACTCTGTAATGCATTTTTCTTCTGTGAATGATATCACACCCTTATTTTAATTTCACCTTTACCAAAGTATTCATGGAAAATGATATACGGTTCAGTGGGCAACACAGGAATAGCATAAATATACTGATAATATATCCATGATTACAGAAAATCCCCATAAGGGTTCATACATGATACTTACAATTAAGGTAGCCGCATAGGGCTATTAGGGTGTTTAAACCCATCCCAGTGAAATGGAGACTTCTTCCCATCTTCACTCCACCACTACAACCCTCTCTCATGCATTTCTCTTCTCTGATTTCTGTATACCTTCTGTATTCGCTTGTCTATTGGTAGGGGAGGGTGAGATTTGATAAAATATCAGTAGCAAACAGATACCATGATACATGTATGATAGATGCTATGTGTATGACATGTTAGCTTTAACTATATGTATGCTCCTTAAAGACATTTCTGCATGCTCAATATTTCATGTAATAAAACTATGGCCACAACAAAAATAGAAACAAAGCTTCATTTATTCATATATGCTTTAAACAATCAAGTAAAGCAATCACATACATTACTATACAAGCAGAGATATCAAATACATGCAAATAAGGTAAGTCCCCTACTTTGTGCCCCTTTTGCTAAACATAAATAGTTCCTCGATTTACATGCAAATAGCTCGTGCTCCATATCCAATCCTATAATGCCAAATATACCATTTAGACACTTTCATTGTGTTTCTAGGGGTTATATAAGTCTATATTGAAAAATTACAAAAATGCTCCCGAGACCCAGCCCATCCTCGCCATACCCAGTTCGACCATACTTTTTCCAAAATTTTGACTAGGCCTATACTAACTTATTTACATTAAAGGAATCCATTTTTGGATTCTGAATTACCAAATGAACTGCCAAAAGACAAGAATACCCTTGGCAGCCCTTGTTTTAAGGTTTCAGCGATGTTTTCATAATCATGCTTTTTCGGCCATTTTTGAAAAAGTGACCAACTGTAACTGTAACCCCCTGACTTTAAACACGTAATTATAATTCGATAACACATATTTAAATCGGATTAGAGACCATTGGATGCTTTAAACTCGTTTTAAACTTTCTGTCTCACAGTAAAATTTTCACAAAACTTTCAAAAACTCTTTTTCCCATCTTGGTCTCAATTTCAATATTCGAATATAATTACCTGTGTAGTTAATATACATTCAATCATATCAGAGTGTATAACTGCATCCCCAGCAACTCCCGATTTCTATACATAAAAACCTGAAGGTTTATAAGTATACACTAGGGGATTACACAACCAAAATCGTATGTAGTGTTCCTAATTCAAAATATACAGTAATCCCGAGTTCAAAATACATAACCAACGTTTCCAATTCAACTATATACCCCCAAGGGTCCTAATTGCTCTGGGTTGGCCGCTTCTCCTTTAAGCCACACCCCCTGTCTGAAATGTTAGTCATAGGAAAGAATGAGATTCGAGAGAATCTCAGTAGTAACAAACCACTCACACAATGCATAAACACAAAGCATGTACATAAATCACAAACAGTAACAGCAGCAGCAATTCACAGATACATGGTTTTCACCACAAACGACAGCACTCACGGCTGTATACACAATACGACAGCTCTTGCTGTAATCACAATGTAATCACAATAACGACAGCTTACGCTGTAAACGACAGCTTGCGCTATAAACGACAGCTATCACCAGCTGTAACCACAGCAGCATTAGAAATCATCATAAAACAGTGATACAACACACATGCAGTGCATTACACAAAGTATAAGAGAGAGAGAGAGAGTCACTACCTTGTCCTTTCCTAACGTCCTTCGGCGCAGTTGGCTCCCGAGGGCGGCAAATATCGAATCCTACAATTCCAAATGCACCATTTAGACACTTCCATAGTGTTACTTGGGGTTATATGAGTCTATAATGAAAATTTACAAAAATACCCCCGGGGACCCGGCCCCGACCCGCCGTACCCGGTCCGGTTGAACTTTTCCCGAAATTCTAATCTGGGCTATCCTAACATATTTCCACCCAAGGAATCCATTTTTGGACTCGGAATTATCAAATTCATTGCCAAAGGACGAAATTGCCCTCGACAACCACTATTTAAAGGTTTCAGGGGCGTTTTCGTAATTATGCTTTTTCGGCCTTTTCCGAAAAAGTGGCGAAGTGTAACCCCACCTAATTTTCGCTCCTGAAATCAATAGAACCATCAAATCATTGAAAATCCAACTCTAAGACCCATTTCTAGAGCTGGCCGAAATTTATGAGTTCTCCGGGAAAAATTGGGGTTTTACGATTTCGGCTCCGTAAACGCGTTCCTTTCTACTCCTAACCACTTTATTAACCGTCTAATTGAGTTATAACAACCATTTGAACTAAAATTGGGCAGCATAACCCTTAGGAACACACTTTTCCAAAATTTAAAACCAATGGCAATCCGGCGAAATTTCACCGATTAAATTGCCTACAGCAGCCAAAATAGACAATATACGAAGGTTTAGAAGTTACCTCAAGCTCCCACAAGTTTTTCCCAAATATTGCTGAAAACCCTAAGTGCTCAAAAACAGATTTTGAGCTTCCAAACCTTAAAGAACAAAGAGGAGTAGCTTAGGATCGGAGTTACACGCGTTAGGAGCTAAATCGTTGGAGAAATCGGCTTACCTTGTGATTTTTCTTCTCCTTTCTCTCTCTACAAACCTCAACGTTCTCACTCCTCATTCAGCTGCTGTGTGCGACAGAAATGAGCTGAGGAGGAAGATGCACATGTTTTTTATAATATATATAACATTATACTTTAATTATTTAACAATTTCCAAAACTTTCAAAAATCACTTTTATGTAAATAAACCCTGTGTATGTGTAACCAAGCTCATTAATCCCAACCAATATTTTCTTCCTCTTGCAACATGTAGGAGACACCTAGGGGTCCCTCCCTATGGTCTCAATTGGCTTCACAACTTGTTTCGGTTACGTATACACATAAAGTCTCAATTTTGGTCAAAATTGCATTTTTGCTCAAATTTTCCATAAATTCATATTAAATTGACCAAAATATTCTAAATATATTTTTCCTTTTATTTTCCTTAATTAATTGAAATTATCTTCAATTAATCGGAAAAATAATTAATTTTGTGATAATTTGGCAAAATTACGATTTTGCCATTACCTTTTTAATCCAATTTCTTCTCTTATTTTTCTTTGGTCAATTTCTATCTATTTTTGGACCGAATATTTTCTCTAATATTTCTTCATTTTTGGACCTTAATATTAGGCTTTTTAAATCACCCAAATTAATTCCATATTCATTTTTGCTTAATTTCCCGTGAAATTGAACATTTATAAAATTCATAAATTTCAAATTCATGAATATTCACCATTTTATTGAGTTTCCTCAAATAATTACAATATATTTGGTGAATATAAAATTTAGGGTGTTACACTTCTCCCCCACTTAAATAAATTTCGTCCTCGAAATTTGTCATAGAACTTGAGCCATAAACTTCGGATATCGCCTACGCATATCCGCTTCCGCTTCCCAAGTTGCTTCTCTCCGAGTCATTCCCTTCCAGATCACCTTCACAAATGGAATGCTTCGGTGTGTAAGCCACCGTTCTTCCCTATCAATGATCTGTTCTGGCTCTACCGCATATGTGAAGTTGTCTTGTAACTCAACTTCTTCATATTCAACAATGTGAGATGGATCCGGTTGGTACTTCTTCAGTTGGGAAAAGTGAAACACATCGTGGAGTCTGCTCAAATTCGGGGGTAGGGCTATTCGGTAGGCAACAGGCCCAATCCTCTTAAGGATTTCAAAAGGACCTATATATCTCGGGCTCAGCTTCTTCCTCTTGATGGCTCGCCCAATGCCCGTAATTGGTGATACTCTCAGGAATATGTGATCACCAACCTCAAATTCTAGAGGCCTTCTCCTCTTATCAGCGTAACTTTTCTGTCGACTCTGCGCTGCAAGGAGCCTCTTACGAATGATCCGAATCTGTGCTGAGGTTTGATCAACCAAATCTGGCCCATAAAGCTTCCTTTCGGATAATTCATTCCACCATAAAGGTGATTGACACCGTCTTCCATACAACGCTTCATACGGAGCCATTTGGATGCTCGCATGATAGCTATTATTGTAAGCGAACTCAGCCAGTGGAAGGAAACGATCCCAACTTCCTTTAAAGTCGAGAACACAAGCTCGTAACATATCTTCCAGCGTCTGAATTGTTCTCTCAGATTGTCCATCTGTTTGAGGATGATAAGCCGTATTGAATCTCAGTTGAGTACCTAAGGCTTCATGCAATGCTTTCCAAAACTTCAAAGTAAATCGTGGATCTCAATCGGAAATGATGTTTTTCGGAACACCATGAAGTTTGACAATCTCTCGGATATAAATCTCCGCTAGTTTATCAGGAGAATAACCAGCATTGATTGGTGTGAAGTGGGCTGACTTCGTTAACCGATCCACAATTACCCAGATCGCATCATAGTTTCTGATCCTGGGTAATCCCACAACCAAATCCATGGTCACGCTTTCCCATTTCCATTCCAGAATCTCAGGACTCTGAAGTAAACCAGGCGGTCTCTGGTGCTCAATTTTCACTTTTTGACAAGTGAGATACCTTGCAACATATTTGGTCACGTCACTCTTTAAACCTGGCCACCAATAAACCGATTTTAGATTCTGATACATCTTGGTCATACTAGGATGAAGAGTATATCGGCTCTTGTGTGCCTTATCCAGAATCTTCTACCTCAACTCTGCCTTAAGTGGAACGTAGACTCTTTTCTGGTAACGAACCAATCCATGAGGCGATATGTCGTAGCCTGAAACTTCTCCCTGTTCGATTCTAGTCAGATTGCGCTGTATCCAGTCATCTTGACTCTGAGCTTCTTCAATTTCCACCCTTAGATCACTCTCCTCTTGAGAAACAGTGTAATTGGCACAGATGATCTGGTTTGTCAAATTTAAATCACGGAAATCTTCAATCAATTTCCTTTCTTGTATCATCATAGCTGCAACGAGCACAGTCTTTCGGCTAAGAGCATCAGCGACTACATTTGCCTTACCCGGATGATATTTTATTTCCAGGTCGTAGTCCTTAAGCAATTCCATCCAGCGGCGCTGTCTCATATTCAGTTCTTTTTTATCATACAGATATTTGAGACTCTTGTGGTCACAGTAGAATTCCACAGTCACACCATACAGGTAATGACGCCAAATCTTCAAAGCAAATACAATGGCTGCAAGCTCCAGATCATGAGTGGGATAGTTCAATTCATGAGGTCTGAGCTGTCGAGAGGCGTAGGCCACCACATGTCCCGCTGCATAAGGACACACCCTAATCCCTGCCCACTGGCATCAAAATACACAACGTGGGTCAAACTGGGATCGGGTAAAATCAACACAGGTGCCGTCGTCAACCTCTCCTTCAGCTCCACAAAACAGTTTTCATATTTCTCATCCCACACAAACGGCTGATCCTTTCTTGTGAGCTTGGTCATCGGCAACGCAATACGGGAGAAATTTTGGATAAATCTCCGATAATAACCAGCAAGACCCAGAAAACTACGTATTTCCGCCATAGATTCTGGCCTCTTCCAATCCAGTACTGCTTCCACTTTACTGGGATCCACAGAGACCCCTTCTTGCGAGATAACATGGCCTAAGAATTTCACTTCTGATAGCCAGAACTCGCACTTGCTCAATTTAGCATATAGTTGCTTCTCACGCAATGTAGTCAATACAACTCTCAAATAATGTTCATGCTCCTCCATACTCTTGGAATATATCAGAATGTCATCAATAAACACAACAACAAACTGATCCAAATATTGTCGAAAGATACGATTCATGTAATCCATGAAAACCGCAGGCGCATTGGTTAGCCCAAATGGCATCACCAAGAACTCATAGTGATCGTACCTGGTCCGAAAAGCAGTCTTCGGAACATCTTCTGCTTTCACTCGTAGCTGATGATACCCTGACCTTAGATCAATCTTTGAAAATACATATGAACCGGATAGTTGATCTAAAAGGTTATCGATTCGGGGAAGAGGGTACTTGTTCTTAATAGTAACTTTATTTAGTTCTCTGTAGTCGATACACAATCGAAGACTCCCGTCTTTCTTTTTTACAAACAACACTGGAGCTCCCTAAGGCGACACACTGGGTCTAATGAACCCTTTTTCAAGAAAGTCTTCTATTTGTTTCTTTAAATCCGCCATTTCATTTGGGGCCATCCGATATGGGGCCTTAGATATAGAGCCAGCTCCAGGCACAATATCGATTAGAAATTGAACTTCCCTTTCTGGAGGTAATCCGCTCAAATCATCTGGAAACACCTCAGGAAATTCATTTACCACGGGTATATTATTCAAGGTTTCGCTAGTTTCCCCATGCACAGAGAAAAACACCACATAACCCTGGCAACCCTTTTCAAGATACTTTTCAGCTTTGGCTGCAGTAAGGAAATTCATACTAGAATCCACAACTTCAGCCCTATGAGAAACAGGATATACTATCCTCTTGTTCCCACAATCAAGTAATACATTATTTTCCGTTAACCAATCAAAACCCAAAATAACTTCCAATTGGTAAAGTGGCAAACATATAAGATCTACAACAAATTGGTCCCCTTCCACAGTTATGACACAACTCAAACAAGCTTCTGTGGTTAAGGCCTTAACACCCATTGGAGTTGACACTACTAATTCAAATGGTAACTTATGTACATGCATTCCCAGGCGCTTCACGCAATCATAGGCGATGAAGGAGTAAATTACAACCGAATCATACAAAACTTGCAACAGATGGCCATTAAGAAGAATATTACCTTGTATCAGCTCAGGAGATTTACGGGTCTCTTCGTGGGTCATAGCAAATACTCAGCCCTGTGTCTTCGGTCTCTGGTCTGGTCGTGGCTCTTTCCAGTTAGCAGTAGTATGGCCCACACGCTTACAATTGTAACATATTATTTTGCCATCACATGTTTTACCCTGGTGTGGTTGATTACAGCGACGACAAATCCACGGTGGAAAATATGTTCTTTACTGGTCAAGACTCCCAGACTGGTAGGGCTTCTTACCACTTCCAGATGAAGTTCCTTGCCCTTTTTGCTTCTGTGAGGTAGCACCCTTAACGGGTTCACTGCGGTGGCCAGTAGCTTTAGCAGGATATAGGTCTCTCAAGTTGTTCTCTGTAATCCTGCACTGCTCAACCGCCTTGTTGAACTTGGTAAATTGTTGAGTAGCTAGGCGTTTCCTCAACTCTCACCTCAGACCGCGAATGAGCATATCAGAACTCCATTCTTCGTCATCCTTGTACCAGAGGTAAAAGGAGTACTAAGCCAACCGAACAAAATGGGACAAGTAATTATCGAAGTTCTTTATGTCCCCTTGTCTAATATTGAGAAATTTTGTCTCCTTCTCGAGTCTCACCGATTTGGGAAAATACTTCTCGTTGAACTCTTGCTGAAACAGTTCCCAAGTCAATGGCATTTCCTTGCTTTTCAATGTTAGGGCGATATTCCGCCACCAACAATCTGCATCCCCTTCGAGCTTATAAACGGCCAGTCTTGGCTTCACCTTATCCGGGCAACCAAGAACCTCAAATATTTTCTCCAGTCTGTTCATCCAATCTTCGGCTGCTTGAGGGTCAAACCTTCCTCTGAACGCCGGAGGCAGATGCTTGCAGAATCTGGTGACCCAAAACTGAAGGTCTCTGTCCTCTCTAAGCGGCATCCCATATGATTCTTGATTTGGAATAGCATGAGGTGGGGATTCTAGTGGTCTTGCTGATCCTTCTCCAGTGTCCTCATGTCGAGTTTCTTCTTGAGTTTCCTCCGGAGTAGACTGAACTGGACCTTCCTTGTTCTTCGCTTTCTCTGCTCTGAGCTCTTCTCTCAGCTCAGTTATCATATATCTTTGATCCCGGATTAGACCCATAAGCTTTTGCATAGGATCTGGTGGATTATCATTGACGACCTCTACCTCTAGGTCTACACGAGGAATATTGGGGCGTCCTCTAGTTTTCTTCATTCTACAAACAACTTGCCCCATTAATTTAGCAGAGACAGTTTGCACATATAGTCATAAAACTCATAAATATATCCATGTCAATAAAACATACATGTGCATACACAACAATCATTCACAGATATCCCTACTACTATCTAAGGGATCTATCCTAGCTACCTCTACCCTTACGAGGAACTACAGCTCTGATACCAAAATGTAACCCCCTGACTTTAAACACGTAATTATAATTCGATAACACATATTTAAATCAGATTAGAGACCATTGGATGCTTTAACCTCGTTTTAAACTTTCTGTCTCACAGTAAAATTTTTACAAAACTTTCAAAACTCTTTTTCCCATCCAGGTCTCAATTTCAATATTCGAATATAATTACATGTGCAGTTAATGTACATTCAATCATATCAGAGTGTATAACCGCATTCCCGGCAACTCCCGGGTTCTATGCATAAAAACCTGAAGGTTTATAAGTGTACACTAGGGGATTACACAAACAAAATCGAATGTAGTGTTCCTGATTCAGAATATACAGTAATCCCGAGTTCAAAATACATAACCAAGGTTTCCAATTCAACTATATACCCCTAAGGGTCCTAATTACTCTGGGTTGGCCACTTATCCTTTGAGCCACACGCCCTGTCTAAAATGTTAGTCATAGGAAAGAATGAGATTCGAGAGAATCTCAGTAGTAACAAACCACTCACACAATGCATAAACACAAAGCATGTACATAAATCACAAATAGCAACAGCTGCAGCAATTCACAGTTACATGGTTTTCACCACAAACGACAGTACTCACGGCTGTATACACAATACGACAGCTCTTGCTGTAATCAACATCACGACAGCTTACGCTGTAATCAGTAATCAACATCACGACAGCTTACGCTGTAATCACAATAACGACAGCTTGCACTGTAAACGACAGCTATCACCATCTGTAACCGCAGCAGCATCAGAAATCATCATAAAATAGTGATACAACACACATGCAGTGCATTACACAAAATATAAGAGAGAGAGAGTCACTACCTTGTCCTTTCCTGACGTCCTTCGGCGCAGTTGGCTCCCGAGGGCGGCAAATATTGAATCCTACAATTCCAAATGCACCATTTAGACACTTCCATAGTGTTACTTGGGGTTATATGAGTCTATAATGAAAATTTACAAAACTACCTCCGGGGACCCGGCTCGGGCCCGCCGTACCCGGTCCGGTTGCACTTTTCTCGAAATTCTAATCTGGGCTATCCTAACATATTTCCGCCCAAGGAATCCATTTCCATACTCGGAATTATCAAATTCAATGTTAAATTACAAATTTACCCTTGGCAGCCCCACTTTAAGGGTTTTAGGGGCGTTTTCGTCATTATGCTTTTTCGGCCTTTTCCAAAGAAGTGACCAACTGTAACCCCACCTAATTTTCATCCCTAAACTCAATGGAACCATCAAATCATTGAAAATCCAACTCTAAGACCCATTTCTAGAGCTAGCCAAAATTTATGAGTTCTCCGGGGAAAATCGGGGTTTTACGATTTCGGCTCCGTAAACACGTTCCTTTCTACTCCTAACCACTTTATTAACCATTACATTAGATTAAAACTAACATTAAGACCCAATTTGGGCAGCATAACACCTAGGCCATATCATTTCCAAACTTTAAAACCAATGGCAATCCGGTGAAATTTCACCGATTAAATTGCCCACAGCAGCCAGAATAAGCAGTATACGAAAGTTTGGAAGTTACCTCAAGCTCCCACTAGGTTTTCCCAAATTTGGCTGAACCCTAGCCTCTTTGAACCAGAAATTATTTGCTTCAAAACCTTAAAGAATAAAGAGGAGTAGCTTAGAGTCGGAGTTATACGCGTTAGGAGCTAAATCACCGGAGAAATCGGCTTACCTGGTGAGATTTCTTCCCTTTCTCTCTATAAACTCTCTCACTTTCTCTCTCTTGTTTCAGGTCTGGAACAGCATGAAAATGTCTGGAGAAGGAAGGCTGATGTTATTTAATATCATATATTATATGATATTTAATTAATGATTAATTCCAACAATTTTGGATTTTTCAGAAATTCTGGCAGATTTCTGCCCAAAATTTGAAAAATCATAACTAATTCTAGAAAAATTGAATTGGAGTGATTCTAAAGCCTATGCTTAATTTCGCTGGGCAAACTTTAAAAATCCATAACTCTTAGCTCAAAAATCAAAATGATACAAATTATATGTCCATTTTGAAGCTTGACATTGACATTTAAGACTGGAAAATTTCAGAATTTTTAGACACCATTTGCCTATTTAAAACGTCCATACAAATCGGCTGCCCTGTACAGAGTTTCAACTTTTGCACAATTGTTCCCAATGGTTCCAATTTCACAATAAACACTCTCCCCACATGAATTTTCACAAGGAAGCCATTGGAATCATTAAAATATCCAAATTCCCATCACATATTCTCTAAAAGTGTCATTTCAACAATAATTACATCCACTTTTAAAGTCATTAGCCCTTAATCACTTTTTGGGATATTACATTTCACCCAAGAGGGGGGTGAATTGGGTGATTCCAAAAATTTCGTTGCGTATAAGGAAATTTACATAATATTAAAAAATAGTTAAGAGCAAGGAGAAATATCACCATAATGTACACTAGGAGTTATACTGGTTCAGCCACAACCACTTTGACCTACGTTCAGTCCTCAGAGCATCTCTAAGAGTTTCACATATTCTCCAAGATTCAGTGGGTTCTTGGCATCTCAGTACACATCAAGTTCCTACACTTGGACACTCGCTCCCCCTTACACGTTGCAATCAAATCCCCAACTCAAGTTTCCACTACCTTAAGTTGTCTAAATAATAAATATTGAGTTTGTAATGAAAAACTCTCTCACAGAGCAAATATATATTCACTGAAGTATAAATGAATGAGTATATGAAAACAAAGCGCTAAGTGTATTGATCGATTGTGATCTCAGTTTTGTTCTCCTTATTTTCTTCTCTTTGAATGCTCCATATATATAGATGTTTTGTAGTATCCATTGGAAGCAATTTCAAACTTGTCCGAAAGAGTCGCGCAGCAAGGGTTGACTATTCTTCGTATTTGAAAACTATCCGTTGGTGGTGGATAGCGTTAGGTGAACGTTCGGACTTTTATTTGACTTCTTAAATCTGTCATACTCTTTCATTGTTTCTCTATAAATGTACTTAGAATACTAATATAATGAAGAGTTAATCATATAGATAACAAATCAATAGACATTAGATGAAAATATAATTTCTGAACTACCTTACTCGAGTGACTACTCGAGTAATCAAGTTTGTTACTCGAGTGGTCCCTCGAGTAAACATGTTAAAAATATGGCAGTGAGCAAATCAACATTTTGCATCAAAAATGACTCAGGTAAGACATGGAGTGATATATTACAAAACTTGAAAATACCTAATTACTCGAGTGACTACTCGAGTGGCCATGTCTTTACCTTTATAGATTACTTGGGTGATCACTATGGTAAACTGCTTACTCGAGTGGCTACTCGAGTGGGCTTAATTTGTCTTCACACCTTACATGAGTGGTCCCTTGAGTGGCTTTCAAATAACCCGGTAGATTACTCGATTACTCCCTCGAGTAATGGCATCAAATTCTTGGCCGAGAGTTTACTATCTAGTTACTCGTGTGACTACTCGAGTGGCACTTCAAATAACTCTGCAGATTACTCGGGTTGTCCCTCAAGTAATGCTATTTTCTCATTGGTTACTCGAGTAGCTACTCGAGTGATGGGCTGTATTTCTTGGCCGAGAATCACTGGAAGATTTTGGACCTGGTTACTCGAGTGGCTACTTGAGTGATGCCTGAGAAAATCTTGTTACTCGAGTGGCTACTCGAGTAATTGTCTATATAACTTTGCAGATTACCCGAGTGATCCCTCAAGTAACTTCTTTCAAAATTTCGCAGTGCCTTACTGGATGAAATTCTGTTTGCTTACTCGAGTGGCTACTCGAGTAATGGCTTCTATTACCCGAGTGGCTACTCGAGTAAGCCTTCTTAAAAATTGTTGATTACTTCCAGTGCTGACTCCAAGTGATGCTATGCTACTTTGTTCAAATCCATTTGTTTGTTATCAAATCCTTTCATATTATTGATTCAATCTTTGTTATCATCAAAACATATGGGATCTAACAGAATTAAAGTCTTAGGCACTTGTAAGAGTACAAGGTGTTGGACTGACCTACTATAAGAAAGCTACATGGATTAAGTTATAAGCCTATCTCTTGTATAACCATGTCACAATGCCCTTTGACCTGAGGTCATCATGAATTCCTATATGAGAGTTGCTAAGCTTTGAACTAGTCAAAAGTCATTTTTGACCAAGTGATGATAAAGCCTATGATCAGGCTTGGTGGTTTTTCATGCAGAGGAATATGAATGGTCAAGATGGAATTTGTCCCTCACATTAGTAGAGAGATATTTCTGGGCCCTTTGATGAGTGAGTATGAGAAATGTATGGCCATACTATGATTGAAAGGAGTTTCCATTTCCATTGTTAGACTACTCAGGAATCGAGAAAGTATTGGTCAGGAACAAGAGGGTGACCTTATCCATACCTCATCCTTGACCGACATATCGTGTCACAAAAGGGATATGACATAGTTGTATGACAGGTTGCATCATGTTAACGATCGTCATATGAATTAGGTGGTCATAATGTTTTGCTAAAGGCTGCTTGCGACTTGTGGGTTAGTACAGTTATTGGCCAATTGCCAACTTCGTATAGGCCTATAGGTTCGCACACAAGAATGGCCTAACATGAGATAATGTTTAATCTAGGGTGGATGAATTTTATATTTATATATATAATATCAAATTCGTGAAAATAAAATTAATATTATTATATATATATATATGTATTTTCAAAATACATATACATATATGTATATGTATTATATGATATCGTCATATTGTGTTAGTTTTAAATTTAATTTTATTAAGATAAATTAAATTTAATAACTAGCATGATAGAGATATATAGTATCTTAGATTTAATTTATGAATATAAATTAAATATATTGGCTCTTCATTTGGATTAAATAAATAGGTTAAATTAAAACTGTTGAACAAATTTAATTTAAAGTGAATTTATTTAATTATCTCATCAAGATAATTAAGGATTAATTAATTTCAAAATTAATAAAGATTAATTTTGAAATTCGAATATAGTCCTCATGAGTTATAAAACTGATAGAGTAGAAAAACTCATACATGGATGAGAATTCAGAGGCACAAGGAAAACCCTAGGAGACATTGGAGGTGCTAGCACGTAGTTTGTGTTGGAGATCATTTGTGTGGATAACGGTACAGGGAGCGGACCTGAGGTGTTGGCTCCTAGAGATCAAAAAACTCTAAATTAAAAAGGTACAAATCTTTCTAACTTGATTTAAACGTTGTTGATAGATCCGCAATTGGAATTGCTGAAATTTTAAATTCTTCTTCTGTGCTTGCCGATCCTAATAGTGGTATTAGAGCAAGGTAAATTATGCATTTAAATTGAGTTTATGTTCTTAACTTGTGATATATATGGTTTTCGTTAAATCTGTATGATTTGCCTTTTGAAGTAAATCATGAATGTATTTGAAACATGATACACAACATGCATTTATTTCCTTTTTCCGTTTTCGAATTATACTAGACAATATGCGAAAAATGTTTTCATTTCGGTTTTGGATTTCAATTATATGCGAAACATGATTGCGAGAAAGAGGCGGAAATTATCAGACATCGAGGTCATTCGATTGCTTGAAATCATCACTTGAAGATCGTGGCGTACAGGTCACGTTCGGGTCTCTAATCAGATTTAGGGATTCAAAAGCTTGGAGAAGAATTGGGTCTAGTTTGGATCTCTATTCGGGTTTTAGGGATCCAAAACTATGGGGAAGACAATTCATATTAGAAGCGTTCTTGGGCATTTTTTTGAAACTAGTCTGAAATCTTTTTTGAACTAGACTGAAACAAATATTTTAAAAATTGGACTAGAAATTTTTAAATATTTTTAATTTTCAAATATTTCTTTTAAATGGAATGTGCCTTTTTCAAAAAGCTCCAGGGCCAAAATCCTTTTTGAACTGGACTAATACAAATATTTTAAAACTAGTTTGGATCTCTCGCGGGACCACTGTGACTACCTATTCATAGCGCGATATAGCCTAATCACGACATTTATTGCTTTTAATATTGTATGAATTCTTACTTGTTGTGGTTTATTCTTCATACTTGTTTGGGTATGGTGAACAACATGGCTTTAGATTTTTACAAAGGGTCATAATATTTAAATACAACCTACGTGCCATGCTTTCCTCTAAATACTCTCAATGTATATTCTCTTCTCATATCACTCCCCTCAAATGTTTAAACAAGGTTTCTCTTAATGTATTCTTTTCTTATTTAGAGAAGTCCTCTCATTGGCTTGGGAGGCTTTTAGGTTAGGTAAGCCATGTTGTGTCACATTTAAATTATACTTTTGATTAGATCATTGCATGAATACTTTTGGCATTTATATGTATTTATCTGTATGTGATACAACCTGCATGATTGCATTTATATTGACAAAACTAATTAATTAAGCCTTTAAAAATAAATCTTAAGTCATAATGCCATCAATAAATGAATACTTCTCAAAACCTAGATCGCTTAATTGTGGGAACCACCAAAGTGGATGCTTTTGAGTTATCATGGTGAGATAAGAGTGAGTAATAGTGCTACTTACAAAATTCATTATTGTTTTGACTTAACTGAGATTAACAAAACGGTTTTGGATCTCAAGGCATTAAATGGGATTAAACATGTTGGATCATATGATGATCGAATCCCATAAACATCTAAGAGTTACATATGACGTAATTGGTAAATAGGTTACCTACCTAAATAACTTGAATTTAAGCGTCTTACTAAAGTGGACTTAAGTTTAAGCCAAATATGGATCTTAGCCTACTAATTATTATATTGAGGGTTCTTAATTTAGTAGGAGATTACTAACTTTTCATATTTTAATTGTAGAATTATATTGACTCGTAATACTACTATACTATCGTTGCCATTGGTCCTTGAGAAAGACAAACTCAATGGGATAAAGTTTCTTGACTGGTTCAGGAACTTGAGAATTGTTCTCAAGTAGGAAAAAATGGCTTTTGTCTTAGATCAACCCATTCTTGAAGAGCCTATAGCCAATGTTCCAATAGCTCAAAGAGATGCTTACCGAAGCATAAGGATGAATTTGTTATGTAGGTTGCCTGATGCTTGCAACTATGGTTCTAGAGCTCCAAAGAGATCAGGAACTTATGGAGCCTCAAGAGATGATTCTCTATCTCAAGGAAATGTTCCAGCATTAGGCAAGGCAAGAAAGGTATGAAACCATAAAGACCTTACATTCCTGTAAGATGGCTGAAGGTGCATCAGTTAGTGCTCGTGTTAAAGATGAAAGGCTAGATTGATCACCTTGAAAGGCTTAGATTTGCCATGACCTAGGAGTTTGATCTTGAACTCACTCCTAGAGAGTTATGACTAGTTTGTAATGAACTATGACATGAACAACATGGAAAGATCAATTTCTGAGCTGCATGGGATGCTCAAAACTACTGAACAGAGCATTAAGAAAAATCCTAGTACTGTTTTGATGGTTCAGACAAGGAAAGGGTATGAAAAAGAAAGGAAATGGCAAATGGAAGGGTAATGGCTAAGGTGGTAAGTCCAAAGAGTCAAATAACCCCGAAACCAAGCCTTCATCAAAGAAGGCAAAACCTCCAAAGGAAGGAGTCTACTACTTCAGCAATGAACTCGGTCATTGGAAGAGGAATTGAACTCTGCCTCGAAGATCTAAAAAAGAACAAGAAGGATAGCAGGGCCATGGCTTTAGGTATTCATGTTATAGACATTCAAGTTTCTACTTTCTCTACATGGGTATTAGATACTACATGTGGTTCTCACATTTGTATAAATGTGCAAGGTCTAAAGGACTGTAGAAAGTTGAAGAAGGGCGAGGTGGACCTACGAGTTAGAAAAACAACAAGAGTTGATGCTTTAGCCGTAGGCACTTATGAATTAGTTTTGCCCAATGGGCTTTTGTTAGTTTTGAATAATGCTATTATGTTCCTGCTTTGAGTAGTAACATTATTTCTCTTTCTTATTTGGAAAGGGAAGGTTATACTTCTATTACTAGGAATGGTAAATGTTCTATTTATCATAATGACGTTTTCTATGCTGATTGTGATTTGCATGTTGGTTATTATATATTAAATTTAAAACATCCTAATAGTGGAAATATCTATAATGTAACTAGTAAAAGGATCAAGTCAAACGATTTGAATCCTACCTACCTATGGCAATGTCGTCTAGGCCATATAAATGAGAAACGCATAAATTCCATCAAGATTGATTTCTAAACACATTTGATTTTGAATTATATGATACATGTGAATCTTGCTTATTAGGAAAGATGACAACGGAACCTTTCATTGGGCATCGTGAGAGGGTTACTGTTAGATATGATTAGTTTTGATGATGTCAAATATAGATGTGAAATGATAAGAGCAAAAAGTTTATATAATGTATTTCTTTGACTAACTACTATATTTAATGTTACATATTTTGTAGATTAGTGAAGCAAAGAATGAAGAAGATTGAATTAATGAAAATGAACAAGAGGAAGAAGAAGAAAGAAATTGAAGATAGTCAAAGAGATGCTTACTCGGATTATGAAGAATTATTATCAAGAGGAAAACCAAGAAGAAAGATATTGAAGAATGAAGAACTTGGAAGATCTATCATGAATATCAAGATTCAAGTTGTTAGAAGTGATACTGGAGGTTTCTATGATGAAACCGGAGGTTTCTATGATCAAATAATGGTTGGAATAGGTTAATACGAAGCTAAGATGACTTATATGTGAGTTATGGCACTTCTAGGGGAGTTATGCTCGAGCACGAGGTGTTTCACTCGAGCACAGGAAGAACTCACTCAAGCACGGATGAATTCACTCGAGCACAGGATGAACACACTGTTCTACTCTGTTTTAAGTTCAGCCTGAGCGAGGTCTGGTATTTTGGTCATATCTCTCAAACCACACTTCGGATTGACCCGAAACTGGTGGCATATGAAAGAGAACTCACAACACGTAAAATATGCACCACGATCACATTGAAAGAAGATCAAATGAAGGAGATATGATTCGTGGAAAATGAAATAAAAATCACCGTCACTTCTCAAGACAGGTTCGGTATTGTGCACGTAACTTACAAACTACACATCGGATTGAGACGAGACCAGTGCCAAATGAAAGTAGACTCAAAAATATTTCCATGGATAGGTAATTTACCTAATTTGGACGTATATTCTAGGAGTTATGTCTTCTGGAAATTGACGCTTGTGCAGTATAGCGAAATATACACTCTTTCGATCATAACTTGTAGAATACAAGGAGTTTGGAGCTGATTCTTTTTGCATTGGAATGCATATAGCAAGAGCTTTCTTATGATACATCATTTGAATCAAATGGACAAAATTTTTCTAAAGTGGCCCCACATCACCCGCGAGTGCAAAAACTTTCTCTCTGAAAATATTATGCGAGTGATGTCCAGAAGCAGCTGAAACGTGAAGAAAATTGCATCACTCGAGCACTAGGATCCATGCTCGAGCATTGGATGATTTCTCACTCGAGCACATGCAAGTTTTGTCATGGAAGTGATAACCCGGAAGAAGCTTGTACGTGAAAGCATGAGACGCACTCAAGCATGACTGGTTATGCTCGAGTGATTCGAGAATTCACTCAAGCAGATGCGAGTGAAGTGCAGCGAGTGCTTGCCCGAGAGGAAGTCAAAACGTGAAATTATCAACTGCACTCGAGTGAGCCATATTGCACTCGAAGTGAGGTCCTGACATAATGAAGAAATGAAACAGAGCCTCTTAGCCATCAATCCAAACGTGGTTAAACGTTAGACAATCATTATGTTTTCACTTGTTATTGTTTCTAAACATTATCTAACATATATTTCAAGTGTAAAACAAGAGATTAAATATTTGGATTGCATCTTCAAGAACGGAGGTCACGTACGGAAATATCATCACTCAACGAACAATCCGAATATGGTCACATGTTATTGAATCATTGTGTTCTCACTTGTTATTGATTCTAAATGATAACTAACATATATTTCAAGTGAGAAATAGGATATTAAATGTTCGGATTGCAGATTCAAATAAAAGTCAATTACGGTAAACTTCATCATTACACACCGAATGGCGGCTACCTACCACGACAAGCAACTGACACACCACGAAAGACTGTCGAATATTCAAACATTTTCATCCCGCTCCACAACGTGACGTACAGCTCAAAATGAATCTTCCTGCTGTTCAACAAGACGCTCTGCTTTGCAACGGAAAGCTCATGGTAGCTCATTTTTCAAATATGCTCAAACGGTCAAAATGACTCCAACGGACGAATGCTCACAACGGTCATCATCTTCATCAACTATAAATGAGAAAGCATTCAACATCGATGGGTGATAGAAAAAGACAGAGAAAACAGAGCAACGACACCAACATGCGAATAACATGAATTCTCTGCTTCTACCCAAACACTCTCTATTTTCCAGTTTCTATATTACTTATCATTGAGAGAGTGATTATTTGTATTGTACTTCAGTTTGTATTATATCCACTTTGTGAGAGAGTTTGTAAACACCTTCAACTATATTTCTGAGTTGATCTCAAGGTAGAGGGACCTTGAGAGGGTTGATTTCCTTACGGAAGAAGCAGTAGAGAGAATTGCCGTAAGACATTCTGTTCATAAGACTTACAAGGTGCAAGCAGTAGAGAACGTTGCTGCTCATAAGACTTACAGGGGTGTAAGCAGGAGAGAACGTTGCTGCTCGTAAGACTTGCATGAGTAAGCAGGAGAGGAAGATCTTCGGGATTGCTCTGCTCGTAAGACTTGCCGTAAGGGGGAGTATTTCAGTGAGAGATTTGTAAAAGGTTTCACAAGTACCCGGCTAAACTTGTGGGATTGTAAAGGCTTTTCTTGTGCCCGGGTTAAACAAGAAGATAGTGGATTTGAAAATCTCAGGAGGAGCCTGGGGACTGGACGTAGGCCGTCACAGATTGGACCGAACCAGGATAAATCACAGTTTGCATATTCTCTTCCCTAAACTCTTATATTTCCAGCATATATTATTTAACATAACTATTGATTTATAAACCTTCATACTTACCACTTTCGTTAAGATACGAAAAGATTTCTAAAGTTCTTAAGTTTTTATTATACACCCAATTCACCCCCTCTTGGGTGATAGCCGGTTCTAACAGTTACTAATTTATTGGGCCTCATACATATAGATGTATATGGACCATTAAATACATCTGCCAGAGGAGGTTATCTATACTTCATTACATTTTTAGATGACTTTAGTAGATATGGATATATCTATCTAATTAAGTATAAATCTGAATCGTTTGAAATGTTCAAAATATTCCAAAATGAAGTACAAAACCAACATGGCAAAATAATTAAAGCTATTTGATCTGATCGAGGTGGTGAATATTTGAGCCAAGAGTTTATTGACTATCTTAAGAGTTGTGGGATAATCTCACAATTAACTCCTCCAGGAACACCACGATGGAATGGCATTTCTGAACAGAGGAATCGAACACTATTAGATATGGTTGATCTATGATGAGTCAAACAGATCATCTACCATCCTTTTGGGGACATGACCAAGAGACAGCTACATTCACACTAAATCGAGTTCCATATAAGGCAATTGAAAAGACACTATATGAGATATAGACTGGAAAGAAACCAAGTTTATTTTTTCTCAAGATATGGGGATGTGAGGTCTGTGTTAAGCAACAAGCCTTAGATAAATTAGCACCAGATCCTCAAAGTGCCTTTTCATGGGGTATCCTAATGAAACAAAAGGATACTATGTCTATAATCCCACTAATAACAAAGTGTTTGTTATTCGAAATGCTAAGTTTCAAGAAAGAGAGTTTATCTCTAAAAGAACTAGTGGGAGCAGGTATTTCTCAAAGAAATTTGAAAGTCCCGAGATAATACAAAACCATATATGGAAATTAGAGAAGTCTCAAAACAACTTGCTAAGCCTCCTCAAGTAACGCAAGGTCCACAAAAATCTGATAGGACACTGTATCAACATTAGAGATATGGATTTCTGACTACTGGAAGCTGTGATATGTTGCTCTTTGAGCAAATTGATCCAATAACCTATCAAGAAGCCATAGTGGGACCAAACTTTGAGAAATCGCTAAATGCGATGAGTCAAAAATGCAATCCATGTACGACAATCGGGTTTAGAACTTAGTCGATCCACCTGAAGGTGTAAAAACCATCGGGTGCAAATGGGTTTTTAAGGAGAAAATTGACATAGATGGCAATGTAAATGTCTTCAAGGTACAACTAGTTGCAAAAGGATTCACTCAAACTCATAGTGTAGACTATGATGAAACTTTTTCCCTAGTTGCAATAACCAAATCAATTATAATCCTTGTTGCCATTGCAGCATTTTATGACTATAAAATATGGCAAATGGACATCAAAACATCCTTCCTTAATTGAAAGCTTCTTAAAAATGTGTACATGACACAATTTGAAGGTTTTGTGCGTCCAGAGAACTCTGGTAAAGTTTGCAAGCTTCAAATATCCATTTATGGATTGAAGCAACCATCTCGGAGTTGGATTCATCATTTTGATGTAGTAGTCAAAGAGTTTGGATTTTTTCAAAACATTGATAAACCTTATGTTTATATATTGGAAATGACATTCTTACCTTGCAGAGTGTCAACTCTTGGTTAGGAAAGTCCTTTTCAATGAAAGACTTAGATGAAGCAACTACTTCCTAGGGATTAGGATCTATAGAGACTAATAGGCCTAAGTCAGAGCATATACATAGATAAGATACTGCACAGGTTCATCATGCAGGATTCAAAAATGGGTTATATGCCCATGTCTCATGGCATCCAACGTAGCAAGGATCTATGTCCTAGTACACCTAATTAGCGAGATTGCATGAGTAAGGTTCCATATGCGTCGGCTATTAGATCCATCATATGTGCCATATTATGTACTCTACCAGATTTCTTATTTGCCTTAAGTATGACCAGCAGATATCAACAAGATCTTGGTAAGGGTCATTGAAGTGCTGTCAATAATATCCTAAAGTACTTATGAAGGACTAAGGACTTATTTTTGGTCTATGGTAGATTGGATGATGAGCTCTGTGCAATCAGTTACATAGACGCAAGTTTTTAAACTGACTAAGATGACCTTAAATCGCAATATGGATACATATTCCTCCTGAATGGTGGATAGTAACCTGGAAGAGCTCTAAGTAGAGTACTATAGCAGATTCTACAACATAAGTTTAACTTATAGCAGTATCGGATGCAGCTAATGAAGCCATTTGGATCAGAAAGTTCATTACTGAACTAGGGGTGGTGCCTACGATCTCAAATCCAATAGATTTGTTCTTTGAGAATAACGGTGTTATTGCACAGGCCAAGGAGCCAAGGTCACATAAAAAAACCAAGCATATACTAAGGCGATTTAATCTCATTAGAGAAATCAATGATAGAGGTGACATAAAAATATGCAAAGTAGCAAGAGAAGACAATGTTGTTGATCCTCTTACTAAGCTGCTTGTATAAGTAAAGCATGAGTGTCTTGTTAGGACAATGGGAATTAGGCAAGTTGATGATTATACCTAGGTAAGTGGGAAGATGTTGGAAATTATGCCCTAAAGGCCAATCATTGTACTTTAGACATTATTATTTAATTAATTTCTCCATTATGTTATCATATTATTCGCATGTTCACTATGATGACTGTATCCTTAATTGTCCTAAATATCCTTGGTTGGTAATCTATGCAGCAGCAAAGATGAAGTAAGACCAGTATGACTTTGATAAGATATGGGGATACAAATCAAAGTCTTAGATACTTGTAAGAGTACAAGTTACTGGACCGACCTATTATGAGAAAGCTATATGGATTATGTCAGAAGCTTATCTCATATATAACCACGTCACAATGCCCTTTGACCTGAGGTCATCATGGATTCCTACATGAGAGTTGCTAAACTTTGAACAAGTCAAAAGTCATTTTTGACTGGGTGATGATAAAGGCTACGATCGAGCTTGACATATTTTTTCTTTTAGAGGAATATGAATAGTCAAGATAGAATTTGTCCCTCACATTAGTAGAAAGATATTACTGAGCCCCTCGATGAGTGAGTTTGAGAAATGTATGGCCATACTATGATAGAAAGGAGTTTCTATTTCTATTGTCAGACTACTCAGGAATCAAGAAAGTAATGGTTAGGAACAAGAGGATAACATTATCCATGCCTCATCCTTGACTGACATATCGTGTGACAGAAGGGAGGTGACATGGTTGTATGAAAGATTGCATCGTGTTAAAAATCCACATATGAATTGGGAAGTCGTAATGTCTTGCTAGAGGCCTCTTGCGACTTATGGTTTAGTACAGTTATTGGCCTACTACCAACTTCGTGTGGGCCTACAGGGTCACACACAAGAATGAGCAAACATGAGATAATTATTAATTTTATTTTCATGACCAAACATGAAAATAAAATTAATAATATTATATATATATGTATGTATTTTCGAAATACATATTTATATATATAGATATATTATAGGGAAAATCCCTCTAAAATACATTGGAAACAGGGAAATCCCTATTCAGTGCATTGAAATTGAAAAATCCGGATCAGTCCACTGTCAGTACGGATGAACAGTGCGGGCGGAGACAAAAGACAAGTTTTCCCTTCAGCCCTCATTTTCACCACTTCAGAAATAAAAACACGTGGTTCTTAATTAACAAATCCGGATTCTTGATTAACAACTCCCCTTTCTTATTTCACAACTTCCTAATTTAAGTTTCAAGGCCAATAACAACACCTCTCTTTTTATTAACAACACACGCTCTTAATTAACAACTCCGAATTCTTGATTAACAACTCCATATTCTTGATTAACAACTCCAGTTCATCTTTTTACTTTCACAATAACAACACTGGTCTTGTTATTAACAACACTATATTTTACATTAACAACTCCTATTTCTTGTTTCACACCTTTGTAATTTAAGTTTTAGGGCCAATAACAACACCTCTTTCTTTATTAACAACACCATATTTACATTAACAATACTATATTTTTGAGATGCGAATATGTGGAAGAATAAAGCGGAGTTGTTAATCAAGAATTCAGAGTTGTTAATAACAAGACCTATGTTGTTATTGTGAAAAAAAAAAGATGAAACTGGAGTTGTTAATCAAGAATACGGAGTTGTTAATTAAGAATCGTGTGTTGTTATTTCTGAAGTGGCGAGAATGAAGGCTAAAGGGCAAAATTGTCTTTTCGTACCTCCCACACTGTTCCTCCGTACTAATAGTGGACTGATCCGGAGATTTCAATTCCAATGCACTAAATAGGGATTTCCCTATTTCCAATGTATTTTAGAGGGATTTTCCCTATATTATAGATATTATTTTATTGTGTTAGTTTTAAATTTAATTTTATTAAGATAGATTAAATTTAATAACTAACATGATTGAGATATAGTATATCATATTTAATTTATGAAGATAAATTAAATCTATTGGCTCTTTATTTGGATTAAATAAATATGTTAAATTAAAACGTTTGGACAAATTTAATTTAAACTGAATTTATTTAATTAGCTCATCAAGATAATTCAATTTAATTTTGAAATTAATAAAGATTAATTTTGAAATTCGAATATAGCCCTCATGGGTTATAAAACTGACAGAGCGGAAACACTCATACATGGATGAGAATTCAGAGCTGCAAGGAAAACCCTAGGAGACATTGCAGACACTAGCATGTAGTCCATGTTGGAGAGCATTCGTGTGGATCTGGTAGAGGGAGCGGACCTGACGTGTTGGCTTCTAGAGATCGAAAAACCTTAAATTGAAAAGGTATGAATCTTTCCAACTTGGTTTAAATGCTATTGATAGATCTGTTATTAGGATTTATGAAATCTTAAATTCTTCCACTGTGCCTGCTGATCCTAATATGGAGTTCATAAGGTATATTGCAATCAAATTTTTGTCTTCTTGAGGTGTTGCAAAATATAAGGAATGTAGGGGGGGGAAGGAAAAGTGCATATTAACATTGTTCCACTTTAGGTGCTGCTGATGTATGGTGCAGTCACCACACGGTATTGCATAGTTTTTTTAACCTAAGGTATTACAGAGTTAAAAACTAGTCATAGTACTACTGATATATAAGATAATAAATAATTACTTAACTCTCTTTTTTGCGATGAAATATTTTCTTAACTATTGTAAGTCTTTTGAATAAAAAATGGATAATAGGTATACAAAAATTCAAACACGACCTGTGCGTTATGAGATATATTGAGGAAGAAGGTGTTAGATTGTATGTTTTGATGATAACAAAGCGTTGAAGGGTTTTTCAAAAGATTTAAAAGATAAACAAAGTATTTAGAACAAGCTAAAG
Organism: Inga laurina; assembly: GCA_963855925.1. Taxonomy (NCBI): domain Eukaryota; kingdom Viridiplantae; phylum Streptophyta; class Magnoliopsida; order Fabales; family Fabaceae; genus Inga; species Inga laurina. The sequence goes on from OY979708.1 coordinate 45,204,780, forward strand.
ATCACTTTCTACAAAAATGCTTGATAACTCGAGTAACCACTCGAGTGATGTGTTTTTATCAATGCAAGTGATTACTAGAAGTAGAAAAACATATCACTCGGGTGACCACTGGAGTGATGAGATAAAACTTCTTCTAAACCACATGGTGATTTTTCTAGTAAATTGTTTTCCAAAGAAAAGAAGTGATGTGTTCAAAGATTCATCACTACCATATCACTATAGTGAATCTTCCAGTGATCAATATTGTAGGGAAATTTTCAAATGGAAAATCACTTGTGTGACCACTTGAGTGATGTTCCAACGTCACTCGAGTGATCACTCGAGTGATGTGTTAAATCAAATCACTAGCACACCACTCACGTGATCTGTCCCAGTGATGTTGCTCTTTCGAAGAAAGCGTTACTCTAGTGGCGACTTAAGTGATGACTTGAAATCACTCAAGTGACTACTTGAGTAATATGTCAAAGAGCATCAATAGCATAATAATGCAGTGATCCTGGAAGTGTTTTGAGGTCTGAAAATTTTCTAAGTGTGAGATTACTCGAGTGGCACTCGAGTGATGTGTTAAAGCAACATCACTAGCAAAACACTATAATAATGCATCAAGTGATCTAGTTTTCAAAGAAATAAGATAACTTGAGTTATCCCATTTTATGCATTACTAGCACATCACTCCAGGATCCATCTAGTGCTTTGTAAGGTTTTTAAATTTCTAAGAGAATATTATTTGAGTGATGCTTTCCCAGCAAATAGAGCATCGCTTTGAAACTTCTATAAATCATTGTAATGATTGTGTAACTTGTTCTTCTTGCGTGTATTCACTCTAACTCTTCATTATATTAATGCTAAGTCTTTTCTAGATGATCAAACAAGGATTAACATACAAATTGGAAAAGGCACTTTTATGTCAGAAGAGTAATATCCCAAATTTTGTTCACCAAAATTCCTTGTACATTTATTACATTAAATGGAATATAATGGCAGGTTTTGGTGCACTTGAAATGGCCAAAATATTAAAAGTAGAGGTTGCATGAAATTTGGTGAGTTAAGACATAAAATTTCAAATTTTTTCTTCTTAAAGGCCTAATTTTGTAGCCCAAAATAGAGAAGGGAAGAGCACAATTATTGGTCCAATTTAATATGAAATTTTCGGCAAAGAATAAAAAGGGAAGAAGGAAGGCAACAATTAATTTAAAAATTGAAGAAATGTAAGGGTAAACTAGTCATTTGGCTAATAAATCAAGAAGCCTCTTACTTTTTGATAATTATGGAACCAAGTGGAAGCTTATGGAATTAAGTGGAAGCTTATGGAACCAAGCCATCTAGTGCACTTGAGTTATAAAATGAAACTCAAGTGTGAACTTGAGTTTGAGCATAGAATTCTAGTCATTCTTGGAAACTCTTGCGAGTGCAAGCTAACTCTTGCAAGTTCTTGGCAGAGACAAACTGAAGGAATAACAACCATATAAACTCGAGTTTGTGAGGAGAACTTGAGTTATATTTGAAAACTTTCAAGTTTACTCGCAAGTATAGAGAGTTGAAACTTGGACCTTTGTAAGGGATTTTGAGTTGTACTTAAGAACTCAAGTGTTGTCCAAAAATTCTCCAAATACTCTTAATAGTCATCTGAAAGTACTGAAAGTGTTCTCTGTACACATGCAGATATTAAAAGACACTTGAGTTTGAAAGTCAAACTCGAGTGTGAACCAAGAACTTGAGTTTATAATTTGTAACACCCCAAATTTTATACACCAAATTTATTGTAATTATTGGAAATAGTCAATGAAATGAAATAGTGAATTTTGAAGAATATAATTATGTTTTCGGTGAAATTGCCTATAAGGCAGTGAGCTTGTCATGTGAGTTTTGTATGATCCAATGAAGAGTAACAATTATGAAATTTTACAAGGTAAAAGTACACATCCTAAGCTTTAATTTGATATGTCATATGACTCAATTATGGCTATCTACAAAAAAAGTTATGAATTTTTGAAATTAGCCTAGAAAAACTTGAAAGTTTTTGGAATAACATTCAGAGATTTAAATTATGGGATTTTTGTGCTCTAATTTGCCAAAGTATATATTTATCCTTGAAACTAGACTCAATAAGGATTATATAGCCTTTAGAATCGCTCCAATTCAATATTTCTAGAATTAGTTATGATTTTTCAAATTTGGACGAAAAATATACCAGAATTTTCCTTAAATCCTAAATTTGGAAAATTCAATAAATAATTAATCTCATAAAATATATGATATTAAACATCATCATCCTCCTTTCTGCAGCCCATTTCTACACACACAATAGCTAAAAAGAGAGAGAAAGAGTTGAGAGCTTTTAGAGAGAGAAAGAGAAGAAATCTCACAAGGCAGGTCGATTTCTTTGGTGGATTGATACCTAATGCGTATAACCTTGTTCCTAAGCTTTTCTTTCATATTCTTTAAGGTGTTGGAAGCTCAATTTTTGGTGGTAAGAAGGGTTAGGGTTAAGCCATATGAAGGAAAAGCCAGAGGAAGCTTTAGGTAACTTCCAAACTCTCATATATTGACTATTCTGGCTGTTGTGGACAATTTAATCGGTGAAATTTTGCTGGATTGTCTTTGTTTGTAATTTTTGGAAATGGGTTTCTGTAGGGGTTATGCTGCTGAAATTGGGTCTAAATGATAGTTGTAACCTATAAAAATAGTTAATAAAGTATTTAGAAGTAGAAAGAGACAAGTCTGCGAATTCAAATTTGGAAAACCATAAATTTTTCCTAGGAATTGTAAGTTTCAGCCAGCTTTAAGTTAGGGATCTTAAAGTTGAATTTTCAATAATTTGATGATTTCATTACGTTTAGCAGGGAGAATTAGATAGGGTTACTGTAACACCCTAAATTTTATATTCACCAAATATATTGTAATTATTTGAGGAAACTCAATAAAATGGTGAATATTCATGAATTTGAAATTTATGAATTTTATAAATGTTCAATTTCACGGGAAATTGGGCAAAAATGAATATGGAATTAATTTGGGTGATTTAAAAAGCCTAATATTAAGGTCCAAAAATGAAGAAATATTAGAGAAAATATTTGGTCCAAAAATAGATAGAAATTGGCCAAAGAAAAATAAGAGAAGAAATTGGATTAAAAAGTTAATGGCAAAATCGTAATTTTGCCAAATTATCACAAAATTAATTATTTTTCCGATTAATTGAAGATAATTTCAATTAATTAAGGAAAATAAAAGGAAAAATATATTTAGAATATTTTGGTCAATTTAATATGAATTTATGGAAAATTTGAGCAAAAATGCAATTTTGACCAAAATTGAGACTTTACGTGTATACGTAACCGAAACAAGTTGTGAAGCCAATTGAGACCATAGGGAGGGAGCCCTAGGTATCTCCTACATGTTGCAAGAGGAAGAAAATATTGGTTGGGATTAATGAGCTTGGTTACACATACGCAGGGTTTATTTACATAAAAGTGATTTTTGAAAGTTTTGGAAATTGTTAAATAATTAAAGTATAATGTTATATATATTATAAAACACATGTGCATCTTCCTCCTCAGCTCATTTCTGTCGCACACAGCAGCTGAATGAGGAGTGAGAACGTTGAGGTTTGTAGAGAGAGAAAGGAGAAGAAAAATCACAAGGTAACCCGATTTCTCCGACGATTTAGCTCCTAACGCGTGTAACTCCGATCCTAAGCTACTCCTCTTTGTTCTTTAAGGTTTGGAAGCTCAAAATCTGTTTTTGAGCACTTAGGGTTTTCAGCAATATTTGGGAAAAACTTGTGGGAGCTTGAGGTAACTTCTAAACCTTCGTATATTGTCTATTCTGGCTGCTGTAGGCAATTTAATCGGTGAAATTTCGCCGGATTGCCATTGGTTTTAAATTTTGGAAAAGTGTGTTCCTAAGGGTTATGCTGCCCAATTTTAGTTCAAATGGTTGCTATAACTCAATTAGATGGTTAATAAAGTGGTTAGGAGTAGAAAGGAACGCGTTTACGGAGCCGAAATCGTAAAACCCCGATTTTTCCCGGAGAACTCATAAATTTCAACCAGCTCTAGAAATAGGTCTTAGAGTTGGATTTTCAATGATTTGATGGTTCCATTGAGTTCAGGAGCGAAAATTAGGTGGGGTTACAGTTGGCCACTTTTTCGTAAAAGGCCGAAAAAGCATAATTACGAAAACGCCCCTGAAACCTTTAAATAGTGGTTGCCGAGGGCAATTTCGTCCTTTGGCAATGAATTTGATAATTCCGAGTCCAAAAATGGATTCCTTGGGCAGAAATATGTTAGGATAGCCCAGATTAGAATTTTGGGAAAAGTTCAACCAGACCGGGTACGGCGGGCTCGAGCCGGGTCCCCGGGGGTATTTTTGTAAATTTTCATTATAGACTCATTTAACCCCAAGTAACACTATGGAAGTGTCTAAATGGTGCATTTGGAATTGTAGGATTCGATATTTGCCGCCCTCGGGAGCCAACTGCGCTGAAGGACGTTAGGAAAGGACAAGGTAGTGACTCTCTCTCTCTTATACTTTGTGTAATGCATTGGATGTGTGTTGTATCACTGTTTTATGATGATTTCTAATGCTGCTGCGGTTACAGCTGGTGATAGCTGTCATTTACAGCGCAAGCTATCGTTTACAGCGTAAGCTGTCGTTAATGTGATTACAGCGTAAGCTGTCGTGATGTTGATTACAGCAAGAGCTGTCGTATTGTGTATACAGCCATGAGTGCTGTTGTTTGTGGTGAAAACCATGTATCTGTGAATTGCTGCTGCCGTTGCTGTTTGTGATTTATGTACATGCTTTGTGTTTATGCATTGTGTGAGTGGTTTGTTGCTACTGAGATTCTCTCGAATCTCATTCTTTCCTATGACTAACATTTCAGACAGGGTGTGTGGCTCAAAGGAGAAGCGGCCAACCCAGAGCAATTAGGACCCATGGGGGTATATAGTTGAATTGGAAACGTTGGTTATGTATTTTGAACTCGGGATTACTGTATATTTTGAATCAGGAACACTACATACGATTTTGGTTGTGTAATCCCCTAGTGTATACTTATAAACCTTCAGGTTTTTATGTATAGAAATCGGGAGTTGCTGGGGATGCGGTTATACACTCTGATATGATTGAATGTTTATTAACTGCACAGGTAATTATATTCAAATATTGAAATTGAGACCAAGATGGGAAAAAGAGTTTTTGAAAGTTTTGTGAAAATTTTACTGTGAGACAGAAAGTTTAAAACGAGTTTAAAGCATCCAATGGTCTCTAATCTGATTTAAATATGTGTTATCGAATTATAATTACGTGTTTAAAGTCAGGGGGTTACAGTTACAGTTGGTCACTTTTTCAAAAATGGCCGAAAAAGCATGATTATGAAAACATCGCTGAAACCTTGAAACAAGGGCTGCCAAGGGTATTCTTGTCTTTTGGCAGTTCATTTGGTAATTCTGAATCCAAAAATGGATTCCTTTAATGTAAATAAGTTAGTATAGGCCTAGTCAAAATTTTGGAAAAAGTATGGTCGAACTGGGTATGGCGGGGATGGGCTGGGTCACAGGAGCATTTTTGTAATTTTTCAATATAGACTTATATAACCCCTAGAAACACAATGAAAGTGTCTAAATGGTATATTTGGCATTATAGGATTGGATATGGAGCACGAGCTATTTGCATGTAAATCGAGGAACTATTTATGTTTAGCAAAAGGGGCACAAAGTAGGGGACTTACCTTATTTGCATGTATTTGATATCTCTGCTTGTATAGTAATGTATGTGATTGCTTTACTTGATTGTTTAAAGCATATATGAATAAACGAAGCTTTGTTTCTATTTTTGTTGTGGCCATAGTTTTATTACATGAAATATTGAGCATGCAGAAATGTCTTTAAGGAGCATACATATAGTTAAAGCTAACATGTCATACACATAGCATCTATCATACATGTATCATGGTATCTGTTTGCTACTGATATTTTATCAAATCTCACCCTCCCCTACCAATAGACAAGCGAATACAGAAGGTATACGGAAATCAGAGAAGAGAAATGCATGAGAGAGGGTTGCAGTGGTGGAGTGAAGATGGGAAGAAGTCTCCATTTCACTGGGATGGGTTTAAACACCCTAATAGCCCTATGCGGCTACCTTAATTGTAAGTATCATGTATGAACCCTTATGGGGATTTTCTGTAATCATGGACATATTATCAATATATTTATGCTATTCCTGTGTTGTCCACTGAACCGTATATCATTTTCCACGAATACTTTGGTAAAGGTAAAATTAAAATAAGGGTGTGATATCATTCACAGAAGAAAAATGCATTACAGAGTCATAACAAACAATTCGAACATGGTTAAAAGTTATATATTCATAATATTTTCACTTTTTATTATACCTGAATGTTATCTAACCTATATTTCAAGTGTGAAACAGGAGATTGAATGTTTGGATTTTAGATTCAAATGAGAAAGTCAAATTACAATACCACAAAATATAGGGGAATGATTGGATCATTACTCTATCTCACTGCAAGCATACCAGACATTCAATTAAGTGTGGGTATGTGTGCAAGATATCAATAGCACTAAAAGAGTCACATGCTGAAACCGTCAAACGTATCTTTTGATATCTTGCTGACACACAAGAATTGGGTCTATGGTATCCCAAAGGAAGAAGTGAATATCTAGTTGCTTACTCAGACTTTGATCATGGAGGATACAAGACGGACAGAAAGAGCACAAGTGGACAAGGCCAATTTCTTAGAGGCTCGCTTGTATCTCTGTTTAGCAAGAAATGAACTACAATGTCTCTTTCGTCAACAGAAGCTGAGTATGTTGCAGTATCAAGTTGTTGTGCACCAGTAATTTGGCTAAAACAACAACTCCTGGATCTTGGTATTTATTTAAAAGAAACACCAATATACTGTGACAATACTAGCACGATAAGTTTGGCAAAGAATCCTGTTCAACATTCCAGAACCAAACATATTGATGTTAGACATCACTTCATCAGAGATCATGTCCAAAAGAAAGATATCAAAGTCATATTCATTCCAACTCATCTTCAACTAGCTGATATCTTTACAAAACCTCTTGCAAAAGATCAATTTTTATATATTAGAAGAGAATTGGGAATGGTAAATCCCAATGAGTTATAAGTTATCTAGTGTTTACAAAATGTTAGATGATATTATTTATTGATGTTTTGATGATTACTAACTTAAGCATCGAAGTTTCTAGCAATTGTTTTTTTTGCAGGATCATAATATTCTGTTTTGGGGTATGAATAATAGAGGTTAACAGAGGACAACATTACTGGAGTGTCAACTTCAAGTAATGAGCATAACAAGAGTGACAACTTGAAGTAGTAGATGCATTACTCGAGTAGCCACTCGAGTAATGAACTTGGAAATGTGCCAGTAAAGTATTAATCTCAAATAAAACGACACAACGGTTGAAAATAATCAGTCAGAAGGTGAAGAGATAGCTTACCCGAGGGAGGCCTCGAGTGATGTTCAACATGACTCGAGTAAGGCCTCGAGTGAACCTGAGTGCAAATATTAAATCATATGATTTTCAATTCAAATCTATTCTAAATAGTCATCAAGTCATAGAGGAAATATACATGGATAATTACAATATTATTCATGATAGGTACGTGCTCAAAATTGCTGTATTTTAAAATTTTTCATATGATCACTCGCGTAGCTACCCGAGTGATGATGATGTTTACTCGAGTAAGCCCTCGAGTGATGTCATGCTCTAGGTTATTTCAACTTGATACTCGGTCATTTCTCACAAAATCGCTTCTAGTGATTCACCAAATGCTTTCACAAAAATTTTTCACAATCATTTCCTTGCTTCATTTTTGTTAAAACCCATTAATTTTTAGCTCGAAAAACTTCCTATTTTGCTCAAAATCTCTTTGCCCTAGCCGAGCAACTTTCATATTTTTCAGAAATTTTCATCAAGATGGATAGAACCAAAAATCTCACCCCTTCAGAGTCCTCTGAACCTAAACAATCATTTGACCCATTCTCTTCTCCACCCACTAAGAAACGCATACTTACACTAAAATCCGAAGCCAAATCTCAATCTAAGCCTTGGTCTAAGCCGAAAGAGAAAGGGGTTGTGATCAAAGTGCCCATTGTCACAAGAGCTCAATCCAAGAAAAGTACCTCAACTGGAAGAGGCAAAGGCACAAAAGTATCATCCCCTTCTTCTTCTAATTCTTCCACACCTTCTTTCACTCCAAAACCTTCTAAGAAACCTAAATACGATGAAAATATTGCCAAAGTAATGGCTGGCTTTCTTGAAGAAGCTATCATGGAAGGCATGGATTCAAAGAAAATAGGAGCAAAGAAGGGTCAATCCTCTATAAAGCTAGAAGTGCCAGAAGAGGAAATTACTCTACCCCCTAAAGGCTTCAATGTTAGCATGTTGGAGGAGTCTCAGAAGTTCCTGACTCATTTCTCTAGGAGGAAGGTGTGCAAGACTCACTGCATTGATCTCCAAGTTCTTCAGGAGGTATTGAAGTACGACCTTAGTCCCTACCATGAACCCTTTATGCCTTGGTTATCTATTAAATTACCCTTTTGCACCAAGGTAGTTAGTCATTTTTATTGCAATCTTGAAATACTAAATGACCCTATTAGAATATCAGTAGAGGAAGAAATGACCACAAAAGTTAGAGGTCAGAAAATCCTCATCTCACCCTCTAGGATTAATATTTGGTTAGGAATAGAAAATCCCCCTGATGATATCTATTCTAAACTTGAGCCTAACAAGATCTTCTCTGTTCTTAGATTTGGGAGTTAGTGGGACCTCTAAACTTCAATCCGAGTGATATGTGTGACCACCACAGGGTTCTATGGTACATCTACTTTAGAGCCTTAGTAAACAAATCCAATAATTATACACATTTCACTGAAAGGGACTATAGGTTATTTGCTTCTTTCCTTCTCCAAGAGCAAAAAGACTTGGGAGAATATATTTTTGTGGAGATACAAAAGTACAAGACTGAAGGGAAGCCATCCACTCCTATGCCATATCCTCAACTCATATATCTGACTCTGAAGAAGAACAAGATTTGGTATCTGGAGAGTAAGGAAACGATTGAGAGGATAACTTCTGTTGGGAGGAATCAAATTGGGAAACTAAACATTGAAATATCTCTCAAGAGTCCTCTAGAGTCAAGCCCCAGAAAGAAGAAGAAAACTGAGACTGAGACAAGTAGAATGGATGACACACAGTATTTTACTCCAGCCGGCACTACATCCTCACCTTCATTCCTCAATGCCACACTACAACATTTTATGGAAAATATGCTAAAGGGATTTCATATCGACATTGCAAATACCAATGCTGAGTTGATCACTCCCATGAATGTTAAGATGGGACAACTTGTGGAAAGGATGGATAAGAGGCACGAAGAATTGTTAGCAAAACAACGTGTCCAGGATGAGCTTCTGAGGTCGATTGTAGCCAGACTTGATGATATAGCATCTGGCACCTCTACCACTGGTACCTTTAAACCTTCTTTCATGCCTAAGCCAGAGTCACCTCCTGAACCCAGACCATTTAAGACACTACATTATGAGTTGAGACCTCCTGAGCTTGTCTCAACTACTCAGTCTAAAAACCTTCTCAGCCAATATCTTTTGAGCCTAAACTTTTTGAGGCCAGTCCTTCTTCTATTCCTCCTCCTACATTACCTATCACTATCTCCAAGAATCTTTTGTTTTCCTTGCCTAACCCAGAAACAGTTTAGTTGGTTCATGTCACCCTTGATGATCCAGCTCAGCCAGCTCAGCCTGTCTAACCTGAGTCAGTACCTACTCCAGTTGCCTCACCTACTCGCACTGAGGAGGTTTTAGTTTTTTCACCTGTTGGTACAGAGGAAGTAGAAATTACTTATTTGTATCCAATGAATACTCCAGAGGATCTTCAGACACTCTGGTGCACTTTCCTAACCCTAAACCATCATCCTCACACTCTTCTAGTTCAGATGGTTCATATGAGTCATTGGCTTTTCCTGTCACTCCCATCTCAGCCGCCAAGCCACCTACTCCTCCTCATGATTGATTCTACCTTTGTGATGAAGACAAAAAGGGGGAGAAGAACTTGAGTGATTTTGTGAACAATGGCTGAGTCTATAGATTGGGATTTGGGTGTATGGGGCTTTAGGTCATTTTTATTTTTGAATTATAAGTTTTGATTATGTAATGAACTTCTCATTATGCAAGTTATTTATGTTAACATTTTATTGAAATTATATTCCACTGAGGAACTAATGAGTTTTTGATTGTGTTGCAAGGTGAACAAGTAATCATAAGAACAAAAACTATGAAAAGATCTTCAATAAATTATTTCAAAGAATTTTCAAGTTTAATTTCAACAAATGATTTCATATGAAAAAGAATTTTGAGAAGCGCATGTTTATAAATTCAACTTCAAAAACTTTGTTCAAAATCACCAAGTTTTGTCATCATCAAAAAGGGGGAGAATGTTACATCCCATATGTTTTGATGATAACAAAGATTGGATCAATAATATGAAAGGATTTGATAACAAACAAATGGATTTGAACAAAGTAGCATAGCATCACTTGGAGTCAGCACTGGAAGTAATCAACAATTTTTAAGAAGACTTACTTGAGTAGCCACTCGGGTAATAGAAGTCATTACTCGAGTAGCCACTCGAGTAAGCAAACAGAATTTCATCCAGTGAGGCACTGCCAAATTTTGAAAGAAGTTACTCGAGGGACTACTCGGGTAATCTGCAAAGTTATATAGACACTTACTCGAGTAGCCACTCAAGTAACAAGATTTTCACAGGCATCACTCAAGTAACCAAATCCAAAATCTTCCAGTGATTCTCAGCCAAGAAATACAGCCCATCACTCGAGTAGCCACTCGAGTAACCAATGAGAAAATAGCATTACTTGAGGGACAAACCGAGTAATCTGCAGAGTTATTTGAAGTGCCACTCGAGTAGTCACACGAGTAACTAGATAGTAAACTCTCGGCCAAGAATTTGATGCCATTACTCGAGGGAGTAATCGAGTAATCTACCGAGTTATTTGAAAGCCACTCGAGGGACCACTCGAGTAAGGTGTGAAGACAAATTAAGCCCACTCGAGTAGCCACTCGAATAAGCAATTTACCATAGTGATCACCTGAGTAATCTGTAAAGGTAAAGACATGGTCACTCGAGTAGTCACTCGAGTAATCAGGTATTTTCAAGGTTTGTAATATATCACATCATGTCTTACCCAAGTGATTTCTGATGCAAAATGTTGATTTGCTCACTGCCATATTTTTAACATGTTTACTCGAGGGACCACTCGAGTAACAAACTTGATCACTCGAGTAGTCACTCGAGTAAGACAGTTCAGAAATTATATTTTCATCTAATGTCTCTTGATTTGTTATCTATATGATTAACTCTTTATTATATTAGTATTCTAAGTACATTTGCAGAGAAACAATGAAAGAGTATGAAAAATTTGAGAAGTCAAATAAAATTCCGAATGTTCACCTAACGCTACCTACCGCTAACGGATAGTTTTCAAATACGAAGAATAGTCAACCGTTGCTGCGCGACTCTAACGGACAAGTTTGAAATTGCTTCCAACGAACACTACAAAACATCTATATGTATGGAGCATTCAAAGAGAAGAAAATAAGGAGAAAAAAAACTGAGATCACACATCGATCAATACACTTAGAACTTTGTTTTCATATACTCATTCATTTGTACTTCAGTGAATATATATTTGCTCTGTGAGAGAGTTTTTCATTACAAACTCAATATTTGTTATTGAGACAACTTAAGGTAGTGGAACCTTGAGTTGGGGATTTGATTGCAATGTGTAAGGGGGAGCGAGTGTCCAAGTGTAGGAACTTGATGTGTACTGAGGTGCCAAGAACTCACTGAATCTTGGAGAATATAGTGAAACTCTCAGAGGCGCTCTGAGGACTGGACGTAGGTCAAAGTGGTTGTGGCCGAACCAGTATAACTCCCGGTGTACATTATGATGATTGTAACCCCCTGCCGTAATTAATATTTGGATTACAAAATTAAAGTGAAATAGAGACCAATAAGAAACAACTAACATTTTACAAACCCATCTACCAGACGGGGTTTTCACGAATACTTGTCGAAATCATTCATAACCTGGTCTCACATTCACATTTCCGAATACAATTACTACACAAAGATAAATCACATTCAATATATCAGAGTACGCAATGTAATAAGTCCGGCAATTCCGGATTCCATTTATTAACTCAAGCATCATAGGGCGCATTAGCCCATACAACCCCTCATATGGGGATTACACAACAAAACTCAATACAAATAATTGAATCTACATCCACATGTATTCATCTAAATAACCAAATACAATTATCCAAATATAAATCCCAACTAAGATAACCAACTACCAACTTCAATCCTGAAGAAGTCTTCATCACCCTTAGCTACTCGCTATATCCTTGATCTACTACCCTGTCCGAAAGGTTAGTAGGGGAGGGTGAGATTCGAGAGAATCTCAGTAGGATAAAAATATCAATATGCACGTACGATAAATGTTTAATGCATGACATTCTTGCATCACACAACTCATAATAACACAATGACAATTTGCAAGCTCAATGCTTCGAACAATATTCCTATGGCCATAGCATAAATTGAAACATAGCTTCAAATTACACACAATTATGCAAAGCTAAGACATGCACCAACACATTAACACATATATCAAATACAAGCAGAAGAGATATGTTCCCTACACTCTTTCCATGTAAGCTCCAGCACAGCTTACTCACGACCAGGCGAATATCGAACCATGTTCAGGGCGAACATCAAACCCTATAACCAAACAAGGACATAGGGTTAAATCCCTTTTCCAATTCTTAACTCTCAAACACTTAAGTTGGTTATCATTCACGACCTTTAGGTGGCTAATCAAAGCCCAAACATATGCCTAAAGGCTTGGGAAACACTTGACCAAAGATCACCTTTTAAAAGTCCAAAATGCTGATTTTTGGGGGTGGGCCGCGGCCCACAATCCACTGGCTGCAGCCCAAAACTGCCCAGAAATGCTCAGAAACATTTGGGCTGTGGCCCAGAATCCACGGGCTGTGGCCCAAAACTGATCAGAAATGCTCAGAAACATTTGGGCTGCGACCCAGAATCCACGGGCTACGGCCCAGAAAATCCAGTTTCTTGGCTGAACTTCCAAAAATCATAACTAATTCCAAACAAATCGAAATGAGGTGATCCCAAAGCCAAATGAAAGCTATTCAAGTCCTCTACATAGGAAAAATATTGGGCTTTACTAGAAACCACCACACACATACAGAATTCCAAAAAATTCAAGACTGTCCCAAAACAGAATCCATTTTTGACCTCAAACTTTGGACAGCTATAACTCCCAGTTCCCAAAACAAAATGGCACAAATTATATGTCCATTTGGAAGCTTGGGAGGTGAACTTTAAGACTGGAAAGTTTCATAATTTTCTGACTTCATTTGCCCAGTCAAAACATCCACACAAGCAGACTGTCCAGAACAAAACTTCAAAAGACAGAATTCCAGATTTGCACAATTGGCTTCCAATGGTCCAATTTTCATATCAAACATCATTCTCACACAAAATTTCACAATGAATCCATTGGAAATACCAAATCAACCAAATTCACATTATATTGACATGTTTCACAATGAATTGCAACATGTCACACAATTCACAATACCAACTCTACATTACAATCTCTCAAATCAATTCCAATGGCCATATCACACAATAAAATACCAATTTCACCACAATACACAAGGCAATTCCTCAAATCCAAAATCACATGAAAATCAGGGCAAAATTCGAAATTTACAAAGCTCAACCAATAATCACAAAACTTAAGTCAAAATGCTTCAAATACTCACCTCTTCCTCTTTCCCAAACCAATTTCTTGATTCTCCATCTTTCCAAATTTCCTCAAGCCATCAAACACCTCCAATCAAGAATCTAAAACCATAGAGATGAAGCTCTCATCACTATGAACAACTTTATAGAAAGGTGATTAAGCATTAGAGGACATTAAGCTAACCAAAAACTCACCTTTGCATTTCTCTTTCTTCCCTTGCCTTGGACGACCATGGGAGCATAAGAGAGAGAAAAAGATGAAAGGATGAAGAAGGAGGGTCAGTTTTTGGAGCCAAAAACCGACCTAAAAGGGAGAGGAGAGAGGGAAGAGGTGTTTTGACACTTTGACCAATCCAAGGGCCCAAAACTTGCCAAGTGTCAAGATCTTGTTCCATCAACCATGAGTTCACATGAGCACACCACATAAGATTCCACCCTTTGATCTATTACACAAATCAATCTCAACCATTGATCTTGAAGTTACCAATGAGTTTCTTCTTCGGTAACTGACCAATTGGTCGGTAACTTTACCGTTTTGCCCCTGATTATGGCAATTCTTCTTGAATCACCATCAAATACATTTTCTCATTCATTTTCTTTCACAATGCGCCCTCCCCTCTATTTTAAGTCAATTTAGATGTTAATCCATAATTAAACTCAAATACAGGGTTTCGGCGCTGCTCAGAACACATACGAATCACATCGGGTACCAAATCACACCATAATCTCCAAAAGGGTCCATTTATCACTAATGACATCCACTTTTGGAGTCATTATCTCTTAATCACAATTTGGGATCCTGCTAAACCAGGGCTTAGCAGTCCACTAATCTCAGGCTTATTCTCTAACCTTAAGTCTCAGAATTCGGGGTATTACAGTGATACTTCTCCTTGCTCTTAACTATTTTTTAATATTCTGTAAATTTCCTTATACACAATGAAATTTTTGGAATCACCCAATTCACCCCCCCTCTTGGGTGAAACGCTTGCGCTAACAAATTCGTACCCCCATATCTTATCAAAGTCATACTGGTCTTACTTCATTTTGCTCCCGCATAGATGACCGACTAGGGACATTTAGGACAAACTTTATGATTTATCCATTAATACAGTCATCATAGAGAACATGCGAATAATATGATAACATATTGGAGAGATTCATTAAATAATAATGTTTAAAGTACAATGATTGGCCCATTGGGCACAATTTCCAACACTCCAATCATAAAATCTCAATGGCACAATACTTGGATAACAAAATAGAAATTTGAAACCCAGATACGAGCACTAGAATATTTTCAATAAAGAAATACCAAAAAATAAAGAGATTCAAAGTGCTCTATAGACTTTACTTTGGATTGAAATTTAGAACAATGCTTCATTCTTTTACCTCGAAGTGAAATTCAGAATTGCTTTTAGATGTTCCGAGTTTGCAAGAAGGATTTTGCATTTTTATAGGTTTATGTAATTAAAAAATATAAAAATGTTATATTAAATTATTCAAATTAAAAAATATTATGCTTATTGTCCGCATTTAATTGCAGACTTGCAATTTCAATTGGGTTACCAATATTTTCCATTAAGCAAGACTAAAGGTGTTCATTTTTTGAGACAAAAAAGGCACTTTATAAATTTCAAGGACTAAAATGATACTTAATGCAAACATAAAGAACCAAACATATACATTAGACTATTAAAAGTTAAGGAAAATTAATCCTTTGGTCCTTCAAGTTTTTACTCAGGTATGACTCGGTCCCTCAACTTTTTGCTTGGTTACAACTAAGTCTCTAATGTGCTATCTCGATAAATATCAAGCTTGGGATCACCTTCTTCTCTTACTCGTAGGTAGGTTGGTGCTCAATTCATTAATATGATCTGCTTCCATGATTTCATCCATATCAAATCTTCATATCAGGATAACTCTTTTCAATTTAAATAAAATAATCCTTAGCACACTTGAATCATCATCTAATTATAGAATGTGGCAAAATGACAGTGCTAAAAGTAGCTGACTAGGTTTACAAATAAGCTCCATCTCATTGGGAAAAGGATGGGAAGGGGTTTTGGAGAGAAGCCAATCCCCTCATGACCTACCATCTGTCCCCTATTTTTTGTATTCTCACATTATAATTTTTCTTTTTTTACTACTTTAGACCTTTTTAAGCACAATCTTTGATCAGATTGACCTATTTTTAATAGCAAATTAAAGATTTTATGAGTTAATATATAAAAAATAAAAAACATAAGTAATTTGTTTCTGTGTAGACACACTTTCTGTCATATATTAATTTGCTTTTACTACCCTCTGGTGCAACAACTTTTATGAAAAAGGAATGCCAATCCACATTCTATGCTTGATTTGCTTAATTATGTGATATACTTTGATGGGTGTGTAAATCTAGGATCTGTTCACTAGAAGAGTGAGACAAACTAGACATCATTAATTGGTGGTAAAAAGAAATTCATCTACCACTACAAAAAATGGCCTTTTAGTAGTGGTTCACTTATCAAGGTTACAAAAAACCACTACAAATGTCAAGATTTATAGCAGTTTTTAGCCAGACCGCTAAAAAGGAATACGTTGCTTCATGAGATAAGGCTTACATAAAATGTTGTTTTGTGGGATATAATTAAGCATGCTATTAGCTTTTTTTGCTATTACATCTACATGAGTTATGTAACACCCGTCTTACATACCCCTTTATTACGTACACGGAAGCGTTATCTTTCTTTACTTAAGGGTTGAATACTTATTCATGACTAATAAGTTGTTACTATCACCACATATCATAATTACTTCTATTACTTAGTTCCCATGATCCTAGTTACAGATGAATTCAAATTCACATATTCATTCATATATGTCAAGTGTAAATATTTTACATATAGTAAACATAAATACACTTGGCTCTTCAATTCTTCGTCTTCTTTCTTTCTGGTTCATCTTCAAGCATCCTTCTCTGTTTTGCTCATGGACCTATATAGTTGGTGGGGGAGGGTGACATTTTGGGGAATCTCAGTAGCAAACATTACAAACAAAGTATGTAAGATGAATACTAGTACATGATATGCTTGCCTTACATAGGCTCATGTTCACATAATGATATTCTACATGCTCAATGCTTCTTGAACATACTTATGACCACAGCAAAAACAAAAATAGAGCTTTATTCATTCATACATGCTTCATATAATTAAGCAAAGCAACACTGCAAATCAATACATAGCATAAGCATCACACACATGTATGTAATTTTACTACCTTTTTGACAAAGTCCTTCTTCTTGGCCCCTTTTCTTCTAACCACTAAGGCTTCTTAGAAATTCTTCCATTCTTTTTTTTCCTGACTTCTTATAGCCCTAAGATATATAATTATATCATTAGGGTCATTTTCCAAAGTCAAACAATGAGTTAAAGTGGTCAAATTATCCTAAAGGGTTAATTTCTACCCTTAGAGTTCAAAGAAATTACAATGTGCCATAACCTTTAGATTTACGCACATTTACCAAACCTAGCAGAATTAGTGAACCAACTTTGAAAACTCGTATCTTTTTGTACAAGTATCCAATTGCAATAGTTTAAAAGGCTATGTGACCCTTTTTAAGTTTATTTTAAGGGAAAAATATTTTCCTTATCCAATTGGACACACAACATTCCAAAATTACCATTCATTGGACATTCTCCAGAAACATGTCAATTTTCACATGACCAACTTCAAAAATACATAACCACAAGTGTACTACTCCAAATGACCAATCAAATTAAATCTTGATAAGTATACTTTCATTTTGAAAAATATCATGGGCATTAGACACCATTTAATTACTCAAAACCCAGTGCAAACATCTACCACGCAGGGAAACCCTAATTAGACAGCAACATTGTAACTTTACAAATTGTGTTCCAATGACCCAGAATTTATTCTTGTGGGCTATTGCCACATAGTTTTTCATGTAGAACACAATGGTAACATCAAAATGATCAAATTCCCATTTATTCATCATGTCCTCTTCAGACCAAAATTTAGGGTTTGATGCAACAATTACCAATTCACATTTCAACCACCAAACTTAGCTCATATGCCTCTAAAACAACATCAAATCACATGTATATGAGGAAAGCTTCATGAACTCTAATAAACCTTAAAATGCTGAAATTAAGGTAGCCAAAACAACCCACAAAAACGCAATCAACCAAAGCAACATATACATCAAAATGATGCTCTTGCTTACCTCTAGCTCCTTCCTGAGCTCTTTTCTTGATTCTCCATCTTTTGCTCTTGAAATATTGCTCACAACTCCTCCTCTTGAAAAACAAAAACCATATAAAATGAAGCTCCAGATGAGAGGAACAACATTTATACAGACTTTAAGAGCTAGAAGGTGATTTGGAAGGTCAAAATTAAGCTAGAATTATGACATTAAAGTTGTCTTCCTCTTTCTTTTTCCTCAAGCTTCTTGGACAAAATGTGCAAGTGAGAAAGAGAGTGGAAATGTAAGACCCTTAATTTATTTCCATATTTTTCAGAGTGTTTGCTCGTAGTTCATTGGGCACACAAGAATAGCATAAATATACTGATAAAATGTACATAATTATATTACAAAAATCCCAACAGGGTGTATTCATAATAATTATAGACCTTAAAATAATAAAAAGGCCTTCAAATGACCAACTGTCCTGCCTGTACTAGTCTGGAACCTAGTTATTGATAATTATGTTCTTCACTACTACAGAATATAGATTCTTCTACCCCAAAAGACGTCCCTTTTAAAAAAGAGAAGTAAAAAATATAGGCGATGGCTTTTTTATAATTCTGGGTGGGAACTAGCTAGCTTTAGGCATCCTAAATGTAAATTTGGACACCAAAAGGTACCCTTTAGACATCCCTTTTTGAATTTGTGACGTCTAAAATAATTCAAATTTTTGTCTTTTTTACTTTAGATGTCCCAAATTCAAAAAGGGATGTCTAAAGTAAAAAAAAATCACTTTAGACATCCCTTTTTGAATTTGAGACTTCTAAAGTAAAAAAAAAAGTAATTTTTTTTCTTTTACTTTAGACATTCCAAATTCAATTTGGGACGTCTAAAGTCCCACTTTAGACGTCCCTTTTTCAATTCGGGACGTCTAAAGTAAAAAAAAAATAAATTTTTTCTTTTCTAACTTAGACGTTTCAAATTGAAAAAGGGATGTCTAATGTGAGACTTAGACATCCCAAATTGAATTTGGGACGTCTAAAGCAAAAGACAATTTAATTTTTTTGTCACTTTAGATGTCCGAATTGAAAATGGAATGCCTAAAGTCCCTACTTCAGACATCCCTTTTTTAATTTTGGATGTCTAAAGTAATTTAAAAATTTACTCGCGAGTTGTATAAGGGATGCCCGTCCCTTATATTAAATATAAGGGACGCTTTCCTTCCTCTCTCTCTCTCACTCCACAACATTTTTCAATTTCTGAGAGGAGTTGCATAGAGAGGCCCACATTCTATTGATTTATATGGCTTCTTCTTTCAGTGTTCTCGCCATCCTCCCCACTCTCATCATGCCTTTCGGTGCCCCTAGCTACGATGGTAACACGTTCTTCATCACTTTTCAAATCTAACATGCCTGTTTGTTTATTATTATATAATTTCCTTTCTTTTTTCACAATCAGATCTGGTACAGTACATGTAGAGATGAAAAAAATGAATTTTTGAATTCTAAAGTTTCACTAAAAGAAGTTTGAACAAAGCTAGCAAAATGGTGGATGTGTGGTGATGCCAGAAAAGGAAATTCTAGAGACAAAAAGAGAATGGAGAAAGCTAGAATTTGTGTTCAATAAAACTATTCAAAGGATTCTCATCTGAAACTTGTGTTTGCTTCCATAATTGCTGACCTCAGCATCTGCAGGAAATTTGAAATTCAAATGATTTTAAACGTCCCTATTTTAAAAATGGAGCATCTAAAGTGTCAGTATAACACTGTAGATGTCCCTTTTTAAAATAGGGACATCTAAAATCTCGCCCCTTTATTTACGGACGTTATTGCTTTTTTTTACTACGTCGCTGACATAGACATCCCCATGTCTTTAAACGTCAAAAGACCTAAAAAGGGATGTCTAAAACATTTTTTGTAGTGGTGCTTACCCCTTGAGCCACTGCCTGTTGTTGTAAGCTTTATTTATTTATGGAAAGAGTGAGATACAAACGAATCTCAGTAGTAACAAATTATCAATCATATAAAATGCAATAAATAAACATGCCAAGTACCATATAATGCAACAGAATAATAACACTGTAAAACTCATAATCAAAATGTGCACATGTATTCAGGGCTAACTACTATTAAAACATGTACTTGTTCGTATCTCAGATGGGCTCAAGACCATGGACTGGGAATGTTCCCTTTTTGTACTTGGTCAAATAAATGGATCCCATTTAGGCCGTTTTCCCCCTCGATAGTACTTGTGCTTTTTCCACCCTAGTTAGAGAGTGCATTATACATATTAGAGAAGATGGCATACACAAAGCATATAAAAAATCACATGTTTATGAAAGATAGAGTTACTACCTGGAATGCGCCCATTCCTTACCTGCCTATCAATCTAATATACTGTGTTCTAGCTCAGGCACATGTTAAGTCCTAATATTCCAACTTCATAATAAATATGTTATTACTTATTCATGACTTATTTCTAAACTCATTGTTTGTTATCTTTACACTTAGAGTTCAAGATAATTTCATCATGCCATTACCTTTTTAATTTCTCCGCTTGACTAAAAGCTGCTAGAATTTTCATTAAATTTTGAAAATTCATAATTAATTCTAAAAGAAACTACATTGAATGGATCTAGTTTATCTATAAATCCCTGAATGTTCTATTTTAAGGAAAAATATCTCAAAGTATCAATTATAGCCACACATTTACCAAAAGCTCATCAAACTCAGACTACCACAGATTTTGTTCCAGATTCATGGTCAAAGTTTGAAAAGTCATATCTTTCAATCCATTAGTCTAAATGGCG
Source organism: Inga laurina (assembly GCA_963855925.1). Taxonomy (NCBI): domain Eukaryota; kingdom Viridiplantae; phylum Streptophyta; class Magnoliopsida; order Fabales; family Fabaceae; genus Inga; species Inga laurina. Next base: position 45,225,709 of record OY979708.1, read on the forward strand.
TATATTACCTATCCAATTAAAGCTCTGAATGTCTACTTTAAACATGTAAAGTTTCATAGGATTTGGACTAATTTTGGCCAATCAAAAACACATTACAAGTTCTTTGCCTCTCTAGAAAATGAATTTAGATAGATTTGAACATGAACTTCCAAAAATTCATAATTTCAACATATTCACCCAAAAATCACAACCACATGTTTTCCCACACAATGTTTTGTGTAGAATTCAATGAAAGGCTTAAAAATATCAAAATCCATCTCCTTCCTATGGTTCTGGTCAGACTAAGTCAGAACCCTAATTTCACTAAATTGTGTTCTTGCAAATTTAACGACAACAATCATTATAGATCATCACAAAACCTCTTTTAACATCATGATCATCATCATATGAACATCAATCCCTAAAAGAATCCCTCTAGCCAAAAATCAAGGTTTGAATATCTCAAGAAATACTCAACGAAATCACAAAATATACGATTCAAATCAGAGCTTATACATACCTCTTCTTGATTCCATAATTGGTTCTTGATTCTGACAACACCTCTCCCTAGTAGATGGCACTAAACACCTCTGATCCAAAATACAAAATCATAGATATGTTGCTCTCACTAAGAAGAACAATATTAGAGAAAACTCCAGAAGCTAGAAATGACGAATCGGAGGTGAAATTGGCTCAAGAGCTCAAGAACTTTCACTATTCATCCTTTCTCTTTCCTGTTCCATTTTCTCTTCATTTTTCTCATTTTCCTCTTCTTTTTTTAGGTATGGACGAAGTAATAGAGAGAGATGAGAGATAATTAGTCAATTTTACAACTTGCCCTTAGTTTGTGTAAAAATTACTAAGATGCCATTCAGTTGGATTTCAACCATCCAGTTTCTTTTCTCTTTGTTCTTATGTTTTCCAAATAGCTCTCCCTCTCTCTTGGTTCGTGTTTAGCTGAAAATGTCCTCTTGGAAAGAGCATAAGAGCTTTTAGAAAAAAATATCATCATTTACCTCCTCAATTAATATTATTTTATTGTAATTTTGAACATTTAAATTATTGACTTTTCTTCCTCCTTCTTATTTGGTTAGAAATGCTCCTTCTTGGCTTAATTCTTGGCCTAATTCTTGGCCAAGTATTTATTTTCCCTTGCTTTCTCTTCTTTTGGATGCAATATGGCCCTTAATTTGAAGAGAAAAAGGTATCTTACTTTATGGCCAAATGACCAATTTAGTTTTGCGATAAATTGTATCAAATCATGCCTTCTTCCCTTCTTGCCCCTTCTTAGACGTTTTTTGTCACTATAAGGGAGAAAGATGATTTGCTTTTGAAGAGCAAATCCTAGCCCTTCATTTTATTTCCAATCTTAACCTCAAGATATGGCAATTGTCTCTTTTTACCTTTTATTATGGCAATATTAATTCTCGTGTCATTTGTTCTTTTATTTCTCTTTGTTTCTTCTTTCTTGACACCATTCCCCTTTTCCTTTGGATCCGAGCTAGATTTTATGTCATTATGACACATCCTAAAGGAATCAAGTATTTTCTTGCGACTAATTCACACCAAAATTCATATTCTATTTCGAATGTGATAACTGTAAGCCATTCTGCTTCTCATGCCTTGCTGGGACACTTGCTAAACCAGGGTTTAACAGTCCACTTAATTCAAGCTTATTGTTAAGCCTCTAATCCTAAAATTTTGGGATATTACAAAAAATGATCTGATTTTTCTCTTTCCATACCCTTAAATGTTTAGCTAAAATTGGCCTAAGGAAATAAGGAAAAAGTATTAATCATGTGGCCACAATTTCATCTTCTTACACAAGCAAAGTTTAGTTACCATGTGTGGTAATTTACCATGGTAAATATGTTGACATTATTTTTCCTCTTTCCTCCTTGCTATAGATGAAAATAAGCTGCCCAAATGGAGGAAAAATTCTCGACTAATTGCCTTAATTTGCCTTGACATTGGTCAATAATTTTCCAAGTTGAAACTTTGACTTTTTGACCAATCTTCGCCTTTCTTTATTTGCCTTTCTTTGGATGTTTTTTGTGACAAAAAAGGATAGCAAATTTTGCTTTTCTTTCTAATAATTACTTCTTACTTTTGAAGAGTAAATCTTGGCCCTTCATTTTACCTTCCAATTTTGACCTCAAGATCAAGTGACAATTATCTCTTTTTCCTTTGATTATGGCAACATTATTTCTTTTGTCATTAGTTATTTTCTTTCTTTACATTTCTCTTTGTTTCTCCTTTATAGACACCATTTCACTTTTCTTTTGGATCCGAGTTAGGTTCTACATCATTTTAACACATCCTAAAAGTATCGGGTGCTTTCTTCCGACTAATTCACATCAAAATTCATATTCTATTCTGAGTGTAGTTTCTACAAGCCATTATGTTTCTTATGCCTTCCTGGGACTCTTGCTAAACTGGGGCTTAGTAGTCCCTTTAATTCACGCTCATTCTCAAGCCTCTAGTTCCAAATTTCAGATATTACAAGTTCAATATTCCTTCTTTTTTAAAATTTTTAGACTCATGCACTCCTAGAAAAAAAGGCTTTAAATTTTGTTGAAATTGGTTTTTAGATCAGGTTTAGGTCCGGTCTTATATTGACCAATTTAGAAAGTCTATACTTATTAAGATAAGACCAACAACTATTCTTAAAAGTTACCTTTTCAGACTGGTTGTTTAAACTACCCTTGTTAAAAAGTTTCAATTTATAATTAAAAAATGCCCACTCTTTAAACTAGGTAATTTTATACCCACTCTAAAAAGTGGGCATTTTTTTTAAGAAAATGTCTATTTTATTTTGTTTCATATAAGCCCTGTTGGATATTATGCAACATAAATTTGACAGACAGCCCTAAAAAATGCAATCAATATAAAAAATAATTATAGCTAATAATCATGAATATAAGCCTTATATTATTTGATAATTATTGAATCTTAATTCTGACATTTATTTTTTCAATTTCTTTTTGCTACCATTTTCCCCACCTCCAAAGAAGTTAGATGATTTGTGAGATATGTGAAATTTTAGGCAAGGCATCTGTATGTTGTTGACATATGATTCATATTGTGAGCATCCCTACAATGGAATGCAACTACTCATGGATTAGCCGCTAAGTTACCATACTTAGGCATTTTGATCCTTCTAGACCTCAAATATGAAAATAGCTCTACCTTACCCTAGTCTCAGGTGATAAAGGAGAATATTCTTATTTAATGAAACTAAGTATAACAATAAATATAAAAGTTAGAGAAATGGACTTCATATATGTGAATATGATCTCGTGGGGAGGTCTTGGTTGAGAAAGAAACTAAGCTAATGGCCAATTATAAGGAAGTAACCAGCTAGGTCGAAATACTAGTGACATGGTAAGGATTAATAACTCTAAGTTAGAGGATGAAAAACATTTGCTAGATGATCATCACTTGAAATAATAAATTTGTTGGACTAGGTGGTGATCCAATTCAACAATTTTTTTCTTTCAAGCATTGATCACACGTCACTAGTAACTCCACCTAGTCGGTTAGCTCCTTATTATTCGCCTTCACTTTGATTTCCATCTTAACCAAGACCTCATCATATGACCAAATTCAACCATATAAAATAAAGCTCTCAAGTCTATATATCAACCATGTTAGACTCAGCTTCATTAAATAAGACACTCTACCTTTATGATCTAAAATAGACATAGGCCAAAGCCATATTCTATATCTGAAATCTCAAAAGAGCCAAAATGCCTAAGATTAGTAAACTTGGCATCCAATCTAAGGGTGGCTGCATTCTGTAACACCCTAAATTTAATTCACTATATTCAATAAAATGGTGAATTTTGGAGAATGTGACATGCTGCCAGTGAAGATTTCTTATAAGGTAGTGAGTTTGTCATGTGGTTTTGGATGATCAAATGATAGACAAAAACTATGAAATTTTTGTAAGATAAACATAAACATCCTAAGCTATAGTTTGATAGGTAATGTGTAATTTTTGGAGCTGTAAGCAAAGAGTTGTGAATTTTTGAAGTTAGCCCAGAAAAACTGGCTATTTTCTAGAACAACATCCAAAGATTTTAATTCTGGAAATTGTGAGCTTCCAGTTCGTTAAAGACTATATTTTTCCTTGAAACTAGACTCAATATGGGTTTCATAGCCTTTAGAAGTGCTCCAATTCAATGTCTACAAATAGAGTTTTGATTTTTTAAAGTTTGTCCATAAAATATGCCAAAATTGCCACTAATTCAAAAATGAAAAAAAAAGTGATGGCAGATGTGGTAATTATTGGATAAATTAACATCAACCTATTTTACTCTTTTAATGGATCTTAGACGTGAACTTGGGATAACCAAAAAGGGAAGAGCATTGGTTCAAGTTTAATGAGATCATATCACACAATTACATGTAGATAATCTTAATTACTTTTGTGTTACAAAAGTCAAAATTTTGGTATTTTATTTAATTAAGTAATTTGAGCAAAAATATGAGATTTTAAAACATATTTCCCTTCATCTTTCTCCATAAACTGTTGACCATAAGAGAACAAGAGAGAGAGAGAGAGTTCAAGGGAAAGCCTAGAGAAAAGAGAAGGAAAATCTTAAGGTAAGACTTTATTTCCTTTGTGATTTGGCTTCTAGTTTGTGTAATATCTTCCATAAGCTTCTCTTCTCCATGGATTCACGTGTTTAACAAGATAAATTTCAAGGTTTGAGGAGGGTGAAGTTTCAGCTAGAGAGAGAAAGAAGGAGAAAACCAAAGATAACCTCATAAACCTTATATCCGTGTTGTAGATGTTGTTATTGTTCAAGTTGTTGGTGGATTTGTGGTTGGTTTGATTGGATTGGCAGGTTTGGGAAGTGTTAACCCTAAGGGGTTATGCCACCCAAATTTTCTCAAAATATTGGGTATTAGGTGTTTAAAAGGTTAATTAAGTGAATAGGAGTGAAAAGGAGTAAGCTTTTGGTGTTAGAATTCAAAAAATCCAATTTTTCATTTTATACTTGTATGTTTTGGCTAGAGCGAGAACAAGGGGAAGGAGCTAGATTTTCAATAATCTGATAATTCCGTTGTGTTCAGGAGGGAAAATTAGGTGGGCTTGATGTTGAACACGTTTTTAGAAAAGCCCTATAAAGCGAAATGACCAAAACACCCCTGAAACCCTAATTAAGGGTTGTCAAGGGCAAAATTGTCATTTAGCAGTGATTTTGAGGCAACTGAGGTCAAAAATGGATTCTACATGTAAAACTATGCAAGAATAGCCTAGGTCAAAATTTTTGGAAAAGTACGATCGGACTGGGTACAAAGGAGCCAGGTTAGGTCCCTAGGGGCATTTTGGTAATCTTTTGATATAGACGATATAACCATAAAAAACACTTCAGAAGTCTCTAAAGTGGTAAATGAATGGGTTTTAACCTAATTATTGTACATTTGGAATTTTAAGACTGGAGTGATTGCCCAAGCTGATTGACACGTAGTTCAAGGAGCTATTTAAGTATAGCGAAAAGGGATACTAGGTAGTAACTATATCCCTCATACATTATGCCACTATCTATATGGTTGTGTATGCCATTGTTTGTCTTTTAATTAATCAAAATGATTTTGGTGAGAAGGAGAAGATTGCCGAGAAGGGGCAGTTAGTCGAGAAGTGCACTTTTACCTGGTTGTTGAGTAACAATCCAACCAAGGTGTAAGAATAGTGGGATTTGAGCTTTACTCATGTATACATGCCATTACATTATTCATTAATTTATCCATATCTCCATGACATTTTTACTGTTCACATTTTTATATGAACGAATGTATGTTGCACCGGGATTCCTTGGAATCTCACCCTTTTTCATAAATAAATAAATATTCCAGTAGGAACCAGTGGCTCCAAGGACGAAGTGGTGAATATGAGCAATTAAAGGGTGTAGACCCTGAGAATGGAGTTGCTTGGTTATATTGTTTAATTTTTGTAGTTTGGATATTTTGGGACAAAATTTGTAAATATTATCAAACCCTGTAGGGAGGATTTCTGTATGTAAACTTGTACTTAATAACAGTATATTTATACTGTTTTTGTTTGCCTGTGGAACTATGCCTTTATTACTTTACACATATTGAAATGTTAAGTGGTTTTGACATTATTGGTATGAGAACTTAAAGAAGTTCTGGCATTATCAGAATGGTATACTGATATGGTCTTGTTTGCATGGTGACAGGAAAGCATGAGCTACGGGAGTTAGCAACATGAGGGATCGCTGGCATCTGTGAACCAGATAACACAGGATCTGTGAATTCCTGATGGACGGCAGTACATTGATTATTATGTAGCATGAGGCCTTTGTATAAGATGGATGGCCAGGAAGACAGTGCCAGCGGTACCAGTGTATGTTTCTGAGCCACAGCCAATGTCGCCGGCCAAATCAATATGTGGACAAACAGGACAGCCTCTAGAGGAGGACCTGAAGGAGGACCAGGAAGGGAAACCGATCGAGTGTGACTCCTCTAGAGTTGAGACTGTGTATGTACAGTATGACCTAAAGCCGAACTTGGAGATATGGGATTACATCAAGGGCAGAAATCACCGAGCACTATGGGAATATGACACTTCTAGGGGCCGGTATCTCTTATTTTTATAGGGCATGGAGTCATTGTACTGGACCTGAGATTAAATAGAGGTGGATTTGCTCAACGCATTTTGGGTCTTTACTACGATGGACTTTTTCCCAAATTCAGCTTACTAGAACTGGCAGAAGATTAATATTATTGTGAGAGGCCAGAACGCAAACTTTTGCAAGTTTCAGGAGCATATGACTAACCTAGTATAGAGGTACATGTTCATCAGGTGATGTAGGACCCAGTCAGCATATTTTGGGTGACCGAAGGTAGCCGATATGTATTTTGAGTCGAAGGCAATCATACGAAACTGGAGAACGGAAGTTGATAGAGCCAAAGTAAGTGTTTTTGATAGGTACATAGAAAGTTAAGCGTGCTCGTCCCAGGAAATCTTAGGATGGGTGACTTCTGGGAAGTTGCATTAACTTAAGTCATGTAATTTAAAAAGGACAAGTATATGATGTACAGTAGTTTAAAGTATGTGTGATGTTTCTATCTTTCTGTAACCACTACAAATATCTGTTCTATGTTATATCTCACATATCCATGTACCTGAATTATTATGAAATGATGAAATGCCCTTACGTTTATATGAAAATTTATTTCTTCTCTATTTTCATTTAGAGTGAGTTATAGAGATGGCACATCCTGGAAGAGGTGATAAGGGCCGAGGAAGAGGTAGAACGGGGGTCGGGATGGTAATAATGAGGAAGACCCGAGCGCCAGACCAGACCCAATCCAACAGCAGGTTACCATGATTGAGATCCGAAAGGAGCTACGAGACGTGTAGTAGAGGCAAGATAGTGTTGAGGATCTGGTTAGGGGTTGAGGTGATAAAGAAGATCCGCACGAGGAACCACCACCGAAGGATATTTTGACTAATCTTGAGGCAGACTTGCAGACCTGGGTAGGCAGGTTCAGTAAGCAACAACCTCCTATCTTTAGGGGTAAATTTGATTGACAGATAGTTGAAGATTGACTGTCATGTTTAGAGAAGATCTTTAATATTCTGTTGTGCCTAGACAAGATCAAAGTCCGACTAGCTATCTATAAGCGGAAGGGTGATGTAGACCGATGGTGGAAAAATACCGAGTTGGTTCTATGGGGCAGGAATATTCCAATGATTTGAGAACTATTCCTAGAGAGGTTTAATGAGAAATATTTTCCTCTATTTGTCAAGTGTCAAAAAGAGAAAGAATGTCTCAGCATCCAATAAGATAGTGAGAGCTTTGATAACTATCTCGCTCAGTATATTCGATTGTCTCGATATTTGGCCTATCTCAAACAACGAGATGATGAAGAATAGAAGGTTGACATGATGATAGAAGGATTGAAGCCAGAGCTAAAAGAAAAACAGGTTTTAAAGCGCTTTACAGAGTTCAACCTAGTAGTTGAAGAATGTCGGATTACTAAAAGAAATATGTTGAACTTAGCTCCTAGAAATACAGGAAAGTGTGCGTCAGGAAATGGTGGTTCATCATAGAAATAAGGTGCACCTTCAAGGGGTGACAACAAGTGGCCAAATCATACTAGGGGCCGTGAAGGCCAATGCTTTTTAGGAAACAAAACCTATTGGCATTGACATAAGACAATTCACCCCAGTAAATCTTATAGTGGTTTTCCATTAAGACCAGATCCAACCAAGCCGCATACTTGTTTCTAATGCCCACAGAAGCATTAGCCTGAGGAGACAAGGCCCAGGGTTCCAGGTAGGGTCTATACATTGACAGAATAAGTAGCCAGAAAGTCTATGGAATTAATACAAGTTATGGTTTTTGTTAATGGTGTTGGACTTTGGGCCCTTGATGGGCCGGACTATTTGATTAGGATATAAGTAGCCTAATCAAATAAGAATAAAATCAGTATTAATTGCATATCGGGGAATAATTTAGTAATAAGTATGGATTTGTTAATTGAGGAACAAATCACCATGATTAAGAAATTAATTGAGAATCAATTAATTTAATTGCTATCTTGGAGGGCAAGAAGGAGTGCACACGTTTCCTAATTAGTGGCCTCCATAAACCACTATAAATAGAGTAGCCTCCTCAATTGCAATTCACCCCGCCATTGAGCTTTCTAGCAATCTCTTCTCTCCTACCATCTTTCTGGTTATGGTGATCTGCTGTGCAAATTATAATTAGGCTGTAGTAGTCTAATAATTGTGTGGGCACAATTATGGAGAATTGGAGCCTTGACCCATATCTGAACATGGATTCGCCCCGGTACGCCAGTTCTTTCCCTCTATATTTTTCTATCACAAATGTTGCAACAAAGGACAAGACAGATAGAGATGTGAGAATAATCTCATTAAGTGGGAGGTATATTGCAATTACATCTAAGTAAGTAGATGTAAACATGGCAAAGAGGAGCTAGATATTGTAGCTAGACACTATATGAGCTCATATGGTCAGAAGGGCCTATGAGAAGGAGAACCTAGTTAAGAGACAACAATATGAAATAAAGTTTTTGAATGTTCTTTTTCCATTGAATTTAATGATTAAATTTTTTATTTTTGGAATTGAATTAAGAATATTCGCTTCCTGTTTTCATGAACATTCATGTTGATTAGATGATATTGTATTATTATCTTCTTAGTATAAATTTTTTTGATTGAGTGGGAGTTTCTAGAATGCGTCTATCAATCCTAAGGGGAATATGTTCAATCAAGACTATGGTTAAAAGGGTGATAAGCTAACTAGCATGATTGGGATAGGAGGCAACATAGTTGCCTCCTGAACATGAAACTAGTGAACTTATTATCTAATTATCCTTTGTCTTGTTTGAATAAATATGATTTGTATACCATAATCGTCTAAGTGATCAATTATGACCAAGTCTATTTGATTGAGCTTACGAAGACAAGCTCAATAGAGATGACTATGGAGTTAGAAACTCTCAAATCTCTTTTTCATTCAGGAAGAATGAGATGTCAGGGACATCCTACCAACTAGTCTTTAGCATTTAGAGGCTAAAGCAACCGAAGGATACAAAAGGTTTATGCTATCAAGCATAGAAAGAATAAAACTACTTAAACTTATAATGCTACGAGCAATGTAACCTTATCCAAGCCGTGTAGATAGTATTGGAAGATAGTGGAATAGGTGATCTTCTTCTATAAAGTTAAAACTAAGTTAAGTTTTATATTAATGTACTAAGTCCTAACATGTCGTTTAGCCAACACTTGAGGCAAGTGTCAAACTAAGAAGTTGAGACAAACTAAATGCCAAGTTCTTTCTAACAAACAACAAATGTATGTTGTGATAAAACATCTCCCGGTGAGTGGGAGGAAGCAATGTCTCCCAATGAGTGTGAGTGAGCCACGTCTTCTAGTGAGTGGGCATATACAAAAGTAAATATTGCCCCTGATATGCATATTGTGACCTTCAGCAATGTGATTCGCTACATTGAACTTGAGGGTGAAAGACTAAAGGATCCAAGATCAATCAGTCAGATGAACTTAGCTAAAGAGTGGGAGGATTCATCCTCTAAGCCTAAGGGCAAGAAACCTATAAGGTAAACTTGATCTAGAGGAGGTCAGATGGCTTCTACAAAGATGAAATGCTACATTGATAATCCTTAAGGGTTGTAAAAGTGGCAATCCACATGAGTTGTGGATGTTTCACAGAAGCATATGGCTTCATGTCAAATGTAAAGCAATAAAGAGATAGAATTAAGGGATTGGAACTTGCATGTTAACTCTGCATAGATAAACCACCCTGATTCACTCCATGCAATTGCAATTGACAAATCACATATTTGTTATCTCTTTAGTTAAGGATCGATGGGACTATGATTCTCAAATCCTTCGTTTGTTTTTGATTTTTTTAGGGATAAAAGATTCCTTTTCTTGCCACATGTACACATTGATCAAAGGAAATGATCAAAATAGAAAAAGAGTATGTGCTAAACAATGTGTGTTAAAGGGTTAATACCCTTATGAATAATTTGAGAACTTATTCTACCTGGCGATAGAGACAAGGAAACATTTTTTAGAAAATCCACTGCAATTGGAAAACTATGACGTTAGTGAACCAATAAACGTAAGGGAAAAACATAGAGCTTGGTGTTTCATTAACGTTGTGAACATTTAATCGAAATACAGTAATGTTTACTTGATATTTTGGCAAGTGTGAAGCTGTTAGATAATGGCTGAACTAGTCAGGAATCAGTTAAACTAAAAGGATAAGACCTTTGTCGAACTAACGAGGGTGAAAGACACCCACATGATTAGGTCAAGCTACTCTGTGTACAAGAAATACATTGTTAGGTAACTATTAATACCTATAACTCTTCAACATAATAGATTTGTGAAATTGAGAGATAGACCTCTCCTTGACATAGTTAAGTAAATAATGGCATAAGTGAAACTATCAACCATATGTTGGTATGTAATCTCACAGTTATTATCTTTACACTTAACCAAATGCCCTCTATATCAGTCATGACCTTACCCTATGAATCATAGATAGGCCTTAGATCAGGCCTAAGCTCATTGAGACCATAAGGGTCAAGAACTTCATATCTATAATTCTTCCTATGAGTAAGGAAGATTGGGGCCGAGGTGTGCAAGGTATTTCTTGGTGAGATGACCTGAGAATTTGACAAGACACATCTTCATTAGTAAAAATGATGGTGGTTAATGACTGAGAGAAAACCGTGGGACACAACAGTCATAAAACTCAGATTTCCTAGCAGGAAATAAGTATTAATCATATTGAATCTCTTTAAGAGGTTCAAAATTGACAAGGAATAACCAAGTGTTCCTAAGTTCACTGATCCAAATGGGAGGATTAAGACCATTTTCATAATGAAAAAGGCAAGAGGTAAGTTACGAGAGAATTACCTCACTTATACATAGGAAAAGAATCCTATGAAATCTACCTCGGAGCAAATTGTCATATTGTGTATGACTATAAGAGGATAGATTTCCTAATGGATTAAATGCTCTCTTCATCATTTAGAAGGTGATGACAACTACCTATAAGTGTCTGAAAGACATTAGAAGGACCTGCTAAGAAGTATTGCAAAGTGTTATGCAGGAGGATTTGGATTCTCTTTGAGCCAAGTACATGTTTGGGCAATTTGTCACCTAGCCAAGAGGCAATTGGTAACAAGTAGGTTCTCAAATCTGTTGGGGGCATATAAAACCTAAAACACTTAATGGCTAATGGGTACTACAATAGAAGGTTGTCCATTGTGCATTTTAACTCTAAACTTTAGTAATGACAACAAGCTTAGTCTTAAAATTACATCAAGATGATGTGAAGGCCACTTTCCAATTTTGAAATTTTAGAAATTGGATTATGAACTCTACATGAAGCAGTTTTAGGGCTTCATAGAAACAATCACCTAGATAGTAGTACATGAGGTTTCATAAGGTGAAAGCCTCACTAACTTTGAGATTGTCGGATTTCGGGCGTACCTAAAGTGTCATTTTGAGTTCTTCCGGTACCCACGCGAGTCGAATCACCAGGATTTCGACTATAACACACAACAAAAGCACAAGAAGAGTAGAGAGTTCTCAGAGAATATTTTTTGTCTCTGTGTGTTTTTTCTGGTGTATGTTCTGTATACTTATCCACACACAAACACGTTTTTTTTCCTCTAATAACTGTTCCCTCCAAATTATACGGGGAACTGCTTTCTCCAGGTTTTTAATTTTTGAACCCTTTGGGGAAAATTACAAATAAATACCCCACATTTGTCTGGGTATTTTATTTTGCCCCAAAACTCAAAGCTTAATGGGTTTGGGCCTAATCCACCAAGGGTGGACTAAGCCCAATTCCCAACATCTCCCACCCACACTTGGTGGATTGGATGTCATAAGAATTGTCTCTCTCTCTTTCTTCTTTCATACTAGGTGCTTTGCCGTGACCGCATGGGCATGACGTCTCCTAGGTGTTTGTACTAGAAATCCTCTCATAGGACCAGCACAAGACAACCTTTCTTTGTGTAGCTTGAATTTTAATATTATGCCTCATATGTCCTAGATATACCAATATACACTTCCACATGGCAGGTCTAATACCTCTCAAGTCAAGATAAAACTTAGATTGCCTTTTCATATGCTTAGTGTCCACACTTATGAAATTACCAAATATTAATATCATAAGGGACATGTCTCAGACACCAACATAGGTGTGTATATTTCAGGTAACCTTCCTTTCACTCATTTATCATTTTGATATACGTCAATCGCTTTCCTAACATAATACCATGGATTGTATCAGTCGTAATCATAGGACAAATGTTAAGGTAGCAGTCGCTGAAGTATACCTCCATGACAATGTCAAAGTCAAAGGACATCACAGAAGTGTTTAACCTTCTTAGGACTCACACAGCAATGAACCAGGGATCCATTCACTTGCTTCCTATTTGCGGTTCTTTCGCACATGTGGTATGAATCACATGCTACGGTGTTACTCTACACTATAAGAGCGTACGTTGTTTTGAAACTCATCATTAACACTGTACAGACATGAGTTTAGATGCTCCCAGTATCTAAACCCAAATTCTTCTACTCCATTTATCTATTATGACGTCAATATTGAAGAATTTGTTATCTGGCAACAGGCATCATAGAAGTGGGTATCCATGATTCGATCCACATTTATATTATGTCTTATTGGATCTCATCTCGATATACTACACTCTTATCGAGGTGACATAATTTGTGTTTCTTCTCTACCATATCAACATTCCTGCTGCTTTACTGGTGAACACAACTGTCTCATCTTTGCATACTCTTCTTGAGTATCAAAGGCGGTTGCTCGTGTGAGAGAGCCAACCTTACCTGCCTGTACGACATACTAGACATTGTATACCTTTATATAGACACATAAAATTTTATGAAGAAACATTTTCATTAATCATAAACATGTTACATAGTGTCTACAAGTTTACATTTTATGCATCCCAATAGCCTTCACATGTTTGTCATACATTTCCTTGGCTATGGGTTTGGTTAGGGGGTCTGCGACCATACTCTTGGTCGAAATGTGTTGTACAGTAACAACTTTCTATGCTACATAATCTCTCACAAAATTATACTTTATATCTATATGTTTAGTCTTGCTATGGTATTTGGGATCTTTCATATAGGCTATGGCAGCGGTATTGTCACAATACACTAACACCGGATTTGTGCTTTCATTTCCAAATCCAAGATGTTCAATGAATCTCTTCAGCCATATAGCCTCTTGCACTGCTGAAGTGCATGCCACGAATTCAGCTTCCATAGGATGTAGGGCAATGCACGTCTGCTTCTTGCTTCTCCAACATATGACGCCATTGTTCAGCAAGGTGTATCCTGAAGTCGATCTTCGTTCAACTTCATCTCCACCCAAATCAGCGTCAGAATATCCAACTAAGTGCAGATCGCTTCCTTCATAGTTGAGTACATAATCTGACGTGCCCTTCAAGTATCTCAAAATCCTTTTCACTGCTTTCCAATGTTGCTCACCAGGATTTGACTGGAATCTGCTAACCAGTCCAACTGCGAAACAAATATCTGGCCTTGTACACAACATTACGTACATCAAACTTCCAACGGCACTAGCATAGGAAACCCTTTCCATTTTCTTCTTTGCTGACTCAGTTTTGGGACACATATCAAGACTTAAGGTTACACCTGAAGCTACTGGGGTATCTAAGGGATTGCAGTCTCTCATGTTGAATCGCTCAAGAATTTTCTTGATGTAATTCTCTTGTGAAAGAGAGAGAATTCTTTTAGAGCGATCCCTTTGGATTTTAACTCCAAGTATATATTCTGCTTCACCCATGTCTTTCATCTCAAAATTCGATGATAACCATTCTTTAATAGCTAAGACCGACTTTAGACTATTTCCATCTAATAGTATGTCATCTACATATAAGGATAATATTACAAAATTACCCTCAAACCGCTTAATGTAGACGCAGTGGTCCTCTTCAATCATTTGAAAGTCATAAGAGGTTATTGCTCTATGAAATCTCAAATACCACTGTCTGGATGATTGTTTCAGTCCATAAATGGACCTCTTGAGCTTACAAACTCTACTCTCCATTCCTTTCTTAATGAAACCTAATGGTTGTTCCATATAGATTTCTTCATCCAGATCACCGTTTAGAAATGCGGTTTTTACATCTATCTGATGCAGTTCTAGATCTAAATTATTTACTATTGCCAGAATAAGTCTTATAGAATTGAAACGTACAACAGGTGAAAAGGTATCCTCGTAATCTATACCTTCCTGTTGTGTGTACCCCTTTGCAACCAATCGAGCCTTGTATTTGTCAATTGATCCATCAACTTTTCTTTTAATTTTGAGAACCCATTTGTTCCCAATGGCTTTTCGCCCTTTTGGTAGATCAACTAGTTCCCAAACTTGATTCTTCTTCATTGAATCAATTTCTTCCTCCATTGCATTCTTCCATTCATCCTTAGCAGGGCCTGATAAGGCTACTTGCATAGAACGAGGCTCATCATCTCCGTCTGGAGTAACTATAAGTGCCTCTCCTTCTATAGAGAAGCGTCTCCTAGGTACATTTCCCCTGTCACTCCTTCTTGTGGGAACTTCTTGTCTCTTTCGCTTCTCTTGTCTAGGCCTTTGTAAAGGCCTTTCTGAGCTCCCACTCAAGTCAATGTATTGAGATGATTGAGGATCATTAGTCTGATTTTGTTCTGTACTACCTTGTTCTTGTGTTTCATAAAGAGATACTGTACGATCAATATCTCCCCTGCTAGGAAATTCATTTTCTAGAAATACGGTATCTCTTGATTCAATTTCAGTCATAGTTCCATCTTCGTTTTCACCTATGAAAACATATCCTTTTGATTGCTCAGAGTATCTTATAAAGATATACTTTTTTCCTCTAGGACCCAATTTCCCATACCTATGGGAATCATTATGAATATACGCAGCAGACCCCTAGGGTCTGAGGATATTTAAATCTGGCTTGCGTTTTGTCCATAACTCATAGGGCTTAGATGCGACTGATTTTGAGGGCACATGGTTAAGAATGAAGGCAGCCGTTAGTAAAGCATCACCCCAATATGAAATTGGTAGATGTGCTTGAGCCATCATTGACCTAACCATGTCTAGAAGAGTTCTATTTCTTCTTTCAGGAACTCCGTTTTGTTGTGGAGTGCCAAGGATGGTTAGTTGCCTAATTATCCCTTTTTCTTCACAGAGCTCCTTAAAATGATCAGATAAGTATTCACGACCCCGATCAGTGCGCAAAGCTTTAATTTTACAATCCATTTGATTCTCTACTTCGGTCATGTACCGTCTAAAGCATTCAAGAGCTTCAGACTTGTGTGAGATCAAATAGATGTGACCATATCACGAATAGTCATCAATGAAGGTAATGAAATACCAAGCTCCGTGTCTCGCCCTTACACTCATTGGACCGCATATATCAGAATGGATTAATTGCAACGGAATCTCAGCTCTAGTTCCCTTACCGAAAGGTTTCCTAGTTGCCTTACCAGCTAGACAATTCTCACACAAGGACATTTCCATATTCGAAATTTCACCTAGCAAACCTTCTCTAGCTAGTTTAATCATTCTATTTTAATTAATGTGTCCTAGTCTAGAGTGCCAGATATTCATAACAACAGTAATATTGGAGGAAATAACGAAAGAGTCATGCACATTAAAATTACCAACAATATCCATAACAAAGAACTTTCTAGAAAGGAAAGCTAAACCAAAAAAGGTCTTGTTGTTAAAAATGTCTGCAACTTTGCCATGAAAGTTTACATCAAACCCATAATCCAATAAACAAAGTACTGAAACTAAATTCCATCGGATGTCAGGTGCATGAAGAACATCATGTAGGATCAAAGTCTTCCCACCACGCAAAGGTAACTTGCAGGTGCCAATTCCTTTGACTTCGATCTTTGCATTGTTGCCCACGTAAAGCCATTTCCTTAGATGCGGCAACCGACGGTATTCCACGAAGGATCCCTGATCCCTCGTCACATGGTCTGTTGAGCCTGAATCCAAAATCCAAGAAGAACAAACAGGTTCTGTTAGAAAAGAAGTACTTAAAACAAAAGAAATGTGTGAATTCACATAATCCACTAGTACCTTTTCACGGTCGTTTCGCTCGGTACAGTCCCGTGCGAAGTGACCCATTTTCTGGCAGGCGTAACACTTGACCTTATTCAGGTCAACTTTCTTCTTCCCGCCTTTCTTTCCTTTCTTCTTGAATTGCTTTCTACACTTTTTGAAATTAGAGCCATCCTTCTTGCCTTTCTTTTGTGGTTTCTTGCCCTTTTTGGAATCGGGCTTTGCTTTAGAAGGACCAGCATTTTCAGTGTAGTAGGCTTGACCAGAAGCCTTATACGCCGCAAGGCGTTCATCCTCAAGCTCAAGATGTTTGACTACATCATCAAAAGTGACGATGTTGTCATTATGAGTTAAGTTCACTTTCATGTGCTCCCAGCTAGAAGGAAGCGACCTGATTACAGCCTGAACTTGCTATTCATCAGTCAAGGTGTGTCCAGCTTCCTGAAGTTCTCTGATCATATTGGACATCTCTCTCAGATGCTGCTTCATAGGAGTATTTGCTCTAAGCTTGTAGGTATCAAACTTGATTGTCAACCTTCTAAGCTTAGTGGTTGATGTGCCACCAAACCTATCCTTGAGTACAGCCCACATAGCCTGAGCAGTTTGGTATTTCTCATATTGGCACATCAGGTCATTCTCCATTGTGCTCAATAAGGTGACTCTTGCAATGCTGTTCTTCTTCTTCCACGCTAGGTAAACTTCCAAGTTTCTCCTGTGCTGAATAGTAGTCCTAGCTTCAGGTTCCACTAAAATAGTGGTTAGTGGTTCAACAGCCTCTTGTTCCTCCAAAATGTACTGCACCTTACGATGCCAGATGTCCCAGTTGTCCCATTCAGTTTCTCCCCCTTATTCAGTTCAGCAATGATCCCTTTCATGGCCATTTTTGTCAATTCTGAAGTGACGTTTTTCACATTTAGAAACGTTGTTCTCTTTAAGAGAACGTAACCAAAATGATTATGTAGCATAGCACGGTATACAATGTATGTACTTATATCATTCTTGACCAGAAAATAAGTTCATTACTAGATCCATAATCAGGAGAATACGTTTGTACCTCCCATCATACAAATACTAGCAACTTATTATTTTCCAAAAAAAAATTCATATAAGTACTATAAATAAATCATTAGCTTTTAGAAGTTTCACCTTCTAATAGCTCCCACTCATCAGGGATACATGGTATCATAATGCATAATTAAAAATTAGCATTGTATGACAAACATAATTCATTACCATAATTCATTACATGAAAATAATACCATGTCCATACATAAAACATACAAACAATAACATTTAAAGTCATATTCTCAATACAAACAACATAAATGCAAATAGTAATATAATACACCATTAAACGTCAGAACAACAATAATCAATTATGGCTTTCCTTAATTTCCTAAAGAATCTTTTCTTTTTCTTCATGAATTTTGTTGTTTTCGTCACATCATCAACCCAACCAACAGTCATTGGAAATGTGCCCCTTGCCTTTACAGCTGCGCGATACTTCATCATTACGCTCACATAGAACTCTGCACTCTTTTTGTCTTTTATGCTTTCCACATAATTCGCAATGATTGAGTATATGATTTTTATATCATTTATTCTAGCTGTTTTGTCCGCTTCAAGTTCAGCTATCTTGTCAGCCATAGCAGCAGAATAGGGTTGATCGACCTCTTCTTCCAAATTTTGAGGTTCATCAGGACAGGAGGGCACAGACTTAGGTCCAGAGTTAGAGTAGACCACTTGAGGTTCCACTGGCACAGGCTCCAGAAAACCTTCTTCAGGATCTTCCTCAAAAAATTCTTCAGGATCTTCCTAAAAAACTTCATATTCTTCAGGTTCTTCTTCGGGATCCTCTTCAGGATCATCCATATGAGCTTGATCGTCCACAAACTCAATGCTTAATGACCCATACTCAAGTGTTTCAGTGCTGTTAGAAGCCTCTTGCTTCATCTTTGACCTACATAAAAAAATGTAAGTCATTATCATGATTTTAAATGTATAAAAAACATTTAAATAAGCACTAAAACCTCACAAACAGATCCTGAATTGCCCTAAAAATAGGCAAATGGCACATCAACATGAAGATCTCGAATTTAGGGATTTTTAGGACCAAACAGCGTCTCAAACGGAGGTCCCACGCGCCCACACGAGTCCCAAGAAGGAGAAAATCTGGAAAAAAAACACACTCTCACTGAAGGCGCGTGAAGTGCACGCGCCACCTTGCTGCCCTCCGATTGTGACACGCGCCATCTGGATGGACTCCACGTGCCGCCAGCAGTCGGCCTATGTCCGCCACGTGTCAATTGGGTCTGCCACGTGGCCACACGCACCACGTGGCATTTCTGCTCCCTTTTCCTTTTTTTTTTTTGGGTTGACGGGTCGGGTTGGGCCTTTACCCACCGACCCGATCCCATTTTTTTTTTTTAATATTTGGGTTCTGGGCCACGGATGGCCCAATAAATTTTTTTTTTAACTTCTCTGCACCGGATCGGGTTAGGCCGTTCACTCGATCTGGTTTTTTTTTTTGAGAAGGCGCAAAACGGCCCGATTTGGTTTTTTTTTTAAGAAGGCGCAAAACGGCGCCGTTTTGAATCGCTAGAGGTTGTCTTCAACCTCCAGCCGGGTCGACCCCGACCCGATTGCATCCTCGGTTCGAGTCCGTCGACCCGGTACCTTTTCTCCTCAGTAACTTCTCCGTCCGGCGTCTGTTTTGCGCGTTCTTGGTGTCCATCTTCATCGTTTTTTTGAGTTCTACGCAATGGGATTATTTTTAAACCCTAAAAACCTCATTTTATGGTGACCCAATTCAATTCTCTTTTTGGTGTTATGCTTCTTTTTCTGGATTTCGCACAACCTATTGGTACTCTTGTTCTATAGGCTTAGGATATGTTTTATGATGCTTTTCAATATTCTAATGCTCATAGAACCAATAAATTATCATACAACTGAACTTTACAGACAAAGCAGAATGCACAGTAGAGCACCGAAAAAAAACTGAAAAACGCAGAACGAATCTCAAGTTCAATTTCATATTTTCGTTTAAACACATGAACTGGAATTCTCATACAGAAAGAGATATATTCATGAACTTCAAATGAAATAAACAGACAGAAAAAAGAAATTTTATATATTCATTCATGATAAAAAAAAAGCGTAGACGCAAAGCATATTTTCTGTTCATGAACGCACAGTATGGCAGAAGCAACATTCGGACAGATTGAAAAACCATGCTCTAATACCAATGTCGGATTTCGGGCGTACCTGAAGTATCGTTTCGAGTTCTTCCGGTACCCACGCGAGTCGAATCACCAGGATTTCGACTATAACACACAACAAAAGCACAAGAAGAGTAGAGAGTTCTCAGAGAATATTTTTTGTCTCTGTGTGTTTTTTCTGGTGTATGTTCTGTATACTTATCCACACACAAACACATTTTTTTTCTCTAATAATTGTTCCCTCCAAATTATACGGGGAACTGCTTTCTCCAGGTTTTTAATTTTTGAACCCTTTGGGGAAAATTACAAATAAATACCCCACATTTGTCTAGGTATTTTATTTTGCCCCAAAACTCAAAGCTTAATGGGTTTGGGCCTAATCCACCAAGGGTGGACTAAGCACAATTCCCAACAGAGATAATCGAAGAACACTACATGAGTACCAAACGCTCTAATAATGATTCTTTATGAAGTCATCCTTTGTTAAATGACATATGTTTAGCTGAAACAAGTGTCAAGGGAGTCAAAGGAATAAAGGATCAAAGAATCCTTAAATTCTGAGTTGAGAAAATCATGGGTTGAGCAAATATCTTGAATGACAAGGTAAACAGAGATTGCACAAGGAAGATATACTCTTTGCTACCTAAGACATGTACAAGTATGATCTTTAGGCATCCAAGCATGCCAAACTATAGACCCATGGACACCCCTGAAGTCCAGGGCATAAACCTAAAGAGGTTATGTGTCCTATGAGGAATCCAATATAAAAAAGGTGGATAGAGTCCTATGTAAGACTATTATTGGTAATATAAATGTACATATTGGTGTACATAAGACCAAATATTTTTTGTCAGATTTGGAAGCTGTTTTTTTGTCCTGCTATAAAATGGGTTATGAGAATAACCATGGATTAAGTTGTAAAGACAACAACTTTCCTTTGAATGGATACTCCAATACAAGACCTAGGCAAATGGTGATGGAGTAAGGAAATATACAAAGTATTTTTTTCCTGTTATCCATGGAAATAGAACACAGGGCATGTTCTTCCATCATTTAAAGTGCCATCTGGCTAAAGTAATTCCTTTGAGAGATTGGGAATGAATGGTGGATAGAAGGATCCAAACGATAGCATCTTATGATGAGGATCCTAAGTATCACAGCAAGGCAAAACAACTTTTTGATATATCACTATGAGAGATATGCTTTCAAAGAGGGAAAGTGACAGTTCAATGACCTTCTACTGACATAATGTTGTTAGATCCCCTTATTGAGCCCATAGCTTGATTTTCATGGAGTTAGTGAAAATCTTGGGGCGCAAATAAAATGTAAGGTCGTGAATAAATATAAAAGAAATAATATGTATGTTATGAGCAAATACATATAAGTTATACAAGTTTGTATGTCGTACAGGTCAGAAGAGTTTGGTTCACTCAATGAACAACCATCATCCTATGTTTTGCAGGGGCATGGGAGGGTAAGATGAGCAAATGATCACCATGAGATGGTTAAGAAGAATCTTTGTGTTTAAGTCACCTTAGTTAGATTGAGATGAGATATATATGTGTACATATACACATAAAATGAATCAGAGCATGAATACAGACCTGTAGCCAGGCAAATAACTCTTTCACAAATGAGATTGTAAAAGAGATATTGTGAAAAAGAAAGTTCTGGTTCAAATGTTGAGTACATCTTGGAACTAATGTGTATACGGTGAAGGATAAAGAAATCAACATATACGTCAAACCATTCACTGTAGCATGCGATTCATACTGCATGTGCTTACGAGTTAGACTGCAATACGGGATGAAGGTGAAAGATCCCTAGTTCACTACAGTGTGATTCCCAGGAAGGAAAAATCCTTCCACGATGCCCTTAAAACTTAGGCGGTATCTTGAAAGCTTGGTTTGGTGACAGCTACTTTAGCTGAAGCTCCATTATCACACTCGATTTATTCAGACGAGTGAAAACTAGGAAAGTGACCAAGTCGAGATGGACTGATGTTTAGTCAAAAAGGAAGATTTACTCCTAGGTACATAAGATGTACTAGCATCTGTGGTCGACCCCTTACTAGCTTTATGTGTAGATAGTAAGTGCGGATACTATGTTCTTGGAAGGCAATCTGAGTTAATCAATATATTAACTCGAGAGGGATTAGATATGCCATGAGTAATATGTATGGGAGAATCTGGGGCATATGAGGCAATGAACATATAGCTTACAATTATATATAAAGGGTGTCCTTGGATGCTGATCAAATATGAGGGATTTCTAGTATCACAAGCACCAAATCTTAAAGACATTTATGCCCACACGGTCACGGCAGATGCCAAGTATGAAACAAGAAAGAGTAATGCACGTACGATAGGAGGCCCATCAAGTGCGAGTGGGAGATATTGGACTTTAGGTCCAAGTCCGCCCTTAATGGGCCAGACTATTTAATTAGGATATAAGTAGCCTAATCAAATAAGAATAAAATCAATATTATGAGTTTCTTGTGATGCCATTTAGGTTGACCAATATACCTGTTATGTTCATGGATTACATGAATCGAATCTTTTATCTGTATCTAGACCAGTTCGTAGTAGTCTTCATTGATGATATTCTGGTGTACTTGTAGAGTAAGGCTAAATATGAGCAACATTTAAGAACTGTGTTGAATAAATTGAGAGATAAGAAAATATATGCCAAGTTGAGCAAATGTGAATTCTATCTTTCAGAGGTTAAGTTAATGGGCCACATAGTCTCACAACAAGGGGTCTCAATTGATCCTAGCAAGGTGTAAGTAGTACTGAATTGGAACAGGCCAAAGACTGTATTTGAAATACATAGTTTTCTGGGTCTTGCCGGGTATTATAGAAGATTTACACAAAATTTCTCCAGAATACCTTTGCCATTGACAAAATTGACGCTTAAAACTCAACATTTTATGTGGGACGATAATTGTGAGAAGAGCTTTATAGATTTAAAGCAGAGGTTAATGACAACACCAGTACTGACGATCCTAGATCCACAGTTTACATATGTTGTGTATACAGATATTAGTGGGCATGGATTGGGATGTGTGTTGATGCAGCATGGCCGAGTGGTGGCATATACATCTCGTTAGCAAAACCTCATGAATTAAATTATCCCATTCACGATCTTGAGTTGGCGGCTATTATGTTTGATTTAAAAATCATGATACATTATGTCTATGGTGCAACCATAGAGCTGTACTCTGACTATAAAAGCTTGAAATATCTATATGATCAGAAAGAGCTAAACATAAGACAGCGTAGGTGGATGAAGTTGCTAAAAGATTACAATATGGAGATTAAATATTATCCAGGGAAGGCTAATGTCATTGCTGATACATTGAGCCGTAAATCGGTGCAGGTGGCAACCATAATGATTCATGAGAAGAAATTGAACAAGGTTTTCAAAGATCTAAATCTATTTAATCAGATTCTGATAGGCTACAGTGTCAGTCAGGTGTACAATGATATGACAGCAGCAATTGAAGAAGCACAGCTACGGAATAGACAAGCATTGGCTATCAGAGAAATAATTGCTATAGGTGAAACTCAAGAATATGACTTGTCACCAAGCGGGCTAGTAGTCAGGTATTAAAAGTGGATATATGTTTCACTGCAAATAGAGCTGAAATGTCAAATTCTGGAGGAGCCACACAAGAGTAAGTATACTCTATATCCAGGGGCTACAAAAATGTACCATGACTTAAAGTCCCAGTATTGGTAGCCAGGAATAAAAAGATATGTGACGACGTTTGTTACTCATTATCTCACATATCATAAAGTGAAAGTTGAATACCAACGATCATCAGGGCTTATATAAAATCCTGAAAATCCAGAGTGGAAGTGGGAAAGTATTACTATAGATTTTGTGATGCGGTTACCCAAGGTTAGAAATCAAGACGTTGTATGGGTGATAGTTGACAGATTCATGAAGACAGCCCACTTCCTACCTATCATATCTACCATTCTCCTGACAAACTGGAGGAAATCTATATTAAGGAGGTTGTATGACTACATGGTACTCCAAAAAATATTATCTTAGATCGAAATCCTTGATTTACTTCCAAGTTTTGGAAGGCACTTAATGAGGCTTTGGGTACTAAATTGCGGTTCAGCACATCATATCATCCTCAAATAGATATGAACAATTCAAACACTTGAGGATATGCTAAGGGCATGTGCACTCAATTTTAAAGGCTACTACGACAAATTCCTACCACTGGCAGGTTTGCCTATAATAACAATTATCATCCAAGCATCCAAATGGCTCCATATAAGGCACTGTACAGGAGGAAATGTCAATTGCCCTTTGCTGGATGGATTTGTCTAAGAAGTTCTTACTTGGGCTAGATACTGTTGATTAGACAACTGAGCAGATAAAGTCTTAGGATCGGCAGGCATAGCGGAAGAATTATAAAAATTTTCACTGATCCTAATCCAGGATTTATCAACGGCATTTAAATCGGGTTAGAAAGAACTCATACCTTTTTAACTTAGGGTTTTCATGATCTCTAGGAGCCAACAAGTTAAGTCAGCTCCCTTTACCGGTATCCACAGGAATGCTTTCCAACAGAGACTGTATACTAGTGCCTCCAATGTCTCCTAGGGTTTCCCTTGCGGCTCTGAATTCTCATGCGTGTATGAGTTTATATGCTCTATCAAGTTTATAGCCTATAAGGGCTATATTTGAATTTCAAAATTAATCCTTATTAAATTTGAAATTAATTAACAATTAATTATCTTGATGAGCTAATTAAATAAATTTAGTTTAAATTAAATCTATTTAATAGTTTTAATTTAACCAATTTATTTAATCCAAATAAAAAGCCATTAGATTTAATTTATCTTCATAAATTAAATCTGAGATACTATATCTCTATCATGTTAGTTATTAAATTTATTATATCTTAATAAATTAAATTTAAAACAAACACAATATAATATATATACATATATATAATACGTATTTTGAAAATACATATCTATATAATCTTATTAACGAATTGTTATATTACATATATATATAAATATAAAATTCATCCACCCTAAATTAAACATTATCTCGTGTTGGGCCATTGTTGTGTGCGACCTTGTAGGCCCATATAAAGTTGGCAGTGGGTCAATAACTGTATTAACCCATAAGTCGTAAGCGGCCTCTAGAAATACATTACAACTACCCAATTCATATGAGGATCGTTAACAAGATGTACCCTGTCATACAACTATGTCACGTCCATTTTGTCACATGATATATCGGTCAAGGATGAGGCATGAATAATGTCATCCTCTTGTTCCTAACCATTACTTTCTCGATTCCTGAGTAGCCTGACAATAGAAATGGAAACTCCTTTCCATCATAGTATGGCCATACATTTCTCAGACTCACTCATCGAGGGGCCCAGTAATATCTCTCTAATAATGTGAGGGACAAATTCCATCTTGATCATTCATATTCCTCTGCATAAAAAACCACCAAGCTCGATCATAGCCTTTATCATCACCTGGTCAGAAGTGACTTTTGACTAGTTCAAAGCTAAGCAACTCTCATGTAGGAATCCATGTAGTTCAAAGCTTACTCATGTATACATGCCGTTACATTATTCATTAATTTGTGCATTTCATGCAGCATGACATATTTACTATTTGTATTTTACATGAACGAATGTATGTTGCTACTAGGATTCCTTGGAATCTCACCCTTTTTTATAAAAAAATAAATATTCCAGCGGGAAGTAGTTGCTCCAAAGGCAAAGTAGTGGATGTGGGCAATTACATGGTGCGAACCCCGAGATTGGAGGCTCTTGGTTATATTAGTTTAATTTTTGTATTTTGAATATTTTGGGACAAAATTTGTACATATTATCAAATCTTGTGGGGAGGATTCCTATATGTAATCTTATACTTAATATTAGTATATTTGTGCTATTTCTGTTTGCCTGTGGAACTGTGTTATTATTACTCTACGCATATCGAAATGTTAAGGGGTTTGACACATTCGACTCTAAGAATGGCCCATGATACAAATCACACATCTATAGCTCTTACACGTCGGGGTTAAAATTACAATTGACTCTCCCACCCAACACTCAATAATGATCTAAGCCCTTTCAAGGAGGGGGCATCCAAATGGGAAAAAAATTAAAAAGAACAAAGCCAAGACAAACAAGATTCAATTAACTTATGTGTACATAAACTTTTGTACATGGAATTAAAAATGATTGGGTTGGTGAAACATGCCATTGTGAGAATGATACAATGAAATTGCATTATTGTCATAATCACAAGTTTGCATTCTTAACCATAATGAATTCTATGGATAAAAGCTTGCATATACTAACTATAACAACCATAAAAAATATACAACCAGTAGAAAAAAATGTAAACTTTCATGTATCACACAAAAAACATACAAGAAGGCAACAAACACAAAAGGAATTTCATATTTATACATGTAGAAGGAAGGCTTTTTTTCATTTCCAAGTCCTACAGGAAGGGCTTCCATGTATATACAACCTCAAACAATGTTCATCATATCCCCTATATTCAATTATAATAAGTTACATATTAGATCAGATTATTTAATGATCTTCACATGTGTAGAAAAATATAAGGGATAGCTACAAAAAAAATGACTCAACTTGGCACTCTTCACATGTTATTTTGGTGCTCTTCATAGTCCTTTTTGTAATTAAAAAGAATAAATTTGTAAAAAGGAAATTAAATACAAATACACTATAAACAAATAAATATGATGATGAAAGATGATGATGAGAATGATACAATTTTATTAAACATGAACATATCAACTCGATGCTTTTAAAGATATAATAGAACATTAGATAACATATTATATGATATCTGTAATATCCCAATTTTTGATTAAGGGCAAATCATGATTATTGTGGATAATTATGAATTTAATTAGAATTATTATGTGTTTTATGGCAATATTAATTAATATGTCATAATTATTGAAAAATTGGAAGAATGGAATTATTGGCCATGAGTTGGTAATTAATGGAGAAACTAATTACTAACTATGAGAGAAATGAGAAATGTAATTAGAATGGTTAATGGAGGGATTAAGGTGATTAATTGGGAGATTACCTTATGTGAGCAAATCAGAAATTGACAAGTGTCAAGGTGAGAGGAAGCAAGAGAGTGTGTGAGAAGTCAAATTGCATTGTTTAATCTTTTCTCTCTCCTCTCCTTCCTCTTTTTCAGTTGAATGGATAAGGGGGTGTATGGATGATCATTTCTTCATCCTTTCCAATGCTCTCATCTCTCTCTTCTCTCCCCATTTTTTGGCGCCATTGTTGAGGAAGCTAGGAGAAGGAAAAGCTTTGAAAAAGATAAGGCAAATGATCTCTATTGCTCAAACTCACTTCATGAATGTTGTTCCTTGGAGTGAGAGCTTCATTTTGATGTTTATAGTGTGCCCATTGGTGTTGGTTTGTGGCCACACAAAATTTTGGGAAGTGGTGAATCAAAAACTCCCTTTGAGAAAGTTGATAAGGTGAGTAAAACCTATCTATCTATCTATGTTTTATGCCAAATGGATTAGCTTAGAAATTCTAGAAATTTGGCTTGAAATTTCGAAAATTAGGGTCTTGTGGTGGTTGAATTGTTGTTGTCATGGATATGATGCTTTGAGATGTCTCTTGGGTAGATAGAATTTGATTGAAGCTTAAATGTAAGGTTTGGCATATTTGTGTTGGTCTTGTGCATTGGGCAAAAACAAGGCATGTAATTGGGTTGTGATTTTGGTCATTTTGAGGTTGCCATTGTGTTCCTTATGGAAAATGGCATGGGAATAAGCTTGGTTATTGATTGTGAAGTCATTGAACATTTTGGTAGAAAGTTGGAAATCTGTCTTATGTGAGCTCTGTTCTGGGCAGTCAGTTTGCATGAAAGTTTTAAATAACCAAATGGTGTTGGAAAATTATGAAACTTTCTGGTATTAAATTTCACATCCCAAGCTTCAAAATGGATATATATTTTGTGTCATTTCGTTTAGTATTCTGGGAGATATGATTGTCCAAAAATTTGGGATGGAAACAGAACTCTGTTTTGGAGTAGTGTTGAGTTTTTGGTGATTCTGTATTTGTGTGATGATTTGAAGTAATGAGCCATATTTTTCCTAGAAAGAGGACTTAAATACCTTTCATTTGGCTTTGAAATCACCTCACTTCGATTTTTTTAGAATTAGTTATGAATTTTGGAAGTTCAGTCAAGAATCAGGGAATTTCTTGGCTGCGGCCCAAACCTTTCTGACCTGATTCTGGCCACAACCCATGTGTGGCTGGCCGCGGCCAGTGACCTTCTGACCATATTTTAGCCATGGCCTAATGAAGGGCTGGCCGCAGCCAAACCCTGTGTTCCAGCACTTTGAGTTTTCGAAAGGAGATCTCTAACCTATTGTTTCCTAAGCTTTTAGGGCTTTTATTAGAGGCATTTGTGGCATCTTAAGGGTCAATTATGTCAATCACCTTTATGCTGGAATGAATTATTCGAAAGGAAGCTTTATGGGCCAGATTTGGTTGATCAAACCTCAGCATAGATTCGGATCATTCGTAAGAGGCTCCTTGCAGCGCAGAGTCGATAGAAAAGTTACGCTGACAAGAGAAGAAGGCCTCTAGAATTTGAGGTTGGTGATCACATATTCCTGAGAGTATCACCAATTATGGGCATTGGGCGAGCCATCAAGAGGAAGAAGCTGAGCCCGAGATATATAGGTCCTTTTGAAATCCTTGAGAGATTGGGCCTGTTGCCTACCGAATAGCCTTACCCCCGAATTTAAGCAAACTCCACGATGTGTTTCACGTTTCCCAACTGAAGAAGTACCAACCGGATCCATCTCACATTGTTGAATATGAAGAAGTTGAGTTACAAGACAACTTCACATATGCGGTAGAGCCAGAACAGATCATTGATAGGGAAGAACGACGGCTTAGACACCGAAGCATTGCATTTGTGAAGGTGATCTGGAAGGGAATGACTCGGAGAGAAGCAACTTGGGAAGCGGAAGCGGATATGCGTAGGCGATATCCGAAGTTTATGGCTCAAGTTCTATGACAAATTTCAAGGACGAAATTTATTTAAGTGGGGGAGAACTGTAACACCCTAAATTTTATATTCACCAAATATATTGTAATTATTTGAGGAAACTCAATAAAATGGTGAATATTCATGAATTTGAAATTTATGAATTTTATAAATGTTCAATTTCACGGGAAATTGGGCAAAAATGAATATGGAATTAATTTGGGTGATTTAAAAAGCCTAATATTAAGGTCCAAAAATGAAGAAATATTAGAGAAAATATTTGGTTCAAAAATAGATAGAAATTGGCCAAAGCAAAATAAGAGAAGAAATTGGATTAAAAAGGTAATGGCAAAATCGTAATTTTGCCAAATTATCACAAAATTAATTATTTTTCCGATTAATTGAAGATAATTTCAATTAATTAAGGAAAATAAAAGGAAAAATATATTTAGAATATTTTGGTCAATTTAATATGAATTTATGGAAAATTTGAGCAAAAATGCAA
Source organism: Inga laurina (assembly GCA_963855925.1). NCBI lineage: Eukaryota > Viridiplantae > Streptophyta > Magnoliopsida > Fabales > Fabaceae > Inga > Inga laurina. Next base: position 45,255,137 of record OY979708.1, read on the forward strand.
TTTTTACCAAAATTAAGACTTTACGTGTATACGTAACCGAAACAAGTTGTGAAGCCAATTGAGACCATAGGGAGGGACTCATAGGTGTCTCCTACATGTTTCAAGAGGAAGAAAATATTGGTTGGGATTAATGAGCTTGGTTACACATACACAGGGTTTATTTACATAAAAGTGATTTTTGAAAGTTTTGGAAATTGTTAAATAATTAAAGTATAATGTTATATATATTATAAAACACATGTGCATCTTCCTCCTTAGCTCATTTCTGTCGCACATAGCAGCTGAATGAGGAGTGAGAACGTTGAGGTTTGTAGAGTGAGAAAGGAGAAGAAAAATCACAAGGTAAGCCGATTTCTCCGACGATTTAGCTCCTAACGCGTGTAACTCCGATCCTAAGCTACTCCTCTTTGTTCTTTAAGGTTTGGAAGCTCAAAATTTGTTGTTGAGCACTTCGGGTTTTCAGCAATATTTGGGAAAAACTTGTGGGAGCTTGAGGTAACTTCCAAACCTTCGTATATTGTCTATTCTGGCTGCTGTGGGCAATTTAATCGGTGAAATTTCGCCGGATTGCCATTGGTTTTAAATTTTGGAAAAGTGTGTTCCTAAGGGTTTTGCTGCCCAATTTTAGTTCAAATGGTTGTCATAACTCAATTAGATGGTTAATAAAGTGGTTAGGAGTAGAAAGGAATGCGTTTACGGAGCCGAAATCGTAAAACCCCGATTTTTCCCAGAGAACTCATAAATTTCGGCCAGCTCTACAAATGGGTCTTAGAGTTGGATTTTCAATGATTTGATGGTTCCATTGAGTTCAGGAGCGAAAATTAGGTGGAGTTACAGTTGGCCACTTTTTCGGAAAAGGCCGAAAAAGCATAATTATGAAAACGCCCCTGAAACCTTTAAATAGTGGTTGCCGAGGGCAATTTACTCCTTTGGCAATGAATTTGATAATTCTGAGTCCAAAAATGGATTCCTTGGGCGGAAATATGTTAGGATAGCCCAGATTAGAATTTCGGGAAAAGTGCAACCGGACCAGGTACGGCGGGCCCGGGCCAGGTCCCCAGGGGTATTTTTGTAAATTTTCATTATAGACTCATATAACCCCAAGTAACACTATGGAAGTGTCTAAATGGTGCATTTGGAATTGTAGGATTCGATATTTGCCGCCCTTGGGAGCCAACTGCGCCGAAGGACATCAGAAAAGGACAAGGTAGTGACTCTCTCTCTCTCTTATACTTTGTGTAATGCACTGTATGTGTGTTGTATCACTATTTTATGATGATTTCTGATGCTGCTGCGGTTACAGCTGGTGATAGCTGTCGTTTACAGTGCAAGCTGTCGTTATTGTGATTACAGCGTATGCTGTCGTGATATTGATTACAGCAAGAGCTGTCGTATTGTGTATACAGCCGTGAGTGCTGTCGTTTGTGGTGAAAACCATGTATCTGTGAATTGCTGCTGCTGTTGCTGTTTGTGATTAATATACATGCTTTGTGTTTATGCATTGTGTGAGTGGTTTGTTACTACTGAGATTCTCTCGAATCTCATTCTTTCCTATGACTAACATTTCAGACAGGGCGTGTGGCTCAAAGGAGAAGCGGCCAACCCAGAGCAATTAGGACCATTAGGGGTATATAGTTGAATTGGAAACGTTGGTTATGTATTTTCAACTCAGGATTACTGTATATTTTGCATCAGGAACACTACATACGATTTTGGTTGTGTAATCCCTTAGTGTATACTTATAAACCTTCAGGTTTTTATGTATAGAAACCGGGAGTTTTCGGGGATGCGGTTATACACTCTGATATAATTGAATGTATATTAACTGCACAGGTAATTATATTCGAATATTGAAATTGAGACCAGGATGGGAAAAAGAGTTTTGAAAGTTTTGTGAAAATTTTACTGTGAGACAAAAAGTTTAAAATGAGTTTAAAGCATCCAATGGTCTCTAATCCGATTTAAATATGTGTTATTGAATTATAATTACGTGTTTAAAGTCAGGGGGTTACATTTTGGTATCAGAGCTGTAGTTCCTGGCAAGGGTAGAGGTAGCTAGGATAGATCCCTTAGATAGTAGTAGGGATAGAAGATTATCTGTGAATGATTGTTGTGTATGAACATGTATGTTTTATTGACATGGATATATATATGAGTTTGTGACTATATGTGCATACTATCTCTGCTAAATTAATGGGGCAAGTTGTTTGTAGAATGAAGAAAACTAGAGGACGCCCCAATATTCCGCGTGTAGACCCAGAGGTGGAGGTCGTCAATGATAATCCACCAGATCCTATGCAAGAGCTTATAGGTCTAATCCGGGATCAAAGAGATATGATAACTGAGCTGAGAGAAGAGCTCAGAGCAGAGAAGGCGAAGAACACGGAAGGTCCAGTTCAGTCCACTTCGGAGGAAACTCAAGAAGAAACTCGACATGAGGACACTGCAGAAGGATCAGCACGATCACTAGAATCCCCACCTCGTGCTATTCCGAATCAAGAATCACATGGGATGCCGCTTAGAGAGGAAAGAGACCTTCAGTTTTGGGTCACCAGATTCTGCAAGCATCTGCCTCCTGCGTTCAGAGGAAGGTTTGACCCTCAAGCAGCCAAAGATTGGATGAACAGGCTGGAGAAAATATTTGTGGTTCTTGGTTGCTTGGATGAGGTGAAGCCACGACTGGCCGTTTATAAGCTCGAAGGGGATGCAGACCATTGGTGGTGGAATATCGCCCTAACATTGAAGAGCAAAGAAATGTCATTGACTTGGGAACTGTTTCAATAAGAGTTCAATGAGAAGTATTTTCCCAAATCAGTGAGACTCGAGAAGGAGACGGAGTTTCTGAATATCAGACAAGGGGACACAGAGAGTTCGATGATTACTTGTCCCATTTTGTTCGGTTGGCTCGGTACTCCTCTTACCTCCGGTACAAAGATGACGAAGAATGGAGTTCTTATATGCTCGTTCGCGGTCTGAGGCGAGAGTTGAGGAAACGCCTAGCTACTCACCAATTTACCAAGTTCAACAAGGCGGTTGAGCAGTGCAGGATTACAAAGAACAACTTGAGAGAATTGTATCCTGCCAGAGCTATTAGCCACCGCAATGAACCTAGTAAGGGTGCTACCTCACAGAAGCGGAAGGGGTAGGGATCTTCATCTGGAAGTGGTAAGAAGCCCTACCAGTCTGGGAGCCGTGACCAGCAAAGAACATATTCTGCACCGTGGATTTGACGTCGCTGTAATCAACCACACCAGGGTAAAACATGTGATGGCAAAATAATATGTTACAATTGTAAGCGTGTGGGCCATACTGCTACTGACTGCAAAGAGCCACGACCATACCATAGACCGAAGACACAGGGCCGAGTATTTGCTATGACCCACGAAGAGACCCGTAAATCTCCTGAGCTGATACAAGGTAATATTCTTCTTAATGGCCATCTGTTGCAAGTTTTGTATGATTCGGGTGCAAGTCACTCCTTCATCGCCTATGATTGTGTGAAACGCCTGGGAATGCATGTACATAAGTTACCATTTGAATTAGTAGTGTCAACTCCAATGGGTGTTAAGGCCTTAACCACAGAAGCTTGTTTGAGTTATGTCATAACTGTGGAAGGGCACCAATCTATTGTAGATTTGATATGTTTGCCGCTTTACCAATTGGAAGTTATTTTGGGTTTTGATTGGTTAACGGCAAATAATGTATTACTTGATTATGGGAACAAGAGGATAGTATATCCTATTTCTCAGAGGGCTAAAGTTGTGGATTTTAGTATGAATTTCCTTGCTGCAGCCAAAGCTAAAAAGTATCTTGAAAAGGGTTACCAGGGGTATATGGTGTTCTTTTCTATTCAGAGAGAGATCGGAGAAACTTTGAGCAGTATACCCGTGGTAAATGAATTCCCTGAGGTATTTCCTGATGACCTTAGTGGATTGCCTCCAGAAAGGGAAGTTCAATTCCCAATAGAGATTGTGCCTGGAGCTGGTTCTATTTCAAAGGCCCCATATTGTATGGCCCCAAATGAAATGGTGGAATTAAAGAAGCAGATTGAAGACTTGCTTGAAAAAGGGTTCATTAGACCCAGTGTGTCACCTTGGGGAGCTCCAGTATTGTTTGTAAAGAAGAAAGATGGGAGTCTTCGATTGTGTATCGACTACAGAGAACTAAATAAAGTTACTATTAAGAACAAGTACCCTCTTCCCCGAATCGATGACCTTTTAGACCAACTATCCAGTTCGTGTGTATTTTTGAAGATTGATCTAAGGTCAGGGTATCATCAGCTGCGAGTGAAAGCAGAAGATGTTCCGAAGACTGCTTTTCGGACCAGGTACGGTCACTATGAGTTCTTGGTGATCCCATTTGGGCTAACCAATGCACCTACGGTTTTCATGGATTACATGAACCGTATCTTTCGACAATATCTAGATCAGTTTGTTGTTGTGTTTATCGATGACATTCTGATATATTCCAAGAGTATGGAGGAGCATGAACATCATTTGAGAGTTGTATTGAATACATTGCATGAGAAGCAACTATATGCTAAATTGAGCAAGTGCGAGTTCTGGCTATCAGAAGTGAAATTCTTAGGCTATGTTATCTCACAAGAAGGGGTCTCTGTGGATCCCAGTAAAGTGGAAGCAGTACTAGACTGGAAGAGGCCAGAATCTGTGGCGGAAATACGCAGTTTTCTGAGTCTTGCTGGTTATTATCAGAGATTTATCCAAAATTTCTCCCGTATTGCGTTGCCGATAACCAAGCTCACAAGAAAGGATCAGCCATTTGTGTGGGATGAGAAATGTCCAAACTGTTTTGTGGAGCTGAAGGAGAGGTTGACGATGGCACCTGTGTTGATTTTACCCGATCCCAGTTTGACCTACGTTGTGTATTCTGATGCCAGTGGGCAGGGATTAGGGTGTGTCCTTATGCAGCAGGGACGTGTGGTGGCCTACGCCTCTCGACAGCTCAAACCTCATGAATTGAACTATCCCACTCATGATCTGGAGCTTGCGGCCATTGTATTTGCTTTGAAGATTTGGTGTCATTACCTGTATGGTGTGACTGTGGAATTGTACTGCGACCACAAAAGTCTCAAATATCTGTATGATAAAAAAGAACTGAATATGAGATAGCGCCGCTGGATGGAATTGCTTAAGGACTACGACCTGGAAATAAAATATCATCCGGGGTAAGGCAAATGTAGTCGATGATGCTCTTAGCCGAAAGACTGTGCTCGTTACAGCTATGATGATACAAGAAAGGAAATTGATTCAAGATTTCCGTGATTTAAATTTGACAAACCAGATCATCTATGCCAATTACAATGTTTCTCAAGAGGAGAGTGATCTAAGGGAGGAAATTGAAGAAGCTCAGAGTCAAGATGACTAGATACAGCGCAATCTGACTAGAATCGAACAGGGAGAAGTTTCAGGCTACGACATATCGCCTCATGGATTGGTTCGTTACTAGAAAAGAGTCTGCGTTCCACTTAAGGCAGAGTTAAGGCAGAAGATTCTGGATGAGGCACACAAGAGCCGATATACTCTTCATCCTAGTATGACCAAGATGTATCAGAATCTGAAATCGGTGTATTGGTGGCCGGGTTTGAAGAGTGACGTGACCAAATATGTTGCAAGGTGTCTCACTTGTCAGAAAGTGAAAATCGAGCACCTGAGACCGCCTGGTTTACTTCAGAGTCCTGAGATTCCGGAATAGAAATGGGAAAGCGTGACCATGGATTTGGTTGTGGGATTACCCAGGATCAGAAACTATGATGCGATCTGGGTAATTGTGGATTAGTTAACGAAGTCAGCCCACTTCATACCAATCAATGCTGGTTATTCTCCTAATAAACTAGCGGAGATTTATATCCGAGAGATTGTCAAACTTCATGGTGTTCCAAAAAACATCATTTCCGATCGAGATCCATGATTTACTTCAAAGTTTTGGAAAGCATTGCATGAAGCCTTAGGTACTCAACTGAGATTCAGTACGGCTTATCATCCTCAAATAGATGGACAATCTGAGAGAACAATTCAGACGCTGGAAGATATGTTGCGAGCTTATCTTCTCGACTTTAAAGGAAGTTGGGATCGTTTCCTTCCACTGGCTGAGTTCGCTTACAACAATAGCTATCATGCGAGCATCCAAATGGCTCCGTATGAAGTGTTGTATGGAAGACGGTGTATATCACCTTTATGCTGGAATGAATTATTCGAAAGGAAGCTTTATGGGCCAGATTTGGTTGATCAAACCTCAGCACATATTCGGATCATTCGTAAGAGGCTCCTTACAGCGCACAGTCGACAGAAAAGTTACGCTGACAAGAGGAGAAGGCCTCTAGAATTTGAGGTTGGTGATCACATATTCCTGAGAGTATCACCAATTACGGGCATTGGGCGAGCCATCAAGAGGAAGAAGCTGAGCCCGAGATATATAGGTCCTTTTGAAATCTTTGAGAGGATTGGGCCTGTTGCCTACCGAATAGCCCTACCCTCGAATTTGAGCAGACTCCACGATGTGTTTCACGTTTCCCAACTGAAGAAGTACCAACCGGATCCATCTCACATTGTTGAATATGAAGAAGTTGAGTTACAAGACAACTTCACATATGCGGTAGAGCCAGAACAGATCATTGATAGGGAAGAACGGCGGCTTAGGCACCGAAGGATTCTATTTGTGAAGGTGATCTGGAAGGGAATGACTCGGAGAGAAGCAACTTGGGAAGCGGAAGCGGATATGCGTAGGCGATATCCGAAGTTTATGGCTCAAGTTCTATGACAAATTTCAAGGACGAAATTTATTTAAGTGGGGGAGAACTGTAACACCCTAAATTTTATATTCACCAAATATATTGTAATTATTTGAGGAAACTCAATAAAATGGTGAATATTCATGAATTTGAAATTTATGAATTTTATAAATGTTCAATTTCACGGGAAATTGGGCAAAAATGAATATGGAATTAATTTGGGTGATTTAAAAAGCCTAATATTAAGGTCCAAAAATGAAGAAATATTAGAGAAAATATTTGGTCCAAAAATAGATAGAAATTGGCCAAAGCAAAATAAGAGAAGAAATTGGATTAAAAAGGTAATGGCAAAATCGTAATTTTGCCAAATTATCACAAAATTAATTATTTTTCCGATTAATTGAAGATAATTTCAATTAATTAAGGAAAATAAAAGGAAAAATATATTTAGAATATTTTGGTCAATTTAATATGAATTTATGGAAAATTTGAGCAAACATGCAATTTTGACCAAAATTAAGACTTTACGTGTATACGTAACCGAAACAAGTTGTGAAGCCAATTGAGACCATAGGGAGGGACCCATAGGTGTCTCCTACATGTTTCAAGAGGAAGAAAATATTGGTTGGGATTAATGAGCTTGGTTACACATACACAGGGTTTATTTACATAAAAGTGATTTTTGAAAGTTTTGGAAATTGTTAAATAATTAAAGTATAATGTTATATATATTATAAAACACATGTGAATCTTCCTCCTTAGCTCATTTCTGTCTCACATAGCAGCTGAATGAGGAGTGAGAACGTTGAGGTTTGTAGAGAGAGAAAGGAGAAGAAAAATCACAAGGTAAGCCGATTTCTCCGACGATTTAGCTCCTAACGCGTGTAACTCCGATCCTAAGCTACTCCTCTTTGTTTTTTAAGGTTTGGAAGCTCAAAATCTGTTGTTGAGCACTTCGGGTTTTCAGCAATATTTGGGAAAAACTTGTGGGAGCTTGAGGTAACTTCCAAACCTTCGTATATTGTCTATTCTGGCTGCTGTGGGCAATTTAATCGGTGAAATTTCGCTGGATTGCCATTGGTTTTAAATTTTGGAAAAGTGTGTTCCTAAGGGTTATGCTGCCCAATTTTACTTCAAATGGTTGTCATAACTCAATTAGATGGTTAATAAAGTGGTTAGGAGTAGAAAGGAACCGTTTACGGAGCCGAAATCGTAAAACCCTGATTTTTCTCAGAGAACTCATAAATTTCGGCCAGCTCTACAAATGGGTCTTAGATTTGGATTTTCAATGATTTGATGGTTCCATTGAGTTCAGGAGCGAAAATTAGGTGGGGTTACAGTTGGCCACTTTTTCGGAAAAGGCCGAAAAAGCATAACTACGAAAACGCCCCTGAAACCTTTAAATAGTGGTTGCCGAGGGCAATTTCGTCCTTTGGCAATGAATTTCATAATTCTGAGTCTGAAAATGGATTCCTTGGGCGGAAATATGTTAGGATAGCCCGGATTAGAATTTCGGGAAAAGTGCAACCGGACCAGGTACGACGGGCCCGGGCCGGGTCCCCGGGGGTATTTTTGTAAATTTTCATTATAGACTCATATAACCCCAAGTAACACTATGGAAGTGTCTAAATGGTGCATTTAGAATTGTAGGATTCGATATTTGCCGCCCTTGGGAGCTAACTGCGCCGAAGGACGTCAGGAAAGGACAAGGTAGTGACTCTCTCTCTTATACTTTGTGTAATGCACTGTATGTGTGTTGTATCACTGTTTTATGATGATTTCTGATGCTGTTCGGTTACAGTTGGTGATAGCTGTCGTTTACAGCGCAAGCTGTCGTTATTGCGATTACAGCGTAAGCTGTCGTGATGTTGATTACAGCAAGAGCTGTCGTATTGTGTATGCAGCCGTGAGTACTGTCGTTTGTGGTGAAAACCATGTATCTGTGAATTGCTGCTGCTGTTGCTGTTTGTGATTAATGTACATGCTTTGTGTTTATGCATTGTGTGAGTGGTTTGTTACTACTGAGATTCTCTCGAATCTCATTCTTTCCTATGACTAACATTTCAGACAGGGCGTGTGGCTCAAAGGAGAAGCGGCCAACCCAGAGCAATTAGGACCCTTGGGGGTATATAGTTGAATTGGAAACGTTGGTTATGTATTTTGAACTCGGGATTACTGTATATTTTGAATCAGGAACACTACATACGATTTTGGTTGTGTAATCCCCTAGTGTATACTTATAAACCTTCAGGTTTTTATGTATAGAAACCGGGAGTTGCTGGGGATGTGGTTATACACTCTGATATGATTGAATGTATATTAACTGCATAGGTAATTATATTTGAATATTGAAATTGAGACCAGGATGGGAAAAAGAGTTTTGAAAGTTTTGTGAAAATTTTACTGTGAGACAGAAAGTTTAAAATGAGTTTAAAGTATCCAATGGTCTCTAATCCGATTTAAATATGTGTTATCGAATTATAATTACGTGTTTAAAGTCAAGGGGTTACAGCCAGAGTATGCCCGGAAGGATCAAGGTAACTCTTCTCTCATGTTGTGTATGATGTTTTGGTATGCATAACTTATCATTGAACTTTGTGAACTGTGTGCCATAGTCCATTACAGCGTGAGCACTTCAGCGTGAGTCGTATAGGGATTGACGTTGGTCATCTCTAGGTCGGCCATTGAACTGTCGTCGTAATCGACATGGATTTTTGTGTATCCGACCCATGAGGCGGCGTTTATGAATCCAGCCATGGGCTGTGTGTTGATCTTGCCTGTTTGGCTTGTGTTATGAAATTCGTTATATTAATCCCAGCTGTGGTGAAATATATTATGTGGATTGTTGTGATGCAATGCAGCGTGAGCAATCGTAAGGGATGACATGTGTCATACTAACCATTGTCGTTGTCATTGCCGTTGTAGTTGCTTTGTGCGGAAAATGATTTGATTTCATGCCTTATTGTTGTACATACTATGATTGATTTGACACTACGGGGATTCCTTAGAATCTCACTCTCCTAAAAACCATGTTTAAGACAAGGCAGAAGGATCAAAGGGAAAGCGGGTGATGAAGAGCGAATAAAGCTCCGATTTAGAAGTATATTTTGGGTTATTGATTATCATGTATATCATTTGGATGTTTTTGGGAAATAATTGTGTATATTGGGATTGGTGGTATAGTTTTGTGTAATCCCCAAGTTAAGGGTAATGAATTATGGGCTTTGTGCCTTTGTAAAACCCTTATTAATGAATGGAACCCAAGTGTGTCAGGAATTTGCTTTATACTCTGATATTCGTGAATGAAATCAACCTGTACAGGCATTTAGTATTGAAATGTGAATATGAGACCGTCATGAACAGGTTTTGTAAAAGTTTTTGTAAGCAATGATTTTGGGAAGTTTGATTTTGTTTAAGTCCCAAAATCATCTAAGGTCGCTAATTCTACATCAATTACGTGTTTATGAACTAAATCTCAGCCTATGGTGGAAGGGGGTTACAATATCGATGTCATGTTATATCATACGAAGCACTAAGATATGTTCAAGTTTAATGAAATTGTATGATTCTCATAATGACATGTTCATATTGGTATGTCAAGAACATTAGTGCTTCTATAACTTCAAAAATTATAAAGAACATATAAGAAGGCAACAAGCACTAAAGGAATATCATATTAGTATCTATAGAGGGAATGCTTTTTTTTATTTTTCCAAGACCTACAAGAAGGGATTGCATGTATCCGCATCCTCCAACTATGTTCATCCAATCCTCTATGCTAGTATACAAATGTAATGTTGCACGAGAGCATGTGTACTACATAACAGAATTATTGTAGATGTAATGTACTATATATGTTCAAAAATTGCATTGCATTTTTAGCAAGCAACAAATTAAATAATACTAGCTGGCCTCTTCATAAACTCTTCACATTTATGAACATATGGTCTATTTAGTACTCATTGCAAGTTTGTGATATGTGTCGTGGTGTTGATTGGCCAAAATTATCACTACTTGCTTCAAATTCAATGTATTACGTACAGACCATATGTTTATGAGCTACATTTAACTTGAAGCAAGCATGAATATACTGGCCTACCCATACCACCATATATATCACAAATGGGACACTTCTCAAGTCATGAATATGTAGTCTTATGAAGATTTCCATTACAGGATGTAAGAAAAAAATTGAACTTTCAATAAGGGTTTCAATAAAAAAGGAAAATGAGTATCGATGGTTTGTGAGAGACAATGATTAAAACTTCTATGCAAGCAAAGATAATGAAAGAGAACACTAACATAATGTGAAAGCAAAGCATTTATCAAGGGTTTGCAAAAACCAATTATTTTTACCGAAAGCAAGAGTAAAATGGATTGACAGAGAGGGAGAACCCAACAAAAAGGAATACCAAGCTATCTTGATGGCGGAGAGAGGGATATCTCAGCATCTAGAGGCAACAACATCAAAACTACATTAAAATATTATAACTGTTAGATATGACTAGTTTTGATTATGTCGAATATATATGCTAAATATTAAGAGTAAAAAGTTTACATAATATATTTATTTTATACATTAACTAATTACTATGTTGAATATAAAATCTATTATAGATTATTCAAGAAAAGGAAGAATATATCAAGTTGTATTGATGAGAATGATTAAGAGGAAGAAGAAGAAAGAAATTACAGACATTCATCAAGAAAGCTAGGAGCTATTAAAAAGATTTTGGAAAATAACCAATAAGATGAAGATAAGAGATTCAAGAAAGAAGAACTTGCAGAGATCTAATGGGACTATTAAGATTCAAGCTGTTAGATGTAATATTGGAAGTCTCTATGATCAAGTTTGACGTTGGAATGGTTTAATTGGAAGCAAAAGTGTCTTATATCATAGTCATATCAACCCCATGTGAGTCATGCTTCATTTTGGCATTTTCAAGGCTAATAACTTGAGTGAAATACAATATCATTCTAGTGAATTCTTCAACACTCGAGTGATCTCTTCAGAATCCCTCGGGTGATACTCAAAAGTGCAATGCTCTATTTTCTTGCAGCATGATAGAGGCTTGGTATTTTGGACATAACTCTCAAAATACATATTAGATTGAGATGAAACTAACACCATATGAAACTAGACTCCAAACGCGTCATTTTGACACCAAGATCAATTCAAAAGAAGCTCATATGAAGGAGATATGAATTTTCCAAAATGTCACTCAAATCACCATTATATTCCAGAACATTTTCGGTATTTTGGACATAACTCTCAAACTACACATCTGATTGAGTTGAAACTAGTGGCATATGAAAATATACTTAAAGAGCTTTCCATGGATGTCTTGGGTCATATTTTGAGTTATATGCTAAGAGTTATGGCTTTTGAAAGTTGACTCTTGTGAATTCAGACACTGTCTAGTGCAGTAGTCACTCTTGGGATTATAACTTGCAAAATACAATGAGTTTGAAGCTGATTCTTTATGCATTGGAATGTAGGTTATAAGAGCTTTCCATTGATAGGTTATTTTCTATATTTGAAGTCAAAATGAACAGATCATGTCTAATGAGAATTCCAGTTGACTGTACACGCTATCACAAGTTTTACACACAAACTTATCCAGAAATTGAAGTTGTCATGAGAACTTGAATTTTAGATTAAAACTTGAGCTATGGTCCAATATAAACTCGAGTTTAGGGGAAGCACTCGAGTTCTGAAAGCTATAACACTCGAGTGTGGATTCACACTCTTGCAAGTGTTAGACAAATGCTAGTTAAGAAACTGAAATTCCACTGATGTACTCGAGTTCCTATGATGCACTTGAGTTTTGTTGGTAATTGCATTTGAGTGTTGGTAAAAAGTGCAACCTGCACTTCCAATACACTTCTTGTACTTCCAGTGAATTCTCAGTGCACTCGAGTGAACACTAAAATCACTTGAAGTGATTATTAGTAGAGGCAGATCACTCCTAGTGAATTCACAATGCACTTGAGTGATGTGATATAAATGATAGTGCACTTCCAGTGATATGGGCTAACACTCAAATGAAGCACACTAGAATGCAATATCACTCGAGTGAAGTATTTTGAACTCGAGTGATACAAAAAAATGACAGAACACTTCCAGCGCTGGTTTTTTCAAAAAATAGAGCAACCCTATATAACTTCTTAAAATCATAGGAATGATTGTATAACTCACTCTTTCTTGCTTCTAATCACTCTAATACTTTATCGTATTAGTGTTTGATGTATTATTACAGAAAAATAATAAAGACATCATGTAGTGAGGAAAAACTACTTTACGGAGTGTAAGGAGCGTCTAACGTAACGGCTAGTTTTTCAAACATGCTCAACGACCAAATGAAGCAATGGGACTCAATGGGTACGTTGCAATAGTCACAACGGTGATATCATACTCAACTATAATTATAGGAGATTTAAGCAGAGTATAACAACGGCGTGAGAAAAACAACGCCAACATGCGATATCATGAATCTATTTCCTCAACCCCAATTATCTCTGTTATTCTTTCTTCTATATTACTTACCATTGAGAGAGTGATTATTTATTCTTCAGTGTTCATTATATCCACTCTATGGGAGAGTCTTTATTCACTTCAAAACTATATTTCTGAATTTATCTGAAGGTAGAGGGACCTTGAGAGGGTTGATTTTCTTACGGGGGAAGTTGTAGAGAGAATTACCGGTAAGACTTTCTGCTCGTAAGACTTACAAGATGCAAGCAGTAAAGAATGTTGTTGATTATAAGACTTATAGGGCTGCAAGCAGGAGAGAACGTTGCTGCTCGTAAGACTTGCATGGGTAAGTAGGAGAGGAAGGTCTTTGGGAATACTTTCCTCATAAGACTTTCCGTAAGGGATAGTATCTCTAAGAGAGATTTGTAAAAGGCTTCACAAGTGCCCGGCTAAACTTGTCAGTTTGTAAAGGCTCTTCTTGTGCCCAAATTAAACAAGAAGATAGTTGATTTGAAAATGTCAGAGGAGCCTGGGGACTAGACATGGGTCATCACAGATTGGACCAAACTAGGGTATATCACAGTTTGCATATTCTCTTACTTAACCTCTTATATTTCCAGCATACATTATTTAATCTAACTGTTGATTTATAATTCATTACTTTTATACTTATTACTTTTACTAAGATACAAAAATATTTTCAATTTTCCTAAGTTTTGTATCTTACACCCAATTCATCCCCCTCTGGGATAACAGCCAGTTCTAACAATAACAATGGGGGTCTTAAAACTTAGACCTTCAGAAGATCATCATCATTCTAGGAGACTCGTCATGCCTAGCCAAATAGTTAATGATGCCGTTCAATATTACCATCAACTCCTCCAGTCGTTCAGAGAAGCAATCTTGCCTTGCCATGACCTCCAGAATAGTGCCTTAGAGGTGAAAGATGGCCTCAGTGAATTTCTTCAAGGTCAGAGGTAGAGGGGGCTGTAAAGAGAAACCATGAATGACTGCCATTAGGGCAAGAGAGGGAAACACTGCCTCTTTGATCTTTCCATTGAAAGTGTTGCCGCTCAAGAAGAAAAAGAGTACTAGAAAGGAACTTTTAAATTTGAACTTCAAAACTAAAGGTACCATGGTAATTATAATAGAGACTTTGAAGTAAGATGAAATAAATATGACTTTGAAGAGGTGTGGAGATACGAATCAAAGTCCTAGGCACTTGTAAGAGCACAAGATGCTAGGCCGACCTGCTATGAGAAAGTTACATGGATCAAATCATAAGCTTGTCTTATGTATAACCACATCACTGTGCCTTTTTGACCTGAGATTATCATGGATTCCTATATAAGAGTCTATCATCTTTGACCTAGTCAAAAGTCACCTTTGATCAGGTAATGATAAAGGCTTTGTTTGGGTGGTTTTCATGTAGAGGAATATGAATGGTCAAGATGGAATTTGTGCCTCACATTAGTAGAGACACAAACTTGCCACTATGGTTCCAGTGTAACCCCCTACCTTGATAAGCATAATTATGATCCGAAACGCTTAATAGGAATGGATTGGAGACTGACGAATAATTTATAACTCATTTTAACTCCTGCCTTTTGGTATGGTTTTCATAAATTCTTTCAAAACGTTTCCCAATCCTGATCTCAAGTTCAGGTTTCGAATATAATTACCCTGTGTAGTTATATCACATTAATACATATCAGAGTGTACAACAAAAATCCCGACAAACCCCAGGTGTCATATAGGTACTAATGGTTTACAAGATTCCCTTTTTTGGGATTACATAACTATATACCAAAATAATATTTACAATCCAAAACTATATATCCTACAAGGTCCTAGCCACTTGCCCTATCTATAATGGTCATCCGTTTCTCCTTGGAGCCACTTGCCCTATCTGTAAGGTTAGTCAATGGAAAGAATGAGATTCAAGAGAATCTCAGCAGTAACAAATCACTTATACAGCATATAAACACACAGCATGTAAGATTACGTTTAACAGCAACACAATGATACATGGCTCACGCCACATACGACAGCACTCACGGCTGTATACACTATGCGTCAGCTTTCGCTGCGATCTCAAAGCATCACAATGTATCACAAAGTATTCACAATGCATGACAAATATACATACAATGTTTCACACACAGTATAAGAGAAAGAGTCACTACCTTGTTCTTTCCTGATGTTCCTCGGCACAGTGGACTCACGAGTATAGCAAATGTCAAATCCTATAACCAATGCCAAGAACGATAGATTAAAGCTTTATTCTAATTCCTTTAATAACTCATGATACTTGAGTTGGTTATCACTACGGTCATTTAATCAAGTCAACTAAGGAGCTAAAGTGGTCAATTAACCTAAAAGGCCAATTTCTAACCTCAAACTTCCACAATATTATATTATGCCATAAAATCTTCAATTTTCGCATAGGTGACCAATCTGCCAGAATTTTTCAGCATATTTGAAAAATCATAACTAATTCTAGAAAAATCAAAATGAGATGATCCCAAATCCTATTGAAATCTCTTTGAGTCCTCTTTATAGAAAAAATATGAATCATTACTAGAAATCACCACACAATTCCAGAATTACACAAAATTCCACACTGCTCCAAAATTACACAAAATTCCACACTGCTCCAGAATTAAGTCCAGTTTCGACATCAAACTTTGGGCAACCAGAAATCCCAGCTCACAAAACGAAATGACACAACTTATATGTCCATTTTGAAGATTGGAATGTGAAATATATGACTGAAAAGTTTCAAAATTTTCAAACACCAATTTATCTTTCAAAATGTCCCTATAAACTGACTGCCCTGCACCGAGTTACACTTGACAGTTTTTCCAATTTTCAACCAATGTATCCAATGGCTCCAAAATCAACAACCAACCCTATTTCCACACAATTTTTCATGTAGAACACAATGGTAACATCAAAATGAACAAATTCTCACTTATTCTTCATGTCCTGTTTTGGCAGAATTTTAGGGTATTTCACAACAAACTACCACTTCACTATCTAATCACTAAGCCTAGCTCATTTGCCTCCAAACCAACATATAAGCACATACATAGGATGAAAACTTCATGATCCCTAATATACTCTAAAAAAAGAAATTAGGGCTGTCACAATAGCCCACCACAACTCAACCAATTAAAGCATCATATACATCAACATAATGCTCTTACTCACCTCTTGCTTCTTCTTGTGTTCTTTTCTTGATTCCTCAACTTTTGTTCTTGCAAGGTGGCTGAAAACTCCTCTTCTTCAAAAAAAAACCATAGAAATGAAGCTAAGGAAGAGAGGAACAAGTTTCATGAAGGTCTTTAGAGATAGAAATGGGATCTTGAAGGTGTAAATAGCTTGCCTTTCCTTCTTGTTCCCCTTGCCTCTTACTTTCGGTCTTGCCATTTCTCTCTCCTTTTCTTTTGCACTTGGCCCACTTGAAATGAATGAATAAGATGAGAGAATTTTCTTAATTTAATAGTCAAGAATTCTTGTAGAGCTTAAGTCAGTTGAGCACATGTGAGAGAGAGAGAGCACTTTAATTACAAGAGATATGTACCAATAATCCTTTGCTTCATCTTCTCTTTCTTTCTTTATGCCATACGAATATGTGGCACTTTTTGTTCAAGTTATCTTCTTTTATTTGGCCCATAATTGTTGACCCAAAATAATGACCAAAAGGAGTTAAAAGAAGCCTTCTACCATTATCTTAGTTTAACTCCTCACATATGTTACTTTTAGTGGAAATTGTTGACCAAGTCTTCTCCTTTTAATTGGTCACATATTTGTTTCTCTTTCTTGCCTCATGTTATACAAAAATAAAGCCTAGGAAAAGAGATGATGATCTTTTGTAATATCTCCTTGAATAATAAAGTTAATTCCCCAATTAGCATGAGATTGTTGACCAAGTCCTCATCTTTTTATAACTTGGTCCAATTACTTCCATATGTAATATTTAATAGCCAATATGTATTTTTCTCTTGCTTTTCCCCCTTGTCATACGTGAATCATGGCCTTTTGAAGAAGAATATGATCTTGTAAAATATCATCTTGCAATATAATATTTAGTTGCCAATTTTGCATGTGAAATTAAACTAAAGTCATAACAAAATTTCCAGAGGTAATTCTGTCACTAATCCCACCATCTATTCTGTACATTTAGCCCTTAAGTACATGTTGGGATACTACAATTCTCTCCCTATACAATAAATTTCATCCTCGAATTTTGTTACACAACTTGAACCATAAACTTTGGATAACGTATTTGCATGTCCGCTTCCGCTTCCCAAGTTCCTTCTCTCTGAGTCATTCCCTTCCAGACCACTTTCACAAATGCTATGATTCGGTGTCTGAGCCATCTTTCTTCCCGATCAATGATCTGCTCTGGCTCTACCAGATATGTGAAGTTGTCTTGTAGTTCAACTTCCTCATACTCAATAATGTGAGATGGATCTGGTTGGTACTTCTTCAATTGGGAAACATGAAACACATCATGGAGTCTGCTCAAGTTTGGGGGTAGGGCTACTCGATACGCAACAGGCCCAATTCTGGCCAGAATCTCAAAAGCACCTATATACCTCAGGCTCAGCTTCTTCCGCTTGATAGCTTTACCGATGCCAGTAAATGGTAATACTCTCAGAAAAACATGGTCACCAACCTCAAACTCTAGAGGCTGTCTCCTCTTATCATCATAGCTTTTCTATCGAATCTGCGTTGCAAGAAGCCTCTTCCGAATGATTTGAATCTGTGTTGAGGTCTGGTCAATCAACTCCGGCCCATACAATTTCCTCTTAGATAGCTCATTCCAGCACAAAGGTGATTGGCACCTCCTTCCATACAACGCTTCATACGAAGCCATCTGGATGCATGCATGATAGTTATTGTTGTAGGCGAACTCAACAAGTGGAAGGAAGTGATCCCAACTCCCTTTAAAGTCGAGAACACATGCTCACAACATATCCTCTAGTGTCTGAATAGTCCTCTCTGACTGTCAATCCATTTAAGTTAATAAGACGTGCTAAATCTCAGTTAAGTACCCAAGGCTTCATGCAATGCTCTCCAGAATCTCAAAGTAAACCGGGGATCTCAGTCAGAAATGATGTTCTTTGGTATACCATGAAGCTTTACAATCTCACAAATATAGATCTCTGCCAGTTTATCCAAAGAATATCCAGCATTGATCTGTATGAAGTGCACTGACTTTGTTAAACGGTCAACTATTACCCAGATTGCATCATAATTCCTGATCCTAAGTAATCCCATAAAAGGTCCATGGTTATGCTTTCCCATTTCCATTCAGGAATCTCAGGACTTTGCAACAAACCCGGTGGTCTTTGGGGCTCAATCTTTACCTTCTGACATGTGAGACACCGTGCCACATATTTCATCACATTACCCTTCAAACCTGGCCACCAATACATAGACTTCAAATTATGGTACATTTTGGTCATACCAGAATGAAGAGTATAATAGCTCTGGTGCGCCTAATCCAGAATCTTCTGTCTCAACTCCGCCTTAAGTGGAACAAAAATTTTTTTCTGATAACAAATTAGTCCACTAGGTGATATGTCATAGCCCTAAGCTTCTCCCCATTCAATTCGAGCTAGATTACGATGTATCCAACTATCTTGCCTTTGAGCTTCTTCAATCTCAACTCTCAAGTCACTTCCCCCTCGGGAGACAGTGTAGTTGGCACGCATAATCTAATTGAACAAGTTCAAGTCACGAAAATCTTCAATCAATTTTCCCTCTTGTATCATCATTGCTGCTACCAGCACTGTCTTTCAACTAAGAGCATCCGCAGCTACATTTGCCTTACCTGGATGGTATTTGATTTCCAGGTTGTAGTCCTTAAGCAACTCCATCCAACGACACTATCTCATATTTAACTCTTTCTGGTCATACAATTACTTGAGACTCTTGTGGTCACAGTACAGTTCTACCGTCACACCATACAGATAATGCTGCCAAATCTTCACAGTAAACACAATGGCTGCAAGCTCCAGATCATGAATGGGATAGTTCATTTCATGAGGTTTGAATCATATGATACATGTGAATCTTATTAGGAAAGATGGAAAAGCACCTTTTACTAGGCATAGTGAGAGGGCTACTGATTTTTAGGCCTCATACATACAGATGTATATGGACCACTGAATATAGTTGCTAGAAGAGGTTATATGCACTTCATTATATTTATAGATGACTTTAGTAGAAATAGATATATGTATCAAATGAAACATAAAAATGAATCTTTTGATATGTTCAAAATATTCTAAAATGAAGTACAAAACTAACTTGGCAAAATCATTAAAGCACTTCGATTTGACTGAGGTGGTGAATATTTGAGCCAAGAGTTCATTGCCCATCTTAGGAGTTATGGGATAATTTCACAATTGACTCCTCCAGGAATACCAAAATGGAATGGTGTTTCTGAATAGAGAAATCAAACACTATTAGATTAGTTCGATCTATGATGAGTCAAACAAATCTTCCACCATCCTTTTGGGGCCATGCCCTAGAGATAGCTGTGTTCACACTAAATTGTGTTCAATTTAAGGCAATTGAAAAGACAACATATGAGATATGAACTGGAAAGAAACCTAGTTATCTTTTATCAAAATGTAGGGCTGTAAGGTATATGGTAAGCAACAAGCCTAGGATAAATTAGTGCCCAGATTCTTAAAGTGCCTTTTCGTAGGGTATCCTAAGGAAACAATGAGATATTATGTCAATAATCACACCAATAACAAAGTATTTGTTATTCGAAATGGTATGTTTCTGGAAAGAGTGTTTATCTCAAAAAGAACCAGTAGGAGCAAGGTACATCTCAAAGAAGTTCAGAGTCACAAGATAGCATAGAACCCCAAATAGAAAACATAGAAGACTCACAACAAGTTGCTAAGCCTCCTCAAGTAACACAAGGTCCATGAAGATCTAATAGGACATGCCATCAGCCTTTAAGATATGGATTTCTGATTACTGAAAGCCATGATATGTTCCTCATTGAGAAAAATGAGGCAACTTGCTCCTTAGAAGCCATAGTAGGACCAAATTTCAAGAAATGGCTAAATGCCATAAAGTCTGAAATGCAATCTATATACGACAATCAGGTATGGACTTTAGTCGATCCACCTGAAGGTTTAAAAAATTTTAGGTGCAAATGGGTTTTCAAGGAGAAAACTGATATGGATGGCAATGTAAATTTCTTCAAGGCATGAATAGTTGCAAAATGATTAACTCAAACTTATAATATAGACTATGATGAAACCTTTTCCTTTGTTGTAATGACCAAATCAATCAAAATCCTTCTTGCCATTACAACATATTATGATTATGAAATATGGCAGATGGGCATTAAAACAGCCTTCCTTATGGATAACTGCTTGACGATGTGTACATGGCACAACCTAAAGGCTTTGTGTATTTAGAAGACTTTGGTAAAGTGTGCAAGCTTCAAAGATCCATTTATGAATTGAAGCAAGCATCCCGGAGTTAGAATCATCATTTTGATGAAGTAGTCAAAGAGTTTGTATTCATTCTAAACATCGATAAACTTTGTGTTTACAAGATTAGTAGCAGCACAGTTGTTTTTGTAGTACTTTATGTAGATGACATCCTACTCATTGGGAATGACATTCCTACCTTGTAGAGTGTCAAGTCTTGGTTTGGAAAGTCTTTCTCGATGAAAGTCTTAGGTGAATCCACCTACATCCTAGGGATTAGGATCTATAAAGATGATCTAAGAGACTAATAGGCCTAAGTCAGAGCACATACATAGATAAGATACTGCATAGGTTTAATATCCAGGATACAAAAAGGGGTTACATACCCATGTCTCATGGCATCTATCTTAGCAAGGATCTCTGTCTTAGTACACCCTATTAGAACCGGCTGACACCAAAAGTGGGTGAATTCAGTGTAAGATAAAAAATTAAGAACTTTGAAAACCTTTTTGCATATTAATAAAAGCAGTAACTATGAAAGTAATGAATCATAAATTAACAGTTTGATATTTAGATAATATATACTGAAAATATAAGAGCTTAGGGAAGAGAATATGCAAACTGTGATTTATCCTGGTTTGGTCCAATCTACGATGACCTGCATCCAGTCCTTAGGCTCCTCCTGAGATTTTCAATCCACTATCCTCTTGTTTAATTCGAGCACAAGAGAAGCCTCTACAATCCCACAAGTTTAGCCTAGACTTCTGAAGCCTTTTACAGGTCTCTCACTCCCCTTTCACACTGTAAGATTACAGTCGAGTTACTCCCTGTTACACACCGTAAGGATACAAGTTTAATGATGAAAGACTATAATCTATCTTCTCTCTCAGAATACATAAGATGAATACTGAAGCATAATACAAAAAATAACTCTCTCAAAGATAATTGATAGAGAAACTATAGAATAACATAAAGTGTTTCAGCTAAAGTGAATGACTCATAATTATAGTATGTTGGTGTAGTCGAGCTCTTGTTGTTGTTTTGAACTTTGAATGCTCTTCTATTTATAGTTGATGAATATTGATGACTATTTAAGCATTTCAACTTGTCTGTCAGAGTCTTGTTGCTTTGTTTGATCATTCTTCATATTTCAAAAACTAGCCATTATGTTCAGTGGATGCTTCACTTTCGTAAAGTCACCTTTTGTCTCTTCATATCATCTCTTCATTGTATTCCTAGATAATTATATTAAACACTATACAATGAAGTGTTAGAGTGATTAGAAGCAAGAAGAGTGGGTTACACAATCATTTCTATAATTTTCCAAAGTTACGATACATTGTCTGTCTCATCACCGAGTGGTAATGCCCCAAAATATAATTAAGGGCTAATGACACCAAAATTAAATGTAATTAATGTTAAACAAACACCTTTAGAGAATACAATGTGAATTATGACCGAAGTGACAGTAACCAGTGCCCTAACCCTGTATTTAAGCTTAATTATGGTGTTAAAGCCTAATTTGAACCAAAATTGAGGGGAGGGAATATGGCATGAAGAAATGGAAGTATATAATGTACTCAATGGTGATTTAATAGGAATTGACATAGCCAAGGGCAAAATGTGAAGAAAGAAATTCATTGGCCAATTAGTCAGCAACTGAAGAACCAATTGACTATCAACTAAAAGAGTAAGTAGTGTGACTAAATGGCTAAGTGAAATAGTTAGTGTGACCATGTAATTACATGCTTTATGAGAAGGCAAAAGTTTGACACATGGCACCATAAGAATGAGTCAAAAATTCCAAGCAATTATTTTATTCAACTCTTCCCTCTCCCTCTCGCTTTCATAGTCAGCCAAAGAGCATGGGAGGAAAGGAAAAATTGATCCATCCTTATCTCATAAACTCTCTCTCTGGCTCTCTCAAGTCATCCACGGTGGGGAGGAAAGAGAAAAGAAATTCTTAAGAAGGTGAGATTTCTTCTTGAGTTTTGGCCATATAGATGACCTCAAATGCCAAAAACCTCTTCTCTAATCTTGATTATCCTGATGAGAGCTTTATTTGTATGGTTTTAATTTTCAAGAGGAGGTGTTTTGTGAAATCAAGAAAACTTAAGGCTGGTGAACCAGATAACAAGTTAGAGAAGTGAAAGAGCTGAGCAAAAGAAACCTTTTGATATATATATATATATTGTGGTCATTGGTTGAGTATTTAAACTTGTGTATTTTTTCCCTATTTTCATGTAATTAGGGTGTTAAAAGGTTCATGATGTTTTGATTGTGAAAATGGTGTCTTTTGTTGTGTTTTGGACAATAGAAGTGGTTTGCAGTCTTGAATATTGAGTTTGACAATTTTGTGGTTGCATTGAAATGTGCCAAAAATAGAACATGTTAAAGGAATGAGAATTTGGTTTTTTTTGTTGATTCCATTAGATTCCATATGAAAAATTGTGTGGGAATAGTGTTGGTTGTGAAAATTGGACCATTGGAAACATTTGCTGGTAAAACTGGAAAATGTTGTCGGTGAAAACTCTATTTAGGCAGTCAATTTGCATGGCAGTTTTGAATGAGTAAATGGTGTCTAAGAATTCTAAAAATTTCTAGTTGAATAGAGGATGTGTTAAGCTTCAAAATGGCTACATAGTAGGTGTCATTTTGATGTGTGTGTTGGAAGTTATGTATTTCCAAAGTTTGAGGTTCAAATTGGAATCAATTTTGGAATAGTATGGACATTTGTTGATTTCTATATTTTTGTGGCTGTAGATGGAAGTGATTCATATTTTTCATGTAAAGAGTACTTAAAAAGCTTTAATTAGGACTTGGGATTACTAAGCTTCAATTTTTCTAGATTTAGATATGATTTTTGGAAGTTCATCTAAGAAGCAGGAAGTTCATTGGTCACAACCTGAAAGTATCAGACCTGCTTTTGGCTACAGCCAGAAGACTCTGTCTGTCCACAACCAAAAACCTTCTGACCTATTTTTGGTCACAGCCGGAAGACTCTTGGGCGCAGCCAAAAACCCTCTGACCTGTTTTTTGCCACATCCTAAGAATTTCTTGGCCACGGCCAACCCCTAATTTCAGCACCTTACATTTTTTGAATGATGGTAATGGGTCTAGTTCTTCCTAAACCCTTTAGGCTTTTGTTTGAGCTTCTAGAAGCTACCTAACGGTCTTAAATGATAACCAACATTAAGTGTTTTGGTGTTAATCGAGAATTGAATCAGGGAATAACTTTTCATCCTTGCTTATAATTTATAGGATTTGACATCTGCCCTGAGCATAAGAAACAGGTGCATGAGCAGGAATGGAAAGAACAAGGTAGTGACTCTTTCTCTTGTATCCTGTATAATGCTTGCATGTTTGTGCTTATCATTGAATTGTGATGAATGTGAATACTGCTGTTATGCCATTGTGAAATTGTGATGAACGTGAATGTTGTTGTTTAGGCCATTGTGAACATAGCGAAAGTTGTCGTAATGCCGCAGAAGCAAATATGGTGAAAGCTGTTGTTTTATATGCAGTTGTGAACACAGCAAAAGCTGTCATAATGTCGTGCAAGTGAATAAAATGAAAGTTGTTGTTTTTATGCTGTTGTGAACACAATGAAAGTTGTTGTGATGTTATGGAAGTGAATATGGGGAAAGTTGTTATTATTTATTCCGTTGTGAATACAGTGAAAGTTGTCATTTTGTGGCTTACTAGTCATGCATCAATGTGGTAGCTGAATACAGCAAAAGATGTTGTGACACTCGTCATACATCAATGTGGAAATTGTTGTGAATGTTGTTGAGAATTTGCCACTGAGAATATTATCATTATTGTGAATGTTGTTGTATTATTGCTTTGTGATAATTGCTTACATGCCTTGTTTATTATATATCATATGATTGAAACTGTTACTACTGAGATTCTTATGAATCTTACTCTTTCTATTACTAACCTACAGCTAGGGCAGACAGATAAATGGAGAAGCTAGTATACAAGGATGGTTAGAGTTTGTGGCTAGGAGATTAGTTTTGTGTTGGTTATCAAATGTTAGGATAATTGTATATGTAAATGTAGATCAATGTAGTAGACTTATATAGATATCTGTAATCCCTGTTTTGTCGTGAATTTTTTTAGGCACTCTGATATTTACAAATGGAGCCAAACTATATAGGCCAAATAAATTTGAAAAGTGGAAGTAAGACCATATTTAACATATTGTGAAAAGTTTTGAAAAACCCACTTTATCATAGAACCAAATCTTGTCTTGAAGTCAGGACCTTTCATGACTTTTAAATTGTTTGTTGGTCTCTCATTCAATTTATGACATGTTTTTGAATCATATTATCGATTGTAAGGGTAGGGATTTACATAAGTGACTTAGGTGATTCACTCGAGTAATCCCCTTCAAAATCTGGCAAAGAGCATCAGAGTCATTTTCCAAGTTCATCACTCGAGTGGTCACTCGAGTGCTCTTAAGACATCACTCGAGTGATCTATCCATTTTAAATTCAAATATAATAAATGACCTATCATCAGAAAGCTTTTACTATCTACATTCTAATGCAACAAGAATCAACTCATTGTATTCTAAAAGTTATGATCCTAGTAGTGACTACTGCACTAGATAGTCTCTAAATTCACAAGTGTCAACTTCTAGAAGGCATAACTCTTACCATATAACTCCAAATATGACCCTTGACCTATCCATAGAAAGCTATTTAAGTCTAGTTTCATATCCCACTAGTTCAGCTCAATCCGACATGTAATTTGAGAGTTATGTCCAAAATACTGAAGCTATTTTGGAATATGACGCTGATTTGAATGGCATCTTCCAAAGATTATATCTCTCTCATATATAATCCTTTGAAAGTAATTCTAGTGTTTATTTGACATGTTGGGAGTCTAGTTTCATATAAAACTAGTTTCAGATCAATTTGATGTGTGGTTAAAGAGATATGTCCAAAATACCAGACCTCTGTCATGCTGTACAAAAACAGAGTATAACAGAATGCTCATTACTTGAGTGATCACTCAAGTGATGCCTTCCAAAACTTTTTAGGCAACACCTTAGGGAAGTTTCATAACTTTCATATAAGTTATCTTAGCTTCTAATTGACTCATTCCAACCTATATATGATCATAGAAACCTCTGGTATCACTTCTAAGAGTTTAAATCTTGATGTACTCATTAGATCTTGCAAGTTCTTCTTTCTTCAATCTCTTTCTTCTTGTTTTCCTCTTGATGATCATTCTTTATAACCCAACTAGATATCTTCTTTCTTTGCTTGACTAATCTATAAGATATTTAACATTAAACATAGTAGTTAGTCAATACAGCAGATAAATACATTGTACAAACTTTTTGCTCTTAATATTTAGCATCTATTTTTGACATCATCAAAACTAATCATATCTAGCACACTTGTTCAGTGAGATCGCATGAGCAAGGTTCCATATGCCTCAACCATTGGATCTATCATGTATGACATGCTATGTACTCGACAGATGTCTCATTTGCCTTAAGTATGACTAACAGATATCAATAAGATCCTGATGAGGGTCATTGGACTACTGTCAACAATATCCTAAAGTACTGAAGAAGGACTAATAACTTGTTCTTGGTATATGGTGGATTGGATGATGAGCTCTGTGTAACCGCTTACATATATGCAAGTTTCCAAACTGACCAAGATGACCTTAAATCGCAATGTAGATACATATTCCTCCTGAATTAAAGAGCAGTAAGCTGGAAGAGTTCCAAGCAGAGCACTATAGCAGATTCTACAACATAAGCTGATATATAGCAATATCGGATGTAGCTAAGGAAGATGTTTGGATCAGAAAGTTTAGTACTGAACTAGGGGTGGTGCTTACCATCTTAAATCCAATAAATTTGTTTTGTGGCAACAGTGATGCTATTACACAGGCCAAGGAACCTAGGTCACATCAAAGGACCAAGTATATACTTAGGTGATTTCATCTCATTAGAGAAATTGTAACACCCTAAATTTTGTATTCACCAAATATATTGTAATTATTTGGGAAATTCAATAAAACGGTGAATATTCATGAATTTGGACTTTATGAGTTTTATAAATGTTTATATTCAAGAGAAATTGAGCAAAACTAATTATGGAATTAATTTGGGTAATTTAAAAAGCCCAATATTAAGGTCCAAAAATGGAGAAATTATTGAGAAAATATTTGGTCTAAAAATATATGGAACTTGGCCAGATAAAAAGAAAAAAAGAAGTTAGATTAAAAAGGTAATGGGAAAATCGTAATTTCGCCAAAATGCACAAAATTAATTATTTTTTGATTAATTGAAGTTTATTTCAATTAACTAAGGAAAATAAAGGGAAAAATGTATTTGGAATATTTTAGTCAATTAAATATGAATTTATGGAAAATTTGAGCAAGAAGTATAATTTTGACCAAAATTGAGACTTTACATGTGTACATTGTAATATCCCAAAAAGTTATTAAAGGCTAATAACTTCAAAAGTGAATGTAATTATTGTTGAATAAACACTTTTGGAGAATGGGTGATGGGAATTTGGATGTTTTAATGATTCCAATTGCTTCATTGTGAAAATTCGTGTGGGGAGAGTGTTTATTGTGAAATTGGAACCATTGGGAACATTTGTGCAAAAGTTGGAAACTCTGTCCATTGAAACTCTGTACAGGGCAGTCGACTTGTATGGACGTTTTAAATAGGAAAATGGTGTCTAAAAATTCTTATATTTTCCAGTCTTAAATTTCACATGCCAAGCTTCAAAATGGACATATAATTTGTGTCATTTCAATTTTTGAGCTAAGAGTTATGAGTTTTCAAAGTTTGGGATGGAAACTGGAATCTGTTTTGGAGCAGTATGGACTTTTTTGCAATTCTGTATTTTTGAGGTTATTAAATGCAGTGATCCATATTTTTCCAATAAAGAGGACTTAAATAGCTTTCCATTGGCTTTGGGATCACCTCATTTTGATTTTTCTAGAATTAGTTATGAGTTTTCAAAGTTTGGGCAGAAATCTGCCAGAATTTTGTGAAAATCCGAAATTGATGGAAATTTAGTAAATAATTAGAAAATAATATTATATTATATTAAATCATCATCCACCTCCTCCATCAGCCCAAAACCGTGATATTCAGCTGCAACAAGAGAGAGAAGATGTGAGAAATTCTAGAGAGAGAAGTAGAAGAGAACTTGTACGTAAGTCGATTTCTTTGGTAAATCCTTACCTAACGCGTATAACTCCGCTCCTAAGCTATTCTTCTATATTCTTCAAGGTTTTTGGAGCACAAATTTGGGTGTTCTAAGGCTAGGGTTTTCAGCCACATTGAGGAAAAGCTAGTGGGAGCTTGAGGTAACTTCCAAACTTTCGTATATTGCTTATTCTGGCTGCTGTGGGCAATTTAATCAGTGAAATTTCGCCGGATTGCCATTGGTTTTAAAGTTTGGAAATGATATGGCCTAGGGGTTATGCAGCCCAAATTGGGCCTTAATGTTAGTTGTAACCTAATGTAATGATTAATAAAGTGGTTACGAGTAGAAAGGAACATGTTTACGGAGCCGAAACCGAAAAACACCAATTCTTCCCAAAGTATGCCAAGATTTCGGCCAGGGCTAGATCTGAGGGTTAGAGTTGAATTTTCAATGATTTGATGGTTCCATTGAGTTCAGGAGCGAAAATTAGGTGGGGTTAAAGTTGGTCACTTTTTTGGAAAAGGCCGAAAAAGCATAATTACGAAAACGCCCCTAAAACCCTTAAAGTGGGGCTGCCAAGGGTAATGTTGTAATTTTACATTGAATTTGACAATTTCGACTTTGGAAATGGATTCCTTGGGTGAAAATATGTCAAAATAGCCCATGTCAAAATTTCGGGAAAAGTACAGCCGGACCGGGTACGACCGGGCTGGGTCCCCGGGGGCATTTTTATAAATTTTCATAATATGCTCATATCTAGAAACACTATGGAAGTGTCTAAATTGTATTTTGGAATTGTAGGACTAAGTTGTGAGCCCAGTGGTTAGCACGTTTTACGATGCACACTAAAAGGTGGTCTTTGAGATAGTACTCCTTAACCCTTTAGGCATGTGTCTAGACTTCTAGTAGCCACCTAAAGAGTCCAAGTGATAACCAACTTTAAGTGTTCTGAATGTGAGAATTTGGAATAAAGAATAACTTGTCGTCTTTGACTTTGGTTTATAGGGTTCGACATTTGCCCTAATCGCAAGCAACCTGTGCCGGCGCACGTCAGGAAAGAACAAGGTAGTGACTCTTTTCCCTTATACTATATGTGATACATGGTATGTTTGTTTGATCATTGTTTGTGAGTCTATCACCTGCTGCCCATCGGTGTTGACGGTGGGAGGATCGTGCCTTCGGGGCGGTGGAATCCGGGGGATGAGACTATGTGAAAGCCGTAAGGCTATATGTGAAAGCCAAAAGGCTATTTGTGAAACCTTCACCCACGGCCCATCGGTGTTGACGGTGGGAGGACCGTGCCTTGGGGGCGGTGGAATACGGGGGATGAGATTATGTGATTATGTGCATATGTGGCAGCCTGTGTGCTGTGCTTTATGTTGTGATGTTGCTTGATGATTTTCTTGCATGCTTTGTGATTACATGTGGTATGAGTGATTTGTTACTACTGAGATTCTTTTAAATCTCATTCTTTCCATTGACAAACCTTCAGACAGGGCAAGTGGCTCCAAGGAAAAGGAGACGACCAAGTGCGGATAAGGCTCCTTAGGGAGATTTATATTTTGGTGTTGGATATCATGTTTTGTTGGGAGATCACCGTATATCTTATAAATGTTGTTTTGGAGACAGTGGTGTAATCCCCTAATGGGAATTTATAAACCTTTAGTTTATGTATGAAACCCGAGGGTTGCCGGGATTTTGTTGTACACTCTGATATGTAAATGTGATGTAACTGCATAGGGTAATTATATTCGAGTTGTGGAATTTGAGACCAGGGTAAGACAGAATCTTTGAAAATATTTGTGAAAACCCTTCCGTAAGGAAGGGATTGTAAATGAGTTTGATTATTATTGGTCTCTATTTCATTTTAAAATACGTATTTTAAATCATAATTACGAAGGGGGTTACATACATAACTAGAACAAGTTGTGAAGCCAATTGAGACCAAAGAGAGGGACCCTTAGGTGTCTACTATATGTGGCATGAAGAAGGAAATATTAGTTTGGCTTAGTGAGCAAAGTTGCATGTGCATAGGTTTATGTAGATGAAAAGTGATTTTTGAAATTTTGAAAGAATTATCAAATAAATAAAATATGACATAAGCTAATAAAATAAAGCATCGTCTCTTCCCTTCATTTGCCTAAACTGATGTGAAACACCTGAAACAAAAGCTTACAAAGGTAGGTACTTTCTTCGGTAAATTGGTTCCTAATGCGCATAACTCCATTCCTAAGCTACTCTTCTATGTAGAATAACGTTTTGAAGCAAAAATTTTAATCTTGGGAGCTAGGGTTTTTCAACCAAGTCAAGAAAAGCCAGAGGTAACTTCCAAACTTTTGTATATTGACTATTATGGCTGTTGTGGACAATTTAATCGGTGACATTTTGCTAGATTGTCTTTGTTTGTAAAATTTGGAAATGACATGGCCTAAAGGTTATATTGCCAAACTTTGGTTTAAATGATAGTTGTAACTTAATGTAATAGTTAATAAAGTGGTTAGGATTATAAAAGAACACATTTGCGAAGCTGAAATCGCAAACCCTAATTTTCCCTGGAGTATTTATAAATTTTGGCCAAGGCTATTAGAGGGCCTTAGAGTTGGATTTTTAATGATTTAATGGTTCTATTGAGTTCAGGAGGGAAAATTAGGTGGGGTTACAGTTGGTCACTTTTTTAGAAAAGCCTAAAAAAGCATAATTATAAAAACGGCATTAAAACCTTGACAATGAATTTGATAATTCTGAGTCTAGAAATGGATTCTTTCAATGAAAATATGCCGGAATATCCCATGTCAAAATTTCAAGAAAGTACAACTGGACCAGGTAGACAGGGCTAGGCTGGGGTCCCGGGGGCATTTTGGTAAATTTTCACCATAGGCTAATATAACCAAAATAAACACTATGGAAGTGTCTAAAATGATACATGGATAGGTTATAACCTTTTCTTGTACATTTATATTTTAGGATCGAGTTGGGAGCCTCAGCTTAGCACGTATTATGAGGTGGATGATTTGAAGCAAGAAAAGGGTTTGAGGTAGTAACTTTGTCCTTTATATACTATGTGAATGTTTATATGCTTCGTATATGTCATCTTCTATAATATGTGTGATACACAGTGCACACTGATGAATGGTGCCTACGGGTACACTGATCTACCCAATCATGGGCTGAGGTATGGGATGTATAGGGGTTGCAACATTTATTTATTTATTTACACTGATCTAAACATATTTCTGACTAAACTGAGTTGTGTTAGTATGATATATGCATTATCTGGTATTTGGCATATTTATTTATCGCATTTTCTATGAATAATAGTATGTTGCTACTGAGATTCCTTGGAATCTCACCCTCTTTCATAATAACAAAATTCCAACAGGAGTTAGCGAATCCAAGGGAAGGGTAACCAATATGGGTAAATGAGGGTTTGGAAGCCGAGAAGTTGGCTAGTTGTTATATGTGGCCTCTATTTTGGACATCTTTGTATAAATTGTAAATATTATCAATCCCTGTGGGGATAAATACTATATGTAAACATGTACTCAATATTAGTGAAATGTTACTTTGAATGTTATGAATGCTGCTATGTGATGATTGTCAAGTTTTCAAATGTTATAAATGTCAAGAATGTGTTGCTATTGTGAATGTTGTTATGTGATAATTGCTTACATGCTTTTTGAAATTATATGTCTTATAAGTGAAATGTTGCTATTGAGATTCATATGAATCTCACTCTTTCCAACGACCAATCTACAGCCAGGGCAAGCAAATTAAAAGACAAGCAGGTAAACAAGGGCGGCTAGGCCACGCTGATAAAAAATTAAGGGTTTTGTTTATTGGTTATCAAACTTTTGAAGAATTTGTATATGTTGTACTTGATGTAAATATAAGTACATTGTAGTAAAGGTGGATGGACTAAACGTAGACTTGAGCTTTTGTATGTAACCCTGTTTAGGGAACTAAGAATGGTTGATTATGCCCTATAGACCTTATTAGTCTAAGAATGCAACCCGAGAGTTTGTCAGGAAATTTTGTTAAGTACTCTGATATTAATAAATGGAACAGAACCGAATAAGCCAAATATATTTAAGAAGTGGAGATGAGACCATATCAAACATGTTTTAAAAAGTTTTTGAAAACCCACTTTATCACGGGGCCAAACCCTGTCTTGAAGTTGGGACCTTAAGAAAGTTGTAACTTATTCTCTAGTTCCAGTATAAATTTTTGACACGTTTTCGAACTATTTCCAAGGCTTTTGGGTAAATGGGTTACATTTTTTGTATCAGAGCATAATTCTTGACGATGTTAGGATGTTGCTAGAGTTCTTTGTTTCGTTTGATAATTGATCGCCCTTGACTAGTGACTTCGTGTTAGGGATTATGGATGGTAGGGACTCTTTTGGTGTAAATGACGAGCCTCAAATTGTGAATATGACTAGTTGCAGTAAAATATATAAATATGTTCCTGTTGTTTGTTAGTGCATGAGTTTTAAGTGTTAGTGCAAGCATTTCACCCAAGAGGGGGTGAATTAGGTGATACCAGAAATTTCGTTGTGTATAAGTAAATTAACTAAATATTTAAAATAGTTGAGAACAAAGAGAAATATCACCGAAGTGTACACTAGGAGTTATATTGGTTCGGCCATAACCACTTTGACCTGCGTCCAGTCCTCAGAGCGTCTCTGAGAGTTTCACTATATTCTCCAAGATTCAGTGGGTTCTTGGCACCTCAAGACACAACAAGTTCATTCACCTGAACACTTGCTCCCCCTTACACGTTGTAATCAAATCCCCAACTCAAGGTTCCACAACCTTAAGTTGTCTCAATAACAAATATTTAGTTTGTAATGAACAAACTCTCTCACAGAGCAAATATATAATCATTGAAGTACAATGAATGAGTATAAGGAAACAAAGCACTAAGAATGTGTTGATTAGTATATGTTCGTGTCGTCTCAGTTCTTGTGTCTTGTTTTCTTTTCTTTGAATGCTCCATATATAGATGATTTGTAGTGTCCGTTGGAAGCAATTCAAACATGTCCGTTAAAGTCGCGCAGCAACAGTTGACTATTCTTCGAATTTGAAAACTATCTATTTGCGGTAGGTAGCGGTAGGTGAACGTTCAGACTTTTATTTGACTTTTTACTTCTGGCATGATCTTTCATTGTTTCTCTACAAATGTACTTAGAATACTAGTGCAATAAAGATTTAATTATATAGAAAACAATTTAAGAAACATTCGATTAAAAATATAATTTCTAGACTGCCTTACTCGAGTGGCTACTCGAGTGATCATGCTCTTTACTCGAGTAGTCCCTCGAGTAAACCTGTCAAAAATATGGTTGTGGGTAACTTAACATTTTTCATAAGATATTAATCGGGTAAGACAAGGAGTGCAATACATCACAAAACAGGATATGGGGAATACGTGGAGATTTTTTCATTTTGATACTACCATTGTGTTCTACATGAAAAATTATGAGGGAATAGCCCCAGGTTGTGAATTTTGGGTCATTGAAACTCAAAATGTAAAATTGGATTTTCTACCCGAACAGGATTCCAACGAGGTACCCTGATAGTGTGGTGTTTTAGGATAAAAAAATGATGCTAAAATGAGGTTGAAACATTCCAAAATAAAAGTACACATATCAAGATTTAATTTGATAGGTCATTTGCATCATTTCAATTTGTACACTGGGAGTTTTGAATTTTTGAAGTTAGGTCATGAAAACTAGGTTGAATTCTGCAGTGTACAATAAATGACAATTTTGGCAATACTGTGCATCCAACTGGCTGTGGATGATATTTTTCCCCGAAAATAGACTAAATAAGGGTCACTTAGCCTTTAGAATTATTGAAATTTTATTTTTGTACATAAAGATATGATTTTTCAAATTTAATGAAAAATTCTGAGAGATTTGGTCACTAATGCGAAAATTAAAGATGTAGTGTTATAAAGTAATATTGTTGAACTCTGAGGTTAGAAATTGGTCTTTTAGGTTAATTGACCACTTTAACTCCTTAGTTGACTTAATGAAATATCCCAAATGGTAACCAACTTGAATGTTTGAATTAAAGAATAATTGGATTAAAGTAATAACCTGTCATCCGTAATTCTAATTCACCACTGTAGAAGACACTTTTAATGACCCTTTTTACACCCTTTAGACGACTGTTTTCAGGAGGATGTTTATATGAGTATCGGTTAAAATTCAAGAAAAGATGACTGCTGTTAAACAATTGTAGTAACAGAGTTACAACGACTGTTTTGATAAAGCAGTCATTTATCGCAGAGATACAATGATTGTTTTATCAAAATAATCGTTGTATTTGAGATATAAAACAATTACAATGACTATTTTTATTAAAACAATAATTGAAACTATATGTTTTTTTAAAAAAATTATGTTTTACTCCTTACAACCACCAATGCCACTGAAAAAGCACCATCCCAGACAATTACATTTTGAATCTTCAAAGTTCTATCATGACATACAGCACATATATCATCATAACATCATTTTAATGTTCAAACTTCAACTTTCAATGTAAATCATGACAATCATATGGCCAAAGAGATGACATGCTTCCATGAAATCCCTATGCTTTATCATTATTTTTCAAAGTGTTCTCTATAAAGCACAATGCCTTAACAAATTCAAAGTACTCATAAATAAGAAACTAGGAAAAGTATTCGAATATGCAAACTTATATAGCACTATACAAAACCATTGCACTATATAAAAAAAACTCTACACATCATCACCCCTCTATGTGTTGTAGATGTCCTGAAAAAATGTCTTGGATCAAATTAATGTCTTTGATTGTGTAGGGGTCCTGATTACCAAAAAACTGTGCGCAAAATGGAAAATACGTTAACATAAATCAATAAATTGAATAAAATAATTAACAATTCAATTACAAGAAAAGAAATGAAATTCGGTTGAGAATCAAGAAAGGATCACCTGTTCAAAATTAGCAGTAAGGCCACTGAAAATGATGCTATACATATATAGTATAACATATAAGCTGCACTCAGTTTTCCCTACTTGCCGAGGGCACTATACATCAAAAGCAAATGATAAAAAAGAATAAAGGCATATGTAAAGCAATAGTCAATCGAAAAACTTGAATGTTAGCAACTTACCTTTGGTTGGAACCACTTGATTAGACCACTTTTACTGTCATGCTTCCCACCCATGATATAATATGTCTTCAGTGCACTGTAATAATTTAAATGATAAATAGAAGACATTAAAATAATTGAGTAAAATCAAAAATCAATTATTGACAAAAAAATTAACTTACGTGTTAAAAATGGTTTTGATATCTCCGTCTAGCTTGAGACCCAATAGTCAAACCAAAAAATGACGTTGATCAAGGGACAAGAAATACAAAGACTCTAATGATAACTATAATCACATATATAGATTAAAATGAGGTTAGATAACATGATACTTCTTAGCAAAGTGAATATGTATAAATATATCAAATTAAGTTATTTGGCCTTCAACAATTGGTGGTAGATAACAAGGCAGCTAAGTCTGGCCTATTATATAGTCTACATAGCTCATCCGATCTTCCAACCTCTGGTTATTACGCCTTGACAGATTGTCAGGAGATAAGAAGGCATATGTAGTGTTGAGCTCTCATTCGACACACATTTTGTGGAAGCAGCTACCACAGAAATGAAATGAGAAATGACTCAGTCAATGTAGAAACCTTAAACTCTTAAATATCAGTGCATTAATTAAAGTTAAAAATTATAAATAAACTAACATGAATGCAAATGTGACCCATTCTAAGTCTATCTTCTGTAAAGATAGGAACTCTCTAATATCTTTGTTATCAACTCCAAAATTATACGAGATATCTTTACCCACAATCTCACAAGGCATCTACAAGTCGACCTTGTTAATTTGTTTATGAATATTTTGCAATTGTGCCAATAAGGGAAATTTTGTCGCGTCTTCTTCATCCTAGTAACACACAAAATAAAGATTATAAGTAGGATGTCAAGGGTCAAGTAACAGTAAGGTGTTTCTTACCATTGGAGGGGCTGGCACACTCTGAACAAGATATTGAGGTCACAAGATGAAAGATCATGTTGCCCAACCTAGTCTGGCAATCTTTTTTTATGACGGCTGCCTATATAAAATTAGAATAGCAACAAATCATAATTGATGGTTTTATCAATAAGGACCCCATGTCACGAAATTATTAAGTTGTAATTTATCCAATGCGAATTGGACGGTAATCAAAAGTGTCCAATAATATTATCGACAAATTATATGTAACAAATTAAAACATAATTCTTTTTTTTGTGAGGACACTAGTTTTGTCCCTTACCGTCAAGGAAAAGGCCATATGATTACACTTATTTTGCCTCATTGCCCTATTCCCTTTCTTCATCTTATTCCTCATTTTGTCTTAGAATAATTTGACAAACCAAGCAATTAACCTAAGCACAAATGCATATTGTGTGCAGCAGAAACAAAAGGAAATTAAAATAAATGCAATGTGACTAACCTGAACCGAAGAGGTAAGAGAGGGGAGCTACAGAACCAAGATGAACGGAGGACTGGGAAGAGTACATGAAGCACAACACATCATTATCACAAGGAGAGAGAGAAGGACAAGACATATGTGGAAATAGTTCTTAGAAATTAGGCATAAGGATATGAAGAAGAGAGTAGTGTAGGATAAGGCTAGGCACAAGAGTATGATTCAAAATGGAGTTTATTCAATTGAAAAATGCAATCTAACAAACTACTTTTGACTACTGATAAGTCCCTCCCCCACACTTGTTCAATAGCATATATCATCAAAGGAAAACAAGCAATTAACCTAACCACAAATACAACTTGTGTGCAACAAAAAGAAACATAAATTAAAATAAATGCAATATGGAACGTAAACAGAAGAGGTAAGAGAGGGGAGCTGCAGAACCAAAATGAACAGAGGACTGAGAAGAAGGCAGCTACAGAAAAGGGAAAACAACACACCTTAACCGAAAAGGGAAAACAGGTCAGTTATAGAACCCACACCAATGAAGGACGGCGACGACTGTGGCAGCGTGAGAAGGGGAGGAAGAAGGATGCACTAGAGAGATAGAACAGCTAGCCACCACTTATGACTTGCGAGGAACAAGCTGTGAGGAAAAGTGAGGGAGGGTAATATGAGTTTGGGTAGGAGAAGAAGACGCCAATTGAAGAGGAAAAGGGGAAATTGGAAAATGAGGAACAAGGGGGCGATTTTACTCTGAGTTACAACGTCCATTCTCAAAAAATGGTCGTTGTAGAGCTGAGTTACAATGACCGTTTTAGAGAACGGTCGTTGTATGTTAGATACAATAACCGTTATTGGAAACAGTTGTTGCAACTTTGCTTACAACGTCCGTTTCCAATTAACGATCATTGAAACAGGCCTTCAACAACCATTTTTATGGAGTACCTTTTTACATCTGGTTTCTGAAAATGGTCATTGTTTGGTGTCGTGGAATCATGTTTTTGTAGTATAGGATTCTATATCTGCCCTGAGCATAAGAAATATGTGCAAGAACAAGACCGGAAAGACCAAGGTAGTAACTCTTTCTCTTATATAATGTATAATGCTTTGTATGTATGTGCATATTATCAATTGTTGGGAATGTCAAGAATTGTTACAAATGTCAAGAAGTGTTACGAATGTTATGAAAGTCAAGAATGTGCTGCTACTGTGAATAATGTTATGTGATGATTGCTTACATGCTTTATGAAATTGTATGTAATATAAGTGAAATGTTACTACTGAGATTCATATGAACCTAACTTTTTTCAATGACCAATCTATAGTCAGGGCAAGCGGATTAAAGGACAAGCAAGTAAACAAGGGCAGTTAGGGCGCGCCGATAGAAAATAAGGGGTTTTGTTTGTTGGTTATCAAACTTTTGAAGAATTTGTACATGTTGTACTTGATGTAAATATAACACTTTAGTAAAGGCGAATAGACCAAACATAGACTTGTGTTTTTGTATGTAACCTCGTCAAGGGAACTAAGAACGGGTGATCATGCCCTATAGACCCTATTCGTCGATGAATGCAACCCAAGAGTTCGTCAAAAAATTTTATAAAGTACTCTGATATTAATGAATGGAACAGAACCGAATAAGTCAAACAGATTTAAAAAGCGGGGATGAGACCACATCAAACATGTTTTAAAAAGTTTTAGAAAACCCATTTTATCATGGGACTCAACCCTGTCTTGAAGTTGGGACCTTAAGCGAGCTGTAACTTATTCTCTAGTCTCTAGTTTAACTTTATAACTTTCAAATTGTTTTCAAGGCTTTTAGGTAAAGGGGTTACATGAGTTGCTTCACTTTTATTATATTAGGGGGCAAAATTACACCCTAAATTTTTTAGGGTGCTAGTTGCATCAACAAAAATTTTTCAGGATGTTGATTGCACCTTTACCCAAAAAAAAAAATCTTGTAATGCTATAAAATTTATTATTGTAATTATTGTTTCACTATATTGGTAACCAAAATATAATAATAATGATGGTGATTTTAGTTATTCTTATTGAACTTGATCAGAAGGATAATAGTAGTATTGCATTTTTATGTTTTATTAGTATTTTTTATCATTTATAATTGAGGGCTTATTTATAATTTACTTACTAGTATAATTAATGTCGTATTTTATATCAGCATCATGTAACTAGGCATTTTCATTAATCTTGCTATGTTTTTAACCAAAATAATCTTCATATATTTCCTAATGCCTGACCAACCAATAACTAAATGAAAAGGGCAAATCAAATTTTCTAAGGGAATTTTGAGTCATTTACACCTGTGCAGAAAGGTTTTATAATGCCCTAATATATTCCATATACTATACAATTAATAATTGTCAACCGCCCCCATCGCGCCTTCTCTGCTT
This sequence comes from Inga laurina, assembly GCA_963855925.1. Taxonomy (NCBI): domain Eukaryota; kingdom Viridiplantae; phylum Streptophyta; class Magnoliopsida; order Fabales; family Fabaceae; genus Inga; species Inga laurina. Next base: position 45,293,946 of record OY979708.1, read on the forward strand.
TCTTGCACTCGCCACTACTTCTACGAATGATTACAAGTCTAGTTTTTAACATCTGAACTTTGGCTTAATTTTTTTTTTAGCTTTAAGGTACAAAAACACTTGCCAATTTATACTAAAAGTGTATACAATATCATAAACTTTTATTAGGTTCAAAAGTAACTACAAACATTTAAAATCAAAACAAAAATGACACATTTTATTAAATTGTCTAATGTCTATTACTTTATGAATTGGGCCCACTTTAGTTTTCTGAAAGGACCAAAATGCCCTTTGCTCAAAAATAGTAAATGTAATATCCCAAAAAGTGATTAAGGGCTAATGACTTCAAAAGTGGATGTAATTATTGTTGAATAAACACTTTTGAAGAATGTGTGATGGGAATTTGGATATTTTAATGATTCCAATGGATTCCTTGTGAAAATTTATGTGGGAATGATGTTTGGTATGAAAATGGAACCAATGGAAGCAAAGATGCAAAATCTAAAATTCTGTCCAGTGAAATTCTATTCTGGGCAGTCCGTTTGTGTGAACGTTTTTAATGACCAAATGGTATCTAAAAATTCTGAAATTTTCCAATCTTATAGTTCACATCTCAAGCTTCAAAATGGACATATAATTTGTGCCATTTCGTTTTTGGAATTGGGAGATATGACTGTCCAAAGGTTGAGGTCGAAAATGGACTCTGTTCTGGGGCAGTGATGAAATATGTGTGATTCTGGAATTTTTTGGTGATTTCTAATAATGGTCCATATTTTTCCTATAAATAGGACTTAAATACCTTTCATTTGGCTTTGGAATCACCTCATTTCAATTTTTCTAGAATTAGTTATGATTTTTCAAAGTTTGGGCAGAAAATCTGCCAGAAAATCCGAAAATGGGAATTATGACATCATCTCATTAAAAGATGATGTCAGCATGGAATTACATATGTTATCATCTTCCTCAGCTCATTTCTGTCGCACACAGCAGCTGAAGCAAGAAAAAAAACGTGGAGAGAGCTTGGAGAAAAGAGAGAAAAAGAGGAAGGAATCTCACAAGGTAAGCCGATTTCTCCGACGATTTAGCTCCTAACGCGTATAACTCCGATCCTAAGCTACTCCTTTTTGTTCTTTAAGGTTTGGAAGCTCAAAATCTGTTGTTGAGCACTTAGGGTTTTCAGCAATATTTGGGAAAAGCTTGTGGGAGCTTGAGGTAACTTCCAAACTTTCGTATATTGCTTATTCTGGCTGTTGTGGGCAATTTAATCGGTGAAATTTCGCCGGATTGCCATTGGTTTTAAAGTTTGGAAATGAGGTGGCCTAGGGGTTATGCTGCCCAAATTGGGTCTTAATGTTAGTCGTAACCTAATGTAATGGTTAATAAAGTGGTTAGGAGTAGAAAGGAACGCGTTTACGGAGCCGAAATCGTAAAACCCCAATTTTTCCCGGAGAACATGTATATTTCGGCCAAGGCTGTAAATGGGTATTAGAGTTGGATTTTCAATGATTTGATGATTCCATTGGATTCAGTGGGCGAAAATAGGTGGGGTTACAGTTGGGCACTTTTTCAAAAAAGGCCGAGAAAGCATAATTACGGAAACACCCCTAAAACCCTAAAAGTAGGGCTGCCAAGGGCAATTTCGTAATTTGATATTGAATTTGATAATTCTGAGTACGGAAATGGATTCCTTGGGCGGAAATATGTTAGGATAGCCCATATTAGAATTTCGAGAAAAGTGCAACCGGTCCGGGTATGGCGGGCCCAGGCCGGGTCCCCGGGGGTATTTTTGTAAATTTTCATTATAGACTCATATAACCCTAAGTAACACTATGGAAGTGTCTAAATAGTGCATTTGGAATTGTAGGATTCGATATTTGCCGCCCTCGTGAGCCAACTACGCCAGCGAACGTCAGAAAGGAACGAGGTAGTGACTTTTCTTTTGTACCATATATGATGCATTGTATGTGTGTTATATCGTTGATTTGTAATGAATTCGTATGCTGCGACATCTGCGGATTTGTGTTAGCACTGTCATTCCAATAGTCCCTGAGTAGCTAACAACGGTTCGGGTTAGGGCGGTGTGCCTTCCCGGCGGAGAAAGGGGATGAGGATGAGGTGTGATATATGTGATTATGTGAGCCGAAAGGCTATTTGTGGAGGCCGACGGGCCATTTGTGAAAGCCGAATAGCTGTATGGGCTATAAGGCTATACGTATGCACTGCCACGCCAATAGTCCCTGAGTAGCTAACAACGGTTCGGGATAGGCGGTGTGCCTTCCCGGCGGAGAAAGGGGATGAGGGTGGAGTGTGATTTGTGGTGCTGCTGCTGTATGATGATTTGCTTACATGCTGTGTGCTTATGTGTGGTATAAATGTTTTGTTACTACTGGGATTCTCTTGAATCTCATTCTTTCCTTTAACTAACCTTTCAGACAGGGCGAGTGGCTCTAAGGAGAAGCGTACGACCCGGAGCGGTTAGAATCCTGTAGGGACATTTATTTTGGTTATGTTGGTTAAACCTGTTGGACAGGGTGTCTGTATATTATGTTGGTTGTAAAGAATAGTTGAACGTAGTTGTGTAGTCCCCTATATGGAGGTTGTAAACCCTTTTTGTGTATGAATGGAACCCGGGGGTTGCCGGGATTGCTATTAGATATTCTGATATGAATGAATGTGAATTAACTGCACAGGTGATTATATTCGATAATTGAACTTGAGGCCGGAATAGGAAAGAAGTTTTTGAAAATTTTATAAAGTCCCTACTTCACAGGGAGTTCTAAATGAGTTTTGAACTATTCGACGGTCTCTAAACCAATTTAATTACGTAATATCGAATTATAATTACGCTATTTAAGGCAGGGGGTTACAGTAAATGTAAAAAAATAACTATAAACATTTATCCAAAATGCATTAAATGCCGCATGTTTTTCAGATATACAAAAATACTTACGAACATTCAAAATAAACATAGAAATACTAGAATACCCTCAAGTAAAAACCCTCATTTCTTCCATAACCTGTGAAGAGCAAAAACGTGAATAAAAGGGCAAGGTGACTTCACAAACTTACGTCTTACACAAGTCAAGGACGTGTCACCTAAGATACTTAAATCATAGAATTAGTTTTAAGCGAGTTTGAAATTTCCAAGCATTTTTATCCCTTGACATAATTAGTGTTATACAAATTTAGCAATTTAGTCCTTCATGCCCTAAACCTTCATGCTTCATGTAACTCTCTCGTTGTCTCACCTCTCCTAGCCTACTCGCCAATCCAATCATTACATCTATTGCGTGGGGGCAAAAATTAATAAACCGTACTCTATTTTTCCCTGATAACTTCAAATAAAAAGAAAATAATTTATATATTTTTCCCTCAATTCTTCTCGACATAAGGTTCTTGTAGACATCAAAGAAATCACCACCACCTTCTAACTTTTATGAAAAACCTTTCTTTTTTTGCCAGAAACTTTTATGAATAACAAATCTCTTTGTTAATCAGAACAGTTGCCAAGTTTGTAGCAAAATTTTAAACATGGAGCCTAGTCTTATGTCGCTTGTTTTTTAACTGCAAATTATAATTAGTACTATACATATGGTTACCAACAACTGTTTAATGGAAATCTAACAATATGATTTTTTTTCAACTTACAATTTCCATGCAATGTTTAATAATCATTTCAGCTCCAATACTGATAGCAAAATTAAAAGGATAATGGATTGATGTGTCATTCTAGATCATTAAAGTTTAGAATCTATCACGAGACAATCAAATTTCTCTTCAATAGACGAAGACAAGTATATGTCTAACCAAGACCTCACTAAAAGTAGCGAGAAACCACAAAATCTTGAGCTTCAACTACAGAGAAACAGGCATCAGAGAACTAGAAGAAAAATACTAGCAATTTGGTCCAACAACAAGCACTTTCACAGGTCTTGAACGCTCAAACCTGCAAATATTAAAGAGGTCACAACGGTCAAGATCACATAACAAACAAATTTGTGTTCAACTTCTTTTTTGGCATTAATTAGCAGCATCCTTGGGTTTAACTTGAAACTAGATTTCTTCGATAATACATCTAAAACATATATGACTCCCAGAAGAATTTTACCACAGTGAAATTCCAGAGGAATAAAACTCCTGTTAATAGCAAGAGACGCCATTTCAATAATACAATGGACTAAAGTGCACCACTCCACCCCTACCCATATTACATCAATTAATACCACAAATAAATAATAAATAAAGTGCAACACTCCACCCCTACCCCCATTACATCAATTAATACCACAAATAAATAATAAATAAATAAATAATATCCAAAACAAAGAGACACGTTTCAAGATTAAATATAGAGCAAGCATCAAGTCTCTTGATTTGAACAATCATATAACCATGACAAACTTTTCGAATCATAGTAATTTCTAAGAGTTTTCACTAGTTCATGTGCCACATGCAAAAACTGTTTCAGTCTGATAAGGAAGAATGTACACTTCATCCTAATAATATTTCAGATATCATGACAAGAAATCAAAGAAATGAGCATTTGCTATACAGAGAGATAGATTATAGTATTAGAAATAAAAATAATAAAATAAAATATTGCTCCACACAGAAAATTATTCGTACTAACCTGGAGGAAGTGATTGCTTCAACTTATCAGCCTTCTCTGGGTCAAACACACAGAGGGTGTAGAGGTACTTGGAACATCGAACCTTGAACTTAACAACATCTCTGCTCCTCTTGATTTTCACTGACCTTGCGTCTTTCCTTCGGGCAGTGAGAAGAAAGTCCTTAATTTCATGGATTTGCTTAGGCTGTACAGAACAATGCAAAGATATTTACATAAGAATTAGCGCAGTGCAAGCAAAACTGACATAATACAAAGAGGCCGACATAGTGACGCACTGACATTTGAGGAACTAAAACATGATCAACGACTAAGTTGTATAAGCAATTTATGCATCCAGAAAAATTGATGATTATTGACTTATCCGTAGACATGGTAGCATATTTTACCAAATTTGATAATTAATTAAAAATTAAAATCATTTTATTAGCATAAATTTATAATTAAAATTACCAAAGACAGGAAAATTAAGAAACTCGATTTGGGCATATTCAGTTTAATGCAGTCTACACCAACGCCCTGGTTTTACCTAGGATTAGGTTTCCAACCAGTTCATTCAAGCTATCAAAATTTTCACTACCATTAATCGAATCCCAATTACAACAATATTCAATTCCAAAGGATGCGTTTGGATGTATAATTTCTCAGATTTCAGGGATTCAAACACTCAGGAAATCTGCCGCTGACACTAAAAATTTATTAGTATGGGCAATATTTCAAGAAATATCATGAGTATATAATCAATGACATAATCAAGAGGAAAATGCGACGACACGAGTAAGCAGTAAACGCACAACAAATTGCAAAATAAGATGAAATATTATTGTTCCCGCATCAGGAGTGTATAAATTAAGCTAACTATATTGACTCATTCTATTCTAGTACTTCTATTACAAAATGGAATTGAAATATGTACGCCATTAACGCTGATCAACTGAGCTAAGAAACGGAAACTTCATCGGTGAAAAGAAAGACAAGATGAATAAACTATACAAAATCAATGGGGAAAGAGAGTGTGTACCATTGTGAAGAGCGTACCCGTCTAATCCAACGGGCTCTGAGCTTCGGCACGACGGCGCACGAGGTTGAGAGCAGAGGAGGGGAATTTAACTAGCTATAAACCCTAGCAGCGTCTTGCCTTTTTGATTGGGCCCTAAGTTTGTATGGGCTTGACCCAGGATGCGTCTACAGTACAAGCCCATCTCAAGGTATACGTAAAAAGGGAAAATTTCACCGCATCATATTTTAGCAAATTAACTTCCGTTTCTCCTAAAAGATTTTAAAATGTCACTAAACTAAAGAACGGTAGGGAAAAAACGATCTATCAGGACCGTTGCATCTGTAACGGTCACTGCTGACGGTGTTGTTCCGGTGCCGACGGGAACGGCTCGCCGTTTCTGGTTCTGAGTTCTGTTTTCTGTTTCTGCTGAGATTTTCGTCTGTCATTCTCGACCAGACCAGTTGTGCGTTCATCGGGGTCCATCGGGGCTTGGTGGCTGCGAAGTCGTGCGTGCCTGATCTTTGCGATTTTCGTCCTTTTCTGTCGCGATCTATCAAGGCTTGTCTGATCTTTGAGTTCTTCGTCCTGTGCTGTCGCGATCTGCTGGTGTTGCTGTCTGTTGGGGAGATCCGTGGTTGGGTTTGCGTTCTGTCGTCCTCGCCGGATCTTGGGTGGTGGCCGGAGAAGTTTAACGTCATAGCTTTCTGTGCGTTCTGCGCGTTCTTGTTGCAGTGGGAGATTAGCCAGCGATCTCGTTGCTCTGTCAGGAGGCTCATTGCAACGTTGAAGTCCATTTCCGCGACCTGGGCACTGTTTCGTGGATCTAAATTGCAGAGCACCGAAGCTGTTCCTGTCGATTCTGGATTTGTTTCGTGGATCTATAATCTGGATCGGTGCTGAAGCGTTTCTGGATCTGTAGTGTTGCAGCTGAAAACGTTGTGCTTGATTTGGAAAAGGAAAAATCAATGCTTTCCTTGATCAATACTGGAAACGTTTCAGATGAAGGAACAGGAGCATCAAAAGAGGAGGAGGACCTAATGGGAAGAAATATTAAACGAATGCCAACAGGAATACCAACTGGAGAAGAAGGAATGAGGCAGACGGATGCAATAAGAGAAGATACAATTACTAAAACTTCTACAAATCTGCAGGGCCAAAAGAAACAGAATGGAGCAAATATGTCTAGAAGCCAAATATCATATAAAGCAAAACTCTTGGGAGATGAGGAGAAGGAGCTGGACAAGAGCTTTGAAGAACAGATGAGGGAATGGCTTCAGGAGGAGGTAGAATTGGCCCCTGTTCTAACAGAAGATCAGAAACAGTCACTGGGCACAATACCATCTCTGGTTCTACCAAATGAAAAGCTGAAGGAATTATGCAGGCCGTGGAAAGATGCACTAATATTGACGGTCTTGGGGAAAAATACCAACTTGCACATGATGAAGGATAGGATCAAGGGGCTTCTCAGATCTGACAACTTTGAACTAATTGATCTCCCTAATAACTACTTTGTTTTTAGGACAACTGAGAAGTCATTATATTCTAAACTTCTTTTTGATGGCCCATGGATGATACAGGGACACTATCTAGCAATTCAGAGATGGAGCCCTAATTTCAATCCTCATTGCAGTAAAGTCAAGAGAGTGGCGGTGTGGATAAGAGTTCCCACACTTCCATTACATATTTACTCAGAAGACTGTATGTATGAGATTGGCAATCTGATAGGGCGAACACTAAAGGTGGATATGAACACACTAGCCAATAAAGGGAATAATACACAGGCTGTAGAAAGGGGGAAATTTGCAAGAGTCAGTGTGGAAGTGGATCTCAATAAGAAGCTCCAATCCAGATTCATGCTTAGAAATCATGTGTACACAGTGGAATATGAGGGGTTGAATGCTATTTGCTTTAGGTGCGGTCTATACGGACATACATTGGAGAACTGTAAAGTGCAATCACAGGCCTTAAATGCAGCGGCTGAACAGGATACTGAAATGGGACCCCCGGTGGTTGTGAACGACGTGAATGGGAGCCAGAAATTACCGTTAGTCTCGGTGCCAGGTGTCAGTGTGGAAGAAGAATACGGAACATGGATGCAGGTCAAGCCTAGGGTGAGGACGCGCCAACACCTTGCTGAAACAGACAAGCGCCTACAGCCAAAAGCATCACCCTCGGTCCGATCAAGCGGCAAAGGAGCGGAAAGAGGAAATGGTTCGAGATTCAACGCACTGCAACAGTCTGAGTCAGAAGTTCCATCTAAAGATAAAATGCCAGTAATCAAGAAAAAGGGGCAGGAGGTTCAGTGGAAGAAGAAAGAAGCAGGGAAGCAAGATACAAATGGGGGTGAGGGAGCGATTAAGCAACGACTAGTAGGAGCAGTTGTGGATTTTGAGATGGGAGAAACGAGTGGCTCAAAGGCGGTGGGGGAAGAGAAAATGTCGGAAAAAAGGATGATGGGAGTGGAGTCGGTAAATAAGATGGGAAAGGATCACGTGCAGGAAAAAACTCAGAACCACGTAAGAGAAGAAGAACTGAGAACTAGAATGAATGCGGAGGAGTCGATGGGCCTACAAGGAAAGGGGTGTGGGCCGATAAAAAATCACAAACTGAGCCCAATGATGAACATCACAAAAAATAGGAGAAATGGCAGCTTATTTGGGCCAAATAAATCATCCTCTCCATTGAAACGGAAGCAGGCTGGAGGAGGGAGAGCCCATAATTTGGTTTTTGGATCGCTAGCCAAAAATTATCCTCCGTCTGACACACAAACTTTTTTCTATTTTGGGGAAAAGATCACCAATGCTGATGCTCAGAATATTGCCATCACGGGAGAAGCTAACATGGATGCCAACCAAATTGAGATAACCAATGTGGGAGCAGTTCTGAATCAAGGAATTTCAGAAGAAGATCAACACTTGGTTGATGATGCAACCATGGAGCAAACAGGGTTGAGGCATTAAGCTGTAGCTTTCAGGTTCGTTTCTCTTTCCTTGTTTTTTATGATTAATACAAACATATTAGCTTGGAATTGTAGGGGAGCGTGTTCCAAATATTTCCCCAGAAAGATCCAAGACATGATTCGGGATAAAGATGTCAAGATTCTGATTCTCACTGAGACCCGAGTTAGTGGGAGTAAGGCAAATAAAATTATTAGAAGGTTGGGTTTTAATACCTGGTTAAGATTGGAAGCGACGGGATATGCTGGAGGGATTTGGGTGTTGTGGAATATTGAAGATCTTATGATAGAGTATATTTCTTCTTCAACCCAAGCTATTCATGTTAAGGTGGTGGTGAATAACGAGGCTACTGAATTTGTTCTCTCCTGTATTTATGCTGAGCCAACTTGCATTCTTCGTCAACCACTCTGGGATGAAATTACCAATATGAGTTATAGGATAACTATTCCATGGCTGGTGGTGGGTGATTTCAATGCCTATCTCTACAGTGATGATAAAAGAGGCGGGTCGAGTCCTAATTTAAGCTCAATGCGACAGTTTCAAGACTGCATTTCTAGGGCTCGCCTTATTGAGACGGTCATCGTGGGTGAGAGGTTCACGTGGGAGCGTGGGACTCTCAAAGAAAAAATTGACTGGGCATTCATGAACAGTGAGTGGAATCTTTTACAACCCCTTACGAAAACTTATCATTTGAGTAGGTTTGGTTCTGATCATCGACCAATCCTAGTTATACCTTCCCCCTCTCAATCTCCTTGCCGTGGAAAATCTTCATTTCGTTGTCAGGCTGCCTGGTTTTTGGAAGACGGTTTTGGGGATTTGGTTAGTCAATCTTGGTGTAGGGGTAGTTGGAATGATAAAGTTAAAAATTTCTCGAGAGAAGCCCACGAGTGGAATGCAAGGAATGTGGGTAACTTGAATGGAAAGAAGAGGAGAATTATTCAAAGAATTGAGGGCATTGAAAGAGCGAGGGCAAGACGGGATACCCAACATCTTATTCAAACTGAGAATGATCTTTGGAAGGAGTATAATAAAGTCCTTGCCCAGGAGGAGCTTTTGTGGTACCAGAAGTCTAGGTGCAATTGGTTGAAATGGGGCGATAAAAACAGTAAATTTTTTCATACTACTGCTTTGATAAGAAGAAGGCGGAATAGGATTGACGGGCTCAAAAATAATGAAGGAACTTGGAATTTTGATCAAGTTTTCCTGAGAAGTATGGCTATCAACTATTATAAAGATCTTTTCAAAAGTGAATTGACTAGTTTCAACCCCATTGACACGCAGAATTGTTTTCAGGCTCTATCTTCTAGCGAGCTTGCTAAGATCAATGCGGATTTGTCTAGAGAGGAAATCAAAGAGGCTACCTTTGATCTGGGAGCTTTTAAGGCTCCAGGACCGGATGGAATTCAAGCTGTCTTCTACCAAGAATATTGGTCCACACTTGATGTGCATATTAATGATTTAGTTATGGATGTTTTTCAAGTACCTGAGCGTATAAAAGACATAAACAACACCAACATTGTCCTAATTCCTAAAGTAGAAAATCCGGAGACTATTAGAGATTTCAGACCTATCTCTCTCTGCAATGTGAGTTACAAAATCATCACAAAAATCTTGAGTCGTAGGCTTCGTGACATCATGGGGAAGGTAGTGGGTGACCATCAGTGCAGCTTTATTGCGGGGCGTCAAAGTACAGATAATATTATCATTGCCCAAGAAGTGATCCATTCCATGAAGACTAAAGCTGGGAGGAAGGGTTGGATGGCGGTTAAGGTGGATCTGGAGAAGGCTTACGACCGTCTTGAATGGCCTTTTATTTATGATACCCTTAGATCTGTAGGTGTGGATGGTAAAATCTGTCAGATTATTATGGCTTGCATTTCGAGTCCGTCTTTTCAAATCTTATGGAATGGGGAAGCCACTGAAAGTTTTAAATCATCCCGTGGAATAAGACAAGGCGATCCTTTGTCTCCTTATATCTTCACTCTGTGCATGGAGCGTCTGAGTCACATAATCCAAGATGCTATTGATGCAGGAGAATGGGTTCCAATTAAGCTTAGTAGAAATGGCCCTAACATTTCTCATTTGTTTTTTGCGGACGATCTAATTTTATTTGGAGAGGCCTCGGATAGCCAGACGGAGGTTATGATAGAGTGTTTGCAGAATTTTTGTAATATGTCGGGTCAGAAAATGAACAAGGACAAGACCAGGGTGTGCTTTTCAAGAAAGGTAAACTTTTCTAGGGCCTATGATCTTAGTCAGAAGATGGGGGTTTGTTTGACTGGGGATTTGGGGAAGTACCTTGGCATTCCTCTTATTCATAAAAGAATGTCCAAGTTCACTTTCATGCCTCTTCTGGAAAGAACTCTAAAAAAGATTTCAGGTTGGAAAAAAGGATGTTTGAGTTTTGCGGGCAGGATCACTCTTATCAAATCTGTTCTTTCAGCTTTGCCTTCTTATCAGATGCAGACTTTGCTTATTCCTAAAGGAGTCTTACAGGAAATGGAGAGAAAAAGCAGAAAAGTTCTTTGGGATGAGCAGGATGACCAGAAAAAGCTCCATCTCATTGCTTGGGATCAGATTACAAGGGACAAAAAAGAGGGTGGTCTAGGTATTCGGGATTTGTGTAAACAGAATGAGGCTTTCATTATGAAACTATGCTGGCATGTGATGAATAATACAAACAAACTGTGGGTTCGTGTTCTGAGAGAGAAGTACAGATGGGACCAGATAAATGGTCCAGTTGCTCCAAGGAATATGTCCGCAACTTGGAGAGGTATCTGCTCGGTTTGGGATAAATTCCACAGAGGAGTGGGAGTTCGGGTCAGTAATGGGGCTTCAACATCCTTTTGGAATGACAACTGGTCGCAAATGAATCAACCTTTGATCGAGCTGGTCCCTGGATGGGAGGCTTTTGTTGACAGGACTGAAACAGTCCGTCATTATGTTAATCCCGAAGGTGAATGGGATATGTCTAAACTGGGGAGATGGTTTAGCTCTCACGTGGTCCAACAAATCACATGTGCTCAACCCCCTGGGGATAGCAGAGGAACAGATAAGTATTTCTGGAAACCTTCTTCTGATGGTTGTTTTTCAGTTAGTTCTGCCTACCAATTTCTTTCTGCAGGTCCTTCCAGTTCTAATTCAACCTTTTGGAGATTACTATGGAGATGGGATATCCCAGAGAAGATTAAATCTTTCATGTGGCTTGTGGCACATGGAAGGGTGCATACAGCAGATCTCAGAGCGAGGAGGGGACTATCGGAAACTGCATCTTGTCCGTTTCTTTGTGAGCAGGATGAGAACCTGATGCATCTCTTAAGGGATTGTGACAATGCCCGTGAAAGGTGGGTATCCATAATCAAACCTACAATGTGGAATAATTTCATTAATTTACAGGGAAGGGAGTGGATTGAATGGAACCTCAGACATGAAGCGGGAAGGGAGTTCACCAAGAAGATCAGATGGGCAACTCTGTTTGGATACGTTTGCTGGGATATCTGGGTGAGCAGATGCAGGAAGCTGTTTGGGGATGATGCTGAAGCTGACTATACAAATGCATACTCTAGCTTTTTTCGTGCAAGTTGGGATATGGATTTAAGTAGTCAGTGCAAATTCTATACTCAGGCTGATAAAGGAGATAGAAGTCAACAATTAAGGAGGCCAGGGTTTAATACACTTGAAACAGACGGTTCTGTTCTTCAGTCGGGTCAAAGTGCAAGCGCAGGTGTCATTAGAGGGGAACATGGAGAATGGATTTGTGGATTCATGAGTAAACTTATACAGGTTCCACCGGTTGTTGCTGAAATTATCGCAATCATCCAGGGTCTTCAAATTTGCTGGAACAGAAATCTAAAGAATATTGAGCTATTTACTGATTGTATTAAAGCCATTCATCTTCTTATGAGGGGTTGTGATGTACTTCATCCCTTTAAGGAAGTTATCGAAGAGGCTAGGTTTTGGTTATCCAGAGATTGGTGCGTCCTGATTAACCACTTCTCTAGAGAGCATAATGTTGAGGCTGATCTTTTAGCTAAGAATGCTCATAGTAGTAGAGAGAATTTTGTCATATTTAATCACCCACCTCCTGCTCTTTTGGTAGGCGGTAGTTGATGAGAGATTTTTAGTGGGGCCTTTGTTAGAAGTTGTTCTTGTTTTTAATCCCTAGTTGGATTAATGTACTCCAGTATCAAGTCAAAAAATGTCACTAAACTCCCTTGAATCAAAATAAAATAAAATTTTGTGGGTAAAAAGATATTAATGTCCTTGCTCTTTTTTAACCCAAAAAAAAAAAAGGAGTTTAGTTGTTGCCAGTTATTGTAAGTTCCTATATGTGTTGTTGTAAATTTGCTAATTATAGTGATAAATTGGTACTAAGTAGGGAAAGACAGTTAGTTACTTTTAATTCAATATGGTCATATTAATAGCAAGCATATAGAGACTATAGTGCCACACAAATGACACAAGTACTCGTAAGTAGTGATTTAAAGAACTAAACTAGAGCAGATGGTCCAATCGGTTGAACTGTCATGTGGACCAGCCAACAGCTTTGTTTGGACAAAAACTTAGTTGACCTATCATTGATCTTGAACCCAGAATTAGATTGGAAATGGAAATAGTGTTAAGAAAACTAACAATTTTTTGGCATAACCAAAAAAACTAAAAAAATTAAAAGATATAAAATATCGACAATCTCAAAAGGCTATATATATATATATATATATATATATATATATTTTTAGATGATTTGAAGTTGTATGGAGTTATTTAATTGAAAATTTCATATATTGTGATGTTATTATGTTGTGAATTAGAATTGTTAAGGATTTATTTTATGTATATGATTATATATGAATATAATTATTTTTATTAATTTTTTATTTAATTATTACATCACCGGCCAGTTCGAACAACTGACTATTTGAATATCATGACTTGTTAATCTTTATGACTTCCATAGGACTTTTTTAAATATTGCTCCTAAGTGTTGTGCATGAAAAATAACAAGTTATTATTAAAACATGTAGTGCTACCCGTGAGTTGCACTAAGAAGTTTTTATATAACATTTTGAGCTTCTACAAGTAGAAAAGGACAATTTAATTTAAAGCATTATTTTATGAGATATATAATATTTATTATATAATGTAATCTTTATGGTTGGACATTTTTTTATTGTATACATAATAAACAATATTCATTTGTAATCATAATAAATTATGTAATTATTTTATAATCATATATTTTAAATGACTTGTATATTTTTACATTGAAAAGCCTAAATGTATTGCTTCTCGATTAAATATTAAATAGCAAAACTATGGCATATCACTGTAAAGATTCAGGAATAGCAAAACAACATTAAGTGAGAGAACGAATCCGTGTTTTAGCTTAATTTGCATGAAAGAATATGTTTGATTAAATTACCAATAATTTAATATTGTCAATAAAATCTTTTTCGACTTCTCCCATCATTATTATTTGCAAATCAAATTGCTAAAGGCAATTAAATAAGAGATTAAATGTTAAATCACAAATGCATATTTCACCCAAAAAAATATATTCAGATGTGGATTTTTCCAATAAAATATAATAAAGAAGATGTGTAATCCCCACAAATCAAGGATCGAGGAGTTATTATAATTGAGAGATGTCAGGGTTTATAAGGGATTCAAAAGGTAAATATTTATTTTACCAAAAAAAAATCCATCAAATCATCTTTAAATGTCTTTATGTATGGCTTAATTTGTATGAAAGAAGTCATTAGATTAAATGAACCAACGATCTAATATTGTCAATAGGATCTTTTTCATTATTTCTCAATCAAAACGCCAAAGCTACATAACACATTTAAACTTAATTGTGTAACTTACAAAAAAAAAATACATTTAAATGTGTATTTTGTAACCCTCTTCCTTAATAGTTATAGTTATAGTTCGAAAATGTATCATTATATTAAATTAGAGATCAACGGATAATTCAAAAACTTTTTCTAAAACCTGTGGGACTGTCTCACATTCAACCTTTGAATATATTTGGCCTGTGCAGTTTGATTTCATTCATAAATATCATAGTGTATAGTAAAATTCCTAACGACTCTTGGCTTTCATCTATTTACCACAAGGATTTACAGGGCATATTCGCCCGTATCAAATTCCCATACCGGGGATTACATCACACTAACCAAATTTACAATATTTATAATATATACAATAATCCCAAAAATATGATATCCAACTAATAAAGTATAAATCTCCTAGCTGGGAACTCTAGCCGCCCTTAATCACTTGTTTCTCCTTTGATTCGCTAGCCATGACTATAGGTTAGTCATTAGAAAGAGTGAGATTTATAATAATCTTAGTAGTAACAATTCACTTATATGATACATACCAATAAAGCATGTAAGCAATTATCACAAAGCAGCAACACAACAACGACATTCACAACAGCAATACAACAACGGCATTCTCAACAGCAATAATATACGTGACTTTCATCACATTCACGACATCTTCCACTATAATCACAGCACGACAACTTTCGCTGTATTCACTTTCACTACAGCTTTTGCTGTATTTACAAAAGCATTTTTATGACATCTTTTGCTGTAGTCACAACGGCATAAACAACATCATTCTCGTTCATCACAATTCAATGATAAGCACAAACATACAATGCAATATACATGATATAAGCGAAAGGGTCACTACTTTGTTCTTTCCGCTCGTGCTCTGGCACCGGTTTATCATACACAGGACAAATATCAAATCCTATAAATCATAATCAAGGACAATGAGTTATTCCCCATCCAACTTTTAATTCCAAAATATTTACTGCCACTTCGATCATAATTCACATTGTATTCTCTAAAGGTGTTTGTTTCACATTAATTACATTCACATTTTGAGTCATTAGCCCTTAATCATATTTTGGGGCATTACATATTTGACCAAAAATTCCAATAGTAAAAAAATGTTAATTCCCATGACTCAAGGATGAAGGATTACAATAATTTAGGGTTGTCAAAATTTCTAAGGGATTATAAAGTAAAATGTTGATTTCACTCAAAATATAATTGTCTAGAATTTTTTTTTTTTTTTAATCTTTGTGAGTTTAGTTTAGTTTTACAGTTAATAGCTTGGCTTATAAAATCCTCTCATCTTGTAATTAATGTTCCTTCTGTTATTCAACTGAGAATCTCCATTTTTTGGTCTAATTTGGAAGTATTTATCTTTTTGATTAATTCAACAAACAATTTAATATTGTCACTCACAATCCATAAGGGACTCAAAAGGTAAATATTGATTTTTCAAAGTAAGAATCCACCTAATCATAATGGGTTTTTTTTTTTTTTTTTTTTTTTTTTTTTTTTTTTTGCGTAATTTGCAAGAATCCGTGAGATTAAATGAACGAATGATCTAATAATGTCAATATGATCTGATTTAATATTTCTCAATAAAAATGCCTAAGATAAATTACAGATTTAAACTTAAATGTGTATCTTAGGAAAAATATATTTAAATGTGTATTTGACAAAAAAATTCCAAAACACAAAAGTTCCAATTCCCATAAATCAAGGATGAAGGAGTTACTTTAATTTAGAGTTGTCAATATTCCTAAGGGATTTTAAATTAAAATGTTAATTCCAGTCAAAATATCAAAATATTTTTTACTATGCGAGTTTAGTTTAGTTCATTGATTAACAATTGAGCTTATCCAAACATAAATTTATCTAAAGATAAAATTATTTTAATTAGGCAAATCTAATGGGAATGAACCAATCAATCCCTTGCTTGATGGTGTGTAGGCGGAAATAATTTTGACAAGTACAAAGCTGAATGAATTTGGAGCTACTGGCATGTTAGATGCAACAAAGTATGTCTTACCATGAAAAATAAGCTTCCAAGGGTGGTCACATAATTTGAAGTCATCATCATTAGGCATAACCTCAAAGTTCTCTAACCAGTAAACCTCTCCCTCTACCTTACCTTAAATGAATCTCTACGTAACTGCACCCTTATTCCTATAGCCCTATATGAGGAATACGATTGCCATTACTCAGAGAGTACAGAAAACCCAAAACTCAATAATCAAATAGGCATGAATCACAAACATCCTCATTGGCCAAAATCATGCCGACTTTCCATACATCAAAAGATAATATCTTTTTAGTCATCATCCACTTCATGCTAACCTGAGCAATGATAGCTAAGGTATTCTTGTGGTCTATCCTTATTGAGTTAATAAGGGTGACCTACCATGATATTGGGGTTGAATAATTGAGATCACTAATAGTGAAGAACAGAGAACACAAAATGGAATACATTGACAGTGTTAATATATATAAGCATTACTATAACAAGCAACAATTCCCCCGCGCGTTGCACGGGAGCAACATCTATAAAAATTAATTCACAAAATTAACCTTATATGCATTCATAAATCATGTCCATGCTCCAAATTAATACAAAACAATTTTATTACAACTGTCTTAAATATTCCTTAACCATACATCATTCACTGCCCATCAACATCTACAGTCACAAAATACATACAAAATCCATATGCTAAGCACCTAAAAACCTCAGTCATTTTCTTAATTACAGATGCATTATTACTAAAATGGGAAAAATTACATAGTAGCTTGACATAATGATAATACTTACCAAGTGTGAATGGGACTGTATAAAGCAAAGCTGGTTGTCCGTGCCCATCCATCAAATAGAGATTGAGGCAAATACCAATAGGTGACATCCTTAACACTAATTAATTTGTTAGTACTAAGTAGTAACATTAAACAGAAGTAATGGAGGAATGAAATAGAAAAAAACAGCATTGCTCTAACTTTGATCATGGACTACACAAAGCTATTTAAAAAAGGTCATGTCATGGGTAATTCAGCCATTGACCTCAAGGAATCAGCTCACTTCTCCAACATACACCAATCTTCTCAAAAAGGAAACCGAAA
Organism: Inga laurina; assembly: GCA_963855925.1. Classification (NCBI taxonomy): domain Eukaryota; kingdom Viridiplantae; phylum Streptophyta; class Magnoliopsida; order Fabales; family Fabaceae; genus Inga; species Inga laurina. Next base: position 45,311,472 of record OY979708.1, read on the forward strand.
GCCAAAGCTGTAACCACAGTATCTTGAGAAGCATGGGGATGCCATCTTCTCTACTCCTATCACCCTGAGCTACTTACACAGATTCAAAGCATTAATTTCTTGTTTTTCATACGCAATGTTTATGAGGCCAGATTCAAGCTTTGAAAAGGCTGATAGAGAAGTGAGAGCTTTATTCAACACACTCACCAGTCCCCACTATCATCACACTCTCATGGAACCACCATTTAGAAACACCCATAAGATGTCATATAGGAAGTCACAACTAAGAAGAACAGTTCCAACCTGATATTATATGGAGCAAAAAGTTTATATTAAATGCGCTGACAATAATAAAAAAACCATTAAAATAGTCGAGAAGCTACTGGTTGCTTAGTTCATGCTATTCACAATGTAAACAAACACCAAACTGATCAACATTTATAAAACTTAACAACTAATCTGACTTATATAGAAGAACTCAATCCAACATAAGCATTCACTTGTGACATGCACTTCAGCTTATTATTAGTTTATTAGTCTGCAAGGCATTAAGCATTAGTCATTAATCATTAGGCATTTAAAAAAAGATCAGAAGTAGGGTGGAACTATACTATATACGGTTACTGTCTATACAGTATCAAGTATGGAGCATCTGTATCACCTACTTCCTTAGCCATCATAGTCAGAAGCTACACCTACTTGCCATATCATGGAACTTGTTCTAGATTTAAAACAGATATGCGAAAAAATCTTGATGATGATACCTGAACTAACAGGCATTTAAGTTGTACTCAGTTACATTAAATCCATCTCCTTGCAACTAAAAATTTTCAAAATGACAAGCATTAAACAACTACCTACTCCACCGAGATTTAAACCCAACTTTGAAAATGAACATTCTCAAACTTTTTCACTATCAAACTTAAATCTATCTCCTTACATCAAATCAAAATACATACTACCGAGATTTTTTTTCTGAAAAAAAGTTAATTGTATAGAAGTGGTATGAAGAAGACAAAGTAATGACAGGTTTGGGATTTAGAATTGTTACATATCCAACTTGATTGATGATAGTTAACCCATACGCAAGCATCACCCCATAATTAAGCATAGTCATCAATATTTGCAAGATGCACTGTCATCTTCGGATTGATCTTTCACAACTTTTAAGTCCTATAACCCAACAAAAAAAAAGGAAAAGAAGATGGAAGATAATCAGTTTTAATTTAAATTAGCCTTCATGCTGCAGAAGGTCTCATATATCCATAATCCATTCTTTTGTAATTGACCGCCTTGAATTTTCTTCAAGCTTATTTGATATGGGGTTTTCTCCTAAATCTTCTCTCTCTTTCCTAATGAATCAAACTTCACCAAATTTACTAATCTTTGATTAGGGGGAAAATCATATTTACATATCTTCAACCTCTGCACAACTGTATTAAAGCTTCATAGTCAGGAACATCTATCTGCTCAACTGATTTCTCAGTCAAAGAAGCAAAACGCAAAACACAACAGGCAAATAATCTCTACCTGAAATGTACAGTGAATAAGCCTGGCTATATATACACATATATAGAGGTGAAGATGAAGTTTAGAAATTGCCAGCAAAATCCCTTGTAGAGATATTAAGTTCAACAACTTTAATTGTCACTCATGCAAAAAAAAAAGGGAAGAAGAAGAAGAGAAGAGAGTTAGTAAAGATTCCTCAACCAATAGGCAAAGGGTGTGAATAATCCCTTTTAGAATTAAACATAGAGGAATATGCAGATATGTTTAATTTCAATTAATATTGGACAGATTGTATACAATGTTCCAATACCTTGTAGATGGGTGATCGAAGAAAAATGACAGCCTTCATTGAACTTGAGAACTTTTTCCTTATCTCATTATGTGAAAATAGAAACAATACATGAGTTTAAAAACCCTTAGATAGAAACTCATTGAATCCAAGATAAATAGCAGAAAAATTGCATTAATTTATTGTTCAAATGCATCAAATGCCATTTTGGTTAGTAACAGATTTTAAACTCAAATGCCTTTTCCTGTATCAGAAATGATTTTTTTTTCATGACCATTAAGAAAAATACCTTTACAACTTTCTTTGTGAGTGTGCTAAGTACCTTCCAAAAGCAAATACCAATAAGCATTGTTGTAAGCTTCATTCTGCAATATACATTGTGATTAAAATACCTTGGTTAGTACCATATTTTAACATCATTGTAAAGGTGTTTTCTGATACAACCATTGTTCTAACTTTGATTATGAAGCACACAAAGCTATTAAAAAAAAGGTCATGCAAGACCTTATAAAAAAGAAAAGGGAAGATTATTAGGTTTTTCATATCTTCTCTTCTACATATCTAACTACCATTGTATGCACACAAAAAGAAAAAAGAAAAAAGTATATTAGGTTTTTCATTTGAATCATATCATATTTTTAACTAAAATTTGAAAAAGGAAGATTCCAAAGCATGCCCAAAACTTCACACAAATAGCATTTTAATCAGAAAAGGGAAGATTCCATGTCAAGAACCACTTTAACCCAAAAGTCTAACCTATTAAACAGAGGCCCATGATTGATTTCACCAAACCTGATCAATTGGATTCCAATATAGCTATCACTTCAGAAAATAAAGTACCTCGTAGACATAATTATATATGGAAACATTCTTGGTAATATGAAACCAAAAATACAGTTTATGATAAATCCATTCTTCACAATTTATCTATTATATGCATTTCTCAGCGAAGAGAAAAGAGAGAGCAACCATCCATGCCAATCTGAATATGATAAATATAGCTATTATGCATTTGTAATCTAACAGTTCTTGCAAACTTGTAAAGTTCTGCTCAACAACTACACTTCTCATATAAATAATTAACAATATGACCAGATCCACACATACGCCAACTCAAAAGGCCACATAAAAACCTAATAAACAGTAGCTTAACATGCATAAAATAAAACAAATAGTAAATTTTAGAGTTCAAAACACATTTACTGGCACTCCGCCCAAGGTTGTTGACACGAAATGAATCAATAACATTGAAATGCTTGGAAACAAAGGGTTGCTCCTTATTTTCTTGACCATTAGGGAATACAGCATAAACTGAGCTACAGGCATCAAGAAATAACTTGCTGAGTACTAAATCACCACCAGCTTTATGAGGAGGTTGAGCTGCGGTAATAAACTGAGCTACATACCACTGTATGCTTCTACATATCTACCTACCACTCTGAAATACAAATTAGTGTTGATAAGAGGAAAAGTGATAAAAAGATAAATGAGAATGTCGCATAGAGAAATAAACTAAAGCATCAACATACATTTATCATGCAGACAAACTATCGAACATAACAACAACAATAACTTTAGCCATGTATGTGAATCCTTCATAGAGGTCATAACGAATAGACCATCTAAAAGTTAAATGATCCTACATAACAATAACTTTAGCCATATATGTGAATCCTACTTTATTGTTAAAATAATGCGCATAAAATCCCCCCGCGCTTTGCGCGGGTGCATCAACCATATCACATCTAAGCAGAAAATGGCCTCCGACTCATCTGATGTAGAAATGAGATCCACCCAAAACAGAACCAATATTAAAATATGGAGAAGTTCTAAATGAGATCCCTTTAAACATATCGGTGCTATCATCAATCTCTCTTATCATTGAACACTTCCTCACTGCCATTGAACTCAAGGAATAAGATCACTATACCAACATACACCAAAATGCTCAATGTGGTAAAAACGTAAAACCAAAGCTAGACTATGTAGAAGGGCAGACCCAACACTAACATCCACTTGATCACATGTGCATTATGTTATTACAGAAGTAGGCATTATGTAATAGGTGTTAGACAATAGGCAATTAAATTAAACTCAGATATGATGACCATAACAGCTATTACATTACCTTATTTAATTTTGTACCATTTTGACATAGTCATACCAGCTATCATGACCATTAGGGATAAGACATCAAGCATTTACAACAGATCAGGATATGGTTGAAACAGTTGAAGGGGAGGTAACTATTCATACCAACTATAATGTGGAACTGTGGGCTACCTACTTCACAACTCATCCTAGCCGCATACTTACCCTTCTGGACAGAGCAGTCACAGCGTAATGCATTTAGAACAGACCAGAGCAAAAAACTTGATTATGACACCTTGATTGACATACATTTAAGTTTACTTCAAAGAAACTACAAAGAATAATATACTATATCGAGAATTGAGGGATTGCCATACCTTGAGAATGCATTTAAGTCCTTCAATAAGACACCATTTGCTTGGTAATATATTTAAAAGTGATAGTACAACTACCTACTATGCTTCCAGTTGATCTAAATGTCTGCTGACATCTGAGAAAATGCCCTTGACCATTTTATCGGTTATTGTGGGAGGTAATAACCAAAACAAAATATCAGTAAGGGACATACAGTGGATTACTTAAATATTAATTATTAATTAATTAATAAATGATTTTTTAAACTAATGAGTATCTGTGTACCTCCATACACAGTTTAATGCACTTGGAACAGAGAAGTGTAGATAACTTGATTATGACACCTTGATTGACAAACATTTAAGTCTGATTCAGATAAAGTACAAAGAATAATATACTATACTAAGAATTGAGGGATTGCCATACCTTAAGAATGCATTTAAGTCCTTCAGTAAGACACCATTTGCCTGGTAATATATTTAAAAGCAAATATAAGTTTACTTCAAAGAAAGTGCAGATAACTGTCAAAGAAGGTCTACTTCAAATATTTAAAAGCAAACTTTGGAACAGAGAAGTACAGATAACTTGATTATGACACCTTGATTGACATGTATTTATGTCTACTTCAAAGAAAGTATAAAAATTAAGATTCTTGACCAGGAATTGAGGGATTGACGGATTGTCATACCTTGAAAATGCATTTAAGTCCTTACACAAAGACACCATTTGCCTAGTGAGATATTTAAAACACATTGATCTGGTTGTCTGTTGACCTTAGAACGCATGAGTATACTTATGAGAATCTGTGGACCTACAAAAGGAACCATCGTTTTAATGTTGTATCTACAAGATACATAACTCATTTTTCATTAATATCAAATTACACAGGACACCAAGATTTAAGGGATTGGCATACCTTGTAAATGGTTGATGAAAGGAAAATGACTTCATTGGAAGGAATATACTATTTGCATTGTTAATTCTAAGAAAATACAAACAACACATGAGTTTGTAAGCATGTTGATGAAAACCAACTGAATGGAAGATTAATAGCAGAAAAAGCTCATTGGCTGATAGGTGACTTTAGACAAATGGCTTATGGTATGATATCATCTGTTTAACTCATTGTACAGATGCCTGCTTTAATGACAGATAATGTTTGTTTCCTGAACCTTAATTAAACACCATCTACAATATTCATGGTGAATGAACTAAGTACTAACCAAAACCAAATAAGAATTAATTGATAATTAGGTAAAAACACTACTCAGCAGGTGTGGACCTATATACTAGGAAAAAAAATAGATTCGTTTTTAGTTTGATAATTGATACTGTAATATACCTAACTACTTTTTAATCTGAGAACATATGATTTTAAATGCCTTAAGGTTAGTACCATATTTTAACATGATATTAAATGTCTCTAATGAATTCAAATTTAATTTTTTTCATCTGACCACTACTCTGATCCCCTTCACCGCTATGATTTTGATCGGGTATGATACTAACCAAAAGAGAAAAGAAATAGCTGACTAACTATGACCTAATTGAGTAGTAAGTAAACATGTTAAGCTGAAATACTTGAAACCCCAAATTAGACAAAAAGCAGCACTGTTCAAACTTTAATTCTGGAGTACACATAACATATCAAAATAAGGCCATGCAAGACCATATGTGTAGTAATAGGAAATGACATACGCCCATACAGTAACAGCTGCTACACTTACCTAGTACACCTCTTTGCCAGGAGCAAAGCCCTCAATGGAAGAATCTCATTGAATCTTGGATTCCACAGAACCCTTGTTGCAGAATAGTAGTTGACCATTGTAACTTTCCTTGTAAATGTATGGTGTAAAGAAATAAAGAAAAAGACAGAGATGTGAAGGATAATTTCCCAAGACACAAAGTGACTAAGAAATTGAATTCAATACAGCTCAATTAGACATATTCAAAATATTATTCAGTATACAATATACATGATTAATCTTATCATTTACACACCTAACAAAGAAAACTATCAAATATTATTCACACACACACTTCCACCATAATTAGTATCTTTTGAGAAAATCAAAATTAGTGCCCATAAGTCACAAAAAGAGAACACTTCCAAAAAATGATCAGAAAATCGTTTCTCAAGAAGAGAATAAACTTCAACAAATTTCAAGGAGCTTTATGTCTCTGTGCTGGTATAATGTAGATCTTAATGGTTCAAAAATTGGAAAGTGTCAGGAAAAATCCTTAAAACATCACAATCAGAGATGTCAATCAGAGATGTGAATGATAATTTCCCAAGACACAAAGTGACTGGGAAAATGAATTCAATACAGCTCAATCAGACATATTTGAAATATTATTCAATATACAATATACATGATTCATCCTATCATTTATACACCCAACAAAGAAAACTATCAAATATTATTCACACACACTTCCACCATAATTAGTATTTTTTGAGGAAATCAAATTTAGTGCCCATGAGTCACAAAAAGAGAACACTTCTAGAAAATGATCAGGAAATCGTTTGTCAAGAAGAGAATGAACTTCAACATATTTCAATGTTATCAAATACTATGAAGCAATATGAATTAGAAAATGATATCTTATTTAATGTTTTTGATAGCTGTTAGAATGAGGATCTAGAGCATCAAGCCTTAGATCGTGTATACCTATTTCAGAAAAGAGTAAGACAGAAGAAACAATATAAGATGTTTGGATGAAAAGAAATAGATCTAAAGTTAAATCGGAAACTTGGAAGTAAAAAAGACGAAGGCTTTATTGTATCTTCCTTACCCATACAAAAAGAAATAGATCTAAAGTAAAATGGGAAGCTTAGAAGTATAAAAGACGAAGGCTTTGTTGTATCTTCCTTACCCATACGACGTCTTGGTCTTCCGTCAACAGAAGGTTCGAAGCTCCTTCAAGAGAGACATAGGCATCGGAACAAGGATGAACAAATTTGGCAGCACTGGTCCGACTTGCAGAAGAACTTGGGGGTAAAGAGGAACATCAACTTTCGAACAGAGCCTTCGCACCAACTCCAATATGAGATGCATCAAAAGTCAAAACTCTGAACCAATGAATTTGTCTAAAGAGTGTATTGGGAAAGCAAAAACTTGACCAAACCCTTCCTAAAGTCAGAAAATTTACTACCGACTAAGACACAATGAAGTGACATGACATGGGAAGAAAACTAAGATTGGGGGGTGCACTGTTCATGAGTCTTTAATTTTGAACTTAGCCGACTAAAAGGGGAATGGCTTGGTAATTGAAACCGGCACTGTTGTTATAAACAGCAACATGTGAGATGTTTGTGCATGGACTTTTTCCAACGACTTATCTCCCTATTCCTCTTAAGAAGATATTGATATGAGGCCAGCTATATTTCTTTGAAATTAAGCTTCTTGCAGATTTAGTTTGAATTATGATTATGTTAACTCCTTGATTTGTGGGCTAAATTATTATTATTATAACACCATGAATCATGGGGCCAACTGATAATTTATGGATATAAAAATTGATATTGAATTATAATATAAAAGAGAGCGATAAATAATTATGATAACTAAAAGAGAATGATAACTATGGATATTGATATTTATTTGTGTCAAAATGAACAGGATGCACTAATGATGTTAATATGAACATAACTATTTTCTCTAAAAACAATCGCTCACGAAACAGTTTTTAATGGCGTTACTACAGGTATTATAGAAGATATAGGTAACTTTTAATTTTAATACATGAGGCGTATGTTGTAATAAATTCAAGAGTAAAATATGTTGTTTCCTTTTTAATATGTATGTGAGTGATAAATTATAAAATAAAATAAGTTTTCCCCCTTGATTTTAGGGTTCATTGGGTTCGATCCTATTACACCCTACAATAAGTGCAGTGTGATGTAATGGTAATACAATGCAATATTAATTACAAGGCTAGCGTTTGGTTTAATTTTTAAGCAAAGTGCAAGGAGTTATTATTTTAACAATTATTTAAAATTAATATATCACGCAAAGTCTATTTTACCATTAAAAATAGTTAAGAGTCATCGGTGGAGTTGGCGGAGGAGGTAGTGGAGGAGGAGGAGGTAGTGTAGTGCCCCAATAGGTGTATAAGGGCTCATGACTCCAAAAGTGAATGTAATGATTGTTAGACAAATACTTTCAGAGAATAAAGTGTGAATTATGACCCAAACGAGCAGTAGAAGTGCCTAAACCCAGTATTTAAGTTCAATTATGGTAGCAAAGTCTAAAGCAGAATAAGAGAGAAGGGAAGGGAGCATGGCAAAGGGAAATGAAATTAAATAATGCCCTAAGTGGCAATCTTACTAAAATTGCCATAGTTATGGGCAAAATGGGAAGAAAAGAATTTATCGGCCAATTAGTCAGCAACTGAAGAGAAAATTGACTATTAACTAAAAGAATAAGAGGTGTGACTAAATGGCGAAGTGAACTAGTTATAGTAACTAAATAGTGAATTGATTTTGGGGAAACCACAAGAAGTTGACACATAGCACAATTTGACTTTGGTGACTAAATGGGATAAGGTCAAACATTTTTCTCTCCCTCTCTCTTCTCAATTTCATGCAAGTGTCTTTAAGGGGCTAAAGGCAATTCATTTCATCAGATTTTTCTCTCTCTCAAAGCTCACAAAACGTCCAAGTTCAAGGAGAAAGAAGTTCAAGGTTGAAGGTGAGTTCTTTTCTTGAATTTTGACCTTGTAGATTACCTCTAATGCTAAAAACCTCTTCTCTAACCTTGTTCCTCTTAATGAAAGCTTCATTTATCTAGTTTTAGATTTTCAAGAGGAGGTGTTTTATGTAATCAAGGAAAACTAGAGGTTGGAGAATCAAAGAACAAACTAGAGAAAGTGGTAGAGGTGAGCAAAAGCAACCCTTTGATATATGAATTGTGGTCATTAGTTGAGAAGTTTGGCTTGTGTAATTTTAGCCTATTTTGTATAAATTAGGGTTTTGAGAGTGTCATGATGTTTTGCTGGTATTAATGATGTCTTGTGGTGTGTTTTGGACCATTGGCATTATATGTTGAAAAATTGGAAGTTTTGTCAACAAAAACTCTATGTATGGAAGCTAGTTTGCATAGCAGTTTTGAATGAGTAAATGAAATCTAAAAATTCTGAAACTTTTCAGTTGAATAGAGGTTGTGTCAAGCTTTAAAATGACATAACATGGGTGTCATTCAAATGTGTGTGTTGGAAGTTATGCATTTCTAAAGTTTGAGGTTAAAACTGAAGTCTATTCTAGAACAATATGTAAATTTGTAGAATTCTATATTTTTATGGTTGTATATGGCAATTGTTCATATTTGTTAGATATAATTAGTTTTGATGATGTCAAATATAGATGCCAAATATTAAGAACAAAAGTTTTCATAATATATCAATCTTCTACATTGACTAACAACTATATTTAATGTTGCTTGTAGATTAGCCAAGCAAAGAAATAACAAGATTGAAGGTAGTCAAGAAAATAAAGAAGATATCTTGATTGGGTTATGGAGAATGATCACCAAGAAATAAATCAAGAAGAAAGAAGAAATTACAAGATCTAGTGAGAATATTAAGATTCAAGCTCTTGGGAGTGATACTAGAGATTTCTAAGATCAAATGATGGTTGGAATGGGTTAATACGAAGCAAAGATGACTTATAGATAAATTATGGCACTTCTAGAGAAGTTACACTTAGGTGTGAGCTCATCACTTGAGTGCCAGAGGTATTCCACTCAAGTGTAGGAAGAACACACTCAAGTGTCGGGGCACTCTGTTCTACTATGTTTTAGTCATATCTCACAAACCACATATTGGATTGAACTGAAACTAGTGGCATATGAAACTAGACTCACAAAATGAAAAATATACACCAAGATCACATTAAATAGAGCTCAGATTAAAGTGATTTGAATCATGGAAGATGACATTGAAATCACCATTACTTTTCAAGACAGGTTAGTATTTTGGATATAACTCACAAACGACATATCGGATTGAAATGAAACTAGTGCCATAAGGAACTAGACTCAAAGAGCTTTACATGGATAGGTAATGGGTCAAATTTAAAGTTATATGCTAAGAGATACACCATCTGGAAGTTGACGCTTGTACTATCTAGTACAATGGACACTCATTGATCATAACTTGCAGAATACAATGAGTTTGGAGCTGATTCTTTTTGCATTGAAATGTATATGACAAGAGCTTTCTTATGATACATTATTTTCCATATTTAGAGGCAAATGAATAAATCAAATCTGGCGTGGCACCTCAACACCTACAAGTCCAAAAACACACTCTTGGAAAATATCATACGAGTGTTGCCCAGAAGCTCAAATCCATAGTGCAATATACATATGCAATTGCGTGAGGCCATTCACACTCAAGTAAGAGCGCAATACACTCGCGAGTGAGAAATCTCACTCTTGCAAATATCATGTGAGTGTGTTTTAGAAGTGGTTGCAACGTGGAAGAATTTCAGCAACACTCGAGTGAGGGATGTTGCACTCGAGTGATGTCCATATTTACACTTGAGTCCTGTGTGTGTGACACTGAAAGTGTTTTCCTGAGAGAATTCTAGAACTTGAAAATATAAAGTGCACTCAAGTGAGGACCTTATCACTCGAGCTTTGGCAACCTGCACTTCCTGCACTTCTAACTGTACTTGAGGTGTTGGCAGAAAGTGTAAGTGCACTTCCTGTACTTCTGAGGTGCACTTCCAGCAACAACAGAGCAACACTTCGTAAACTCTAAAAATTATAGAAATGATTATGTAACTCATTTTTCTTGGCTCCAATCACTCTAACACTTCATCATATTGGTGATTAAGTATTTTTCAAGTGATCAAACAAAGGATTGACACAAATCCTAAAAATGTGTCTGTCACAGAAGCAGACTTCAATACAGAGTCACAACGAACAATCCAAATATGGTTAAAGGTTTTTTATTCATTATGATTTACTTGTTAGTATACATAAACGTTGACTAAAATATATTTCAAGTGAGAAAAAGGAGATTAAACATTTTGATTGCATCTTCAAGAATAGAGGTCACTTATGGCAAATATCATCACTCAATGTGATGAGTCCCAAAAACCATAAATTCAACTTTTGACCAATCATCCAACATATCCATGATTAATACTTCATTATATTAGTGTTGGATGTATTATTACAGAAAAACAATGAAAAGATCAAACAACGAAGAGATCATGCAGTGCAGAAAAACTACTTCACGGAGTGTAAGGAGTGTCTAACGTAATGGCTAGTTTTCAAATACACTCAACAGTCAAATAAAGTAATGGGACTAACCGATAGATTGAAATACTCACAATGGTCATATCCTACTCAACTATAAATATAGGAGATTCAAGTAGAGTAAAACAACGATGAGAACTCAATGAAGCCAATATGCTTATATCATGAGTCATCTACTCTAACCCAATTACTCTCTATTCTTATCTATTTGCTATATCATGTATATTTGAGAGAGAGTTATTTGTATTATACTTTAGTAATCATTTTATCCACTCTGTGAGAGAGTGTGTAAACATCTTCATCTATATTTCAAAATTGATCTCAAGGTAGAAGGACCTTGAGAGGGTTGATTTTATTATGGTGAAGTTATAGAGAAAATTGCCAGTAAGACTTTTTGCTCGTAAGACTTATAGTGGTGTAAGCAGGAGAGAATGTTGCTGCTCGTTAGACTTGCATGGGTAAGTAGGAGAGAAACGGTTTCGGGAATACTCTGCTCGTAAGACTTACCTTAAGGGGAGTATCTTGGTGAGATATTTGTTAAAGGTTGTACAAGTGCCCAACTAAACTTATAGGTTTGCAAAGGCTTTTCTTGTGCCTGGATTAAACAAGAAGATAGTGGATTTGAAAATCTTAGGAGGAGCTTGGGGATTGGATGTATTCCATCACATATTATACCGAACCAGGATAAATCACATTTTGCATATTCTCTTACCTAAGCTCTTATATTTCTAGTATATATTATTTTATGTAACTATTAATTTATGATTCATTAGTTTCATACTTACTGTTTTCATTAAGATACAAAACGTTTTCCAAAGTTCTTAAGTTTTTATCTTATACCCAATTCATCCCTACTCTTGGGTGTTAGCCGGTTCTAACATTTGGTATCAGAGTCTGGGCTCTTGTTTAAAGGACTTAATGTCTCAAGGGTTATTAATGGCTAATTTTGGGTGTTATTCGCATTCAGAAGGTTTTGACTATACAATTCCACCTCTTTATGAAAAATATTGATTTTTTGTTTTGGAAAGATAGAATGACTAGTTTTATAAAAGTATATGATTTTGATATTTGGATTGTTTTTACAAATGCTTTTGATTTCAAACCAAGAAAGGATTGGACAGAAAGAGAAAACAAAATGTTTTCGTTGAACATTGAGCAATAAAAATTCTATTTAGTGCTTTAACCAAAAATAATTTTGAGAAAACTAGATTTTGCTCTACTGCTAGAGATATTTGGGACACTCTTGATTCTTTGTATACTTCTAACAAGTGTCTTGAAGTTGAAGGTGTTGACAGTTCATGTGAAACTATAAGCTGCATGTCTATGATTCATGAACAAGTGGAAGTTGATGATGAAGAAGGAGAAATCATAAAACACTTCCATATAGTCAACATGGATAGACAAGAAGAAGAGGATTCCCGAAAAGAGCTTATTATAAATGAACATGAAAAAGCACCCTTCGAAGCTCAAGATGAACTTAAGGTAAAAAGTTCCAATTCTTCTTGTGATTTTCGTAAATTGATTTTTAAAGTGTACATAAGATTGTTTTTCAACCAATTGTTGATTTTATTGAGAAAAGCAAAAATATTTTCAAATATGCTAGAAAGTTTATTGGGAAGAAAGAATGTTCAAATAAAATCCATTGGAGTTCCTATCCTCATGACATAATACTTGTATGATATCCCATAATGTGTATCTTTATAAAATTTGCAATTATTGTGGCAAATCCGGTCATATTTCTCACACATGCCATATAAGAAGAAATTCAAATGTGAGAAATTAATATATTTGGGTACCGAAGAGACATGTAAGGTTTAATACTAATAATCAAGGACCCAAGTATATATGGGTACTAAAATGTCCATCTAGTACTTTATGTATGCAAGATGATATGAAGAGAAAAGGACATAAGGGTACAGAGAATATGAAGAAGCCAAGTGGTTCTCATGTACCAATTAAGATGTTCATGTCATTGCCAAAGAGAACTTTCAGAACATCCATTGCTGGAGCTATAGGGTATAACCACATAAAGAAGCAATGGATGAAAGGAATATGTTCCACCTTAGCAAAGGGCTACCATAGAGTACCATTCAATTATCTTAAGGAGAATAAGAAGAGGGGGATCTCTCATACACAAAGAAAAATACTCTAAGAGTTTACATCATATGGGAGAATATTACATACACCCAATGTAATACCCCAAATATGATTAAGGGCTTATTGTCTCCAAAAGTGAATGTAATTAATGACAGACAAACACTTTCGGAGAATACAATGTGAATTATGACCGAACTAGTAGTAGACAGTGCCCAAACCCTGTATTTAAGCTTAATTGTGTTGTTAAGGCTTAAAATGAATTCAAAGAGAAGGGAGGGCACATGGCATGAGGAAATGGGGTCAAATAATGTGTTAAGTAGTAATCAAATAGGAATTTCCATAGTCAGGGGCAAAATGGGAAAAAGAAAAGTTATCGGCCGATTAGTCAGTTACTGAGTTTACCTACAACAATAGGTATCATGTAAGCATTCAGATAGCACCGTATGAAGCATTGTATGGGAGGAAGTGCCAATTACCTCTGTACTAGAAAGAGCTGTCGAAGAGAGGTTGTATGGGTCGGATCTTGTTGATCAGACCACAAAGCAGAGTAGAATCATTCGTAAGAGGCTTCTTGTAGTGCAGAGTTGATAATAAAGCTACACCAATAAGAGGATAAGACCTTCAAAGTTCAAAGTTGGTGATCATGTATTCTTGAGAGTGTCTCCAGTCACAGGTATCGGGAGAGCTATCAAGCGAAAGAAGTTGAGCTCAAGGTCTATTTGAGATTCTTACGAGAATTGGACCTATGATGTATCAAATAGCCTTAGCCCCAAACTTGAGTAAGCTCTATGATGTGTTCCATGTATCCCAAATAAAGTAGTACTAACCGGATCCAACTCATATTATTGAGTATGAAGATGTCGACTTACAAGATAACTTTATCTATGTGGTAGAGCCAGAACAAATCATTGATCAGGAAGAAAGGTAGCTCAGACACCGAAATATTCTATTTGTGAAAGTGGTCTGGAAGGAAATTCTAAAAGGGAAGCCACATGGGAAATAGAAGTTGACATGCAGAGACGTTATCCGGAGTTTATGACTCAAGTTATGTAACAAATTTCAGGGATGAAATTTATTGTATGAGGGGAGAATTGTAATGCCCCAAAATATGATTAAGGGCTTATAGTCCCCAAAAGTAAATGTAATTAATGATAAATAAACACTTTCAGAGAATAACTTGTGAATTATGACTTGAACTAGCAGTAGACAGTGCCTAAACCCTATATTTAAGCTTAATTATGTTGTTAAGGCTTAAAATGAATTCAAAGAGAAGGGAGGGCGCATGGTATGAGGAAATGGGGTCAAATAATGTTCTAAGTGGTAATCCAATAGGAATTGCCATAGTCAGGGGCAAAATGGGGAAAAGAAAAGTTATCGGTCGATTAGTCAGCAACCGAGGAGGGAATCCACTAATAATTGAAAGATTAAGTGGTGTGACCGATTACCAAGTGAAATAAGAGAGAATAATCATATGGGTGCAAGCACATGGAAGAAGTCACAAGATAGTGACACTTGGCATCACATGGGCCTTTGGATAAAGGTCAAATTTTCAAAACTCACTTTTCTCTTCCCTCTCTCCTCAAGGTCAGCTAAGAGGGTTAAAGGGGGTGGAAAAAATGATCTCGACATCATTTCTCACTCTCTCTCCAAGTTCAAGGTTATTTATGGTGTAGGAGGAAAGAGAAAGAAGAAATCAAGGTAAGTGTGTTCTATTTGACCTTGAACACCTTGAATGCCAAAGACCACTTCTTTAATATTGACCACCTTGATGAGAGCTTTATTTCAATGGTTTTAAATTTCAAAAGTATGTGTTTTGTGAGTTCAAGAAATGTTGGAGGTTGAAGAATCAAATAACAAGCAAGAGATAATGCAAGGTGTGAAAAAGCTACCTTTTGGTAAATATGTTATGGTCATTAGTTGAAACTCTTGAATTTTGGATTTTTGCCATATTTTTTATGTAATTAGGGTTTTAGAGGATTCATGATGTTTTAATTGTTGAAATGGTGTCTTACGTTGAGTTATGGACAATGGCATTGGTTAGAGTTTTGAATGTGAAATTGTCCAAAATGTGGGATTTTGTGTTGCATTGTGGTCAAAATAGAACATGATAAAGTAATGGGAATTTGGGTGTTTTGATGTTTCCATTGGATTCCTTGTGGAAAATTATGTGAGAGTGGTGTTGGTTGTCAATTTTGAACCTTTGGAAACATTTGTGCAAAAACTATAAATTTTGGAAAATGCTGTCGATGAAAACTCTGTGCAGGAGTCAGTTTGCAGGGCAGTTTTGAATGAGTAAATGATGGTTAAAAATTTTAAAATTCTCTAGTCTAGTAGATCACGTGCCAAGCTTTAAATTGATAAATTATGGGAGTCATTTTGATATGTGTGCTGGAAGTTATGTATTTCCAAAGTTTGGTGTTGAAACTGGACTTAATTCTTGGAGTAGTATAGGAATTCGTTAAATTCTGTATTTTTGTAGTTGTATATGATAGTGATTCGTATTTCTCCTATAAAGAGAACTTAAAAAAATGAGAACTTAAAAAAATTTAAGTAGGATTTGGAATCTCTCCATTTTGATTTTTCTAGTTTTGGTTATGATTTTTGGAAGTTCAGCCAAGAAAAAGAAATTTCCTTGGCCACAGCCAAATGTTCTTAGCTGTAGCCCAAAAGCTTCTGACCTTCTTTTGGCCGTAGCTAGAAGACTCTTGGCCATAGGCAAAAACCCTCTAACATTTTCTTGGCCGCAGCCAAAGAATTTCTCAACTGCGACCAACCAGGAATTTCAGCACTTTACACTTTTAAACGGGGTAACAGGTCTAGCTCTTCCCAATCCTTTTATGCTTTTGTTTGGGCTTATAGTAGCCACCTAAAGGTTTCAAATAATAACCAACCTTGAGTGTTTTAGAGTTGAGCTCTAATACTAATAAATGTAACACCCATCTTTTGAAAGCATATAGATGGCATAAATGTAGTAATATCTTTAAAAAGGAGACCGGTAATCTTTTTTAAACAGCGGAAGTCCCAACTTCAAGTAGAGTGCAGAGTTGCACTTGAGTGGGTTTTCAAAAAAATATTTTCAAAAATCATTTTTAGATTTGGTTTCATATTATTTTACGATTCATTTTAAGTCATCCATTTTTCGGTTCATTTCTTCATATCAAAGTTTTTACTAACAAGTTCTCTACTGAAACCCAAACTACTATGTTTAATTAACGGCCCTAGGTGAATGACTGTCCACTACTGTTTCAAATGTCGTTGTGTGTTTGCTTATATACAGGCCTTACAAACATGTCAATACGAGACTAACCACACTTAAATACAAATTAAGTACAATCTTCAAAATGGATAACCAACAGAAAATTAAATTTTAAGTCCTTTTCCTCATTCGCCCATGTTTACCTTCTTGCATGAGGAACCACTTGCTCGAGCTGAATATTTGTTTTGGAAAAATAGGGTGAGATTCAATGAATCTCAGTAGTAACAGATATCACTCATATAAAATGCACATATATCATTGTTAGGATCGGTAGGTACAGCGGAAGAATTTTAAAATTTTCGCCGATCCTAATCGAGGATCTATTAACGACGTTTAAATCGAGTTAGAAAGATTCGTACCTTTTTCAATTCAGGGTTTTCGATCTCTAGGAGCCAACACGTCATGTCCGCTCCCTCTACCGGTATCCACACAAATGCTCTCCAACACATAATACGTGCTAGCTCCTCCAATGTCTCTTAGGATTTCTCTTGCAACTCTAAATTCTCATTCGTGTATAAGTATATCAGCCCTATCAAGTTTATAACCTATGAGGGCTATATTCAAATTTCAAAATTAATTTTTATTAATTTCAAAATTAATTAACAATTAATTATCTTGATGAGCTAATTAAATTAATTCAGTTTAAATTAAATCTTGCCAACAATTTTAATTTAACCTATTTATTTAATCCAAATAAAGAGCCATTAGTTTTAATTTATCTTCATAAATTAAATCTGAGATACTATATCTCTATCATGTTATTTAGTAAATCTAATTTATCTTAATAAAATTAAATTTAAAACTAAAACAATATAATAATATCATATAATATATATAATATGTATTTTGAAACTACACATATATAATATTATTAACAAATTTTTATATTATATATATAAATATAAAATTCATCCACCCTAGATCAAACATTATTTCATGTTGGGCCATTCTTGTGTGCGACCCTGTAGGCCCATACAAAGTTGGCAGTGGCCAATAACTATACTAACCCACAAGTCGTAAGTGGCCTCTAGCAGGACATTACAACTGCCTAATTTATATGAGGATCGTTAACACGATACAACTTATCATACAACCATGTCACGTCCCTTTTGTCACACAATATATCGGTCAAGGACGAGGCATGGATAATGTCATCCTCTTGTTCCTTACCATTATTTTCCCTATTCTTGAGTAGTCTGACAATAGAAATGGAAACTCCTTTCCATTGTAGTATGACCATACATTTCTTAGACTCACTCATCGAGGGGCACAGTAATATCTCTCTATTAATGTGAGGGGTAAATTCCATCGTGATCATTCATATTCCTCTGCATGTAAAACCACCAAGCCTGATTATAGCCTTTATCATCACCCAGTCAAAAGTGACTTTTGACTAGTTCAAAGCTTAGTAACTTTAAGACGTGGTTATACATGAGAAAAGCTTATGACTTGATTCATGTAGCTTTCTCATAGTGGGTTGGTTTAGTACCTTGTACTCTTACAAGTTCCTAAGACTTAGATTCGTTTCTCCATATCTTATCAAAGTCATACTGGTCTTGTTTCATCTCTATTCCCGCATAGATGACCGACCAGGGACAATTTAGGACAATCTTTATGATTCATCCAAGGATACAATTATCACAGTTAAGATGCAAATAATATGATAACATAATGGAGAAATTTCATTAAATTAATAATGTTCAAAGTATAATGATTGGCCCTTAGAGCACAATTTCCAACAATCATACCATTTCAACCAAAGTTATAGTACAATCAACATATTCAACATTTAGAGATAAATTCACAATATGTAGAAAGCATAAAGTTACCAATTCAAGGACAACCGTCCCTTACCACAACGCTGGGAAATTCTACTGGGCGTTAGCCCTTCTCATCTACATGTTTTACATTCATAATGGTACAAACATGTATATAACATATGACATAATATGTGAGGGATAAGTTACTACCTGACAATTTTTTCAAATCTTGATCTTGATTGACGTACTTTGGATGTCCTGGGCAAGTGTCAAATTCTCTAAATTATATTTTACGGGCAATAAATTATTACTTAGTCCAATTCCTTCATAAATCATTCTCTTATGTTGGTTATCATTAGGGTCACTACATTAGTTCTCATATGAAGCTAATGAGCTCAAGTTACTCCAAATGCTTAACTTAACTATTAAATGTCCAATTCTATTATAGAAACACTTTACTTTGAATTTTCAGACAATTACCAAAACCTGGCAGATTTTTCACTGAACTTGGAAAAATCATAACTATTCTAGAAAAATCGAATTGAAGTGATTCAAAATTCTATATGACCCTTATTAAGTCTATTTTAAGGGAAAAATACTTTCATTAGCCATCTAACCAGGAACACTTCCCAGTTTGTATTTTTCCTCCTGCTGCCAGAAAATTTGACAAGTTTTAATGATCTACTTCAAACACTTATAACTCCTAGTATACTTATCAAAATCCTTCATAATACCTATCAAATTCAATGTATTTAAGTGTACTTTAGTTTGGAAAATATCATCATCATTAGATGAATTTTGTACAGTAAAATGTTTGCCACAACAAAACTGCTAGACAAAAACGCAAACTGGCAGCTTTGTTATACTAGCTAACTTAATTTCCAGTCTTTGAATCTTTAAACCAGTCTGTAAAAAATTATAACCAAAGCTTATTCGCACACAATTTTTCCTGTAAAATCCAATGGAAAGCTTAAAAATACCAAAATCAAATTCTTTCTATCAGATTTAGCCCTTAACCGAAATCTGCCTCCCAAAACAACAAAAATCCAACTTTGTGTGTTTAGCTACCATCAAGTCTAATACTTCCACAAACATCATTAATCACCTTAAACATGATTTAAAACATCATCTTTCTTCAAAAACTCCCCTTTGGTCAAAAATCAAAGGTGGCACAAGAGTCAAGAAATACTCAACGAAAACACGAAGTAATCGGTTAAAAAGGAAGCCTACACTTACCTCTTTGCATTGTTGGAAATTGTGCCCTAGGGCCAATCATTGTACTTTAAACATTATTATTTTAATGAAATTTCTCCATTCTGTTATCATATTATTTGCATGTTAACTGTGATAATTGTATTCTTGGATAATTCATAAAGATTGTCCTAAAATGTCCCTGGTCGGTCTTCTTGTTAGAATCGGTAGGCACAGCGGAAGAATTTTAAAATTTTCACCGATCCTAATCGAGGATCTATCAACGACGTTTAAACCAAGTTGGAAGGATTCATACCTTTTTGATGATTTAGAGTTTTCACGATCTCTAGGAGCCAACACGTCAGGTCCGCTCCCTCTACCGGTATCCACACGAATGCTCTCCAACTAAGACTGCATGCTAGCGCCTCTAATGTCTCCTAGGGTTTTACTTGCGGTTCTCAATTCTCATGTGCATATGAATATATCTGCTCTATCAAGTTTATAACCCATGAGGGTTATTTTCAAATTTCAAAATTAATCATCATTAATTTTGAAATTAATTAACAATTAATTATCTTGATGAGCTAATAAAATAAATTCAGTTTAAATTAAATCTGTCCAACAGTTTTAATTTAACCTATTTATTTAATCCAAATAAAGAGCCATTAGATTTAATTTATCTTCATAAATTAAATCTTAGATACTATATCTCTATCAAGTTAGTTATTAAATTTAACATATCTTAATAAATTAAATTTAAAACTAACACAATATAATAATATAATATAATATATATAAGATATATATTTCAAAAATATATATCTATATAATATTATTAAATATAATAATATCATATAATATCTATACATATATATATAAGATATATATTTCGAAAAAATATATATCTATATAATATTATTAATGAATTTTATATTATACATATATATATATATAATTCATCCACCCTAAATTAAACATTATCTCTTGTTCGGCCATTCTTGTGTGCGACCCTGTAGGCCCATATGAAGTTGGCAGTGGGCCAATAACTATACTAACCCAAAAGTTGCAAGCGGCTTCTAGTAAGACATTACGACTACCCAATTCATATGAGGATCGTTATCATGATGCAACCTGTCATACAACCATGTCACGTCCCTTTTGTCACACGATATATCGATCAAGGATAAGGCATGGATAATGTCATCCTCTTGTTCCTAACCATTACTTTCTCGATTCCTGAGTAGCCTGATAACAGAGACAGAAACTCCTTTCATCATAGTATGGCCATACATTTCTCAGACTCACTCATCGAGGGGCCCAGTAATATCTCTCTACTAATGTGAGGGACAAATTCCATCTTGATCATTTATATTCCTCTCATTGAAAAACCACTAAGCCCGATCGTAGCCTTTATCATCACCCAGTCAAAAGTTACTTTTGACTAGTTCAAAGCTTAGCAACTCTCATGTAGGAATCCATGATCACCTCAGGTTTAAGGGCATTGTGATGTGGTTATACATGAGAAAAGCTTATGACTTGATTCATGTAGCTTTCTCATAGTGGGTCAGTCCAGCACCTTGTACACTTATAAGTTCCTAAGACTTTGATTCGTATCTCCATATCTTATCAAAGTCATACTGGTCTTGTTTCATCTCTGCTCCCGCATAGATGACCGACCTGGGACATTTTAGGACAATCTTTATGAATTATCCAAGGATACAATTATCACAGTTAACATGCATATATTATGATAACAGAATGGAGAAATTTCATTAAAATAATAATGTTCAAAGTATAATGATTGGCCCTTAGGGCACAATTTCCAACATCCTCCCACTTGCCCTAGGTGCAATAATTAATTTGCCTAATTCCGATTGCCCTAACATGACGCTCATGCTTTGCCTATGCAAGTGGCTTAGTAAGTAGATCAGCAACATTATCTTCTCCTTCTATTTTGCATATCTTTATATCACCTCTATCATTGATTTCTCTAATAAGATGAAATCGCTTGAGTATATGCTTGGTCCTTTGATGTGACCTAGGCTCCTTGGCCTGTGCAATAGCACCGCTATTGTCACAGAACAAATCTATTGGATTTGAGATGGTAGGCACCACCCTTAGTTCAGTAATGAACTTTCTGATCCAAACTGCTTCTTTAGCTGCATCTGATGCTTCTATATACTCAGCTTCTGTTGTAGAATATGCTATAGTGCTATGCTTGGAGCTCTTCCAGCTTATTGCTTCACTATTCAGGAGGAATACATATCCAGATTGCGATTTAAGGTCGTATTGGTCAGTATGGAAACTTGCATCTGTGTAACCGGTTACGCAGAGCTCATCATCCAATCCACCATTGACCAAAAATAAGTCCTTAGTCCTTCTTAAGTACTTTAGGATATTCTTGACGGCAGTCCAATGAACCTCACCAGAATCTTGTTGGTATCTGCTGGTCATACTTAAGGCAAACGAGACATTTGGTCGAGTACATAACATGACATACATGATGGATCCAATGGCTGAGGCATATGGAACCTTACTCATGCGATCTCGCTGATCAGGTGTATTAGGACTCAGATCCTTGCTAAGATGAATGCCATGAGACAAGGGCATGTAACCCCTTTTTGAATCCTGCATACTGAACCTATGCAGTATCTTGTCTATGTATGTGCTCTGACTTAGGCCTATAAGTTTTTTGGATCTATCCCTATAGATCCTAATTCCTAGGATATAGGTGGCTTCACCTAAGTCTTTCTTTGAAAAGGATTTTCCTAACCAAGACTTGACACTCTGCAAGGTAGGAATATTATTCCCAATAAGTAGGATGTCATCTACATAAAGCACTAGAAATACAACTATTGTAATATCCCAAAAAGTGATTAAGGGCTAATGACTTTAAAAGTGGATATAATTATTGTTGAATAAACACTTTTGGAGAATGTGTGATGGGAATTTGGATATTTTAATGATTCCAATGGCTTCCTTGTGAAAATTTATGTGGGAATGATGTTTGGTATGAAAATGGAACCATTGGAAGTTGAGATGCAAAATCTGAAATTCTGTCCAGTGAAACTCTATTCTGGGCAGTCTTCTCGTGTGGATGTTTTGACTAGGCAAATGAAGTCAGAAAATTATGAAACTTTCCAGTCTTAAATTTCACATCCAAAGCTTCAAAATGGACATATAATTTGTGCCATTTCGTTTTGGGAAATGGGAGATATGACTGTCCAAAGTTTGAGGTCGAAAATGGACTCTGTTTTGGGGCAATGATGAAATTTGTGTAATTCTGGAATTTTGTGGTGATTTCTGGTAATGGCTCATATTTTTCCTATAAAGAGGACTTAAATACCTTTCATTTGGCTTTGGGATCACCTCATTTCGATTTTTCTAGAATTAGTTATGATTTTTCAAAGTTTGGGCAGAAAATCTGCCAGAAAATCCGAAAATGGGAATTATGACATCATCTCACTAAAAGATGACATCAGCATGGAATTAGATATATTCTCATCTTCTTCAGCTCATTTCTGTCGTGATGAACCAGCTGCACTAGTGAGAGAAAGTTGAGAGCTCTTAGAGAGAGAAAGAGGAGAAATCTCGCAAGGTAAGCCGATTTCTCCGACGATTTAGCTCCTAACGCGTATAACTCCGATTCTAAACTACTCCTCTTTGTTCTTTAAGGTTTGGAAAGCTCAAATTGGGTGTTTTAAAAGTTAGGGTTTGCTGCCATTTTTGGGAAAAGCTTGTTGGAGCTTGAGGTAACTTCCAAACCTTCGTATATTAACTATTCTGGCTGTTGTGGGCAATTTAATCGGTGAAATTTCGCCGGATTGCCATTGGTTTTAAATTTTGGAAAAGTGTATATCTAAGGGTTATGCTGCCCAATTTTAGTTCAAATGGTTGTTATAACTCAATTAGATTGTTAATAAAGTGGTTAGGAGTAGAAAGGAACGTGTTTACGGAGCCGAAATCGTAAAACCCCGATTTTTCCTGGAAAACACAATTATTTCGGCCAGGGATGTTTGAGGGCCTTAGAGTTGGATTTTCAATGATTTGATGATTCCATTGGATTCAGTGGGCAAAAATAGGTGGGGTTACAGTTGGGCACTTTTTCAGAAAAGGCTGAGAAAGCATAATTACGGAAACGCCCCTAAAACCCTAAAAGTAGGGCTGCCAAGGGCAATTTCGTAATTTGACATTGAATTTGATAATTCCGAGTCCGTAAATGGATTCCTTGGGCGGAAATATGTTAGGATAGCCCAGATTAGAATTTCGGGAAAAGTGCAACCGGACCGGGTACGGCGGGCCCGGGCCGGGTCCCCGGGGGTAGTTTTGTAAATTTTCATTATAGACTCATATAACCCCAAGTAACACTATGGAAGTGTCTAAATGGTGCATTTGGAATTGTAGGATTCGATATTTGCCGCCCTCGGGAGCCCGCAGTGCCAAGAAACGTCGGGAAAGGATCAGGTAGTGACTTTCTCTCTCTTATACTATGTATAATGCTCTGTATGTGTGTGTTATCATTGTTATGTGATGATTCTTTGATGCTGCTGCGATTACAGCTGGTGATAGCTGTCGTTTACAGCGCAAGCTGTCGTTATTGTGATTACAGCGTAAGCTGTCGTGATTATTATTACAGCGAGAGCTGTCGTATTGTGCATACAGCCGTGAGTGCTGTCGTTTGTGGTGAAAACCATGTATCTTTGAGATTGCTGCTGCTGTTGCTGGTTGTGATTTATATACATGCTTTGTGTTATGCATTGTATGAGTGGTTTGTTACTACTGGGATTCGCTCGAATCTCATTCTTTCCTATGACTAACCTTTCAGACAGGGCATGTGACTCAAAGGAGAAGCGGCCAACCCGAAGCACTTAGGATCTTTAGTGATATTAAGGATTTTTTGAGATGTTGGTTATCTACTTTAAACTCGGGATTACTGGATATTTTGAATTAGGAATTTTATATTCGATTTTGGTTGTGTAATCCCCTAGTGGATACTTGTAACCTCTAGATTATATATATGTATAGAACCCGGGAGTTGCCGGGGATTTGGTTATACACTCTGTTATACATGAATGTAGATAAACTGTACAGGTAATTATATTCGAATTTTGAAATGGAGACCAGGAACAGGAAGAGATTTTGAATGTTTTGTGAAAACCCTACTACAAAGTAGGAGATTGAAATGAGTTTAAGTTATCCGATGGTCACTAATCCGAATTAAATGTGCATTATCGAATTATAATTACGTGATTAAAGGCAAGGTGTTACAACTATGCTCCCACTAACCTTCTTGTAAACACAAGGTTCATCGATGTTTTGAAAGAATCCAAACTCTTTGACTACTTCATCAAAACGATGATTCCAGCTCTAAGATGCTTGCTTCAATCCATAAATGGATCTTTAAAGCTTGCAAATTTTACCAGAGTCCTCTGGACGCACAAAACCTTCAGGTTGTGTCATATACACATTGTCAAGCAGCTTTCCATTAAGGAAGGCTGTTTTGACATCCATCTGCCATATTTCATAGTCATAATATGCTGCAATGGTAAGAAGGATTCTGATTGATATGGCCATTGCAACTGGGGAAAAGGTTTCATCATAGTCTACACCATGAGTTTGAGTGAATCCTTTTGCATACAGTCGTGCCTTGAAGACATTTACATTGCCATCCATGTCAGTTTTCTCCTTGAAAACCCATTTGCACCCAATGGTTTTTACAACTTCAGGTGCATCGACTAAGGTCCATACCTGATTGTCGTACATGGATTGCATTTCAGACTTCATGGCATTTAGCCATTTCTCAGAGTTTGGTCCCACTGTGGCTTCTCGATAGGTGGTGGGCTCATTTTGCTCAATGAGCAACACATCACGGCCTTCAGTAATCAGAAATCCATATCTCTGAGGCTGATGCCGTGTCCTATCAGATCTTCGTGGACCTTGTGTTACTTGAGGAGGCTCAGCAACTTGTTGTGAGTCTTCTCTAATTTCCATCATTGGTTCTGTACCATCTTGTGGCTCTCGAATTTCTTTGAGATGTACGTTGCTCCTACTGGTTGTTTTAAAGACAAACTCTCTTTTTAGAAACTTACCATTTTGAATAACAAACACTTTGTTATCGGTGGAATTGTAGTAATAGTATCCTTTCATTTCTTTAGGAAACCCCACGAAAAGGCACTTTGTGGATCTGGGCGCTAATTTATCAGAGGCTTGTTGCTTAACATATACTTCACATCCTTAGATCTTGAGAAAAGATAAACTTGGTTTCTTTCCAGTCCATATCTCATATGGTGTCTTTTCAATTGCCTTAGATGGAACACGATTTAGTGTGAACGTAGCTGTCTCTAGGGCATGTCCCCAAAAGGATGGTGGAAGATCTGTTTGACTCATCATAGATCGAACTATATCTAATAGTGTTCGATTCCTCCGTTCAGAAACGCCATTCCATTGTGGTGTTCTTGGAGGAGTCAATTGTGAGATTATCCCACAACTCCTAAGATGGTCAATGAATTATTGGTTCAAATATTCACCACCTCGATCAGATCGAAGTGCTTTAATTGTTTTACCAAGTTGGTTTTGTACTTCATTTTGGAATATTTTGAACATTTCAAAAGATTCAGATTTATGTTTCATTAGATAGATATAGCCATATCTACTAAAGTCATCTATAAATGTAATGAAGTAGACATAACCTCCTCTGGCAGCTATATTTCATGGTCCACATACACTGTATGTATGAGCCCCAATAATTCAGTAGCCCTCTCACTGTGCCCAGTAAAAGGTGCCTTAGTCATCTTTCCTAATAAGCAAGATTTACATGTATCATATGATTCAAAATCAAATGAGTTTAGAAATCCATCTTGATGGAGTTTAGAAATGCGTTTCTAATTTATGTGGCCTAGACTACAATGCCATAGGTAGGTAGATTCAAATCGTTTGATTTTATCCTCTTTTTCAGATCTTCCAGGTAAAGTTTGCAATTCCTTTTCTAATGACCGGGTTCATTGTAGAAGTAGCAGACGCCTTCCTTTGGAGGCTTTGCCTTCTTTGGTGTAGGCTTGGTTTCGGGCTTGTTTGACTCTTTGGTCTTACCACCTGAGCCATTACCCTTCCATTGCCCCTTCCCTTTCTCTTTCTTACCCTTTCCTTTCTGAACCATCAAAACTGTGCTAGGCTTTTTCTTAATGCTTTGCTCAGCAGTTTTGAGCATCCCATGCAGCTCAGAAATTGATTTCTCCATGTTGTAGTTCATAAAAAACTGGTCATAACTCTCCGGGAGTGAGTTGAGGATCAAATTTGTAGCTAACTCCTGGCTTATGGGAAATCCAAGCCTCTCAAGGTGATCAATATAGCCTTTCATCTTTACCACATGAGTACTAACTAATACACCTTCAGCCATTTTGCAGGAATGTAAGGCCTTTGTGGTCTCATACCTTTCTTGCCTTGCCTGTTGCTGAAACATTTCCTTGAGATGTACAATCATCTCATGAGCCTCCAGGAGTTCCATATCTCTTTGGAGCTCCGGAACCATAGTGGCAAGCATCAGGCAACCTACATCCATAGAGTCATCCTTATGCTTTATGTAAGCATCTCTCTGAGCTCTTGGAGCATTGGCTGCAGGCTCCTCAGGAATAGGTTGATCTAGGACATAAGCCTTTCTTTCATGCTTGAGAACAATTCTCAAGTTCCTGAACCAGTCAAGAAAGTTTGTCCCATTGAGTTTGTCCTTCTCAAGGACCGATCGCAACGAAAGTGTAGCAGTACTACTAGTCGACATAATTCTACAATTAAAATATGCAAAGTTAGTTAGTAATCTCCCACTAAATTAATAACCCTCAGTATAATAATTAGTGGGCTAAGATCCATATTTGGCTTAAACTTAAGTCCGGTTTGGCAAGACACTTAAATTCAAGTTATTTAGGTAGGTAACCTATTTATCAATTACATCACATGTAACTCTTAGATCTTTATGGGATTTAATCATCATATAATCCGGCATGTTGAACCCCATCTAATGCCTTGAGATTCAAAACCGTTTTGTTATCCTCAATTAAGTCAAAACAATAATGAATATTATAAGCAGCACCATTACTCAAGCTTGTCTCATCAAGATAACTCAAGTGCATCCACTTTGGTGGTTTCCACAATTGAGCGATCTAGGTTTTGACAAGTATTCATTAATTGACGGCATTATGACTTAAGATTTGATTCAGAGGGCTTAATTAATTAGTTTTGTTTATATGGATGCAATCGTGGTCGTATCTGATACAGATAAATACATATAAATGTAAAAGTAATCATGCAATGATCTTATCAAAAGCATAATTTAAACGTGACACAACATCGCTTTCCTAACCTAAAATCCTCCCAAGCCAATGAGAGGACTTCTCTAAATAAAAAAAAAGAAATACATTGAGAGAAACCTCGTTTAAACATTGGAGGGGAGTGAGATGAGAAAAGAATGTACATCAAGAGTATTTAGAGAAAGGCACGGCACGCATGCCGTATTTAAATATTACAACCTTTGTAAAATTCTAAAGCCATGTTGTTCACCATACCCAAACAAGTATAAATAATAAACCACAATAAGAATTCATACAATATGAAAAGCAATAAATGTCGTGATCAGATTATATTGCGCTACGCAGAGGTGGTACAAATCTTATGGAAATTTCGGACCCAAAAATTCCAAAAATTCATTTAGTCCAATTCTTAAGGGATTTTGGCCCAATTTCAAAAACAACGGCCCAGAACGCTTCTGATCCGGATTGTCTACCACAAAGTTTCGAATCCCTGAATCCGATTAGAGACCCTAACGTGTCTGTACGCTAACTACGATCTTAGGTACCCTACCCAATTTCATGCTTGTTCAAAACAAAAATCACATACATGTTTCAAGATATACATGTTCGGAATCGATTTCATACTTGTTCCAAAAATGAGAATCACATACATGTTTCAAAACCGTAAATGAAACAATTTCAAGATTCAATTTAAACAAAAATGAAAATCAACGGAATTACGAGATCACATCTTTCTAAATAATTTCGTTTCGTATTAACCAAATCACATGCATATTCGAGTGTTTCTTATAAACATACATACACATCCCATATATATCACATGTATAAGAACATAAACTCAGTTTAAACGCACAATTGATCTGGCTCTGATGCCACTGTTAGAATCGGTAGGCATAACGGAAGAATTTTAAAATTTTCACCGATCCTAATCGAGGATCTACCAACGGCGTTTAAACCAAGTTGGAAGGATTCATACCTTTTTGATGATTTAGAGTTTTCACGATCTCTAGGAGCTAACACGTCAGGTCCGCTCCCTCTACCGGTATCCACACGAATGCTCTCCAACCAAGACTGTGTACTAGCGCCACTAATGTCTCCTAGGGTTTTACTTGTGGTTCTCAATTCTCATGTGCATATGAATATATCTGCTCTATCAAGTTTATAACCCATGAGGGTTATTTTCAAATTTCAAAATTAATCATCATTAATTTTGAAATTAATTAAAAATTAATTATCTTGATGAGCTAATAAAATAAATTCAGTTTAAATTAAATCTGTCCAACAGTTTTAATTTAACCTATTTATTTAATCCAAATAAAGAGCCATTAGATTTAATTTATCTTCATAAATTAAATCTTAGATACTATATCTCTATCATGTTAGTTATTAAATTTAACATATCTTAATAAATTAAATTTAAAACTAACACAATATAATAATATAATATAATATATATATATAAGATATATATTTTGAAAATATATATCTATATAATATTATTAAATATAATAATACCATATAATATATATACATATATATATAAGATATATGTTTCAAAAAAAATATATCTATATAATATTATTAATGAATTTTATATTATACATATATATATATAAATATAAAATTCGTCCACCCTAAATTAAACATTATCTCTTGTTGGGCCATTCTTGTGTGCGACCTTGTAGGCCCATATGAAGTTGGCAGTGGGCCAATAACTATACTAACCCAAAAGTCGCAAGCGGCTTCTAGCAAGACATTATGACTACCCAATTCATATGAGGATCGTTATCACGATGTAACCTGTCATACAACCATGTCACGTCCCTTTTGTCACACGATATATCGATCAAGGATAAAGCATGGATAATGTCATCCTCTTGTTCCTGACCATTACTTCTCGATTCCTAAGTGGCCTGATAACAGAGACAGAAACTCCTTTCATCATAGTATGGCCATACATTTCTCAGACTCACTCATCGAGGGGCCCAGTAATATCTCTCTACTAATATGAGGGACAAATTCCATCTTGATCATTCATATTCCTCTGCATGAAAAACCACTAAGCCCGATCGTAGCCTTTATCATCACCCTGTCAAAAGTGACTTTTGACTAGTTCAAAGCTTAGCAACTCTCATGTAGGAATCCATGATGACCTCAGGTCTAAGGGCATTGTGACGTGGTTATACATGAGAAAAGCTTATGACTTGATCCATGTAGCTTTCTCATAGTGGGTCGGTCCAGCACCATGTACTCTTACAAGTGCCTAAGACTTTGATTCGTATCTCCATATCTTATCAAAGTCATACTGGTCTTGTTTCATCTCTGCTCCAGCATAGATGACCGACCAGGGACATTTTAGGACAATCTTTATGAATTATCCAAGGATACAATTATCACAGTTAACATGCAAATATTATGATAACAGAATGGAGAAATTTTATTAAAATAATAATGTTCAAAGTACAATGATTGGCCCTTAGGGCACAATTTCCAACACATCTATGTGGGAGCAGAGATGAAACAAGACCAGTATGACTTTGATAAGATATGGAGATACGAATCAAAGTCTTAGGCACTTTTAAGAGTACAAGGTGCTGGACTGACTGTAATACCCTGAATTTTGAGACTTGAGGCTAGAGAATAAGCCTCAGATAAGTGGACTGCTAAGCCCCAGTTTAGCAAGATCCCAAATTGTGATTAAGGGTTAATGACTCCAAAAGTGGATGTGGTTAGTGATAAATAACCCTTTTGGAGATTATGGTGTGATTTGGCACCCGATGTGATTCGTATGTGTTGTGAGCAGTGCCGAAACCCTGTATTTAAGTTCAATTATGGATTAACATCTAAATTGACTTAAAATAGAGGGGAGGGCGCATTGTGGAAGAAAAGGAATGATATGGTGTGTTTGGTGGTGATTCAAGAGGAATTGCCATAATCAGGGGCAAAACGGTAAAGTTACCGACCAAAATCTGATCTGGTGTGTTTGGTAAGCCCTTGGATGTGTTTGATTCCTCCACTTCCCAAATTTTACAAGAGGAATGATATGGTGTGTTTGGTAAGCCCTTGGATTGGTCAAAATTGTCAACACCTGTTCCCTCTTTCCTCTCCCTTTTAGGTCGGTTTTAGAGGCCGTTGAACTCCAAAATCTGATCTCTTTCTCTCTCACCCAAATCTCCCATGGTCGTCCAAGGCAAGGGAAGAAAGAGAAATGCAAAGGTGAGTTTTTGGTTGTCTTAATGTCCTCTAATGCTCAAATACCCTTCTTTAAAGTTGTTCATAGTGATGAGAGCTTCATTGCTATGGTTTTAGATTTGTGAGAGAAGGTGTTTGAGAGCTTGAAGAATTTGGGAAGTGGAGGAATCAAAGAATTGGCATTGGGAAGAGGAAGAGGTGAGTATTTGATGACTATTGACCTAACTATTGTTGTTATTGGTTGAGTATTGTGAATTGAGAATTTTGCCCTGATTTTATGGTATTTTCGTGTGGTATGTAATTGGATGAATTGGATGTTGTTTTATGTTGAAAATGGTGTCATGTTGTGGTATTTAATCATTGGAATTGATTTGAATTGGATTGGACACAATGGTTGCAAAATTGGAAATTCTGTCCAGTGAGAATTCTGTCTGGGCAGTCTGGTTGTGTGGAATTTTTGACTGGGAAAATAATGTCATAAAATTATGAAACTTTCCAGTCTTAAATTTCACATCCCAAGCTTCAAAATAGACATATAATTTGGGCCATTTCCTTTTGTGAACTGGGATTTATGTTTGCCCAAAATTTGAGGTCGAAACTGGGTTTGATTCTGGAGCAGTAGTGGATTTTGGGGAATTCTGTATTTTTGTGGTGATTTCCAGTAATGGCTCATATTTTTACTATTAAGAGGACTTAAATAGATTTCATTTGGCTTTGGAATCACCTCATTTCAATTTTTTTGGAATTAGTTATGAATTTCCTAAGTTACCTTGGCTGCAGCAGAAAATCCTGGCTGCAGCGCAAAAGTTTCTGTGCACGTTTTGGCCGCAGCCAGAAATTGTTGGCTGTAGCCAGAAACCTTTTGTGCGCATTTTGGCTGCAGCCAAAGGGTTCTTGGCTGCAGCCAACCCCTATTTTCAATAGTTGGTGATTTTGAAAAGTGATTTCCAACCTAGTACGTCCCAATCCTTTCAAGCTTTTATTGAGCTTATTATTAGACACTTAAGGGACTCAAATGACAACCAACTTTAAGTGATATGAAAGTAAGATTTTGGAATTTAGATTGACCCTATGTCCTTGAATTGGTTATAGGCTTGGATATTCGCCCTGATCGTGAGCAGCTGGAGCTGGAGCTTACGTGGAAAGTGTATAGGGAACTTACCTCTCTTGCATGCTTTGATATTTGTGTTTGTGTATTGATGCATGTATTGCTTTGCTTGATTATGTGAAACATGTATGCATGATTGTAGATCTGTTTCTAGTTATTCTATGGCCATGAGTATGTTGTTGAAACATTGAGCACGCAGATATGTCATTGTGTGAACATGAGTTATGTATTGCAAGCATGTCATGCATTAAATACATATCATACATGCATATAGGTATCTATTTCCTACTGAGATTCTCTCAAATCTCACCCTCCCCTACCAATATTTTAGACAGGGTAGGTGGATCGAGGATGGAGCAAGCAGTCAAGGGCGACGGGACTCGTTCGGGTTGTAATATTTTGATAGTTGGTTATCATAATTGGGATGATTTATATTCGTATTTGGATATGAGTTGTATATATTGTGGAATGTATATTTGGTTATATGTTGAATGAGAATATTTGATTATGTATTTGGAATGAGCATTTGGGTACTTGTATTTGTATTTGAGGAGAATTGTTAATCCCCATTCGAAGAACTGTAAAGGGTGGATGTGCTCTATGAATTCTATGTAAAGGTATGAACCCGGGAGTTGTCGGGATGATATTGTTGTACACTCTGATATTTGTATAAATGTGATATTCTACGTGATGTGGTTATATTCGAAATTGAATATGAGACCAGGTTAATTAGATTTCAAAACGTATTTATGAAAACCCCGTCTAGTAGATGGGTTTGTAAATATTATTTAATTATTATTGGTCTCTATTTCACTTTAATTGAGTATTTTGGATATAATTACAGAAGTCGGTTACACCGACCTACTATGAGAAAGCTACATGGACAAGTCATAAGCTTTTCTCATGTATAACCACGTCACAATGCCCTTAGACCTGAGGTCATCATGGATTCCTACATGAGAGTTGCTAAGCTTTGAACTAGTCAAAAGTCACTTTTGACTGGGTGATGATAAAGGCTACGATCGGGCTTGGTGGTTTTTCGTGTAATGGGGATCCGAACTATGGGGAAGACAATATGGATCAGAAGTGTTCTGGGCCATTTTTGTTTTTGTTTTGAAAAATTGGGTTTGAAATTTTGAAATTTAAAATTTTCAAATATTTCTTTTAAAAGGAATGTGCCTTTTTTCAAAAGGTTCGGATATCTATCGTAGTTAGCAGGACCACCGTGACCACCTCTGCGTAGCGCAATATAATCTGATCACGACATTTATTGCTTTTCATATTGTATGAATTCTTGTTGTGGTTTATTATTTATACTTGTTTGGGTATGGTGAACAACATGGCTTTATAATTTTACAAAAGTTGTAATATTTAAATACGGCCTGCATGTCGTGCCTTTATCTAAATACTCTCGATGTACATTCTCTTTGTTAGAGCAAGCGTTTCACCCAAGAGGGGAGAATTGGGTGATACTAAAATTTCGTTGCAAGTAAAAACTTGACGGTGAATATAAAGTAATAGAGTAAGGAGAAATATCACCGAAGTGTACACCGAGAGTTATAGTGGTTCGGCCACAACCACTTTGACCTACGTCCAGTCCTCAGAGCTTTTCTGAGAGTTTCACTATAACTTCCAAGATTCAGTGGGTTCTTGGCACCTCAGTACAAGCAAGTTCCTTCGCCTGGACACTCGCTCCCCCTTACAAGTTGTAATCCAATCCAACTCAAGGTTCCACAACCTTAAGTTACCTTAATAACAAATATCGAGTTTGAATAAAATATCTCTCTCAGAGTGAATAAGAATCACTGAAGCATAGAATTACAAGTATAATGTAAAACAGAGTAATGAACTTGATAATGCGTTCGTGTGTGTGTTCTTGTTATTTTTCTCTGTTTGGAGGTTCCCATATATATAGATGCGTTGGTAATGATTGTTGGAACATATTTCATCATGCCCGTTAGAGCGTGCACAACCACTGTTGACTTTTCCAGTATTTGAAAAATATCCGTTTGTGGTAGGTGGTGGTAGGTGGCATTTGAACGTTGCATTTGACTTTCCTTATTTGGTAAGATTTCTTCATTGTTTATCTGTGGATATGCTAAGAATACTAATACAATGAAAGGTTAATCACATAGGAAACAAATCAATAAACGTTGGATTGATTTCTGAATTTCTAAACTTGCATACTCGAGTAGCTACTTGAGTATTCATTAAGTTTACTCGAGTACTTACTCGAGTATTATCATAAAAGTATTGACAAACTGCAAGTTAACAAATGAACATTACATTACTCGGGTAGTGCATAGAGTAAACAAATTTACAAACCTTTGGAAATACCTGTTTACTCGGGTACTTACTCGAGTATGGCACACTTTACTTCATAGGTTACTCTAGTAGCAACTCGAGTCAACCTTCAAATAAACTTTAGGTTACTCGATGCTTCACTCCAGTAATGTTGGCAGGATTACAAGGCCGAGAGCACTTCAAGTTTTCTTACCTTGTTACTCGAGTACTTACTCGAGTAAACATAAATTTTTTGCATGCTTACTCGGTTAACAACTTGAAGTTATGTGTAAATAACTCTGCATATTACTCGATTACTTACTCGAGTAATCCAGTTTAAATAAGTGATTAAATACCTGCATACTTGAGTAGTGCCACGAGTGAAGTGTCCTAAAAGCATATCATGTTATTCGAGTATTACCTTCAGGTTTTGCTTACCACAGTGAGTTACTCGAGTAGCGCCTCGAATAATATTGGCAGGGTTTAAAATGCCGAGAGCAACATATTTCTTGAAGCAGAGTAACTCGAGTACAGACTCAAGTAACGTTGGCAGGCCGAGAGTAACTGGAAATTTTTTTACATGGTTACTCGAGTACTTACTCAAGTAACATTGACAGGCTGAGAGCAACTCCAAGTAATTTACCTGGTTACTCGAGTAACGTTGGCAGGCCAAAAGCAACTAGAAATCATTTACCTTATTACTCGAGTACTTACTCGAGTAACGCTAGCAGCTTACTTGAAGGTTGACCTGGTTACTTCAAGTTTCTGTCTCATTACTCGAGTACTTACTCGAGTAACCCTTTAGAAAACTTGCCAGTGATGAAGTTTCTCAGCTTTTTCTCTTGGCCTTTCTTCATTACTCCAATGCTTACTTCAAGTAATGATTTGCCATGTGATTACTTTGTTCAAACTTATTTGTTTATCAAATATTTTTCATAACATCCTTTGTTATCATCAAAACATGAGAGATCTAACACTCTTCTCATCTCACTTCCCTCAAATGTTTAAATGAGGTTTCTCTTAATGTATTACTTTTTTTATTTTAGAGAAGTCCTCTCATTGGCTTGGGAGGATTTTAGGTTAGGTAAGCCATGTTGTGTCACATTTAAATTATGCTTTTGATAAGATCATTGCATGATTACTTTTACATTTATATGTATTTATCTGTATCAGATACGACCACGATTGCATCCATATAAACAAAACTAATTAATTAAGCCCTCTGAATCAAATCTTAAGTCATAATGCCGTCAATTAATGAATACTTGTCAAAACCTAGATCGCTCAATTGTGGAAACCACCAAAGTGGATGTATTTGAGTTATCTTGATGAGACAAGCTTGAGTAATGGTGCTGCTTATAATATTCATTATTGTTTTGACTTAATTGAGGATAACAAAACGGTTTTGAATCTCAAGGCATTAGATGGGGTTAAACATGCCGGATCATATGATGATTAAATCCCATAAAGATCTAAGAGTTACATGTGATGTAATTGGTAAAGAGGTTACCTACCTAAATAACTTGAATTTAAGTGTCTTGCCAAAGCGGCCTTAAGTTTAAGCCAAATATGGATCTTAACCCACTAATTATTATATTGAGGGTTGTTAATTTAGTGGGAGATTACTAACTAACTTTGCATATTTTAATTGTAGAATCATGTCGACTAGTAATACTGCTACACTTTCGTTGCGATCGATCCTTGAGAAGGACAAACTCAATGGGACAAACTTTCTTGACTGGTTCAGGAACTTGAGAATTGTTCTCAAGCAGGAAAGAAAGGCTTATGTCCTAGATCAACCCATTCTTGAGGAGCTTGCAGCCAATGCCCCAAGAGCTCAGAGAGATGCTTACATAAAGCATAAGGATGACTCTGTAGATATAGGTTGCCTGATGCTTGCCACTATGGTTCCAGAGCTCCAAAGAGATCTGGAACTCATGGAGGCTTATGAGATGATTGTATATCTCAAGGAAATGTTCCAGCAACAGGCAAGGCAAGAAAGGTATGAGACCACAAAGGCCTTACATTCCTGTAAAATGGCTGAAGGTGCATCAATTAGTACTCATGTGTTAAAGATGAAAGGCTATATTGATCACCTTGAGAGGCTTAGATTTCCCATGAGCCAGGAGTTAGCTACGGATTTGATCCTTAACTCACTCCCGGAGAGTTATGACCAGTTGGTTATGAACTACAACATGAACAATATGGAGAAATCAATTTCTGAGCTGCATGGGATGCTCAAAACTGCTGAGCAAAGCATTAAGAAAAAGCCTAGCACAATTTTGATGGTTCAGAAAGGAAAGGGTATGAAAAAGAAAGGGAAGGGCAAATGGAAGGGTAATGGCTTAGGTGGTAAGACCAAAGAATCCAACAAGCCCGAAACCAAGCCTGCACACAAGAAGGCAAAGCCTCCAAAGGAAGGAGTCTACTACTTTTGCATTGCACCCGGTCATTGGAAGAGGAATTGCAAACTCTACCTCGAAGATCTAAAAAAGAACAAGAAGGATAGCGACGCTATCGCTTCAAGTATTTATGTTATAGACATTCATTTTTCTACTTCCTCTACATGGGTATTAGATACTACATGTGGTTCTCAAATTTGTACAAATGTACAGGGTCTAAAGGACAGTAGAAAGCTAAAGAAGGGTAAGGTGGACCTACAAGTTGGAAACAGAGCAAGAGTTGCTATTATGAAGTAGTTCTGCCCAGTGGGCTTTTGTTAGTTTTGAACAATTGCTATTATGTTCCTGCTTTAAGTAGTAACATTGTTTCTATTTCTTATTTGGATAAGGAAGGTTATACTTCCATTACTAGGAATGGTATATGTTCTATTTATCGTAATGATATTTTCTATAATGATGGTGATTTGCATGTTGGTCATTATATATTAAATTTGGAACATCCTAATAATGGAAATATCTATAACGTAACTACTAAGAGGATAAAATCAAATGATTTGAATCTGACCTACCTATGGCATTGTCGTCTAGGCCACATAAATGAGAAACACATTTCTAAACTCCATCAAGATGGATTTCTAAACTCATTTGATTTTAAATCATATGATACATGCAAATCTTGCTTTTTAGGAAAGATGACTAAGGCACCTTTTACTTGGCACAATGAGAGGGCTACTTAATTATTAGGCCTCATACATACAGATGTATGTGGACCATGAAATATAGCCGGTAAAGGTGGTTATGTCTACTTCATTACATTTATATATGACTTTAGTAGATATAGCTATATCTATCTAATGAAACATAATTCTGAATCTTTTAAAATGTTCAAAATATTCCAAAATGAAGTACAAAACCAACTTGGTAAAACAATTAAAGCACTTTGATCTGATCGAGGTGGTGAATATTTGAGCTAAGAATTCATTGACCATCTTAGGAGTTGTGGGATAATCTCACAATTGACTCCTCCAAGAACACCACAATGGAATGGCATTTCTGAACGGAGGAATCGAACACTATTAGATATGGTTTGATCTATGATGAGTCAAACAGATCTTCCACCATCCTTTTGGGGACATGCCCTAGAGACAGCTACGTTCACACTAAATCGTGTTCTATCTAAGGCAATTGAAAAGACACCATATGAGATATGGACTGGAAAGAAACCAAGTTTATCTTTTCTCAAGATCTGGGGATGTGAGGTCTATGTTAAGCAACAAGCCTATGATAAAGTAGCGCCGAGATCATTAAAGTACCTTTTCATGGGGTATCCAGTGGGAGCACGTACATCTTGAAGAAATTCGAGAGCCACAAGATGGTACAGAACCACAGATGGAAATTAGAGAAGACTCATATCAAGTTGCTGAGCCTCCTCAAGTAACACAAGGTCCATGAAGATCTGATAGGACACGGCATCAGCCTCAGAGATATGGATTTCTGATTATTGAAGGCCGTGATGTGTTGCTCATTGAGCAAAATGAGCCCACCACATATTGAGAAGCCACAGTGGGACCAAACTCTGAGAAATGGCTAAATGCCATGAAGTCTGAAATGCATTCTATGTACGACAATCAGGTATAGACCTTAGTCATTCCACCTGAAGGTGTAAAAACCATTGGGTGTAAATGGGTTTTCAAGGAGAAAACCGACATGGATGGCAATGTAAATGTCTTCAAGGCACGACTGGTTGCAAAAGGATTCACTCAAACTCATGGTGTAGTCTATGATGAAACCTTTTCCCCAGTTGCAATGGCCAAATCAATCAGAATCCTTCTTACCATTGTAGCATTTATGACTATGAAATATGGCAGATGGATGTCAAAACAGCCTTCCTTAATGGAAAGCTACTTGAGGATGTGTATATGACACAACCTGAAGGATTTGTACATCCAGAGGACTCTGGTAAAATTTGCAAGCTTCAAAGATCCATTTATGGATTGAAGCAAGCATCTCAGAGTTGGAATCATCATTTTGATGAAGTAGTCAAAGAGTTTGGATTCATTTAAATCATCGATGAACCTTGTGTTTACAAAAAGGTTAGTGGGAGCATATTTGTATTTCTAGTGCTTTATGTAGATACATCCTACTCATTGGGAATGATATTCCTACCTTGCAAAGGGTCATGTCTTGGTTAAGAAAGTCCTTTTCAATGAAAGACTTAGGTGAAGCCACCTATATCTTAGGGATTAGGATCTCTAGGGATAGATCCAAAAAACTTATAGGCCTAAGTCAGAGCACATACATAGACAAGATACTGCATAGGTTTAGTATGCAGGATTCAAAAAGGGGTTCCATGCCCATGTCTCATGGCATCCATCTTAGCAAGGATATGTGTCCTAGTACACCTGATCAGTGAGATCGCATGAGTAAGGTTCCATATGCCTAGGCCATTGGACCCATCATGTATGCCATGTTATGTACTCGACCGGATGTCTCGTTTGCCTTAAGTATGACCAGCAGATACCAACAAGATCCTGGTGAGGGTCATTGGATTGCCATCAAGAATATCCTAAAGTACTTAAGAAGGACTAAGGACTTATTTTTTGTCTATGGTGGATAGGATGTTGAGCTCTGTGAAACCAGTTACACAGATGCTAGTTTTCAAACTGACAAAGATGACCTTAAATCGCAATCTGGATATGTATTTCTCCTGAATGGTGGAGCAGTAAGCTGGAAGAGCTGCAAGCAAAGCACTATAGCAGATTCTACAACAGAAGCTGAGTATATAGCAGTATCAGATGCAGCTAAAAAAAAGCCGTTTGGATCAGAAAGTTCATTACTGAACTAGGGGTGGTGCCTACCATCTTAAATCTACTAGATTTGTTCTGTGACAATAGCGGTGCTATTGCACAGGCCAAGGAGCCTAGGTCATATCAAAGGACCAAGCATATATTTAGGTGATTTCATCTTATTAGAAAAATCAATCATAGAGGTGATATAAAGATATGCAAAGTAGCAGGAGAAGATAATGTTGTTGATCCTCTTACTAAGCCACTTGCACAGGCAAAGCATGAGCATCATGTTAGGGCAATGGGAATTAGGCAAACAAATGATTGCACCTAGGGCAAGTGAGAGGATGTTGGAAATTGTGCCGTAAGGGCCAATCATTGTACTTTGAACATTATTATTTTAAATAAATTTCTCCATTCTGTTATCATATTATTTGCATGTTAACTGTGATAATTGTATCCTTGGATAATTCATAAAGATTGTCCTAAAATGTCCCTGGTCGGTCATCTATATGGGAGCAGAGATGAAACAAGAGCAGTATGACATTGATATGATACGGAGATATGAATCAAAGTCTTAGGCACTTGTAAGATACAAGGTGATGGACCGACCCACTATGAGAAAGCTACATAGATCAAGTCATAAGCTTTTTACTTGTATAACCACATCACAATGTCCTTAGACCTGAGGTCATCATGGATTCCTACATGAGAGTTGCTAAGCTTTGAACTAGTCAAAAGTCAATTTTGACCGGGTGATGATAAAGGCTACGATCGGGCTTAGTGGTTTTTCATACAGAGGAATATGAATTATCAAGATGGAATTTGTCCCTCACATTAGTAGCGAGATATTACTGGGCCCTTCGAGGAGTGAGTCTGAGAAATGTATGGCGATACTATGATGAAAGGAGTTTCTGTCTCTGTTATCAGGCTACTCAGGAATCGAGAAAGTAATGGTCAAGAACAAGAGGATGATATTATCCATGCCTTATCCTTGATGGATATATCGTGTGACAAAAGGGACGTGACATGGTTGTATGACAGGTTGCATCGTGATAACGGTCTTCATATGAATTGGGTAGTCGTAATGTCTTGCTAGAGGCCGCTTGCGACTTTTGGGTTAGTATAGTTATTGGCCCACTGCCAACTTCATATGGGTCTACAGGGTCGCACACAAGAATGACCCAACATGAGATAATGTTTAATTTAGGGTGGATGAATTATATATATAATATAAAATTCATTAATAATATTATATAGATATATATTTTTTCAAAATATATATCTTATATATATATATATATGTGTTAGTTTTAAATTTAATTTATTAAGATATATTAAATTTAATAACTAACATTGTAGAGATATAGTATCTCAGATTTAATTTATGAAGATAAGTTAAATCTAATGGCTCTTTATTTGGATTAAATAAATAGGTTAAATTAAAACTGTTGGACAGATTTAATTTAAATTGAATTTATTTAATTAGCTCATCATGATAATTAATTGTTAATTAATTTCGAAATTAATGATGATTAATTTTGAAAGTTGAAAATAACCCTCTTGGGTTATAAACTTGATAGAGTAGATATATTTATATACACATGAGAATTGAGAGCCGCAAGTGAAACCTTAGGAGACATTAGAGGCGCTAGCACGCAGTCTCGGTTGGAGAGCATTCGTGTGGATACCGATAGAGGGAGCGGACCTAACATGTTGGCTCCTAGAGATCGTGAAAACTCTGAATCATCAAAAAGGCATGAATCCTTCCAACTTGGTTTAAATGCCGTTGATAGATCCTCGATTAAGATCGGTGAAAATTTTAAAATTCTTCCGCTGTGCCTACCGATTCTAGCATGCATTTCTACAGGTGGTTCAGTATTCTGGTGGCACTTCAGTAGACTAATTAGCACAAAACACCTCAGATGAGAAATCTAAGACCATATAATTGAAGCTTATAGTGAGTAGAGGAAGTTTCCTTAAGGACTTACCAGACGATAACGGTGATCCGGGATCGAAATCGGCTCCGGTAGTCAGGAGAACTCACTATTCACTCCTCCTTCTCTCTTGTTTTCTTAAGCTTAAGAAATCTATTTCTCTTTCTCTTTCCATGCTTGTACAAAATTATGGCATTTAATTAGGCATGGATGGTTGTGATTTAATCACATAAAATGATCTCATCTCATCTTGCCAAGTGTCACAAGTTTAAGGCTCAAGAGTGCCACGTGCATGCAATTATTGGTCTTCCATTTTCTCTTTCTTCGGTGGGTCATAAATGGCCAAGGGAAGGGGAAGCCTGACAACACGAAAGGCTCATAAAGTAAGTGACTTGGCCGGAGACTGGTGAATTCCTTGGACTCAGACGCTAGGTGGCGTACTCCAGAGATGACAACATGAAAGGCTTAAA
Source organism: Inga laurina (assembly GCA_963855925.1). NCBI lineage: Eukaryota > Viridiplantae > Streptophyta > Magnoliopsida > Fabales > Fabaceae > Inga > Inga laurina. The sequence continues at coordinate 45,353,744 of OY979708.1, forward strand.
GTTGGTGTAATGATGTGTAATGATGAGGGACACATGTCACCTCCTCATTTGGCCAACACAAAAACATGTTTTTACTTTGTATTGATTTCGGGACACTTGTCATTTTCTTATTGGGCCAATACGAAGCATGTGTCATCATGAGTCATAATGAGCTATCATTACATACTTTACTGAAGTTCTTTTATAAAGTTGCTCCATTGGTGCATTACCCATAATTACAAGTGGGACCCAAGCGGGACCATGTCACACATATCGAGGCACCCCACACAATGCCCGAATTTCTCTGATCTCGCAACTGACACCTTTGTGCCTTACAGCCACCAACAGATTTTCCTCCAACTTCTTGCACTTGTATTTTTTTCAATCTTAACTTTTTGATTTCAGTGAATAACACAATGGACATTTGGAAATTTCAAAAGTAACTCTACCTTTAATTTGTAAATACTAGTATTTATTTTAATCCGCTATTTCTATATTTACATATTTTCAGTATTACAAAATTTGGTATATTACACCAAAGACCTCTTCTTTAATCTTGACCCCTTGATGAGTGCTTTATTTCTATGGTTTTAGATTTTCAAGAGGAGGTGTTTTGTGAGTTCAAGAAAAGTTGGAGGTTCAAGAATCAAAGAATAAGCAAGAGATAGTGAAAGAGGTGCGTAAAGGCTACCTTTTGGTATATATGTTGTGGTCATTAGTTGAAACTCTTAAATTTTGGATTTTTGTCATATTTTTCTAGTAATTATGGTTTTAGAGGATTCATAAAGTTTTGATTGTTGAAATGGTGTCTTATGTTGTGTTATAGACAATGGCATTGCTTAGAGTTTTGAATGTAAAATTGTCCAAAATGTGGGATTTTGTGTTGCATTGTGGTCAAAACAGAACATAAGAAAGTAATTGGAATTTGAGTGTTTTGGTGTTTCTATTGGATTCCTTGTGGAAAATTACATTGGAGTAGTGTTGGTCATGAATTTTTAACCTTTGGAAATATTTGTGCAAAAACTGGAAATTTTGGAAGATGCTGTCGGTGAAAATTTTGTGCAGGTAGTCAATTTATAGGGTAGTTTTGAATGACTAAATGATGGTGAAAAATTCTGAAACTGTCTAGGCTAATAATGCACATGCCAAGCTTTCAATTGATACATTATTGGAGTCATTTTGCTGTGTGTACTAGAAGTTATGTATTTCCAAAGTTTGATGTTGAAACTAGACTTAATTCTTGGAGTAGTATGGGAATTCGTTGATTCTGTATTTTTGTGGTTGAATATGGCAGTGATTTGCATATTTCCTATAAAGAGTACTTAAAAATCTTTAAGTAGCACTTGGGATCACTCCATTTTGATTTTTTTAGATTTAGTTATGATTTTGGGAAATTCAGCCAAGAAACAGAAATTTTGCTTGGCCACAACCAAAGGTTTTCGGCTATAGCCCAAAAGCGTCTGATCTACTTTTAGCCGCAGCTAGAAGACTCTTGGCCACAGCCAAAGAATTTCTTGGCCATGGCCAACCCCCAATTTCAGTACTTTACACTTTTGAATGGTGGTAACAGGTCTAGCTCTTCCCACTCCTTTTAAGCTTTTTGTTTAGGCTTATAGTAGTCACCTAAAGGTCTCAAATGATAAACAACCTGAAGTGTTTTTGAGTTGAGTATTGGAATAGGGAATAACTCGTCGTCCTTGATTATGATTTATAGGGTTTAACATTTACCCTGCACATGATAAACCAGTGGCAGAGTACAAGCAGAAAGAACAAGGTGGTGACTCTTTCTCTTATATTATGTGTAATGAATTGTATGTATATCTTATCATTGAATTATGTTGATTGTAAATGCTATGGTATTTATTGCTGTGAAAGCTTTGTGTATATAGTCATGAGTGCAGTCATTTGTGACTCAAGTCACGCATCATGTGGATACAGTCGTGGGAGTTGTTGTTTGTGACGTAGTTAGGCATTATGTGGATACAACCATGAGTGCTGTCGTTTGTGATGAAAGTCATGCATCGTTGTGATTGTTGTTGCTTTGCTGCTTTGCGATTTGCTTGTATGCTATGTTATTATATGTGATATGAGTGAATTGTTACTACTGGGATTCCTTTGAATCTCATTCTTTCCATTGACTAACCTATAGCCAGGGGAAGCGGGTCGAAGGAGAAACAAGTGACTAAGGGCAGCTACTGCTCCTAACTAGAAGTTGTAGATTTTATATTGGTTATCATATTTTGGGATTATTGTAAATATTGTAAATGTTGTGAGTTTGAATAGTGTTATGTAATCCCCAGTATGGGAAACTAAAAGGGGTGAATATGTCCCGTAAACCGTTTAGTGAATGGATAAAACCTAAGTGTTGTTAGGAATTTTGCTTGCACTCTAAGATGTATGAATGAAACTGAACTGCACAGGCCATATATATTCGAAAGCTGAGTATGAGACCTTACTGAACTGATTTTGGAAAAAGTTTTTGAAAATCCACTTTATCATAGCACCAGACCCTGCCTTGAAGTTGAGACTTTCAATACATTTTGAATGATCCGTTGGTCTCTAATTTAACTTAATGACGCATTTTCGAAATATAATTACGGCAATTAAGGTACAGGGTTACACCCGAAGCTAGGAATTCAAAAGTCAAACATAACAGAAGAATGCATTGGGTAAGAAAATGCAATTCTACATAACATAAAAGTAAACAACGGTAAAACCTCCTACACTATCATCTTTAATGTTTATTGAGGCTTATACCTTGTTACTTGTTACATTAGTTATGAGCATTGCACATATGTTTTCGCAATCTTTATAAAATTTATTCATAAAAAGTTGCAATGTTCGATAGTCTAACTTTTAAATCATATACGCATACTTCATGGGAAAATAATTTTTATTCATAAAGTCATACTTAATTCATTATGCTCAATTTCTTTGAAGTGATTATACTCTTAAAGCATGTGAATTATGATTCTTACAAACTAACTGTGAGCGGAATCAAGTAAAATTGGATACCGAAGAAAGAAAAAGGGTTATATGATTTTGCAGGAATAATTTGAAAAAGAATCATGACACTCGAGTGTAGAAGTAAACACTCGAGTACAATGCCTGTTAACACTTGAGTTCTAGATGAACTCTTCAGTACATATCTGATCCATATGCTCTGCTCTTAGATTGCAAAATAGGGATTAATAGAGAGTACAGAAACTCTAAGGACACTCTTGAGTTCATCAAGAGTACTGTCACACACTTGAGTGAGAAGTGATCACACTTAAGTGCATAAAGAACTATTCCGAAAGTGCAGCAAGAACTCTCAAATGCTATTGGTACAAATGCATTAATTAGCTTTAAAACATGGTTTACTCAAGTGATCTTGGAGGACTTGAGTACAAAGATATAAGAAGGTGGAAACTATTTGAGTGCCTACAAGTTACATTCATGGCATGTACGTTGTATCGGTAATTTCAAAATTCAATAGTGCACCCATACTTTCCAATTCAATTTAGGTGGTAAATATTTGCTTATTATTGCATATCATTAGAAATCAATCATTTATGATTTTCAAAATGCTTTTTTGATTGCTAAATGAATGAAAAGTGAAACTATACATAGTTTTCTATTAGTTTATGTTTTGAAGTACAAAATCCAAAAATGTGTTTTAGTTTTAATCCATCGTGCTTTATAAAAGTGCATACGCTTGATTTGAAAATTATTTTGTCTACATTCAAATCAGTTTCAAAATTGAAAGTTAATATTTTGTATACTGAAAGTCAGAAATGCTTCAAATTCATCCTTCAAAGTATTTTCCCATCGTTGACATATTGATCATTGATCTTAAATGTGCTTTTAATCTTTATTCTCTAACAAATTGAACCTTACATCTAACAAGTTAACCATTCATATGAGTTTCAAGTGTATTCTCTGTAAAAGAATTCAATATGTGAAAATCTTATACCTAATGCATAAATCTTTGGTTAGCCATGTTATTTCAAGCATCATGAATGTTCATTAATGCATTAAATGTTAATGGATTAACCATTACAATAGAATAACTTAGTAGGATAATAGCAATACTAGAATAAATGCTTTTAACGTCCCCTTTTCTTGGGCCTTTTAATGTCTGAAAACAGGGGGATGTCTATCTGAGGGATGTAGAAAAAAATGTTAATAACGTCCGTAAAATAGGGGACTTGTGTGGCGATGACTTTAGACATCCCCACTTCATAATGGGGATGTCTAAAGTCCACTTTAAACGTCCCCAGTCAAAACTAGGGACGTCTAACCTTTAGACGTCCCTAGTTTTAACTGGGGACGTCTAAATGTGATCTTTAGACATCCCCAGATCAGACTGAGGACATCTAAAGTAACAAATAACTTGTTCCTACGTCCCTTTTTAGTTTAAGGACGTTAAAAGTATATTTTTTAATGGCATTTTTTAATATATATATATATATATAACTGTCTGGAAAATTTAAACTGCAGAAATAGAATAGAAACAATAGAATGAAACAAAAACAATTTAGCAGAATGGAAACAATAGAAGACATAGCTGCCATGACACACTCTTTCCTCTGTTATGCTAATAGAAACAATGACCAGGGATTTAGTAGCTAGTTACATAGCTACTAGCAGATAGAAAGAGTAGCACAGAAGCTCAGACTGGAGGAGTAATACCTTGAAATACAGTGATCAACCCCAAGGCTCTACATGCAATAACTTTAAAGAATAGCAAACTAGTTAACTAACAAACTACACAACAATCTATATCCAACAACAACAACGCTAGTTATATGTACAATATATAGAACCACTACAAAAGTATGTCCTACACAAACTACTAAAGACTTTACTCTGGTATACGTTAAAGAAGATGTCCAGCTAAAAAGTCTCTGATCATATTTATGTCTTCATATAAGTAGGCATCTTCATTGTCAAAAATCTGCAAATTAGAAAATAAGCTTAGATGAAATAATAAAGCAAGTAAATGAATTAATTTGCCATTGAATTACAACACCAAAAATATTATCCTTTGAGAATAAAGAAGTGATTACTTGTTCAAAATTTATCGTAATGCCACTCTTAATGATGTTAAACATATAAAGTAAGACATAGTATCCACACTCCCAGCCACTAGGTTGTTGAGGGCACTATAAATAAAAAGCAAATGGTTAAAATCAATAAAGGCATATCTAAAATGACCGTCAATCAAAAGAACTTGATTTGAAACTATGTACCTTTGGAAACAACCATTTTGACTTTGGCAACTTTACAATCGCGTGGCCTGCCAAGTACTCGATATGTCTGGCATGCCCTATCATTAAGATGAAAATCAATAGAAATCATAATAATTCATTTAAGTCAATAATCAAGAAGCAACGAAATACAAAAAAAATAACATACATGTTGAAGATGTTTTTTTTGTTTCTTTGTCTGGCCTTTTATGCAAGGAATCAAACCAATAAACTATGTGGAACCAAGGACAAAGAACACATAAACTCAAGTGGTAACTATTACAACATATACAGATTAAAATGAAGTTAGGTCGTAAGGCAATTATTTATTAAATATCTTAGTTAGACAAAATTAAAATGCATACCCTTGAACAATCGGTGCTAGATAACAACGATAGTCATTCTCTTCCATTGTGAAGCCCACATAGTGAGTCCTTTTTTGCACAGTATTCGTATCCCTTGTTGTATTTTTAGGACACAAGAATCCATATAAATCAAATCTTTGCATTTCAATGCATATATGATAGAAGGAGCTATAATAGAATTAAAATGATGAATGTATTAGCCAGTGAATATATGAAACCAAAAAACGAGTTCACTAAATGAAGGAAAAAAATGGGAAATTAAAAACTTACAGGATTGCAAATTTGATCCATCCTGCATCTATCTCCTTCGACTTAATAAACTGTTTAAGGTCATCTTTGTCAATTGTGAAGGGATACTTTAATTTCTAGCCCACAATCCCTAGAGGCATATGCAAATCAATCTGGAGAACGCCTTATCAATATGCTGCAGTTGTGCTAAGAAGGGCCATTTTCCTGCTTCCTACTCTTTCTTTAAGAACATAAAAAATTATATTGTTAGTAGAATGCCAACAGATCTCAAGTAAAAGTGAGGTTGTTTAAAAGTGAGGTTGTTCCATACCATTGGAGGTGTTGCCACTACTGAGCCAATAAGATATGCAAGCCAAAGGATGAAAGATCCTCTCGCCTGAGCTATCGTGGCAACCTCGTCATCAGGAATAGGGATGGTTGTAACTTATTCCCCCTCTCGAACACAAGTCACAGTCACCCTACATAAATGCTGTGGAATTTACAGATGATGGTGGGTGGTAGCTTGTGTGTGAATGAGAGCATCTACAACTACACGCAGCAGTAGGGCATCCAAAGAGAGGATGGAAGGTTCTCCCGGTACTAGAGTAGGAGAAAGGTCACCAAGTGGTTCCTCCACCGGGTTGTAACTTCCTTTGGTGCTGTGGAAGGCTGGGGATGAATGGATTCTATACTTAGTAGTTGCCATCTGCAATTCAAACATCTTCATCATTTTAGCTCGTAGCTCAGGCATCAGCTCAAGACGTAGCTCTGGCAACAGCTCTTGTCGGAGCTTGTAACGAAGGTTGGCCTCGAGCTCTTGTGAGACTTCCTGGCGAATATTGGCCACAAACTCCCTACTGGGTTCAGTTTGTGACGAATAAGAATGTGAGGCTTGGCCAAAATACTTCACGACATGAACTCTCCCTGCCTCCCCTTGAACATGACCGGGGTGATCTGCCTTCCCAATTGCTATTGACAAGATGTCCATCCGTCTACTTGGAGTGAACGAACCTTGGCTACTATGATCTTCCAATTCATCCTGCAACATAAATGTTATCATAAATGAAAATTAAACACTCCCAAAATGAAATAAAACTTTGTACTTATGCTCTAACTACTTACAATCCTCACAGTATCCTCAGCAACAGTCGGATTTACGTACTTCCTACCCTTAATCCTCCCTGCTTTCCATTTTTGTGATGTGGAGGAGGTAGCAGGGCCTAGACCACAATGGTAAGATCTGATGTGGCTACTTCCTTCAATTTCTACAACTTTTCTACCATCATCTTTCACTCAAGCTTCCGATAACCACCATGAGACATGCAATGTTGATACTTCTTAGCTACTTGCCTCTCTGTATTTGCTGTACTTAATACCTGTGAAAGAAAAACAATAAACATCAAATCAATAATGTCAACTATATTTCAAATAAAACACTATGATGACATAAATCTTACAAAAAATTTTGGATCTTCTCGTGATGCCATAAACAACCTCCAGTCCTTTAGAGACAAATATGTATACTCCTGACATGGATCTGTACCTCGCAGGTCCCCTCGAATGTAATCTCATGTAAGCCTATTCTTGAAATCTTTCCATCATAGACGATCCTCCCTCACCCACTTCTTGTATATCACCACAGTGTCAGGGACATTATAGGTTTACTGCAAGGTAAAAACATAAGTTAATTATATTTGAAGTAATAGGAATAAAGATATATATGTTGATGTATTGTAACTTATATAACAAAAGTTATTGCCAAAACAAGTCTTTGGTTTTTGGTGGAACCAACTGAAAGAGGCAAGCTTCACCCAAGAAGGGGGTGAATTGGGTGATGTAATAAATTTTTTGGATGATGAGGTGATATGAAAATAATTGTAGATAGAGTAGAGTTGAGAAGATTAGTACACAGAGAGTTATACTGTTTTGGCCAAAATCCAGGCTTATGTCCAGTCCTTAGATATTAAGACCTACTGAGATTTTACTATGCTTCCAAGATTCAATGGTCTCTCAGAACGCCGTAAAACAACAATCATTCTTGAATGGACTATGAGAAGAAATATTTTAACACTATAAATTTCTCCCTCCTTACAGTAAGTCTTACGTACAAAAAAACAAACCTATGACCTTTCTCTCTTACTTACGTATACAAGTCTTATGAGCAGCAACGTTATCTCCTACTTACACCACAATAAGTGTTACAAGCAGCAACATTCTCTACTGCTTGTACCTTGTAAGTCTTATGAGCAGAAATTCCTACTAGGAATTCTCTCAACTGCTTCTCTCGTAAGGAAATCTCCCATCTCAAGGTCCCAATACCTTGAGATCAAATGAAAATAGAATTTGAAGTGTATACAGACTCTCTTACAGAGCAAATCTGATAAACATTGAATAATGATATGAATACAGAGAAAATATGAATAACAGAGACTTGTGAATTTGCTTGTGTGAATTCTTGCACTTTGTTGTTTTTGATGGTCTCTAGAGCTCTTTATTTATAGCTAGTTGTTTTTGCCTGTTTGAATAATAATCATTGTTGAGCGAAGCATTTTACTGTGGAACAGCATGCGTACGTTTGAAATCTTTGAACGCGGTAGGTACATGCTTGGATATTCGTAATGATGCTATCTGCGTTGTTTGACTTCCTCTGTGCTTTTCTAATTCAAACGTTCAAACTCCTGTATCACACTTGTAATATATGTTAAATGATGTTATATAATAATAATAAGTAGAAATAGAATAAATAAATAACATTAAACCATATTTGGATTGAACGCTGTAAGACTGGTGCGTTTTGGCTTCAGGCAGAGTATCACTTGAGTGCTGAGAGGCCTCACTTGAGTGCAATACTATATTTACTCTTTATGCTTCAGCTTTAGGTCTGCACTTCCATGTGATTTTGAGAGAGTGCGTTTTCACACTTGCAAGTGATGTGGGACCCCACTCGAGCACGAGTCTCCTCACTTGAGTGCTTCTTCATTTTACACAATGAGCCACGTCTCTGGACAACACTCGCACCTTACTTTATCAAGAGTGTGATTTTACACTTGCAGGTGATGTAGGTCCTCACTCGAGCATACTTACTCTCACTCGAGTGAGCAGACTATTCTTCTATAATATGCTCTTTGTCTTCAGCACTTGCATCAGAATAGAGAGAGTTAGATTTCTCACTCGCGGGTGTTGAGGTATTACTCGGGTGCATGTACTCTCACTTGGGCATGCTTATTCTTCTCTGGTATGCATAACTCTCGGGAAAACACTTGCAGCCCCTTCTTGCTTGTACTCGAGTGTGGCTTACATTTTTAGTTTACCTTACTCTCGAGTAAACACTCTCTCTGCCATACTTGCATGTGCTCAAGTGCAAATTAGCTTAATGCTCGGGTGCTAACTCCATCACTTGAGTACATCAGTAAAACTTATAGCAAACACTTCTAAACTTTGTAAAATACATTTGGTAACTTTGTATCTATTGTCTAGACTTGTAAAAACATAATTTGCGCACAATAACCTTTTGTTAGCATCAATACTTGGAATCTAACATTCTCCCCCTTTTGATGATGACAAAACCTTTGTGATGAGTTTTAAACAAAAATCTTGATTGGAGTGAAAATTTTGAAAAATATTTTCCAAAATTTCCAAATGCATATTTCACCAAAGTTTAGACTCATATTCAGATTTTTTCACTTAACCTCATATGTTTCCTGCGATATTTCCAATGGACACTTAAAGCCAAGATAAGTCATAATACCATTATTTTACACAGAAATCATTAAATCTGAACAAAAAACTTAGCAAACTCGAAAATGATCATTAGTAGACTTGTAAAGTACAAAATTAAGCTTGAATTAACATCTACCTATAAAACCCCATATACAACTATGTCAAAAAAAATAGACCAGAAAATAACAATAGTCCTACTCCAATACAGAAAAGCTGCCCAAAACTAAACTCCAACTCCCATATCAAACCATAATAGCTCAGAATAGCTCAGAAACCATCACAGATCCTTTTCCCCCATTTTGTCAGCATCAGAAAGGGGCTAAGGAAAAGTGAGATCAGATGGTGGGGCAAAGAGCACCATAGTAATGGATGGGTCAACTGGCTCCAGCTTAAAATGTGGAGATGATGGCTGGGGAACAGAGGCTGTAAGTGGTGGTGAAGGCGACTGATCATAAGTGACATCAACATTATAATCCAGGTTTGTGAAGAGAACATGAGGTTGTGTTTAAGGAGGTGAAGTCGTGGCAGGAGTAGACTCAGGTGGCACCTCAGAAGAAATAGTCAGAAAATGAGTGCGTAAGAAGATTTCCATCTCAGTGATTCTTCTCGATATATCTTCTTGAGTCTTGAACATCAAGTCAAAGTTGGTATTTGCCTTGTGTACCAACTTTAAGACTTGTAACTCCATCGTGTTCACCAATTTCTCATACTCATTCTTCAATTCCTTTTTCAGACCAGTCACAGCTTGATTGATCACTTTAGCCAAATGGGTTGAAAGTGATGCATTTTGGAAAGATGGAGGTGGAATTGAACCTTAAGCAAAAGATTGAGCCTCGTCACCTCTCGATGGAGTGGCTTGTCTCTGAGATGTAGCCCTGGTTTGACTCACTGGAAGATTGATACTCATATGTGTCAATTGAGTCTTGCCAAACCTTAGAATGGTTACCCTCTCAGTTCCCTCCAAGTACCATACTTTGTTTTTCTTAAGAATGAGAGACACAATTTATGGATATGGTATGGTGGCAGATCTTGATGAAGAAAATCAAAATCTTCTCATCTCACTAAAGATAAGCTCCCCCATATTTCTTCTTTGACCGGCTAGGAAGGAGGCCAGCAAGTAGTAATCTCTCTAAGCAAAATGGGTATAATTTTTGGATTTGTTAATAATACTACAAGAGTATATGTAGTGAAGGGCACAAATAGAATCAGGCATGTCAATAGGCTTAAAGTTAAGAGGGCCTATTGGGTCATTTGGTCTTAAAAGCCGAAAGGGTTCATTGGCTGAACGAGTGGGTGGATCAGAAGGTGGTGCAACATAGCCAATAATGTCATTATGATAGTAGCAGATATCATAATAAATTGATCTCTAACAGTGGTAGATACTACTTCCTTTATCAACTCTCCGATCCTAGAGTTTATGTTATGGGTTTTCATGTTGCAATAGAAGATTTTCACAACAATGGGTGAATAAGGAATATGAACACTCAGCTAGGGATCATAAAATTCAAGAAAAGGATGATAATCTAGACCACATCTTTTCATAAGATAATATAAGTTCACATAAACTATGGGAAAGAATTGTCTATGTGCAAACTCAGAATCATATACCTTCTATTTCAGTGCCTTAAGTTCCTTAACATTGAAGTCTTCAGGAGGATGTGTGACTTGTTCTTCCTCTGGAACCTATGAAGTAGAAGGAACCCCTAAAGCAGCTGTACTGGACTGGCCAACATGATGTGAACTTGAGGCACCGGCTTGGGAGGCAATTTTACCAACCAATGCGTCAAGCTTTGATTTCTCCATTGCTTCCCAGAGATGCATATTGAAAGAGTCATCGGAGGAAGAAGATTGTTGTGGTTACTCTGTATCCTTCTTCTTTCCTCTTCCTTTGACTTCTTTGGATTGAGACCGAGTGACAATCTGTTCTTTGAAAACCACTCCCTTTGGTTTCTTTTATGGAGGTTGATCCTTCTTTGCCATTTGAGGCTTAGGATGAGGTTTCTTGGCTGGAGTTCTGTTTTTGGTTTTGGGTTTAGGAGGAGGTATAGGAGTAGAAGACAGAGTAAGTGTAGGAGATAAAGATGTGGCCACCAAAGTCTCTGAAGCACTAGCGGCTGAATGAGTAGGTGAAGGTGAATGGGATCTTTGGGAAACAACAGGAATCTTAGTTCTAGCCATTTAGAAATGAAATGGTAATCACAGATTTGCTAAGGACTTGGAGAAGGATTTTCAGAAAATTTGTTCTGTTAGGGCATGAAATGAGAAGCTTGAAGGATAAATCTCACCTTATGAAGATGATTGAAGAGTTGTAATGGTGAATTGAAGCAACTTGAGTCATTTAATCGATGGGTAACGGTTGGAGGTGAAGAGATATGCCCTTTGAGTGGTGCGACGCTTCGAGTGAGAAGAGGAAATGTGACGGTCTGAGCTATCACGTAACTGATATAAGTGCCAACACTCAAGTGATAACCCTACTGCTCGAGTGTTGTTCATACAGTGCTCGAGTGAGACAAAATTATGCTCGAGTGATATTCAAACAAATCTGATAAAGCATGTAAAGGCATACCTGATTTAAATATATCTTGTTATATTTATCATCTTTGTACTCAAATCTCCAATATCATTTGAGTAACCATGCTTTGAATAAGTATTTGTATAAATTTCGTTCTTCTGATCAAGTTCTCTTGCTTCACTTCAGGTAGATTCATACCATGCTCGAGTGAAGTTCTTCCCTTACTTAAGTGAGACCTGTCACTCTTGGTATGCTTGAGTGAGTTTCATGAGTTCTTACATACTCTATTAATCCCTATTTTACATAGCCTGAAGTAGAGTATATGCTATAGTTCTGGACTCGAGCATTGTTGACTAACTCAAGTGAGAATGAACTTGGCACTCGAGTGACACATCCAGTGCTCGAGTGACAGACCTATAAAAACAATTTCTACATACTTCAATGACTAAGTCAGTATGGTTATCATCAAAAACTCATTAAACATAATAATTAATAAGAAAAACTTACAACTAATTGGGATTAAGCATTCCCAATTCTTTTCAAATATATAAAAATTGATGTTTAGCTATCGGCTTTATGAATATATCAGCAAGTTGAAGATGTGTTGGTATGAATTCTACTTTGACATCCTTTTTTTGCATATGGTCTCGAATGAAATGATGTCGGATATCTATGTGTTTGGTCCTTGAATATTACACAGGATTCTTGGCCAGGCTAATGGTACTAGTGTTGTCATAGTAAATTGCTATCTCTTTTAAGTAAATCCCCAAATCCTGAAGTTGTTGCTTCAACCACAGTACTTGAGAACAACAGCTTGTTGTAGCTATGTATTCTACTTCAGTGGAGGATAATGACACTGTGCTTTGCTTCTTACTGAACCATGATACCAGAGAGCCTCCAAGGAATTGACATTGACCACTGGTACTTTTTCTGTCAGTTTTAGATCCTCCATGATCATAATCTGAATAGGCCATCAAATATTCATTTCCTCATTTTGGATACCATAGGCCAAGTTCTGCATGTCTCCTAGATATTTGAAGATTCTTTTCATTGTCTCTGCATGTGATACCTTAGGAGTAGATTGATACCTTGCGCATATTCCAACACTGAATTGTATATCAGTTCTGCTTCCTGTTAGATAGAGTAATGAACCAATCATTCCTCTATATTTAGTGATGTTGTAGTTAGGGCCTTTTACGTCAGCATCCAATAATGTTGTAGAGCTCATTGGAGTGTCAACTCCATTAGCATTATCCAATCCACACTTCTTCAACAACTATTTCAAATATTTTGTTTAAGACACAAATATCCCATTCTTACTTTGCTTGATTTGAAGTCTAAGAAAGAAGTTTTATTCTCCTACATGGACATCTCAAACTCTCCCTGCATAATCTTAGAAAATTCTTGACAAAGAGATTCATCAGTAGCACCAAAAATAATATCACCAACATAGATTTGAACAATTAGAAGATCATTTTTGTCATGTTTGATGAAAAGAATTGTATCTACTTTTCCCCTGACAAAGTTTTGATCAAGAAGAAACTTTCTTAGTCTTTTACACCAAGCCCTAGGAGCTTGTTTCAATCCATATAAAGCTTTCTTAAATTGTAAACATGATTGGGCTTTGTTTCATCTTCACAACTAGGAGGTTGTTCTACATATACTTCCTCCATAATATAACCATTTAGAAAAGCAATTTTCAAATCCATTTGATAAAGTTTAAAACCTTTAATGCAAGTAAAGGCTAAGAGTACTTGTATTGCTTCCAATCTTGCCACTAGAGCATATGTTTCCTCATAATCAATACCTTCTTCTTAATTATAGCCTTTGGTTACCAATCTTGCTATGTTTCTCATAATGATTACTTATTCATCAAGTTTGTTTTTGAAAACCCATTTGGTTCCTATAACTGAGTGATCTTTAGGTCGAGGAACCAAATGCCAAACTTGATTTCTTCGGAATTGATTTAATTCTTCTTGCATAGCAATCACCCCATCATTGTTAGATAAAGCTTCTTCTATATTAGAAGCTTCAATCTCAGAAATAAAAGTAGAAAAAGTTACCTAATTGAGAATTCTATTTCTAGTTTTGACACCTTCGTGAATATCTCCAATTACTTGATTAATTGGATGATCTTTAATATGTCTCCATGCTTTTGGTTGAACATAATCATCGACATCTTCTATATTTTGAAAATCATTTATTTCAAGATCATTCTATTTTGAAATAGTTTTGTTTTTCTTTATCAAATCCATTTCTTCTTCATCAAAATGCTTTGTCTGAGAATCAAATTCATCAAATACAACATGAATGGATTCTTCAACTGTACATGTTCTTTTATTAAAAACTCTATATGCTTTACTTCTACTAGAATATCCTAGAAATAAACCTTCATCAGAATTTAAATCAAATTTACCCAAGTTTTCTTTACGTTGCTGTGAATGAAGCACTTGCATCCGAAGATATGTAGAGGAGCAAGATTTGTCTTTCTTCCTTTGTAGAGTTCATATGGTGTCTTTCCAAATGACTTGCGAATATATGCTTTTTTTGAAATGTGGCATGCAGTACTCATTGCATCTGTCCAGAACACTTATGACATTTCTTTCTTATTAAGTATTACTTTGCCATTTCTATAAGAACTATGTTCTTCCTTTCTACTACTCTATTTTGCTGGGGTGTTCTAGGTGCAGAGAAGTTGTGATCTATTCCCCATTATTGCAAAAGTCTTCAAAGAGCTGATTATCAAATTCTCCTCCATGGTCTGTCTTGATTGAAGCAATAGAAATACCTTTCTCATTTTGGACCTTTTTAGCAAACATGATAAATTCGACAAATGTTTCATCTTTTGAGGCAATAAATATAGTCCATGTAAATCTTATAAAATCATCGACAATTACTAAAGTATATAGATTTCCTCCAAAAATTTTTACTCTTGCTGGACCTACCAAATCCATATAAAGTAATTGTAAAGGTTTGGAAGTAGAAATCTCATACTTTGTTTTGAATGAAGATTTAGTTTGTTTACCTTTTTGACAAGCTTCACAAATCATGTTATCTTTGAATTTTAGTTTAGGAAAACCAACAACTAAATCTTTTCTAATCAGTTTGTCAAGTTGGTTCAAATTAACATGTGTCAGACGCTTATACCATAACCAACTTTCATTTGATCTACTAAGAAACAATTTTTAGAAGAATTTGAATTTAAATCAATAGTATAACAGTTACCATCCCTTTGGGCTCGGATCTTTGCCTTGATGGATTCTTTATTAAGCGGCAAATCTTTCTTGTTTACTATCAAACATTCTTTTGAATCAAAGATTACCCAGTTATCTCTGTTAGTGCTTTGACTTACACTGAAGAGGTTATGGCATAATCCTTCAACGTAATATACATAATTGATTTGAACACCATCGGATTTTCCCATTTCACCAATTCCAGCAATACGTCCAGATTGGTTACTTCCAAAAGTTACCTTTCCTCCTTTTCTTGTTTCTAGCATGGTGAACTTATTTTTGTCACCAGTCATGTTTCTCAAGCATCTACTATCAATATACCACTTGTTTGCTCATGATGCTTTGAGACATACCTAGAGTAAGGTGATCAAATTTTAGGTGCCCACACTTTCTCGGGTCCTTTATGGTTAGTATGCAATATGTTTAGTACATGTATCCCTTTCGGAACACATTTATACGTGCCAATGACTTGTCCTTTTCTAAAATAACATGATGAAGTATAACGTCCTTTCCTATTACAATAGCTACTTGATGTAAATGGATTTGATGTATGCACAGAATTCTTGAAATATTTGAGATAAGTTCTACTGCTATTTTTCTTATTTCCTCTATTTTTATCATGATCAGACTTATATCCAATTCTAGATTTATCAAAGGAAACTCTCTGAGAATTTAGAATAACTTTAAGAGTTTCACTTCCTTTAGTAAATTTTTCCACAGTTTTTGTTAAATATCTTATTTTCTTATCTTTTTCTTCACATACTTCACATGATGATATGACAGTATTTTCTAATTCTTTTACTTTCTTCTTGTAACTTACCATTTCTTTAGCTACCTTGATGAATTCAGTATGCAATGCATTATATTCAGATAATAACTCATCATAAGCAGGTTTAGAGTCACTTACCTCAGAATCTGATTCTTCTTCTTTGGCTACCAAGCATAGATTTGCCACTTCGTCGTTGTCGCTTTCTTCACCCGACAAGCTATTACCCCAGATAGATGATATGTATGATTTCTTCTTCTGCTTCTTCTTCTCTTTATTTCTGAAGCATTTGAATTTGATGTGTCCAGGCTTCCCACATTCATAGCATACTATCTGTTACTCCTTGTTTTCTTTCTTGCTTGGTCTACCTTGATAATTTTTGAAGTTCTTTTGGCCTCTTCTATAGAACTTCTTGAATTTTCTCACAATCATTCCCATATCATCATCATCATAAAAAACATCATCATTTTCTAAAGATTCTTCTTCCTTGATAGCTTTAACTGTAACTCCTCTTTTCTTTTTATCATCGAACTCTTCTAGTTCCTTCTTGAATCTCAACTTCCCTTCATACTCAGAAAGGCTACCAATGAGAGCAGCTACGGATCTCATTGACTCTCCTTTAGCTTCTTTGATAGTTGTCACCTTTGCTTCCCATTCTTTCTTAAGAATATTAAGAATCTTTCTTACCTGGGAATTTTGGTCAAATGTTTTCCCAAGTACAGATAGTTGATTAACAAGATGAGTGTATCTGAGTTCAAATTATGATATTCCTTCTCCAAGTTTCATGTGAAATAGATCATACTCTATAATTAGAGTATTGACTCTATTTTCTTTGATTCCAGATGTACCTTCGTGAGCGATTTCAAAAGCATCCCATATATCTTTGGCTGTTGGTAGAGTACAGATTCGGAAATATTCCTTTTGATTGTGAGCACTCTGTATCATTAAAATAGCTTTACTATTTAATGTTACTAACCTCTTGTCATCTTCATCAAATTCCTTTGGGCTCTTTTTAACATTACTATCTTTGATTTTCTTCATTAGAACATAGTCACCGCTTGTATCACATTCCATAGACCATATTCTTTAGCCATCACGAATAGTGTGAATTTCGCTTTCCAGAACAAAAAATGTTCTCCAGTAAAACCAGGAGGTCTAGTGATTTAAGCTTCGTCTGGAAGGATGTTCTCATCCATTGTTGCCATTTACCAGATCCTTCTCAAGCTGTTAGGATCTTCAGAGAAGACCTTGCTCTGATACCAAATGAAAGAGGAAAGCTTCACCCAAGAGGGGGTGAATTAGGTTATGTAATAAATTTTTAGGATGATGAGGTGATATGACAATAATTGTAGATAGAGTATAGTTAAGAAGATTAGTACATAGAGAGTTATATTAGTTCAACCCAAAATCCAAGCCTACGTCCAGTCCTCAAAGATCAAGATCTACTGAGATTTTACTATGCTTCCAAGATTTAATGGGCTCTCAGAATGCTACAAAACAACAATTGTCCCTAAATAAACTACGAGCAGAAATATTCTAACACTATAAATTTCTCTCCCCCTTATGACAAGTCTTACGTGCAGAAAAACAAACCTATAACCTTTCTCTCTTGCTTACGTATACAAATCTTATGAGCAGCAAAGTTCTCTCTTACTTACACCACTGTAAGTCTTACGGCAGCAACGTTCTCTACTGCTTGTACTGTATAAGTCTTATGAGCAGAAAGTCCTACTAGGAATTCGCTCAACTGCTTCTCTCGTAAGGAAATCTCCCCTCTCAAGGTCCCAGTACCTTGAGATCAAATAAAAATAGAATAAGAAGTGTATACAAACTCTCTTATAGAGAAAATATGATAAACACTGAAGAACGATATGAATACAGAGAAAATATGAATAACAGAGACTCGTGAATTTGCTTGTGTGAATTCTTACACTTTATTGTTTTTGATAGTCTCTAGAGCACTGCATTTATAGCCAGTTGTTTTTTCCCGTTTGAATAATAATCATTATGGAGTAGAGTATTTTAATATGGAACGGGATGCATACGTTTGAAATCTTTGAACGCGATAGGTACGTGCTTGGATAGTCGTAATGATGCTGTATGTCGTTATTTGACTTCCTTTGTGAAATACATTTGGTAACTTTGTGTCTATTGTCTAGACTTGTAAAAACATAATTTGCACACAATAACCTTTTGTTATCATCAAAACTTGCAATCTAACACCAACTTCCAATTATCATAGATAATGCGAACTTTGCTCCGACCCAAGTAACCTAAGTAGCTAATGAAATGGTCTTTCTCTGGACCAGTTGGTTTCACATTATCATTAAAGTCAATATGCAACCTCTTCTGTTGATGGTGATGACATGCTACCAAAGCAGGCAATTTTGTACTGCCTCTAACCCTTCTTCTCGCAACGAGTTCAGGCCTATTCATTTCATTATCCCTATTACTTTATGAGTCACTAGAATTGTCCATATTCCGGTAAGCACAAAAATCATTGTCAGATAGGTGAATAAGTTGTAAGTAAATGAATAAACTAACTAGTTATAAAACAAACAGCACAAATTACTATATTCTAGTTAAGCTCTTACTTTATATTGTTTCCTATATTCCTTCACCATGATCATTTCTGACAGCACACATCTACCAATTCTACTTCACTTGTTGTAGGTGGATTAATTGTAAAAGGTGGTGTGTTGTCAAGGTTGAAGGTTGGATCACCTTGCTTCTGTTTTTTACTTTGAAGTACAATATAAATTTATTTATTTGCAAGATCTATAACATAAAACACTTGTTTTGCCTGGCTTGCTAGAATGAAGGGCTCATCCCTTTAACCTACTCTTTCAAGATCAATTGAGACAAATCCAAATTGTTGATCTATTACCACATCATTATTTCTAACCCACTTACATTTGAATAAAGGAACTTTGAACTTTTTGTAAGTAATTTCCCATATTTCTTCTATCACTCCATAATAGGCCATGGATGCTAATATGGGGTTTTTGTCTTTCAAACTAGAAAAGTACATGGCTTCAGCTATTACCATTACCCTACTATGTTGCATGGTACTTCTATCATCTTGGTCTTTTGTGTAGAAAGAATACCCGTTTATATCATAACCACTCCAAGCAATGATCTGAAACGAAGGCCCCCAGGCTAGCCACTCTATTGTCTTAGACACCCAGTCTCATGCAAAACCTTTTCCTAAAACCACTCTATGAATGTCTTGTTTTGCTCAATAGCAATCTGCATGTCATTTTTCCTTGGATTCATGTTCTTTAATCTCTTTCTGTGTTCATCTATGTACGGTTGAACTTCTACCATGTGATTCAGGATATAAAGGTGTGCTTGCAACACCTTTTCATGAGGCATAGTCTTCACTTTCAGTCCTGGTGTTCCCTTGCTTCTCCCCTCTTCATGTCGAGATTGTTCCTTCTTCCCTGGTAGATAATCGGTTCATATCCTCTTCAACTACATATCTTTCAACTATTGAGGCTTCTGGTCGATAGGAATTTTTAGAATACCCTTTTAAGATCTTTATGTATCGTTCGAAAGGGTACATCCACCTTTGGTAAACTGGACCACAGAGCCTTACCTTTCTTACCAAATGAAGTATCAAATGCACCATTATATCAAAAAATGAAGGAGGAAAGTGCATCTCTAATTGGGACAATATACTATAACCCTCAGCTTCCAGTTCATCCAGCTTTTTAGTGTCAATGACTTTGTTACAGACAACATTAAAGAAAATACACAATCTTGTTACAGTAGTTTGAACTTCATCTTTCATAATGGCTCTAATAGCTACTGGTAATAGTTGTGGCATTAACACATGATAATCATGGGACTTCATTCCCACTAACTTCAAATCATCAATTGCCACACACCTTCTCACATTTAAAGAATACCCTTGTGGCACCAACACAAACTTCTTTTCTCTACTTTTGATAGTGTATGCGCTGCTGGCTCAATGTATGCCCTCCTACCATCGTCTCTTAGTTGTGGATGCAATCGTTCTCTTATACCCATATCAACAAGGTCTAGTCTTGCACTAATCTCATCCTTAGTCTTCCCTGGTATGTGCAAAAGCCTATTGCAAGGCTATCACAAACATTTTTCTCCACGTGTATCACATCAATACTGTGTCTCATGTCAAGAGTACGCCCATATAGAAGATTAAAGAAAATTGATCTCTTCTTCCATATGTTCTTCTCACCTACAATCTTTTGATTCTTATCGAATAAGACATTGATACATTTGACCTGACTATATACCTTCTTTCTGGTTAATGCCTTCGGAGCCATTCTATGCTCCGGCCAGCCGTTAAAACGCTTTCTTAACCTACGATACGGGTAGAACCTATCAAGAAACCTCCTGTGACCAAGGTAGACTGTTTTTCTTCCATAATTAAGTTGGTGGAAGTGAGTGTCTCCTTCACAGATCAGACATGCTTTATGCCCCTTCACACTGTACCCTGACAAGTTTCCATATGCAGGGAAGTCATTTATCGTGGTAAAAATCATGGCACGTAGCTTGAAGGACTAATTCGTATATGCATCAAACATATCTATGCCTTCCTCCCACAACTTCTTCAAGTCCTCAATCAAAGGTGCCAAGTAGACATCGATATCATTCCCCAGCTGTTTTGGTCCAAAAATCATCATAGAAAGCATCACATACTTGCGTTTCGTACAAAGCCAGGGAGGCAAGTTGTATATTTCAAGGAGTACTGGTCACGCGCTGTGTGTGCTATTAAGAGTTCTATACGGATTGATGCCATATGTACAAAGCCCAAGCCGAAGGTTTCTCGGCTCGCTTCCAAATTCATGGAACATTTCATCTATTTTCTTCCAATGTGGAGAGTCAGCTGGGTGCCGAAGATATTTTCTGTCATATATTCTCTCATCTAAATGCCATCTCAACTTCTTCGATTTTTTTTTTCAGTCCCAAACAAACGTTTAAAACATAGTATTATTGGAAGATACCACAAAACCTTTAAAGGTTGCCTTTTAGTTGCCCCATCGCCACAACCGCCATCCTTCTTCACTTTGTATTGTGTAGTTTGACACTTAGGACACTTACTCAAACCTTCATACTCCTTTCTGTATAGGATGCAGTCATTAGGGCAAGCGTGTATCTTTTTATACTCTATACCCATAGTAGATAGGATTTTTTTGGGCTCATACATACGATTTGAAAGTCCATTATCTTCTAGAAACATATCACACAATAGTTCAAGCAGCAATGTGAAACTACTATCAGTCTACCCACAAGTTGATTTTACGTTAACCAAATGTACTGTTCCTGTCAGCCGTGTGTACTTACTCCCAAGGTACAATGGTGTCTCTGCATCACTCCGCAAGCTGTCATATTCATGCAACTGTACAAAGGATTCTACCTCAATTTCATGAATAATTCTCTCCATTCTATCTTTATCTATGACATCCACATTTTCCTTCTTGTGTGACAGACAATCAGTTACTTCCTCACCTGCCATATCCACCTTGTGTATCAAAGATTTATTCCATCACAAAGTAGGTGATCCCTTATAACTTCAATATCCCGTTTTCTCTCATTTAAACAATTAACACAAGGACAAAACTACATCCTATATTTGGCTGGAGCGTTCCTTCTAGCAAATTCAATAAACTCTTCAACCCCATTCTCATATTCTTCACTTGTTCTCAAAGCATTCATCCAACTATGATCTATTTTATTACCACCTATGCCATTCCCATTTACACTCAAGTTTAGAATAATTGTCAACACTGGGAATTTCCTTTTACTATTTTATTTTTAAAAATTTTGGCAGTATTTTCCCTTAAAAGTGAGACATCCCAAAATCAAAATAACAAACCATCTTAGCTTAATTTAAACGAAACTAAAATTTAGCTTATAGTACCAAGCACAAACATAATACATTTATATTTTAGCAACCAAATTATTAAATCAGATATGTACCATGAGTGAGATATGTGGGAATTTACAAGTCAACTATGTGTATTTACAAGAGACACATGTGGGAATTTATAAGACCGTCTCGACCATATATAAGATAAGGGCCTAAATGTCTTTTCAACAAAAAAAATAATTTCTGTTTAGACCTAAGGGTACAATGAAGTTACATAAAGTTTTAGAAACTATTTGAGAATAATTTGCTAGAGAGGGTACAGTGATATTTTCCCTATAGAAATTAAATTGAATAATCATGTCAAAGAGAATGACTTGTAGTTATGATTGCTGAAATGATATATAACATTCTCCATCACATTTGTATCTTGGGATATATATGTATATATATGGTTGATGGGTCATTTATAGGCATATTGCTTGTGAGTGAGAGAGGGGAAAAAGGAAATGATTGCATATGCCTTGAAATATCTCTGTAAATATACTCCCCATTCCCTCTCTCCCTATTATCCTATTCCTATCACTCCCCTTGTGCTTCTAAGCATGCATGCATAATTATATATATATCTATATCTATATATTCATCATTAATAAATAATACTACTAACTCATCTAGCTATATTTGAACATTGTTGAGATGCCAATACAGAAATAGTTATTCTCCCAATGTTACACACGCACATCATTTATAAAAATTAAATTAGAAATCCTTGTTCATGATATATATCACTATATTATATATATATCTAGTCCCTTATACTTGATCTAACTATTACCATTATTGGTGTGTGTGTGTGTATATAAATATTCTAGATTCTTTAGCCATTCTACACCTTACAAGCCATTCACAGTCACACTTTAATTTATTCTGTTAATCACCAATTAAACTCAATAGCAAGCAAGGTGTACAGGTCCAGCACAAGTCAAACTTTAAATTCATAGCTCATGTTGACAACTATTGTCTCAGCACGTCTACCACCAAAACAGCAAAGATAAAGCTCAAGCACAGATCACACTTAAATTCCAGCCGAGAATCAAATGCATTTTGCTAAGCATTCACAAGTTTAGTTAGCTAACCTATAGTTGAAACTTTAGAGGGAGATGACCCACGGTGGTAAGAGGGAGGACGACACTGGCGAGGATGAGAGAAAATGGTGCAAACCTAGAGTAGAGATGGCGAGGAGCAGGCACGCTATGGATGAAATAGAGGGTAAGATAGAGGACCAAGAAGAATCAGGGGATAGCTGTATAGAAATATTTAGAGAAAGAAGAAAAACAAGAAGGCCAAAGGAGGGAAGAGCATGAAGATGGGGATGTCAGAAGTGATGGAGATTGGAGGGTAAGGAAGACTAAAGCAGAGTAGCTTTATGCGTCCCCAGTCAATATTGGGGATGGCTAAAGTAATTTTCTAACACTTCACATGCGTCTGGCAAGTTTGTGATGCTGCTTTAGACGTCCCCAACCCAAATGGGTACGTCTAAATTTACCTTTAGACGTCCTCATTTGGGCTGGGGATGTCTAAAGTCATGTCCTGGGGTCTTTAGACGTCCCCAATAATGATTGGGGATGTCTAAAACAATCCTGGCATGAGATTCAATTATTTTCAATGCGCCAACCTTTCCAATTTTCATTTATAATTACACATATGCCACCCGCCAATGTTTTAGGTTTCCCTTTTTCAGAAAAGGACCTCCTTTAGGGTAGTGGAAAGTATATTCTGTAGTAGTGTAGAACTCTAGTTCTTTGGACTAATAAGTATGTGTTTTATCATTCATAAATTCTTATACTCATTTTGTCGCTTAAACACATTAACTATTGATATGATCTATCTTTGAGTAACTAGTGTCATATATCTAAATCCTTGAGTTGATTATTCATATCTTTCATGACAACTCTAAGAGTCAAGATAGTCTATGAATAATTAGCAAAGTCATAATGCTCATATATGTTTATCGAGCAAATACCTTTGGTTATTCATATGACTTTAGCACCTAGGAAAATTCTCCAATATGCTAACTCTGATAATTAACATGTTATCTTAGTCGAATGCCAAAGTGAAGCTTTCTGATACATATTTTATAACTATTAGCTTCCACCATTTTTAACATGAACATTGATTATAAAAAGGTTTCAAAAATGTGTTTTGCATATATGTAGAATCTCAATTTCATAATGCATCATTATGATGTGAAATTACATGTGAGATTTGAAACAATTTGCTTATTTCATTACCATTCTTGGAAAAAATAATTTCAATCATAATTTACCATAAAGATCGATTTATCTATCATGGATTGCATGAAAATCTTATCAATGAAATATTTTTATATAAAGTGTATTTACAATTTGTCATTGATCTTTGAAAATCATCACTCTTGGTATCACTTGGTCATTATGTTTTATGATTCAATGGATTGCATTTATTGGGTAAGATTATATCTTGATCTTTATTGGTTTATGATACTCTTGTTAGGATTGGCAGGCACAGTCGAAGAATTTTAAAATTATCACTGATCCTAATCGAGGATCTATCAACGGCATTTAAACTAAGTTAGAAAGATTTGTACCTTTTTCAATTCAGAGTTTTTGATCTCTAGGACCTAACACGTCAGGTCCGCTCCCTCTACTAGTATCCACACGAATGCTCTCCAATACAGACTACGTGCTAGCACCTCTAATGTCTCTTAAGGTTTCCATTTTGGCTCTAAATTCTCATCCGTGTATAAGTATATCAGCTCTATGAAGTTTATAACCTATGAGGGCTATATTCGAATTTCAAAATTAATCTTATTAAGTTCAAAATTAATTAACAATTAATTATCTTGATGAGCTAATTAAATAAATTCAGTTTAAATTAAATCTGTCCAACAATTTTAATTTAACCTATTTATTTAATCCAAATAAAGAGCCATTAGATTTAATTTATCTTTATAAATTAAATCTGAGATACTATATCTCTATCATGTTAGTTATTAAATCTAATTCATCTTAATAAAATTAAGTTTAAAACTAACACAATATAATAATATCATATATATATAATATGTATTTCGATACCCAATTCATATGAGGATCGTTAACACGATACAACCTATCATATAACCATGTCACATCCCTTTTGTCACATGATATATCGTTCAAGGATGAGGCATGGATAATGTCATCCTCTTATTCCTGACTATTACTTTCTTGATTTCTGAGTAGTCTGACAATAGAAATGGAAACTCCTTTCCGTCGTAGTATGGCCATACATTTTCACACTCACTCATCGAGGGGCCCAGTAATATCTCTCTACTAATATGAGGGGAAAATTCCATCTTGATCATTTATATTCATCTGCATGAAAAACCACCAAGCCCAATGGTAGCCTTTATTATCACTCGATTAAAAGTGACTTTTGACTAGTTCAAAGCTTAACAACTCTCATGTAGGAATCCATGATGACCTTAAGTCAAAGGGCATTGTGACATGATTATACATGAGAAAAGCTTATGACTTGATCCATGTAGCTTTCTCATTGTGGGTCGGTCCAGCACCTTGTACTCTTACAAGTCACTAAGACTTTGATTCGTATCTCCATATCTTATCAAAGTCATACCGGTCTTGTTTTATCTCTGCTCCTTCATAGATGACCGACCAGGGACAATTTAGGACAATCTTTATGATTTATCCAAGGATACAATTATCATAGCTAACATGAAATAATATGATAACAGAATGGAGAAATTTCATTAAATTAATAATGTTCAAAGTATAATGATTGGCCCTTTTGGCACAATTTCCAACAACTTTTTGCTCAAATATCATATGATTTAATTGTATAAGAGCATAAGAGTTATAATGTCTAATATTATATGGATCCAAGAGAAAGTTGGGCACTAAAGAACATATATTTATGCCTTTGCAGAAGTTGACCAAAATGCTCTACTTTTGGATACAAAGATCAGAGGCTAATAGAGATGGCATGACTGATAGTATTGTAGTGTGGTAGTAGCAGAATCTATGGCTTATCTGAGAAGAGAACTTTAACACTTTCATACTGAGCTTATTACAAACAATGCTAAGATCATCATTCAATGAATGATAAGATGAGGTAGCTGTGTGACTTAGTGAATTAGAACTTCAAAGTTCTATTAGAGATGATGGATGATAAAATAAGGGAGCCATGTGCTATAGTGAAATCAAAGTTTATTGATAGTATTTGCTAAGAAAAGGGCACATACTAAAGCTAATATGCACATAAGGCCTTATTTCAAGCGCATCTTGGTATTCTTAAGTGCCTACAGAGATTATTGTTAGATATGATTAGTTTTGATGATGTCAAATATAGATGTCAAGTATTAAGAGCAAAAATTTTGTATGATATAATTATTCTCTACATTGACTAACTACTATATTTAATGTTGTATATCTTGTAGATTAGTTATAAACTCGATGTTGGGTTGATGTTATATGCCTCATATGTAGAGAATGATCATCAAGAAGAAAATCAAGAGGCAAGGGATTGAAAAAAGAAGGCATTGCAAGAACTAATGGGAATATCAAGCAAAGATTGAAGAAGATTGAAGATATTCAAGAAGACATCTAATTGCGTTTTATGAAGAATGATCATCAATTTAAGAAGATATCTAGTTGGGTGATGAAGAATGATCATCAAGAGGAAAAACAAGAAGAAAGAGATTGAAGAAAGAAGAACTTGCAATATCAAAATGAGAATATCAAGATTCAAGCTCTTAGAAGTGATACCAGAAGTTGGAATGGGTCAATATGAAGCTAAAATGATGTATACGGAAGTTATGGGACCTTTGGGGATGATTACTTGAGTAATCACTCAAGTAATATGCCACTACCACATTTTGGAGGTGATTACTCGAGTGGCTACTCTAGTAATCTACAAAATTACTTGAACATTACTCGAGTGACCACTCGAGTAATGGCACTATGTTTTTCACGCGTCAAGATAAAGGTTTGGTATTTTAGGAATATCTCTCTAACCACATGTTGGATTGATCTAAAACTAGTGGCATATAAAACTAGCCTCCCAACACGAACTATGGAGACCAAGATCAAATTAAAAGGAGTTCAGATGAGAGAGATATGATCTGTTGAAGTTTATACATGAATCAGCATCATTTACCAGAACAAGGTTCGGTATTTTGCACATAACTCTCAAAATACATATTAGATTGAGACAAAACTAGTGCCATATGAAAGTAGACTCAAAGAGATTTCTAAGGATATATAATTTGTCACATTTCAAGTTATATACTAAGATCTATGCCTTCTAGAATTTGATACTTGTGATTTCAGACATTTTCTAAATGCAGAAGATATTCTTTGGATCATAACTTTCTGTACAAAATGAGTTTGGAGGTGATTCTTGTTGCATTGGAATGTAGATGAGGAGGGCTTTCCGATGATATATAATTTTTCATGTTTTTAATAAAAATCAAAAATTCACTTGAAAGGCTTACTCGAGTAATCTGCAGTTTTATTTGGAAGTTTACTTGAGTGAGCACTTGAGTAATGCAGTTGGAAATGCTCTCGGCTAAGATTTGAATGACATCACTCGAGAGACCACTCAAGTAATCTATAAAGTTATTTAAGAGCTTACTCAAGGGATCACTCGAGTAACCAGAGAAGAAATCTTCCAGTAGCTCTCGGCCAAGAAATGACTCACATCACTCGAGGGACTACCCGAGTAACCACATAAGAAAAAGAAACATTACTCAAGGGATCACTTGAGTAATGAAGTTAGAAATGCTCTCAGCCAGATTTTAAACGGTATTACTCGAGGGCTCACTAGAGTTATGACCAAGGCTTACTCGAGTGACCACTCAAGTAATGCTTCTCAGGAATACACAACAACGTTATGAAGCTTTCGAAAATCATGGGATTAATTATGTAACTCGTTCTTCTTGCTTCCAATCATTCTTAAACTTCATTATATTAGTATTTAATATATGTCTAATGAAGAGATGATGTGAAGAGATAAAAGTTGACTTTACGGAAGCGAAGCGTTCACCAACTACAACGGCTAGTTTTCAAAATTGAAGAACAGTCAAACGAAGCTACGCCACTCTAATGGACAGGTTGAAATGCTTCCAACGGCTATCACAACTCATTTATAAATATGGGAACATTCAACCAAGAACTACACCAACAAGAAACATGCAAAGATCATGAATCATCTACTCCAACCCAACTACTCTCTATTCTTATCTATTTTCTATATCATGTATATTTAAGAGAGAGATTATTTGTATTGTGCTTCAGTGTTCATTATATCTACTCTGTAAGAGAGTCTGTAAACACTTTCAACTATATTTCTGCTCATCGGTAAGACTTTATGCTCGTAAGACTTATAAGGTGCAAGCAGTAAAGAACGTTACTGCTCGTAAGACTTACAAGGATGTAAGCAGGAGAGAACGTTGTTGCTCATAAGACTTGCATGGGTAAGCAGGAAGGAAAGATCTTCGGAATATCTCTGCTTGTAAGACTTGCTGTAAGGGGGAGTATCTTGGTGAGAACTTTGTAAAGGCTTTTCTTATGCCTAGATTAAACAAGAAAATAGTGGATTTGAAAATCTCAGGAGGAGCCTGGAGACTGGACGTAGGCCATTACAGATTGGACCGAACCAGGATAAATCACAGTTTGCATATTCTCTTCCTTAAACTCTTATATTTCCAACATATATTAATTATTGATTTATAATTCATTACTTTCATATTTATTGCTTCCTCTAAGATGCAAAAATATTTTCAAAGTTCTTAAGATTTTTATCTTACACTCAAATCCCTCTTGGGTGTTAGCCAGTTCTAACTCTGGGATATGATTTTTCAAAGATTGGGTAGAAAATCTGCCAGAAAATCCAAAAATGGGAAAATAGGGAATTATGACATCAGCTCATTAAAAGATAATGTCAGCATGGATTATTAATCATATTGCCTCATCTTCTTTAGCCATTTCACGCCATTTTCAGTTGAAGCAAGAGAGAGAAAGTTGATAAAGAGAAAGGGAAGAAATCTCACAAGGTAAGCCGATTTGTCTAATAATTTAGCTCCTAATGCGTATAACTCCGACCCTAAGCTACTCATCTTTGTTCTTTAAGGTTTGGAGGATCACAAATATGTTGTTCTTTAGGTTGGGGTTTCAACCATATTTGGGAAAAGCTTGTGGGAGCTTGAGGTAACTTTCAAACCTTCGTATATTAACTATTTTGGCTGCTGTGGGCAATTTAATAGGTGAATTTCACCAAATTGCCATTGGTTTTAAACTTTAGAAATGTATGTGCCTAAGGGTTATGCTGCCTAATTTTAGTTTAAATGGTAGTAATAACTCAATTAGATGGTTAATAAAGTGGTTAGGAGTATAAAGGAACACGTTTATGGAGATGAAATCGTTAAACCCCAATTTTCCCTGGAGAACACATAAATTTCGGCCAACTCTAGAAATGGGTCTTAGAATTGGAATTTTAATGATTTTATGGTTCTATTAAGTTTAGGAGGGGAGTTTGAAATGAGTTTAATTATTTTTTGGTCTCTAATTCATTTTAATTATGCCTTTTCGACTCATAATTACCGTTTTCATGGTAGGGGGTTACATTTGTGGTATCAGAGCTGTAGTTCCTGGCAAAGGTCGAATTTGCTAGGATAACTCCCTTAGTTTAGTCTTATTGATAGAAGATGATTGTGAATAGTTGTTGTGTATACACATATACTCTTTGCTATTGTGAATATATGAGATTTGTGGACATATGTCTATACTTATTTGTGATATTAATGGGGTGAGTTATTTGTAGAATGAAGAAAATAAAAGGTCACCTCAGAGTATAGCAAGTACACCCAGAGGTGGAAGAAGTTAATGATAATCCACTAGATCCTATGCAAGAGCTGATGGGTCTGATAAGAGATCAGAGGGATATGATTACTAATATGAGAGAAGAGCTCCGAGAAAAGAGAGCGTAGCGTATAGAAGACCGGGTCTAATCTATCCAAGAGGAGACTCACGAAGAGACACCACCTGAAGAAACTACAGAAGGGTTGACATGACCACCAGAATCACCTCCTCACACTAGACCAAACCAAGAATTACATGGGATTCCAGTTAGAGAGGAAAGGGATCTTCAGTATTGGGTCTCTGAATTCTGCAAGCACCTTCCTCCAGTGTTTAAAAGGAGATTTGATCCCCAAGCAACTAAGGATTGGTTGAATAGGCTAGAAAGCATCTTTGAGGTTCTTGAGTTCCCGGATAAGGTGAAGGCATGATTGGTAATATACAAGCTCGAGGGAAATGCAGATCGTTGGTGGTAGAATATTGCCTTAACGTTGAGAAATAGAAATGTGCCACTGACCTGGGAACTGTTCCAGCAACAATTCAATGAGAAGTACTTTCCCAAGTCGGTGTGGCTTGAGAACGAGACTGAATTTCTTTCTATTAAGTAGGGTGACATAGAGACCTTCAACTACTACCTGTCTTGTTTCATCCGACTATCCAGGTATTACTCATATCTACAAAAAATGGATAATAAGGAGTGGAGTTCAGACATGTTGATACGTGGGTTGAGGTGAGAGTTAAGAAAGAGGTTAGCCACCTACCGATTTACTAAATTTATCAAGGTGGTTAAGGAATACTGGATCACTGAGAATAATTTTGGAGACTTATAACCAGCCAAGGCTACAAGATACCGCAATGAACTCTATAAGGGTAATACTTCCCAGAAGCGGAAGGGTCAGGGATTCTCTTCGTCCAACGGCAGTGGTAAAAAGCCCTATCATCTGGGAGTCGTGAATAGCAGAGAGCTCCTACATTGTGGATATGCCCTCATTGTAACCAGCCACATCATGGCAAAACTTGTGAGGGTCTGGTGATATGTTTTAACTGCAAGCAGGCTGGGCATATTTCTAATGAATGCAAATAGCCCTGACTTGAGTATAGACTGAGGACTCAGGGGAGAGTATCGCTATGACACACGAGGAAGCTCAAAAATTCCCCTGATCTGATTCAAGGGAATATAGTTCTCAATGGTAACTTGTTACAAGCGTTATTTGATTCGGGTACATGTCACTTTTTCATTGATTATGATTGTATGAAAAGCCTGGGCATGCATGTGCATAAGTTTCCATTTGATCTGATTGGCTTGACCCCGATGGGTGTCAAAGCCTTGACTACTGAAGCTTGTTTAAATTGTGTTATAAATGTGGGGGGCACCAATCCGTTTTGAATTCGATTTGTTTGCCGCTTTATCAATTAGAAGTCATTTTGGGCTTTGATTGGTTAACGACAAATAATGTATTTCTTGATTGTGGGAACAAGAGGATAGTGTATCTTGCTTCTCAAAGTGTTGAGGATGTGAATGCTAGTATGAATTTCCTCTCGATGGCTAAAGCTGAAAAGTACTTGGGAGAAGGGTTGCCAGGGGTATATGGTGTTCTTTTTTGTTCAAGGAGAGACCGGTGAAACATGGAATAGTATACCCTTGGTAAACGAATTCCCTAAGGTATTTCTTGATAATCTTAGTGGATTACCTCCGGAAAGGGAAGTTCAATTCCTATTGAGATTATACCTGGAGCTGGTTCGATATCAAAGGCCCCATATCGTGGGCCCCAAATGAAATGGCTGAGTTAAAGAAATATTTTGAAGACTTGCTTGAGAAAAGGTTTATTAGACCCAGTGTGTCGCCTTAGGAAGCTCCAGTGTTGTTTGTTAAAAAGAAAGATGGGAGTCTACATTTGTGTATGGATTATAGAGAGTTGAACAAGATTACTGTAAAAAAAAGTACTCTCTCCCAAGAATTGATGACCTTCTAAATCAACTTTCTTGTTCGTACGTGTTTTCAAAAATTGATCTAAGGTCAGGTTATCATCAGTTGCGTGTGGAAGCAGAAGATATTCCAAAGACTGCTTTTAGAACTAGGTACGACCATTATGAGTTTTTGGTGATGCCCTTTAGGCTAACCAATACACCTGTGGTATTCATGGATTATATGAACTGTGTCTTTCGACAGTATCTGGATCAGTTTGCTGTTGTATTTATTGATGATATTTTGATATACTCTAAGAGTAGGGAGGAGCATGAACATCATTTGTGGATTGTGTTGAACATCTTACGTGAGAAAGTAGCTTTATGCTAAATTGAGTAAATACGAGTTTTGGCTGCCAGAAGTAAAATTCTTAGGCCATGTTATCTCACAAGAAGGGGTCTCTATGGATCCAAGTAAAGTGGAAGTAGTACTGGACTGGAAGAGGCCAAAAACTGTTGTTGAGGTATGCAGTTTTCTGGGTCTTACTGGTTACCACCGAAGATTCATTCTAAATTTCTCCTGTATTTCTTGCCAATGACCAAGCTCACGAGGAAAGATTAGGCATTTGTGCGGGATGAGAACCGTGAAAATTGCTTTGTGGAGCTGAAGGAGAGACCGACTACGACACGTCTGTTGATTATACCTGATCCCAGCTTGACTTATGTTGTGTATAGTGATGTGAGTAAGCAGGGGTTAAGGTGTGTCCTTATATAGTAGGGACGTGTGGTGGCCTATGCCTCTCGACAGCTCAAGCCTCATGAAATGAACTATCCCACCCATTATCTGGAGCTTGCGGTAATTATGTTTACTCTGAAAATTTGGCGGCATTATTTGTATGGTGTGATAGTAGAATTGTACTGCGACCACAAAAGTCACAAGTATTTGTATGATTAGAAAGAATTGAACATGAGACAGCGTCGTTGGATGGAGTTGCTAAAAGACTATAACCTAGAAATGAAATATCATCCGGGTAAGGCAAATGTAGTTGCGGATGCTCTTAGTCCAAAGATGGTGCTTGTGGCAGTAATGATGATACAAGAGGGGAAATTGATAGAAGATTTTTGAGATATGAATCAGTCCAACCAGATCATCTATGCCAATTATACTATTTCTGAAGGGGAAAGTGACTTGAGAGCTGAGATTGAAGAAGCTCAACGGCAAGATGGTTGGATACAGTGTAATATGGCTAGAATTGAACAAGGAGAAGCTTAGGGCTATGATTTGTCGCCTAGTGGACTAGTTCGTTATCATAAGAGAATTTGTGTTTCACTTAAGGCAGAGTTGAGACAGAAGATTTTGGATAAGGCACACAAGAGCCGGTATACTCTTTACCCTGGAATGACCAAAATGTACTATAACTTGAAATCTATGTATTGGTGCCCGGGATTGAAGAGTGATGTGACAAAATATGTGGTGTAGTGTCTTACTTGCCAGACGGTAAAGATTGAGCACTAGAGACCATCAGGTTTGTTGCAAAGTCCTGAGATTCCATAATGGAAATGGGAAAGTGTGACTATGGATCTTGTTGTGGGATTGCCTAGGATCAAGAATTATGATTCGATCTGGGTGATTGTTGACCGGTTAACGAAGTCGGCACACTTTATACCGATCAATGCTAGTTACGCTCCAGATAAACTCGTAGAGATTTACATACGGCAGATTGTGAAGCTCCATGGCATACCCAATAATATCATTTCCGACAGAGATCCCCGATTTACTTTAAGATTTTATAGGGCTTTGCATGAGTCACTGGGTACCCCATTGAGATTCAGCATGGCCTATCATCCCCAGACAGATGGATAGTTAGAAAGGACTATTCAGACGCTGGAGGATGTGTTACAAGCTTGTGTCCTCGACTTTAAATGAAATTGGGGTTACTTTCTTCTACTTGCCGAGTTCGCCTACAACAATAGCTATCATGCGAGCATCTAGATGGCTCCATATGAAGCGTTGTTTGTGTAAACCCCCTGCCTTGATTGGCATAATTATAATTTGATATTACATAATTTAAGTTGAATTAGAGACCATCAGATAATTTAAACTCATTTCATCTTCCTACTTTATAGTAGGATTTTCACAAAGTTTTTCAAAAACTCTTTCCTATCCTGTCTCAATTTTCAAAACTTGAATATAATTACCTGTGCAGTTAACTTATATTCACATATATTAGAGTGTATTACCAAATCCCCGGCAACTCCCGGGTTCTATGCATATATAATCTAAGGGTTTATAAGTCTCCACTAGGGGGATTACAAAACCAAAATCAAATATAATATTTACATCACATAATATACAGTAATCTCGAGTTTAAAAGTAGATAACCAACTCCCAAAATCAAATATACCCCGTACGGTTCTAATCGCTCCAGGTTGCCCGCTTCTCTTTAGCGTTACTAGCCCTGTCTAAAATGTTGGTCATTGGAAAGAATAAGATTCAAGAGAATCCCAGCAGTAACAAATCACTCATACAGTGCACAAACACATAACATATGTGATCATGTTAAGCAGCATCACAACGTATCTGGCTCATACCACAAATGACCGCACTCAAGGCTGTAAACTTTATGTGTCAGCTTTCGCTGCGATCTCTATGCATTCATAAAGTATCACAAGGTATCACTATGCATCAGCTTTCACTGTGATCTTTAAGCATCACAATGTATTCACAAAGTGTCATAATGTATTCTCAATGCATGACAAACATACATACAATGTTTCACACATAGTATTAGAGGAAGAGTCACTACCTTGTTCCTTTCTGACGTTCTTCTGCACAATGGGCTCTCAAGGACGGCAAATATCAAATCTTATAAACCAAATTAGGGACAACCCGTAAATCTCTTTTCCCTATTTTTCCAATCTCATAGTACTTTATGTTGGTTATCATTTAGACTCTTTAGGTGGCTATTAAAGGTCTAAACATATCCCCAAAGGGTTGAAAGAAACTACCCTAAAGATACCTTTTTCGGGTAAAGAATACTAGTTTTTGAGCTGCCTCACTCGAGTGTTGCCCTCACCTATGCTCGAGTCCCAGTTAGTGCAACACAGAAAGTGTTTGCCCGAGAGTAAACCTCAAAATATCTCTCACACTCACTCGATTACAAGAAGCCACACTCGAGCGATGACCTTAAGTGCACTCGAGCACCAAGAAGTGAGGCTCAACGAGTGACTACCCAGAGCAACCAAAAACTCTTAGGTCTTAAACTTACTCTCTCACTCGTGCATACCCATGCTCACTCGAGTAGGATCATATCTCACTCGTAAGTCAGGAAGTGTACTCTTGCCCTTCCACTCGAAAACACCACTGGGAAACCAAAGAAAATAGAAATTACTGATGCACTCGAGTGCGCTCATCCCTCACTCGAGTGATACGCATCAAAAGCCAAAAACGCAGTAACTGGTATGGTTTTCCAAAGTGACCTAAACTGATCTCAATAGGTCCTACACTTGCACCCAAGCTCATTCTCACCTAAGATTCCATAAGGAACCCCTTGGTAACCTCAAAATATCCAAAATCACACCCGAAATATAATTTGTCCTTAAATCTCCACATTCCACTCAATAACTCAATCATTAACACTTTCATTTCTTACTTCTAAATCAATCCCAACAACTCAAAATACCACAAGCTATCAATTGAACAGTGACGCTTCCTCCAATGCCCACTTTCATTTAACACCAGTATTCAAGGCAAAATTCTAGAATTTACAAAACTTAACCAACATTCAAAACACAACCGTCAAAATACATTAAATCATTACCTCTTTCACTTGGTAAGATCAAATCTTTGTTTCTCCAACTTTCAGATTTGAGCAAACACCAAATCATAACTTTTCAAAATTCTGAAAACATAGAAGTCAAACTCTTAACTTCTAGAACAATATCAATGAAGAGTGTTTGAGCATGTGAAGTCATTTACCTACCTTGATTTCAAACCCTTCCTTTATCTTTCTTGTCCAAGCTCGCCGGAAATAGAGAAGGAGGAAAGAGATGAGATAATAATATTGATGATCACATTCTTTTCTTTTTCCCATACAACAACTGACTAAGAGGAGAGAGGGAGAGAAAATGAGTTTGAAATATTAACTTTGATCCAAGGGTCCTCATGATGACACTTGGCATAAACTTGTTCCTCCCCTTTGATTTCGCATGTTTTCATTTACATAGGATTCCACCCCATGGTTAAATTCTAGCCATTGATTCCTTTGACTTTTAATCTCAACCGTTGATCTTTAAGTTATCAATGAGTTTCCTCTTCGGTAACCGTCCAATCGATAAGTGAATTTCCAATTTCGCCCTTGATTATCATAACCTTCGCCTACTAAACCATCAACAAACATATTTTAAATCACATACATCAAAAATGCATAACTAACATCAATTACATCACTTTGAAGTTATTAGCCCTTAATCACAATTCAGGATATTACAGTGTGGCAGGAAGTACCAATAACCTTTATGTTGGAATGAGTTATCTGAGAGGAAGCTTTATGGGCTAGAGCTTGTTGATAAAACCTCAACTTAGATTTAAATCATTCATAAGAGCGTTTTTGTAGCACAGAGCCAACAAAAAAGCTGTGCTGATAAGAGAAGATGACCTCTAGAGTTTGGGTTGGTGACCATGTGTTCTTGAGAGTATCACCAGTTACCGGCATCGGGAGAGCTATCAAGCAAAAGAAGCTGAGCCCGAGATATATAGGTCCTTTTGAGATTCTTGTGAGAATCGGGCCTGTTGTTTATCGAGTAGCCTTACCCCTAAATTTAAGTAGGCTCTACGATGTGTTTCACGTTTCCCAATTGAAGAAGTATCATTCAGATCCATCTCACATTGTTGAATATGAAGAAGTCAAGTTACAAGATAACTTCACATATGCGGTAGAGCCAGAACAGATTATTGAATGAGAAGAACGACGGCTCAAACACCAAAGCATTCCATATGTGAAGGGGATCTAGAAGGGAATTACATAGAGAGAGGTAACCTGGGAAGTAGAAGCTGATATGTGGAGGTGTTATCCAGAGTTTATGGCTCAAGTGGTGTGACAAATTTTGAGTACAGAATTTATTTCATGAGGGGAGAAATGTAATATCCCAAAAAGTGATTAAGGGCTAATGACTTCAAAAGTGGATGTAATTATTGTCAAATAAACACTTTGGAGAATGTGTGATCGGAATTTGGTGGTTTTAGTGATTCTAATGGTTTTCTTGTGAAAAATTGTATGGGAATAGGTTTGATTGTTGATTTTGGAGCCATTGGAAACATTGGTTGAAAATTTGAAAAAACTGTTAAGTGTAATTTTATGCAGGGCAGTCAGTTTGTATGGACATTTTAAATGGGCAAATGGTGTCTTAAAATTTTGACACTTTGTAGTCTTAAAGTTCACATGTCAAGCTTCAAAATGGACATATAATTTGTGTCATTTCGACTTGTGAGCTAAGAGTTATGAATTTTTGAAGTTTGCCCAGTGAAATTGATTATTTTTTGGAGCAGTAGTCAAAGAAATTCACTCTAGGAATGATATACTTCCAGCTGTAAAAGGATATATTTTTCCATGAAACTAAACTCAATAAGAGTTCTACAGCTTTTAGAATCACTCCAATTTAATTTTTTTTGAATTAGTTATGATTTTTCAAAGATTGGGCAGAAAATCTGCCAGAAAATCCGAAAATTGGAAAATAGGGAATTATGACATCAGTTCATTAAAAGATGATGTCAGCATGGATTATTAATCATATTGCCTCATCTTCTTCAGCCATTTCACGCCATTTTCAGTTGAAGCAAGAGAGAGAAATTTGAGAGAGTTTAGAGAGAGAAAGGGAAGAAATCTCACAAGGTAAGTCGATTTCTCCGATAATTTAGCTCCTAACACGTATAACTCCAAACCTAAGCTACTCTTCTTTGTTCTTTAAGGTTTGGAGGCTCAAAAATTTGTTGTTGTTTATGCTAGGGTTTTAGCCATATTTAAGAAAAGCTTGTGGGAGCTTGAGGTAACTTGCAAACCTTAGTATATTAACTATTCTGGCTGCTGTAGGAAAATTTAATCGGTGACATTTCGTCGAATTGCCATTGGTTTTACACTTTCAAAATGTATGTGCCTAAGGGTTATACTGCCCAATTTTAGTTCAGATGGTAGTAATAACTCAATTAGATGGTTAATAAAGTGGTTAGGAGTATAAAGGAATGCATTTACGAAGCTGAAATCGTAAAACCTCGATATTCCCTAAAGAACACATAAATTTTGGCCAGCGCTAGAAATGGGTCTAAGAGTTGGATTTTCAATGATTTGATGGTTTCATTGAGTTCAGGAGGGGAGTTTAAAATGAGTTTAATTATTCATTTGTGTTTAATTCATTTTAATTACGCCTTTTCGAATCATATTGACGGTTTTCGAGGTAGGGGTTACAGGATCGAACATGGATAAATCATAGTTTGCATATTCTCTTCCCTAAGCTGTTATATTTCCAGCATATATTATTTTATCTAACTGTTGATTTATGATTGATTAGTTTTATACTTAATGTTTTCATTAAGATACGAAAAGTTTTCCAATGTTCTTAAGGTTTAATCTTACACCCACTTCACCCCCTCTTGGGTGTAGCCAACTTTAACAATATTTTTCCTGTATAGAGGGCTTAAAAATATTCAAGTAGGACTTAGAATCACTTCATTTTGATTTTGTGGATTTACTTATGATTTTCGAAAGTTCAGTCAAGAAACAAGAATTTTGTTGGCTGTGGCCCAAAAGCTTCTAACCTATTTTTGGCCTTTGGTCGTAGCCAAAATGTTTTTGACCATTCCTTGCCTGCAGCCAACCCCTAATTTTTGCACCTTACATTTTTTAATGGCAGTAATGAGTCTAGCTCTTGCCAATCCTTTTAGGCTTTTGTTTGAGCTTCTCATAGCCACCAAAGGGACTCAAATGATAACCAACCCCAAGTGTTTAAAAGTTATTTAAGAATTGAAATAGCTAATAACTCATCATCCTTAACTCTAATTATAGGATATGATATTTGCCCTGAGAGCAAGATATCAGTGTAAGAACAAGACCAGAAAGAACAAGGTAGTGACTCCTTCTCTTATATCATGTATAATGCTTTATATGTATGTGCATATTGTCAAACCCCCTAACATTTCGATATTCCTAGAGTGATAAAGGCATAGTTCCACAGGCATACAAAAATAGCACAAATATATTGATATTAAGTACTTGTTTACATACAGTAGTCTACCCGTAGGGTTTGATAACATATATACGATATTGTCCAAAATGCCAAAATAAACTACATATAACAACTAGCTCCATCTCTATATCCCGGTCACCTCAGTTGCCAGTATTTACTGCCTTCCCCTTAGAGCCACTAGCTTCTTCTAGAATATTTATTTATTTGAAAAAAGTTGATGTTCAAAATAATCTCAGTAGTAACAGACAATCGATCATAGAAAATGCAATAATAAATATGCCAAATACCACATACAGCAATATTATAATATCACATAATTCAATTCGGTCGAAAATGTTTAGAGCCAACCATTATTGCAACCCTTACTTATTCCGTACCATAGTTGGGCTCAAGACCACCAACTAAGCATATTGATGCACTTGTAGGCACTATGTCGGTGTACCCGTAGGTACTATGTTCGGTCATATTCAGTCATATATTGGTGTACCTGTAGGTACTATGTATCATACATATTATAGTAAATGGTATACAAAAAGCATGTAAACATTGACATAATGTAAGAAAGATAGAGTTATTACCTTGTATCCCTTTCAGCAACAGAAAAACAGTTCCTCGAATTTCATGCCAATGGCTCGGGCAATTAATTCAGTCCTAAAATTCCAAAAGTACATGAATTAGGTTAAAACCCATTTATGTACCACCTGGACTCTTCCAATTCACTTTTGTTGGTTATATTAGTCAAAAATTGCATAATTACCAAACTGCCCTTAGGGACCCGATCCAAGTCCCTTTGTACCCAGTCCGACTGTACTTGTCCAAAAATTTTGACCCCGGCTATTCCTACATAGTTTTTCATTTAGAATCCATTTTTGACCTTGGTTTTTATAAAATCACTGTCAAATGATAGTTTTGCCCTTGACAACCCAATTTAGGGTTTTAGGGGTATTTTTATAATTTCACTTTCTAGGGCTTTTCTGAAAAAGTTTTCAATGTCAACCCTGCATAATTTTAACTCCTGAATACCATGGAATCATTAGATTTTTGAAAATCCAGCTTCTACCCGCTGATTCCCACTTCGGCGAAACCCATAAAAGGAAAATGGAAAATTCAACTTTGATTTTCAACTTCGAATCCTTGTTCCTTTCTACTCCCAATCCCTTCTTAAGCCCTATAATCACATATTAAACAAGATTTGAGGAAATTTGGGCAGTATAACCCCTTAGGTTTTGCATCTCCTAAATTTACAAAAATCAACCAACAACCACAAATCAACTAAGAACATCAACAACAACAACAACAACAACATCAAGGATTTGAGATTTTTCAAGAGACCCCTTGATGTCTTGGTTTTTCTTCCTCTTGACCAAAACACACTCCTCCTCAATCCTTGAAGTTTTGCTTGCTAAACATGTTGGTTCACAGAGAAGAGGAGCTTAGGGAAGGAATTACACAAATTAGTAGCCAAATCACCAAGAACTTCAAGCTTACCTTGAGATTTTTCTCCTCCTTCTCTCTAGATCACCTTGAAATCACTTTCTCTCTTGGTTGGTCTTCATCATCCAAATGGAGTGAGGAAAGATGAAGCCAAATGTTTAATAATATCTCTCATTTTCCCTTAATTAAGTTTATTACAAAAATACAATTTATGACACTATATGTACTTGGCCTTATCCTCTTCCAATTTGTGTCATAATTTTTCATCAAAATTGAACTAGCTTTCCCTCTCCTTTCTTGGCCCAAAATGATGTCTAAGAGGGGTCTTTCATTCATCAATTTGGTCTACAATTGGCCCAACTACATGCACAATTTATTCATATTTTATGATAATTACACATGTGCTAAATCAAAGTATTATTTAATCCCTTAGGTTGATTGATGACACTTGACATAGTTATGAGCCAAATAATTATTTTTTCCTTATATTTCTTTATCCTACAATTTACACAATTGCCATTACATTTTCTTCAAATTCGTAACAATTGGCAATTTTGGTAGATGTTCTGACCAAATTTTGAAAAATCATAACTTTATTTGAATAACTTCAATTAGAGTGATTCAGAAGGCTATGTAACCCTTATGGAGTCTAGTTTCAAGGATTAATATAGCCTTTAGCCAACTGGAAGATCATGATTCCTAGAATTTTTGTTATTGGATGCTACCACGAATGCCGGCCAATTTCACTGGGCTAAATTTAAAAATTCATAACTCCTTGTGTAAAGCTCCAAATAATTTCCATGGCATATCAAATTAAGGATTATGATATCTACTTTCATTCTATAAAATTTCACAATTTTTGGTCATCATTTGGTCCTCCAAAACCACAAGACAAACTCACTGCCTCGCTGGAAATTTCACTGGTAGCACTGTTCACATTTGAAATTTTTAGTGTTTAATTCCTATGATCATGAATATTCACCATTCTTTTCATTAAATGCCACAATTAAATACAAGGCATGTTGGTGAATAAAATTTGAGGTGTTACATATATCATCTATTGTGACCAATGTGATGACTATCATGAACATGAATGCTGCTGTGAATGATGCTGTGAATGTCACGAACTTTGACAAATGTCATGAATATGAATTCTACTGTGAATGTCACAAATTATGATAAATGTGATGAATGTCATGAATGTGAATGCTGCTATAAATGTCATGAATTGTGACAAATGTCAGAAATGTGAATGCTATTATGTATGCTGCTATGAATGCTATTATAAATGTCATAAATTGTGACAAATGTGATGAGTGTCACAAATTTGATTGTTGTTATGAATGCTGCTTTGTGATGATTGCTTACATGCTTTGTTAAATTATATATCATATAAGTGAAATGTTACTACTAAGATTCATATGAATCTCACTCTTTCGAATGACTAACCTACAGCTAGGGCGAGCAGATCAACGGAGAAGTAGGTAAACAAGGGCAGCTGGTGCTCACAGCTAGGAGATTAGAATTTTATGTTAGTTATCAACTTTTGGATGAATATATATGATGTAAATATAAGTACAATGTAGTAAAGGTGGATGTCTCCACCATAGACTTGTGAATTTATATGTAATCCCCACTATGGGGATAAAAGTGGGAAATTATGCCCTGTAGACTCTACTAGTTAATGAATATAACCTAATAATCTGTCAGGAAATTTTGTTAAATACTCTTATATTTATAAATGGAACAAAACCAAACAGGCCAAATAGATTCAAAAAGTGGAAGTGAGACCGTATTAAACATGTTTTGAAAAGTTTTTGTAAACCTGCTTTATCATAGAACTGAGTCCTATCTTGAAGTCGGAACCTCTATTAGGTGTAAAATTATCTACTGGTCTCTTTTTTTTATGACACATTTTCGAACCATATTCACGGCTTTCAAGTAGGAGGGTTACACGTAGTGGCAGCGGCGGGGGTCGAGGAGGAGGTAGCGGCAGTAGGGGAAGAGGAAGAGGTAGTGGCAGCACAGGTGTGACTGATGTGATAAAGGAGGTGGTGGCAGTGGCTGGGGTGGTGACGATAGGGTGGAAGTGGAGGTAGTGGAGGAGGTGGTGTCAATAGTGGAGGTGGCAGCAGCAGCAGCGACATTAGTGAAGGATAAAGTAGTGGCTGTGATGGGAAGTTGTG
Organism: Inga laurina; assembly: GCA_963855925.1. Classification (NCBI taxonomy): domain Eukaryota; kingdom Viridiplantae; phylum Streptophyta; class Magnoliopsida; order Fabales; family Fabaceae; genus Inga; species Inga laurina. The sequence continues at coordinate 45,396,291 of OY979708.1, forward strand.
GAGGAGGTGGTGGCGGTGGTGGCAATAAGTGGAGGCAACGATGGTAGAGGAGGTAGTGGTGGTGGCGGTTGCGGCGTGATGTGCCAAGTGAAATGAGATAAGTGAAACTAAAGGGCAAATTAGACTATTTTAACCATGCAATAGGATGGAAATGAGAATTCACAGAGGGGAGGTATGAATGAAAATTATCAATTTTTTTGGTAATCATCATTACCATAGTAAACCTTTTACCATGCTAAAGAGCAACCAAACACTCTTCTCTTGGTAATGCAATGATGATTACCATTGTAGGCATGCAATGAACCAAACGGGCTCTTAATTTGCAGGGGTACCAAATCCTAAACTAAAACATATAGGTGTTTAATTTTTATTTACAAGAATAGCACATCATGATGTAGTAATTTTTTTTAATATGCATGGAGTAACAAATGCTTAAATAATTTGCATGGGAATAAAATAAGTTGTTATTTATACTCTTAACATAAATGGGTCACTAACTTATAAAATAAATAAGTTGTTTATTTTTTCATTGGATGGATGCGTATTGCTTTTTTGATATAACATGTATTGTTTATTTTTTAGTATACAACTGATGTGACAGATTCTAAAATAAAACCAATGATTTATATTTGTGATAAATAAAAGGGAAAGATAATATGAGAAAACGAGTATGAGAACAAGAGAGGATAATTCTTATATATGGTTTAAAGTGTACATAACATATGCCCTCTATTTATAGGCATATTATACAATTTCAATAGAATTAATATTTACAAATTTGATGACAATAAGAGATAATTGTAAGATACTAGAGATAGTATAGATAATGGAGATATATGGACATCTACACAAATATTATATTAATAATACTCCCTTTAGATGCCCATTATATAGGAATGTGCCTCAGTAAAAACTTCAACTAGGAAACACCTGGTGGAACAAAAACCTAGTAGAAGAAAAGAGTACATCATTCATTGATACGCTATCCAATACTACCTTTACTGGTGGAAAAATGATTTTTTAGACCGGCTAAAATTGATTTTTTAGACTAGTTTTGGATGAGGTCTTGATAGAGCCAGTCTAAAAAGTCTGACACTTAGACTGGTGTCTTTTAATACCGGTTGTATGTACAATTGATTTTAAAAGTATCTCTTTTGGGGCCAGTTGGCCAGACAACCATTCTTAAAAGTATGTCTTTGAAGACCAGTCTCAAAAAAGAAACTTTTAAGACCAGTTGTCTCGACAACTCGTCTTAAAAGTGTCAATTTTTTTTAGTATTGCTTGCTTTTGATTATATTAGTATACCCAGAGTAATCTTCATAAATGCTAGAAGCTGCTTCTAAGGTCATACTTATTAAGTGCAAAGTTGAGATTTAAGTGACAAGTTTTACCATGCTTATAATTACTTATCACTTATACATATACATTCAAATATACATGCCAAGTGTAATACAACTCATATATGGAATTAGTTATGCAATCAACAACTTATAACAAAATAAATGTTACCATTGCCTTTTTCCTTTAGCTTTAGCATTAGAAACTGGTAGCATAACATGCACCTTCATCATGTAATATATTGTTTAAAACTATCTTGCATTAACTGTAAAACACCTGACAATTCATATAAACACCTATGACATGTCTTAAATAAGTTCACATGTATAAATGCATGATTTGATATAATCACAAAAATAACAAACATATCAATTCATGCAACCAACAAGTTTTGCAGAAAATTAGAGGGAAGAAAAATTCCTCGATATATACAAAAAATTCCTCAACTTTTTAGAAACACAGAGGGAAGAAAAAGTACAGAGGTCAATCTTTCAAATCTCATGCCTGTATCACCCAATCCAAAAAATTGTCCTACACAGAGACATAAACCCAATTAGACATGAAAACAACAAGTTGTCCTAGATATACAGATCATCAACAATACTTATTAGCACAACATGGGATTCAAAAGCTCACTATTGTTGTAAAAGTTCATAAATGATCTCATCACAACATTTGTAGATAAAATCAATAGTTTCTTCAAGGAAGGGGTCAGCAAGATCGAACATCTGTAACACCAAAGCCAAACAAAACATTAACTTGCTAACTTAAAAAAGAATAAGTAATATAAAATTTTTGAAATATACATTTACCTCTTGAATAAATTCTGTCATGCCTAGGGTGATAATATTATAAATGTGTCTCAAAACATATACACACATAAGTTGGACCCTGGTGGTTGCCTACGGCTCTGAAAGAGAACATGACATCATTAAAACATGTACTAAGCTAAGCATAGCTTATTGAACACATTGTTAATGAAAATAAATATGTTCTAACCATTGGGATAATCCATTTAGGGTGTTTGGCCTCATAAACATGCTTACCACAAGCAGCACATCGGAATGTCCTCATAGCCCTATCATCAAAATCACAAAGGTTACTTATTTTGCACAAATCCCATGAATTGCCAACAATAGGTAACACAACAAAACTTACGAGTTCATGGTCTTCTTTAATTCATTCCCTGGTTTGTAGTAGAGGGAGCACTAAAGGATGACCATATAACTCATCTTACATAGAAGAACCAATTACTAATAGTCCCTGAAAAGAAAAAGAATGAATATCAAGCAAATATAAAAAATTATATATATATATATATTATGAAATATATATTTTTCTTACCCATGCACATAAGGAGCCAAGAAATACTTAGTTGCTGTTTCACTAAGCCTCTCCAACAAGTATGTATGTCTAATAGTAGTAGTGGTCCCTTTTTTGTAGATTTGAACTGGGCATACGAATCCGAATTTATCAATTTTACCAGAGGAAACCAACCTATGATTCATGTACATATAATAATGCAAGTACACAAATCAAATTTTAACGGTTTAATTTGTAAAATATTTACTTCCAATTGAAGAAGATGATTATATTAAAAATAGTTGGACAATCGTAACTGTAAGCTGTCGTCCACGAGCTACCAGGCTATTAAATCATCCCTCTTAAGATAGCATTGCACCTTTGACTTGCCAATAGCTCAATCAGTAGGGCAATCTCTTGTTTTAAAGGATGTATCATATGCTATCAGAATCACTTATTGCAAGACATTCAATTGAGGCTGTGAAAATTTTTGAGTGGAGGGAGGTGTAGTTGGGGCTGTGATTGAGGTTTCCTTAGCTCAATCAGAAAAAAGGTTCTTTGGCCACAAGATGAAAGAATTGAGGATATCGCTCATAATCTTGAAGTCATCAGCGGGGTTAAGGAGAGGTACATCTACAACGATCACATCTTTAACCGCTACTCTACCTTGATCCTCTTTTATTTGTTGGTGGTGGACAGTTGATCCTAAGTTGTTCATACTCCCCCAGCAACTAACTATCTTAGAGGATCCTCCATAAAAAGGTCACAAGGTTGGGCAATTTATTTTCCAATGACTGACCAATATTACAACAACTCCCTTTAGTGCTCTACTTAGGTGCAAGCAAAGTTACCTAGGGAGCATTAGTATCATATCTTGTTCTCACTGTGATCATCATCTCTTTCCTCATCTTGCTCAACCGGGCTTCTAATCGTGCATCAAATAATGCTTCTTCCTTAGCCCTTGCTTCCGCCCTCATAGTGGCCAACATCTACTCTATTCCTCCTTAGTCACCAAACTTGAGGAATGGCATGGGGATACTCCAAAGTAATCCCTTATGCCTACCCCTCATCCAACTCCCCTGACAAGGTTGGGATGCTTGTGTTTTCCTGTAGAGATGGTTAGGATATCATTCCTACCATCCGAACTAAACGATCCCTCACTTGTTTTTTTTTGAAGCTCCTCTTGTAAGACACAAATGACAAATAAAAGAAATGAAATTTGTTCACTAGATAACTAATAACAACAAAAATACTTACAATTTTTTCAGTACCACCCAAGATTATTCACTCATATAAGACCCGCTCCTCTTTTGGTGAGCAGATATCCATTTCTCTAAGCGATGTATTAAAGATGGTGGAGAAAGAAGAACAAAAGGATCAGATTGAGCTGCTTCTAACATAACACTACTTTCTAGATGGTGCTCCTATCATCTAAGGACTTAGTGTAAAAGGTATAACCCGTTATCACAAATGAAGTCCAACTTATAACATCAACCTTAGGACCATATGCTAACCATTTAATTGTATCAAAAATACATTCTTTTCGATCAACCTTTTGTTTAAACCAATGTGCAAAAGTTTTGTTATACTCCCTAATTAACCTTTATTCAGTCATTCGAATATTTTCTTTTTGTATACTTTCTTTATGAACATTAATGTAATCTTGAACTTCATCAACATTATTTAAGATGTACAAGTAGACTTGTTGCAATTCATCAAGATCTATGCACTTTATTGTAGCCTCGCGTCTACCTATTGATGGTTGCAATTTTGTGCCTAATGCCAAAACAGATTTTCACTTTTTATCCAAACATACCTTAAATAACTTAATAACAATTGAAGAAAAAAGGAGGGCGGCTAAATTATTTAGGAAGGCTGCTAAACCAAAATTGACAAAATATAGCATTAAACAAAAGAAGGAAGTGGCAGTTGAATAAAAAAAGAAAGGGAGAAATGTAAGTAAAGATCAACAAAAAAGGGAATAATAGAGAAAGGAGAGGAGGAAGTGTGGGTTGAAATGAAGATTGAAGAGGAGGAGAGCTACCGAAAGGGGAATTGAATAAAAAATGGGAAGAGGCAGCCGAATGAAAGAAGGGAAAAAACACAAAAGAAAAGAAAAAAAGAGTGGCGGCTATGTGAAGGAAAGGGGAGAGACCGAATGGATTTGGAAGCCCCTGAACTAATGGGAATAGTTTTATGAAGATAGCTGGAGCAAATTAAGAAAGGAGAGTGAAGTGGCTACTACAATCTCCATGGCTGATCTCCTCTTCATTCATCAAGCTTCATCTTCCTCATCTATGAGTAGCTAAGTTTTGATGATTTCCTTAAGTTGGGTAATGGTTTGAGCTTCTAAACTTCAATAGAATTCCTTTAAGCTCTCTTTCTAGTTCATAATTATATCGCTTGGTTAAGTATATGGTTGTGACTAGATTATTCTATGCCAAGTGAATAAACTTGTGGTTGATCTACGAGTTGATTTATTAAGCTTTGTATGTTTATATTAGGAGTAGGTTGAGTTGTTTATTCCTACTTGGTTGAGTGGATTTTAAATGACTAAAGTGAATACTATAATGACCCAATTTATGATTAAGGGTTAATGACCTCCAAAGTAGATGTAATTAATGTTAAACAAACACTTTTGGAGAATGTGATGTGAATTTTGATATAAATGTGTTTGGTGATGATTTAGTAGTATTGTGATAATCAAGAGCAAAATGAGAAATTATTGACCAATTAGTCAGCTACCGAAGAGAGAGTCAGCTAATTGGCTGGAATTATTATGGAGTGTGTAATTGCTTAAGGGATTATGTTAGAATGGTTATATGTGTGCATGTGTATGGAAAGAGTGGGATATGAAATAGGATTATGACATGTGGACAATTATAAGCCATGGATGAAGTCAAAGATTTCAAACTTGTTTTTTCTCTTCCATCTAACTCTCCAAGTCAGATAATGGCATGGGAAAAGGGAAAAAATCTGTGTTATTATATTCATCTTATTTCTCTATCCTTAGCTTCCATGTTCGGTAGGATTCAAGGTAGAAAGATAAAGTGAAAGGTAAGATTTTGATGTTGTTATAGTTCTCAAATGCTCAAATGCTCTTCTTTAATATTGACCACCTTGATGAGAGCTTTATCTTGATGGTTTTAGATATTTGAAAGAAGGTGTTTTAGAGCTTGAACATGTTTGAGAGTTGAGGAATCAAGGATTTAACCTTGGCAAGATTAAGAGGTGAACATTTGTAGCATTTTGGCATATATGTTGTGATTTTTTGGTTAAGCTTTTATATTTGTGGAATTTGCCTTGTTTTAAGTGTGATTTTGGAATGCATGAGTTGTATGATGATTTATGGTAGAATTGGTGTCATATGATGCTATTCGCATGTTGGAATTGGTTTAGAATATTGGAAAAGGAATTGGGGGAAATTGAGTAATATGGTTTATGTGGTGACCCAAAATAAAACTTGTTGTTAGAGTGGATTTTGGGTGTTTTGAGGTTTCCAATGTGTTCTTTGGGTGAAAGTAAGTGGGTTTAGGCTTATGCAGGAATTGTAGGACCATAGGAAAACATTTGGTAAAAAATTGGAAGTTGCTGTCAATTGCTGTGATTTGGCTTTTGATAGAGCCTCACTTGAGTGAGAAGAGGCCTTACTCGAGTACAGCGTTGTGATTTCTCTCTTCCTTCAGTTATCCGTTGCACTTCTGTGCCAAAGTTCATGAGTGCATTTCTTCACCTGTGAGCGATATGGCGTGTCACTCAAGTGCTTAGTGTGTCACTCTAGTGCATGTGTGTCCTATATATTGAGTTTTCATCTCGGGTTAACACTTGTGGGCTATTTTTAAAGAGTTTGATCTAACACACACAAGCAATGAGCTATCACTTGAGTACTAAGGACATCACTCGAGTGCACTTCATACCCTAGAGTTTCATTTGCTCTCGGGTTGTCACTTTCTGTGTCTCACTCGATAGGACTCCGGTGAATATATGGCTATCACTTGAGTGCTGGGTTCAGGACTCGAGTGCTGTGACAACTTTCTGTCTCAGGTTGTGCTCTCGACCAAACACTCGTATGAGTGATCTTCAGTGCTCGAGTACAGGTCACTCTATTACTCAAGTGAGGTCTTCTTTACTCGAGTGTTTAAGTCAAAAATCTGTGTGTTCACTTTTGAAGAGGAATCTCTAGGGTAGTTTCTCCCAACCCTTTTGGTATGTGTTTAGGTTTCTAATGGCTACCTAAAGAGTTCAAAGGATAACCAACTTTAAGTGTTATAACAATAAGAATTTGGAATAGAGAATTAATCCGCTGTTCTTTATTTTTGTTATAGGGTTCGATATTTGCCCTGATTGTAGACGTGTAGTGCCAAAAGACATAAGGAGAGAACAAGGTAGTGATTCTTCCTCTTATACCATGTGTAGAACATTGTATGTATGTTTATCATGCTTTGTGATGATATTTGACGTTGCTGCGAGTACAGCCGGTAGGGCTATTGTCATAGTGATTACAGCAAAAGCTGTCATATTGTGTTTATGAGCGTGAGTGATGTCATTTATAGTGAACGCCATAAATCATTGTGCATTGTGTGATTGCTGCTGATGTGCTGTTAATGATTTTCTTGCATGCTATGTGTTTATACATTATATGATTGATTTGTTATTATTGGGATTCTTTTGAATCTCGTTCTTTCCTTTAACTAACCTACAAACAGGGCGAGTTGTTCCAGGGAGAAGTGAACGACTAGGAGCGGTTAGGACTTTGTAGAGATATTTGATGTTGGATTGTTGGTTATCCATTATGGTTTGGGATTACTATATATTTTTGGTACGTAAATATTATTTTGGATAGGGTTATGTAATCCCCTTATTGGGAAACTATAAGGGGCAAATATGCTCTATAAACCCTTTAGCTGTGATATGAAACCCGAGGGTGGCCGGGATTTTTGTTTTACACTTTGATATGTATAAATGTGATTTAACTGCACAGGGTAATTATATTCAAAAAGTGAATTTGAGACCAAAATAAGGGCAAAAGTTTTGAAAGAATTAAAAAAAAAAACCCTCCCATAAGGAAGGAATTGTAAAAGACTTTTGATGATTATTAGTCTCTATTTCATTTTAAATTACGAATTTCGAATTATAATTATGGTTTTCAAGGCAGGGGTTACAAATACTTTGAATTGTTATAATGGTAATTACAATTTAGAATTGGAAGTTAATTATTCATGTCCTTGAGTCTGATTTGTTTGGTGGTATTCATTTAATTGCTTTGGTATAATGAAAAAAATGAGTATTGCAAGTATGGATCTAGTAGTAGCTTTGGTCTATCCTCATGACTCATATTATTGAATTCTTATCATTAACAAGCAAGGAAGATAAAAACCTCAACTCAAGGGAATTTCATTTTATCATTATACTATTTATTGAATTTATCCTATTGTTATTGTTAATTCCAATTTTGTTTGCTTATTTGTCTTGAAAATCGAAAACTACAATTTTTTGAATTAAATTATATTACTTCATTAGTTTATAAACAATTTCTCAAAATGATTTCTCACAACTTTATGGTATTTATCACTTTACTATTTAGAAACTTAGAAATTAATCTCCTTACAAGAATGACCTAGGTTGAGCTACTACGCTACATTTTCAAACATAGTTTATTTTGAGAACTCACGACATAGGTCTATTAAATGATGCCATTGCCAGTATGGATGATTGCTTAGGTTGTAAGTATTTAAGTGTTCTTTTCAGTTGTCATAGTGTGTCTTAGTTGAGTAAAGAATGTGTGGAACTCATTTAAATTTTGGCAAAAATCTAAGTTTTGAATAGCGCCATCTTGCTGGAACTGAAATATTCTTGCTCGAAAATTTTGAAATTTGGCATGCAAAAGTTTTTCAACATGCTAAACAAGACTAAAGCTATTAGGTCTGTTTTTATTAGGTTTATTTTTTTGTCTTTTCTTTGATTTTTCTCGGTTGTTAGTGTGTTTTTAAGTTTGTCTTGGGTAGTTGCTAATTAGTGAAGTGTTTGATAGTAGTTTAGGTCATTTTTCATGTTCATAGTTGTTTTGCATTCAATTTGCATATAAAATTCTCTAAAAAAACAAAAGAAAATTTGCTTTTTATTGCTTTACCATCATATTCTTAGTAGCCATTATGTGGTTTACTATGGTTTTATGATGAGCAATTTTGCATTCTTCATCCTTGGGAAGCTCTTGGTAATACTACAAGAATGGAAGATCCTCTTTCACAAAGTTTTGAAGTCATACGACATTAGTTACAGCTTCTTCATGCCCGGTTAGAGAGTCAAGAGAGAAGTTCCAATAATTAAGACTATGATCCATCCTTCCACAACCTATATCCTGAACCTCATTATCACCAATCTTTTCCACCACACCAACCCTTCTATGTCCCTTCATTACCCCTACAACCCCAATATAGTCCTCAACATGACTTTTGTTCCCTACTATACAACCTAAATCTTGACCCCATCCCTTCATCATAAAGGTTACCCTATAAACTATCTCCTTTACACCATTTACCCTCTTACTTACTATACCTACCCTCATTCCAATCTTCATTCCAGTCATTTCAACCACCACTTTGTAAACCTTCCCCTTCATGACCCACAATCTAGTGAATTGGATACCCTCTTCTCACCCCACAACATAGATTCCCTAACAAGTGCCTTAACAAGAAAGTATGAGATACTCTAAGAGCAATACCTTCAGTTACTTATGTACCAAGGAACAATTGATAGTTCAAAGGAGATAGAAGAGCAATTGAAAGATATTGATGAATTCTTTAAGGCATACTATGATCACATGTTATGGGTAAAGATGGGAGGTGAAGTTGGAACCCATTGGCTTCAAAACTTACACAAGGAGGAACAAGGAACCCAAAATCAAGAGCTTTATGCTACTTCATATGTGGAGAGTTCTCAACCTTTAATGATTCAACCAAATGCATCCACCCAAGCACAAGAAGTAAAGCAAGTACAAAAAAGCATTGAACCATCTTTCTTAGCCTTTGGTAACAATCCTATCCTTATAGAAGTTGACTCTCCTACTACTTTGATTAATAAAGTAATTAATGATTTGAATGATGATGAGGTGGATGAGGAAATAACTGTTGAATCTCCTTTAATGCTTGAACATGTAATTGCTTAACTCATTAATTCTAGTAATGATGATTTGATTACATATGTTGATGATTGTAAGCTTGAGCATTATGAAAATGTCAAACCTTGCATGGACGCTAATGTTGTCGATGTAGGTGAAAATGATTATGGTCTAGAATGCCAAATGCATCAAATTTCCATTGGATTAGTTACTTGTAGCCATGTTAGTAACATAGATTATAAAGTTTTGGTTGATAAAATTTTACATGTTGATGAATCTTTCTAACTAGTGCTATCTTGTGATTTTCCACCCGATTTAGAAAAGAAAAATGATTGCTTTTAAATTTTGGAATCCTTGGGTGGTAATGATTTGAGTAATTCTTTTTCTTCTTCCTCTCTTACTTGTGAAGGTGATTTGAAGCACTCCAATTCTATATTGGATTCTATGCTTTCTACTTCACACAAGAGTGAATATAAAGATGTTAATTCAAAATTGATCACTAAACCTAAGGTCAGTTTTGTTTGCAGGAGTTCAATGTGCACAATTTTTATGATGACAAGCATGTACCCATTATTTCAACTGATAGTGCATTTGATTTAGCTAGTGACATTCACCTTAATTCCCTTGAATTACTTAAACCTAGTTTTGTGCTTTATGATCATAGTTATTTGCTACATGATGTCAAGAATATTCATGACTCCTATTTCTAAATCCTATCATTTGATTTACCTCCTGATATATTAGGATTTGATGTTGTTAGTGATTCTATTGACTTGGATTATGTTATAGATGATAGAGCAGTGCTTGACTATGACACTACCATTACTAAAATCCAAATTGATTCTTTGATACCTAGTGTTACTTACTATATGCCACTAGTTGACTTTATTGGTTGTGAGAAGCACCTATTATCGAATATACTCAACTCCAGTCTTCTCATATTACATACACTATTATACCATTTCATTTGTCCTAATGCTTTTCATAGATTTAAGTATTTTAATTCATGTGGCATATTTAGAGTAAGTACTATTGTGTTTTTGGTTAATTCTTTGCAGGCTAATTCTCTTGGTGCTATTATCTTTCAATTTAGGAACCTCTACTCCTACTTGGGCCTAAACTGTTGAGGAGCAAAATACTAAGCTTCCTTTTGATTTTCCTATATAGCTACAAGGTTGTCTCTTTCCTTATCTTGTTCAAAATTTATTTGATCATATGCTATTGAACAAGTGTAAGGGTGGACTTCTTAGTAGTAAAAAGTAGTTTGTTTGTTTTTGTTTCTAGTAGCTATAAATTACATTTTCCAATTGAATAAACTCCATTTTGAATCATAATATTGTGCTTGCCCTTATCCTCCTTACCCTTTTCTCTATATCCTTGTGCCCAATTTCTAAGAACTATTTCCACTTATGTCTTATCCTTCTCTCTCTTTGTGACGATGATGTGTTGTGCTTCAATCTTGAATTGGACTTCACAATATTCACTTCACCCAAGAGATAAGTGTGTCTATGTTCTTTATTTTTGTGAATTACATTGAGGGCAATGTAAGGATTGAGTGTGGAGGAGTGTGTTTATTCTCATGATGGATTTCACTATGACATCATATGCCTCTATCTACTACTTTTGTCCTCTGTTGTTTTTGGTCCAATTCATTGAGATTTTTGAGGTCTCTTATCATGATCAAGTATATCAATTACTCTTAGTTAGATTTATGGTTGAAACTTGCTTCAAATTAGTGAATTGCCATAAAATTCAAGTGTTTTAATGATGCATGGCTTAATTTTGATAAGTTTGATAGGGAACAAAAAACCTAGTTGGAAGGTGTTTTGGGCCTAATTATTCATTTTATTGTGTGATTTATCCACTTGGATTATTGCTCTCTAGAACTTGTTTTGTTTCTTGCTTGAGGCTACATTTTGCAATAGTATGTGTAATATCCCAAAAAGTGATTAAGGGCTAATGACTTTAAAAGTGGATGTAATTATTGTTGAATAAACACTTTTGGAGAATGTGTGATGGGAATTTGGTGGTTTTAGTGATTCCAATGGTTTCCTTGTGAAAATTGTGTGGGAATAGGTTTGATTGTTGATTTTGGAGCCATTGGACACATTGGTTGAAAATTTAAAAAACTGTTAAGTGTAATTCTGTGCAGGACAGTCGGTTTGTATGGATTTTTTGATTGGGAAAATGGTGTCTAAAAATTCTGAAACTTTCCAGTTTTAAAGTTCACATGTCAAGCTTCAAAATGGACATATAATCTGTGTTATTTCAATTTGTGAGCTAAGAGTTATGAATTCTTGAAGTTTGCCCAGCGAAATTAATTATTTTCTGGAACAGCAGGCAAAGATTAAAATTCTGGGAATTTTGTGATTCCATTCAGCAAAAGTCTATATTTTTCCATAACATTAGACTCAATAATGGTTATATAGGCTTTGGAATCACTCCAATTCGATTTTTCTAGAATTAGTTATGATTTATCAAAGTTCGGTCAGAAAATCTGCCAACAAATCCGAAAATGGAAAATTTGTGATGGTAACTTTGTAATTATGGGATAATTTGTGATCAGCCCATTTTGGCACAAAATTGGGCCCCTGGACGTGAATATGACTGACCAAGAAGAGGAAAGAGTGGTTGGAATTTAATTGGGCTTGTCAACCATTCATATGTACAAAAAGGATTTGTGTACATAAAGTGGATTTTTGGAAATTTCTAAATATGACATAAGCAAGCAATACCATGACATGAGCCTAATGTTATAAAACAATTATAGCACCTTTTCCCTTCCATTTCCCGTCGTCTTTTCCAGAAACACAAAAGTGAGAGAGAGCTTGGAGAAAAATAGAGAGAAGGAAGGAGAAATCTCCCAAGGTAGGTCGATTTCTTCAGTGAATTCGTACCTAACGTGTATAATCTTTCTCCTAAGCTATTCCTCTATGTGAATTAAGGTTTTGAAGCAAAGAATTTCTTCGTTCAAAGAGGCTAGGGTTCAGCCAAATTTGGGAAAAGCTAGTGGGAGCTTGAGGTAACTTCCAAACTTTCGTATATTGCTTATTCTGGTTGCTGTGGGCAATTTAATCGGTGAAATTTCGTTGGATTGCCATTGGTTTTAAAGTTTGGAAATGATATGGCCTAGGGGTTATGCTGCCCAAATTGGGTCTTAATGTTAGTTGTAACCTAATGTAATGGTTAATAAAGTGGTTAGGAGTATAAAGGAACGCGTTTACGGAGCCAAAATCGTAAAACCCCGATTTTCTTCGGAGAGCTCATAAATTTCGGCCAGCTCTAGAAATGGGTCTTAGAGTTGGATTTTCAATGATTTGATAGTTCTATTGAGTTCAGGAGTGAAAATTAGGTGGGGTTACAATTGGGCACTTTTTCGGAAAAGGCTGAAAAAGCATAATTACGGAAACACCCCTAAAACCCTTGAAGTAGGGTTGCCAAGGGTAAATTTGTAATTTTACATTGAATTTGATAATTTCGAGTCCAGAAATGGATTCCTTGGGTGGAAATATGTTAGGGTAGCCCAGATTAGAATTTCAGGAAAAGTGCAACCGGACCGGGTAGAGCACAATCGGAAAGAACAAGGTAGTGACTCTTTCTCTTATACTGTGTGTGAAACATTGTATGTATGTTTGTCATGCATTGAGAATACTTTGTGAATACATTGTGAGGCTTTGAGATCGCAGCGCAAGCTGACGTATAGTGATACTTTGTGATGCATAGAGATCGCAGTGAAAGCTGACGCATAGAGATTACAGCATGAGTGATGTCGTTTGTGGCAAAGCCATGATATATTGTGATGCTGCTTAACATGATCATATATGCTATGTGTTTATACACTGTATGAGTGATTTGTTACTATAGAGATTCTTTTGAATCTCATTCTTTCCATTGACTAACATTTCAGACAGGGCAAGTGGCTCCAAGGAGAAACGAACCACCAAGAGCGGCTAGGATCTTGTAGAGATGTGTTGTTAGGCTGTTGGTTATCTATTTTGGACTTGGGATTACTGTTTATTTTTTTGAAATGTAGATATTACGTTGATGTTGGTCATGAAATCCCCTAACTGGAACTTACAACCCTTAGTTTATACATGTATGAAACCCGGGAGTTGTCGGGAATTTGGCTATGCACTCTGATATGTATGAATGTGATTGAACTGCGCAGAGTAATTAGATTCTGAAGATGAATATGAGACCATGTTGAACGAATTTTAGAAAAGAGATTTGAGAAAAACGTATCCGTCGGTCGCTAATTCCTTTAAATTACGCATTTTCAAATCTTAATTACGGTTATCAAGGTAGGGGATTACAGTATGGACAGAGATGACATTGGCATTTATTTTTAAACCTTCTAACCTAAACACAAACCAATCATAGTTCACCTTTGCTTACTCCTTTGAGCCCTTCATTTCCATTTTCATTTTCATTATACAAATGCCATACTTGCACTTTCCATCAAGTTCTGTTAGCACTATGGTGAGGAAATATAAATGTTGCTCTTGTAAAAAGGACGATAAGTGCCATATGAATTGTTAAAAAAGAAAGAAAGACAAACAAAAGCAAAATAGACATGGAAAAAAAACCAAAAAAGATAAAAAGAGGGGATAAAGAAAAGGAAAAAAAAGAAAAAAATATATAAAGCACTTAAATAATTGAACAAAAAAAGAGGTGTATTGATAAGTTGAAATGGAAAATTTTAGCAAAAGAAAGTTATACTATTGTGATTAGTGCTATTGGTTATGCTAATCGAATTTGATGCATGTATGGTAACTTGTTCTAATTTTCTATCAATTGGCTTATTCAACATTACAACCTTACAAAGTCCTTTAGATTTATTTATGCCATTATTACAACTAGTGGAGAGCTTAGAAATATTATAAGCCTATGGTAGAGTGTGGTTAAAGTGGATGTGAGTGAAGAGGAAAAAAACTACCTTATATGAGAGAAGAATGCAAACACTTACCTGGTTAAGTTTTCCAATTAAGCTCATTCTAATAAAAACTTACATCTCTTTAGCTACTTCTGTAATATCCTGAATTGTAATTAAGGATTAATAACTTCAAAGTGATGTAATTAATGTTAATTAAACACTTTAGAAGTAAATAATGTGATTTATGATGTAAAGGTGTTTGTTGATAGTTTAGTAAGCATTGTGTCCATCAAGGGCAAAATGGTAAATTTGCTGATTAATTGGTCAGTTATTGGAGAGGAAACTCCTTGGTAATTAAGATCAATAGCTAGGATGTTTTAAGCAAGGGGTAGAATCTTGTGTGGATGAGTTCATATGAACTCATGGGAGGAAGAGTAAGATGTTGCCAAGTGTTACTATAAGGACCTTTGGATCAAGGTCAAATTTTCAAACTCTTCCCTCTCCATCTTCAAGTCGGTAGGGTGCATGGGGAAAAGGGAAAATTGAGTGATCATCTTCATCTATCATTTTCTCTCTCCATTTCTCCATTTTCGCTGCACAAGGAAGGAAAGAGAAAGAAGAAAACTTGAGGTAGGTGCTCTAAATGATTTCACATGCTTAAACACTCTTTATTAATGTTGTGCAAGATGTTGAGAGCTTTAAACCTATGTTTTCAGAATTTTCATTGGTGGTGGTTGAGAGATTGTGAGCTTTAGAAAGTTGAAGAATCAAGAAGCTAATCATTGGAAGTTGGAGGGTTGAGTATCTATAGTATTTTGGTATAATTGCTTTGATCATTGGTTGATTTTTGAGAACTTTAAAATTTGCCCTGATTTTAGCTTAATTATGAAATGTATGAAGTAGCTAGTGTTTGTGATGAAATAGATGCTAAATAGTGTCTTGGTGTTAATGTTGTGGTTTGGATTTGAAAAGGGAAAGTTTGATCATTAGGTGATTTTGCTTGCAATGTGGTTAGAAGAGTAGGATGTGTCATTGTGGTAAGATTTTGGTTGTTTTGAGTTTACCAATAGGTTCCTTGTGGAATTTTAGAGGGGAATGAGTGTTGGTATAAAGGTTGGGACCATTGGAACCAGTTTTGGTAAATCTAGAAAAGTGTATCAATTGCTGCGATCTAGCTTCTGATAAGCTTAACTCGAGTGAGGAAGAGTCTCACTCGAGTGCATTATGAAATTCTGGGTATTTTGGTTAAGTCTTCAGGCAGAAATTGCGAGTGCACTTCTGTGTCCGCGAGTGTTATAGGTCATCACTCGAGTGCAGCTCCCTGTGCTCTAGTGAGGGAGTAAGTTTAAGACTTTGGAATTTATGTTTGCTCTCGGGTAATCACTCATGGTGCCTCACTTTTTGGTGCTTGAGTGCATTTGAGGTTATCACTCGAGTACAGCTTCCTGTGCTCGAGTGAGTGTGATAGATATTTTGAGGTTTGCTCTCGGGCAAGCACTTCCTCTATCTCACTCGCTAGGACTCGAGCACGGGTAAGGGCAACACTCGAGTGAGGCCTCCTTCTCTCAAGTGTTGCAGCTCAAAGATTAGTGTTCTTTATCCGAAAAAGGTACCTTCAGAGTAGTTTCTCCCAACCCTTTTGGGTATATGTTTAGGCCTTTAATAGCCACCTAAAGAGTCTAAATGATAACCAACTTAAAGTACTATGGAATTAAGAACTTGGAAAAGAGAGTGATAGGTTGTCCCTGGTTTGGTTTATAGGATTTGACATCTGCCGTCCTCGTGAGCCCACTGTGCCAGCGAACATCAGGAAGGAACAAGGTAGTGGCTCTTTCCCTTATACTGTATCTGATATGTTGTATGTTTGATTTATCATTATTTGTGGGTCTATCACCTGCGGCCCATCAATGGTGATGGTGGGAGGATCGTACCTTCATGGCGATGGAATCCGGGGGATGAGACTATGTAAAAGCTGAAAGGCTATTTGTGGAAGCCGAAAGGCTATTTGTGAGTCTATTACCTACAGCCCATCAGTGGTGACGGTGGGAGGATCGTACCTTCAGGGCGGTGGAATCCGGGGAATGAGACTATGTGATTATGTGCATATGCAGCCTGCGTGTGGTGTATTATGCCGTGATGTTGCTTGATGGTTGGCTTACATACTATGTGATTACATGTTGTATGAGTGAATTGTTACTACTGGGATTCTTTTGAATCTCATTGTTTCCTTTGACTAACATTTTAGACAGGGCAAGTGGCTCAAAGGAAAAGCAATCAACCCAGAGCAGTTAGAACCTTGTAGGGACATTTGTTTTTGGATATGTTGGTTAATCATACTGGACAGGGATTTTATAAATTATTTTTGGGTTGTAATTATTAGTTGAATATAGTTGTGTAATCCCCTATATGGGAATTATAAACCTTTTAGTGAATGAGTGGAACCTGGGGGTTGCCAGGATTTTTGTTATATACTCTGATATGTATGAATGTAAATGAACTACACAGGTGATTATATTCGATATTTAAACTTGAGACCGGGAAAGGAAAGAAGGTTTCAAAATGTTGTAAAAACCCTACCTTAGGGAGGGTGTTTAAAATGAGTTTCAAACTATCTGTCGGTCTCTAATCCATTTAATTATATATTATCGAATCTTAATTACGCTAATTAAGGTAGGGGGTTACAACTTCAATTTTTGGTATGTTCATTGAATTTGGAAAGGGGGATACTTTGTTATTTGACTAAGTGTGACTCTTGAAGCTTGATCTTACCTACTCTTTCAACTTTCATCCCTCTTTGCCTTATGTTGAGTTCAATGTTTTGCTCTGGAATGCAAAAGCTTAAGTGTGTGGGAATTGATAGAGCTTAATATTTATGTATTTTTATTAATTAATCTTAGGCTTTTTGTGGGACATAATTGAATATTTTGTACATAATCAAGTGTTAATATGAGATTTTAGTGAAAGGATAATTTGGGAATTATAGTGGTTAAATTGTTATATTTTTAATTAATATTTTTATACCCGTTATTTCTTAATTGTGAGCAAAAGATATTACCTTTGTGAATATAATTTTGTGAGTGATGATGTGGCACAATTTTGGTAAAGTGTTTCAAGTCAAATATGTCTTTTTCGAGCTTAAAGAAGGAAAAGAGTGGAACATCACAAGTGCAAAATTTATTTTTACATTTTTTCTAAGAGAAGATTAAATCAGTAAGGGCTTTGTATAGTGGTTGCAATTTTGTGCCTAACGCCAAAATAGAGTTTTACCTCTTATCCAAACATACCTTAACTCACTTTTAACCTAAAGACAATTGAAGAGAAGTGGAGAGGTGACTAAATTATTTGGGAAGGTTATTGGACTGAAATTGACAAAATTGAGCATTGAACAAAAGAAGGAAGTGGCAGCTTAATAAAAAAACGAAAGGGAGAGACACAAGTGAAGGTGGACCAAAAAAAGGGAATAATAGAGAAAGGAGAGGAGGAAGTGTGGGCTGAAATGCAGATTGTAGAGGAGGAGAGCTGTTGACCGAAAAGGGAATTGAATAATAAATGGGAAGTGGTGACTAAAGGAAAGAAGGGAAAAACATGAAAGAAAAGAAAAGAAGAGTGCGGTTGTGTGAAGGAAATATGAGAAACCGAATGGATTTGGAAGCTGCTGAACCGATGGGAATAAATTCGTGAAGATAGCTAGAGCAAATTGAGAAAGGATAGTGAAGTGGCTGCTGTAACCTCCATGGCTGATCTCATCTTCATTCATCAAGCTTCATCTTCCTCTTCCATGAGTAGCTAAGTTTTAGTGATTTCCTTGAGTTGGATAATGGTTTGAGCTTCTAAGCTTTAATAGAATTCCTTTAAGCACCCTTTCTAGTTCATAATTATATGGCTTGGTTAAGTATATGGTTGTTATCTAGATTGTTCTATGCTAAGTGAATAAACATGGTGGTTGAGCTAGGAGTTGATTAATTAAGCTTTGTATGATTCATATTTGGAGTAGGTTGAGTTGTTTATTCTGACTCAGTTGTGTGGATTTTAAATGACTAAACTGAATACTTTGAATTTTTGTAATGGTAATTACAATTTAGTATTAGAAGTTAATTATTCATCTCTTTGAGTCTGAATTATTTGGTGGTATTCATTTAATTGCTTCGGTAGAATGAATTAAATGAGTATTGCAAGTATGGATCTAGTGGTAGCTTAGGTCTATCCTTTTGACTCATATTATTGAATTCTTATCATTAGCAAGCAAGGAAGACTAAAACCTCAACTGAAAGGAATCAGATTTCATCATTATACTGTTTATTGAATTTATCTTATTGTTATTGTTAATTTCGATTCCGTTTGCTTCTTTGTCTTGAAAATCAAAAAATACAAAAATATTGAATTAGATTAGATTACTTCATTAGTTTTATAAACAATTTCTCAAAATAATTTCTCACAACTTTAAGGTATTTATCACTTTACTATTTAGAAACTTGGAAATTAATCTCCTCACACAAACGACCTAGGTTGAGCTACTATGCTACATTTTCAAACCTAGTTTATTTTGATAACTCATACGACATGGATTCATCATCTCCTTTTAGTTCCTTCTTGCAACTTGTTTAGTTCGCCCAACTAAATGGAGTTTGGTTAAGTTTAAGTGATTATTTTCTCTCCCTTCTAATCTTGTTTGACCAAAATTAGAGGGACGAAAGATGATGTGTCCATACTTCATGGCTTCTTGAACACTAGGTAATTAATTAACCAATGGTTAATTGGATAAATAATCTTGTCTCTCTCTTGCTTTTATCCAATGATCTTCTTAGTGAATTTTCTTGTCTTCTATTTGCTCTTCTCATAATTACTGTTACTTCAAGATCAAATGGCAGTTGTATCTTTTGCCTTTGATCATGGCAACATTTATTTAAGGACCCATTAGCTTTTCTTTCATTCTAATTCCTTCTCATTTTCTTCTTTTTTTTTTGGATCCAAGTTAGGTTTAATATCGTTTTTTGCCTTTAGATAAAGGAATTAGGCATTTCCTTTAGTTATTTGGAACCAAATCTTGTACTTTATTTTTTCCCAAATTAGTCCCTAAAAGTCATTCTGTCTCTTGGACATTCTTAGGACTCTTGCAAACTGGGACTTAGCAATTGGCTTGAGTTTATTTTAATCTCAAGCTTATAGTCCCAAAATTTGGGATATTGCAATGCATACTATCCCCTTATCAAAGTACTTCTCAGCCTCCATGTGATTTTCAGCAAATCTCGTCATTAGATGCGTTCGTATCCAATCAAGCATGCTCAACACATGATGCTCTATTGCCTCTAATAGCCCTCTATTAAATGACTTTGTAATGTTATTGGTGACCATATCAAATTTGGAAGTCTCATAGAAGTGTAACTTTGTCCAACATGTTAGAGGGATTGCTAATCAATAATCATGTGCTATATTTGAAACAACCTTCAACTCTTTTATTCATTTGTTATTTCCATCCAGTCTTAACAGTAGCCTTTCTAGCATGAAGAATTAAGCCATGAAGCATAGTTTCTCTACCATATTTGGCTTTGATATTTGCATACAAATGCCTTATACAAATGTTCAGCACCTCCAAGTAGCTCTTCAAATGTAGGAGCAAGACCCAACATATTATGGGCACACTGAGGTAAGTATTATTTAATTGTAGAATTTAATTTAATTTCAATATGTAAACACCAATTAAAGGACCTTTTGCCAGTTAGATATGAATACCCATCTTCTTTCCCTCATGGTGGCAATGTCATCAAATAAGTTATTCAAAAACTGTGTCTAAGAGTCTCTATTTTCTCCCTCAACAATAGCCCAAGCAAATAGGAAGTATTGGTTATTAGCATAATGTCCTATAGCCACAAGTAATGTTCTCCGATGTGGAGCCTTCAAAAAACACCTGTCTAACCCAATTATAGGTCTGCATCCTACTAAAACACCTCACTTCATAACACCAATGCACTCATAGAGTCTTCTAAATATAGGATGATGATGTGTGTAGGGATGATTAGTAACCAAAACAAAAGTTGTCTCAGGGTTACACTTTTTCACTTCACTACAATAATCTCTCAACTTATGATATTGCTCCTTATAATCACCCTCAATCATTGACTTCGCCCTTTTTCTACACCTTGTATGCCTTCCACATAGACATATAAACCATATAGTGTTCCCTTGCTGATACAATTACATCTACCAACTTCAAGTGTTTGTTTATCTTCATGATGTTAACTATTTTCTCTAAAATCCACTAGTACAAGGCATTCTTCCCCTTTATCGACACCCCACATGCGTGTTTAGAGTAAAGTGTCTTCAACCTATATGTTAGGCCACCACCCCTTCCTTTACTCACAAATGCGAACCATTTGCATTCTTTATGTGTACACTTTACTCTGCATCTCACATTATCATTCATTATAAACTTCAATTCATATCCATTGAGTAGTGCATACTTTCTAACTATAGTTTTAAATTGTTGAAGTGAAGTGAACTCCATCAGCAACCCAAATTGAAACTCTTTGCACATCTCTGAGGGATTATATTTTGTGTGTTTTCTTGAACTACTATCTCATCCTTATCATCACTCATTCCATCAACTTCCTCAATCTCTATATATAAATAATCAGATAACATAGCCAAGATATCCTCCTTTCTCACCTTAGTCAAGTTTGTTTGCTCATCTTAATTAGTCTACACTCTCATGAATTGCAAACTACCAACAACTTCGTCTAACACATCACTTACACCAACATCAACATATTGCCTAAAATTGTCATCATCTACATTTTCTTCATCACTATCCTCAAAATCTGATAGTGAAGCCTCTAAGCCATTATCACTGTTATCCACCGTACTAGTGTCATTGCACTCTTTCTACGAATCCATATTTCACCTATGAAAAACACAACATTTGATTGAAAAACTAAAAATATAAGAGAATATTTGATAGAAAACACAAATAATAACTAAGCAGGGTAGGGCGCAAAAATAAATTTTTTTAAAAAAGAAGAAAACTACATCTGAAAACAAATCATAGGTAAAAGAGAAGAACATTAAAACTAAGTAGAGAAATGTGAAAAAATTTTGTCCGAAATGCATAATTTTTTGGGAGGCCTTATGTAACAAAATTATACAGAGTAATAAACTGAGGAATATATAAGTATATATAGATACAATAAAACTATTACAGATTTTGATGATAACTTGCAAATATATTGGGAACATTCAAGAGTAGCAAAATGTAGGATAGATAATGAGATGATGAAACCAAAGAAGTTGTGAACAAGGTTACCAACTATTGAATAGTCAAGTCAGAAAAATATACCACTATTAACACACACCAAAGAAAATGAATTGTCTACTAAGAACTATGAATGAAAGCATAAAAGTATACTATAGTTAATGAGTAAACCAGAGCTAACAACCAAATAGTTGAAAGCAAATAACAAATTAATCAAAAAATTTCCATTCCCATTGATCTATTTCGCAAGTCTATTGCTTTACTATTGTGGAACAATATGGGTTTCGCCTCGATATTGATACAAGGAGAAGAAGTTTCTTACCGTTAAAAGAAGAGAAGGGCAATGGCAATATAGGTGTGATCTTCACTCGATAGTCACTGACAATAATCACTCCTCCAGAGATGGCTATGTCAGACTTCACCAGTTGTGAGTCCTTTTTGACCTAACCCTTCCCCTTTTTCTTTCTCCACTTATACTTTGATGGTGTCAGAATTTGGGAGTCAGGATTGGCTCGTGCATTTCATTTTGATGCCCTTTTTCATTTTTTAGCATGATATATTATATTATATTTTTCATATCAGCTATCCTAATAGGCATGACATATAATTTGTTTTAATAGTGTTAGCACTGCATTGGACAAATTAACACCATCAAAAGTATGACCAAGTCATTTTCAAACTTGAGGGACCAATGGTTATAAATTGAGTAAACTTGAGGGACCAAAACCAAAATTTAGTCGAACTTCAAGGACCAAAATTTGTACTAACCCTACTTTGACCATATGCTTTTGGAAATTTGAAACCTTCAGGGACTATCATATGTTCATATCTAAATCGATACATGTATTTGATCCTTCAGGGATTTTATAAGTGTAAAAAGTTTCCATTTGAATATGGTAAAAAGTTACCATATTCTATAGACGCAAATCAAAATTTCATATACTACCAGACTTTCAAATTAACAAGACTTGAATATTTAATCAACCATAAGATAATGTCTATCAACATTGAACCATTTTATGAAAAATACTGAGACTGTATTTTCCCTTTTTTGCACAATAATGCCCTTTAATACAATACTAATGTTGCACTTAGGGTGCTCGGGCTATCATAAACTCATGTTATGATATTGTATTTTCTATTAGCCAACTACCTTTAATACAATACTAATTTTGATCACTTGATGTTATCATCAAAACCGTTGTCGACAACTTTATCTTTTCAATTCCTTTTTCTTTTATGACATAACTAATTGAGATCACTTCATTGCTTTTAGGTACCTAAACCTCTTCTAGAGTCTTACAAACAATTATGTCTTAGTTCTTGCCTTCTCAATATGAACATCTTGATTATTTGCTCTATTTTCTTTTCTTTTGGAATTGATCAATTTCTCATACTTTAGGCATGTCTCATTTTTCATTTATACTAATGGAGCATTTTTTTAGCTAGAACATGAGATATAAGAATTCTTATTTAGGTCAGTGAATGCATTTGGCAGATATTGTAACCTATTAAGATGCAATATTTGATAAACTCCTAGTTCTAGTTGTTATATTTGAGGATCTACATTTGATGCATTCAATGTATTCTCTCTTTTCTAGCTACTCATTTTCTCCCCTCATGTTGGGAAAACTTGATCAAATGATAATTAACTAATCATGTAGTATATGTCTATGAAATCCATTTGTTTCATTTAGAAACAAACAAAAGGAAGGATAATCTTTCCCAACATTTATCTCAACTTTCTTTAAATATCCATCTATGTGCAATATTGTGGTGAAATAATAAGAATATATTCAAAATTCTACAATTGAATATGTCTTGCTCTTGACCAAAAGGAAATTATAATGGAAGAATTTATAATACATTGTTGGCTTGATGCATATATGTATTGCAATATATAAAATCAATAATCCTAACACTAAAATGGGAATTTTGTACTCATAAATTTGATCTAGCTACATATGGAAGCTTTGATAAATAATTTTTCTTGATCATTTTATGGAATATATAGTCCGGAAATTATGCACTATAATAATTTATTCAAACAACTTTACAAACTTCAAGTTGCGATTATGTAACCATGTCATAGATGCATCTATCAAATTTATTGAGTACTTGTATGTTTTACGTGCTATTTGAATAGGATCATATATATGAGTTTGATATGTTTTCATAAATTCAGAGATCCATCCCAAATCAAATATGGTTATATTCTCACAGTAATTTTCTTCGAGAACAAGTAGCACATAATAAAAAATTGGTTATTCATAAAGAATCTTCTGGTTCTTTAATATATGTCAATACATAATATATAATAATTTTTTACATCATATATACGACTTGGATGATCAAACTAGTCACAACAATAATAAATTTGTCTAGGTCAATAGACTTCTGATTTACTTTAACAAATTTTTAATGTTTATAACATGTGACAAAATTGAAATCTTCATCCAACATGACTCACACTTGTATTTCAACAATCTCCCCCTCAAGTGTGAGTTATAAAAACACATTTTTCTTATTCCTATATTAGTTCTTCAAGAATTTCCACATAGTTCTTTGGGAACTACTATATTGTTATACCTCTCATGATTCATCTGGGTTAAAATCAAACTATAAAGAGATCATGCTACAATGACATATGATAAAATGAAATAAAGAAAATTTGAGGGGTATGTGAGGATACATACCTTATCAACATTGTGGTCCAATATTAGTATTGCAAGGGCATATTCAGTATAAAAGACAACTAGCAATTAAAATTATGAGAGCACATAAATTCCATAAAGTAAATTACCTTAAGTAGTAATAGATAAACATTATGTGGCCTTATAAGAACAAGGATATTTATTGAATTACCATGTAGTGTTGTGGGCAAGTAGATATTTATTTGACATTAATTGAGCTAGATGCTTCCGAGTCTTATAGAGCCTTAATCAATACTCATTATTTATTATACATGGCAAAACATTCACTAGTAGAAAAATGACTTTTAAGACCGGTTAAAAATGACTTTTTAGACCGGTTCTGTATTAGGTCTTGATACAGCCGGTCTAAAAAGTCTGTTATTTTTTAGACCGGTTGTTAGAACCGGTCTTAAATGTCTAAGCTTTTAAGACCGGTTGTACCCACAACCGGTCTAAAAACTCCACATTTAAGACCGGTTGTGGCACAACCGGTCTTAAATGTCTAAGCCTTTAAGACCGGTTGTACCCACAACCGGTCTAAAAACTCCACCTTTAAGACCGGTTGTGGCACAACCGGTCTTAAATGTCTCACCTTTAAGACCGGTTGTACCCACAACCGGTCTAAAAACTCCACCTTTAAGACCAGTTGTGCCACAACCGGTCTTAAATGTCTCACCTTTAAGACCGGTTGTGGCACAACCGGTCTTAAAGTACTTTTTAAGACCGGTTGTGACTACAACCGGTCTTAAAGCTTAATTTTTTTTTAAAAAAACACCCTTTTATTATATGTACACGCACAGAAAATGCTCCAATTTTAAACAGCAGTACATAACAATCACTCATTTCAATTTCAAAATTCAAAATCACCAGGCAGTACAGTCATATATCACCAAACAGCAGTAAGGATGACCAAATGACAGCAGTAAAAGTCCCAGAAAACTGAAACCCAATAGGAATAATGTAAAAGTCCCTCTAATTGCCTCTTCTATAGGAAGACACAGAAATTGGAGGCATATACGTACAATACCTTCAACCCCCTCACTAGCTCTAGAATTACTTAAGCCTCAAGAACATGCTTCCCTGTTTATAACATTTAAAGCTTACTTGGAGATACTTATGAAATACATG
Source organism: Inga laurina (assembly GCA_963855925.1). NCBI lineage: Eukaryota > Viridiplantae > Streptophyta > Magnoliopsida > Fabales > Fabaceae > Inga > Inga laurina. The sequence continues at coordinate 45,421,988 of OY979708.1, forward strand.
CATGTGCAACTTCTCAAAAGTAAATTCTCAATGACAGTAGTGGGAAAAAACCCCAATGAGTGGAAAAAGCAATTTATTGACGGCAGATTCAGAGTTTGTGACAGCAAGTGACAATAGGTAATTTTGCAGAAGTTTAACATGTCTCAGCAGATAAATTTCAGTTTCGAGCTTCTGGACCAAAAATTGTTAAATTGCAATAGAATTCACGTATATTCAACTAACAAAGTCAAGGATGCAGCAACAAGGTGTTATTATACATCAGGGTCAATCTCCATATGTCATGAATTCACTCTTTCAAACCAAATAGCAAATAGCAATTTTCTTACAATTCTAAAGCAAGCTGCTACAGCAAAAATTAGATAAAGTCTAATGATGGAAATATCAACATGATCTTTTACTAAATTTTAAAAGCTTAATAATTAACCTTCAATCAATGACAACACAGATGTCCAAGCTCAGCAACAATATATTCAAAATTACAATGAATGTCAAGCAATCAAATTTCCCAAGCTATTATTCACATGAATAGTCATTATATCAAAAAAGAAAATCAACAATTAACAATGTAGCAAGTATCACACAATTTCCAGGAGCAAGATGAAACTCTGAATGCAATGAACTCTCATGCACTTGGAAAACCAATTTTATGACAGAAATTAATATTAGGACAGCAAAAGTTTTCTCAAATGATAGCAATCCAAGTTCAATAATTTCCAAATACGTAACAGCGCAAAATGACAACAAAATGCAATTTTAGATGCAGGGCAACTTCAGAGCAAGTACTTCAAAATCCCAATATGAAAACAACACTAGAAGTTATTTAGTATAGCTCCAATTAACAACGCTAAAAGGAGACCAAACTGTTCCTTAGTCAATTTTTAGTTCCCCAATGTTCATAGCAATTCAAAATTTAGCAACAAGAGACCAATCCAAATCCACCAACAACTTCACACAATCCAATTTTACCTTTCAGCAGCTAATGACTAAGCTTTCACGCCTATTACAGACAAAATCCAATTAACAGCAATAAACCCCAAGATCACAACCCACAATTCAATGTTTCTAAGATAAGACGCAAGTGCTAGCGAGAAGGCACAAAATTAACAGGAATTATGTGTAACTCAATCTCAGTTTTCAGCAGCAAAAAATGAATCCAATTTGCTAACAATTTCAAATTTTCAATCTCTATTTTTTCAAAGCTGAATGCAAATTACAGCAGCAATTTCCAACACCAGCCAACAATCTGACGTCTTCCAAAAATTTAAAATTGGCAAAACAGAAGCAATTAATTTCACAGGTTCAGCAGTTCACAAGAGCCACTATTTCACCTTTCTAATTGCCAAATCCCTTTCCAACACACAGTCCAAATGCAACCATTAATTCGGCACATTCAAAGTTCAGTATGGCAGCAACAACAGTTCAAGGCAGCATCAAAATCTTCACAATCCTGCAACAATTTTCTAATTCCAATAACAGCAAGACAGTTACAGATGCTCAGACTTATTAATCCAACAATATCATTTCATGTATGTATATATATATATTAGTATATATGTGTGTGTGTATCTACATACATGTAATAATAAATTGTTAGCATAACTTGTTTCTCTGGTGCCTCCATTCATATGCAATACTTGAGCTGTGATGTTACTAAATTTTAAGTGAGCACCATAAGTGTGGGAGCCGTGAAAATATAGTATAATAGTTAATCAAGGTCGTCCTACAGAAACTCAAGGTAATTGAAATAGTGCTTATATGCGATTTGATCCATTGACATCCATCTTGTAAACAAAAAAAGGGACAAACTAACAAATGCCAAATACAGCTAGAAACATCTGTCATTAAATATCTACATTCATATTCATAATTAGAGATAAAACATCTCATAAAGGTCTTCAAGCTTCACAAAGGACATAATAATCTAACCTAATATGGGTACATTTTTACAATGAACTTTGGATTCAAAAACTCACTAATTTTGTAATAGCTCATGGATGAATTCAGCACAAGATGTGCGAATGAAATCAATATCTTCTTCAGGAAAGGGATCAGCAAGATCAAACATCTGTAACACCAAAACCAGACGAAACATTGACTTAGTAACTTAAAAACAATAAAGTAAAACAAAAGTTCTGAAATATAAATTTACCTCTTGAGTAAAATCAGTCGTGCCTAGAGTGATAATATTGTAAATGTGTCTCAAAACATAAAAACCACATAAGTTGGACCCCTTTGGTTGCCGACGGCTCTGAGAAAAAACATGATATCATTAAAACAAATATAAAGGCATGTCTTATTACATTCTTTAAACAAATCCATATGTACTAACCTTTGGCATGATCCATGTAGGGTCCTTTAAGTCACAAACATGCTTACCACAAGCACTGTGTAGGAATGTCCGCATAGCCCTATGATCATCACAATGACAAATGTTATTGGTTTTACACAAATTCCATAAACATTACATAGAAAAGGTAATAATGCAAGAAAACTAACGAATTAATGGTCTTTTTCAAATCATTCCCTGGTTTGAAGTGGAGGGAACATAAGAGGATGACAGTGTAACTACTCTTGCATAGAAGAAGCAACTGCCAATGATCACTGAAAAAAACAGAAGAATATTAATAAGCAAACATAAAACATTATATAAATTATAAAATATCAATATGTTTCTTACCTATGCACATATGGAGCCAAGAAACACTCGGTTCCAGTTTCACTAAGCCTCTGTGACAAGTTTGTATGTCTAGTAGCAGCAGTGGTCCCTTTCTCTTGGATGTGATGGGGGCATAAGAATCCAAATTTTTCGCTTTTGCCAGAGGAGACCAACCTACGATGCATGTACCTACAATAACACAAGCACATAAATAAAAGGTAAACGGTGAAACTTTTAAAATATTTACTTTGAATTGCAGAAGCTACTTACATTAAGAACAATTGGACAATCCCAATCGTAAGATTTTGTCCAGGAGCTACCAGGGACATCAAATCATCCCTCTCAAGATAGCATGTCACTCCTGACTGTCCAACAACTGAATCCGTAGGCCACTCTCTTGTTTTGAAGGATGTATCATATGCCATCAGAATCACTTGCTGCATGATATTCAATGGAGGCTGTGAAACTTCTTGCTGAGTGAAGGGAGCTGGACTTGGTGGGGCTTTGATCGGACTTGGTGGTGGGCCTTTGATCGGACTATCCTCGGCTCGACCAGAAACAAGGTTCGTTGGCCACAAGATAAATGTGCCCAAGACATCGCTAACGACCTTGAATTCATCAGAAGGGATAGGGACAGGTGCATCTGCAATAATCACCTCGTCAACTGACACCCGAACTTGATCACCTTCCATTTGTCGGTGGTGGACAGTTGATCCCAGGTTATGCACACTACCCCGTGCAACTAACCTTCTCAGAGGATCCTCGACAAAAAGATCACAAAGCCCAGTAATTTGCGGGTTAGGACCCTCTGATGATTGCCCGATGTTGCAACAACTACCTTTAGTGCTCTGCTTATTAGGATCAATCGATTGTGGCTGGGGAGCACTGGTATCTTGTCTTGAGCTCATAAACACTATCATTTCCTCTTTCATCTTGCTCAACCGGGTCTCTAAAAGTGCATCAAAAGATGCTTCAGCCTCGGCCTTTGCTTCTGCTCTTGCAATGGCCAACATATTCTCCAATTCCTCCCTAGTCACGATGTTTGAGGAATAGTGTACGGGGGCTCCAAAGTAATCCCGTATCCCTACCCCTCCTCCAACTCCCCTGACACGGCCTGGATGCTCGTGTTTGCCAGTAGCAACTGTGAGGATGTCATTCCTACCCTCCGACTTAAAAGATCCCTCAGCTTGTTGTTTTCTAAGTTCATCCTGTAACATAATACAAAATAACAAACGTAAGTAATAATGTACGTTTCTTATGTAATTAATTACAATAACGTTATATACTTACAATTCTTTCACCAACTATACGAGATTGTTCACTCGTATAAGTCCCACTCTTCTTTTGGTGGGCAAATTGCCATTTTTCTTCTCGACGAATCGGAGATGGCGGAGAAAGAAGAACAGAAGGATCGGATTGAGATGCTTCTTCCAATCTCTTCCGTTTGGCCGCTAACAAGTCTCTTTCAGCCTTTGCATAACCCCCACGAGACATTGTATGAGGGCAATCATTCTTTCTACCACTCTCTTGTGCTTTTTGCCTTTTTGCCTGCGAATAAGAAATGATACAAAAGGAAAGTGTTATAATCAATTAAGATAATTGCTAAGTAAATAAAATAAAAAATAAGTCAACTAACCAAAGATTCAGGAGTAGTCCGAAGCCTAACAAATTCTTCCCAAGTCGCTTGATCAAGAAATGTATACGTGCTGCACGGATTAGGACGAGGCTGACCATCTTGCACCTCAATATGAATATAATTGTTGGTCAGACTTGTCTTAAACTTTCTCCAGCGCTCATAACAATACGTCATCGTCTTGTCGTACAAGATCTCACTCTGAGGAACGTCGTAGGTGAGCTGAAATGCATGCATTGAAGGAGTAAGTGACAAATGAAGTGACATTTGATAATAATTAATTACATACAGAAGATAATTGTATACCTGAATAGTGTCCCAAATATGCTGCTTCACCTTTGGATCGACATTTCTCCACTCCTCTACAAGATGCTCGGCTTGTTACGTGCAAGGAGGCCGACGAAACTCCTATATCGTTGTGCATTAGGCCCGATTGGTTTCCAATGTCTATCAAACTCAATCGGTATCTTTTGGCCTGCACTCCGACTGAGGGAAACATCTGTCAACCGTGTGGCACGTCTACCCCTCCGTACAGACTGGCTACTGCGCTCACTACGACCCTGGCTCGGAGCATTGCTAGGCTCACCCTGGTTAACACTATCTGGCTGACTCTGCTGAGCACTAGGTGACTGACCCAGAGGTGGAGGAGGTGGCTGATCCTCTGCACTAGGACGCTGGGGATCCGTCATTTTCCTGTAACGACAACAAAGAAAGATAAATCCTAAGCTATGACATGTGAAGACTATATCGATAAAATAACTAAACATATTCTTCAGATAATAATCATAATCATAATTACTTTAGTTAGTTAAGGTCAAAGTAGTATCATAAAGAGATATCCTCCCATATTCCCTCGTGATGATCATTTCTTGTGCCGTGCGCATTATCTGCTTCATCTTCTTCGTTCAGTTCTGGTAGACCCCTGGAAAAAGAAGGAGTCTCAAGAAGATCATAATTTGAGTGACTTTTCTCGTCAATATCAATGACCCTTTTTCCTTGGAGAGCTACAGACCACATTTTATTTGCCTGATCAGTGATATAGAACACTTGTTGCGCCTGATCTGCCATAATGAAAGGTTCATCTCCAAAACTTCTACTATTCAGATCTACTAATGTCAATCCTAACCTATCGATCTTCACACCATTATTGACATCAACCCACTTGCATTTGAAAATGGGAAATCTAATTTTAACATAGTCAACCACCCAAATCTCTTCAATCACCCCATAATAAGGTATGGCAGCCAACGTAGGGTTCTTATCTTTCGAACTAGAGAAGTGCATAGATTCAGCCACTAATACAACACCACTGTTCTGGACGGTGCTCTTATCATCTAGGGACTTCGTGTAAAAGGTATAACCATTGATCACAAATGAAGTCCAACTTATGACATCAACTTCAGGACCACGTGCTAACCAATTTATTGTATCAGAAACACATTCTTCTCCGTCAACCTTTTGTTTGAACCAATGTGCGAAAGTTCTGTTATGCTCCCTGATTAACCTTTGTTCGCTCATTCGACTATTTTGTTTCCGTACAATTTCTTTATGGGCATTCATGTAATATTGAACTTCATCAACATTGTTCAAGATGTACAGGTGGACTTGTTGCAATTCATCAGCATCTATGCTCTTTACTGTTGCCCCGCGTCTACCCCCTTCTTGATCATGACGCTTAGGAAGGCCAATATGTCGTACATTTGACAAATACTGTTGACAAAATTCCATAGCTTCTTCAGAAACATATTTTTGAACAATAGATGCTTCAGGCCGATTGGGGTTCTTCACATACCCTTTTAGTATTTTCATAGTTCTTTCGATCGGGTACATCCACCGGAAATAGATAGGGCCACACAACTTTATCTCCCTCACTAGATGAACAACCAAGTGTGCCATGATATCAAAAAAGGACGGAAGAAAAAGCTTCTCAAGCTGGCATAAGATAATGTATCCTTCATTTTCCAATTCCTCCAATCTTTCTGTGTCAATGACTTTACAACAAATGGCATTGAAGAAGAAACAAAGTCTAGTCAATATGTGTTGAAGATCATATTCGGCAATGCCTCGAATAGCTACTGGGAGTAGTTGTTGCATTAAGACATGACAATCATGAGACTTTAGCCCTATTAACTTCAAGTCTTTCATCGATACAAGCTTTTTAAAATTTGAACAATACCCTAAGGGAACTTTAGCGCCATGTAAACACTCACAAAAGCTTCTTTTCTCAACCTTAGACAAAGTATGAGCAGCTGGAGGACAAAATGTTCTATTACCGTATGGCCTTGGATGTAAATCTTCTCGTATTCCCATTTCTTGCAAGTCTAATCTTGCCTTCACGCCATCCTTAGAACTTCCCTGTATGTTGAGCAGTGTCCCAACGATACTATCACATACGTTCTTCTCCACATGCATGAAATCAATACAGTGTCTGACGTCAATATTGCGCCAATATGGAAGATCGAAGAAGACGGACCTTTTTTCCATATATTTTTCTCATTTCTACTCTTTGATGACTTACCAAACATAGTATTGATATTTTTCACCTTTTCATAAATTTGCTCCCCAGTCAATGCCTCTGGAGCATCTTCAAACTCTTGGCCACCGAAAAAAGCTTTTTTTAATCTACGATAAGGGTGGCTTCGTCTTAGAAATCGCCTATGCCCAAGGTAAACCGTCTTTCTTCCATGTTGAAGTTGATGGTAGCATGTGCCTTCTTCACATATCGGACAAGCTTTATGGCCTTTAATGCTATATCCTGACAAGTTCCCATATGCAGGGAAGTCATTTATAGTACAAAAGATCATTGCTCGCATATTAAAAGTCTCCTTCTTGTTCGCATCAAAAACATCGACACCTTTATCCCACAACTCTTTCAAGTCTTCGATCAAGGGTTGTAGGTAAACATCTATGTCATTTCCGGGTTGCTTTGGTCCCGAAATCAACATAGACAACATTATGTACTTTCGTTTCATACATAACAAAGGAGATAAGTTGTAAATTACCAACAGAACAGGCCATGAACTATGTATACTGCTTAGGCTACCATAAGGATTCATACCATCTGTGCTAAGCCCAAGCCTGAGATTCCTAGGTTCTTCACCGAAGCTAGGAAATAATTGATCGATTTTCTGCCATTGAGAAGAATCAGCTGGATGCCGAAGCTTTCCATCAGAAATCCGCTCATCTGCGTGCCATCTCAAATTTTTGGCATCAATTTCATTAGCAAACAGGCGTTTGAACCTTGGAATGATTGGAAGATACCACAACACTTTTGCAGGGCCCTTATTTGATTTATACCTCGGAGTTTCATATATCGGACATTGCTCCTTCTCTTCATGATCTTTTCTATACAATATGCAATCATTAGGGCAAGCATGGATCTTTTTATACTGCATCCCTAGTGGACACAGTATTTTCTTAGCATCATAGTATCGACAAGGCAACACATTATCATCAGGAAGCATATCTTTAAAGGCCTCAAGCGTTTCTGAAAAACTCTTGTCGCTCCATCCATGCCGTGCTTTCAAGCTTACCAATTTCAATACAGCATTCAGTAATTGGTATTTTTTACACCCCGGGTACAACGGCTTCTCAGCATCACTGCACATATTACCATATGCATGTGATTGTTCAAAAGCCTCTTCTCCTACATCACGAATAATGTCCTCTATCCGATCATCCATATCCGTGTCATTATCATCACAAGTCACTTCCCCCTATTGAGATGCACTTGGCATTTCTAATTGTTCACCATGCCATACCCATACTACATACGTCTTACAAAACCCTTCACAAATTAAATGTGTATATATATCTGCAGCACTTAATCGCTTCTCATTCAAACATTTTACACAAGGGCAATAAAACATTCCACTATCATCATCGGCATTTCTTTTTGCAAAGTCTAAAAAACCCTTGACCCCAACATCATATTCAACACTCGTCCGTTTAGCTTGTATCCAACTATGATTCATATATTCTAACACCTTTTATTTGTTTTGTACTTTTCCCCTGGAAAAGGTAGGAGAATGATGAGAGATGCAATCATTACACCCAAGTACATAGTGTAACTAGAAGTAAACAAAGAATATCGTGATTTAGAGTAGCGTGTGAGGAAAAAATGGAATGAGGGAAAGTGGAATGGAGAAGGAGTGAGGGAATGAGGAATGGAGGTGGAAAGAGGAAGGAAAGAATGCGCTTTCGTCAGAAAAAGTGACTTGGATATATATTCTTTTAATGTCTAACGCCTGCACACGCTAGATCCATTATTATATTGTTTGTCCCTGGATATATTTTTTAGGGTGACTTTGGTCCTTCGACTAATAATATCCAAGCAATACCGTTGAAAACTTCAAAAATTCAGCACACACGAGGAACATAATAGAAAATGAATGGAACTACCTCAACAATAGTTTTCCCCTATTACTAATGATCAAATTTGGACAGTTGATGATATTTATAATATTCAGCTGCTCATAGCATTAAAAAAACTTGACTCTTATAATACAGATAGTTCAATCTCAAAAAGACTAGGCACTGTCCAATAATGTTTTCACCTATAATATTAGCTAGGTTGCACTCTGGATGTTAAATAATTGCGGTGAAAGAGAATATATCTAATTGGGAATATGCTTTGAAAATAATCGTCGATTGGCCCTTGGCTCCCTTGTTAATCGAGAAATGATACACTTATGGAAACTCTGTATTCAACAAATCGCTGGGGAAGCCTTTGAAATAAGGCAGCAAGCTCACCAACCAAATATATACACTTTGACCTCATCCAAGCCACATGTATATCATGTACGTGGACGAAAGTCGCCAATCAATTTAATGAAGGTTGATTTTACGGTTTTTGTTTCAGTATTAATTTCTGACCGTCATCAATAATCAACAGGAGGTAACATATATATCCAAATGAAAAAAGAGGAAAACACAAAAATACCCCAAAATCTACACACCTCAATTCAAGATTTCAAATTCACTCTTATTACCGTCTGCCTAAGAAGACAGAAAAGGCCATAACAAGAAATGGAATATGATAATCGCATGCCAACAAAAATGAAGGTATCAAGTTAATTCGCCTAGACTTGAAATCAGGATTAAAGACATGAAGACAGTAAAACAGGGGAAATTACCAACTGCGTGCTTCTAAGCTGTGATGACAGTTGCTGGCGGTGCTGGAAATAGAGCCAGATCTGTGATGGTGCCGGCCCGGAAAGAGATTGACGGAGGCGGAGGGATAGAGAAAGAGGGCGTCGGTGATGATGGGAGCTTGAGTTACGGTGGAATGGAAGGGAAAAGACGGTGGAGATGGAGTGGAAGACGGATTTGGGAGGTGAGAGAGAGGTTGACGGTGGGGTTAACGGTCGGGTTAATCGGTGATGGTGGCGGCCCAGAAAGAGATTGACGGAGGCGGAGAGTGCGTCGGTGACGGAATGGAAGACGGATTTGGGAGAGTGCGTCGGTGATGGAAGACGGATTTGGGAGGTGGAAAACGGATTTGACGGAGGCGGAGAGTGCGTCGGAGTGAGTTGATTTCAGAAATTTGGGGAAAGTTTGGGGAATGATGGCGCGCGGGAGCTGGGCTTGAAATTTGATGACAGTTTTAAGACCGGTTGTCTCACAACCGGTCTTAAAAATCTTTCATTTTAGACCGGTTCTCTAGTAACCGGTCTTAAAAAGATTCATTTTTAGACCGGTTATTAGAATAACCGGTCTAAAAATTAATCTTTTAAGACCGGTTAGTGTACAACCGGTCTAAATTTTATTTTTTAGACCGGTTATTATAATAACCGGTCTCCCAAATTCTTTATAATTACGTAAATGCCACCGCGCATTTCTTTTAGACCTCATTTACTATAACCGGTTTAAATGTGCCGGTCTAAATCACCTTTTTTGTACTAGTGATTGTTACCTTTATATATTACTTTAAGAATTGGCCATACATGATTATAGCACAAGCAAACAATGCAAGTTTAGAGAATCTCTATTACTTTTCCCATGATATAAATTTTCATAAACATCAGTCTTCAGGACCATTATAAGAATTTCTTTAAATATATTGTGCTATGCTTGAACCACTAGCAATTTGACATGACCTATTAGTCTTCAGGACTATATTATCTGTAATATATATAAGGCTGCCTCATTTATCTTAGGCATATTAAGTTTGAGGTTTTCTTTCTTCTTTTGATATTGCAAATTTCTCATAATATAAGATATTTTAACAATTGGCCTTATATCCAATATTATTGATGGCTTTCAAATAGTCATTGTCTTGTACAAATTTGGTAGAGACTCGTAAGTGGCATAATTATTTTATGTGATCATAGAAAAAACAAATATGCTAATTAATCTTTGTTACTATTACTTTTAGTGGCATAATTCACAATGAGTAAGTATTATTCAGGAAATTATATGATACAAATTTTTTAAAAAGTTGCAAAGCTCTTTTATGTCATTTGATATTTTAATTAAAAGCCTTCAGGACATTAGTCAAAGTGTCACAATTTTCCTACTCAATCTATGATTTAAACCATAAAGTAGACTTTTACAAAAGAACTATTATCAAAAGAGATGAGGCTTCCAGACATGTAATTAAGAAATCAAGAGTACAATGGGTGCTAGCCTTGAAATTATCGCATTAATAAATACCTAAAGCAAATATCATAAACATATAGTCATTTAATCTAAAGATAAGAATTAAATTTTTATGGCTTATTACCATTTAATCATTAAATAAGATATAAGAGAAGATATATGGCTTCTTTCCAAATAATAAGGTAGAAAATAAAAGTTATATGGCTTCTAGCCACATAATTTCAAAATAAGAATTAAAGGATTATGACTTTTTGCCATATTATATGAAAATAAGAAATAAAAATGATATGGCTTTTGCTGTAACATCACAAATTTTATTCACCAAAGTTTCTCGTATATTTGTTACATTAAATGGAATAAAATGGTGAATTTTGGAGCTTATAGAGTGACAAAACAATGCAATTAGTGGTCACACACAATATGATTAAGTTTGGACACAGGATCAATTTTTGTTCCATTGATGGCTTAGTGTTGAAGCCAAAATTGGAGCATGAAAGAGCACAAATATTGGCCCAATAAATATTGAAAGTTTCAGCAAAAAGGAAAGGGAAGAAGGAAGGCACAATTTAATTCAACAATTGGCAAAAATGTAAGGGCAATTTAGTCTTTTGGCCATAATGCAAGAGGCTAATATTTTTTCCCAATAATAAAAGGCCAATTTAGGCCAAAATAGAAGAAAAGGGAAGAAAATAAATATTTGGACACAATTTGAGCCAAGTGGAAGCATTTTATGCCAAGTAGAAAAAGTAGAAAGAAAAGTCAACAATTGCAACTTAGAAATTTTGACCAAGATGCAAGTGAATTGCAAGAGGACTTGGTTAACCAAATTGTCACCTTTTTGGGCAGCATATTTTGGTCAAGAAGAAGAAGAAAAGAGGAAAGAGAGAGCTTCATCAAATTGAATTAATCACATATGGTTAATTAACCAGCCACAATTATGGCCACATGTTCTCTTAGTAATTTTTGGCCAAGTAAATTGTAAGAGGGCTATTAAACATTACACTCTCCCTCTTATTTCTTCCAACATCAAAGAAATAGAGAAAAATAAGAAAAAAAATGAAAAAGGAAAGAGAAAGAAGAACAAAGAAGCAAGGTGAATCTTCTACTTTGATTTTCATCTTCAAGATCACCTCTCTAGCTCTTGAGGTCCTCTGGGAAGTTGTTCCTCTCACTGAGAGCTTCATTTCTATAGTTTTAGTTTCTTGAAAGAAAGTGTTTTGTGCTGACTACATAATGCCAAAGTTGGAGAATTCAAGAGCAAGCCCTAGAAAGTGAAAGGGGTGAGCTTAAGCTTTAATTTGATGTATACATTGTGTTGGTTAGTGGATTTTATGGATTTTTGCTTGCTGCCCTATTTTTGATCATTTAGGGTTCTTGGGATTTCTTGATGCTTTTATCATATACATGTGATTATATGATAATTGGGAAGCATATGAAACTAGTTTGGTGGTTAAAATGTGAATTGGTGAAGTTTTACTTGGAACCCTAATTTTCAGTCTGAACAGGGAAGGTAGGAGGAGTATGATTTTGCCGATTTTGCGGTCTCTAATGGATTCCTTGGGCAAAATTATGTAGGAATTGGAGGTTAGCACAATTTTTGAAGGAATAGATTTGAATTCCAAAACTTGGAATGTTGCTGTCCATTTAGGGTTTCACTGCGTTGCGGATGTTCACATTGTGTTTTGAGTAAATGAATGGTGTCCAATGTAGTACCCTATTTTTATTCACCATATGCCTTGTAGATATTTATGGCATTCAATGGAATAAAATGGTGAATTTTGATTAAATTAAAATGACAAGAGTACCTTTAGTTGAGGTTACATAGAAATTGGGCCAAAAAAAGACATAAAGGCAATTTTGGTTTTCAAAAATAGCCCATTATTTAAGCCTAAATTTGACAAATGAAGAGCACAAGTTTTGAGCACATTAATAGGGGTGAATTTTGGCCAAGGAAGAAAAGGAGGAAGAAACACTTTGGCATAATTAAATACAACAATGTAAGGGTAAAATGGTAATTTACCAATAAAAAAAGAGATAATTATTTTCCCATTTTTAAGAGGCCATTTCCGGCCAAATAAAGGAAATAAAGGGAAAATAAATGTTTGGGATAAATATCCCAATTTTGAAGCAGTTGTGGCCAAGTAAATTAAGTTCAAAAAGTCAAAAGTACATATGACATAATTAATTATTTGAAGAGAGAGAATTTTGATAATTCAAGAGCTAATTATTATTTCCCTGTTCCTATGTAATTTTTAGCCATGTGGAATTATTTTGAGCCAAGTAAAAGAAATGAAGCTCAAAAAGCAAAATTCACATGGTAAAATTACATTAGAATATATTAAACTTAAGGAGTTGATGATGAGATATTTTTAAAACCTTCTTATCTCTTTCCTAAAGGCATAATTTTGGCCAAGTGAGAGCAAGAGAGAGAGAATGAGCTTGAAGAACAACAAGAGGAAGAGAGCTCAAGAAACAATGATCAAGGTAGGTAGGCTTGATTTCAAGTGTTCTTGCCTTCTGGCTTATGTAAGACCTTCTCTAACCTCTATATCTTCATGAATATCATGTATAGAAAGCAAAATTTAAGAGAAAGAGGAGGAGAGAGGGATGGCTAGAGAGAGAAAGTTGAGAAATCAAGAGGTAATCCCAAGAGGATCAAAGTTGAGAAATTAAGAGGTCATCTCAAGAACTTTGATCCTCTAGGTTAATATGTTGTTGTTGTGGAGGTTATGTTGTTGTTGGCTTGATTTTTGGTTGTTTTTGTTGACTTTGTAAATTTAGGATGATGAAATCCTAAGGGTTTATGCTGCCTAAATTCCTCAAATCATGTTTGATAAGTGTTTAAGAAGTTAAATATGTGATTAGGAGCGAAAACGAAGGAGTTTAAAGGGTTAAATTAAGAAAACAAATTTTCCTTTTCTCTTGTGCATGTTTCGGCCAGCAGCTAAAATGGGAGAATGAGCTAGAATTTCATCAATTTGATGGTTCCATTGTATTTAGAAGGGAAAATTGTAGAGGGTACATGTTAGGAGTGAAGCGTGAAAAGCCTTAGAATGGGAAATGACAAAATGAGCCCTTAAACCCTAAATAGGGGTTGCTAAGGGCAAATCTATCTTTTGGTAGTAAATTTAGCAATTATGAGGTAAAAAATGTGTTGGAAATTGTGCCTAAGGGCCAATCATTGTACTTTGAACATTATTATTTTAATGAAATTTCTCTATTCTGTTATCATATTATTTGCATGTTAACTGTGATAATTGTATCCTTGGATAATTCATAAAGATTATCCTAAAATGTACCTGGTTGGTCATCTATGCGGGAGCAGAGATCAAACAAGACCAGTATGACTTTGATAAGATATGGAGATACGAATCAAAGTCTTAGACACTTGTAAGAGTACACGGTGCTGGACCAACCCACTATGAGAAAGCTACATGGATCAAGTCATAAGCTTTTCTCATGTATAACCACGTCACAATGCCCTTAGACCTCCGGTCATCATGGATTCCTACATGAGAGTTGCTAAGCTTTGAATTAGTCATAAGTCACTTTTGACCGGGTGATGATAAAGGCTACGATGGCGCTTATTGGTTTTTCTTGCAGAGGAATATGAATAATCAAGATGGAATTTGTCCCTCACATTAGTAGAGAGATATTACTGGGCCCCTCGATGAGTGAGTCTGAGAAATGTATGGCCATACTATGATGAAAGGAGTCAGGCTACTCAGGAATCGAGAAAGTAATGGTCAGGAACAAGAGGATGACATTATCCATGTCTTATCCTTGATCGATATATTGTGTGACAAAAGGGATGTGACATGGTTGTATGACAGGTTGCATCGTGATAACGATCCTCATATAAATTGGGTAGTCGTAATGTCTTGCTAGAGGCCGCTTGCGACTTTTGGGTTAGTATAGTTATTGGCCCACTACCAACTTCATATGGGCCTACAAGGTCGCACACAAGAATAACCCAACACGAGATAATGTTTAATTTAGGGTGGATGAATTTTATATTTATATATATATATAATATAAAATTCATTAATAATATTATATAGATATATATTTTTTCAAAATATATATCTTATATATATATGTATATATATATTATATGATATTATTATATTTAATAATATTATATAGATATATATATTTTCGAAATATATATTATATATATATATGTATATATATATTATATGATATTATTATATTGTGTTAGTTTTAAATTTAATTTATTAAGATATATTAAATTTAATAACTAACATGATAGAGATATAGTATCTCAGATTTAATTTATGAAGATAAATTAAATCTAATGGCTCTTTATTTGGATTAAATAAATAGGTTAAATTAAAACTGTTGGACAGATTTAATTTAAACTGAATTTATTTAAATAGCTCATCAAGATAATTAATTGTTAATTAATTTCGAAATTAATGATGATTAATTTTGAAATTTGAAAATAGCCCTCATAGGTTATAAACTTGATAGAGCAGATATATTCATATGCATAAGAGAATTGAGAGCCGCAAGTGAAACCCAATGAGTCATTAGAGGCGCTAGCACACAGTCTCGGTTGGAGAGCATTCGTGTGGATACCGGTAGAGGGAGCGGACCTGACGTGTTGGCTCCTAGAGATTGTAAAAACTCTGAATCATAAAAAAGGGTGAGATTTGGTGGAATCTAAATAGTAAACAATTATCATAATGCATGCAAGATATATACTATGTGTATGACATGTTAGCTTTAACTATTTGTATGCCCTATTATGACATTTCTACATAATCAATGCTTCACATACTATACTCATGGCCATAGCATAAATAGAAATAAAGCTTTATCATTCAAATATGTTCTACAGAATCAAGTAAAGTAATCTGTACATCACTACACAAGCATTATTATCAAATACATGCAACTAAGGTAAGTTCACTACCTCTTGTCTTGAGTCCTTCTCTTGTACCTTTTCTCCAACCATTGATGATGCTTCTTCTTTGTCATCTCATGACCTTAGATATATAATCATATCATTAGACCATGATAAATGAGTATCCAATGGGACTACATAGGCCTTTAGGACATGTCTCTTATATTTGGCCTAATACTTATGACAATTTTAACTCAATTGCCATAAATTCTTAAGTTAACCCAATCTGCCAGTTTTGTTGGCCAAACTTTGGAAATTTATAATTAATTCTACAAACTCTAAATAGGTTGGTTCAAGATTTTATAAAAAGCTCTTTAAGTTTTCTTTCAATGAAAAATATTCCAGAGTCCTAATTAGTTCCACACATTTCCCAGAAATTTATCACACTCAAACTGTTATAGATTTCTTTCCAGAATCAAGGTCTAACTTTGAAAAATCATAACTTTCAATATTCTGGTCCAAATGGCTTATATTACCTATCATATTAAAGCCTAGGATGTCTACTTTAATCCTGTAACAATTCATAACATTTGAACTAAGTTTGACTGATCAAAACATGTTGCAAGTTCTCTGCCTCCAGAAAACAAATTCAGGTAGATTTAAACATAAACTTGCAAAATCATCATAGATCATCATAAAACCTCTTTTAACATCATTGATGAACCCATGTCGTGTGAGTTCACAAAATAAAACTAGGTTTGAAAATGTAGTGTAGTAGCTCAACCTTGGTCATTCTTGTGAGGAGATTAATTTCCAAATTTCTAAATAGTAAAGTGATAAAAACCTTAAAGTTGTGAAAAATCATTTGAGGATTTGATTTTAAAACTATGAAGTAATCTAAGCTAAAAAAATATTTTTGTATTTTTTGGTTTTCAAAACAAAGAAGCAAAAGGAATTGAAATTAACACTAACAACAAGATAAATTCAATTAACTAATATAATGATAAAATGGGATTCCCTTGAGCTGAGGTTTCAGTCTTCCTTGCTTGCTAATGATTTGAATTCTATAGTGAGCCAAGAGGATGGAACTAAGCTATCAATAGCTCCATACTTGTAATAATCATTTAATTCATTCTATCGAAGCAATTACATGAATATCACCAAATAATTCAGACTCAAGGAGATGAATAATCAACATCCAATTCTAGCTTGCAATTACCATTACAAAAGTTCAAAGCATTCAGTTTAGTCATTTACAATCCACTTAACCAAGTTGAAATAAACAATTCAACCTACTCCTAATTTGAATCATATAAAGCTAAATTAATCAACTCCTAACTCAACCACCAAGTTTATTCACTTGGCATAGAACAATCTAGATCATAATCATATACTTTACCAAGCCATACAATTATGAAATAGGAAGAGAGCTTAAGGAATTCCATTGAAGTTTAAAAGCTCAAACCATTACCCAACTCAAGGAAATCACCAAAACTTTAGCTACTCATGGAGAAAGAGGAAGATGAAGCTTGATAAAAGAGGAAGAAATTGGCCACAGATATTGCAGTACCGAACAGCCCTTGCAATTCCTTCTTTATTTTCGCTACTCCCTCTTGCTCTTCACAGCCACAATACTCCTCTCTTTCATTATCTTCGGTCAACAATCCTTCCTCTCCCTCCTCTCCTTTTTATTTCCGCAGCCTCCCTCCTCTTCACAGCTGCAATGCCTTTTTTTATTTCTTTTCTATCGTGTCGCCCTCTTCTTTTCAACCACCTCTCTTCCTTTTTCACTTAACCATTTTGGTCCCTTTTCACACTCTAGCCCGCAGTCGGTCCAGCTTTTCATTTTGGTTCCCTTTTCTCTATTCTCAAAGCCACATGGTCTACTATTTCAGCCGTCCTTTTCCTTTGACATTCGGTGCTTCCTTTCTCCATAGCATCCTCCTTCCTTGCTTTATTCATTTCCCGTATACTCTCTTACGCCTTCTTTCCCTCTGGTCCACAATTTCGGCTCTTCCTATATGCTTCCTTTCTTCTTCATTCTTTTATTCGGTTCAGCCCTCTCTCAATTCATTCCTTCTTGTATCTTTGGTCCAACGGTTTCTCTTCACTTTTAATTCCAATTTTGGTCCACTTGCTTCTTTTATTCACTTCATTCCTTCTCAAATTAATTCAGCCAGTTTCTCTTCCAAACAATTCAGCGCCACTACTCTCTTTTTTATTCTTTAGGTTAAAAGTGAGTTGTACCTTGTTTGGATAAAAGATAAAAATTTGTTGTGAAAATAAATTCTGCACTTGAGATGTCCCACTTTTGTCCTTCATTAAGCTCCAAAATAACATCTTTTACCTTGACCACCAAGTTGTGCCACATCATCACCTACAAAGTTAAATTCACAAAGTAATATCTTTTGCTCACAATTAAAGAATAATGGGAATAAGAAATATTAATTAAGAATATAACAATTTAACCACTTTAATTCCCAAATTGTTCTTTCACTAAACTCTCACATTAACACTTGATTATGCCCAAAATATTCAATTAAGTCCCACAAAAGCCTAAGATTAATTAATAAAAATATATAAATATTGAGCTCTATCAATCATCTTTCCTAATTTGCCCTTGGTTTGTGTAAAAATTACCAAGATACTATTTGGTTGGATTTCAACCATCCAGTTTCTTTTCTCTTTCATCCATTCTTACTGATTGACCAAAATATGCCTTTGGTAAAGGAATAATTATCTTTAAAAATATCATCATTCATTTCCTTGAAATATTCTATTTAATTGCCATTTCAACACATGTTAAACTTTTGACATTTCCAACTTTATTTACTTGGCCAATATTGCTTCTTCCTTGATTAATTTGGACCAAGTGTTTAATTCCCTTGCTCCCTTCCTTGTTTGTATGTCCCACACATAAGAACAAGGAAAAATATGGGCTGTGAGTTTAATTTAGCCAAATGACTATTTTACCCATACATTTTATGTCATTACCTTGTTAATTTTATACCTTGTCTAAAAGCTAACAAAATTTTCATCAAACTTTAAAAATCCATATCTTTATTTATAAATATCCAATTGCAATGGTTAAGTTCAAAAATGCATAACTCTTTGTGTACAAGTCCAAATAACTTATATGACCTATCAAATTAAAGCTTGATAAGTTTATTTTTATTCTAAAAAAATTTCACATTTATTGGACATCATTTGATTTTCCAAAACCATCACACAACCGGATTGCCATGTAGGAAAACACACCGGTAGCGAATCCACATTTTACAATTTGTGTTCCGAACATAATCATGTTGTGTGTAATCACTATTTGACCATTCCAAATGTGCTAAAATTCACCATGTATTCCCTTTAATGCAACAAAAGTGCAAGGAATTTTACGGAATAAAATTTAGGATGTTATATTTCTCCTCCCATTCAATAAATTTCATCCTCAAAATTTGAACGTCTACAACTTGAGAATTTTTCTAGACATTGAGCCTATCCTTCTTATGAGCAAGCTCAATAAGCATACGACACAAGTCATTATTCAATTTATTTCTTTCTTATGCAAGCTCACCAAGCATGTAACACAATCATCATATTCTTAGATCTCTAATATTATGCAGCATTTTCTCATTCAACATTTGTTTTCAACAATCAATATGCAATATAAACAACTAGCATATAAGATTGTCTTAGCCCTCAATCCTTGGATCACTGCCTTTCAAATTCCTAAGTTCATCTACCAGCCTAAGGACACACTGGTCTACCAGGTCTTAGAGCCTCTGGACACACTGCTCTATTCCAACATAACTGGCATATAAGATCTTATAGGCTAGGGATGCTACCCCATGCAATCTTGCATGTCTAGTCTTATAGTCCAGGGAATCACCCCTATGCTTACAAGTACCTTGGTGTTTACTGCCTCGAGCCTTTGCTTGTTACCATTCTTAAAAACATAACATTTTGTCGCCCTAAGGACATACATGTCCATAAGGTCTTATGGCCTAAGCACATACAATTCATTATCTTTGTTGAATACATATTGAGACTAACAACCTTAGGACATACAACCCATTAGGTGTTACTGCCTAGTACAAACATGTATATTAGGGCTTACTACCAATATGAGTGGGTATTTGATTCTGGGAGGCTATAGTGTGGAAAGTATTCACTACCATTTTGCCCTACATCCCAATCTCTATTTACATGTGTCACCATGAACTAGATAGGTTGTATGACTATTGACCATGTAGGTTGTGCCCTATAAACCAGCCTGCTTTAATTTAGTATACACCACATAGGGTGTAATACTGTTAACCACTCGGGTTGTTTCACTATTCACTACATAGGGTGTAATACTATTGGCCACATTGCCTCATTACTCAGGGTAAATCACTATATGCCATATAGGCTTTGTCACTGTAGACCATATGGATCTAATCAAGATCTGGGATGATTAATATTGGTATGACTAGTAACTGCACCTGTTGTCCTTGAAAGTTACACATAAGTTCACAATAGTTCTGTTGCCCACTCTAATATTTTATACTTTCAAATACAATATAAGTAGGGTTGTACTATCTACCCACACTTTTCTTCCTTCCTCAGTTGGGTCCCACTTGACCTCCGTAGTAACACACAATATTCATAGAGAATGCGATAATACATATGCCATGCACCAAAGAATGCAATAGAATAATAACACTATAAAATTCATAATCATCAAAATGTGCATATATGTTCAGGGCCAACTGCTATTAGAACCCCTACTTGTCTGTACCTCTATTGGGCTAAAGACCACAGACTAGGCAATGTACCCTCTTGGTACTATGTATCATAACTATATCACAATGAGAATGTGCACATGTGGTCACGCCCAACTATTGTTAGAACCCTGCCGATCCGTACCTCAGATGGGCTTACAACCATAGATTGGGCAATGTACCTTATTATTACTATATCTCATAATTGGATCTTTTTTGAGGCCGTTGGGGTACTCATGCTTTTCCGAATGAATGGCACTTGTTTGTTTCCCGTCCTAGTTAGAGAGTGCATTATACATATCATAGAAGATGACATACAAATCATATAGATAATCACATAGTATAGGAAAGAAATTGTCACTACATTAGCCTTTCCTGGATGATATTAAATTTCTAATCTTCCCCTAATCTGTGTTTTGCTTTTGCTGCACCTCTCATAGTTGATTACTATGACCATTGATCTTTGTTTGATATTTTGTTAACATACCAAAGATTTGCTATATTTGCTCAGGTATAGCTTCTGCACCCTGCCTAGTTGATGCGTGCTTTTGTCGGTAAAGTAATTAATTAATACCTAGGACAACCTACTAATGCAATATAGTGGCAACCTAGGTCATTTTCCTAAGAAGCAATATATGGGTTTTCTCTAGAATTGAATTTATGTGACAAAAGATGCAATGGAATGGACCTAACTAGAATGCAAGACACTATTACCTAAATGCAAAATGGAAATGACTCTAAAAGCTATATGAGAATGAAACTAACCTAAATAATGCAAATCCAATTTTTGGGGGTTTTATGAAAGAGGAATTAAAATCCTAAGCAAAAGACTAGTGAAATGCAAGACAAATAAACAAACATTAAATTCAGTTATGATGATGAAGGGGAGAACTTAGGATTTACATAGATATGGCTTTCTTAGCCATTCTATTTATTAGACCAAAATGGTTGTTGAAATATTGGAATTAATAAATTTAATCACCTAATTGAAACATAGGAAACCCTTAACCTCAATAACACCTAATCCACTAGAAAACTTATAATGGAAAAAACTGTGGTTAATTAAATCCATTAGAAACCAATCACAATTGTTTAAGATAGTTTTGGAAATTTTGTTCACATTTGCCTAATTAAACAATTCAACAATTAATCACCCTAATTAAACAATCAAGAGATTAAACCCAAATTGACAATTAAATTAATAATGAAAGCTTAGTTAATAATCTAATTGACAATCAAAGGGTTTGCAAACAAAAATCCCAACAATCATTTAAGAACAAATCAAATCCAATATATCAATTCAATCCAAATCAACGATATGTCTACAATCTAAAACTAGATTATTCTCAATTAGTATAACCCAAAATCATTTAAAACTAAACAATCTCAAGCCTTGAAATAAATTGATAAAAGGAAAATACTCCCTTATGGTCTTCAAGGGTATGGTCTTAGGCTCTAGCATCCTCCATGCTCCTCCCAAAGCTCGTCGCAAATATGATGATTATACCAACAAAATCACCACTCTGTATGTGTGAAGGAGAATGAAGGGAATTGTTATATGGATGGTGGGGTTCATGACTAGTTAAAGGGATAGGAATTGATGACGCTTTTCTTGTAGGTGACATCAGAATTAATTATGGAAGAACTTCCAGCATCAGTCCAGCGGCTGCCTCTATGTCTCTTTGTTCACTCTCTGGCCGTCCGCCCCTCCGTCCTTTCTTCAGATTCAGTGAGTATATATATTTATATTGGGCAGTGGCTAGGTTAATTAATAAGATAAGGAGAGAGTTTTAGGCTCTAACTTGAGCCCATTAACATTTAAGGAACCCAATAAAATCCAGTCATTGGATTCTCTTTTAGCTTCCAAGAGAAATTCTACACCGTAAGATCTTCTAATATGCTTTTATTTGCCCTGTAAAAATTAAATAAAATTGTGATCTATAGTATAATTGAAAATATTATCCAATCATAAGATAACAATTAAGATATTAACAATTTAAGCCCAATAATATCATAATCAATTCAAATTTATATTATTTACTAAAATTGGCTAACTAATCCAAATATTATCTAATAAATCCAAATTAGCCTAAAATAGTCCCCAAAATACATGAATAAGGCAGGATAAAATATATTAAATTTGGGATTTATCACTAGCACCTATACCTTTTAATCTAATCATCTTTATGTTTCACTATATGGAAATAAGAAGAGGTAAATGTCTCACATTCACAAGGGCATATATGTAATTTCAAAAATTTTTGGGTACATAGATAGGCCTGAAATAACATATTATAGATATTTACAGTTGTTAGGGAAAGCTTGAAACAACATATAGCCTTTGAACTACTATACAACATGTGCATGCTCATTTTCATAACATGTCACCACATATACATGTGACTACTCAGGGGGTCACCCATCTCGAGATTTCCCTCGGTTAAGCATTCTTAAAATTTGTATACCCGTGTTAAAATATAGATACCGGCTCTAACTGCTTTTGACTTATGGTACCTCGTACTACCCTTGTCTCAAAAATCATGCCCAGTGTCTTCGGGCATCAAAATATCATATATGGATTGCATATCAGTGTCGATACAGGCACTCGGTCACATAATTTATGATATGCTCCCTGAAGTCTACCAAGCCATCATTTAAACCTTGCTCTATAATCTCATTTTTCCCTAGGACCCCTAAATGTAGTATCCAGGAAGACATGCATTACTGTACGGATCCAAATGTCATATGGGTCTCTAAATCTGGAAGACCCTACTCATACTATATTGGAATTAGATTGTCTGAGTACCCTGTATATTAACCTATCGGGGTGTCGTGCTTTCAGACAACCCATAGATATATAGTCCAAACATCCTCTTTGGGCTCCTAATCTACAACCATATCTCACTATGTCTTATCTGTCTGTGGCTTATCTATTTGACATTGATTAGCTTACTGGTGATTCTGTTCTATGTTGAGGCCCATACTCTAGCCTTACTAAGACCTACTCCCTCAGTGTCTGTGATATCCTTATACCGCCCTTAGACTGGTGTTATGATACTGGCTGCCCTCGGTTATTCACTGTTTCTTTAGGGTTGGTTTACATAAATACTCCCTTTTTGTGTATATGTCTTGTCACTGTATAATCAAGACTATATCAATATACTATCTTATTGCCATAATAGCTCAGTATCTGATACCAAAAGTTTATAGCTTCGGCTCTTCACAAAGCTTAATTGCTAGTCAACCCCTCCGGGGGACTACATAAGGTACCTCAACTGCTAGTTTTAGGCCCTGCCTCTCAACCAAGGATTGACGCATCACATAGGTGCCCATCCACCTGGTCATCGTCACCAGCCAAGGCAATAATAGGTGGCTAGCCTCTACACCGTGTCGGGGTAAGAGCAAATGCTTCATCTTACTCTCACGTAGTGAGAACCACCGATCATAGTGGTGAATTCCAACCATTTTTATAACTAGTTGTGATACAAAAAATGTCAACACCCTTATTTATTTCAATGTTAACCAAAGTAGTAAGACACAATTCGGTGGGCACACAAAAATAGCATAAAAATATTGATAAGAAGTGCTTGATTATAGGAATTGCCCATAAGGATTATATATAATAATTATAATTAATATTGCAGCATAGGGCTGCTAGGGTATCTAAATAGTTACAATGAAGCGCAGACATCTTTCTATCTTCGTTCCACTATTGCATTCCTTTTGGTAGTTCTTGTCTTTGTTCTCAGCAGACCTTCTGGTTTCACCTATCTAAATGATTGGTTAGGGAGGGTGAGATTTCGAGGAATCTCAACAGTAATCAATTACCATAACGTATGCAAGATATATACTATGTGTATGACATGCTAGCTTTAACTAGATGCATGCCCCAAATGACATTTCTGCATACTTCTGTTGGAAATTATGCCTAAGGGCCAATCATTATACTTTGAACATTATTATTTAATGAATTTCTCTATTTTGTTTTCATATTATTTACGTGTTAAATGTAATAACTATATCCTTGGATAAATCATAAAGATTGTCCTAAATGTCCCTGGTCGGTCATCTGTTAGATAGCACAGATGAAGTGAGATCAGTATGACTTTGATGAGGTATGGAGATACGAATCAAACTCTTAGGACCTTGTAAGAGTACAAGGTGTTGGACCGACCCACTATGAGATAGCTGCATGGATCAAGTCATAAGCTTATCTCATGTATAACCACATTACAATGCCTTTCAACCTGAGGTCATCATGAATTCCCACATGAGAGTTGCTAAGCTTTGAAATAGTAAAAAGTCACCTTTGACTGGGTGATGATAAAGGCTACGATTGGGCTTGGTGGTTTTTCATGCAAAGGAATATGAATAGTCAATATGGAATTTATCCCTCATATTAGTATATAGATATTACTAGGCCCCTTGATAAGTGAGTCTGAGAACTTTATGGCCATACTACGATAGAAAGGAGTTTCTATTTTTGTTGTCAGACTACTCATGAATTGAGAAAATAATGGTCAGGAACAAGAGGATTACATCATCCATGCCTTATCCTTGAGCAATATATCGTGTGACAAAAAGAGATGTGACATGGTTATATGACAGGTTTCATCGTTCTAACGATCCTTATATGAATTAGGTAGTCATAATGTCTTACTAAAGACTGCTTGCGACTTATGGGTTAGTACAATTATTGGCCTACTACCAACTTCATTTGGGCTTATAGGACTACACACAAGAATGGCCTAATGCAAGATAATGTTTACTTTAGGGTGGACAAATTTTATATTTATATATTATAACATAAAATTCATGAAAAGAAAATTAATAATATTACATATATGTATTTTTGAAATACATATATATATGATAATATTATTATATTGTGTTAGTTTTAAATTTAATTTTATTATATAAATTAAATTTAATAACTAACAAGATAGAGATATAATATCTCAGATTTAATTTATAAGGATAAATTAAATATATTGGCTCTCTATTCGGATTAAATAAATAGGTTGAATTAAAACTGTATGACAAATTTAATTAAATTGAATTTATTTAATTAGCTTATCAAGATAATTAAGGGTTAATTAATATCAAAATTAATCAAGATTAATTTTGAAATTTGAATACAGCCATCATAGGTTATAAAAATGTAGCAGAAAAACTCATGTGCGGATGAGAACTCAAAGTCGTGAGAAAAGCCTAGCAGACGCTGGAGGCACGAGCACGCAGTCCATGATAGAGTAGCATTTGTGTGGATACCGGTAGAGGGAGTTGATCAATGTGTTGGCTCTTAAAGATTGAAAAAGAAGATTGCACAAAAGGAAAGGTACGATTCTTCCTAACTCTGTTTAAACGCCATTGAAAAATCCTTGATTAGAATTGGAAAATTTTTTAAAATTATTCTGCTATGCCTACCAATCCTAACAGTGGTATCAGAGCTAGGTCAATTGTGCATTTAAATTGAGTTTATGTTCTTATACATGTGATATGTATGGGATATATACGTGGGTTTATAAGCAAACGTCTGAATATGTATCTAATCTAGATATGAAAAGGAATTGTTTTGAAAGATTTGATTTTGAAATTGGTTTTCTAATTTTCATTTTTGAAAGGAATATGTTCTATGTCAATTGTGCATTTTCGGATACTATTGTATGTATATGCGATCTAGTGGAATTGTTTTCATTATATGTAATATGTTTATGTTTCAATTTTGCCCCTGGTGTCACAATTTCAGCTTTAGGTTAGATCTCAAATTGGAATTCATCATTGTTGGTTTCGAATTAACTAAAGCTTGAGGTTGGTTGCAAGAACAACCTGGTCGAGTTTGGATCTCTAATCAGGTTTGAGGGATCCCAAAGTGTAAGGAAGATTATTCGAACCAAAAGTGTCCTGGGTCATTTTTCAAACTGGGTCGAAATCCTTTTGAATTAGACTAAAATAAATATTTTAAATCTAGTTTGGATTTCTAGTAGGACCACCAAGACTAATGTTCATAGAGTGATATTACCTAATCATGATATTTGTTGCTTTTCATATTATATGAACTCTTACTTGTTGTGCTTTATTCTTCATACTTGTTTGGGTATGGTGAACAACATGTATTTAGTTTTTACAAAGGGTTGTAATATTTAAATAGGCTTGCATGTCGTGCCTTCCTCTAAATACTCTCAATGTACATTCTCTTCTCATCTCACTCCCCTCATATGTTTAAACAAGATTTCTCTCAATGTATTTATTTTCTTATTTAGAGAAGTCCTCTAATTGGCTTAGGAGGATTTTAGGTTAGGTAATTCATGTTGTGTCACATTTAATTATGCTTTTGATTAGATAATTGCATGTATACTTTTGTGTTTATATGTATGAGATATGACCACGATTGCATTCATATAAACAAAACTAATTGATTGAGCCCTCCAGATCAAATCTTCAGTCAAAATGTTGTCAATTAATGAATACTTTTCAAAACCTAGATCGCTTAATTGTGGGAACTACCAAAGTGGATACATTTGAGTTATCTTGATGAGACAAGCGTGAGTAATGGTGCTATTCATAATATTCATTATTGTTTTGACTTAATCGAGATTAACAAAATAGTTTTGGATCTCAAGGCATTAGATAGGATTAAACATGCTAGATCATATGATAATTGAATACCATAAAGATCTAAGAGTTACATGTGATGTAATTGGTAAATAGGTTACCTACCTAAATAACTTGAATTTAAGCGTCCTACCAAAGCTGACTTAAGTTTAGGAAAAATATGGATCTTAGCCCACTAATTATTATATTGAGGGTTTTTAATTTAGTGGGAGATTACTAACTAAACTTTGCATATTTTATTATGGAATCATGTCCACTAGTAATATTGCTACACTATCGTTGCGATCTGTCCTTGAGAAGATAAACTCAATGGGATAAATTTTCTTGACTAGTTCAGGAACTTGAGAATTGTTCTCAAGTAGGAAAGAAAGGCTTATGTCCAAGATCATCCCATTCTGGAGGAGCCTGCAGCCAATGCTCCAAGTGCTCAGAGAGATGCTTACATGAAGCATAAGGATGACTCTGTGGATAAAGGTTTCCTGATGCTTGCCATAGTGATTCCAGAGCTCCAAAGAGATCTAGAACTTTTGGAGACTTATGAGATGATTTTCCATCTCAAGAGAATGTTCCAGCAATAGGCAAGGTGTAACCCCCTGCCTTTAACCACGTAATTATAATTCGATATCACATAATTAAATTGGTTTAGAGACCGTCGGATAGCTTAAACTCATTTCAAGTTCCTACACTATAGTAGGGTTTTCACCAAAAACTTTCAAAAACTCTTCTCTATCCTAGTCTCAATTTCAAAATTCGAATATAATTACCTGTGCAGTTAATTTACATTCACACATATCAGAGTGTATAACCAAATCCCCCGCAACTCCCAGGTTCTATACATATATAATCTGAGGGTTTAAAAGTCTCCACTAGGGGATTACATAACCAAAATCAAAAGTAATATTTACATCTCCAAAAATAAACAGTAATCCCAAGTCCAAAATAGTTAACCAACAGCCTAACAACACACTCTACAAGATCCTAGCCGCTCTTGGTAGTTCGCTTCTCCTTGGAGCCACTTGCCCTATATGAAATGTTAGTCAATGGAAAGAATGAGATTTAAAAGAATCTCTGTAGTAACAAATCACTCATACAGTGTATCAACACATAGCATATATGATCATGTTACGCAGCATCACAATGTATCTTGGCTTTCGCCATAAATAATAGCACTCATGGCTGTAAACTCTAAGCGTTAGCTTTCACTGTGATCTCAATGTATTCACAAAGTATTCACTAGGCATCAGCTTTCGCTGCGATCACAAAGCATCACAATGTCACAATGTCACAATGTATTCTCAATGCAAGGCAAACATACATACAATGTTTCACACAAAGTATAAGAGAGGAGTCACTACCTGGTTCTTTCCGAACGTGCTCTGGCACGGGTCGTTCACGAACAGGGCAAATATCAAATCCTACAATTCCAAATGCACCATTTAGACACTTCCATAGTGTTTCTTGAGGTTATATGAGTCTATAATGAAAATTTACAAAAATGCCCCCGGGGACCCGGCCTGGGCTTGCCGTACCCGGTCTGGTTGCACTTTTCCCAAAATTCTAATCTGGGCTATGCTAACATATTTCTGCCCAAGGAACCCATTTTTGGACTTGGAATTATCAAATTCAATGTAAAATTACAAATTTACCCTTGGCAGCCCTACCTCGAGGGTTTCAGGGGCGTTTTCGTAATTATGTTTTTTCGGCCTTTTCTGAAAAAGTGACCAACTGTAACCCCACCTAATTTTCGCTCCTGAACTCAATGGAACCATCAAATCATTGAAAATCCAACTCTAAGACCCATTTCTAGAGCTGGCCAAAATTTATGAGCTCTTCAGAGAAAATCGGGGTTTTACGATTTCGGCTCCGTAAACGCGTTCCTCTCTACTCCTAACCACTTTATTCACTATTACATTAGGTTATAACTACCATTTGAACCAAAATTGGGCAGCATAACCCTTAGGAAACTCAATTTCCAAAATTTAAAACCAATGGCAATCCGGCGAAATTTCATCGATTAAATTGCCCACAGCAGCCAGAATAAGCAATATACGAAAGTTTGGAAGTTACCTCAAGCTCCTACTAGCTTTTCCCAAATTTGGCTGAACCCTAGCCTCTTTGAAACACCAAATTTTGAGCTTCACAACCTTAAAGAATAAAGAGGAGTAGCTTAGAGTCGGAGTTATACGCGTTAGGAGCTAGATCGTCGGAGAAATCGGCTTACCTTGTGAGATTTCTTCCTCTTTTTCTCTCTTTTCTCCAAGCTCTCTCTCACGTCTTTTTTTTTCTGAAATGGGGTCGGGAATGGCTGATGAATATGGTGGAATTGCTTTTAATTCCATGTTGATGTCATCTTACAATATGATGATGTCATAATTTTTAATTTCCCATTTTCGGATTTTTCAGAAATTCTGGCAGATTTTCCGCCCTAACTTTGAAAAATCATAACTAATTCTAGAAAAATCAAAATGAGGTGATCCCAAAGCCAAATGAAAGATATTTAACTCCTCTTTATAGGAAAAATATGAGCCATTACCAGAAATAACCACAAAATTCCAGAATTACACAAATTTCATCATTGCCCCAAAACAGAGTCCATTTTTGACCTCAAACTTTGGACAGTCATATCTCCCATTTACCAAAACGAAATGGCACAAATTATATGTCAATTTTAAATCTTGGAAGGTGAAATTTAAGACTGGAAAGTTTCATAATTTTCTGACATCATTTGCATAATCAAAACATCCACACGAGAAGACTGCCCAGAATAGAGTTTCACTGGACAGAATTTCAGATTTTGCATCTTTACTTCCAATGGTTCCATTTTCATACCAAACATCATTCCCACATAAATTTTCACAAGGAATCCATTGGAATCATTAAAATATCCAAATTCCCATTACACATTCTCTAAAAGTGTTTATTCAACAATAATTACATCCACTTTTGAAGTCATTAGCCCTTAATCACTTTTTGGGATATTACACAAGGCAAGAAAGGTATGAGACTACAAAGGTCTTACATTCCTCCAAGATGGCTAAAGGTACATCAGTTAGTGCTTTGTGTTAAAGATGAGGGCTATATTGACCACCTTGAGAGGGTTGATTTCCCATGAGCCAAGAGTTAGCTATGGATTTGATCATTAACTCACTTTTAGAGAGTTATGACTAGTTTGTTATGAGCTACAATATGAACAACATAGAGAAATCAATTTCTGAGCTACATGGGATGCTTAAAACTGTTGAGTAAAGCATTAAGAAAAAGCCCAGTACTATTTTGAGGGTTTAGAAAGGAAAGGGTATGAAAAAGAAAGGGAAGGGAAAATGGAAGGGTCATTAGAAGAGGAATTGCAAACTCTACCTGAAGATCTGAAAAAAAAAGAAGGATAATGACACTATCGCTTTAAGTATTTATGTTAAGTATTAGATACTATATGTGGTTCTCACATTTGTACAAATGTGCAGGGTCTCAAGGATAGTAGAAAGCTAAAGAAGGCCGAGGTGGGCCTATAAGTTGGAAACAGAGTAAGAGTTGGTACTTTAGCTGTAGGCACCTTTGAATTAGTTTTTTCTGGTGGGCTTTTGTTAGTTTTGAATAATTGCTATTATGTTCTTGCTTTGAGTAGTAACATTGTTTCTTTTTCTTATTTGGATAAGGAAGGTTATACTTCCATTGCTGGGAATGGTAAATGATCTGTTAGATCCTAAGTTTTGATGATAACAAAAGGTAATTGTATACAAAACATGGTTTTATAATTTTAAAGAATGTTTACAAAGTTAACAAATGCATATGGCAAAGTTTTGTAATGTTTGTTGTCAGATTTAACTGATGCACTCGAGCAACAGAGCTAGCACTCGAGCATGGAGCTCTTTTGCACTCGAGCAGATGTGAGTGTTAGATAGAAAGTGTTTGGATGCCTAAGAGCAAACTACTGTCATTTTTACTGATGCACTCGAGCACTGGAGATAGCACTCAAGCAAGAGACTCTTCATCACTCGAGCACATGCAAGTGAGGGATTGCAAGTGTTTGGCTGAGAGCAATTCCTATTATCCTTATTGATGTACTCGAGCATTATAACCAACACTCGAGCATGAAGCTGGTTTGCTCTCGAGCACTAGCGAGTGAGGGCATGCAAGTGTTTGGTAGAGAGTCATGAAGGTCAGAGAAGCATAAGTATACCCGAGTGAGACTTCATATGCCCGAGTGACACATCAGCACTCGCAAGTGAGAAATCTAACTCTCTCAAATTCTGATGCAAGTGCTGATAACAAGAGTATATTACATGAGAATATTCTAGTGAGGGTCCACATCACCTGCAAGTGCAAAATCACACCCTTGCTAAAATGGTATGGGAGTGTTGTCCAGAGATGGGTCTCTTAGAGAAATAAACAAGGACACTCGAGCAGAAGGAGTTGTGCTCGAGTAAGGCCCCACATCACTCGCGAGTGAGAAAATGAACTCTCTGAAATCCTGTGGAAGTGCAAGTATAAAACTGAAGAACAAGGAGAAAATTTGTGAGTTCACTCGAGTGAGCTAATCCATGCTTGAGTGATACTCTGCCAGAAGACAAAATGCACCAGTCTTACAGCATTCAATCCGAATTTGGTTTAATGATATTTATTTATCTTATCATCACATATTATTATTTCACATCATTTTGAATGTA
Organism: Inga laurina; assembly: GCA_963855925.1. Taxonomy (NCBI): domain Eukaryota; kingdom Viridiplantae; phylum Streptophyta; class Magnoliopsida; order Fabales; family Fabaceae; genus Inga; species Inga laurina. The sequence continues at coordinate 45,453,786 of OY979708.1, forward strand.
TTATAAATGTGATACAGGAGGATGAACGTTTGAAATAAACAGACGGGAAGGAAGTCAAACAACAGCAGACAACATCATTACAAGCAGGTACCTACCACGTTCAAAGATTTCAAACGTATGCATGCCATTCCTTAGTATCATGCCCCGCTCCACAATGATCATTATTCAAACGGGAAAAATCAAACATATATAAATATAGAGTTCTAGAGATCGTCAAAGACAACGAAGCACAAGAATTCACAAGCAAATTCACGAGTCTCTGTTATTCATATTTTCTCTATATTCATATTGCTCTTCAGTGTTTATCATACTCGCTCTATAAGAGATTCTATATACATTTCAAATTCTATTTTCATTTGATCTCAAGGTATTGGGACCTTGAGAGGGTAGATATCCTTACGAGAGAAGAAGTTGAGAAAATTCCTAGCAAAACCTTCCACTCATAAGACTTATAAGATACAAGCAGTAGAGAACGTTGCTGCTCGTAAGACTTATAGTGGTGCAAGTAGGAGAGAACGTTGCTGCTCATAAGGTTTGTATACGTAAGCAAGTGAGAAAGGTCATAGGTTGTTTTTCTGCACGTAAGACTTGTCATAAGGGGGAGAGAAATTTCTTAGTGAGAGAATATTTCTGCTCGTAGTCTATTTGAGGACAATTGTTGTTTTGTGGCATTCTGAGAGGCCATTGAATCTTGGAAGCATAGTGAAAATCTCAGTAGGTCTTGATCTCTAAGGACTGGACATAGGCCTAGTTTTTAGGCCAAACTAGTATAACTCTCTGTGTCCTAATCTTCTCAACTCTACTCTATCTACAACTACTTTTATATCACCATATCAAGCGAAAAATTTATCACTTCACCCAATTCACCCCCCTCTTGGGTGAAGCTTGCCTCTTTCATGTTCTATTTATCATAATGACATTTTCTATGCTGATAGTGATTTGCATGTTAGTCATTATATATTAAATTTGGAACATTCTAATAATGAGAATATCTATAACGTAACTACTAAAAGGATAAAATCAAACAATTTGAATCTGACCTACCTATGGCATTATTGTCTAGGCCATATTAATAAGGAACACATTTTTGAACTCCATCAAGATGCATTTCTTAACTCATTTGATTTTGAATCACATGATACATGCAAATCTTGCTTATTTGGAAAGATGACAAAGGCACCTTTTATAGGGCATAGTGAGAGGGCCATTGATTTGTTGGACCTCATACATACAGATGTATGTAGACCATTAATGTAGCTGTTAGAGGAGGTTATATGTACTTCATTACATTTATAGATGACTTTACTAGATATGGCTATATCTATCTAATGAAACAAAAATCTGAATCTTTTGAAATGTTCAAAATGTTCCAAAATAAAGTACAAACCTAATTTGGCAAAATGATTAAATCACTTCAATCTGATCAAGGTGGTGAATATTTGAGCCAAGACTTCATTGACCATCTTAGGAGTATGGGGATAATCTCACAATTGACTTTACTAGGAACACTGTAATGGAATGGTGTTTCTGAATGAAGGATTCAAACACTATTAGATATGGTTCACTCTATGTTGAGTCACACATATCTTCCACTGTCCATTTAGGGCCATATCCTAGAGATTACCGCGTTCACACTAAAACATGATCCATCTAAGGCAATTAAAAAGACATCATATGAGATATAGACTGGGAAGAAACCTAGTTTGTCTTTTCTCAATATTTGGGGATGTGAGGTATGTGTTAAGCAACAAGCCTTAGATAAATAGTGCCAAAATCCTCAAAGTGCCTTTTCATGGGGTATCCTAAGGAAACGAAATGATACTATATATATAATCCTACTAATAATAAAGTGTTTGTTATTCAAAATGATAAGTTTTTAGAAAGAGAGTTTATCTCTAAAAGAACCAATAGGAGCAAGGTATATCTCAAAGAAGTTCAAGAGTCACAAGATAGTATAGAACCATAGATGGAAAACAGAGACGACTTACAACAAGTTGCTGAGCCTCCTCAAGTAACACAAGGTCTATGAAGATCTGATAGGACACGATATTTGCCTAAGAGATGTGGATTTCTCATTACTGAAAATCTTGATATGTTGCTCATTGAGCAAAATGAGCCAACCACCTATTGAGAAGTCAATGTGGGATCAAACTCCAAGAAATAGCTAAATGCCATGAAATATAAAATACAATCCATGTATGACAATCAGGTATAGACCTTAGTCAATCTACCTGAAGGTATAAAAACCATCTAGTAGGAATGGGTTTCCAAGGAGAAAACTGACATAGATAGTAATGTAAATGTCTTCAAGGCACAACTGGTTGCAAAAGGATTCACTTAAACTCATGGTGTAGACTACGATGAAACCTTTTCCCCAATTGCAATGTCCAAATCAATTAGAATCCTTCTTGCCATTGTAGCATATTATGACTATGCAATATGGCAAATAGATGTCAAAATAGCCTTCCTTAATAGAAAGCTGCTTGAGGATGAGTATATGACATAACCTGAAGATTTTGTGCATCTAGAGGACTCTAGTAAAGTTTGCAAGCTTTAAAGATCCATTTATAGATTGAAGCAAGCATCCCACAACTAGATTTATCATTTTGACAGAGTAGTCAAAGATTTTGGATTCATGCAAAACATTGATGAATCTTGTGTTTACAAGAAGGCTAATAGGAGCACAATTGTATTTCTAATGCTTTATGTAGATGACATCCTACTCATTGGGAATGACATTCCTACCTTGCAGAGTATCAAGAATTAGTTAGGAAAGTCTTTCTCAATGAAAGACTTAGGTCAAGCAACATATATCCTAGGGATTAAGATCTATAGAGATAAATCCAAGAGATAAATAGGCTTAATTCAGAACAAATACATAGATAAGATATTGTATAGGTTTAGTATGCAAGATTCAAAAAGGCATTATATGCCCATGTCTCATGGCATCCATCTTAGCAAGGATTTATGTCTTAGTACACCTAATCAGCGAGATCACATGAGTAAGGTTCCATATGCCTCAGCCTTTGGATATATCATGTATGTCATGTTATGTACTGGATTGGATGTTTCAGTTGCCTTAAGTATGATTAGTAGATATCAATAGGATCCTGGTGAGGGTCATTGGACTACTATCAATAATATCTTAAAGTACTTAAGAAGGACTATGGACTTATTCTTAGTATATGGTAGATTGGATGATAAACTCTGTGTAACTAGCTATACAAATGCAAGTTTCCAAACTAACTACTGGATATGTATTCCTCCTGAATAGTGTACTAGTAGCTGGAAGAGCTCCAAGCATAGCACTATCACAAATTCTATAATAGAGGCGAGTATATAGAATCATCTGAAGTAGCTAAGGAAGCCATTTGGATCAAAAAGTTCATTACTTAACTAGGGGTGGTGCTACTCTCTCAAATCCAATAGATTTGTTCTGTGTCAATATTGATGCCATTGAACAGGAGCCTAGGTCACATCAAAGGACCAAGCATATACTCAAGCGATTTCAACTTTTTAGAGAAATCAATGATAGAGGTGATATAAAAATATGCAAACTAGCAGGAGAAGACAATATTGGAAATTGTGTCCTAAGGGACAATCTTTATACTTTGAACATTATTTTAATGAAATTTCTCCATTATGTTATCATATTATTTGCATGTTAACTGTGATAATTGTATCCTTGGATAATTCTTAAAGATTGTCCTAAAATGTCCCTAGTCAGTCATCTATACGGGAGTAGAGATGAAACAAGATCAATATGACTTTGATAAGATATGGAGATATGAATCAAAGTCTTAGGCACTTGTAAGAGTACAAGGTGCTGGACCGACCCACTTTGAGAAAGCTACATGGATTAAGTCATAAGCTTTTCTCTTGTATAACCATGTCACAATGACCTAAGGTCATCATGAATTCCTACATGATAGTTGCTAAGCTTTGAACTAGTCAAAAGTCTCTTTTGACCAGGTGATGATAAAGGCTATGATCGGGCATAGTGGTTTTTCATGCAGAGGAATATGAATGATCAAGATGGAATTTGTCCCTCACATTAGTAAAGAGATATTACTAGGCCCTCGATCAGTGAGTATGAGAAATGTATGGCCATACTATGATGGAAAGGAGTTTCCATCTCTATTATCAGACTACTCAGGAATCGAGAAAGTAATGGTCAGGAACAAGAGGATCACATTATCTATGCCTTATCCTTGATCGATATATTGTGTGACAAAAGGGACGTGACATGGTTGTATGACAGGTTGCATCGTGATAATGATCCTCATATGAATTGGGTAGTCGTAATGTCTTGCTAGAGGCCGCTTGCGACTTTTGGGTTAGTATAGTTACTGGCCCACAACCAACTTCATATGGGCCTACAGGGTCGCACACAAGAATGGCCCAACACGAGATAATGTTTAATTTAGGGTGGACGAATTTTATATTTATATATATATATAAAATATAAAATATAAAATTCATTAATAATATTATATAGATATATATTTTCGAAATATATATATCTTATATATATATGTGTATATATATTATATGATACTATTATATTGTGTTAGTTTTAAATTTAATTTATTAAGATATATTAAATTTAATAACTAACATGATAGAGATATAGTATCTCAGATTTAATTTATGAAGATAAATTAAATCTAATAGCTCTTTATTTGGATTAAATAAATAGGTTAAATTAAAACTGTTGGACAGATTTAATTTAAACTGAATTTATTTAATTAGCTCATCAAGATAATGAATAGTTAATTAATTTCAAAATTAATGATGATTAATTTTGAAATTTGAAAATAGCCCTCATAGGTTATAAACTTGATAGAGCAAATATATTGATATGCACATAAGAATTGAGAGCCGCAAGTGAAACCCTAGGAGACATTAGAGGCGCTAGCACGCAGTCTCAGTTGGAGAGCATTCGTGTGGATACCGGTAGAGGGAACAGACCTGACGTGTTGGCTCCTAGAGATCGTGAAAACCCTGAATCATAAAAGGTATGAATCCTTCCAACTTGGTTTAAACGCCGTTGATAGATATCGGTGAAAAATTTTAAAATTCTTCCGCTGTGCCTGCCGATCCTAACATACAATATTGCTGATCCTCTTACCTAGCCGCTGGCAAGGGCAAAGCATGATCATCATGTTAGGACAATGGGAATTAGGAAAATTGATGATTGTACCAAGTGCAAGTAGGAGGATGTTGAAGTGCCTTCACCGCCATTATACCTAGTGCAAATGGGAGGATGTTGAAATTCCTTTACAGCCCTTACATATTCAATTTGTTTTGCACTCACATATTTTGCCTGTTTGATACTTGGAGGACACACAGTTCAATACTGTATTGATTGTCCATTAGGTCTTCCTGCCTATCTGATCCGTATTCATATGGTTCATGTTGCAAATATATCTGTCTGTTAGTGTTCAAGATTAAGTGCCTGTTTATCCTTACTGGCCTTACTGTGTATACTGTTCAATATAACACAACAGTCTGTAAGGTCTTACTGTCCAGGGACACAGCCCCATGCAACCATGCAACCATTCACATAAGGTCTTATTGTCTCTGTCACTATATAAGCAAGCTCATATCAGTATACTATCCTGTTGCTAGAACCACATGCTCTGATACAAAAAATGTCAACCCCTTAATCATTTCAACTTTTCTTTATCCTTTTCACTTGGCTCAATTTATATCTAAATGATCGTTTGCCTTTCCTTTACTATGTTGGACATAAGGTTGGCCTTTAGAAGAGATTAATAACCTTTAAAATATCTCCTTCCACCTCCTTACAATATTTAATATTTAATATTTAATTGCAATTATCACATGCTTACTTTTTGACTTTTCCTCACCATTTTCACTTGACTACAAATACTTCCTCCTTGCTTTCTTCAAGTTGACGTAAATGTGGCTCTTTAAGAGATTAAAGAGCTTCTTGAATTGTCATCATTCACCTCCTTGAAATATATTATTTAATTGCAATTTTACACATGTTTCACTTTGTCTTTTCTTCTTCTGTTTATACTTGGCTAAAAATGCTCAAACTTTTGCATGATTTGGACTAAGTATTTATTTACAATTTTGCTTCTCTTGTTGGACGTCATATGCATCAAGAAAAGGGAAAAATATATCTATTTTCTTTATGGTCAAAGGACTATATTACCCTTACATTTTTGAAATTAAATTGGGCTTTCTTCTTTCCCTTTGTGTTTGGCCAAAAATCACTATTAATTGGGCCCAAAAATTATGTTCTTCCATTATCCTATTTTAGGCTACAAAAATTGGCTTTTATGAAGACACAAATTAAATTTTATATCTTATTGTGGCCCAAATTCGTAGAGCCACTAATTGCACTATTTTGTCATGTTAAGTATGCCAAACCTCACTATATTATTCCCTTTAATATAAGGAGTTTTGGTGAATAAAATTTGGGATGTTACATCTAGGGCAATGAGAAGTCAAGAAAGAAAAGATTGGAAAAATTTCCAAGAAGCTAGAATGTTTGGAAGAAAAGGGGATAAGAAGGGGACATAAGTCCAAAGGTAGCGAACTTACCTTACTTGCATATATTTGATATTTATGCTTGTATAGTGATGTATGTGATTGCTTTACTTGATTGTGTAGAGCATGGTTGAATGATGATTCTCTATTTCTGTTTATGCTATGACCATGAGTATAGTATGTGAAGCATTGAGCATACAGAAATGTCATTATGTGGCATGCATCTAGTTAAGGCTAACATGTCATACAAATAGCATATATCTTGCATGCATTATGCATTATGGTAAATATTTACTACTGATATTTCCCTGAATCTCACCCTTCCTAACCGACCATTAGACAGGTGAAGATAAGAGGTGTGCTGAGAATAGAGAAGAGTACTGTACGAGAGGAATGCGGTGGTGGAACGAAGACGGGAAGATGTTTGTGTTTCATTGTAATAGGTTTGGGTACCTTGGTAGCCTTATATGGCTACATTATTTGTATTTGTGTGTACATGGAAATTGTAATTGAGTAGAGTACTGAGCTAAAAGATTCACTCTAATAATTAATCATGGTTTCCGTTAAGAATATATGACTTCTTCATGCGTATTAAAGGGGTACAACAAGAAGGGTGTTGTAATGCCCCAACTTGTGATTAAGGGCTAACTATGATCTTAAGGATGTAATTGTTGCTAAGCTCATTGTGAATGTGTGGTAAGCAATGTTTAAGCTTATATTCATGTTTAATGGTGATTTGGTAAAGGTTATGATAATCAGGGGCAAAATTGAAAATTCATTTACCAATTGGTCAGTTACCGAAGAGGAAAATCATTGGTAAATTGTAGATCAATGGTTGGGATTACATATCAAGAGATTATGAGAGGATGATCCAATGCTTGCATGAACATGGAAGGAGTTGGGAGGAAGAACAAGATCTTGACACTTGGCTTCATGTGAACCATAGAGTAAGGTCAAAGTGTCAAAATTTGCTTTTCTCTTCTCTCTCTCATTTAGGACGCCTAATAACCAATTGAAGGGCCAAATTAGATCATCATCTTCACCAACTCATCTCATCTCTCCTCTCCTCCATTTTCGTTTAGCTATAGAAGGAAAGAGAAAGAAAAAAAACCTAAGGTTAGTGCTCCAAATGACCATGAATGCTCAAATACTCTTTATTAACATTGTTCTAGGTGTTGAGAGCATTATTCCTATGGTTTTAGATTTTTGATTAGTGGTGATTGAAAGCTTGAGAAAATTTGGAAGTGGTGAAATTCAAGAATTAGTCTTGGGAAGAAGTTAAGGTAAGCCTTTGGAACCTTTTGACATATTTATTGTGGTCATTGGTTTAGCTTTGAGGATTTTGAATTTTTTCCTTGATTTTGGCTTAATTTCAAAATGTGTGTATTGGTTAGTGTTTAGTGTGAAATTGGTGTCATAGTGTGTCCTTGAGCATTTGAAATTGATTTGGAATGTTGGTTTGGATTGGTTTGCAATATGGTGGTTTGATTGAGTTCTTGGTAAGACATGTGGTGGTCATTGTGTAACATGCCAATGGAGGTTGAATTGGGTTGTTTTGATGATTTCAATGGATTCCTTGTGCAAATTTATGTGGGAGTGGTATTTGATATGAATTTGGGAACCATTGGAAGCATTGGTGCAAAATTGAAACGTGGTCCATTGAAAGTTTATTCTGGGCAGTCAAGTTGTCTGGATGTTTTGAATAGGCAAATGGTGTCTAAAAATTCTGAAACTTTCCAGATTTAAAGTTCACATTCCAAGCTTCAAAATGAACATACATTTTGTGTCATTTCGTTTTTTGAGCTAAGAGCAATGACTGTCCAAAGTTTGGGATTAAAACTGGAATTTGTTTTGGAGTGGTGGTGACTTTCGTGTAATTTTGTACTTCTGTGGTGATTTCCAGTAATGGCCAATATTTTTCCTAGGAAGAGGACTTAAATATCTTTCATTTGGATTTTGAATCGCCTCATTTTGATTTTTCTAGAATTAGTTATGATTTTTCAAAGTTCCCTGGCTACAGCCAGAAATTCTTGACTGCAGCGTAAAACTTTCTGTGCACTTTTTGGCCGCAGCCAGAAATTTTTGGCTGCAGTGCAAAACTTTCTGTGCAAGTTTTGGCCACAGCCAGAGAATTCTTGGCTGCAGCCAAAACCCTATTTTCAGCATTTTGTGACTTTGCAAAGTAATTTCCAATCCTTTTAGGTTCTCTTTGAGCTTGTTATAACCATTTAAGGGACTCATATAGAACCTATTTTATGTGTTTGAAAGTAAGAATTGGGGGTAGGAAATTACTTCACCATTCTTGATTTTGTTTATAGGCTTTGACATTTGTCGTACCCGTGAGCTCACTGTGCCAAAGGACGTCAGGAAAGAACAAGGTAGTGACTCTTTCTCTTATACCATATGTGATGCATTGTATGTGTGTCATATCATTGATTTGAGATGAATTCGAATGCTGCAATATCTGTGGAATTGTGTAAGCACTGCTATACCCATAGTCCCTGAGTCGCTAACAACAGTTCGGGTAAGAGCTGTGAGCCTTCCCGACGGTAAAAAGGGATGAGGTTAGGGTGTGATATTGTGATTATGTGAGCCATAAGGCTATTCGTATGCACTGCCATACCAATAGTCCCTGAGTAGCTAATAACGGTTCGGGTTTGGACAGTGTGCCTTCCAGGCGGTAAAAGGGGATGAGGGTGGAGTGTAATTTATGCTGTTGTTCCTGTGTAATGATTTGCTTGCATGCTATTTAATTATGTGTGGTATGAATGATTGTTACTACTGGGATTCTCTTGAATCTCATTCTTTCCGATGACTGACATTTCAAACAGGGCAAGTGGCTCCAAGGGGAAGCAGACTACTAGAAGCGGTTAGAACCCTGTAAGGACATTTGTTTTAGATATGTTGGTTACTCATTTTGGGCAGGGTTTCTATAAATTATTTTTGGGTTGTAATTATTAGTTGGATACAGTTGTGTAATCCCCTAAATGGGAATTATAACCCTTTAGTGAATGAATGGAACCAGGGGGTTGCCGGGATTTTTGTTATATACTCTGATATGTATGAATGTGAATTAACTACACAGATAATTATATTCGAATATTCGAAATTGAGACCAGGATGGGGAAAAGTTTTGAAGGATTTTGTGAAAAACCCTACGGTAAAGTAGGAAGTTGAAAAGAGTTTAAATTATCCAACGGTCTCTAAACCATCTTATTTATGTGTTATCGAATTATAGTTACGTGTTTAAAGGCAGGGGGTTACAGGTGCCACACTTTTTTGCCATAGAATTTCATAATATGAAATAATAGGTGTACGACTTCTGGCCATACTGAAAGTAACAACAACTTACAAGATAGAAAAACAATAATAAGCTATAACATTAGATATATTCCTAATGTTTAAGTTGTTTAGAATATAACTATTTTAATCTAAACAATAAATATTAACCTTTTCTTTCATGAAGATAGACCATATTCAATATCTTAACTTTCTTATGTGTGAGGGGTGGATCAATATCTCATTTGATGAATTCTATAATATTTCACCAATATTCTAAACGATATTTACTTGCTTGAGAACAAGCCATAAACACATTCATATTCATAGTCAATTCTAATCCTCTTGCTTTGGGTACTTTGAGGCACTATACGAGATAAAGGGAACCAATAATGCAATCAATTTAGATTAATCTACTAAATATAGAGAATCTATATTAAGATACTCAAAAGCCCATTTAGAATATGTAGAGCAATATAATCAAATCCCAAAGACAGAATTACACATGCTATATGCTATTTAAGAACACAAACATTCAAAAAGAAAATTTACACTAATCTTATTCGTGCTCTATCATAAGAATTGAGTTTGCATGAGGAAGGATGGAAAAACAATAGCATACCTTGGTTAGAGTCATATAAGTCATTATCAAGATGACTAATTCTACAAGCTGCTTAACAATTTGGTTTGGCAACTCTTTCAATCTCATCCTTTTTCTTGATTGCATCGCTACTAGATTTATATGACCTTTTACTGCATTGATAAGTTATCAGCGAAGCATTCATCAACGATCTTTATATTATATTTCTGAATGCAGATTCTCAAGTGCTATTAAATAACTCTTTCTAATAGATTTGTTTGCATCTTTTGAAGTTCAAATTTATAAAGAAGAGATCCTATTGAAGCTGGGTCTTCAACAACTTTTGATTGAAGAACTCGATACGCTATGGAAATTAATATCATAGATATCGGAATTATAGCCACGTAAACAAGATACTTTATACTTAAAGTACATATGCAAAAACATTTTGAAATTAAACCATATCCACTTAAGGGTTATTTATCACTAACCATATCCACTTTTGGAGTCATTAAACCCTTAATCACAATTTGGGATCTTGCTAAACTGGGGCTTAGCAATCCACTTATTTCAGGCTTATTTCTAGCCTCGAGTCTCAAAATTTGGGACATTACATTTCTCCCCCCGTTCATTAAATTTTGTGCTCAAAATTTGTTATACAACTTAAACCACAACCTTGGATGCTGTAACGCCCCAAATTTTGATTATGGGCTAATGTTGATTATTGATAATGTAATTTTGGAATTAGAGTGGATTATTATGTGTGTTTGTGACAATATTAATTAATATGTCATAATTGGCAGAAAATTGAAAGAATGGAATTATTGGTCATAAGTTGGTGATTAATGGGAAATTAATTGCTAACTAAGAGGATAATGAGAAGTGGGATTAAATGGCTAATGGAGGGATTAAATAAGCTGATTGAATGTTTACCTTATGGGAACCAATGACCATGGGACAAGTGTCAAGCTTATAAGTGAAGAGGTATAAAGAAAAGTCAAATGGAATTTTTAATTGTTTTCTCTCTCCTCTCTTCCCTCACTTATCGTTGAAATGGTAGGGAGGGAGTAGGGTGATCATTCGTTCTTCATCTCTTCACTCTTCCTCATCCTCATCTCATCTCTCATCTCTCTCTTGAGCCATTGTTGCTCAAAGAAAAAGGAAGAAAAGCTTGTAAAGGTAAGGGAAAATAATCTCAAATGCCTAAACTCATTTCATTAATGTTGTTCCTTGAGTAATGAGCTTATTTTTTATGGATGTAGTGTGTCCATTGGTATTGATTTGTGATCTCAAGGAATTTTGAAAGTTGGAGAATCAAAAAGTACCTTTGAGAAAGTTTGTTGAGGTGAGTTAAAAAAACCTATCTATATAAGTTTTGTGCCATTTGAATTTATTTCAAATTTATGGAATTTATTGGCCATTTTAAAAAAAATGATAATCATTGGACATTTGGCATGTTATTGGTATGGAAATGGTATATTTGGAATGTGTATGGATAGATAGGATTGATTGTAGAGTGAATAATTGAGTTTGGAAATGTTTGAAATTTAGTGTTGAATGTTGCCCAAAACCAAAGCATGATAATGGAATAGGATTTTAGTGGTTTTGACATGACTATTGGATTCCTTGGGTGTTTTTATGAGGGAGTGGCTTTGGTTGAGGTTTTGGGTCTATTGGTAGCTTTTGGTAAAAATTCTGGAAAACTATCATGGTGTCTATATTTTTGGGGTTTTGATATGGTCACTCGAGTGAGGGATGAACATCACTCAGGTGAGGTTGAGTTCCACTCGAGTGATTCAATGAGATTCTTTATTTTTCTTTCAGTTTCGGTGTTTCACTTTTGTAAAAGAGCAATAGTGTGCCTTTACACTCGCAAGCATTCAGTATCACTCGAGTGCAAAGGCCAGTACTCTGTGCTCCTCTTTCTTTGAAGTTCCATTTGCTCTCGGGTTCTCACTTCCTAGACTTCACTCTATTAATCGAGTGAAGCATTTGGCTATCACTCGAGTGAGGTCCAGTGTGCACGAGTGGCTTTGTCTCTGAAAAGTTCTTGTGGTCTCGGGTGCTCACTCGCTATCCTTCACTCTCTGGTACCTGAGTCCAGACCGTAGCACCTCTTGAATGAGGCCGCCTTCACTCGAGTGTTAGTGCCCCATCACTTGAGTGAGGCCAACTTCACTAGAGTGAAACAGTGAAAAATGTCACTATTTGTGCTTCTAAAAAGGGATCCCTGGGGTAGTTCTTCTAACCCTTTAGGGCTTTTGTTAGAAGCATATATGAGTATTAAAGAGATAGTAATGATAACCAATTTAAGTATTGTTAAGATATTAAGTATTGGACTAAGTGGTAACGTATCGTCCTTAATTATGACTTTAGGATTTGATATTTGCCGAAGCAAAGAAGGCCTGTGCCTGCTCAAGAACAGAAAGACAAAGGTAGTATCACTTTATCCTATATCATGTATATTGCATTGCTTGTATGTATTAGTCATCGAATATAGATACAGTTGATAAGACGTGGCGAAAGCCAGGCCTTGAATATAGATATAGTGAAGGGAACATGGCGTAAGCCTGATCTCGAATACAGATACATTAAGGGGATGTGGGAAAGCCTAGCCTTGAATACAGATAGAGTGCGGGGACGTGGTAGTGTGCCCGACCTCGAATCTTAATTGCTGTATTGTTATATATGTTTACTTGCTTTATATATATGCATCATATTCGTAAACTGTTGCTACTGGGATTTTTTAGAATCTCATTCTTTCCAAATTATTTTTTAGACAGGGCATGTGGATCAGGAACAAGCAAGTGGATAAGGGCGATTAGGACTACTGGCGGTAATCTTAGTTAGATATTTTGGTTTTATACTGGACTGGTTATTATTTTGGATAAATGTACATATTGAATAGATCATAGAATTATAGTTTTGTATAATCCCCGGTATGGATACTGTGATGGGTGTAATACCCCGAATTTTGAGACTTGAGCTTAGAGAATAAGCCTGAGATTAGTGGATTGCTAAGCCCTAGTTTAGCAAGATCCCAAATTGTGATTAAGGGTTAATGACTCCAAAAGTTGATGTGGTTAGTGATAAATAACCCTTTTGGAGAATATGATATGATTTGGTACTCGAATGTGAATTGTGTTGACATGTTGAGATTGTAGTGAGAACATGTTAATGAGATGTGAATTTGATTGATTTGGTGTTTCCAATGGATTCCTTATGAAAATTTATGTGGGAATGATGTTTGGTGTGAAAATGGAACCATTGGAAGCAAAGATGCAAAATCTGAAATTCTGTCCAGTGAAACTCTATTCTGGGCAGTCAGTTGGTGTGAACGTTTTGAATGATCAAATGGTGTTTAAAAATTCTGAAACTTTCTAGTCTTAAAGTTCACATCCCAAGCTTCAAAATGGACATATAATTTGTGCCATTTCGTTTTGGGAACTGGGAGATATGACTGTCCAAAGTTTGAGGTCGAAAATGGACTCTGTTTTGGGGCAGTGATGAAATATGTGTAATTCTGGAATTGTGTGGTGATTTCTAGTATTGGTAAATATTTTTCCTATAAAGAGGACTTAAATAGCTTTCATTTGGCTTTGGAATCACCTCATTTCGATTTTTCTAGAATTAGTTATGATTTTGCAAAGTTTGGGCAGAAATCTGCCAAAAATCCGAAAATTGAGAATTATGACATCATCATGATACATTGATGACATAAGCATGGGATATGTTATTAAACCGTTTTTTTCCTTCTTCCTCCTCATTTCTGACGCTGGACCAGCTGAAATAGAGAGAGAGCATATGGGATCTTTAGAGAGAGAAAGAGGAAGAAATCTCGTAAGGTAAGCCCATTTCTCCGACGATCTAGCTCCCAACGTGTATAACCTTGTTCCTAAGCTTCTCTTCTACATGGATTAAGGTACTTGAAGCTTAATTTTGCTGTTTAAAAGGGGCTAGGGTTCAGCCACTTTGAGAAAAGCTAGTGGGAGCTTGAGGTAACTTCCAAACTCTTGTGTATTGACTATTCTAGCTGCTGTGGGCAATTTAATCGGTGAAATTTTGCCGGATTGCCATTGGTTTTAATTCTTGGAAATGGGTATGTGGGGCTGTTATGCTGCCCAAATTGGTACTAAATGGTAGTTGTAACCTAATGGAATAGTCAATAAAGTGGTTAGGAGTAGAAAGGAACGTGTTTACGGAGCCGAAACCGAAAAACCCCGATTTTCCCTGGAAAACCCATATATTTCGGTCTGGGCTATAAATGGGTCTTAGAGTTGGATTTTCAATGATTTGATGATTCCATTGAGTTCAGGAGGGAAAATTAGGTGGGGTTACAGTTGGGCACTTTTTCGGAAAAGGCCGAGAAAGCATAATTACGAAAATGCCCCTAAAACCCTAAAAGTAGGGCTGCCAAGGGCAATTTCGTAATTTGACATTGAATTTGATAATTCCTAGTCCGGAAATGGATTCCTTGGGCGAAAATATGTCAGGATAGCCCAGGTTAGAATTTCGAGAAAAGTACAATCGGACCGGGTACGGCGGGGCCCGACCGGGTCCCCGGGGGCATTTTAGTAAATTTTCAATATAGCCTCATATAACCCCCAGAAACACTATGGAAGTGTCTAAATAGTATATTTGACATTGTAGGATTGAATGTGAATCCCCGAGTTGCTGGCACGCAAATCAAGGAGCAAGGACTGGTGGTAGGGAACTTATCCATCCTGCATGCTCTGATAACTGTATTAATGTGTTGATGCATGTTATTGCTTTGCTTGATTATGTGGAACATGTATGAATGATTTGAAGCTATGTTTCAATATATGCTATGGCCATATGTGTATCGTTCGAAGCATTGAGCTCATAGATTTGTCATTGTATGTGTGCATGAGTTATGTGATGCAAGCATGTCATGCATTAAACACTTATCTTGCCTGCATATTGATAATGTTTCCCTACTGAGATTCTCTTGAATCTCACCCTCCCTTACCAACAATTTAGACAGGGCAAGTGGCTTGTGGAGGAAGCAGCTAGGACTCCTTCGAGATGAGATTGTGTAATCCCCATTTGAAGAATTGTAATGGGCAATTATGCCCTGTGTATCTTTAGCGAAGGTATCTACCCGGGATTGCTGGGAATTTATATTGCGTACTCTGATATATAAATGTGATTTATCTTCATGTAGTAATGGTATTCGAAATGTGAATATGAGACCAAGTTTATAAATGATTTCGAAAGGTATTTTTGAAAACCCCATCATGTGATGGGTTAGTAAATGTTATTTGATTATTATTGGTCTCTATTTCATTTTAATCCCGTATTTCGGATATAATTACGGAGGGGGTTACATTTTTGGTATCAGAGCTGCAGTTCCTGGCAAAGATGGAATTTGCTAGGATAATGGCAGTAGTTGCTGCCTTAAGTCATAGAGAATGGCTTTGTTTGTTGTGGTATACACATTATGGTCCCTGTTGGTTGTGGATATATGAGTTTAAGGGATGTGTGTATACATTATTTGTGTTGTGGGTGGATATATGAGTTTAAGGGATGTGTGTATACATTATTTGTGTTGTGGATGTGGTGAGTCAGTATGATTCGCCCGAGAATTTGAGGTGTAAACCCAGAGGTGGAGG
Source organism: Inga laurina (assembly GCA_963855925.1). Taxonomy (NCBI): domain Eukaryota; kingdom Viridiplantae; phylum Streptophyta; class Magnoliopsida; order Fabales; family Fabaceae; genus Inga; species Inga laurina. The sequence continues at coordinate 45,469,800 of OY979708.1, forward strand.
CAATCAGACTTATCATTTGATTTGAAAACCGAGGAAAATGGTTTCTGAGGTATTTGATATTGAAGTTCTAGGTATAATAACTAGCCTAGATGTTGGGTAAGTAACCCAAGGTGGTATGATGTTACATGTAGTGATATCATATTGAGCTTGTGTGTGTAAAGGCCTTAAGACCTAGGGGACCGGTGTGCCTTAGGCTAGCAGAGATACCTGAATTTGTGAAGGAGTTAAAGATGCTCCGTAGAAATGATGAATCTGAGTTGGAGTTGATGATGCTTCGTGAAACGAGGGAAGTGGTTTCCCGATTCAATTGAGGTTAAGACTTTGAGAACTAAATTGAATTGTGATCCAAGGATCAGACTCAATAGTTGGGCTGATTCTTAGGAAGTTGATGTGACTGGGATGGTCTGTGGTACCAGGATGTGGTACTATATTGGAATTGAAATGTGTATCAGGTATCCTGAGGTTGCTAGTGTTCATCTAGCACAGGGAAAAGTGATTCTGCGGAGAATTTGAATTTGAAAGAGTTATCTATGAGGATTCGGAGTGGAGAAGGCAACCTACGGGGAGTTCTGATCGGAGAGGGCTACCTACGGTGACACCTGATCGGTTGGCTATATGTGAGTCCTGGGTGAAATGTGAGTAACCCAGCTGCCTGCCAGGCTCAGTGTAAGGGCCGGCCAGCGGAGCCCTGGTACGTAGTTGACCAGGGAGGTGGGCACTCTAAAGGGGTGTGACAATATATAAAAAAAAATTTGTGACAGCCGCTGTGACGACAAACCCTAGTGTGCAGCTGCCGTGACGACGAACCTTAGTGTGCACTCGCCATGACGTTGAATCGTAGAATAGAGCTCTGGGAACGTTGGGAGTATGGGATCTCAATGAAGTGCTGGTTGTGGTTTTGAATGATTCAAGTTGAATCGGGCCAAGGTCTGACGCAGATGAATATATGTTGTGAATGTTGTCAGTTGTGGTGGGAGATTCCTATGGGACTCCTGTTAAATCAACTTGACATTGTGAAAGCACAGGTGAGGAGAAAGACCTCAGAGTGTGCAGCGGAAGCGTGAGAATGTGATATGTTTGAGAATTGTGTTGAGCAGGAGCTCGAGTTTACCGTGAGAGTGATGTGTTAATCATGGCTTCAGGAGGTAAAACTTCGAAATCCATATTATTTTGTGAAAAAGGGGTCTTGAAGGATCCTAGTTTGGTGAAAAGAATTTGTGGTGGGTGGATTATTAAAATGCCTGGTTCCAGCTTGTTGCAATTGTGCATTGTGAGTCTCTTACCTGCGGCCGCATGGGGTGATTCCTATGGCGGAGGACCGTGCCTTCGGGGCGGTAGTTTACGGGGGACAGGCTATTTGTGAAGGCCGACGGGCCATTTGTGAAAGCCGGATAGCTCTATGAGTTATAAGGCTATGTGTATCCACTGCCACGCCAATAGTCCCTGAGTAGCTAACAACGGTTCGGGTAAAGACTGTGTGTCTTCCGGCGGAGAAAGGGGATGAGGGTGGAGTGTGATGTGGAAGCCGAAAGGCTATGTGTGAGCACCGCTACGCCAACAGTCCCTGAGTAGCTAACAACGGTTCGGGTAAAGACTGTGTGTCTTCCCGGCGGAGAAAGGGGATGAGGGTAGGGTGTGATTGTGGATATATTATTGTGAGCCTGAATGGCTATATGTGTGCACTGCCATATCAATAGTCCCTGAGTAGCTAGCAACAGTTCGGGTAAAGACTGTGTGTCTTCTCGGCGGAGAAAGGGGATGAGAGTGGAGTGTGATTGTGAATCTGTGACAATTGTGGATAAGCTGGGACTGAGGTATAATTGTGGAGTAGAGTAGAGCTAATTCAGCTGTTGGCTAATTCGACTACATGATCGGGGGTTCTCTATTCTGAGGGCACTACCCCAGCATGGCCAACCTGGCTAGCCACCACGTTGGTTGCACCGGTGTTGACCCCAGGCCCAAAGGCGGTGTGTAAAATTAGAATTTGCGATGTGTGTTGTTGTGAATGTGAACAGTGATGTGAATGTCGGAAGGGCAATTTGTATTTGTGAGACAGTGAGAAGCTGTCATATTTGTGCAAGCAGCGGAAGCCGAGGCATTCTTGCAATATGATATTGTGATTGAGGCCCAAAAGTCCCGGATGGGTGAGGGTAACGCCGTGAAACTTGATACGGCAGTGTGATCTTGTTGTGAATACCCGAAAGTCTCGGTTACCACTAGTGGAGTTACTGGTGGGTGTACGGGTGAGGGTAAAGCTGTGAAAGTAGATATAGCAGAAGCTGAATGTTTGTGTATACAGCTGAGGCTGTCGTTTGATGTATTGAGGTGGTGGTGTTTTGGGGTTACTCCCGGAAGGGGTAACTAGATTGAGTTGAGCAGAGTGGTGGCCTATGCCATCCAACTGCCAAAATCTTATGATATGGCTCATGATTTAGAGCCTCCGAATATTGAGATGCATTAGCCACTCATGAACTGGGGGGCTTGAGACGATTGTGGTTATGTGATGATGGTTTTGTGGCAATCGTATGTGAGAGCGATTGCATTTGTTTGGCAAATGTATAGTGATTGTATTTGTGCGGCAATCATGAAATGGGCCGATTGCAATGTGTGGCAACTGAGTTGCATTCATTGTTTGAGATTCTTGCGAGAATCGGATTTGTGGAGTACCGTTTGGGTGGGTGGTCTAGAGGAGACCGTCCCAATAAGAAATGATTATGAAACGGAAGCTGTCGTAAAGAGGCATCCGAGTTTAAGGTTTATGTGGTGCGACAAATTTCGAGGACGAAATTTATTGAACGGGGGGAGAAATGTAATACCCCGAATTTTGAGACTTGAGCTTAGAGAATAAGCCTGAGATTAGTGGATTGCTAAGCCCTAGTTTAGCAAGATCCCAAATTGTGATTAAGGGTTAATGACTCCAAAAGTTGATGTGGTTAGTGATAAATAACCCTTTTGGAGAATATGATATGATTTGGTACTCGAATGTGAATTGTGTTGACATGTTGAGATTGTAGTGAGAACATGTTAATGAGATGTGAATTTGATTGATTTGGTGTTTCCAATGGATTCCTTATGAAAATTTATGTGGGAATGATGTTTGGTGTGAAAATGGAACCATTGGAAGCAAAGATGCAAAATCTGAAATTCTGTCCAGTGAAACTCTATTCTGGGCAGTCAGTTGGTGTGAACGTTTTGAATGATCAAATGGTGTTTAAAAATTCTGAAACTTTCTAGTCTTAAAGTTCACATCCCAAGCTTCAAAATGGACATATAATTTGTGCCATTTCGTTTTGGGAACTGGGAGATATGACTGTCCAAAGTTTGAGGTCGAAAATGGACTCTGTTTTGGGGCAGTGATGAAATATGTGTAATTCTGGAATTGTGTGGTGATTTCTAGTATTGGTAAATATTTTTCCTATAAAGAGGACTTAAATAGCTTTCATTTGGCTTTGGAATCACCTCATTTCGATTTTTCTAGAATTAGTTATGATTTTGCAAAGTTTGGGCAGAAATCTGCCAAAAATCCGAAAATTGAGAATTATGACATCATCATGATACATTGATGACATAAGCATGGGATATGTTATTAAACCGTTTTTTTCCTTCTTCCTCCTCATTTCTGACGCTGGACCAGCTGAAATAGAGAGAGAGCATATGGGATCTTTAGAGAGAGAAAGAGGAAGAAATCTCGTAAGGTAAGCCCATTTCTCCGACGATCTAGCTCCCAACGTGTATAACCTTGTTCCTAAGCTTCTCTTCTACATGGATTAAGGTACTTGAAGCTTAATTTTGCTGTTTAAAAGGGGCTAGGGTTCAGCCACTTTGAGAAAAGCTAGTGGGAGCTTGAGGTAACTTCCAAACTCTTGTGTATTGACTATTCTAGCTGCTGTGGGCAATTTAATCGGTGAAATTTTGCCGGATTGCCATTGGTTTTAATTCTTGGAAATGGGTATGTGGGGCTGTTATGCTGCCCAAATTGGTACTAAATGGTAGTTGTAACCTAATGGAATAGTCAATAAAGTGGTTAGGAGTAGAAAGGAACGTGTTTACGGAGCCGAAACCGAAAAACCCCGATTTTCCCTGGAAAACCCATATATTTCGGTCTGGGCTATAAATGGGTCTTAGAGTTGGATTTTCAATGATTTGATGATTCCATTGAGTTCAGGAGGGAAAATTAGGTGGGGTTACAGTTGGGCACTTTTTCGGAAAAGGCCGAGAAAGCATAATTACGAAAATGCCCCTAAAACCCTAAAAGTAGGGCTGCCAAGGGCAATTTCGTAATTTGACATTGAATTTGATAATTCCTAGTCCGGAAATGGATTCCTTGGGCGAAAATATGTCAGGATAGCCCAGGTTAGAATTTCGAGAAAAGTACAATCGGACCGGGTACGGCGGGGCCCGACCGGGTCCCCGGGGGCATTTTAGTAAATTTTCAATATAGCCTCATATAACCCCCAGAAACACTATGGAAGTGTCTAAATAGTATATTTGACATTGTAGGATTGAATGTGAATCCCCGAGTTGCTGGCACGCAAATCAAGGAGCAAGGACTGGTGGTAGGGAACTTATCCATCCTGCATGCTCTGATAACTGTATTAATGTGTTGATGCATGTTATTGCTTTGCTTGATTATGTGGAACATGTATGAATGATTTGAAGCTATGTTTCAATATATGCTATGGCCATATGTGTATCGTTCGAAGCATTGAGCTCATAGATTTGTCATTGTATGTGTGCATGAGTTATGTGATGCAAGCATGTCATGCATTAAACACTTATCTTGCCTGCATATTGATAATGTTTCCCTACTGAGATTCTCTTGAATCTCACCCTCCCTTACCAACAATTTAGACAGGGCAAGTGGCTTGTGGAGGAAGCAGCTAGGACTCCTTCGAGATGAGATTGTGTAATCCCCATTTGAAGAATTGTAATGGGCAATTATGCCCTGTGTATCTTTAGCGAAGGTATCTACCCGGGATTGCTGGGAATTTATATTGCGTACTCTGATATATAAATGTGATTTATCTTCACGTAGTAATGGTATTCGAAATGTGAATATGAGACCAAGTTTATAAATGATTTCGAAAGGTATTTTTGAAAACCCCATCATGTGATGGGTTAGTAAATGTTATTTGATTATTATTGGTCTCTATTTCATTTTAATCCCGTATTTCGGATATAATTACGGAGGGGGTTACAATGGGCAATGATGCCTTGTATAATATTTTTGATTAATGTTATTATCCTGGGTTAACATCAGGAATTGTGCTTACTCTGATATTATACATGTGACAAACCAAATAGGCTTATTGATTTTATGAATAAAATTAATGGAGATCTATTTGTAAAGATGTTTTGAAAAGTTTGAAATTATCCCAAATCTCTTTTTTGATTATGAAATGCTTTTAGATCTAATCACGGTCGTGATAGTGATGGGGGTTACATTTATGGTATTAGAGCAGTTTTTATGGCATTTGTAGGAATTGCTAGGATAGTTGCCCAAGTGTATAGCTTGAGTGATTGATGATTGATATAGTTGATTGTATACACATGAATATTCCTGTTATTGATTGGTATATAAGAGTTAAAGGAATATGTGTATACCTTTGTATGATTTCTGACTGGGTGAATCATTTGTGGACTGAAGAGAACAATGTCTCCTACTAGAGTCAAAAGACTGGATCCGGAGGTGGAAGAGCTCAATAATAATCCTCCTGATCTGACACAAGAGATTATGACTTTGATAAGAGAACAAAGGGACATGATCCGTGAGCTAAGAGAAGAGCTCAAGGAAGAAAGGGCCAAGAGAAATGAAGAAAGAGGCCAGTGGAGGAGACCCGAGAAGAGACCCAATCGGAAGAGACATTTGAGGGGTCAAACGGATCCCATGAGTCTCTACCTCATGCTGATCATAACCAAGGGTCACACAGGGTGCCGTCTCGTAAGGATGGAGACCTTCATTCTTGGGTTTCCAAATTCTGCAAACACATGGCTCCAATGTTCAAAGGAAGATTCGACTCCCAAGCAGTGGAGGATTGGGTAATGAGGTTAGAGAAGATTTTTGAGGTGCTTGAGTGCCCATCAGAGATGAAAGAAAAACTAGCTATCTATAAGATAGAAGGGGACGTAGACTGATGGTGGAGAAACATAGCCCTTACTATGCAGGCCTGGAATGTCCTGGTGACTTGGGAAGTGTTTTAAAGGGAATTCAATGACAAGTACTTCCCTAAGTGTATGAGAATAGAGAAAGAGTCAGAGTTCCTAGCTATTAAATAAGGGGACAATGAGACATTTGATGATTACCTGTCCTGGTTCGTTCGTCTATTCCGGTATTCCTTCTACCTTAGGTGAATGGATGACGAGGGGTGGAGTTCTGACATGTTAATCCGGGGTTTGAGGGGTGAATTGAAGAAAAGGTTGGCCACCCGACAGTTTGATAAATTCAACAAGGCGGTTGAGGAGTGCTGCATCACTGAGAACAACTTGAGAGATATTAACCCAAGTAAGGGTGGTGGTCGCAGTGATACTGGTAATGGAAGCTCATCCTATAAACACAAGAGCCAAGGATTCTCATCCAAGGGTGGTGGTAAGAAATTGTACCAAGCTGGAGATCATGGGAATCAGGGACAATTATCATAGTGGGTATGCCCCCGATGTAAAAAATCGCAAGCTGGTAGGAATTGTGAGGGGCAATAGGTGTGCTTCATCTGCAAACAACCCAAACATCTTGCCAAGGATTATAAAGGGCGACCGGCAAAGTCAAGGCCCAAGAGTCAAGGGAGAGTGTTCGCTATGACCCACGCAGAGGCAAGGAAATCTCCTAAATTGATCAAAGGTAACATCCTTTTAAATGGTAGTTTAGTGCAAACTCTGTTTGATTCAGGTGCAAGTCATTAGTTTATAGTTATGACTGTGTAAAGCGCCTAGGATTACATGTTCATAGATTGCCATTTGATATTGTTGTGTCAACACTTAAGGGTGCTAAGACTGTAGCTACGGAAGCTTGTCTGACTAGTGTTATAACTAACGAAGGGTTTGAGTCTATCATTGATTTGATTGTCTACCACTTCATCAACTAGAAGTAATTTTGGGTATCGATTGGTTGACAGCGAATAATGTCATATTAGATTGTGGAAATAGAAAAATAGTTTATCCTGCTCCATGAAGGGATGTGAATGTAAACAGTAGTCTGAATTTCATTTCAATAGCTAAGGATGAGGAATGTCTGAAAAAGGGATGACAAGGGTATATGGTATTTTTCTCTGTTCAAGGAGAGTTAAATGAAGCCCTTAAGAGTATCCTGGTAGTGAGAGAATTCCCTGAAGTGTTTCTGGTTGATCTCGGTGGATTGCCTCCGGAAAGGGAAGTAGAATTTCCAATTGAAATAGTGCCTAGAGCTTGTTTGATATCAAAAGCCCCATATAGAATGGCCCCTAATAAAATTGCAGAATTAAAGAAACAAATTGAAGATTTACTCGGGAAAGGGTTTATTCGACGCAGTGTGTTGCCATGAGAAGCTCCAATATTGTTTGTGACAAAGAAGGATGGGAGTTTGCGGTTGTGTATTGATTACTGAGAAGTTGACAAGGTTATTGTTAAGAACAAGTACCCTCTCCTGAGAATTGATGACCTGTTAGATCAATTATTTGGTTCGTGTGTATTCTCTAAGATTAATCTAATGTCAGGGTATCATTAGTTGCATGTGAAGGCAGTGGATATTCCAAAGACTGCTTTCAGAACAAGATATGGGCACTATGAGTTCCTTGTGATGCCCTTCAAATTAACAAATGCACTGGCAGTATTTATGGATTATATGAATCGTATCTTCCGACCGTATGTTGACCAGTTTGTAGATGTGTTCATTGATGACATATTGATTTACTCTAAGAGTAATGAAGAGCGTGAACGGCATTTGAAAATTGTATTGAGAATAATGAGAGAAAAGAAACTTTACGCCAAGTTAAGTAAATGTGAGTTTTGGCTTACAGAGGTGAAATTCCTCACTGGATCTCGAAAAGGTGGAAGCAGTACTTAACTGGAAGAGGCCAGAAATTATTTCTGAGATTCACATTTTTCTGGGTCTTGCTGGTTACTATCGAAGGTTCATTCAGAACTTCTCACGTATTGCATTATCGATGACCAAGCTCATGAGAAAGGATCAATCAATTTTGAGGGATGACAAATATGAACAGAGTTTCATAGAGTTGAAGGAGAGATAGACTATGGCACTAGTATTGATTATACCTGATCCTAGTGAGGCTTACGTCGTGTACAGTGATGCGAGTAAGCAGGGGTTGGGGTGTGTCCTAATGTAGCAGGGACGTGTGGTAGCCTATGCTTCTCGTCAGCTCAAACCGCACGAAATGAATTACCCCATTCATGATCTAGAGCTTGTGGCAATAGTGTTTGCATTGAAGATTTTGCGTCATTATTTATATAGCGTGACAGTGGAATTGTACTGCGATCACAAGAGCCTTCAATATCTTTATGATCAGAAGGAATTGAATATGATACAGCGGCGGTGGATGAAGTTGCTGAAGGATTATAACTTGGAGATTAAATATCATCCGGGTCAAGCTAATGTAGTCATGGATGCTCTGTGTCGGAAGATGGTGCTAGTGGCAATAATGATGATCCAAGAAAGAAAATTGATAGAGGACTTTCGGGATTTCAATCTCTTGAATGATATCCTATGTGCCAGTTATGGCGTTGTCCAAGGGGAAAATGACCTAAGGATGAAAATTGAAGAGGCTCAAAAGCATGATGAGAGAGCCCAGTACATCCGAGCTATGATTGAGCAAGGAGGGACTCGGGATTATGATTTGTCACCTAGTGGACTGGTGCGATACTAGAAGAGAATCTATGTTCCACTGAAGGCGAATTTGAGACATAGAATTCTTGATGAGGCTTATAAGAGTCAGTATCTTTTCACCCTGGTATGACCAAGATGTATCACAACTTGAAATCTATATACTGGTGGCCAGGGTTGATGAGTGGTGTGATAAAGTATGTGGCGCGGTGTCTTACTGTCAGAAGGTGAAGATTGAACACCAGAGTCCGTTAGGATTGCTTCAGAGTCTAGAAATTCCAGAATGGAAGTGGGAGAGTGTGACCATGGATTTAGTGGTGGGTCTGCCCAGGATCAAGAACTATGATGCTATCTAGGTGATTGTTGATCGACTCACAAATTCAGCACACTTCATATCGATTAATACTAGCAATTCTCCGGATAGGTTAGCGGAAATCTACATCAAAGGGATAGTGAGACTCCATGGTACACCAAAGAACATTATCTGTGATAGAGATCCTCAGTTTACTTTGAGATTCTAGAGGGCTCTGCATGAAGCTATGGGTACACAGTTGAGGTTTAGTATGGCCTACCACCCTCAGACAGACGGAAAGTCAGAGAGGACCATTCAAATAATAGAAGATATGCTGAGAGCGTGTGTCCTAAACTTCAAAGGAAAATGGGATTATTACCTTCCACTAGCTGAGTTTGCTTATAACAACAGTTATCATGCGAGCATTCAGATGGCTCCGTATGAGGCATTGTATGGAAGGAAGTGCCAGTCATCGTTGTGCTGGATAGAGTTGTCTGAGAGGAAGTTGTATGGTCCAGACCACATTGATCAAACTTCAGAAAAGAGCAAAGTTATTAGAAAGAGGCTCCTTGCAGCATAGAGTCGACAAAAGAGCTATGCTAACAAAAGGAGAAGGCCTCTAGAGTTTGAAGTGGGGGATCATGTTTTCCTCAGAGTATCTTCGGTCACAGGCATTGGAAGAGCAATCAAGAACAGGAAACTGAGTCCGAGGTACATATTAGATCTCATGTTTTGATGATAACAAAGAATGGTATGAAAAAGATTTGATTCACAAATAAGTTTGAACAAAGTAATAACAAGGAAAATCATCACTTGAAGTAAGCATTGGAGTAATGAAGAAAGGCCAAGAGAAAAAGCTGAGAAACTTCATTATTGGCAAGATTTCTAAAGGGTTACTCGAGTAGCTACTCGAGTAATGAGACAGAAACTTGAAGTAACATGGTCAAACTTCAAGTAACCTGCCAACATTACTTGAGTAAGCACTCGAGTAATAAGGTAAATATTTTCCAGTTGCTCTCGGCTTGCCAACATTACTCGAGGAGTTACTCGAGTAACGATGTAAAAGACTTCCAGTTGCTCTCGACCTGCCAATGATACTCGAGTCTGTACTCGAGTTACTCTGTTTTAGGAAATGTGTTGCTCTCGGCATTTTCAACCCTGCCAATGTTACTCGAGGAGCTACTCGAGTAACTTACTGTGGTAAGCAAAACCTGAAGGATTACTCGAATAACATGAAATGTTTTTCTCACCCTTCACTTCAAGTTACTACTCGAGTATGCAAAATTACTTAGAAGAAAAACTTGAAGTCACTACTCGAGTATGCAGAGTTCATTGGAAGAGAACTTCAAGTCACTACCCGAGTAAGCTATGCAGAAAATTTATGTTTACTCGAGTAAGGACTCAAGTAACAAGCTAATCAAACTTGAAGTGCTCTCGGCCTTGAAATCCTGCCAACATTACTGGAGTGAAGCATCGAGTAACCTAAAGTTTATTTGAAGGTTGACTCGAGTTTGTACTCGAGTAACTAATGAAGAAAAGTGTACAATACCTGAGTAAGTACCCGAGTATATAGGTATTTCCAAAGGTTTGAAATTTTGTTTACTTCATGCACTACCTGAGTAATGTTATATTTGCTTATTGACTTGCAGTTTATCAAACTTTTCCTGATGATACTCGAGTAAGTACTCGAGTAAACTTAAAGGAATACTCGAGTAACTACTCGAGTATACAAGTCCAGAAATTTAGAAATCATTCCAGCGTTCATTGATTTGTTTCCTATATGATTAACCTTTCATTGTATTAGTATTCTTAGCATATCCACAGATAAACAATGAATAGATCTTACCAAATAAGGAAAGTCAAAAGCAATGTTCAAATGCCACCTACCACCACCTACCGCAAACGTATGTCTTTCAAATACTAGAAAAGTCAATAGTGGCTACACACGCTCCAACGGGCATGGAGAAATATGTTCTAACAATCATTACCAATGTATCTATATATATGGGAACATCCAAACAAAGTAAAAACAACAAGAACACACACACGAATGCATTATCAAGTTCATTACTCTGTTTTACATTATACTTGTAACTCTATGCTTCAGTGATTCTTATTCACTTTGTGAGAGAGATATTTCATTCAAACTCAATATTTGTTATTGAGATAACTTAAGGTTGTGGAACCTTGAGTTGGGATTGGATTACAACTTGTAAGGAGGAGCGAGTGTCTAGGCGAAGGAACTTGCTTGTACTGAGGTGCCAAGAACCCACTGAATCTTAGAAGTTATAGTGCAACTCTCAGAGAAGCTCTGAGGAATGGACGTAGGTCAAAGTGGTTGTGGCCGAACCAGTATAACTCTTGGTGTACACTTCGGTGATATTTCTCCTTACTCTTTATTGCTTTATATTCACCGTCAAGTTTTTATTTGCAACAAAATTTTAGTATCACCCAATTCACCCCCTCTTAGGTAAAACGCTTGCTCTAACAATACATTGGTCCATTTGAGATTCTGGCATGAATCACACCTATAGTGTACCGGATAGCCCTACCCCCAAATTTGAGTAGATTGCACGACGTGTTCCACGTCTCACATCTCAAGAAGTACCAACCAGACCCTAAGCATGTCATCAAACATGAAGAGATTGAATTGCGAGATAACTTCACTTATGCGGTTGATCCAGAGAGAATCATCGATATAGAAGAGCGGCGGCTCAGACATCAAAGCTTAGAATTTTTTAAGGTGGCCTGGAAGGGAATGTCTCTAAGAGAAACAACTTAGGAGGCAGAACAGGACATGAAGAAGCGATTTCCTGAGTTTATGCCTAATGAAGTGTAATCAATTTTAGGGGTGAAATTTATTGAATGAGGGGAGAAATGTAACGCCCCAAATTTTGATTATGGGCTAATGTTGATTATTGAGAATGTAATTGTGAATTAGAGTGGATTATTATGTGTATTTATGACAATATTAATTAATATGTCATAATTGGTGGAAAATTGAAAGAATGGAATTATTGATCATAAGTGGGTGATTAATGGGAAATTAATTGCTAACTAAGAGGATAATGAGAAGTGGAATTAAATGGCTAATAGAGGGATTAAATAAGCTGATTGAATGTTTACCTTATGAGAACTAATGACCATGGGACAAGTGTCAAGTTTATAAGTGAAGAGGTATAAAGAAAAGTCAAATGGAATTTTTAATTGTTTTCACTCTCCTCTCTTTCCTCACTTGGCACTGAAATGGTAGGGAGGGAGTAGGGTGATCATTCTTTCTTCATCTCTTCACTCTTCCTCATCTCATCTCTCATCTCTTTCTTCAGCCATTGTTGCTCAAAGAAGAAGGAAGAAAAGCTTGAAAGGTAAGGGAAAATGATCTCAAATGCTTAAACTCATTTCAATAATGTTGTTCCTTGAGTAATGAGCTTTATTTTGATGGGTGTAGTGTGTCCATTGGTATTGATTTGTGATCTCAAGGAATTCTGAAAGTTGGAGAATCAAAAGGTCCATTTGAGAAAGTTGTTGAGGTCAGTTAAAGAAACTTACCTATCTAAGTTTTGTGCCATTTGAATTTATTTTGAATTTCTAGAATTTATTGGCCATTTTCAAAAAATGATGATCATTGGACATTTGGCATGTTATTGGTATGGAAATGGTGTATTTTGAATGTGTATGGATAGATAGGATTGATTGTAGAGTGAATGATTGAATTTGGAAAAGTTGGAAATTAGTGTTGAATGTTGGCCAAAACCAAAGCATGATAATGGAATAGGATTTTGGTGGGTTTGATATGTCCATTAGATTTCTTGAGTATTTTTATGAGGGAGTGGCTTTGGTTGAGGTTTTGGGTCTATAGTTAGCTTTTGGTAAAAATTCTGGAAAACTGTCTTGGTGTCTACGTTTTCTGGGTTCTGATATGGTCACTCGAGTGATCTGGGGTTCACTCGAGTGAGGAATGAACATCAATCAGGTGTGGTTGAGTTCCACTCAAGTGATTCAGTGAGATTCTTCATTTTTCTTTTACTTTCGATGTTTCACTTCTGTAAAAGAGCAAGAGTGTGCCTTTACACTCGCAAGCATTCAGCATCATTTGAGTGCAATGGCCAGTACTCGAATGCTCCTCTTTCTTTGAAATTCCATTTGCTCTCGGGTTCTCACTTCCTGGATTTCACTCTCTAGTGCTCGAGTGAAGCATTTGGCTATCACTCAAGTGAGGTCCAGTGTTCTCGAGTGTCCCTATTTTTAAAAAGTTCTTGTGCTCTCAGGTGCTCACTCGCTATCCTTTACTTTCTAGTACTCGAGTGCAGACCGTACCACTATATGAGTGAGGTCGTCTTCACTCGAGTGTCAGTGCCCCATCACTCGAGTGAGGCCATCTTCACTCGAGTGAAACAGTGAAAAATGTCAATGTTTGTACTTCCAAAAGGGGATCCCTGGGGAAGTTCTTCTAACCCTTTAGGGCTTTTGTTAGAAGTATATATGAGTGTTAAAGAGACAGTAATGAGAACCAATTGAAGTATTATGAAGATATTAAGTATTGGACTAAGTGGTAACATATCGTCCTTAATTATGACTTCAGGATTTGATATTTGCTAGAGCAAAGAAGGCCTGTGCCTGCTCAAGAACGGAAAGACAAAGGTTGTAACACTTTATCCTATATCATGTATATTGCTTTGCTTATATGCATTAGTCATCGAATACAAATACCGTTGATAGGACGTGGTGAAAGCCAAGCCTTGAATACAGATACAGTGAAGGGAACGTGGCGTAAGCCCGATCTCGAATACAGATACAGTGAGGGGACGTGCGAAAGCCCGGCCTTGAATATAGATACAATGATGGGACGTGACGAAAGCCCGACCTTGTATACAATTAAGGGGACGTGGCAGTGTGCCCAGCCTCGAATATTGATTGCTGCATTGTGATATATGTTTACTTGCTTTGTATATATGCATCATATTCGTAAACTTTTGCTACTGGGATTCTCTAGAATCTCATTTTTTCCAAATAACATTTTTAGACAGGGCAAGTGGATAAGGGCGATTAGGACCGCTAACGGTAGTCTTAGTGAGATATTTTGGTTTTATACTGGACTGGTTATCATTTGGGATAAATGTACATATTGAATAGATCATAGAATTATAGTTTTGTATAATCCCCGATATGGATACTAAGATGGGTAATGGTGCCTTGTATAATATTTTGGATTAACGTTATTATCCTAGGTTAACGTCAGGAATTGTGCTTACTCTGATATTATACATGTGGCAAACCGAACAGGCCTACTGATTTTATGAATGAAATGAATGGAGATCTATTTGTAAAGATGTTTTAAAAGTCTGAAATTATCTCGGATCTCTTTTTTCGATTATGAAATGCTTTTAGACGCTGATCACGGCCTTGGTTGTGATGGGGGTTACAGATGCCACTTCACGATGGCTTCCATTTCACAATTTATTTTACATCGAGATAGTCCCTTCTAAACTACCCACACAAACGGTGTGTCACATAACCGCAATCAGCCCATTTCTTGATTGCCATATAAACACAATTACCACACGATCCCCAAATGAATGCAATCGTCTCCACGTACAATTGCCACAACACACTATCATCACATAACATATTTACTGGAGGCTCTAGATTATATGCCATATCATCTTGGCAGTTGGATAGCATAGGACACCACCCTGCTTAACTCAATCTAGTTACCCCTTCCGGGAGTAACCCCAAAACACCCCCGGTTCACTACACAAAATGACAGCCTTAGTTGTATACACAAACTCTTCAGCTATATTCACATCCACAACTTTACCCTCACCTGTACACCCACCAATAACTCCATTAGTAGAAACCGGAACTTTTAGGTATTCACAACAATCATATTGTTGTATCAAATTTCACGGAGTTACCCTTACCTATCCGGGACTTTTAGGTCTGAATCACAATATCACATTGCCGTATCAAGTTTCACGATATTAACCTCACCCATCCGGGACTTTTGGGTATTACACAATGTCCATAACAGCTTCACATTGATGTATGACGATTATCACAAGACGACATCACCCACGGCTATATACAAAATGATACGTAGCTTTTACCACATGCACACATATCACATTCAAGAATACCTCGGCTTCCACCGGTTGCACAATTACGACAGCTTCCCGCTGTCTCATAATACACGTTGCCCTTTCAGCATTCACATAACAGTTCACATTTACAATGACACGCATCGCAGATTCTAATTTTACGCACCGCTTTTTAGCCTGAGGTTAACACCGGTGCAACCAGCCTAGTGGCTAGCCATGCTGGCCATGCCGAGGTAGTGCCCTTAGAATAGAGAACCCCCGATCATGTAGTCGAATTCACCATCAGCTGAACTAGCTCTGATCTGCTACACAACCATACCCCTATCCCAACTTGTTCACAATTGTCACAGATTCACAATCACACTCCACCCTCATCCCCTTTTACCGCCAGGAAGACACACAGTCTTTACCCGAACTGTTGTTAGTGACTTAGGGACTATTGGCGTGGCAGTGTTTACACATAGCCTTTCGGCTTCCACAAATAGTCAATCCCCCGTAAACTACCACCCCAGCGAACGGTCCTCCTACATGGGAACCACCCCATACGACCACAGGTGAGAGACATCATAAGTAGCCAGTCCCCCGTATCTCCATCACCCCGAAGGCATGGTCCTCCCACCAGAATCACCCGATGGGCCACAAGTGAAAGACTTACAAATATCTGTCACATCCTGAGCCTATGCCTGCCAGACACAGCACATTGGACCAATCCGATCCTGCCCAACTGGGGAGATGGACTCACAATACACAATCGCAACAAGCTGGAACTAGGCATCTTAATAATTTCACTATCAACACCACGAATTCTTTTCCCATACTGGGATCCTTCAAGACCCCTTTCCCGTAATAATCTGGACTTCAAAGTTTTACTTCCCGAAGCCATCACTAAAACATTACACTTTTTGCAAACTCGAGCTTCTGCTCAACATAATTCTCAAACATATCACACTCACTACCTCAAGCTTTTGCTCAGTGCAGTTCTCAGACACATCACATTACCACGCTTCCGTTGCACACTCTTAGGTCTTTCTCCTTAGTTGTGCTTTAACAATGTCAAGTTGATTTAACAAGAGTCCCATAGGAATCTCCCACTACAACTAACAACATTCACAACACATATTCATCTGTGCCAGACCTTGGCCCGATTCAACTTGAATAATTTAGGGCCATATGACTTCTTATCTCAAGAATACCCATTCACTGTGGGATTCATTACAATACACTATCATTGAGAGTCAACACTTCCACAGTGCTAATCTATGATTCAACATCATGACAGCTGTACTCCATAGTTCATCATCAAGGCGGCTGCACTCTAGGGTCATCGTCACGGTGGCTCTACACTATGGTTCGTCGTCACGGTGGCTCCATACTATAGTACTATATTCTCCGTAGGTAGCTTTTTGCGATCAGATTTCCCACAGGTAGCCCTTTCTGATCCAAACTCTCTATAGGTAGCCCTTTCCTATCAGAACTCGTCGTAGGTAGCCCTTTCCAATCTGAATCCTCCATAGATAGCTCTTTTCAGTTGGTTGACTCAAGATGAAGGTATCTTTATAGCAGAACTCATAAGCCATTCACATATTCGATTTTCTATCTCAACCTTGAGACTATATCTCATAATTACTCATCGTTCTATTAAAACCATCCTCAAGTCAATGGCACATTCTAATTTCATGTGTCAAGGAAATATTTCACCATCATCGGTCAGCACCCCTCTAGCTTGAACATAGCTAGTTGTGCCTCAAACACTGGGTCTATTCTTTAAATTCAAGGGCGAACCATACTGATTCACCACATCCACATCACAGATAATGTATACACATAGCCTTTAACACTCATATATCCATAATAGCAGGGTCACTTATGTGTATACTACAAACAAACCAAAACATCCTCTATGACTTAAGGTAGAAACTACTACCATTATCCTAACAAATCCTATCTTTGCCATGAACTACAGCTTGATACCAAAAATGTAACCCCCTTACCGTAATTATAACCAAAATAAATGATTTAAATTGAAATAGAGACCAATAATAAACAAAAGTCATTTAAGATCCCATCTTCACAATAGGGATTTTACAAATGGCTTTCAAATTCTAATCAACCTGGTCTCATATTCAAATTTTGAATACAATTACTGTACGAAGATAAATCACATTTATACAAATATCAGAGTGCACAACATAATCATATCTTGGTAATTCCAGGTTCTTACCTTCACTAAAGATACATAGAGCACAATTGCCTATTACAATTCTTCAAATAGGGATTACACAATTCTCCTCAAATACATATACAAATACCCAAATGCTCATTCCAAATACATAATCAAATATTCTTATCCAAACATATAATCAAATATACATTCCACAATATATATGATACGTGTGCAGATGATCAATTAAATAGTGCAAGTATACACTATCATAATCAAGTAATATAGAAGTGAGTAGAGTATCGTTCCCATAAGGATTAATCACTAAGTACCAAAATGAGTAATTTTAACTCTATTCAGTCGATTGATTAGTCAGTGATTGAGAGTACAAAATAAAAGAAAGACAGTTAAATATGAATGCAGATGTTATGAAAGCAAATATGAGAAAAAGCCCTAGGGATTATATTTCACTTCACAAATTCTGGATTGAATCACTTATCTATTTTAGCCTAATTTATTCCACATGAATGATAGTCAAGTTTCCCTAATTTAATTACTAGCCTCTTCCAAGGTCAAGCAATTCTATAATCAATTGCTAATCCAATATATTCCTTTATGAATTTGAGCAATTAATATGCATTAAGATTTATGGAACTTAGTAAGACTACACAACTCATATGAATATATTCCTATTTCATATGCAAGTCATGGTTTAAATTATAGGGTCTACACACATGTATCTCCTTCCGGTCTCAACATGCATATTGAAATCATTCAAAAGATGGCCAGTCAATCAAAAGCATTAAGAATAATAATTAAAACTCAATTAGGAAGGAGAAATTCAAACTAGATTTAATAAGTTAAGATTCAATCCGTCATTAGTAAGCTACATCATCACCCTAAGAAAATGAAAGTTTAGCACATGATGAAATTAAAAATAAAACCAAAATAAATTGACATTATATAAAGCTAGAATGAAATTCTCAAAAATACTGCATAAACTTGAATATTAAATTCTCAAACATAAATATACAACAAAAAGATGCATGAAAGATGAAGAAATCTAGCCGTCCATTTAGGAGGTAAAACCTTCCATGTAGGCGGTATGCAAAATGTAATAAAATCCTAAGCCTTCCAAGATGGAGGCATGCAATATGTAATACAATCCTAAGCCTTCCAAGATGGAGCCATGCAAAAAGTAATAAAATCCTAAGCCTTCCAAGATAGAGGCATGCAAGAATTGATACAATGTATGAAATTAAATCTAGAAAGTAACACACTTTTTTCAGAACTGTCACAGAAGGACCTCTGATTCTCTTCCTCTTTTCCCATTTGAGCTTGGCAATGATCTCTATTTGCTGGGGAAAAAATGTGTGCTACAGTACTGCTATAATGTCGGAGACTGCTATAGTGATTTGGTTGGTGCTACAGTGCCCTGGCGGCTGCTACAGTGCCCGTTGACTGCTACAGTGCTCGGTTGCTGGTACAATACATTCATTTTTTTTATTTTTTTTAAATGCTGTTTATTACAAAAACAATATTTATTTATCAATCATACCCAAATTTATTATATTAAACACAAATATCATCCATAAAAGCATCATATACGGAAAAATAAATATGCAAATATTTTACTTATCAAATTCCCCCACACTTAACTCTTGGATGTCCTCGGACAAGAAGTAAATAATAAGTCCTTCCAACAAAATCAGAAGTGTCAGGTCATAAGTAAGAACACAATTGAAAAATAAAGAGATCATAGTATTAATGAATCAATGAAAATATAAACTGGTAACTTTAATTGAAAATGAATAAACTGAGTTCGTACTTGTATCTCATTCTCTCAATCTCTCAATGTTCAAGGGTAAGTGTTTCGCTCAAATTCAACCGAAAAAATCACACTACCATAGGCTTGCTAAAAATCTCAATCTCTACTACCTAATTCACATGCATAATTCAAATCAAAAGGATTTATTAAGGGTTGTAATGGGGTTAAGGTAAAGGAATGTAAAATGTAATACCCCGAATTTTGAAACTTAAGGCTAGAGAATAAGCTTGAGAGAAGTGGACTGCTAAGCCCCATTTTAGCAGGATCCCAAATTGTGATTAAGGGTTAATGACTCAAAAAGTTGATGTGGTTAGTGATAAATAACCCTTTTGGAGAATATGATGTGATTTGGGATTCAAATGTGATTCGTATGTGCTGTGAGTAGCGCCGAAACCCTATATTTAAGTTCAATTATGGATTAACCTCTAAATTGACTAAAAATAGAGGGAGGGCGCATAATGTGGTCATATGGAAAGATATGATGTGTTTGGTGGTGATCCAAGAGAGATTACCATAATCAGGGGCAAAACGGTAAAGTTACTGACCAATGGATCGGTTACCGAAGAGGGAACTCATTGGTAACTTCAAGATCAATGGTTAGGATTGATTTGTGCAAGAGATCAAGGGGTGGAATCATGTGTAGATGTGCCATGTGAGCTCATGGTTGATGGATCAAGATCATGACAAGTGGCGAGATGTGAACCCTTGGATCTTGGTCAATTTGTCAACTCATTTTCCCTTTTTCCTCTCTTTATTTGGACGTTTTGGCATCCCAAAAACTGCTGCCATCATCTTCATCTTCACTCCCTCTCTCTCTCAACTCCATTGTCGTCCATGAAAGGGAAGAAAGAGAAATCAAAAGGTGAGTTTTTGGTTGGCTTAATGTCCTCTAATGCTCCAATCACCTTCTATAAAGTTGTTCATAGTGATGAGAGCTTCATCTCTATGGTTTTAGATTCTTGATTGGAGGTGTTTAAGAGCTTGAGCAAAAGTGGAAAGATGAAGAACCAAGGAATTGGTTTGGGAAAGAGGAAGAGGTGACTATTTGAAGCCTTGTGACTGGGAAAATGATGTCAAAAAATTATGAAACTTTCAAGTCTTAAAGTTCACATCCCAAGCTTGCAAATGAACATATAATATATGCCATTTCATTTTGGAAACTGGGAGATATGATTGTCCAAAGTGTGAAGTCAAAAGCGAACACTGTTTTGGGACAGTCTTGAGTTTGGGGGAATTCTGTATTTGTGTGGTGATTTCTAATAATAGCCAATATTTTTCTTATGTAGATGACTTGAATAGCTTTCATTTGGCTTTGGGATCACCTCATTTCGATATTTGTGAAATTAGTTATGGTTTTTAGAAGTTAAGCCAAGAAACAGAATTTTCTTGGCCGCAGCCCAAATGTTTATGGGCAAATTTTGGCCGCGGCCAGTGGATTTGTGGGCCACGGCCAACCCCCAAAAATCAGCATTTTGGACTTTTAAAAGGTGATCTTTGGTCAAGTGTTTCCCAAACCTTTAGGCATATGTTTAGGCTTTGATTAGCCACCTAAAGGTCGTGAATGATAACCAACTTAAGTGTTTGACAGTTAGGGAATTGGAAAAGGGATTAACCCTATGTCCTTGTTTGGTTATAGGATTTGGTGTTGACCCTGATCATGAGCAGCCGGAGCTAGAGCTTACGTGGAAAGAGTGTAGGGAACATATCTCTTTTGCTTGTATTTGATATTTGTGTTAGTGTGTTTGTGCATGTCTTCGCTTTGCATGATTATGTGTTATTTGAAGCTATGTTTCAATTAATGCTATGGCCATTGGTATATTGTTCGAAGCATTGAGCTTACAAATTGTCATTGTGATAGCATGAGAGCTGTGATGCAAGCATGTCATGCATTAAACATTTATTGTATTGTTATTGGTCTCTATTTCACTTTAATTGCGAAATCCGGATATAATTACAGAAGGGGGTTACATAAAACATGATATGAAAGGCTAAAGAAATAAAGCAATTGAAAAATGGGCTACTTGTAAATTTATCTTATCACAACAACCTACAATTCAAACATTTAACAATTTTTTCTTTTCTTTTTTATAATTTTTTCCTTCTTCTTTTTTTTCTTTTTCTTTTTTCTATTTTTTCTCTTTTTTTCTTATTGAATTGCAACTGTAAAGTTGATGATAGATACACCCCCACACTTTGTCAAAAGCCCATTTCACAAAAATTTCAAATGCTCCACTAATCTTCCGAATAAGGTAAAAGCACTTGATATATCATTAAAACTCATGTTAATGGATTGAAAACAAAGAAACAATCAATTAGGCTCAAAGGGGCTTATCAACGGTATAATTGCAAGGTTGGCTATTTGGCTCTGGTTAAAGAAAATGAATGCCTTTATCATTTTTGAATGTGCATGTGAGATGTAATTTCAACTAGATTTAAAGCAAGTTCTAGAGTGACAACTTAATAGGTGAATATCACACACAAGAGAAATAATCATTATAGGCTCAGAAGCTCACGGCTAGGAATTTTTAAACTTAGTTCATTCAATCTCAAAATTCATCACCAATTGCAACAATCAGTTGTTCATTTATGCTATAAAATCTCTAAATTCAATTGATCCATACTTAAAACTTATATACTTCTTAAGATCATTACAAAGCACTTGAACAAGATGATTTTTTTTAACTTTTTTTTACTTTTTTTTTAAAAAGATAAAAAAAATGCAACTAATGAAATGCGTCTCAGGGGTTAAGAATAACCCCTTACTCTGCCATTTTTCCCACACCCCATGCATCTAATAGTTTTACTAACTAACAAAAGAAAAACAAAAAAAAATTCTCCTCCCCCAACCTAAATCAGACATTGTCCCTAATGTCTTCTAAAGCTCAGAGGAGGTGTTTTTTTTAATCATAAACACACAATAAAGTAAAACCAAGAGATTAAGGAAAGTTACAACCTAAGAGTGGTATCTGGGTTCTGCTTCTGACTGCTATCTGAAGATTGTGCACCTATTCCCTTGACGAGTAAATCTGGTTTAGGTTCATAGGTTTTGCATTTGAACAAGCAGCTGATCAGCAGTTGGTGCAGCAATTCTGGAGTGGCGAGTCGCTTGGGGTATGGATCTTGTTTCCACAGCATGATCAAGAAAAGTCAACAGATTATCATAAAAACCATTAACATTTAACAATCTTAATGGCTTTTTATGATAGTTTAACTTAGCGCAATATACAACACTAGAAATGCCATACAATGTCTCCAAACCACCGGGTAGAGCAATAAAAGCTTGAGCATGGTAGAACATTACTCCCATCCGTTCAGGCAAGCTAGAAACCTGTAACTCTTGTCCTAATGAAAAAATGTGATCTTCTAACTCCTTCACCCTTACACGTAAACCCTTGCTTCCATTCATGGATGCAAAAATGGCCACACTTCCCTTTAGGCCCCGGATGCCTCCCCCATACACAAAGTTGATTTTTCTGGCAGCTTATGCAATTTCAAGTTTGTTTGCTGCTGTTATAAACTCTCTTTTCTTGCCCAAATCAGTTTCACCAAAAATGCAAATAGATGTAAATCTACATTTTTGTGAAATATCCTTTTTCTCTTTGTTTCTCTCAAACCATGTATGCTTATAAGAGGAAGAATTCATATTTACAAATGGAAGTGTGCATATTTACAAATGAAAGAGTACATATATATAACACTAAAGCAGCGACAACAAAATCATACAAATCACGCATTTTTTCAAAAAATTTTAAAAAAAATTCTGACACGAATGACTGGCGTAATTTGCGTGAAGAAAAAGAAGAAAGAAAGTCAGGCATTACTTAAAAAGAAAAGACGTATTAAATAAAAGCTGCTAAAAACATAAGACAAATTAGACAAAAGTGACAAAAAAGACAAGGAAGATTAAAACAAAAGCATGATTATGTACAGTAGTTGTGATTTTGGCTCACATCTTCCTCTGGTTTTAAGTCCAGAAACGGTTTAAACGCTTTCTATGAATCGAGGATTTGCTTCCCATCCAGGTTTCTTATAAACTGGCAAACAGGGTCTTTTAACGTCAGATTCCCAAGACAATAGCGCTCTTTTTCTCTATTGAATATGTCTGCTAAATCAAGAAGAATACGATGAACATCATCACTCGGATGTGTCTCAAGAGTTTGAATGATATCATCCAAAGACTCCTTACTCAGTCCATCCTTTATAAATTTGATTTTATCTTCTCGATTTATAGAAACCATACCTTTACTCCTACAGCGCTGATCACAATTCCACCTTGCACATTTATGGCAGACCTTCATTCTTTTAGCTCTTCTCTTTTTAGAGTAAGAACTTCTTCCCATTTCTGGAAAAGGTTTAACAAATTAGTTATGAATCTCACCTGCTAACCATACCTTAGCTTCAATGATCCAACATACATCCACAGGAAGGCCCAAACGATTGAATATCATCATCCTTTCAAGTCGAATGTTATAGATCTTCTTGAGCACATCTTTAGGAAGAGTGGGGAACCTGTTCTTAAGCTTTGTAAGAGATTCCTCCATGGCAACTTAAAATGAAAATGATGAAAACTAAAATGCTCAATGCAGTGTAGTGTGTTTTGGTGAGTAGGAAAGAAAAATGAGAGTAGGAAAGAAATGAGTGAGTAGGAAACAAAATTGAGAGAGTGGAAAAGAAGTTTTGAGAGAGTAGGAAAGAAAATTGAGAGAGTAGGAAATAAGTTTTGGGTTGCCTCCCAAAAACCCACCCTTCTTTAACGTCTTTAGCTAGATAAAGATTAAACCAAAATTTTTTTTTCTCTTTTTTTTTAAAAAAACATTACTAGATTGAGGACTTACCTATTGGTTCTTCAAACGTGATGATAGATTTCAAAGTGTTGAGTGCACCTTCATTGTATTCTTTGAGCATTTGCCCATTCACTTTGAATTTTGGATCACCATCTTGAATCTCTACAGTTCCATATGGCCATACTTGAATCACAGTAAAAGGACCTGACCATCTTGATCTCAGCTTTCCTAGAAAGAGCTTTAACCTTGAGTTGTATAAAAGCATCTTTTGTCTCGATGTAAACTCTCTCCTCAAAATTCTTCTGTCATGCCACATTTTTGTTTTCTCCTTGTATAACTTTTCATTTTCATAAGCTTGTTGTCTGAATTCTTCAAGCTCATTGAGTTGGAGAAGCCTTTTCTCATCAGCTACCTTTAAGTCAAAATTTAATGCTTTTACTGCCAAATATGCTTTGTGCTCCATTTCTACTGGAAGATGGCATGCTTTTCTATTGACCAATTGATACGGGGATGTACCAATTGGTGTCTTGAAGGCAATTCTATAAGCCCAGAGTGTATTATCTAACTTTTGAGTCTGATCCTTTCAGTTGGAATTCACTGTCTTCTCTAAGATCCACTTGAGTTCTCTGTTTGAGATTTCCACCTGCCCGCTAGTTTGTGGAGGATATGGAGTTGCAACCTTGTGAGTTACTCCATATTTAGCCAATACCGACTAAAGCTACTGATTGCAAAAATGCCTTCCTCCATCACTGATAATAGCTCTAGGCACTCCAAATCTTGTAAAAATATTCTTCCTCAAGAACTTCACAACCACACGAGAATCATTTGTAGGAAAGGCAGCTGCTTCAACCCACTTGGAGACATAATTAACAGCTACTAAAATGAATTGATTGCTAAATGAGGATGGAAAAGGCCCCATAAAATCAATACCCCATACATCAGAAAGTTCAACTTCTAAGATGTTGGTTAAAGGGGCTTCATGTCTCCTTGAGATATTTCCCGTTCTTTGACATGTCACAAGTTGACACAATTTTGTGAGCGTCCTTGAGGAGTGTAGGCCAGTAAAATCCTGATTGAAGGACTTTAGTAGCTGTTCTATTAGCTCCAAAAGGACCACCATATGAGGATGAATGGTAGTGATTTAAGATGCTGACCATTTCTTCTTCAGGAACACATCACCTGATAATTCGATCTGGGCATTGTTTGTATAAGAACGGATCCTCCCAAAAGTAATGCCTTACATCAGCCAGAAACTTCTTTTGCAATTTAGAAAGTTCATAAGGCATTACTCCGCTTGCCAAATAATTCACAAAATCAGCATACCATGGAGTAGGTTGTGACTGCATGATAAAAAGTTGCTCATCTGAGAAATTCTCCAGGATTGGTGATTCTCTCTTTCGTTCAGGTGGTTCTAACCGAGAAAGATGATCTGCAATGAGATTCTTGGTCCCTTTTTTGTCTTTGATCTCCAAGTCAAATTCTTGTAGTAAAAGCACCCATCTGATTAGTCTAGGATTAGTATCTTTCTTCTCGATCAGGTATTTGATTGCTGAGTGGTTCGTCCAGACAATAACTTTTGACCCAATCAAGTTTGCTCTAAATTTGTTAAATGCAAACACTACTGCTAGGAGCTCTTTTTCTGTTGTTGTATAATTCAGCTGTGCTTCTGATAGTGTTCTGCTAGCATAATATATAGCATGAAAGGTCTTGTCTTTTCTTTGGCCTAAAACAGCTCTAACTGCATAATCACTTGCATCGTACATCATCTCAAATGGAAGATTCCAATCTAGAGCTATGATAACTGGTGCAGTGGTCAAGGTACTTTTTAGAGTTTGGAAAGCTGATAAGCACTCCTTATTAAACACAAAGGGAGTATTTTTCTCCAACAGCATGCAAAGTGGCATTGTGATGTTTGAAAATTCCTTGATGAATCTTCTAAAGAAACCAACATGTCCCAAAAAACTCCGAATGCCCTTGATTGAGGAAGGAGGTGGTAGCTTTTGAATTGTTTCAATCTTGGCTCGGTCCACTTAAATGCCTCGATCAGATACCTTATGACCCAGCACAATTCCTTCTTTCACCATGAAATGACAATTCTCCCAATTTAGAACTAAGTTTGTCTCCACACAACGTTGCAAGACTTTTGCTAGATTTGAAAGACAATGATCAAATGATTCTCCAAAAACTGAAAAATCATCCATAAACACCTCAATGAACCTTTCCACCATGTCTGAGAAGATCACCATCATACTCCTTTGAAATGTTGCCAGTGCATTACATAGACCAAATGGGCATCTTTCTGAAGGCAAAGGTGCCATATGGACATGTAAAAGTTGTTTTCTCTTGATCCTCCAGTGCAATTGTAATTTGATTATATCCTGTGTACCCATCCAAGAAATAATAATAGGCTTTTCCGGCAAGTCTCTCAAGCATCTGATCTATAAATGGCAGAGAAAAGTGATCTTTTCTGGTGGCTTTATTGAGCTTCCTGTAATCGATGCACACTCTCCATCCAGTTACTGTTCGTTGTGGAATCAATTCATTTTTCTTGTTGGATACTACTATCATTCCACCTCTCTTTGGCACAACTTGAACTGGACTTACCTATTGACTGTCGGAGATTGGGTAGATTATGCCAGCATCCAGCCACTTTATTACCTCCATTCTCACCACCTCCTTTATATTCGGATTGATTCTTCTCTGGTGCTAAACTGTTGGCTTATAGTTTCCTCCACATGATCTTATGCATACAAATTGAAGGACTAATCCCTCTTATATCATCTATTGACCATCCAAATACTGCTTTATACTCCTTTAGAACTCTTAATAACTTGTCTTCTTCATCAAGAGTAAGAGCTGCTGAGAAGATTACTGGTAATGTTGAATTTTCTCCCAGATAAGCATACTTTAAGTGGGATGGCAGTACTTTCAACTCCAGTACTAGTGGTTTCTCTATTGATGGTACTGGCTTACTCATCCTTTCCCCCAGATCTTCAAATGGTTTCTTGATAAAAATCGGGGAATTTGCTTCCAGGTACTTGATCTGCTCCATGACTTCCGGATTAGTAGATTTTGATACATCTACCATTCATATTGCTAATGGTTGATCCATGCAGATTTCTTTCACCATGTCTTTTGTGTAACTGGATAATGTATTGACTCTGTAGCAAGTGTCACCTTCATCTAGGAAGGATAAAGCCTTGAAAATATTGAAGGATACTTGATTATCTTGAACTCGCATGGTTAACTTCCCCTGTTGCACATCTATTAACATTCTCCCAGTTGCTAGGAATAGCCTCCCAAGAATTATAGGAATTTCTTGGTCTTCCATATCGAGTATTATGAAATCAGCTGGGAATATGAGTTTGTCCACCTTCACCAGAACATCTTCTAAGACACCCCTCGGATGCTTTATTGATCGGTCCGCCAGAAGTAATGAAACTGTGGTTGGCTTTACCTCTCCAAGACCAAGTTTTTTGTAGACAGATAGAGGCATGAGGTTTACACTTGCTCCAAGATCACAAAGTGCTCTTTCAAAGTGACATTGACCTATGGTGCAAGGTATGGAAAAGCTTCCTGGATCTTTCAGCTTTGGAGGTAATTTCTTTTAGAGAATAGCGCTGCACTCCTCAGTAAGTGCAACTGTTTCAAATTCCTTAAGCTTACGCTTATTTGAAAGAATGTCCTTCATGAATTTTGCATAACTGGGCATTTGGGCAAGAGCATCTGCAAAAGGAATCTTGATGTGCAACTTCTTGAAAACCTCTAGAAACTTTACAAATTGCTTATCTAGCTTTAACTTCACGAGTCTCTGAGGGTATAGAACTGGTGGTACATATGGAGGAGGATTGTCTGGAAAGCTGATTCTTCCTGGTATCACATCATCCTCCTTCTGTTGTTGTACTTCCTCCTTTTGTTCTTCTCCACCTTCTTTCTCTTCTCCATCATCCTTCTTTTTAATTAAAGGATCTTTCAATTCTTTCCCACTTCTTAGTGCAACGGCCTTCACATATTCTTTTGGGTTTCTTTCAGTGTCACTTGGTAGAGTTCCTGGTTGCCTGGAATTCAGCATATTTGCAATTTGGCCCATCTGGATCTCCAAGTTCTTTATTGAGGCATCTTGGCTTTTGATTGTTGCATCAGTCTTAGCCATGAATTGAGATGTATTCATGGTTAGTTGAGCCAGTGCATCCTCCAAATTCACTTTCTATTATGGTGGATTTGGTTATTGAAAAGCTTGCTGCTGGTAGTTCCCTTGTGGCTTGAATGCATTTTGATTATTCTCCAATTAAAGTTTGGATGATTTCGCCAACCTGGATTATAGGTGTTTGAAAATAGGTCATTCCTTTGATTTCTGATGAACTGAGCTTGCTCCAGCATGAATGAGTGTCCTTCTTGACATTGCGTACTCACATGAGGTCCTCCATATTGATCACAAGCTTCTGTAGGAGTGTTGATTACATGTGCTTGGGTTTTTAATGATCCTACTTGCTTGGATATAGATGCAACTTGAGAAGACAAAGTTGTAAGGACATCCAGCTCGTGCACTCTAGGTACTTTCTTTGAATTGCTACGTTCAGAAGGCCATTGATATGCATTGGCTGCCATCTCCTCAAGTAGATTGTAAGCATCATCTATATTTTTTCCCATTAAAGATCCTCCAGCTGTAGCATCTACAAGAATTCTGGAGATGTGCATCATCCCACTATAGAAAGTTTGCAGTTGCCACCAATCTGGTAACCCATGATGAGGACATCTCCTTAACAACTCCTTGTATCTTTCTCATGCTTCATAGAGGCTTTCTTGTTCATGCTGGGTAAATGAGGCAATTTCATTCCTCAATTTAGCCGTTTTTGCTTAAGGAAAGTATTTCTCTAAAAATTTCTGTGCCATGATCTCCCACGTAATTATGCTTCCCATTGGTAGTGATTGTAGCCAACTCTTAGCCTTATCCCTGAGTGAGAAAGGGAAAAGTCTAAGTCTAATGGCATCATCAGTAACACCATTATGCTTGAATGTGTCACAAATTTCTAGGAAGTTGGCTATATGTGCATTAGGATCTTCTGTTGGTAAACCACCGAACTGATTTGCTTGCATCATCTGGATAATTGCTGGCTTGATTTCAAAGTTGTTAGCTGCTACTGGTGGTCTTGTGATTCCAGAATTTGTCCCCATAACTGTTGGTGTTGCATAGTAACAGAGTGTTTTGGTATCTGTTGTCCCCAGATTTGCCATCGGATCGCTTAAGATTGAAGTAGACTGCTTTTGAGCTCTTCGATTTCTTCGACAAGTTCTTTTGATCTCTGAATCAAAAGGCAATAGTTCAGTCTCCTTCGATCTGGTCATACACTAAGCAAAAACTTGAAAAGAGACACAAGACACCAAGAAGAAAAACAAATGCAATATGAAGACCAAATTAGTATTAAAATTACTTGGTATTGATATTAATGATAACAATCCCTAGTAACAGTGCCAAAATGAGTAATTTTAACTCTATTGATACGTGTTCAGATGATCAATTAAATAGTGCAAGTGTATACAGTCGTAATCAAGTAATATAGAAGTGAGTAGAGTATCATTCCCACAAGGATTGATCACTAAGTACCAAAATGAATAATTTTAACTCTATTCAGTCGATCGATTAGTTAGTGATTGAGAGTACAAAAAAAAAGAAAGACAATTAAATATGAATGCAGGTGTTATGAAAGCAAATATGAGAAAAAGCCCTAGGGATTATATTTCACTTCACAAATTCCGGATTGAATCACTTATCTATTCTAGCACAATTTATTCCACATGATTGATAGTCAAGTTTCCCTAATTTAATTACTAGCCTCTTCTAAGGTCAAGCAATTCTATAATCAATTGCTAATCTAATATATTCCTATATGAATTTAAGCAATTAATTATGCATTAAGATTTATGGAACTCAGTAAGACTACACCACTCATATGAATATATTCTTATTTCACATGCAAGTCATGGTTTTAATTATAATGTCTACACACATGTATCTCCTTTCGGTCTCAACATGAGTATTGAAATCATTCGAAAGATGGCCAGTCAATCAAAAGCATTAAGAATAATAATTAAAACTCAATCATGAAGGAGAAATTCAAACTAGATTTAATAAGTTAAGATTCAATCCGTCATTAGTAAGCTACATCATCACCCTAGGAAAATGAAAGTTTAGCACCTGATGAAATTAAAAATAAAACCAAAATAAATTGACATTATATAAAGCTAGAATGAAATTCTCAAAAATACTGCATAACTTGAATATTAAATTCTCAAAAATAAATATACAACTAAAAGATGCATGAAAAATAAAGAAATCTAGCCGTCCATTTAGGAGGTAAAACCTTCCATGTAGGCGGTATGCAAAATGTAATAAAATCCTAAGCCATCCAAGATGGAGGCATGCAAGAATTGATACAATGTATGAAATTAAATCTAGAAAGTAACACAATTTTTTCAGAACTGTCAGAGAAAGGATCTCTCCTTGTCAGAAAAGGGCCTCTAATTGTCAGAGAAGGGCCTCTAATTGTCAGAGAAGGACCTCTGATTCTCTTCCTCTTTTCCCATTTGAGCTTGGCATTGATATCTATTTATAGGGGAAAAAATGTGTGCTACAGTACTGCTACAATGTCGGAGACTATTACAGTGATCTGGTTGGTGCTAAAGTGCCCTAGCGGCTGCTACAGTGCCCGTTGACTGCTACAGTGCTCAGTTGCTGGTACAATACATTCATTTTTTTATTTTATTTTTATTTTTTTTAAATGCTGTTTATTACAAAAACAATATTTATTTATCAATCACACCCAAATTTATTATATTAAACACAAATATCATCCATAAAAGCATCATATAAGGAAAAATAAATATGTAAATATTTTACTTATCAAATTCCCCCACACTTAACTCTTGGACGTCCTCGGACAAGAAGTAAATAATAAGTCCTTCCAACAAAATCAGAAGTGTCAGGTCATAAGTAAGAACACAATTGAAAAATAAAGAGATCATAGTATTAATGAATCATTGAAAATATAAACTGGTAACTTTAATTGAAAATGAATAAACTGAGTTAGCACTTGTATCTCATTCTCTCAATCTCTCAAGTGTTCAAGGGTAAGTGTTTCGCTCAAATTCAACCGAAAAACTCACACTACCATAGGCTTGCTAAAAATCTCAATTTCCACTACCTAATTCACATGGATAATTCAAATCAAAAGGACTTATTAAGGGTTGTAATGGGGTTAAGGTAAAGGAATGTAAAATGTAATACCCCGAATTTTGAAACTTAAGGCTAGAGAATAAGCTTGAGAGAAGTGGACTGCTAAGCCCCATTTTAGCAGGATCCCAAATTGTGATTAAGGGTTAATGACTCCAAAAGTTGACGTGGTTAGTGATAAATAACCCTTTTGGAGAATATGATGTGATTTGGGATTCAAATGTGATTCGTATGTGCTGTGAGCAGCGCCGAAACGCTATATTTAAGTTCAATTATGGATTAACATCTAAATTGACTTAAAATAGAGGGAGGGCACATAATGTGGTCATATGGAAAGATATGATGTGTTTGGTGGTGATCCAAGAGAGATTACCATAATCAGGGGCAAAACGGTAAAGTTACCGACCAATAGATCGGTTACCGAAGAGGGAACTCATTGGTAACTTCAAGATCAATGGTTAGGATTGATTTGTGCAAGAGATCAAGGGGTGGAATCATGTGTAGATGTGCCATGTGAGCTCATGGTTGATGGATCAAGATTATGACAAGTGGCGAGATGTGTGTTAGATCTCATGTTTTGATGATAACAAAAGAATGGTATGAAACAGAAGTGATTAATAAATAAGTTTGAGCAAAGGAATAACAAGGATAAGCATCACTTGAGGTAAGCATTGGAGTAATGAAGAAAGGCCAAGAGAAAAAGCTGAGAAACTTGATCAGAAGCAAGTTTTCTAAGGCATTACTCGAGTAGGTACTCGAGTAATGAGACAAAACTTGAAGTAACCAGAAGCACCTTCCAGTAACCTACCAACGTTACTCGAGTAGGTACTCGAATAATAGTGTAAGTATTTTCAATTTGCTCTCAGCCTACCAATGTTACTCGAGTAGCTACTCGAGTAACCAGGTAAATACTTGGAGTTGCTCTCAGCCTGCCAATGTTACTCGAGGAGCTACTCGAGTAACCATATGAAAAACTTCCAGTTGCTTTCAGGTTGCCAATGATACTCGAGTAAGTACTCGAGTAACTCTGTTTCTGAAAATGTGTTGCTCTCGGCACTTTGTACCACTGCCAATTTTACTCGAGTAGGTACTCGAGTAACGCACTGAAGTAAGTAAAAACTTGAAGGTAGTACTCAATTAACTTGATTTCTTTTTATCTCATTTTCCTCGAGTCATTCCTCTAGTATGCAAGTATTTAATGCTCTAGTTTAAGTGGATTACTCGAGTATGAACTCGAGTAAGCAATCTTATATTGAAAGAAAACCTCAAGTCATTACCCGAGTATGTTATGTACAAAAAGTAAGTTTACTCGAGTAACAAGGTAATCAGACTTGATAAGCTCTCGGCCTTGAAATCCTGCCAACATTACTGGAGTAGAGCATCAAGTAATCAAATTTATTTGAAGGTTTACTCGAGTTGGTACCCGAGTAACCTATGAAGTTGTGAATGCATTACTCGAGTAGGTACCCGAGTAAACATGAGTTTTCAAAGGTTTGAAATTTAGTTATTCCATGCACTACCTGAGTAATCTTGTATTTGTCTATTGACTTGAAGTTAAACAAAGCTTTCCCGATGATACTCAGTAAGTACTCGAGTAAACTTCAAGTACTCGAGTAGCTACTCGAGTAAGCAAACCCAGAAAGTTTGAAATCATTCCAACGGTCATTGTTCTGTTTCCTATTTGATTAAATTTTCATTATATTAGTATTCTTAGCATTTCAACAGATAAACAATGAAGAGATCTTACCAAATAAGGAAAGTCAAAAGCAACGCTCAAATGTCACCGACCGTCACCTACCACAAACGTATGCTTTTCAAAAACTGGAAAAGTCAATAGTGGCTGCGCACGCTCCAACGGACATGAAGAAATATGTTCCAGCAATCATTACCAACGTATCTATATATATGGGAACATCTGAACAGAGAAGATATACAAGAACACACTCACGAATGTATCATCAAGTTCATTACTCTGTTTTTCATTGTACTTGTGATTCTATGCTTCAGTGATTCTTATTTACTTTGTGAGAGAGATATTTCATTCAAACTCAATATTTGTTATTGAGATAACTTAAGGTTGTGGAACCTTGAGTTGGGATTGGATTACAACTTGTAAGGGGGAGCGAGTGTCCAGGTGTAGGAACTTGCTTGTACTGAGGTGCCAAGAACCCACTGAATCTTGGAAGTTATAGTGAAACTCTCAGAGAAGCTCTGAGGACTGGACGTAGGTCAAAGTGGTTGTGACCGAACCAGTATAACTCCCGGTGTACACTTCGGTGATATTTCTCCTTACTTTTTCATGTTTTAATTTCAACGTCAAATTTTATATTTGCAAGGAAATTTTTAAGATCACCCTATTCACCCCCCCTCTTGGGTGAAACGCTTGCTCTAACATTTGGTATTAGAGCGTAGGTCTTCTTGTGAAGGTATAACAACCTAAGAAGGATCCAATGGCAAGCATGGGTGAAGGAATTCTTCCCGACGGTGCATCCATCACTAGACCTCTAGGTTTCAGTGGCGAACACTTTTCTTTCTGGAAAGCAAAGTTCAGAGTATTCGTAATGGCTATTGAATATGGGCTATGGGATGTGATTGAGAGTGGAAACTATCAACCTATAAAGACTGTAGTTTCTCAAAAAATTCCCAAGATGCCAGCAGAATATGATGAGAATGATAAGAAACTTATCACTCTTAACAGCAAGGCAATCCTGATGCTATAAAGTGCCTTGAGTCAAAGTGAGTATTTCAGAATTTGCACACTTCCAACAGCAAAGGAAATGTGGGAAGCTCTGGAAATAGCTCATGAAGGAACTTTGGGAATAAAGGAGAATCAGATCAACACCTTGGTCACTGAATTCAATTTACTTTGAATGAAATCAGGTGAATCAATATCTGAATTTGAACTTAGATATACTCATCTTGTTAATCAACTTGCAGCTCTTGGGAAAGTCTATGATCAGTATACCCAAGTAGGAAAGATTCTAAATATTCTTTCTAAAGAATGGGAGGCCAAAGTCACCATGATAGAAGAAGCAAAAGGAGAATCAATGAGATCAGTTGCTTCTCTATTTAGAAGTCTTTCTGAATATGAAAGCAAACTAAAGTTCAAACAAGAACTAGATGACACTGGTGACAAGAAAAAGAAAGGTCTTGCACTAAAGGTAAAAGAAGAGAATCAAGATGAGGATGAGGAGTTTGACGATGATGAAATGGGTCTAATCATAAAACGATTCAGAAAGTTCTACAAGAAAGGACAAGGATTCAAACATTTTCAAAAAGGTGGAACTAGCAGCAAAGATCATATCATTTGCTACGAATGTGGAAAACCAGGACATATCAAATCAGAATGTCCAGAACTGAATCAAAAGAGCAAAGAAAAGAGAAAAGGCAAATTCTTCAACAAAAAGAAGGCCTTCGTATCTGCTATATGGGGTGATAGCTCCTCTGACGAAGAAAGTGATGAGGAAGAAGTAGCTAATATATGTCTCATCGCTCAAACAGAAGAGGAGGTAAATGATTCTGAACCTACCTATGATGAATTACTTTCCGAATATAATGCTTTATATTCTGAATTCATCAAAGTAGTTAAAGAATTGATTGTTTTCAAAAAGAAAAACAGAGCTCTTGAAACTGAACTTAAAGAAAAGAATTGTGAAAATTGTTCATCTTTGAAAAAGAAAAACATTGATCTCACAAAAACTCTTGAAAAATTTACACAAGGAAGTGAGATGCTAAATGTTATTTTAAAAGCTCAACGATTTGTAAATGACTGATCTGGAATTGGATATGATCCAAAGTCAGATAAAAGGAAAGGTAGAAAGAAAGCAGGAGGTAAGTCATATTTGAATTATTTCCAGCATTCTGTTCATACATCAAATCCTTTTGCATTTTGTAATTACTGTAATAGAAAAGGTCATTATACATCTTCATACATTCATAAGAAGAAAGGGACAATCGGAACCTACAAATGGGTACCTAAAGGCTCACATGTTCAGAAAATTATTTGTACTAACCCAACAGGACCCAAAAAGATGTGGGTACCTAAGACCTAGTCATTTGATTGTAGGTATGTCTCAAAGCATCCAAAAATAGCAAGTGGTACATAGATAGTGGGTGCTCTAGACATATGACAGGAGATTTTGAAAGTTTTACCACATTGCAACCTAAAGAAGGTGGAAAGGTAAAATTTGGAGGAAATCAATCCGGAAAGATAGCAGGAATTGGTGAAATCAAAAATGACAAAGGAATACAAGTCAAAGATGTATATTATGTTGAAGGCTTGTGTCATAATTTGCTGAGCGTAAGTCAAAGTGCAGATAAAGACAACTGGGTAATATTTGACTCTGAAGAATGCTTAATTATCAACAAGAATGACTTACAACTTGATAAGAAGAATATCAAGGCTAAGCTCAGAGCAAAAAGGGAAGGTAACTGCTATACTCTAGATATTAGTAGAAATGAGTCTGAAAACTGTTTTCTAAGTAATACTGATGAAAGTTGGTTATGGCATAAGAGATTGGCTCATGTCAATATGCATCAATTAGGCAAACTACTCAAAAAGGATTTAGTTCTTGGATTACCCAAAGTAACTTTAAAAAATGACTTGATTTGTGACGCATGTCAAAAGGGTAAACAAACAAAATCATCTTTCAAATTGAAAAATGAGATTTCAACAAATAGACCACTACAATTATTACATATGGATTTAGTTGGCCCAGCAAGAATAAAGAGTATTGGTGGAAACTTATATTCATTGGTTATTGTTGATGATTTCTCTAGATTTACATGGGTTATTTTTCTATCTTCAAAAGATGAAACCTTTGAAGAATTTATTGTTTTTGCCAAGAAAGTGCAAAATGAGAAAGGTATGTCCATTGCAGGTATTAGGACTGATCATGGTGGAGAATTTGAAAATCAAGCCTTTGAAGAATATTGTGATACTAATGGCATTGATCACAATTTTTCTGCTCCAAGAACACCTTAACAAAACGGAGTTATGGAATGCAAGAATATAGTGCTCACTGAAATAGCTAGAGCAATATTGAATGAAAAGAATGTGTCTCAAGTGTTCTGGGCTGATGCTATGAGTACAACATGCTATATTTCAAATAGGGCCTATATCAGAACAAAACTTGGAAAGACACCTTATGAGTTATACAAAGGAAGGAAGCCAAACATTGCTCATCTACACATCTTCGGTTGTAAGTGTTTCATTCATAATAATGGTAAAGATAACTTAGGAAAATTTGATTCTAAAACAGATGAAGGAATTTTCCTCGGATATTCCAACTGAAGTAAAGCATATAGAGTTTACAATAAAAGAACATGTATTATTGAAGAATCAATTCATATTGTATTTGATGAATTTGAATCCTCTGACAAAACCATTGATGAAGAACAGGAAGTTGGTTTAAATCAAGAAAATGGTCAATCTATCTCTAAATCTCTTATTCCAGAGGTTGATGAAACTAAGGAAGAAGAGCAATCCCTAGGTCAACCTAGAGCTTGGAAATACAATAAAAGTCATCCCTTAGATCAAGTCATAGGAGATGTGAATGAAGGGATCAAAACTAGAAATAGAATTTTCAATGAAGTAAGTTTTTCTGCGTTCATTTCTGAGATTGAACCTTCTAACATTGATGAAGCCCTATCAGACAATGATTGGGTTATAGCAATGCAAGAAGAACTAAATCAATTTGAGAGAAATCAAGTTTGGGATTTGGTGCCCCGACCCAAAGATCATCCGATCATTGGTACTAAATGGGTATTCAAGAACAAACTCGATGAATCCACAATTATTGTCAGAAACAAGGCAAGATTGGTGGCTAAAGGCTATAATCAGGAAGAAGGGATTGATTATGAGGAAACGTACGCTCCAGTGGCTAGATTGGAAGCTATACGTGTACTCTTAGCCTTTGCATGCATCAAAGGATTCAAACTCTATCAAATGGATGTAAAGAGTGCTTTTCTAAATGGTTACATCATGGAAGAAGTATATGTAGACAACCTGCAGGTTTTGAGGATGTTACCAAACCTGACCATGTTTTCAAACTTAAAAAGGCTTTATATGGTTTAAAACAAGCTCCTAGAGCCTGGAATGAAAGGCTCAGTAAGTTTCTTATCGATCAAGGTTTCGTACGAGGAAAAGTTGATACAACACTCTTTATAAAACGAAAACACAATGATATTTTAATTGTTCAAATATATGTTGATGACATTGTTTTCGGTGCTACTAATGAATCTCTGTGTAAGGAATTTTCTGAGATAATGCAGGGAGAATTTGAGATGTCAATGATGGGAAAATTAAATTTCTTTCTTGGTTTACAAATCAAACAAAGAAAGAATGGAATCTTCATATCTCAAACAAAGTATTTAAAAGAACTATTGAAGAAGTATGGAATGGATGAAGCAAATGGCACGGACACGCCTATGAGCTCAACTACGTTACTTGATGCTGATGTCAAATGGAAAGACTACAACATAACAAAGTATAGAGGAATGATTGGATCATTACTCTATCTCAGGCAAGTAGACCGGACATCCAATTTAGTGTTGGCATATGTGCAAGATATCAATCGGCACCAAAAGAATCACATGCTGAAACGGTCAAACGAATCTTTAGATACCTTGCTGACACACCCGAATTGGATCTGTGGTATCCCAAAGGAAGAAGTGAATATCTTGTTGCATATTCAGATTCAAATCATGGAGGATACAAAATAGACAGAAAAAGCACCAGTGGACAAGGACAATTTCTTGGAGCATCTCTTGTATCATGGTTCAGCAAGAAACAAAATACAATATCTCTTGCGTCAACGGAAGCCGAATATGTTGCAGTCTCACGTTGTTGTGCACAAGTAATATGGTTAAAACAACAACTACAAGATCTTGGTATTTATCTCAAAGAAATACCAATCTATTGTGACAATACTAGTACGATAAGCTTGGCAAAGAATCCAGTTGAACACTCTAGAACCAAGCATATCAATGTCAGACATCACTTCATCAGAGATCATGTTCAAAAGAAAGATGTGAAAGTGATATTCATTCCTACTCATCTTCAATTAGCTGATATTTTCACAAAACCCCTTGCAAAAGATCAATTTCTATACATTAGAAGAGAATTGGGAATGGTAAATCCCAATGAGTTGTAAGTTATTTCAGTCTCTCATAATATTAGATGAAGTCATTTGTTAAAGTTTTGATGATTACTAACTTAAGCATTGGAGTATATAGAAATTTGTTTTGCAGGGAGGTTGAAACTCTATTTTGAGAAACAAAAACAGAGGTGATCAGAGGACACATTTATGGGGGTACCAACTTGAAGTTATCACTAACAGAGAAGGATTACCTGAGGAACAACTTGAAGTAAAGAAGCACTTTACTCGAGTATGTACTCGAGTAATTGTAACACCCTGCCTTTAATCACGTAATTATAATTCGATAATGCACATTTAATTCGGATTAGAGACCATCGGATAACTTAAACTCATTTCAATCTCCTACTTTGTAGTAGGGTTTTCACAAAACATTCAAAATCTCTTCCTGTTCCTGGTCTCCATTTCAAAATTCGAATATAATTACCTGTGCAGTTTATCTACATTCATGTATAACAGAGTGTATAACCAAATCCCCGGCAACTCCCGGGTCCTATACATATATAATCTAGAGGTTACAAGTATCTACTAGGGGA
This sequence comes from Inga laurina, assembly GCA_963855925.1. NCBI lineage: Eukaryota > Viridiplantae > Streptophyta > Magnoliopsida > Fabales > Fabaceae > Inga > Inga laurina. The sequence continues at coordinate 45,508,696 of OY979708.1, forward strand.
TTACACAACCAAAATCGAATGTAGTGTTCCTGATTCAGGATATACAGTAATCCCGAGTTTAAAGTAGATAACCAACATCTCAAAAATCCTTAGTATCACTAAAGATCCTAAGTGCTTCGGGCTGGCCGCTTCTCCTTTGAGCCACATGCCCTGTCTGAAATGTTAGTCATAGGAAAGAATGAGATTCGAGCGAATCCCAGTAGTAACAAACCACTCACACAATGCATAACACAAAGCATGTATATAAATCACAACCAGCAACAGCAGCAGCAATCTCAAAGATACATGGTTTTCACCACAAACGACAGCACTCACGGCTGTATGCATAATACGACAGCTCTCGCTGTAATAATAATCACGACAGCTTACGCTGTAATCACAATAACGACAGCTTACGCTGTAAACGACAGCTTGCGCTGTAAACGACAGCTATCACCAGCTGTAATCGCAGCAGCATCAAAGAATCATCACATAACAATGATAACACACACATACAGAGCATTATACATAGTATAAGAGAGAGAGTCACTACCTGATCCTTTCCCGACGTTTCTTGGCACTGCGGGCTCCCGAGGGCGGCAAATATCGAATCCTACAATTCCAAATGCACCATTTAGACACTTCCATAGTGTAACTTGGGGTTATAGGAGTCTATAATGAAAATTTACAAAACTACCCCCGGGGACCCGGCCTGGGCCCGCCGTACCCGGTCCGGCTGCACTTTTCCCGAAATTCTAATATGGGCTATCCTAACATATTTCCGCCCAAGGAATCTATTTCCAGACTCGGAATTATCAAATTCAATGTAAAATTACAAATTTACCCTTGGCAGCCCTACTTCAAGGGTTTCAGGGGCGTTTTCGTAATTATGCTTTTTTGGCCTTTTCCGAAAAAGTGGCCAACTGTAACCCCACCTAATTTTCGCTCCTCAACTCAATGGAACCATCAAATCATTGAAAACCCAACTCTAAGACCCATTTCTAGAGCTGGCCGAAATTTATGAGTTCTCCGGGGAAAATCGGGGTTTTACGATTTCGGCTCCGTAAACGCGTTCCTTTCTACTCCTAACCACTTTATTAACCATTACATTAGGTTAAAACTAACATTAAGACCCAATTTGGGCAGCATAACCCCTAGGCCATATCATTTCCAAACTTTAAAACCAATGGCAATCCGGCGAAATTTCACCGATTAAATTGCCCACAGCAGCCAGAATAAGCAATATATGAAAGTTTGGAAGTTACCTCAAGCTCCCACTAGCTTTTCCCAAATTTGGCTGAACCCTAGCCTCTTTGAAACACCAAATTTTGAGCTTCACAACCTTAAAGAATAAAGAGGAGTATCTTAGAGTCAGAGTTATACGCGTTAGGAGCTAAATCGTCGGAGAAATCGGCTTACCTTGCGAGATTTCTCCTCTTTCTCTCTCTAAGAGCTCTCAACTTTCTCTCACTAGTGCAGCTGGTTCATCACGACAGAAAATGAGCTGAAGAAGATGAGAATATATCTAATTCCATGCTGATGTCATCTTTTAGTGAGATGATGTCATAATTCCCATTTTCGGATTTTCTGGCAGATTTTCTGCCCAAACTTTGACAAATCATAACTAATTCTAGAAAAATCAAAATGAGGTGATCCCAAAGCCAAATGAAAGGTATTTAAGTCCTCTTTATAGGAAAAATATGAGCCATTACCAGAAATCACCACAAAATTCCAGAATTATACAAATTTCAACACTGCTCCAAAACAGAGTCCAGTTTTGATCCCAAACTTTGAACAGACATATCTCCAAGTTCCCAAAACGAAATGGTACAAACTATATTTCCATTTTGAAGCTTGGGATGTGAACTTTAATACTGGAAAGTTTCATAATTTTTAGACACCATTTGGTCATTCAAAACGTTCACACAAACGGACTGCCCAGAATAGAATTTCACTGGACAGAATTTTAGATTTTGCATCTTTGCTTCCATTGGTTCCATTTTCATACCAAACATCATTCCCACATAAATTTTCACAAGGAAGCCATTGGAATCATTAAAATATCCAAATTCCCATCACACATTCTTCAAAAGTTTTTATTCAACAATAATTACATCCACTTTTGAAGTCATTAGCCCTTAATCACTTTTTGGGATATTACAGTAATGGACTTTAAAACTGGAAGTAACAGATCAAGTTACTTGGTTTTCAAATCCAACGGTTCAGTTACAAAGAAATGAAGAGTCACAAGTTGAAAACACAGGTTACCCGAGGAAGGCCTCGAGTAAACTTGAAGCTTACTCGAGTAAGGCCTCGAGTAAATGCAAGTCCAGATTTTCAAAATTGATGAAGAATGACTCAAATCTGCTCAGAATGGGTTATAAATGATCGAGGGAACATCCATGGATAATTACAATATTATTCATGCCAGGTATGCAATTTAAATAAATTATTTTAGAGCTTTTCTGTATGAACACTCGAGGAAGGCTTCGAGTAAACTTGAAGGTTACTCGAGTAAGGCCTCGAGTAACGTCGGGTTCTAGGGCTTTATCTGTCACAAACTCAGTCATTTCCACAAAATCGCCTCGAGTAAATCACTATACACTCTCACAAAAGCTTTTCATAAGTGATTCCTTGCTTCATTTTCGTCAAAACCCAAGAGATTTCAGTTCCAAAAACCTCCTATTTTTCTCAGATTCTCTGTGCCCTAAATTCACGTCAACGTCTCTGTTTTTTTGTGATTTTCAATTCTCTTTGTTTCAAGATGGTTAGAACCAAGAATCTCAACTTCACAGATTGCTCTGACTTACAACAAAACCCTGATCCTCTTTCTTCTCCTCCTAAAAAGAGAAGAAAACTTACCCCGAGACCAAAAGCTAAAATTCCTCTTCAACCTCAACCTCAACCGAAACCCAAAGGAGTTGTGATTAAAGAGCCTATTGTTACAAGGGCTCAATCCAAAAAGAGTACATCTACCGAAAGAGGCAAGAGTGCCAAATCTCCCTCACCTCCTCACTTTGATTCCTCTACCCCCTCTTTTACTCCAAAATCCTCTAAAAAGACTACGTATGATAGGAATGTGGCTACGGCTATGGCCAACATCTTGGATCAAATGGAGAAGGGGCAATCATCCAAGAAATCCAAATTTCCAGAAGAGGAGATCACCAACCCTCCAAAAGGGTTCAATGTCAACAAGTTGGTAGAGTCTCCGAAGTAGCTATCCCAGTTCTCAAGAAGGAAAGTGTGCAAGACACACTATGTGGACCTCAAGATTCTTCAGGAGGTATTGAAGCATGACCTAAGTCCTTATTTAGATCCATTTATGCCTTGGCTTTTGATTAGATTACCATTCTGTACTAAAGTGATCACACACTTCTATTGTAATCTAGAGATCATAGATGAGCCTAATAGAACCTCAGTTGAGGAAGAGATGACCACCACAGTAAGAGGCCAAAAGATTCTCATATCACCCTCTAGGATTAACTTGTGGTTAGGGATAGAGAACCCCCCAGATGATATCTATTCCCAACTTGAGCCAAACCAAATCTTTTCTGTCCTTAAACCCGGTGAGCTAGTTGGCCCTCTAAATTTCAAGCCCAGTGATATGTGTGATCATCATAAGGTCCTTTGGTACATTTACTCTAGGTCCCTAGTGAACAAAGCCAATAATTACACCCATTTCTCTTATAGGGACTTTAGGTGGTTTGCTTCACTTCTCCTGAAGGAACAGAAGGATTTGGGGGAGTATATCTTCTCAGAAATGAAAAGGTATAAGGTGGATGGGAAGGCTACAACACCAATGCCATATCCTCAGATTGTGTCACTGATCCTGAAAGAGAACAAGATATGGTATTTGGATAGCAAGGAGCCCATTGAGAGGATGACTCCGGTTGAGAGAAACCAAATTGGGAAGTTGAATATTGACATCCCTCTCAAAGGCCCTCTAGAGTCTGGGTCAAAGAAGAAGAGGAAGACCACTGAGGCAGAGACCAGTAAGATGGATGACACACAGTCATCGGCTCCAGCTGCCACTACTTCATCACCATCCTTTCTCAATGTCACTCTCCAGCACTTCATAGAAAACATGCTCAGAGGATTCCATGTGGATATCGCCAACACGAACGCTGAATTGATTACCAACATGAATTTCAAGATGGCGGAGTTGGTTGAGAAAATAGACAAGAGGCATGAGGAGTTGGTTGAGAAAATGGACAAGAGGCATGAGGAGTTGCTAGCAGAGCAAGATGCCCAGGGTGAGACTCTGAGATTGATTCTAGCATGACTAGACTCTTTAGGTCCCGGACCTTCTGCCGGTCCATCTTCCTCTGTACCACAACCACTTCCAGTGAACCCTCCTTCTGACACTCCTTTCACTGAGGATGAACCATCTACTCCTCTGGTATCTAGGCCACCTGAAACTCAAGCCAAAGACATTCTATATACAGTGGACAACCCAGATACCAATGAGACCATACATATTGTCATTGATGATTCACCTCCTAAACCTCAGCATGAACTCGCTCCTAAACCTATTCCCTCTCCTACCCACACTGAGGAAATATCTCCCTCCTCCTCCTCTGAACATCATACTACAGAGGTTGAGACCACTCCAGAGTTACAGACCACTCCAGAGATACAGACTACTCCAGAGGTAGCAACCACTTCTATGATCGTTTACCAACCTCTTTCTCTTCCTCCCAGAGATGACATCCAAATTCCTCCACTTCATCTTCCTAAACCAGTCTCCTCTAGTTCTTTTGACTCCTCTAGCTCAGATGATGGTTCAGTTCTTCCTGTGACACCCATTTCCATGGCCAAGCCTCCGAGTCCTCCACTTGATTGATGAAGACAAAAAGGGGGAGAAGAGCTTGAGAGTGATTTTGTGGAAGTGTCCTAGTTTATTTTGGGTATTTGGGTGTATATGGGTTCTAGGGAGTCTTTTTAAACTTGTTATTAAACTTTTGTCTTGTTTTGTTAAGGCTTTATCTTTGTTATCTTGTAATACAATTTTTAAGTTTAAATGCAAGTTTATTTCAAGTCTATTCAAGTTTTAAATTTTGATTACACTGTTGGACTAATGAATTTGTTGTGTATGCAAGATACATAATGTAAACTTAATAAGTTTTCCAAAATGATATTTGAATACAAGAAGTATTTAATTGAGAATTCACTTTCAAAAATCTTGTTCAAAATCACCAAGTTTTGTCATCATCAAAAAGGGGGAGAATGTTAGATCTCATGTTTTGATGATAACAAAAGAATGGTATGAAAAAGAAGTGATTAATAAATAAGTTTGAGCAAAGGAATAACAGGGATAAGCATCACTTGAGGTAAGCATTGGAGTAATGAAGAAAGGCCAAGAGAAAAAGCTGAGAAACTTGATCAGAAGCAAGTTTTCTAAGGCATTACTCGAGTAGGTACTCGAGTAATGAGACAAAACTTGAAGTAACCAGAAGCACCTTCCAGTAACCTACCAACGTTACTTGAGTAGGTACTCGAGTAATAGTGTAAGTATTTTCAAGTTGCTCTCGGCCTGCCAATGTTACTCGAGTAGCTACTCGAGTAACCTGGTAAATACTTGGAGTTGCTCTCGGCCTGCCAATGTTACTCGAGGAGCTACTCGAGTAACCATATGAAAAACTTCCAGTTGCTTTCAGGTTGCCAATGATACTCGAGTAAGTACTTGAGTAACTCTATTTCTGAAAATGTTTTACTCTCGGCACTTTGTACCACTGCCAATGTTACTCGAGTAGGTACTCGAGTAATGCACTGAAGTAAGTAAAAACTTGAAGGTAGTACTCGATTAACTTGATTTCTTTTTATCTCATTTTCCTCGAGTCATTCCTCTAGTATGCAAGTATTTAATGCTCTAGTTTAAGTGGATTACTCGAGTATGAACTCGAGTAAGCAATCTTATATTGAAAGAAAACCTCAAGTCATTACCCGAGTAAGTTATGTACAAAAAGTAAGTTTACTTGAGTAACAAGGTAATCAGACTTGATGTGCTCTCGGCCTTGAAATCCTGCCAACATTACTGGAGTAGAGCATCGAGTAATCAAATTTATTTGAAGGTTTACTCGAGTTGGTACCCGAGTAACCTATGAAGTTGTGAATGCATTACTCGAGTAGGTACCCGAGTAAACATGAGTTTTCAAAGGTTTGAAATTTAGTTATTCCATGCACTACCCAAGTAATCTTGTATTTGTCTATTGACTTGAAGTTAAACAAAGCTTTCCCGATGATACTCGAGTAAACTTCAAGTGATACTCGAGTAGCTACTTGAGTAAGCAAACCCAGAAAGTTTGAAATCATTCCAACGGTCATTGTTCTGTTTCCTATTTGATTAACTTTTCATTATATTAGTATTCTTAGCATTTCAACAGATAAACAATGAAGAGATCTTACCAAATAAGGAAAGTCAAAAGCAACGCTCAAATGTCACCGACCGTCACCTACCGCAAACATATGCTTTTCAAAAACCGGAAAAGTCAATAGTGGCTGCGCACGCTCCAACGGACATGAAGAAATATGTTCTAGCAATCATTACCAACGTATCTATATATATGGGAACATCTGAACAGAGAAGATATACAAGAACACACTCACGAACGTATCAAGTTCATTACTCTGTTTTTCATTGTACTTGTGATTCTATGCTTCAGTGATTCTTATTTACTCTGTGAGAGAGATATTTCATTCAAACTCAATATTTGTTATTGAGGTAACTTAAGGTTGTGGAACCTTGAGTTGGGATTGGATTACAACTTGTAAGGGGGAGCGAGTGTCCAGGTGTAGGAACTTGCTTGTACTGAGGTACCAAGAACCCACTGAATCTTGGAAGTTATAGTGAAACTCTCAGAGAAGCTCTGAGGACTGGACGTAGGTCAAAGTGGTTGTGACCGAACCAGTATAACTCCCAGTGTACACTTCAGTAATATTTCTCCTTACTCTTTCATGTTTTAATTTCAACGTCAAATTTTATATTTGCAACGAAATTTTTAAGATCACCCAATTCACCCCCCTCTTGGATGAAACGCTTGCTCTAACAATGTGAACCCTTGGATCTTGGTCAATTTATCAACTCATTTCCCCTCTTTCCTCTCCTTATTTGGACGTTTTGGAATCCCAAAAACTTCTGCCATCATCTTCATCTTCACTCCCTCTCTCTCTCAACTCTATTTTCGTCTATGAAAGTGAAGAAAGAGAAATCAAAAGGTGAGTTTTTGGTTGGCTTAATGTCCTCTAATGCTCCAATCACCTTCTATAAAGTTGTTCATAATGATGAGAGCTTCATTTCTATGGTTTTAGATTCTTGATTGGAGGTGTTTGAGAGCTTGAGCAAAAGTGGAAAGATGAAGAACCAAGGAATTGGTTTAGGAAAGAGGAAGAGGTGAGTATTTGAAGCCTTGTGACTGGGCAAATGATGTCAGAAAGTTATGAAACTTTCCAGTCTTAAATTTCACATCCCAAGCTTCAAAATGGATATATATTATGTGCCATTTCGTTTTAGAAACTCAGAGATATGACTATCCAAAGTGTGAAGTAAAAAATGAACACTGTTTTGAGACAGTCTTGAGTTTTGGGGAAGTCTGTATTTGTGTGGTGATTTCTAGTAATAGCCAATATTTTTCCTATGTAGATGACTTGAATAGCTTTCATTTGGCTTTAGGATCACTTCATTTTGATATTTGTGGAATTCGTTATGGTTTTTGGAAGTTAAGCCAAGAAACAGAATTTTCTTGGCCGCGGCCAGTGGATTTGTGGGCCACGGCCAACCCCCAAAAATCAGCATTTTGGACTTTTAAAAGGTGATCTTTGGTCAAGTGTTTCCCAAACCTTTAGGCATATGTTTAGGCTTTGATTAGCCACCTAAAGGTCGTGAATGATAACCAACTTAAGTGTTTGACAGTTAGGGAATTGGAAAAGGGATTAACCCTATGTCCTTGTTTGGTTATAGGATTTGGTGTTGACCCTGATCGTCAGCAGCCGGAGCTGGAGCTTACGTGGAAAGAGTGTAGGGAACATATCTCTTTTGCTTGTATTTGATATTTGTGTTAGTGTGTTTGTGCATGTCTTCGCTTTGCATGATTATGTGTTATTTGAAGCTATGTTTCAATTAATGCTATGGCCATTAGTATGTTGTTCGAAGCATTGAGCTTACAAATTGTCATTGTGATAGCATGAGCGCTGTGATGCAAGCATGTCATGCATTAAACATTTATCGTACATGCATATTGATATTGTTTTCCTACTGAGATTCTCTCGAATCTCACCCTCCCCTACTAACCATGTAGACAGGGTAAGAGGCTCGAGGGGGAGGCAAGCAACCAAGGGTGACGAGGCTTCCTTCGGGATATTTGAGTTGGTAGTTGGGTATCATAATTGGGATGATTTGTATTTGTATGTGGATTTGGATGTGTATATATGTATGTGGATGAGGATTTGTTATGTATTTGAGATGGATTTGTGTAATCCCCATAGGAGGGCTTGTAATGGGCGAATGTGCCCTATAAAGCTTGAGTTAATAAATGGAATTGAGAGTTGCTTGAATTATTACATTGCGTACTCTGATATATTGAATGTGATTTATCTTCGTGTAGTAATTATATTCGGAATGTGAATGTGAGACCAGATTATAAATGATTTTGGAAAAGTATTTGTGAAAACCCTATCTAGTAGATGGATTTATAAATGTTATTTGATTGTTATTGGTCTCTATTTCACTTTAATTGCGAAATCCGGATATAATTACGGAAGGGGGTTACATAAAACATGATATGAAAGGCTAAAGAAATAAAGCAATTGAAAAATGGGCTACTTGTAAATTTATCTTATCACAACAACATACAATTCAAACATTTAACATTTTTTTCTTTCTTTTTTATAATTTTTTCCTTCTTCTTTTTTTTCTTTTTCTTTTTTCTATTTTTTCTCTTTTTTTCTTATTGAATTGCAACTATAAAGTTGATGATAGATACACCCCCACACTTTGTCAAAAGCCCATTTCACAAAAATTTCAAATGCTCCACTAATCTTCCGAATAAGGTAAAAGCACTTGATATATCATTAAAACACATGTTAATGGATTGAAAACAAAGAAACAATCAATTAGGCTCAAAGGGGCTTATCAATGGTATAATTGCAAGGTTGGCTATTTGGCTCTGGTTAAAGAAAGTGAATGCCTTTATCATTTTTGAATGTGCATGTGAGATGTGATTTCAACCATATTTAAAGCAAGTTCTAGAGTGACAACTTAATAGGTGAATATCACACACAAGAGAAATAATCATTATAGGCTCAGAAGCTCACGGCTAGGAATTTTTAAACTTAGTTCATTCAATCTCAAAATTCATCACCAATTGCAACAATCAGTTGTTCATTTATGCTATAAAATCTCTAAATTCAATTGATCCATACTTAAAACTTATATACTTCTTAAGATCATTACAAAGCACTTGAACAAGATGATTTTTTTTAACTTTTTTTTACTTTTTTTTAAAAAGATAAAAAAATGCAACTAATAAAATGCGTCTCAGGGGTTAAGAATAACCCCTTACTCTACCATTTTTTTCCCATACCCCATGCATCTAATAGTTTTACTAACTAACAAAAGAAAAACAAAAAAAAAAATTTCTCCTCCCCCAACCTAAATCAGACATTGTTCCCAATGTCTTCTAAAGCTCAGAGGAGGTGTTTTTTTAAACATAAACACACAATAAAGTAAAACCAAGAGATTAAGGAAAGTTACAACCTAAGAGTGGTATCTGGTTTCTGCTTCTGACTGCTATCTGAAGATTGTCCACCTATTTGCTTGACGAGTAGATCTGGTTTAGGTTCATAGGTTTGCTTTTGAACAAGCAGCTGATCAGCAGTTGGTTCAGCAATTATGGAGTGGCGACAGATTATCATAAAAACCATTAACATTTAACAATCTTAATGGCTTTTTATGATAGTTAACTTAGCCCAATATACAACACTAGAAATGCCATACAATGTCTCCAAACCACCGGGTAGAGCAATAAAAGCTTGAGCATGGTAGAACATTACTCCCATCCGTTCAGGCAAGCTCGAAACCTGTAACTCTTGTCCTAAGGAAAAAATGTGATCTTCTAACTCCTTCACCCTTACACTTAAACCCTTGCTTCCATTCATGGATGCAAAAGTGGCCAAACTTCCCTTTAGGCCCCGGATGCCTCCCCCATATACAAAGTTGATTTTTCTGGCAGCTTATGCAATTTCAAGTTTGTTTGCTCCTATTATAAACTCTCCTTTCTTGCCCAAATTAGTTTCGCCAAAAATGTAAATAGATGTAAATCTACATTTTTGTGAAATATCCTTTTTCTCTTTGTTTCTCTCAAACAATGTATGCTTACAAGAGGAAGAATTCATATTTACAAATGGAAGTGTGCATATTTACAAATGGAAGTGTGCATATATATAACACTAAAGCAGCAACAACAAAATCATACAAATCACGCATTTTTTCAAAAAATTTTAAAAAAAACTTCTGACACGAATGACAGGCGTAATTTGCATGAAGAAAAAGAAGAAAGAAAGTCAGACGTTACTTAAAAAGAAAAGACATATTAAATAAAAGCTGCTAAAAAGATAAGACAGATTAGACAAAAGTGACAAAAAAGATAAGGAAGATTAAAACAAAAGCATGATTATGTACAGTAGTTGTGATTTTAGCTCACATCTTCCTCTGGTTTTAAGTCCAGAAACGGCTTAAATGCTTTCTATGAATCGAGGATTTGCTTCCCATCCAGGTTTCTTATAAACTGGCAAACAGGGTCTTTTAACGTCAGATTCCCAAGACAATAGCGCTCTTTTTCTCTATTGAATATGTCTGCTAAATCAAGAAGAATACGATGCACATCATCACTCGGATGTGTCTCAAGAGTTTGAATGATATCATTCAAAGACTCCTTACTCAGTCCATCCTTTATAAATTTGATTTTATCTTCTCGATTTATAGAAACCATACCTTTACTCCTACAGCGCTGATCACAATTCCACCTTGCACATTTATGGCAAACCTTTATTCTTTTAGCTCTTCTCTTTTTGGAGTAAGAACTTCTTCCCATTTCTGGCAAAGGTTTAACAAATTAGTTATGAATCTCACCTGCTAAGCGTACCTTAGCTTCAATGATCCAACGTACATCCACAGGAAGGCCCAAACAATTGAATATCATCATCCTTTCAAGTCGAATGTTATAGATCTTCTTGAGCACATCTTTAGGAAGAGTGGGGAACCTGTTCTTAAGCTTTGTAAGAGATTCCTCCATGGCAACTTAAAATAAAGATGATGAAAACTAAAATGCTCAATGCAATGTAGTGTGTTTTGGTGAGTAGGAAAGAAAAATGAGAGTAGGAAAGAAATGAGTGAGTAGGAAACAAAATTGAGAGAGTGGGAAAGAAGTTTTGAGAGAGTAGGAAAGAAATAAGTGAGTAGGAAAGAAAATTGAGAGAGTAGGAAATAAGTTTTGGGTTGCCTCCCAAAAAACCACCCTTCTTTAACATCTTTAGCTAGATAAAGATTAAACCAAAATTTTTTTTCTCTTTTTTTAAAAAAAAAACTTACTAGATTGAGGACTTACTTGTTGGTTCTTCAAACGTGATGATAGATTTCAAAGTGTTGAGTGCACCTTCATTGTATTCTTTGAGCCTTTGCCCATTCACTTTGAATTTTGGATCACCATCTTGAATCTCCACAGTTCCATATGGCCATACTTGAATCACAGTAAAAGGACCTGACCATCTTGATCTCAGCTTTCCTGGAAAGAGCTTTAACCTTGAGTTGTATAAAAGCATCTTTTGTCCCGGTGTAAACTCTCTCCTTAAAATTCTTCTGTCATGCCACATTTTTGTCTTCTCCTTGTATAACTTTGCATTTTCATAAGCTTGTTGTCTGAATTCTTCAAGCTCATTGAGTTGGAGAAGCCTTTTATCATCAGCTACCTTTAAGTCAAAATTTAATGCTTTTACTGCCAAATATGCTTTGTGCTCCATTTCTACTGGAAGATGGCATGCTTTTCTATAGACCAATTGATATGGGGATGTACCAATTAGTGTCTTGAAGGCAATTCTATAAGCCCAGAGTGCATTATCTAACTTTTGAGTCTGATCCTTCCGGTTGGAATTCACTATCTTTTCTAAGATCCACTTGAGTTCTCTGTTTGAGATTTCCACCTGCCCGCTAGTTTGTGGATGATATGGAGTTGCAACCTTGTGAGTTACTCCATATTTAGCCAATATCGACTAAAGCTACTGATTGCAAAAATGCCTTCCTCTATCACTGATAATAGCTCTAGGCATTCCAAATCTTGTAAAAATATTCTTCCTCAAGAACTTCACAACCACATGAGAATCATTTGTAGGAAAGGCAGCTGCTTCAACCCACTTGGAGACATAATTAACAGCTACTAAAATGAATTGATTGCTAAATGAGGATAGAAAAGGCCCCATAAAATCGATCCCCCATACATCAAAAAGTTCAACTTCTAAGATGTTGGTTAAAGGGGCTTCATGTCTCCTTGAGATATTTCCCGTTCTTTGACATGTCACAAGTTGCCACAATTTTGTGAGCGTCCTTGAAGAGTATAGGCCAGTAAAATCCTGATTGAAGGACTTTAGTAGCTGTTCTATTTGCTCCAAAATGACCACCATATGAGGATGAATGGTAGTGATTTAAGATGCTGACATTTCTTCTTCAGGAACACATCGCCTGATAATTCGATCTGGGCATTGTTTGTATAAGAACGGATCCTCCCAAAAGTAATGCCTTACATCAGCTAGAAACTTCTTCTTTTGCACTTTAGAAAGTTCATAAGGCATTACTCCGCTTGCTAAATAATTCACAAAATCAGCATACCACGGAGTAGGTTGTAATTGCATGATAAAAAGTTTCTCATCTGGGAAATTCTCAAGGATTGTTGTAGGGCCTTACTAGAGTGTATCAGCATTTCCTCGTATTTAGACAAACTTATGCTCTATACTTGAGGCAATATTTGAGGAAGTGTGTTTTCTCACTCATGAGTGTTGGTCCATCACTCGAGTACCAAAGGCATTACTCGAGTGCACTTCTAACTTTTAGCTCTTACTTGCTTTCAGGTTAAAACTTCCTATACCACACTTGTAGGACTCAAGTAATCTTGAGGCTCACACTTGAGTATTGAGTTCATGGTCGAGTGCAAATATCATTTTCTTTCTCTGACTTTGCTTTCTATCAAAAACATCCATGAGTCTGCCTTCATACCCGAGTGCAAATTTGGTAATCACTCGAGCGCAATGCCTCTCACTCAAGCATGGTTGAAAAATGTCTGAATTGAGTGCTCTTTGTAAAACACTTTGATCCTTACACTTCTTGGACTCGAGTACAAAATGGATTCTCACTACAATATGAGCTTTATCACTCGAGTGCATCAGTTAAAATCACAGCATCCATAACTGAACCTTATGAAATGCATTTGGTAATCGATTGAATCAATGTTTATGACTTCAAAACATAAGTTTCTTATCGAAACACATAATCACCTTTTGTTATCATCAAAACATGAATTCTAACCTTCTCCTCCTTTTTTTTGATGACAAAACCTTGATAATGAATTTAAAAACTCAATTGAATTGAAAAGTTATTAAAAACATTCTTAAGACTTCCAAAACACTTTTAGGATTTCCAAATGCACTTTTACTAAAGTTTTGAGTTACTTGACTTATTTTTGCACTTAACTTCAAGAACTTCTTGAAAAGCATCCAATGACCATTCAAGGCAATGCTAAGTCAATATACCACAATAAGTGAATAATAAACTTATTGAACACTTAAAGAACATGAAAATAATCTTGGATTCATATATAAACTTGAAAAGTACATTGGTAAATAGAAATCAAAATCTACTAAGATGACAACCAAATACACTGATATAATCACAAGAAAACATCAAAAAATCAATAGCTAACAGCCCAGAACCAAAAAATACAATAACACTCAAACACTCCCTCTTAATATAGCCCTACCCCATACCAGTCCAGCAAACAACTCAAACAACATCACAAGTTCTTCTACCTCCATTTTGTCATCGTCAAAAGGGGGCTGAGGGAAAGTGATGTCTGATGACTGAGGTGAAGTATACAACACCATGGAAATAGAGGGATCAATAGGAATAGGCTTAAATGGTAGAGATAATGGCTGTGGAGTAGAGGCTATAGGCTGGGATGATAATGGCTAATCAACAATCACATCAGTTGGGGTTGTTGTCTTGGGATCAGTGTAAGTGAAGAGGACATGGGTCTAAGTCTGGGATGATGAAATGGTGGTGGTAGGTGTAGAAACTAGAGGCATATCAGGTTGAGGACGTCAAAGTCAAGTATTTAAGAGAGTCTCTAAATCACTGATTCTCTTCGACTATTCTTCCTAAGCCTTAAACATCAAGTCAAAGTTGGCATTTGCCTTATCTGCCAACTCGATTACTTGAAATACCATCTTGTCGACTGGTTTCTCATATTCATTAAGTAATTATTGTTTCAAGCCTGCCATTACTTGATTGATCATATCAGCCAGATAACCCAAACAAAAAGCACTGAGGAATGATGGAGATGGAGATAGACCTTATGTTGAAGACTGAGGCACATCACTTCTCGATGGTGTGGGTTCTCTCTACGATATAGTCTTGGCCTTACTGACTAGAAGAGTAATCCCCATGATTGTCAACTATGTGCGGCCAAACCTTAGAATCCTTACCCTCTCAGTTCCCTCCAAATACCAAATCTTATTATGCCGAAGAATGAGAGAGACAAGTTAGGGGTATGGTATTGTGGTGGATCTAGATGAAGAAAATTGAAATCTTCTCATCTCACTAAAAATCAACTCACCAACATCTCTCTGTTAGCTAGCTAAAAAGGATGCCAACAAGTAGTAATCTCTCTAGGTAAAGTGGGTAAAGTTTTTGGACTTGTTGATCATACTCCATGTATAAATATAGTAAAGAGCATGATGAGATTCAGGCATATTAATGGGTTTGAAAATGAGAGGTCCCACTGGATCATCAGGTCTTAATCTCTGGAAGGCTTCATTGGCTGAGAATAAGGGTGGTTTGCTAGGAGCAGCTACATAGCCAAGAATGCTATTAATGTTAGAGGGGATAATCAGAATGTGTTAGCCTTTAACAAAAGTGGATATTCCTTCCTCTATTGTCTCTCTGATTCTGGATACAATATTGTGCACTTTCATTTTGTAGTAAGATGTTCTCATAACAATAGGTGAATAAGGCAAGTACACAATTAGCCACATTTTACAACAAAAGTTCAGGAATAGTCAGAAATTCAGGCCACAGTTAGCATTCAGATAATCTAAATCCACATATACCATAGGGTAAAAGGTACGTTGAGAAAATTCAATGTTATATACCTTCTGATTGTATAGCTTTAGTTCTTGGGTTATAAAGCCTTCTGGAGGAACCATTTCCTGATCATCTTCCCCCAAAGCCTGAGAGGTGGATGGTGCTCTTGATTGAGTATAGGCGTGATTGGTTGCCCAACATGATGAGATAAAGAGGCACCAACTTGGGATGCAATCTTGCCAACCAAGGCATCTAACTTCAACTTCTTGATTGCTTCTCGGAGTTATAGATTGAAGGAATCATAAAAAGAATACTCTTAAGGAACTTCTTTATCTTCCCTCTTTTCTCTTCCTTGCACCTCCTTTGATTGAGAATGTGTGATAATAGGCTCTTTAAAGATGACACCCTTTGTTTTCTTTGGAGGTGGTTGAACCTCTTTAGCCACCTTTGACTTTGGATGTTTCTTTTTAGCCTAGGTTGTCCTTTTCTTGGTAGTCTTCGATTTTAGAGTAGGTGTTGGTGTAGAAGAAGGTGAAGGTGTCGGAGTTGGAGTTGTGTCGCTGACTCACTGACATAAAATAAGAAGGTGAAAGAGTAGGAGACTTATAGGAAACTTGAGGAACCTTTGTTCTAACCATTTTAAGAGATCCAGAAATAATTGAAAACTAAAATCGACTGTGAAAGTTTCAGTGAGAGTTTGGAAGTTTAGGGCACAAATGAGGAGTTTAAATAGAAAAATCTGACCTTTTGGAGTTTAATCGGTAGGTAACGGCTGGAAGTGAAGAGGTGTGACAGACGAATGAGGAGACACTTTTGAGTGAGAAGAAAAAGTATGCCATTTAAGTTGTCACATAACTGATATAGACCCTGACACTCAAGTAAGAAACCTATGCACTCAAGTATTCATACTTATGCCATCAAGTCACCTATTTTTGTGATCGAGTGAGATGGATAAAAATTCCAGAAAACTTGTAAATGCGTACCTGGTTTAAGTGTATTTTGTTGTGGTCTTCATCTTTGTACTCAAGTCCTCTAAGATCACTTGAGTAAACCACGCTTTGAAGTTGATTTATGAATTTGTGCTCATGGCACTTGAGAGTTCCTACCTCACTTTCAGGTGCGTTCTTCCTAAACTCAAGTGAACTATTTTCTCACTTGAGTGAGACCCAACATACCCGTTGAATTTTAAGTGAGCTTTTAGTACTTTTACCTCCTATGTTAACTTCTGTTTTGCAAGCTAGAAACAGAGGATATGAGTTAGACTTGCACTCAAAAGTTTATCTTGAGTGATAATGTGCCTTGCACTCGGGTGGCAGTCTTGCAAAACAAGTTTCTACATACTCTGATGCCTAAGTTAGTATGGTTATTATCAAAACACATATTAAACACAATAATTAACAAGAAACACTTACAACTAATTGGGATTAACCATTGTCAATTCTCTTCGTATATATAAAAATTGATCTTTGGCAATCGGCTTTGTGAATATATCGGCTAGTTAAAGATGAGTAGGAATGAATTCTTTTTGACATTTTTCTTCTATGCATAATCTCATATGAAATAATGTCAAATATCTATATGTTTGGTTCTTGAATGTTGTATAGGATTTTTAGCCAAGCTAATAGTGTTGGTATTGTCTCAATAAAAAGGTATCTCTTTCAATTATATTCCCAAGTCCTAAAGTTTTTACTTCAACCATAGTACTTGAGAACAACAACTTGCTACAGCTATATATTCAGCTTCAGTGGAATACAATAAAACTACATTTTGTTTGTTGCTAAATCATGATACCAGAGAACCTCCAAGAAATTGACATTGTCCACTGGTACTTTTTCTATCAGTTTTGTATCCTCCATGATCTGAGTTTGAATAGGCCATCAAATATTTGTTTCCTCCTTTTGGATACCATAGGCCAAGTTCTATATTTTCTCCTAGATATTTGAAAATTCTTTTCAAAGTTTTTACATGTGATACCTCTGGAGCAGATTGATACCTTGCACACATTCTAACACTGAATTGTGTATCCGGCCTGCTTGCTATTAGATAGAGTAATGAACCAATCATTTATCTATATTTAGTGATTTTGAAATCAAGGCCTTTTACGTTAGCATCCAATAGTGATGTAGAGATCATTGGAGTATCGACTTTGCTAGCTTTTTCCATCCCGTACTTCTTTAATAACTACTTTAAATATTTATTCTGAGATATAAATATCTCATTCCTTCGTTGTTTGATTTGAATTCCAAGAAAGAAGTTTAATTCTCCCATCATGGACATTTCAAACTCGTCCTACATAAAATTAGAAAATTCTTGACATAGCGATTCATTAGAAGCACCTAAGATAATATCATCAACATAAATCTGAACAATTAGAAGATCATTTTTGTTATATTTAATGAATATTATTACATCTACTTTTCCTCGGACAAAGTTTTGATCAAGAAGAAATTTGCTTAGCCTGTCATACCAAGCTCTTGGTGATTCTTTCAAACCATATAAAACTTTCTTAAGTTTGAAAACATGATAAGGCTTTATTTCATCTTCAAAACTAGGAGGTTGTTCTACATATACTTCCTCCATAATATAACTATTTAGAAAAAGCACTTTTCACATCCATTTGATAAAGTTTAAAACCTTTAATATATACAAAGGCTAAGAGTACTCGTATTGCTTCCAATCTTACTACTAGAGCATATGTTTCCTCTTAGTCAATACCTTCTTCTTGATTATAGCGTTTAGGAACTAACCTAGCCTTGTTTATCACAATGATTGCTGATTCGTCAAGTTTGTTTTTGAAGACTAATTTGGTTCTTATGACTGATTTACCTTTTGCTTTAGGCAACAAATCCCAAACTTGATTTCTTTGAAATTGATTTAACTCTTCTTGCATTGCAATCACTCAATCATTGTCAGAAGGTGCTTCTTCAACATTGGAAGGTTCAATCTCAGAAATTAAAGCAGAAAATGTTACTTCATTAAGAATGCTATTTCTAGTTTTGACACCTTCGTGAATATCTCTAATTACTTGATCAGTTGAATGATCTTTAATATGTCTCCACGCTTTTGGTTAAGCATAATCATTGACACCTTTTTCATTTTGAAAATCATTTTGATTTCAAAATGGTTAGATTTTAGTTTTCTTTATGAAATTCATTTCTTCTTCATTAAAAGATTTTATCTGAGAATCAAGTTCATCAAACACAACATGAATGGACTCTTCAACAATAAATGTTTTTTTATTAAATACTCTATGCTTTACTTCTATTAGAATAACCTAGAAATAAAGCTTCATTAGACTTTGAATCAAATTTACCCAAGTTTTCTTTACCGTTGTTGTGAATAAAGCACTTACATCCAAAGATGTGTAAATAAGCAAGGTTTGGCTTTCTCTCTTTGTAGAGTTCATATGGTGTCTTTCCAAGTGACTTACGAATGTATGCTCGATTTGAGATATAGTATGCAGTACTCATTGCATCCGCCTAGAACACTTATGACAATTATTTTTCATTGAGCATTTCCCTTGTCATTTCTATGAGGACTCTGTTCTTCCTTTGTACTACTCCATTCAACTAAGGCGTTCTAGGTGCTGAAAAGTTGTGATATATTCCTTTGTTGTTGCAGAAGCTTACAAATAGTTGATTATCAAATTGTCCTCCAAGGTCTGTCCTGATAAAGACAATAAAAATACCTTTCTCATTTTGGGCCTTCTTAGCAAACATAATGAATTCAATAAATGTTTCATCTTTTGAAGTAATAAATATATTCCATGTAAATCTTGTAAAATCATTGATAATTACTAAAGTATATAGATTTCCTCCAAAAATTTGTACTCTTACTAGACCTACCATACCAATATGAAGCAATTGTAAATGTTTGAAAGTAGAAATCTCATACTTTGCTTTGAAAGAAGATTTAGTTTGTTTGACCTTTTGAGAAGCATCACAAATCATGTTGTCTTTGAATTAAAGCTTAGGAAGACCAACAACTAAATCTTTTCTAATCAGTTTGTCAAGTTGGTTAATATCAAAATGAGTCAGACGCTTATGCCATAACTAACTCTCCTCTGATTTGCTAAGAAAATAATTTTCAGAAGAATTTGAATTTAAATCAATAGTATAACAATTACATTCCTTTGAGCTCAGATCCCTGCTTTGATGGATTCTTTGTTAAGCGATAGATCCTTCTTGTTTACTATCAAGCATTCTTCTAAATCAAAGATTACCTGGATATCTTTGTTAGTGCTTTGACTCACACCTAGGAGATTATGGCACAATCCTTCAATGTAATATATATCGTTGATTTGAACGCCATCAGATATTCCTACTTCACCAATTCCAACAATGCATCCATACTAGTTTCCTCCAAAAGTTACCTTTCCTCCTTCACTGGTTTCCAGTATGGTAAACTTATCTCTGTAACCAGTCAAGTGTCTCGAGTATCCACTATCAATATACCACTTGTTTGCCTATGATGCTTTGAGATATAGCCAAAGTAACATGATCAAGTTTTAGGTACCCATACTTTCTAGGGTCCTTCGTGGTTAGCATGAATTACTCTTGGTACATGCATCCCTTCCGGAACCCATTTGTCCATGCCGATAATCTTGCCCTTAATAAAATGACATGATAAAGTATAATGACCTTTCCTATTACAGTAATTACATGATACAAATGGATTTGAAGTATGCATAGAATTCTTAAAATATTTGAGGTATGCCTTACTGCCTTTCTTCTTCTTTCATTTGTTTCTATTTTGACTCAAATTATATCCAATTTTAGATTTATCATGAGTGACTCTTTGTGATTTCAAGATTACTTTAAGAGTTTCACTGCCTTTAGTAAATCTTTCCAATATTTTTGTTAAATCACTTATTTTCTTATCTTTTTCTTCACACAATGCACATGAAGATATGATAGTACTTTTTAACTCTTTTACTTTATTCTTATGACTAATCATTTCTTTAGTTATCTTGATGAATTCAGTATGCAATACATTACATTCAGATAATAACTCATCAAAAGTAGATTCAGAGTCACTTACCTTGGACTCTGATTCTTCTTCCTTAGCCACCAAGCATAGATTTGTAACTTTGTCATTGTCACTTTCTTTATCCGACGAGCTATCACCCCATATGGATGATATTTTTGCTTTCTTTTTATGCCTCTTCTTGTTTTTTTTTGAAGAATTAAGATTTGTTATGTCTAGGCTTTCCAAATTCGTAGCATACTATCTATTGCTCCTTATATTCTTTCTTGCTTGGTCCACATTGGTAATTTTTGAAGTTCTTTTGGCATCTTCTACAAAAATTTTTGAATTTCCTCACAATCATTCCCATATCATCATCATCAAGAACATCTTTATTTTTAAAGAATCATCTTCCTTGATAACTTTGAGGGTGACTCCTCTTTTCTTTTTGTCATTGAATTTTTCTAGTTCTTTCTTGAATTTCATCTTTCCTTCATACTTAGAATGACTTCTAAATATGATTCGCCTTTAGCTTCTTCGATAGCTCTCACCTTTTCTTCCCATTCTTTAATAAGAATGTTAAGGATTTTTCTTACCTGGGAATTTTGATCAAATGTTTTCCCAAGTGCTGATAGCTGATTAATAAAATGAGTGTACATGAGTTTGAATTCAGAGATCCTTTCTCTAGGTTTCATATAAAACAAATCATACTTTGTGATCAGAGTATTAACTCTATTTTCTTTTATTCCAAATGTACCTTCTTAAGCAATCTCAAGAGCATCCCACATGTCTTTGGCTATAGGTAGTGTGCAGATTCATAAATACTCCTTATGGCTGAGAGCACTCTATATCATTAGAATAGCTTTACTATTTAATTTCACTAACCTCTTGTCATCATTATCAAATTCCTCTAGACTCTTTTCCACAACTCTATCTTTGATTATTTTTTTGGAACACAATCACCATTTTGTATGACATTCCATAGACCGTATTCGTTATCCATCATGAACACTCTGAACTTAGCTTCAAGAATGAACAATATTCTCCAGTAAAACAAGGAGGTCTAGTAATGGAAGCTCCATCTAGAAGAATGTTCTCACCCATTATTGCGATTTACTGTGTCCTTCTTAAGCTGTTAGGCTCTTCAGAGAAGACCTCACTCTGATACCAAATGAAAGAGGTAAGCTTTATCCAAGAGGGGGTGAATTGGCTTATGTGATAAATTTTTTGGTTGATTTGATGTTATGAAAATTATGATAGATAGAGTAGAGTTGAAAAAATTAGCATATAGAGAGTTATGTTGTTCGGCTCAAAACCCAAGCCTACGTCAAGTCCTCAGAGATAAAGACCTAATAAGATTTTCATTATTCTTCCAAGATTCAGTGAGCTCTCGGAACGCCATAAAAATTGTCCTTGTATGGACTACTATTAGAAATAATCTAATACCTAGAATTTTCTCTCCCTCTTACGACAAGTCTTATATGCAGAAACAATCCTATAACCTTTCTCTCATGCTTATGTATGCAAGTCATATGAGCAGCAATGTTCTCTCCTGCTTATCCAACTATAAGTCTTATGAGCAACAACATTCTCTCCTGCTTGCAAGAGTAGAAAGTACTGCTAGGACATTTCTCAATTGCTTCTCTCGTAAGGATATCTACCCTCTCAAGGTCCCTGTACCTTGAAATCAAATGAAAATATGATTTGAAATGTATAAAGACTCTCTAACATAGCAAATATGATAAACATTAAATTACAATATGAATATAGAGAAGATATGAAAATAGAGACTCTCGTGAATGTTTGCTATAAGGTTTTGTATGATATTCTGCTTGTTTTCTTATCTCTAATCTTCTATATTTTATAGCAGTTGTTTTTGTCTATTGTGTGATAGTCGTTGTGGAGTAGATCATAGCATTGTAGGGCAGCATGTGTGCATTTGAAATCTCTGGACAATATATCGTGGTAGGTTTGTAACGTGTATGCTTAGCTAGTTGATTCTGAATAAAATGATTATGTCTACTATTTTTTACTTACCATATAAATGTCTGATGTAGAATTTCAATCTCTTGTTTCATACTTGAAGTATATGTTAAATGATTTTTAATAATAATAATAATAATAAGTGAAAACATTATGAATAAATAACATTTAACTTTGTTCGGATTGATAGTTGTAAGTCTGTTGCATTTTGGTTTCTGGCAGAGCATTACTCGAGTGCACAGTTGCCTTACTCGAGTCTAACATCATATTTCTTCTTCTACTTCAGCTTTTGATTTTCACTTCCATGCAAAAAAGTGAGAGTGCATTTTCTCACTTGTGAATGTTGTGGGTCCTCACTCGAGCATATCTTATCTTACTTGAGTGCATGTGTATTTTTCATTATAGGCTCACGTCTCTAGATAACACTTGCATTATATTTTTCAAGAACATGGTTTTGCACTTGCAAGTAATATGGGTCCCTACTTGATTGACGATGTCTCACTTGAGTGCACCATTGTATTTCAGCTTCAGACTTTGCTTCTAGACAGCACTCGTACCAAGTTTTGTAAGAGTGAAAATTTACACTTGCTATTATTGTGGGGCTTCACATGAGTACGTGGATTCCTCACTCGAGTACATAAGTATTTCCTCATATATGGACAACCTTATGTTCAGCATTTGTTGCAATATTTGAGGAAGTGTGTTTTCTCACTCGCAAGTATTAGTCCATCACTCGAGTACTAAAGGCATTGCTCGAGTACACTTCTCACTTTCAGCTCTTCCTTTCTCTCAGGTAAACACTTCCTATACCATACTTGCAGGACTCAGTGAGCTTAAGGCTCTTACTTGAGTATTGAGTTTGTTCTTGAGTGCAACAACCATTTTCTTTCTCTGACTTTGCTTTCTACAAAAACTTCTATGAGTATGTCCTTATGGCTGAGTGCAAATCTGGTCATCACTCGAGTGCAATACCTCTCACTTGAGCATAGCTAAAAAATGTCTGAACTGTGTGGCTCTCTATAAAATACTTTCAGCCTTATACTTCCTGGACTCGAGTGCAAAATGGATTCTCACTCGAGTATGACCTTCATGACTTAAGTACATTAGTTAAAATCATAGTAACCATCACTGAACCTTATGAAATGCATTTGGTAATCAATTGAATCAATGTTTATGACTTTTAAACATAAGTTTCTTATCAAAACACATAATCACCTTTTGTTGTCATCAAAACTTGGATTCTAACATGGAAGAGGAGAGAAGGTGGAGAAAAAGTTAGTGTTCTTGAGCTCCAGAGCTAATTTCACCTCCAAATTGATATTTCTTGCTCTCAGAGTCTTCTCTAATGTTATTCCTTTTAGTGAGAACAACATTTCTATGGTTTTGGTTTTTTGATCGGAGGGTTTTGGTGCCATCTACAAGGTGGAGGTACTACCAAAATCAAGAATTAGATATGGAATCCTATATAGGTACGTGTAAGCTTCAATTTGAGCCAAAATCTTGAAGTTTTACTAAGTTTTGTTATGTTTTTGGGACAACCCTAATTTTTGGAAAAGAGATTTTTAAGGCTTAAAATGATCCCATAATTATGAATTTGAAGTTAAACAAGAGTTAAAGATGATATTCCATAAGAGTTGTGGGTAATCTTGTAAGAAATCAACTTATGGCAATTTAGGGTTCTATTTGGCTAGACCTAAATCATAGAAATGGAATATGATTTTGGTGTTTTTGAGGTTAGAAATGGATTTTACACACGAAATTGTGTGGGAATAGGTTGTGACCATGATTTTGTAAGGGTTGGATTGAAAACCCAAACTTTGAAACATAAGGAAGTTGCTTCCAGATTGCGTTCTCTAGGAGACAGATTGTTTGTGACTTGCTTTTAAATGGACAAATAATATCCAATGACCATGAAACTTTCTCAATTCATAGTAGACATTATAAGATTTAATTTAATATATAATATGTCTTATTTAGGTTAATAGATTGTAAGATGTGAATTTTTGGATTCGGGCATTGAATCTGGAATGATTTCTATGGCAATGAGGATTATTCAAGGTTTCTGGAACTGTGTACATGTAATTGGTTGTAAGGGATATTTGCCCTTTAAAATAGACTTAAATAGCTTCAAATAGAAATTTAAACCACCTCATTTAGAGTTATAGAGATTAAATTATGATTTTTCAAAGTTAAATGTCAAATTTGACAAATTAGGGTGACCCATGAATTTGTGGCATTTGAAGTGATTTGAGACAAGAATGGGTACAAAGATAAGGGACATGTCCTAGAGGCTAATGTAGTCACATAGGATATTCATTTTTCATGGCTCTAATGATGTGGTTATATATCTAAGGCCTTGAAATGACAAAGAAGAGGAATGGAAGAATCTTCAAGCAACTAAAATGGTTGAAAGAAAAGGTACAATAGAAGGACTTAAAAACAAAAGGTAGTAAAAATTTTCTAACTTACATTTACTTAATAAGTATGCTTATGTATTAATGTGTTGAATTGCTTTCATGAATTTTATGAAGCATATGTGAATGATTGAAACTTTATTTTGCTTATGTTGTGGCCATTAGTGTAATGTGTTAAACATTAAGCATGCAAATATATCAATACGTTGGCATGATTTATGTAAACATGCATGTAATGCATTAAGCTTGTATCTTGTATGCATGTAAAGTTTGCTACAAAGATTCTCTCGAATCTCACTCTCTCCTCGCCAACTGTTTAGGCATGTGAGCACAGAAGTGGGATACAGAATGATGTGCCAAAGAAGAAGTTGCAGTGTATAGCTGGGGATTTATACTCCTTTCTGTAAGTATTGAAGTTTGATGTGGTTAATTGTTGACCCACATGACATATGAATGTTTCCTAAGAACACTAATTTAATTAGGAATGAGTAATTGCACAGTATGAGTCTATTATTGAAAAGTAATGGAGAAATACTCTGATAATAATAAAAGGAATTAGTTAAGTAAGCAGAGCGATTTAATAAGTAGAGAAATACTCTGATAATAATAAAAGGAATTAAGAAATGATGAGTTACAAACCACTTTATGATAGTTTTTGAAAAGTTTTAAGTTACTCAGAAAAACATACTCAACTACAAGTTCGAGTCTTGTCTTGAGGTTGGGAATTGAAAGAACTTTACAAATGAATACCGCTTAGTGGTTCGAATTTGCTGCATAAAACTGATTAGATTGATTACAGAAATAAGATGTTACATTCTCTATGTATAGGAATATTATACAATCTCAATAGAATCAATATCTACAGGTTTGATGACAATAAGAGATAATTGTGTGATACTAGAGATAATGGAGATATATGGATATCCACATAAATATTCTATTCATAACAATATTTTGACAGTTTTTTTTTTACTACTAGTATCCTCTAAATATAAAAAAAATATCCTCGTACACCATATGAGGAATAAAAACTATAGTGTGTTTGCTTATATCGCTATAGTTACTTATTTATAGTAGTCTATACAATTTTATTTTACATCTTATAAATACTACTATTACTTCTTATAAAATTATTAAGTAAACATTGATTCAATAACTAATGTCTATCATTTTTTAAATAGACACGTACACAAGTGTAAAATCTAGCTAGCTAGTTTCAATCTAACATCCTTTTTTATTTTTATAAACCATGTCTACTTAATGCATTTTGCATAAAGATGGGGACATTATAGAAATAATGTAAATACTCATACTTATTTAATGTAGTTTTATCATTTCCCTTTTGTATATATTTTGTTTTAAAGAGATACATCTACGGCATATATTCATCAAGGATAAATGATCAGGTGAAAAAACCAAGTTATCATTCTCATATGTCGAATATTTCATTATCTCGGCAGATAGTACTACAATAAAGGGCTTTAATCATAGTTATTATGGCCCATACATCACGGTTCTGAACTATCATATATGAAAGCAGTATATAAGCTTGATATATAATTGTTCTGAACTGTGATGTATTTAGTATCTATCGTAATGGTTCTAAATTCTAATATAATACTCATTATGTATTGAGGCTTGGTGAAGTCATGATATGCACAATGCTATGATAATAAATAATGGGCACATGTAAACAACTATCATATATCTGATAATGCTAACATAATACACAACAGCCTCGCCTTAACAACCGTTATATATTTAGCATACATAACGATTATTTCACAAAAGTTGCTATATATTTATAGTGATGCTCACGACATAATTTAAAGAAACCATTATATATATAGTGTTGACAAAAATAACAGTTGTTAATCGACAACCGTGATGTATTGAAGCTAATTTTTTAAAAAAAACATGGGTGGGGGGAGTTATGCTTTTGATATCCCCTGTGTTTTTGTGTATGCATTTGTATAGAATGAATCAGAATATATATTTATAGTTATTCATATGTACAACAATACAATAAAGCAGAAATGTTTATAATCATTCATGTATATATACACACTACTAAAACATAAAGTTTAACACAAACAAATCAATGTATATATATATACAGTCATTCAAAGTTGCTTTCATTGACCCACTGAAGTTAGAAAGTTGTCACCAACTTATCAGCCACTTCTTCCATTTGTGAAAGGCTATACGCCATGTAGTAGGCATCCTCAAAATAATGTCTGCAAAGAAACAATAGGTTAAATTAGATATTGCAGCATATAGCTGACTGAATCTATATCTGAATGAGGAATGAGCATATATACATATACCTTCGAATGATTAATTTCATCAAGATTGTGTATGATTATGTCCTTCATGAACTACATCCCACAATACCCACAATCGTTGCTTGCTTCTGGTTGTTGTGGTTACTATAAAGAAATAAGAAGAAAAATGTGTTAATCAGTCATATATAAACTATATATGTGCTTCAATTTAATATTATAGTTATTGGTGAATAATATATATAGCTTTGCTGTCAGCCATTAGAAGATGTTTTTAAAGCGGCCATCGGTGAGCTTGCAATTGTTACATTCAAGGTTATTTTGCGTCTGAAACTTGTACATCCCACTACGAAGAGACAATAAAAAATTATATATATATATATATATATAAACATGCAAGCTAAAATTATTTATAAAAGATCAAGAATGGATAACTTATTAATTGAATGTCTTCTGTATGAATTGTAAAATCCTGAAATTTGGGACTAAAAGCTGAAAATTAAGTCTATATCAAATAGACTGCTAAGCCTTAGTAAATCAAGAGTCCCAAAAATGTCTAAGAGCCATAATGACTTTTAGAGACTAATTTGAAATTAATTATGGGATTAAGTTCCAATTAGTCAAAGGAAAATACCCTAGTCCTTTATCTAAAGTAAAATAGGATCTAAAGCCTAGCTTGGATCCAAAAAGAGAGGGAAATTGTGTCTTAGAAGAAGGAAGATAAAATGAAATAAAAATAATAATGGCAATTCAATCAATATTGCCATAATCAAGGGCAAAAGAGACAATTGCCACTTGATCTTGACGTTAAAGTTGGAAGACAAAGTGAAGGGCCAAGATTTGTTCCTCAAAAGTAAGAAGTAACCATTTGAATAAAAAGCAAATCAACTCCCTCCCTTTATGATAAAAAACGTTCAAGCACAAAAAAGAGGAATAAAAGAAGAGCTTGGTCAACAAATCCTTACCCTTTGGTCAAATATCGCGGCTAAGACATAAGAACAAGGAAGAGAGAGAATTCAATTAATATATCTCCTGGCTTTTACTCATGTTAGACATCCAAGACCAAGGAAAAAGGAAATAGAATATGCAATTAAACCATAATCATTGATAAGTAAAAAGGAAAGAAAAGAAGGAAAAACCATATGGTCTTCACTTTTGATCAAGTTGAAATTTTGACCAAAAGGCATTAATTCAAGAGTACTTTTGGTCAACAATTTCCTCCCTTTTTGACTAATATTTTGTCCAAAGCCAAGAAGAAAGAGAGAATGAGTGAGTTGTAATTTAAGCAAACTATTTTTGGTTAATTAACTCAATTGCTTTTGTAGACACCATAAGACTATAGCACTTGGACTTTTCTTTATTCCTTTAGGTGATTTTCGGCCAAGTAAATTAAGGAGGCATGGAATGGATATTAAAACATCACACATCCACATTTTGCAAACAAAAAAGTTGGCCAAATCAAAGGAAAAAGAGAAAAAATAAAGAGGACAAAGAAAGTATAGAAATTGAAGAACAAAGAAGCTAGGTAGGTGTTTTACCTTGATTTTCACCTTCTAAATCACCTCTCTAGCTCTTGAAGCCTCCAAGAAAGTTTTTCCTCTCACTAAGTGCTTTTAGTTTCTTGAAATAAGGTGTTTTGTGCTATCTACAAAGTGACAAAGTTGGAGAAATCAAGAACAAGCCCTAGAAAGTAAAAGAGATAAGTTTAGGCTTTATTTTAATGTATGTATTATATTGGTTGGTGGATTTTTGTGGAATCCTCCTGCTACCCTAATTTTCAATCACCAAGGAATTTTAGGGTTTCATCATGTTTTGTGTAATATCCCAAGTTTTAAGACTACAAGCTAGAGAATAAGCCTGAATAAAGTAGACTACTAAGCCCAATTCAGGAAGAGTGCCAAGAATTTCTGAGAGCCATCATGACTTTTAGATACAAACTTGGAATTAAGACCTAGTGGATATTCAAAATTTGTGTGGTAGTCACACAAAGCCTATTGCGTCGAAGGATGCCCAGACCATGGAGATATCTATTATGCATGACCAATCACCTGGGGCCTATTGAGCGGGTAGACACTCGAGGCCATATGATTTGTATATTATGGACGAGCAGTCACTCAAAGGCTATTGCATGGGTAGATTGGGCCATATGATTTGTATATTATGCATGAACAGTCACCCAGAGCCTATTATGCAGGTGGACACTTGAGGCCATATTATATGTTATGATATCTAAATGCTCACTAGATAATTGTAGTTGGATGGTTTGTTTGGCATGCTTCATGAACATTACATAAGTGTATAAAATGGCTTGAGTAGCAAGAGTTAGAGCCTGGGATGAATTCAAAATACCTAATGGACTGTATGTCTTAGGTAGCTAAACTCGATATGTATTCAGCAAAGATGATAGACCGAACATCCAGAGGCCATAAGACCTGAGGTAATAGTATGTCCTTAGGCCAACAGAATGTTACGTTTTTTAAAATTGTGACAAGCAGAGGCTCAAGGTGGTAAGACCCAATGTGGAAGTTTGTATGGGGTGGTGCCCTTAGTGTTAGGATCGGCAGGCACAGTGGAAGAATTTTAAAATTTTACCAATCCTAATCGAGGATCTATCAACGACGTTCAAACCAAGTTGGAAGGATTCATACCTTTTATGATTCAGGGTTTTCACGATCTCTAGGAGCCAACATGTCAGGTCCGCTCCCTCTACCGGTATCCACACGAATGTTCTCCAACTGAGACTGTGTGCTAGTGCCTCTAATGTCTCCTAGGGTTTCCTTGCGGCTCTCAATTCTCATGTGTATATCAATATATCTGCTCTATCAAGTTTATAACCTATGAGGGCTATTTTAAAATTTCAAAATTAATCATCATTAATTTCGAAATTAATTAACTATTAATTATCTTGATGAGCTAATTAAATAAATTCAGTTTAAATTAAATATGTCCAACAGTTTTAATTTAACCTATTTATTTAAACCAAATAAAGAGCCATTAGATTTAATTTATCTTCATAAATTAAATCTGAGATACTATATCTATATCATGTTAGTTATTAAATTTAATATATCTTAATAAATTAAATTTAAAACTAACACAATATAATAATATCATATAATATATATATCCATATATATATAAGATATATATATTTCAAAAATATATATCTATAAAATATTATTAACGAATTTTATATTATATATATATAAATATAAAATTCATCCACTCTAAATTAAACATTATCTCGTGTTGGGCCATTCTTGTATGCGACCCTGTAGGCCCATATGAAGTTGGCAGTGGGCCAATAACTATACTAACCCAAAAGTCGCAAGCGGCCTCTAGCAAGACATTACGACTACCGAATTCATATGAGGATTGTTATCACGATGCAACCTGTCATACAACCATGTCACGTCCCTTTTGTCACACGATATATCGATCAAGGATAAGGCATGGATAATGTCGTCCTCTTGTTCCTGACCATTACTTTCTCGATTCCTGAGTAGCCTGATAATAGAGACAGAAACTCCTTTCATCATAGTATGGCCATATATTTCTCAGACTCACTCATCGAGGGGCCCAGTAATATCTCTCTACTAATGTGAGGGACAAATTCCATCTTGATTATTCATATTCCTCTGCATGAAAAACCACCAAGCTCGATCGTAGCCTTTATCATCACCTGGTTAAAAGTGATTTTTGACTAGCTCAAAGCTTAGCAACTCTCATGTAGGAATCGATGATGACCTCAGGTCTAAGGGCATTGTGACGTGGTTATACATGAGAACAGCTTATGACTTGATCCATGTAGCTTTGTCATAGTGGGTCAGTCCAACACCTTGTACTCTTACAAGTGCCTAAGACTTTGAGTCGTATCTCTATATCTTATCAAAGTCATACTAATCTTGTTTCATCTTTGCTCTCGCATAGATGACCGACCAGGGACATTTTAGGACAATCTTTATGAATTATCCAAGGATACAATTATCACAGTTAACATGCAAATAATATGATAACAGAATGGAGAAATTGCATTAAAATAATAATGTTCAAAGTACAATGATTGGCCATTAGGGCACAATTTCCAACATCCTCCCACTTGCCCTAGGTTCAATCATTAATTTGCCTAATTCCCATTGCCTTTACATGATGCTCATGCTTTGCCTATGCAAGTGGCGTAGTAAGAGGATCAGCAAGATTATCTTCTCCTGCTACTTTACATATCTTTATATCACCTCTATCATTGATTTCTCTAATAAGATGAAATCGCCTGAGTATATGCTTGGTCCTTTGATGTGACCTAGGCTCCTTAGCCTGTGCAATAGCACCGCTATTGTCACAAAACAAATCTATTGGATTTGAGATGGTAGGCACCACCCCTAGTTCAGTAATGAACTTTCTGATCCAAACGGCTTCTTTAGATGTATCTGATGCTGCTATATACTTAGCTTCTGTTGCAGAATCTACTATAGTGCTCTGCTTGGAGCTGTTCCAGCTTACTGCTCCACCATTCAGGAGGAATACATATCCAGATTGTGATTTAAGGTCATCTTGGTTAGTTTGGAAACTTGCATCTATGTAACCGGTTACGCAGAGCTCATCATCCAATCCACCATAGATAAAAAATAAGTCCTTAGTCCATCTTAAGTACTTTAGGATATTCTTGACAGTAATCCAATGACCCTTACCAGGATCTTATTGGTATCTGTTGGTCATACTTAAGGCAAACGAGACATCCGGTCGAGTACATAACATGGCATACATGATGGATCCAATGGCCGAGGCATATAGAACCTTACTCATGCGATCTCGCTGATCAGGTGTACTAAGACACAGATCCTTGCTAAGATGGATGCCATGAAACATGGGCATGTAGCCCCTTTTTGAATCATGCATACTGAACCTATCTTTTGGATCTATCCCTATAGATCCTAATCCCTAGGATATAGGTCGCTTCACCTAAGTCTTTCATTGAAAAGGACTTTCCTAACCAAGACTTGACACTCTGCAAGGTAGGAATATCATTCCCAATGAGTAGGATGTCATCTACATAAAGCACTAGAAATACAATTATGCTCCCACTAACCTTCTTGTAAACACAAGGTTCATCGATGTTTTGAATGAATCCAAACTCTTTGACTACTTCATCAAAACAATAATTCCAACTCCGAGATGCTTGCTTCAATCAATAAATGGATCTTTGAAGCTTGCAAATTTTACCAAAGTCCTTTGGACGCACAAAACCTTTAGGTTGTGTCATGTACACATCCTCAAGCAGCTTTCCATTAAGGAAGGCTATTTTGACATCCATCTGCCATATTTCATAGTCATAATATGCTGCAATGGCAAGAAGGATTCTGATTGATTTGGCCATTGCAACTGGGGAAAAGGTTTCATCATAGTCTACACCATGAGTTTGAGTGAATCCTTTTGCAACCAGTCGTCCCTTGAAGACATTTACATTGCCATCCATGTCAGGTTTCTCCTTGAAAACCTAATTGCACCCAATGGTTTTTACACCTTCAGGTGGATCGACTAAGGTCCATACCTGATTGTTGTACATGGATTGCATTTCAGACTTCATGGCATTTAGCTATTTCTCAGGGTTTGGTCCCACTGTGGCTTCTCGATAGGTTGTGGGCTCATTTTGTTCAATGAGCAACATATCACGGCCTTCAGTAATCAGAAATCCATATCTCTGAGGTTGATGCCATATCCTATCAGATCTTCGTGGACCTTGTGTTACTTGAGGAGGCTCAACAACTTGTTGTGAGTCTTCTCTAATTTCCATCTGTGGTTCTGTACTATCTTGTGGCTCTCGAATTTCTTCAAGATGTACGTCGCTCCCACTGGTTGTTTTAGAGACAAACTCTCTTTCTAGAAACTTACCATTTCGAATAACAAACACTTTGTTATCGATGGGATTTTAGACATAGTATCCTTTCATTTCTTTAGGATACCCCACGAAAAGGAACTTTGTGGATCTGGGTGCTAATTTATCAGAGGCTTGTTGCTTAACATATACCTCACATCCCTAGATCTTGAGAAAAGATAAACTTGGTTTCTTTCTAGTCCATATCTCATATGCTATCTTTTCAACTGTCTTAGATGGAACACGATTTAGTGTGAACGCAGCTGTCTCTAGGGCATGTCCCCAAAAGGACGGTGGAAGATCTGTTTGACTCATCATAGATCGAACCATATCTAATAGTGTTTGATTCCTCCGTTCACAAATGCCATTCCATTGTGGTGTTCCTGGAGGAGTCAATTGTGAGATTTATCCCTCAACTCCTAAAAAGGTCAATTAATTATTGGCTCAAATATTCACCAGCTCGATCAGATCAAAGTGCTTTAATTGTTTTACCAAGTTGGTTTTATACTTCATTTTGGAATATTTTGAACATTTCAAAAGATTCAGATTTATGTTTCATTAGATAGATATAGCCATATCTACTAAAGTCATCTATAAATGTAATGAAGTAGACATAACCTCCTCTAGCAGCTATATCTAATGGTCTACATACATTTGTATGTATGAGGCCTAATAATTCAGTGGCCCTCTCACTGTGCTCAGTAAAAGGTACCTTAGTCATCTTTCGTAATAAGCAAGATTTGCATGTATCATATGATTCAAAATCAAATAAGTTTAGAAATCCATCTTGATGGAGTTTAGAAATGCATTTCTCATTTATCTGGCCTAGATGACAATGCCATAGGTAGGCCGGATTCAAATCATTTGATTTTATCCTCTTAGTAGTTACGTTATAGATATTCCCATTATTAGGATGTTCCAAATTTAATATATAATGACCAACATGCAAATCACCATTAGTATAGAAAATGTCATTATGATAAACTGAACATTTACCATTCCAGTAATGGAAGTATAACCTTCCTTATCCAAATAAGAAAGAGAAACAATGTTACTACTCAAAGCAAGAACATAATAGCAATTGTTCAAAACTAACAAAAGCCACTGGGCAGAACTAATTCATAAGTGCCTACGGCTAAAGCAGCAACTCTTGCTCTGTTTCCAACTCGTAGGTCCACCTCGCCCTTCTTCAGCTTTCTACTGTCCTTTAGACCCTGCACATTTGTACAAATGTGAGAACCACATGCAATATCTAATACCCCATGTAGAGGAAGTAGGAAAATGAATGTCTATAACATAAATACTTGAAGCGATAGCCTCGCTATCCTTCTTGTTCTTTTTTAGATCTTCCAGGTAGAGTTTGCAATTCCTCTTCCAATGACCGGGTTCATTGTAGAAGTAGCAAACTCCTTCCTTTGGAGGCTTTGCCTTCTTAGGTGCAGGCTTGGTTTCAGGGTTGTTTGACTCTTTGGTCTTACCATATGAGCCATTACCCTTCCATTTGCCCTTCCCTTTCCTTTCTGAACCATCAAAACTGTGCTAGGCTTTTTCTTAATGCTTTGCTTGGCAGTTTTGAGCATCCCTTGTAGCTCAGAAATTGATTTCTCCATGTTGTTCATGTTGTAGTTCATAACAAACTGGTCATAACTCTCTGGGAGTGAGTTGAGGATCAAATCTGTAGCTAACTCCTGGCTCATGGGAAATCCAAGCCTCTCAAGGGGATCAATATAGCCTTTCATCTTTAACACATGAGTACTAACTGATGCACCTTCAGCCATTTTGTAGGAATGTAAGGCCTTTATGGTCTCATACCTTTCTTGCCTTGCATGTTGCTGGAACATTTCCTTCAGATGTACAATCATCTCATGAGCCTCTATGAGTTCTAGATCTCTTTGGAGTTCTGGAACCATAGTGGCAAGCATCAGGCAACCTACATCCACAGAGTCATCCTTATGCTTTGTGTAAGCATCTCTCTGAGCTCTTGGGGCATTGGCTGCAGGCTCCTCAGGAATGGGTTGATCTAGGACATAAGCCTTTCTTTCCTCATTGAGAAAAATTCTCAAGATCCTGAACCAGTCAAGAAAGTTTGTCCTATTGAGTTTGTCCTTCTCAAGGACCGATCGCAACGATAGTGTAGCAGTATTACTAGTCAACTGATTCTAGAATTAAAATGTGCAAAGTTAGTTAGTAATCTCCCACTAAATTACAACCCTCAATATAATAATTAGTGAGCTAAGATCCATATTTGGCTTAAACTTAAGTCCGCTTTGGCAAGACGCTTAAATTCAAGTTATTTAGGTAGGTAACCTATTTACCAATTACATCACATGTAACTCTGAGATCTTTATAGGATTTAATCATCATATGATCCGGCATGTTTAACCCCATCTAATGCCTTGAGATTCAAAACTCTTTTGTTAATCTCAATTAAGTCAAAACAATAATGAATATTATGAGCAGCACCATTACTCAAGCTTGTCTCATCAAGATAACTCAAGTGCATCCATTTTGGTGGTTTCCATAATTAAGCGATCTAGGTATTGACAAGTATTCATTAATCGATGCCATTATGACTTAAGATTTGATTCAGAGGGCTTAATTGATTAGTTTTGTTTATATAGATGCAATCATGGTCATATCTCATACAGATAAATACATATAAACGTAAAAGTAATCATGCAATGATCTTATCAAAAGCATAATTTAAACGTGACACAACATGGCTTATCTAACCTAAGATCCTCCCAAGCCAATGAGAGGACTTCTCTAAATAGAAAAAGAAATACATTGAGAGAAACCTTGTTTAAATATTCGAGAGGAGTGAGATGAGAAGAGAATGTACATCGAGAGTATTTAGAGAAAGGCACGGCACGCAGGCCGTAATTAAATATTACAATCCTTTGTAAAATTCTAAAGCCATGTTGTTCACCATACCCAACCAAGTATAAATAATAAACCACAACAATAATTCATACAATATGAAAAGAAATAAATGTCATGATCAGATTATATTGCGTTACGCAGAGGTGGTCACAGTGGTCCTACTAGCCGGTTAGCGGGCGAGGTCAAGGGGAGCCGCCGTTGGGTGTTGTAAGGGGCAGCGCCCTTGGAGCTTTTGAAAAAGGCACATTCCTTTTATAAGAAATATTTGAAATTTTTAAAATTTTAAAATTTCGGACCCAATTTTTTCAAAAAATTCGTTTAGTCCAATTCTTAAGGGAATTTGGCCCAATTTCAAAAACAACGGGCTAGAACGCTTCTGATCCAGATTGTCTACCCCAAAGTTTTGAATCCCTAAATCCGATTAGGACCCCAACTTGTCTGTATGCCATGTTCTTCACCTATTCGAAACCTAAACGATGAATTCTACTTCGGATCAAATCCAGAATAGAAATCGCGATGCCAGTGGAGAAATTGAAACTTAAACATATCGCATATAATCGAAATAATTTCACAGAATTTCATAAACATACAAAACTATATGAAAAACGCACATTAACGTTGAACATATTCCTTTTCGATTTAACATATTCGGACATTTCTTATGAACACACATATATATCCCATATATATCACATGTATAAGAACATAAAATCAGTTTAAACGCACAATTGATCTGGCTATGATGCCACTGTTAGGATCGGCAGGCACAGCGGAAGACTTTTAAAATTTTACCAATCCTAATCGAGGATCTATCAACGGCGTTCAAACCAAGTTGGAAGGATTCATACCTTTTATGATTCAGGGTTTTCACGATCTCTAGGAGCCAACACGTTAGGTCCGCTCCCTCTACCAGTATCCACACGAATGCTCTCCAACCGAGACTGCGTGCTAGCGCCTCTAATGTCTCCTAGGGTTTCCTTGCGGCTATCAATTCTCATGTGTATATCAATATATCTGCTCTATCAAGTTTATAACCTATGAAGGCTATTTTCAAATTTAAAAATTAATCATCAATAGTTTTGAAATTAATTAACTATTAATTATCTTGATGAGCTAATTAAATAAATTCAGTTTAAATTAAATATGTCCAACAGTTTTAATTTAACCTATTTATTTAAACCAAATAAAGAGCCATTAGATTTAATTTATCTTGATAAATTAAATCTGAGATACTACATCTCTATCATGTTAGTTAATAAATTTAATATATCTTAATAAATTAAATTTAAAACTAACACAATATAATAATATCATAATATATATATCCATATATATATAAGATATATATATTTGGAAAATATATATCTATATAATATTATTAATGAATTTTATATTATATATATATAAATATAAAATTCGTCCACCCTAAATTAAACATTATCTCGTGTTGGGTCATTCTTGTGTGCGACCCTGTAGGCCAATATAAAGTTGGTAGTGCGCAAATAACTATACTAACCCAAAAGTCGCAAGCGGCCTCTAGCAAGACATTTCGACTACCCAATTCATATGAGAATTGTTATCATGATGCAACCTATCATACAACCATGTCACGTCCCTTTTGTCACATGATATATCGATCAAGGATAAGGCATGGATAATGTCATCCTCTTGTTCCTGACCATTACTTTCTCGATTCCTGAGTAGCCTGATAATAGAGACAAAAACTCCTTTCATCATAGTATGGCCATATATTTCTCAGACTCACTCATCGAGGGGCCCAGTAATATCTCTCTACTAATGTGAGGGACAAATTCCATCTGATTATTCATATTCCTCTGTATGAAAAACCACCACACCCGATCGTAGCCTTTATCAACACCCGATCAAAAGTGACTTTTGACTAGTTCAAAGCTTAGCAACTCTCATGTAGGAATCGATGATGACCTCAGGTCTAAGGGCATTGTGACGTGGTTATACATGAGAAAAGCTTATGACTTGTTCCATGTAGCTTTCTCATAGTAGGTCGGTCCAGCACCTTGTACTCTTGGAAGTGCCTAAGACTTTGATTCGTATCTCCATATCTTATCAAAGTCATACTGATCTTGTTTCATCTCTGCTCCCACATAGATGACCGACCAGGGACATTTTAGGACAATCTTTATGAATTATCCAAGGATACAATTATCACAGTTAACATGCAAATAATATGATAACAAAATGGAGAAATTTCATTAAAATAATAATGTTCAAAGTACAATGATTGGCCATTAGGGCACAGTTTCCAATACCAAGGCCATAAGACCTATGTGCTTAGTACTATGGTTGTTGCCTAGCATAGTGACATTGGACTATTATGTCCAAAGTACACCTTGAGACTATAAAACATTCATATTATACTAAGTTGTAGCCGAGGCAATAAGCCCCATGATGCCAATGGTAGGGGGTGATTCCAAAGGCAGTATGTAACCCCCTGACTAATTATACCAGGATTATGAAATTTCGGTGAAATAGAGACCAATAAAACAAAATCACATTTATAATCCCTCATCTTCAATATGGGCTATCCCAAAAAACAGTTCAAAAACATAATTAATATGGTCTCATATTCACTTTCAGATTCAATCACCTGTGCAGTTAAATCACATTCATAAATATCAAAGTGCGTAACAAAAATCCCGGCAACCCCGGATTACATGTATATATATATAATGGGTTTAAAATTTCCCAAAAAGGGGATTACATATCCAAAAATTATATTTACATCCCATATACATACAATAATCCCAAACCATAGCAGATAACCAACAATCCAAAATTAAAATGTCCCTAAGAGATCCTAACCACTCTGGGTTGTCCACTTCCCTTTTAAGCCACATGCCCTGTCTGAAATGTTAGTCATTGGAAAGAATGAGATTCTAAAGAATCCCAGTAGTAACAAATCACTTATACAGTATAAAAACACATTGCATGTAAGTTTATCATGTTCAGTAACAACTCAATGATTCATGCCTTAGGCTACGAACGACAGCACTCATAGCTGTAATCACAATGCAACAGCTTTCGCTGCGATCTTAATGCCCGCTTTCATGGTAAACACTATACCAGCTTTCACTGTAATCACTATGCCCGCTTTCACGGTAAAAACTATCCAGTAGCATCACAAGGAACAAAGCATCACAAAGCTCTACAAGGTCTCACAAGACATCACAAAGTTCTACAAGGTGTCACAAGGGATCACAAAGCAGCAGCACAACACAATGCATGGCAAACATACATACAATGATTCACACACAGTATAAGAGAAAGAGTCGCTACCTTGTTTTTTCCTAACGTTCCTTGGCTCAGTGGGCTCATAATTCTGGCATATATCAAATCCTATAACCAAATTAGGGATAACCGATCAATCTCTTTTCCAAATACATATTTCCATAATACGTTAAGTTCGTTATCATTTGAACTCTTTGGGATGACCAATAGAGGCCTAAACACATGCTAAAATGGTTGGAAGAAACTAGCTTGAAGACCCCTTTACAGTGGCACAATACTGATTTTGGGCTAACTCACTCGAGTTATGAGAGACTTGAACTCGAGTGAGAATGGATCTCACTCATGAGTGTTTGACAGTGAGCAATAATCATAGCCAGAAAGTGCTCATGACACTCTAGTATGAGGTTTTGTACTATTGTGATAACTCCAAAGTCACTGAAGTCCCCAAAAGTGGAAAATAAGAAGTACGTACCCGAGAGCACAGACAACATTAGAGGAAAAGGCTCACTCGAGCACTACCATTGGCACTCTGGTGAGAAGACCACACTTGTGAGTGTCAGACACACTCTTGAAAATTGGACAGCGAGTGAGGAACCGAGAGCAACCCTAACCATAAACCCACTCCATCACTCGAGTAATCACTAATATCAGTTGTGGGCTGAGAAGTGCACTCAAGCTTTCTTTATGAAAACCCAGGCAAAACATAAAGGAGAAAAG
Organism: Inga laurina; assembly: GCA_963855925.1. Lineage (NCBI taxonomy): Eukaryota > Viridiplantae > Streptophyta > Magnoliopsida > Fabales > Fabaceae > Inga > Inga laurina. The sequence goes on from OY979708.1 coordinate 45,548,398, forward strand.
GGAAATCACACAGCAGCACTCGAGTGAGATGTGCCTCACTCCGGTGATACTATCAGATTGCCAGATCACAGCAACTGACAGAAATTCCCAAATTTGCCAAAACTGATCCCAAGGTTCCCAAACTTCTCACAAAGCTTATTCCCACTCAAAATCCAATAAGGAACAAATTGGTGGCCTTAAAACATTACCAACACTCAAATAACCTCACAACATACTAGTTCCAACATCATTTATCATGCAATTCATGGATTCAAAAATTGGCACAAAACCAGGGCAAATTCCAGAATTTATCAACTTTACCCAAAGTCACGATATATATACCAAAAAGCATCAAATCCTTACCTCGTCAACTTGCCAAAGCCAAAACCTTGATTCTCAAACTTCCAAATTGCTCCAACACCCAAACTACCACCTTTCAAAATTTTGAAACCACCAAGATAAAGCTCTTTACACTATGAACAAATTTAATAAAGAGTGTTTGAGTATAGGAGGACTATTACTCACCAAAGATCAAGCTTTTCTTTTTTTCTTTCCTTCTCAAAGCAGTCGAAAATGGAGGCTAGAGAGAGATGGTGAGATATGATGATGATGACTGCATATTTTCCCCCTCCTAAGGCTTGAAACTGAATTAGAGAGAGAAGAGAGAGAAAATATGGTGTTTGACTTTTAGCATAATCCTATGGCCCATGCAATGCCACTTGGCAACATCTTGTTTGCTTCTTCCATGAGCTCACAAAGGTGTATAACATAGGATTCTGACCCATAGACAATGGATCTCAACCCTTGATCGTTTATCACCAGTGATTTTTCTCTTTGGTAACTGACCGATTGGTCGGTAAATTTCCAATTTTACCATTTTGCTCCTAGTTTCACTATGATTAATAAATCATCACCATGAACATTAATATCAAAATCAAATCACATTTATCTAAAAGTGTTTATTTACACTAATTACAATCAATTTCAAAGTCATTAGCCCTTAATCTCAAATTGGGTCATTACACAATAAGATTGGAATATCCAACGATGTGTGAGTAGAATGAGCTGTTAGGCTTGATGTGCTTATAGTGTGATCCAGACGGAGTCCTGATAAGACTGTAAGGCCTGATATTGTGATCTAGGAAAAGTCCCAAAGAGGCTGTAAGGCCTGATATGCACACAGTATAAACTAGGTAGAGTATTGAAGAGGCTGTATGGCCTGAGAAACCAAGTACTGTGAGAATGCACAAGTAGGTCCCATGTCTGAATGCTACATATTGTGTACTGAATGAGTGAGAATGTTATGTCATAATTGCTTTATACTATCTGAGATTTTTTTGAGAGTATGATGATTTGAGTTACATGCTTATGAGCCTGCATAGATAAACAAAGTCTAAGTGTCTAGAACGATTCCTTGAAGCATATATGTTTGAAATTTTGAGGACAAAATTTATTGAACGGGGGGAGAATTGTAATATCCCAAATTTTAGTACTAAAGGCTAGAGAAAAAGCTTGAATAAAGTAGACTACTAAACTCAGTTCAGGAAAAGTGCCAAGAATGTCCAAGAGCCATCATGACTTTTAGAGACAAACTTAGAATTAAAGTTGTTGGGATTGGCAGGCACATCAAAAATTTAAAATTACAAAAGTTCATTAATCCCAATTGCAGATCAATCAATGACAATTAAATCAAGTTAGAAATAATCATGCCTTTTGTGTTTTGCCTTTTTGATCTCTAGGAGTCAACACCTCATATCAACTCCATCTACTAGCATCCACACGAATGTTACTCCAATATGGAGAGCGTGCTAGCATCTCTAATGCTTCTCTAGGGTTTTCTTGCGGCTCCTTATTTCTCAGCTGTACTAAGATTATCCTACCCCTTCGTTTTATAACTAATACGGGCTATATTGGATCTTCAAAATGAATCTTAATTAATTTTGAAATCAATTAACACTTAATAGTTTTTATGAGCTAATTAAATAAATTTGTTTTAATTAAATCTGTCTAACAATTTTAATTTAACCTATTTATTTAATCTGAATAAAGAGTCAATGGAAATATATTTAATTTATCTTTTATAAATTAAATATGAGCTGTTATTTCTCTATCAATGTTAGTCATTTAATTTAGAAAATAAAATTAAATATGAAACTAATGCCACATATTATTATTATTATTATTCATTTCATGAATTTTATATCATGTGTGTGTGTGTGTGTGTGTAATCCTCCTATTTCTGACCATTACTTTCCTGATTCCTGAGTAGTCAGACAATAGAAATGGAAACTCCTTTCCATCATAGTATGGCCATACATTTCTCAGACTCACTCATCGAGGGGCCCACTAATATCTCTCTTCTAATGCAAGGGACAAATTCCATCTTTACCATTCACATTCCTCAACATGAAAACCACCAAGCTTGATTACAGCCTTTATCATTACCTGGTCAAAGGTGACTTTGGATTAGGTCAAAGCTTAGCGACTCTCATGTAGGAATCCATATTGATTTCAGGTCAAAAGGCTTATTGACGTGGTTACACATGAGATAAGATTATGACTTAATCCAAGTAGCTTTCTCATAGTAGGTCAGTCCAGCACCCTCTACTCTTATAAGTGCCTAATGTCTTACCCCTCTTTCGTCCTCTTTCACCACTAGGGATGCTCACAGTCCTCACCCGAATCATTGTTAGCTACCAGAGGACTCTTGGCGTTGCGGTGGACTTACAAGGATACAATCCTACCCCTTAGGATTTGCTCTCGCCTCCCCACGTCTCGAACCTTTACCCTACGGGTAAGTATTAGAGTTTTGTGAGAGGTAGCACTATTGAGCTAGCTATAAATGTAACAACCATATTTTGAAAACATATAGATGGCATAAGTGTAGTAATATCTTTTAAAAGGAGACTGGTAATCTTTTTTGAACAGCAGATGTACCAACTACAAGTAGAGTATGTAGCTGCACTTGAGTGGGTTTTCAAAAATCTTTTCAAATATCATTTCCAAATTTGGTCTCATATTATTTTATGATTCATTTTAAGCCATCTATTTTCTATTTATTTCTTCATATTAGAGTTTTTACATAAGTTCTCTTATGTTGGTTATCATTAGGGTCACTACATTAGTTCTCATATGAAGCTAATGAGCTCAAGCTACTCCAAATTCTTAACTTAACTCTTAAATATCCAATTCTATTACAAAAACACTTTACTTTGAATTTTCGCACAATTACAAAAAGCTGGCAGATTTTTCACTAAAATTTGAAAAATCATAACTAATTTTAGAAAAATCGAATTGGGATGATTCAAAATTCTATATGACCCTTGTTAAGTCTATCTTAAGGGAAAATTACTTTCAGTAGCCATCTAACCGAGAACACTTTCCAGTTTTTATTTTTGCCCCTGCTGACAAAAAATCTGACCAGTTTTAAAGGCATACTTCAAACACTCATAACTCCTAGTATACTTATCGAAATCCTTCATAATGCTTATCAAATTAAAGGTCCTTAAGTGTACTTTAATTATGGAAAATATCATCATCATTAGATGAAGTTTGTATAGTGAAATTTTTACCACAACAAAATTGCTAGAAAAAACGCATACTCGTAGCTTTGTCACACTAGCTGACTTAATTTCCAGTCTTTGAATCTTTAACCCAGTCTGTCAAAAATTATAACCAGAGCCTATTCCCACACAATTTTTTGTGTAGAATCCAATAGAAAGCTCAAAAATACCAAAATCAAACTCCCTCACCCAGTTTTAGTTCTGATCGAAATATATGCTCAAAAATAACAAAAATCAAACTTTGTGATTTTAACTACCGATGAGCCTAATACTTCAACAAGCATCATATATCACTTTATATGTGATTAAAACATCTTCCTTCTTCAAAAAAAAACCCCTTGGATGAAATATATGGGTGGCTCAAGAGCTAAGAAAAACTCAATGAAATCACAAATTATGTGGTTTAAAAGAAAGCCTACGCTTACCTCTTCACATTTCTACAAGTAGTTTTCTATTCTGGTGGCACTCTGGTAGATTGACTAACACAAAACACCTTAAATGAGAAATCTAAGACCATAGAATTAATGCTTATAGTGAGTAAAGGAAGTTTCCTGAAGGACTTACCGGACGAAAACGGCGATTCGGGATCAAAATCGGCTCTGGTACTTAGAAGAACTCACTATTTACTCCTCCTTCTCTCTTCTTATGTTCTTTAAGCTAAAGAAATCTAATTTCTCTTTCTCATTCCATGCTTGCATGAAATTTTGGCATTTAATTATGCATGGATGGTTGTGATTTAATCACATAAAATGATCTCTTCTCATCTTGCCAAGTGTCACAAGTTTAAGGCTTAAGAGTGCCATGTGTCGTACAACCATTGGTCTTCCATTTTCTCTTTCTTTGATGGGGCATAAATGGTCAGGGTAAGAGGAGGCCTGACAATTTACCCAGACTCTTGGGGTAGGTGCTCGACTCGTAAAGTAAGAGCCTCAGCCGGAGACTAGTGAATTCCCCAGACTTAGACGCTAGGTGGCGTACTCCAAAGATGACAACACAAAAGGCTTAAAGTGGGTCTAATGATGTGTAATGATGAGGGACACATGTCACCTCCTCATTTGGCCACCACAAAAACATGTTTTTACTTTGTAAAGATTTCAAAACACTTGTCATTTTCTTATTTGGCCAACACAAAAGATGTGTCATCGTGAGTCATAATGAGTCGTCATTACATACTTTACTGAAGTTTTTTTAATAAAGTTGCTATTGGTGCATTACCTTGAATTCCACGTAGGACCTATGTGGGACCGTGGCATGCATATCAAGGCACGCCACACAAAGCTTGAATTACTCATATCTTGCAACTGACATCTCTGGCCTTACAGCCACCGACGAATTTTCCTTTGACTTCTTGTACTTGTATTTTTACAATCTTGATTTTTTAATTTCTGTGAATGACACAATGGATATGTGGGAATTTTGAAAACAACTCTACCTTTAACTTGTAAATACTAGTATTTATTTTATTCCGTCATTTCCATACTTACACATTTTTAGTATTACAAAATTTGGTATATTACACCTAAGACTTTGATTCGTATCTCTATACCTTATCAAATTCATACTGGTGTCACCTCATCTTTGCTCCCGCATAGATGACCGACTAGAGACATTCAGGACAATCTTTATAATTTATCCAAGGAAACAATTATCACATGGAACATGAAAATAATATCAATATTTCCATAATCAAAGGCAAAAGAGACAATTGCCACTTGATCTAGAGTTTAAAGTTCGAAGACAAAATGAAGGGCCAAGATTTGCTCTTCAAAAGTAAGAAGTAATTATTAGAATGAAAAACAAATCAACTCCCTCCCTTTATGATAAAAGACGTCCAACCACAAAAGAGGGGGAAAAAAAAAGAAGAGCTTGATCAACAAATCCTTACCATTTGAGCAAATATTATGGCTAAGACATAAGAACAAGGAAGAGATAGAATTTAATTAATATATCTCCTGACTTTTGCTCATGTTGGATATCTAAGACCAAGGAAAACAGAAAGACAATAAGCAATTAAGCCATAACCATTGACAAGTGTAAAAGGAAGGAAAAGAAGAAAAGAAGGAAAAGTCACATGGTCTTTACTTAAGATCAAGTTAAAAGTTTGACCAAAAGGCATTAATTCAAGAGCATTTGTTGTCAACAATTTCTTCCCTTTTTAAATGATATTTTTGTCCAAAAGAGGAAGAAAAAATGAAAGAAAAGCCTACAAGTGCCATGGTAAAATTTACCACACATGGTAAATAAACTTGCATGCCTTGTGCAAGGAGATATTATGGCCACATGCTAATTCTTTTTCCTTATTTCTTTTCGCCAATTTTCAGCCAAGTATGAAGTGATAAGGGAAGGGAAAAAATTAGAACATTTGGACTCTTTTACTCTCCAAAAACTCAGCCAAGAGCTTGAGGAAGAGCAAAGAAAGAAGACACATTTGAATATATGTCTTCTAGCTCACTTTTCACCTTCTTAACCACTTCTATAGGACAAAAACTCTTCATAAGAATTGTTCCCCTTGATGGGAGTTTCATTTCTATGATTTTAGAATTTTAAGGGTAGGTGTTTTGTGTCATCTAGCAAGAACCAAAGTTAAAGAATCAAGAAAAGAGCTTAAGAAAGAGCAAGAGGTGAGTATAAGCTTCATTTTGACCTAAGTATTGTCTTGTTTGGTTAAGTTTTTGTATATTTTTTATGCTTCCCTAATTCTAGCCATTTAGTGTTTTCTAGGGTTCATGAAGCTTTTCTCATAAACATGTGGTTATTGTCACACCCTTATCTTACTTTCTCATTTTTCAGAGTGCTTACAGTCAGTTCGATGGACAAACAGAAATAGCTTAAAAATACTGATAATAAGTACTTGATATCAACACAAGAATATCCCTATAGGGTGGTTTATAGTGACTAGAGACCTTAAAATAATAAAAAGTATTTAGATAACCAACATCTTTTCTTGATCTGGACTGGAACCTTCAATTACTGGTAAATACCTTTTTGTCCTCAAAGCTATTTTCTTTTGCTACAAACTTTATACATTTATGGAAAGGGTGAGATTTGAGAAAATCTCAGTAGTAACAGGCTATCAATTATAGAAAATGAAATAATAAATATTTCACGTACCACATACAAGAATATTATAATAACACATAAGCTGATATAATTCAGTTCAATCGGAATCGTTCAAAACCAACCACTATTGCAAACCCTACTCATTCCGTACCTCAGCTAGGCTCGAGGCCACCAACTGGGCATATCAGTATACCTATAGGCACTATGCTTGGTCATGTTTAGTGTGCCGGTAGGCACTATGGTCAATCATGTTGTGTACCCACAGGCACTATGTTCAGTCATGTTTAGTATACCCATAGGCACTATGCTCGATTATGCTCGGTATACCTGTAAGCACTATGTTCGGTGTACCTGTAGGCACTATGCATCATACATATTATGGTAAATGGCATACACAAAGCATATAAACATTGACAAAATGTATGAAAGATAGAGTTACTACCTGAAATAGCCGTTTCCCGCCTAACCATCTAATTGTCTTGATTCGGCTAGGCCACAACTGTCCAGTCCTAAAATTCCAAATGTACAAGTAACTAGTTATTACTTGAACTATTACTTCTTTTAATCATAGTTTGTTGGTTATCTATCATAGTTTCAATAATTTCTACATGGTATAACTCTGCACAATGCAGTTTCACTGTTTTCTAGAAATTGGCAGCTTTTTTAGCCAACTTTGGAAACTCATAATTAATTCTTGAAAATTTCAAATTGACTTATTCCAAAGCCTACATGAAGCTATTTAAATTTTTTATGGAAAAATACACAAATTTGATTACTGGACTCATATTACACCTAGAAATTCTCCAAACATAAGCTGTTCTAGATTACATTCCAGAAATAGGGCACAACTTTGAAAACCCATATCTCTTACTATACAAGTCCACAAATTCTGTACCACCTATCAAATTAAATATCTACATCTCTACTTTGATTCTATAAATTTTCATAATTTTTGAACCAGGTTTGTCCCATAAAATCCATTGCACAAGAACACTGACTCACTAGAGGCAAATCAAACAACATGCACTTGTAACTTCAAAAGTTTTCGGATTCATATACAAACTCACAAAAAACATGAACACCTATATTCCTACATAATGTTCCCTTCTAAATCCAATCGAACCATCAAAATTGCAAAATTCTAGCTCCTTCTCTCAGTTCTGTGCTTGGACAAAATTAGGGTTCTTAGGAGAGAAAATGTGTTTTCTTGTTTTCTCTTGTTTAATCACTTCCTTTCCACTTCTAATTACATGATCAACTACTTAAACACTAAATGAACATTATTAGAGGGAATTTTGGTAGTATTTCCTCTAGGTTTTTCATCATCCTAAATTTGCAAAATAACCAAAACGAAGCCAAAACCAACAATAACAACCACAACAACAACTTATAGCACAAGATGATTAAGTTTATGAGATTACCTCTTGATTTTACCACTTTGTCTCTCTAAAAATGCCTCAGCCCTCACTCTCTACACTCTTGATTTGGATTGCTATCTATGGATTTCCAAGAGAAGATGCTAGAGGAAGGTCCAAGGTGATTAAAAGGCAAAATCATTAAGATTACAAGCTTTTACATTGAGTTCTTGCTTCTTAAAACCCTAGAGCACTTCTTTTGCTTCTTCAATATCCTTGAGCTCTCTCTCTCCTCACTCTTTTTTGTTCAGTTGCACGAAAATGGAATGAAGGGAAATGGAGAATTGAGGGCTCTTAAAATATCCCTATTTTCTTTATGTCCTCACATAATTTCATGGTAATTTAATATATGACTTTACTTGGCCCATATTTTCTTTCCTTCCTTTTGAATTATTCATGGCCATACATCTTATTTCCCATGCTTGCATCTTTGACAATAAAGCATCTTGAAAGGGCAAGAGAAATTGCTTTAATATTATCTTTATCTATTCCCTTTCATAATTAACCTGGAATAGTTCCCTATGACAATTATTTTTGACTTTTAAACTCTTATCCAAATTATCAAAAAAATATTTTTTCCCTTCATTTCTAGCCCATTTGGACGAAAATGAGAGTGTGCTAAAGAAAATAATTTTCTTTGCTAAATGGCAAATTACCATTTTGCCCATATATTTTGTGATTTTCCCCCAAAACTGGTAGCAATTTCACCCAACTTTGAAAATTTATATCTTTATTTGTAGATATGGAATTGGGGTATTTCTAAAGGCAACTTAATCCTTATTGAGTCTAGTTTCAAGAAAAAATATAGCCTTTAGTCAACTAGAAGCTAAAAATTCCCAAAATTCAAATCTTTGGGACACTGTCCCAAAAATTGGCTAGTTCTACTGGGTAAACTTCAAAAATTCATAACTCTTTGTGTACAGCTCCGAATGACCTATATGACCTATCAAATTAAAGCTTGATAAGTATGCTCTAATTTTGGAAGCTTTTATAGGCATTGAACATGATTTTCCAATTTACAAATGTTACAAAATAAGACTGCTACACTAGGAATTTACTAGCAATAAATACAATTGTTTGTACTATGTGTTTTAAACATACTCATGTTGTGTGTGAACACCAATTGGAGTATTTATCCTTTTATGTACATCACCATTCACCATTTTTTCCATTAAATATCTCATTACATAAAGGAAATATTGGTGATAAAAGTTGGGGTGTTACAGTTATATGATGTTTGGGAAGCATATGAGACTAGTTTAGTAGTTAAATTATGAATTGTTGAATTATTGAGTGCCCTAATTTTTTGGTATGAATAAGGTCTAGAGAAGGAGCATGATTTTGCAATGTTTGAGCTCTCCAATGGATTCCTTGGGCAAAATTGTGTAGGAAAAGATATTGGCATAATTTTAGAAATAATGGATTTGAAATCCAAAAATTGGAATTGAATATAGTGCTGCCAGATTTCATTTTTGGGAGGCAGTTTGGTTATAGTGAGGTTTCAATGACCATTGTTATCTGATGCCTATGATATTTTCTAGAATTAAAGTATACTTAAAAAGCTTTAGTTTGACAGGTCATACAGGTCATTTGGAGTTATACAGTAGGAGTTATGTATTTTTGAAATTGGTTATATGAAACCTAGCATGTTTTTGGACAGTGTCCAATAAATAGAAATTCTAGATTGTTGTGCGTTCCATTGGTTAAGGGAAATATTTTTTTATTGAAAGTAGACTTAATAAGAGTCACATAGCCTTTAGAAACACCACAATTAGACATGTGTACATAAAGATATGAATTTTCAAAGTTGGTTGAAAATTTTGCCAACTTTTGGTCAATGTACAAAATTAAAAAGGTAATGGCAACCTTGAACTCCAAGAGTAAAATTAATCATTTTGGGATAGTTTGACCACATTGACTCTTCATTTGACTTCCGTATTTACCTTAATGATATGATTACATATCTAGGGTCATGAGAAGTCAAGAAAGAAGAAAACTGAAAGAATTTCCAAGAAGCTTCAAGGGTTGGAAAAAAAGGGGACAAGAAGAAGGATAGTAGTCCAAAATGTAACACCCCATTTTTATTCACCAATATGCCTTGTATATATTTATGGTATTCAACAGAATAAAATGGTGAATTTTGGTAAAATTAAAATGACAAGAGTACCTTTAGTTGAGGTCACAAGGAAATTGAGCTACGACAAATCATAAAACTGATTTTTGGTTTTTTAAAAAAGACCATTATTTAAGCTTAAATTTGACAGATAAAGAGCACAATCTTTGACCCAACAATAAGGGTAACTTTTGACCAAGAAGAAAGAAAAAGGAAGAAGCCACAATTAAATGCAAAAAATGTTAGGGTAAAATGGTAATTTGCCAATAAAGCAATTATTTTCCCAATTAATTGACGTAATTTTTTGCCAAATTAAGAAAAAGGAGGGAAATAATAATTTGGAGATAAATATCCAATTGGGAGTAATTGTGCCCAAGTCAAATAAGTTTAAAAAGTGAAAAAGTAAATATGATGAATTATTTAATTAATTAGAGAAAGAGAACTAGGATAATTCAAGAAGCATTTATTATTTCCCTTTTTCCTTGTGATTTTTGACCAAAGAGGAAAATAGGAGGGAAAGATAAATACTTGGAGGATAGTCATGCCAGGTGGAATTATCTTAGGCCAAGTAAAAAGATGAAGCCCTAAAAGTAAAATTCACATAGTAAATATTACATTAAAATATATTAAATCTAAGGAGGTGGAGTGGAGATATTTTAAAACATTCTTATCTCCTTCCTTAGGCCATAATTTTGGCCAAGACAAGAAAATAGAGAGAGAAGAGCTTGAAGAGCATCAAGAGCAAGAGAGGTCAAGAGGCAAAGATCAAGGCAAGTAAGCTTGATTTTCAAGTGTTTATGCCTCTAAAATCATGAATATCATGTGTAACAAGCCAAAATCCATGAGAAGAGGGAGAGGAGGGTGATGCCAGAGAGAGAAAGTGAAAAAATCAAGAGATAATCTCAAGAACTTTCATTCTCTTGGTAATATGTTATTGTTATGGTGGTTATTGTTGTTGTTGTTGGCTTGATTTGTGGTTGTTTTTGTTGCCATTGTAAATTTGAAATTATGAAACCCTAAGGGGCTATGCTGCCCAAATTTACACAAATCATGTTTAATAAGTGTTTAAGAATTTAAATATGTGATTAAGAGTTAGAAGGAAAGAGTTTAAAGGGTTAAACCAAGAAAACCTACTTTTCCCTTTTGTTCTTGTATGTTTCAGCCAGCTATAGAAATGAGGGAAGGAGCTGGAATTTCATCAATTTGATGGTTCCAGTGTGTTTAGAAGGGAAAATTGTATAAGGTTCATGTAGAATGTGAAGTGTGAAAAGCCTTAAAATGTGAAATGACAAAATTAGCCTTAAAACCCTAAGTTAAGGGCTGCCAAGGGCAAATCTGTCTTTTCATCTTTTGGTTAGTGACTTTAGCAATTTTGAGGTAAAAAATGGATCCTACACATAAAATTGTGTAGGATTAGCCCGTGTCATAAGGTTTGGAAAGGTATAATTGGATTAGGTATAAAGGGACTTGGACTAGGTTCCTATGGGTATTTTGGTCATTTTGTAGTTTTAAACTAAGATAACTAACAAAGTGAGTTTAGAGGAGTATATGAATGAGTAATAACTCATTTCCTTTTAAACTTGAAATTTTACAACCAGACAGTTTGCCCAAGCCGAGACAAGACTTAGGAGCGAAAAGGGACTTAAGGTAGTAATTCTATGTTTCATATACTATGTAAACTTGTATATGCTTTGTGCATGTCATCTTATGTGATATGTATAATCTGTTGGAAATTGTACTCTAAGGGCTAATCATTGTACTTTGAACATTATTAATTTAATGAAACTTCTCCATTCTGTTATCATATTATTTGCATGTTAACTATGATAATTGTATCTTTGGATAAATCATAAAGATTGTCCAAAAAATGTCCCTGGTCCATCAACTATACGGGAGCAGAGATGAAACAAGACTAGTACGACTTTGATAAGATATGGAGATACGAATCAAAGTCTTAGACACTTGAAAGAGTACAAGGTACTGGACTGACCCACAATGAGAAAGCTACATGGATCAAGTCATAAGCTTTTCTCATGTATAACCATGTCACAATGCCCTTTGATGTGAGGTCATCATGGATTGCTACATGAGAGTTGCTAAGCTTTGAATTAGTCAAAAGTCACTTTTGACCAAGTGATGATAAGGGCTATGATCGAGCTTGGTGGTTTTTCATGTAAAGGAATATGAATGATCAAGATGGAATTTGTCCCTTACATTAGTAGAGAGATATTACTGGGCCCCTCGATGAGTGAGTCTGAGAAATGTATAGGTATACTACGATAGAAAGGAGTTTCCATTTCTAGTGTCAGACTACTCAGGATTTGAGAAAGTAATGGTCAGGAACAAGAGGATGACCTTATCCGGGCCTCATCCTTGACCGATATATCATGTGACAATAGACGTGACATGGTTGTATGACAGGTTGCATTGTGTTAAAGATCCTCATATGAATTGGGTAGTCGTAATGTCTTGATAGAGGCCGCTTGTGACTTATGGGTTAGTACAGTTATTGGCCCACCGCCAACTTTGTGTGGGCCTATAGGGTCGCACACATGAATGGCCTAATATGAGATAATGTTTAATTTAGGGTGGATGAATTTTATTTATATATATATAATATCAAATTCATTAATAATATTATATACATATATATTCGAAATACATATTTTTATATATATGTGTATATATATTATGATATTATTATATTGTGTAGTTTTAAATTTAATTTTATTAAGATAAATTAGATTTAATAACTAACATGATAGAGATATAGTATCTCAGATTTAATTTATGAAGATAAATTAAATCAAATGGCCCTTTATTTGGATTAAATAAATAGGTTAAATTAAATCTATTGGATAGATTTAATTTAAACTGAATTTATTTAATTAGCTCATCAAGATAATTAATTGTTAATTAATTTTGAAATTAATAAAGATTAATTTTGAAATTCGAATATAGCCCTCATAGGTTATAAATTTGATAGAGCAAATATACTTATACATGTATGAGAATTCAGAGCCACCAGGGAAACCCTAGGAAACATTGGAGGCACTAGCATGCAGTCTCTGTTGGAGAGCCTTCGTGTGGATATCGGTAGAGGGAGCGGACCTGACGTTTTGGCTCCTAGAGATCGAAAACTCTGAATTAAAAAAGGCATGAATCTTTCTAACTCGGTTTAAACACCGTTGATAGATCATCGATTAGGATCAAGAAAAGTTTTAAAATTCTTCCACTGTGCCTGTCAATCCTAATAGTGGTATTAGAGCTAGGTTAATTATGCATTTAAATTGAGTTTATGTTCTTATACATGTGATATACATGGGATATATGTGTGTTTATAAGAAAATGTCCGAATATGTTAATAAGAAAAGGAATTTTTTTTTCTGAATTTCATTTTAAAAGGAATATGTTTAACGTCATTGTGCATTTTCGAACAGTATATGCGATCTGGTGAGATTGTTTTGATTATATAGCGGGACCGTCGTGACTACCTGTTTGTAGTGCGATATAACCTAATCACGACATTTATTGCTTTTCATTTTGTATGAATTCTTTTTGTGGTTTATTCTTCATACTTGTTTAGGTATAGTGAACAACATGGCTTTAGATTTTTACAAAGGGTTGTAATATTTAAATACGGCCTGCGTGCTGTGCCTTCCTCCAAATACTCTCAATGTACATTCTCTTCTTATCTCACTCCCCTCGGATGTTTAAACTAGGTTTCTCTCAATGTATTCTTTTTCTTATTTAGAGAAGTCCTCTTATTGGCTTGGGAGGATTTTAGGTTAGGTAAGCCATGTTATGTCATGTTTAAATTATGCTTTTGATTAGATCATTGCATGAATACTTTTACATTTAAATGTATTTATCTGTATGAGATACAACCATGATTAATTGAGCCCTCTGAATCAAATCTTAAGTCATAATGTCGTCAATTAATGAATACTTGTCAAAATCTAGATCATTCAATTGTGGAAACCACCAAAGTGGATGCACTTGAGTTATCTTGATGATACAAGTATAAGAAATGGTGCATAATATTCATTATTGTTTTGACTTAATTGAAATTAACAAAACGGTTATGAATCACAAAGCATTAGATGGGACTAAACACGCTAAATCATATGATGATTGAATCCTATAAATATCTAAGAATTACATATGATGTACTTGGTAAATAGGTTACATACCTAAATAACTTAATTTAAGCGTCTTGCCAAAGTGGACTTAAGTTTAAGCAAAATATGGATCTTAGCCTACTAATTATTATATTTAGGGGGTGTTAATTTAGTGTGAGACTACTAACTTTGTATATTTTAATTGTAGAATAATGTCGACTAGTAATACTGCCTCACTATTGTTGCGGTCGGGCCTTGAAAAGGACAAACTCAATGGGACAAACTTTCTTGACTGGTTCAGGAACTTGAGAATTGTTCTCAAGCTGGAAAGAAAGGCTTATGTCCTAGATCAACCCATTCCTGAGGAGCTTGCGACTAATGCTCCAAGAGCTCAGAGAGATGCTTACATAAAGCATAAGGATGACTCTATGGATATAGGTTGCCTAATGCTTGCCACTATGGTTCTAAAGCTCTAAAGAGATCTGGAACTGATAGAGGATCATGAGATGATTGTCCATCTCAAGGAAATGTTCTAGTAACAGGCAAGGCAAGAAAGGTATGAGACCACAAATGTGTTATTACTCATGTGTTAAAGATGAAAGGCTATATTGATAACCATGAGAGGCTTGGATTTCATATGAGCCAGGAGTTAGCTATAGATTTGATCCTAAACTCACTCCCAGAGAGTTATGACCAGTTCTACATAAACTACAACATGAACAACATGGAGAAATCAATTTATGAGCTGCATAGGATGCTCAAAATTGCTGAGCAAAGCATTAAGAAAAAGCCTAGTACTATTTTGATCGTTCAGAAAGGAAAGGGTATAAAAATGAAAGGGAAGGGCAAATGGAAGGGTAATGGCTCATGTGGTAAGACCAAAGAGTTAGACAAGCCCAAAACCAAGCCTGCACCCAAGAAGGAAAAACCTCCAAAGGAAGGAGTCTGCTACTTCTGCAATGAACCTGATCATTGGAAGAGGAATTGAAAACTCTAACTTGAAGATTTGAAAAAGAACAAGAAGGATAGCGGGGCTATCGCTTCAATATTTATGTTATATACATTCATTTTTCTACTTCCTCTACATAGGTATTAGATACTACATGCGGTTCTCACATTTGTACAAATGTGCAAGGTCTAAAGGACAGTAGAAAGCTGAAGAAAGCGAGGTGGACCTATGAGTTGGAAACAGAGCAAGAGTTGCTGCTTTAGCCGTAGGCACTTATGAATTAGTTCTGCCTAATAGGCTTTTGTTAGTTTTGAACAATTGCTATTATGTTCCTGCTTTGAGTAGTAGCATTGTTTCTCTTTCTTATTTGGATAAGGAAGGTTATACTTCTATTACTAGGAATGGTAAATGTTCTATTTATCATAATGACACTTTCTATGCTAATGGTGATTTGCATGTTGGTCATTATATATTAAATTTGGAACATCCTAATAATGGGAATATCTATAATGTAACTACTAAAAGGATAAAATCAAACGATTTGAATCCTACCTACCTATGGCATTATCTTATAGGCCATATAAATGAGAAACACATTTCAAAACTCCATCAAGATGGATTTCTTAACTCATTTGATTTTGAATCATATGATACATGCAAATCTTGTTTATTAGGAAAATAACAAAGGCACCTTTTACTCGGCAGAGTGAGAGGGCCACTGAATTATTGGGCCTCATACATACAGATGTATGTGGACTATTAAATACAACTGCCAAAGGAAGTTAAATCTACTTCATTACATTTATAGATGACTTTAGTAGATATGGCTATATCTATATAATGAAACATAAATATGAATCTTTTGAAATGTTCAAAATATTCAAAAATAAAATACAAAACCAACTTGGCAAAACAGTTAATGCACTTCGATATGATCAAGGTGGTGAATATTTGAGACAAGAGTTCATTGACCATCTTAGGAGTTGTGGGATAATCTCACAATTGACTCCTTTAGGAACACCACAATGGAATGACATTTCTGAAAGAAGGAATAGAATATTATTAGATATAGTTCGATCTATGATGAGTCAAACAAATCTTCCACCATCCTTTTGGGGACATGCCCTAGAGATAGCTGCGTTCACACTAAATCGTGTTCCATCTAAGGCAATTAAAAAGACACCATATAAGATATGGACCAGAAAGAAACAAAGTTTATCTTTTCTCAAGATCTGGGGATGTGAGGTATATGTTAAGCAACAAGCCTCTGATAAATTAGCGCCAGATCCTCAAAATGCCTTTTCATGGGGTATCCTAAAGAAACAAAAGGATACTATGTCTACAATTCCACTGATAACAAAGTGTTTGTTATTCAAAATGGTAAGTTTATAGAAAGAGAGCTTGTCTCTAAAACAATTAGTGGGAACAAGGTACATCTCAAAGAAATTTGAGAGTCATAAGATAGTATAGAACCACATATGGAAATTAGAGAAGACTCACAACAAGTTGATGAGCCTCCTCAAGTAACACAAGGGCCACGAAGGTCTGATAGGACACATTATCAGCCTCAAAGATATGGATTTCTATTTACTAAAGGCTGTGATGTATTGTTGATTGAGAAAAATGAGCCAACCACCTATCGAGAAACCATAGTAGGACCAAACTCTGAGAAATAGCTAAATGCCATGAAGTTTGAAATGCAATTCATGTACGACAATTAGGTATGGACCTTAGCCGATCCACCTAAAGGTGTAAAAACCATCGAGTGCAAATGGGTGTTCAAGTAGAAAAATGACATGAATGGTAATGTTAATGTGTTTAAGGCATGACTAGTTGCAATAGGATTCACTCAAACTCATAGTATAGACTATGTTGAAACCTTTTCCCCAGTTGCAATGGCTAAATCAATCATAATCCTTCTTGCCATTGCAGTATATTATGACTATGAAATATGGCAGATGGACGTCAAAATAGCCTTCCTTAATGGAAAGCTCCTTAAGGATATATACATGACACAACTTGAAGGTTTTGTGCATCCAAAGGACTGTGGTAAAGTTTGTAAGCTTCAAAGATCCATTTATGGATTGAAGCAAGCATCTCAGAGCTGGAATCATCCTTTTGATGAAGTAGTCAAAGAGTTTGGATTCATCCAAAATATTGATGAACCTTGCGTTTACAAGAAGGTTAGTGGGAACACATTTGTATTTCTAGTGCTTTATATAGATGACGTCCTACTCATTGGGAATGACATTCCTACCTTACAGAGTGTCAAGTATTGGTTAGGAAAGTCCTTTTCAATGAAAGACTTAGGTGAAGCCACCTACATCCTAGGGATTATGATCTACAGAGAAAGATCTAAAAGAAAAATAGGCCTAAGTCAGAGCACATCTATAGACAAGATACTGCATAGGTTCAGTATGTAGGATTTAAAAATGGGTTACATGCCGATGTCTCATGGCATCCATCTTAGCAAGGATCTGTGTCCTAGTATACCTGATCAGCGAGATTGCATGAGTAAGGTTCCATATGCCTCGACCATTGGATCCATCATGTATGCCATGTTATATACTCGACTGGATGTCTCATTTGCCTTAAGTAGGACCGACAGATATCAACAAGATCCTGGTGAGGGTCATTGGACTACCATCAAGAATATCCTAAAGTACTTAAGAAGGACTAAGGACTTATTTTTGGTCTATGGTGGATTGGATGATGAGCTTTGTGCAACCGGTTACACATATGCAAGTTTCCAGACTGACTAAGATGACCTTAAATCATAATCTAGATAAGTATTCCTCCTGAATGGTAGAGCAGTAAGTTGGAAGAGCTCCAAGCAGAGTACTATAGTAGATTCTGTAATAGAAGCTGAGTATATAGCAGCATCAGATGCAGCTAAAGAAGCTATTTGGATCAAAAAGTTCATTACTAAACTAGGGGCAGTGCCTACCATCTCAAATCCAATAGATTTGTTCTGTGACAATGGCGGTGTTATTGCATAAGCCAAGGAGCCTAGGTCACATCAAAGGACTAAGTGTATTGTAACCCCCTTCGATAATCAGGCCGAGATTAGCGTTTAAGCACATTTAATTATCGAATCAGAAATCCGGGACAATTAAAAACATTTTAAAACACCTGTACAAATAGATCCCCATTCATTTCATTCATTAAAACAAATGGCCTGTTTGGTCTGTTACATATACAATATCAGAGTAAGCACAATTCCCGACATTTACCTGGGATAATAACATTAATCCAATGGTTTATACAAGGCATCATTGCCCATCTCTGTATCCATACCGGGGATTACACAAAACTATAGTACTATGATCTATACAATATATTTACAATGATCCAAAATGATAACCAATTCGATATAAAACCAAAATATATAGCTAAGACTACCGGTGGCAGTCCTAATCATCCTTTGCCACCTGCTTGCTTTTCGATCCACTTGCCCTGTCTAAAAATGTTATTTAGAAAGAATGAGATTCTAGAGAATCCCCAGTAGCAACAGTTTATTTATATAATGCATATATACAAAGCAAGTCACATATATCACAATGCAGCAATCAATATTTGAGACCGGGCTTTCGCCAAGTTCCCTTCACTATCACTGTAATCGAGTCCGGGCTTTCGCCACGTCCCCTTCACTTTCACTTTAATCGAGTCCGGGCTTTCGCCACGTACTCTTCACTTTCACTTTAATCGAGTCCGGGCTTTCACCACGTCCCCTTCACTTTCACTGTATTCAATGACTAATGCAAACATGCAATGCAATACACATGATATAGGATAAAGTGTCACTACCTTTGTCTTTCCTTCCTTGAGTAGGCACAGGCCTTCTATGCTCCGGGCAGATATCAAAGCCTAAAGTCATAATTAAGGATGAAACATTATTCTCTATTCCAATACTCAATTAACTCTTCAACTCTTAGATTTGGTTATCAATAATGACCCTTAAGAAGCAACAAATGCCTCTAAATAAACCCCTAAAAGGTTGGGAAACAAAGGTTGAAGGTCAATTTTCGAAAACACTAAGTACTGGAACACAGGAGTTGGGCTGCGGCCCAAATATGGTCAGAAGGCCGTGGGCTGCAGCCCGCCACTCATGGGCCGCGGCCCAAATCAGGCAAAAAAGGTTTGGGCCGCGGCCCAGAAATTTCCTGACTCTGGGCTGAACTTCGAAAAACCATAACTAATTGTAGAAAAATCAAAATGGAGTGATTCTAAAGCCAAATGAAAGGTATTTGATTCCTATTTCAAGAAAAAATATGGCTTATAACTTAAAATCATCACAAAAATACAGAATCACCCAAAACCCAACATTACTCCAAAACAGAGTTCTGTTTTTGTACCAAAATTTGGCAAAGCATAATTCTCATAATACTAAACGAAATGACACAAAATATATGTCCATTTTTAAGCTTGGGATGTGAAATTTAAGACTGGAAAGTTTCACAATTTTCTGAAATCATTTGGTCACTCAAAACATCCACACAAATAAACTGTCCAGACAGAGTTCACATTGACAGCATTTTCCAACTTTTCTACCAAAGTGTTCAATGACTCCAAAATCATTAACCAAGCTTATTCCCATACAATTTTCCACAAGGAACACAATGGTAACCTCAAAATGACCAAATTCATACTCTAACCACATGCCCTGTTTTGACCAATATACCAAAACCAACACAAAGTTCCCAAACTTTACTTTTAATGATTCAAACCAATCCATTTGTCCAAAAGACATCACAATATACCATTTCCATTATCACAACATGCCAAACTCACTAAGACCCTAATTTTTGAAAATAGGGCAGAAATTTCCAGAAAAATCAATGCTCACCAACATCCACAATATATATATATATATCAAAAGGGAGATAGCACTCACCTCTTTCACTTTGCCAAAGAGATTTCTTGATTCTTCAACTTTCACAATCTCTTGAGGTCATAAACTAACACCAATGAACACATTTCAACCATCACAATGAAGCTCTTCATTCAAGGATCAACATTAAAGAAGGAAGTTTGAGCAATGGAAGCCATTTTCCTTACCTTTTTGCAAGCTTTTCCTCTTCCTCTTTGCTACAAAAATGTCGACAGAAAATGGAGAGAGAAGAGAGAGAGGACGAGAGAGAGAGATGGAGGTGGAGTGGAGAAATGAAGAATGATGATTATTTCCCTCTTACCATGCTTCATCCATCGAAAATGAGGGAGGGAGAGAGAAAAAAAAACATTAAAAAATTGGGGGATTTTGACTTTTCTCTACCTCTCTCATACTCTCATCTTGACACATGTCAATTCTTCATTGGCTCCCATAAAGGTAAACCACCAATTAGTTACTTTAATCCCTCCATTAGCCATTTAATCACACTTCTCATTTCTCTTTTAGCTAGTAATTAATTTTTCTCTATTAATCACTAACTAATTGCCCAACAATTTCATTCTTTCAATTTCCCAACAATTATGACATATTAAATAATATTGTCACCAATATACATTAATTTAACTTTAATCCGATAATTATCCTCAATAATTATCATTAGGCCTTAATCAAAAATTGGGGCGTTACATGTATACTTTGGTGATTTCATCTTATTAGAGAAATCAATGATAGAGGTGATATAGAGATATGCAAAGTAGCAAGGGAATACAATGTTGCTAATCCTCTTACTAAGCCACTTGCACAGGTAAAGCATAAGCGTCATGTTGGGACAATGGGAATTAGGCAAATTAGTTATTGTACCTAGGGCAAGTAGGAGGGTGTTGGAAATTGTGCCCTAAGGGCCAATCATTGTACTTTGAACATTATTTATTTAATGAATTTTCTCCATTATGTTATCATATTATTCGTATGTTCACTGTGATAATTGTATCATTGGATAAATCATAAATATTGTCCTAAAATGTCCCTAGTTGGTCATTTATGCGGAAGCAGAGATGAAACAAGACCAGTATGATTTTGATAAGATATGGAGATATGAATCAAAGTCTTAGGCACTTGTAAGAGTACAAGGTGTTAGACCAACCCACTATGAGAAAGGTATATAGATCAAGTCATAAGCTTTTCTTATGTATAACCACATCATAATGCCCTTTGACATGAGGTCATCATGGATTCCTACATGAGAGTTGCTAAGCTTTGAACTAGTCAAAAGTCACTTTTGACCGATTGATGATAAAGGTTATGATCGGCCTTGGTAGTTTTTCATGTAGAGGAATATGAATGATCAAGATGGAATTTGTCCCTCACATTAGTAGAGAGATATTACTAGGCCCTTCAATGAGTGAGTCTGAGAAATGTATGGCCATACTATGATAGAAAGGAGTTTTCATTTCTATTGTCAGGCTACTCAGGATTCGAGAAAGTAATGGTCAGGAAGAAGAAGATGACATTATCCATGCCTCATTCTTGACCGATATATCGTGTGACAAAAGGGACATGACATGGTTGTATGACAGGTTGCATCATGTTAACAATCCTTATATGAATTGGGTAGTCGTAATGTCTTGCTAGAGGCCGCTTGCAACTTATGGGTTAATACAGTTATTGGCCCACTGGCAACTTCGTATAGGCCTACAGGGTCACACACAAGAATGACCCAACACGAGATAATGTTTTATATAGGGTGGATTTATTATATATATATATATATAATATAAAATTCGTTAATAATATTATATATATGTATTTTTGAAATGCATATTATATATATATATATGTGTGTGTGTGTGTGTATTATGATATTATTATATTTTGTTAGTTTTATATTTAATTTTATTAAGATAAATTAGATTTAATAACTAACATGATAAAGATATAATATCTCATATTTAATTTATGAAGATAAATTAAATCTAATGGCTCTTTATTTGGATTAAATAAATAGGTTAAATTAAAACTATTGGATAGATTTAATTTAAATTGAATTTATTTAGTTAGCTCATCAAGATAATTAATTGTTAATTAATTTCAAAATTAATAAATATTAATTTTGAAATTCGAATATAACCCTCATAGGTTATAAACTTGATAGAGCATATATACTCATGCACGTATGAGAATTCAGAGCCGCGAGGGAACCCTAGGAGACATTGGAGGCGGTAGTATGTAGTCTTTATTGGAGAGCCTTTGTGTGGATAATGGTAGATGGAGCGGACCTGATGTGTTAGCTCCTAGAGATCGAAAACTCTGAATTAAAAAAGGTATGAATCTTTCTAACTCGGTTTAAAAGCCCTTGATAGATCCTCGATTAGGATTAGCAAAAATTTTAAAATCCTTCCATTGTGCCTGCCGATCTTAACATAACGCACTCTTTGACTGGGGAGGAAAAATCACAAGTACCATTCGTAAGGAAAGCACAAGTACCCCCAAGGCCAAAGCGGATCCAATTATGAGACACAGTGCCAAGAGGGTACATTGCTCAATCTGTGGTCATGAACCCAGCTGAGGTATGAGCACATAGGGGTTCTAACAGTAGTTGGCCCTGAATATTTGCACAATCCGATTAAGAGTTTTACAGTGTTATTATTTTGCTGTATTATATGGTGCTTGGTATATTTATTTGTTGCGTTTTATATGACTAGTTGTATGTTACTATTGATATTCGTTTGAATCTCACCGTTGTGAATATTTAAAATTATTCTAGCTAAAGCTAGCGGCTCTAAGGGAAAAATGGTAAATACTGGTGTTTGAGGGTACTAGTTCAAGCAAGGATTACTGTTGGTTACCCTTAGTTTTATTTTGTGAATTTTGAGGTTTTGTATATATTTTTCAAACCCTATAGGATTTCATGTATTGTAAACAAGTACTCAATATCAGCATATTCATCCTGATTCTATATGACTGTGGTACTATGCCTTTATTACTCTAGCAAATATCAAAATGTTAAGGGATTTGAAATGAAAGGTAGGGAACTTTCCTAACTTGCAAAACTTGATATGTGCTTATGTATTGATGTGCTAGTTGTTTTGATGAATTGTATAAAGCATATGTGAATGAGTGAAGCTCTGTTTTACTTATACTATGGCCATTAGTGTAATGTGTTAAACATTGAGCATGCATATATGTCATTATGTTGGCATGAATTTATGTAAGTAAGCATGTCATGCATAAAGCATTTCTTTTATGCATTTGTTAGCACTATTCGCTACCGGGATTCACTTGAATCTCACTCTCCCTCACCAACCACATAGGTAGGTAAGCTTAGAAGAGGAATACAGGAAGATGTGCAAGAAGAAAATGTGATGGTAAATTGAAGAGTAGTATGTGATAATTAGTCATGTATAAATTATCACTATATGAGAATACTTTTATGAACATGCCTATTAAATAGTCTTAAGGAATATGTAAATGAATGATTTATGAATGAGAAGATAAATGAGCAGTAAATCACTATGATTGAATTAAATGAAGATAAGAATCATTGAGTGAAAATGAAGCTACGAACCGCTAAAAGACACTTCCAAAAGATTGGAAATATTTTAGAAAAACCCACTCAATTATAGGTTTGAATCCTATTTTAAGGTTCATAATTGAAAGAGTTTTGAAAATGATTATCCATTAGTAGTTCGAATTTGTTGTGTAAAACTCATCAAATCGATTTTGGAAATAAGGTGTTACATTTATGGTATTAGAGCAGTGATTCTGGCAATGGAATTATCTGCTCAGAGATAAAGATCTAGTCAGAGTAAAGGGTTCTGCTTATAGGTTATATTCTCTACTTATATGAATGGTATGGTGATCCTTTGTTAGACCTACTATAACTTGGAGTCATAAATAGTAGGAAACTATAGAGTTAGACCACCCCTATCTATTAATTAGTCTATAGAAGGAAGGGGTAAAACGGGTATGGGTTTTGGTGATGGTAAGCTTGACGGCGGAAGAATCAATGCCAGTGGGATGAGGGTCTATAGAAAGATGAGGTAGCACATGATTCAGATTCTATTGCTAACTCTAGAGCTTATGATATGAGATATAATGTAATTTTGATCCCCACCCGATGATACAGGAATACATAGGGAAGTTGTATTGAAAAGCTGGTACTGCTTATATTTTCTTGTGAGCACAATCCAAGTATCTCTAGGAAGGCTGACATGTCATACTGGGATTAAGGTATGTATGGGCTACTGATACCCAATGACAAATGGCATTGTAATAGCATTGATGCCTCGGATCTCATCAGAATTCCGCAGTTAATAGTGTTCAAGTGAGAGAAATCCCGGGATGGGTGACCCCCCTGGGAAGCCCCTTGGAAATTTGAAACCTTTTGATTAAAGGTTTGAAATTTTGATTAGAAGTTCTCAGATGACATAAAGAATGATTAGATGCATAGAGATGATAAGGTAAGTATTGGTCTTTAATCTGAACTATTTATGTTGTAGTAAGTGCTGCTCAGAAAAGTTTATTTGATGGGGTTATGGAAACTCGTGGCATAGTGATTGTTTTGAGGTTTTTTTGTGCTAAGTAATTATCTTTAGTAACACTGTAGTGTTAAAGGTATATTGGTATGATATACGATGATGCATAATTAGTGGTGATTATGCCATATATCGATCCTAGAGGATCCGATTTGATTATCCATCCAAAATTTTATTCACCAATATGCCTTATAATTATTTGTGGCATTTAATGAAATGGAAGGGTGAATATAAATGTGTTTGGAATTTAAGACGCCAGTAAATTTTCATTTTCTTGAGAATTGGGCTAAAACAGGACATAAAATCCATGTTATTGTCTTGCAAAAATCCAATTGTTAAAGCCAATTATTCAAGCCCAAAGTAGAGGATAAAAGAACTTAGTATTGGGCCCAATAATAAAGAGGAATCTCGGTCAAGAAGAGAAGGAAAAGAAGAAGGCCCAAATTAAATCCAAGAATGTGAGGGCAAAATAGTAATTTTCCAATAAAGTAAGGAATAAATTATTTTCCCATTTCTTGAGATTAATTTCGGTCCAATAGAGAAAATATAGGGAAAATATATATTTGGAAATGAATGTGCAATTTTGGAGCATTCTTGATCAAGTAAAATGGTTGGAAAAGTCAAAAAGTAAAAGTACTTGATTTAGTTAATTAAAGAAGGGAATTATGGAAAATACAATAAGCAATTAATATTTCCCTTTCTTCTTGCTATTTTCGTCCATAAAGGGAAATTAGAGGGAAAATACATTGCTTGGATAATAATTATGCCAAGTATCATTGTCTCAAGCCAAAGGATTAAATAAGAATTGATTAACATATGAGCACATGTGGAATTTCAATAAAATATATAGTGCAATCAATTGGGATAATTGCAGAAAACCTAATTGGTTTAACTTGGACCCTACATGGCATCAATTTTGGCTAACAAGGAGGGAAGGAAATTGGTCCAAAAGTAATGAGAGGTTATGACACAATTAAGAAGGGATAAGATTAAATAAAAGCATGTGTCATAAAACCATTAAACTAATATGTTTTTAAGAAAGGATGAAGCGATATTTTAAATACATCATCACCTCTTTCCTTCATTATTTCTCTCGCTAAGCACCAGAAAGAGAGAGAGAGAGAGAGGAGAATTTTGAGAACTTAGAGCAAAAGAGAGCATAAGGAAGTAAAATCTAAGGTAAGAACTTGTGTTTTCAAGTAATTATGCCTTCTATCTTGTGTAGCAACTCTTCTAAGATCTTGTTCTTCATGAAAATCATGTGTAGCCAAGCAAAAATTCTAAGGGAGACGAGAGAGAAAGTGATGCCTAGCGAGAGAGAACTTGAGGAATCAAAGGTAACTTCAAGAATCTCAATTCCTTTGGTGTCTTGTTGTTGTTGATCTTGTCATGATTTGTGGTTTGGTTGATGATTTTGTAAATCTAGGATGTTGAAACCCTAAGGGGTTATGCTGCCCAAACTTCTTAAAATTATTGCAAGTAAGTGTTTAAGAAGTTCAACAAGTGATTAAGAGTGAAAAGGAAGGAGTTTAAGTTAAAACATGAAATCACATTTTCCCCTTTTCTTTTGAATTTTGTTCAGACACTGATCACAGAGGATTTGAGCTGGATTTTGGTGTTTTTTATGATTCCATTGTATTTAAAAGGGAAAATTGTGTAGGGTTTATGTTGATCATGAAGTGTGAAAAGTATTAAAATGTGAAATGTCAAATATACCCCTAAAACATTAACTTAGGGGTTGCCCAGGGCATTTTCATCTTTTGGTAGTGAATTTGATAATTTAGAGGTAAAAAATGGATTCCTTGGGTAAAATTATGTAGGAGTAGCTTGGGTCATAAGTTTTGGAAAAGTACAGTTGGATCGGGTACAAAGGGGCTTACATAAGGTCCCTAGGGGTATTTCATAGTTTTAAGTTAAGTTAACCAACAAAATGTATATAGAATAATATTTGAATGAGTAATGACTCATTTCTTATAAATTTGGAATTCTAGGATTGGACTCCAGCCGAGCTCGATATGATATAAGGACCTACTTGTGTCTCAAAAAGGGTCTAAGATAGTATCACTTTCTTTCATATACTATGTAATTGTCTATATGCTTTGTGTGTGCCATCTTCTGTATATGGAACTATTTTACTGAGTAGGGCAATTGTGTCTGGAGGCATACTTAAATGGTTGTAATCCAGAACCCAATCGAGGTGTTTACGAGTAGTGGGGAACTAGCCTTGACTCTTGTGCACATACCATATCCTAGCTATAGTGCGGGAAGTGTATATGTACCGCCTGATAGGAACTGTATATGTACCATTTGGCCAAGTAGGGACCCAACTATGAATTGTTTGTGTTATGTTACATTATATGGTGTAGGGCATATTTAATTTTGCATTTAATATGACTAGTTGCATGCTACTATTGAGATTCATTTGAATCTTACCATTTTTTAAATTAAAAATATTCCAGCTAAGGATAGTAGCTCAAAGGGACGAGAGCATATTTACCGGCAACTGATGGATCCAGTGCTAATTGAATAAGACTGTTGGTTATCTGAGGACTATTTTTATTATTTCAAGGTTTGTAATTGCTATTCACATACCTTATGTGGGATTCCTGTAATACAATCATGTATATTTTATTCGTATATCTATGCTATTCCTGTGTACCCACTAAACCACGCATTGCTACTCTGATTTATATCAGTGATTAGTGGTATGTAAGATAGGGTCTTATACTAATGGTACTGAAGGTTGAGGTTAGGTTTACATCAGATCTAAGCTGAAATAGTACTTATGTCAAAATGTGAATCATGTTGCACTATGGTTCTGTTTCATGACCGAAGTTTAAACCTTATGAACCTTGTGGATAGTGTTGAACCTTCAGTAGTGTTTTAAGGATGATACCTGAGTACCATGAAGGTTATAATAGGTACTATTGATCATGATCTTAGCATGCATATTGGGAATAATTGAGGAAAGTCATTTTCAATCTGTGTGATGTCGAGGTTTTAGATTTCATGATGAACCTAAAAGTTGGGTTGGAGACAGAGTACTCCCAATGATATTCTTAATGGAATTTGGGGCTAGTTAAAGTACCCAAGATATCCTTCAGGTTCTTGAATAGAGTGTGTGGGCTAGTGATGATCCATAGAATCTAGGAACAAGATTCTTACGGATAAGAATCCTTGCAGAAAAGGATTTTGAAAGGTTGCTAACTACTAAGTCTAGCATAGGGAAAGATTATGATTATAACATATTCCCTTAAAGAATTGATTGAGGTGATGGCTCTCTGATAAAAAGAGAGAAAGAATTGTCTGCCTACTATTCCAGTAACTTGAGGCTATTCTAGGAGTCGATTGGTGGATGGCAGATAATGTGTTGAAAGGTGTAAGTAGAGTACTCCTAGTAGGGGAGGTAGAGTTTGTGATTATGCTTGGAGCTGGACTGATATTGAAGGTCTATGCAGAATGACCCCTGACGAGATAGTGAAATTAGAGAAAACAGATTACCGAATTGCTATAGAAGAGGGACCTTATAAGTTTAGGTTTCCCGTTACAATGGTACTTCCATTCAGAGACAACCAACCTAAAAGGGCCAAATTTCAATGACCAAATGTTATCTAATGCCAATTACCAGGGTAGACACATAGAGCCATGTGATTTGTATATTATTCACGAGCAGTCGCACAAAGCCTATTGCGCAGGTAGACACTTGGGGACATATGATTTGTTATGATATCTGAATACTCATTGGATGATTGTGGTTGGATGGTTTGTTTGGCATGCTTTGTGAACATTACATAAGTGTATGAATAACTTGAGTAAGAAGAGTTAGAGCCTGAGATAAATTCAAAATACCTAATGAACGGTATGTCCTAGGGACCCAAACTCGATATGTATTCAGCAAAGATGATGGACCGAATGTCCTAAGGCCATAAAACTTGAGGGTCTAGTAGGTCCTTAGGCAGGTATAATGTTACGTGTTTAAGAATTATGATCAGCAGAACGTCGAGGTGGTAAGACCTAGTATGGAAGCTTGTATGGGGTGGTGTCCCTAGGCCATAAGACCTGTGTGTTTAGCGCTATGGTTATTGCCTAGTATGGTGACATTGGACCATTATGTCCAGAGTGCACCTTGAGGCTGCAAAACATTCAGACTATACTAGGTTGTAGCTGATGCAGTAAGTCTCATGATGCCAATGGCATGGGGGTGATCCCCTGGGTAGTAAGATCAGAATATCCAGTGCTGTGGGAGTAGAATGAGCCGTTAGGCTTGATATGCTTATAATGTGATCTGGGCCGAGTCCTGAAGAGACTATAAGGCCAGATATTGTGATCCAGGTGGAGTCCCAAAGAGGTTGTAAGGCCTGGTATGCACACAGTGTAAATCAGATAGCGTCTCAAATAGGCTGTATGGCTTGAGAAACCAAGCGTTGTGAGAATGCACCAGTGAGTCTTGTATCTAAATGCTACATATTGTGTACTCATTGAATGAGAATGCCATGTGATAATTGTTGAATACTATTTGAGATTTTGTTAAGAGTATGATGATTTGAGTTGCATGCTAAATAAGCCTGCCTAGAAAAAAATAGACTGAGTATCTAGAATGATTTCCCGAAGCATAAATGTTTAAAATTTTGAGGACCAAATTTATTGAACGGGGGGAGAATTGTAATATCCCAAATTTTTGGACTAAAGGCTAGATTATAAGCCTGAATAAAGTAGAATACTAAGCCCATTTTGAGAAGAGTGCCAAGAATGTCCAAGAGCCCTCGTGACTTTTAGAGACGAACTTGGAATTAAAGTTGTTGGGATTGGTAAGTGCAGAAAAAATTTAAAAGGCAAAAGTTCACCAATCCCAATTGTGGATCTATCAATGACATTTAAATCGAGTTCAAACAAATCGTACTTTTTGCATTTTCTTTTTTGATTTCTAGGAGCCAACACCTCATATCAGTTATCTCTACTGGCATCCACACGAATATGACTCCAACACGGACAATGTGCTAGCACCTCCAATGCCTTTCTAGGGTTTTCTTGTTGCTCCTTATTTCTCATCCATACTAGGATTATCCTACCCCTTCGTTTTATAACTAATAAGGGCTATATTAGATCTTTAAAATTAAACTTAATTGATTTTGAAATCAGTTAACACTTAATTGTTTTAATGAGCTAATTAAATAAATTCAGTTTAATTAAATTTGTCCAATAGTTTTAATTTAACCTATTTATTTAATCAGAATAAAGAGTCAATGGAAATAGATTTAATTTATCTTTTAAATCTCTATTAGTGTTAGTCATTTAAATTATCAAATAAAATTAAATCTAAAACTAACACCACATAATAATAATATTATTATTCTTTTCATGAACTTTATAATATATATATGTATAAAATTCGTCCACTTTAGATTAAACATTACATTAAATAATAATACAAAGATAGGGGAGCGCCCTGGAATGAATCTAAAGGTAGATGAACTAAAAGGCGGTAGAACCTGCCGAACTCAGTTTATAGAATCTGCCTATCAGTTCATTTAAGGGGGGAAAGAATATGATATAAGTTAATTAAAACGGAAGGATTTTATTGAAAATTAAAGCACTTACAAGTGGAAGGGATAGAAGGAAGGGGGAAGAGGGAAGGAGTAACTATGTCTTTCTAGGCTAAGCTTCTCTTTCTAAACCTATCATCTAAAACCTTGGTTCTAAAACCTGTCCTAGCTCTGGAGAGTAACTTGGTTTAAATAGAAAAACAATGTTATTGTTTGAATAGTTTTTTGACTATCAACCTGTTAGTGACTGGCACTGTTTGAACAGTTTTTGTCATGATACTGTTTACATAGTACTGCCGATACTATAGTAACACTATTATGCTGACACTATAGTTACACTATATGCATCATAATGCTACAGTACTTGTTTTGATTACAACATAAACTTAAAGAAAATAAAAATGCCAATTCTTCAGGTATGCTAGTCCTAGTTCAAATCAACAACAAATTCTTCTTCATTATCCTCTTGATTGTCTGAGGCTGATGAAGAAAATGGTTCACTGGCCGAAGGAGTTTGATCCCATTGTTAAAGGATTTGCAACATTGAACTGGGTTGGTTGATTAGGTTAATCTTGTCCATAAATAATGCCAGGATAAACTGGATCCTTGATTTCTGATTCAAGAATTTACTTTGTTCTGTGATGTAGAGATGTTAAGGATTTTCCTTAAACCACCGTTCTACTACTTTTTTATTGATCTGAGTGATATTGAATCTTGCCCACCATCTTACAGAAGGCACTCTTTGTAATACTAGCAGGAGTGTTGATCCTTCATTTGTTAGAGAAAATCTAGGATATAGGTAATTTTGAAAAGTAGTGACGATTAATTAGAAAAGGATCATCACCAATGTTAAGCTTTTGTTTAAATAATTTAAAGCCTTGTATTACCTTTGGTAGAAGAATTTCTAGTACTGGACCAAAAAATCCCCACCAATGTACAAACCATTGAGGAAAATGGTACTTGGTTTTTGTTTTGAAATAAATAAACTAAGTATGTTTAAAAATTTCATTTTCATCCCAAAAGGCATTGGACCATGCATCAATATAATCCCAATAATTATATCCTTCAAGATCATATTCTATCCCAAAAAAATTTGGCTTAAGTAAATCTTATCCCCACTGGGAAGGGGTGAGAACTTTCAAAATTTGAAGAGTGTAATAAGTTATTAATGATTTATCCTTTTTGTTCTTTTTTTGATCTATCTCGATGGACTCAGAACAAACCAAAATTAACTCATAATATTCTCTAGTTTTTCTTAAATCTATAGGCCTGAAAAGGAATCCAAAGGGGAAAACATTCAGGGCCACTTGGTTTAGATTTGGGTGGAACAATTCTAGTTCATCCTAGCCAATTGCCTTACATAGGTTCCTTTATGAAAATAAGGCGTGTCCATGTTGGTTTGTGTTTGGGTATGGATGACGATTGCTTTGGATGAACAAGTCGCAGTCATCAGTTGCTTTTGAGTTGGAGGAGTAGGTTTGCTAACCTGTATTGTTGAAGGTGCTTAGTTTAGCTAATGATACTCTTGGTTGGTCATCTATCCTCAAGGAATTAGAGGAAGAGCTTTTGCTTTTGCCAATACTTGTCCCCAAGTTGTTTCTGGAAGCTTCTTCTAGGCGTAAGCATATACATAAGATGCAACAGTCTTTTTTGTTGAAGTAGCTTTTGTTTAAAGCTTCTAGAATGATGGCCTTGATGGAGTATATGACTCCATTTGAGATTGCTCCTGCTCCTAGGATCCTTGAGTTTGGGACCCAAATTGTTGCAGAAGTTGTTGCATAATTTTCTCCAGTTGATCACTAGAGACTGTTTGACTTAAGGCATCTTGCATAATACCCTTTTGTTTATCACTCTGTTTTTCATCAAGTTCTTTTTTATTCTTTGGCCTTAAGGGGTTTGATTTACTTAGATCTATCTACCCTGTAAAAACTCTCTGGTGAGAAAGTTTGGTAAGGAGTTTAAAGTGCGTTTGACAAATTCAATTTCAAAATAAAAAACACTTAAAATTGCCTGCCATCAGGCAAACATTTGTTTTGATACAAGGTTTTTAACATATTTTTGTAAAACGTCTTTTGCCGATTTACAATTAATGTAGACTGAAAACCTTTGTTTTGAAAGTTCAGATTGAAATTTGGAAATGCATAAAAAAATTGCCAAATTTTTTTTAATTGTGGAATAATTCTGTTGTGCAGTATTCCAATGTTTAGACATAAAAGATACGGTTTTCTCTTTACTATTTATATGTTGTTTGAGAGTGCCACCATAACTAATGTCAGAGGCATCAGTTTCAACAATTTTATAAGTAGAGGGATCAGGAAGGCTAAGATAGGGAAGCTCCTTAACCTGTAGTTTGATCTGCTTAACAATGTTTAAATGAGCATCCATCCAAGGAGGATGATTCGTTTTGAGACGCTGGTGGAGCGGTTTAATGAAATAGGTATGATGAGGAATAAACTCAGCAATGTTGTTTAAACATCCTAAAAATTTTTGAAGTTGTGTTTAATCAATTATTTGATTGGGAAATTTATCAGCAAATTGAATTGCTCTTTCAATTGGCATTATGGATTCTTGGTAAATCCAATGACCAAGAAACCTAACCTTAGTCTTAAAAAGACTAATTTTGGATTTAGAAACTACTAAACCATTTGTTTCTGTGATTTTAATAAATTGGGGAACATATTTAAAATGTTGATCTATCAAATGATCAATATAAACAATGATGAATTGACTATAATCATTAAAGATCTTGTTCATGATCCTCTGGAATTTAGAAGAAGTATTTTTTAATCCCAAAGGCATAACATTCCATTTATACTGACCAAAAGGTATAGCAAAAGCAGTTTTATACTTATCGTTTTTATAAATTTGAATATGCCAAAATCTAGATTTCATGGCAAATGTTGAGAAGATTTTTGCAGAATACAATATTTTAATAGATCATATTTGTTTGGGATTAGATACCTAATTCATTGCAACGCTTCGTTTAAAGGTTTGTAATTGATTACAAGTCTAGGAGCTCCACGTTCTATTTCTACATTTTGCGGTTGGTATTTGTTTTTTAGCAAAACCCATTTCATATACATTTTTGTTGTTCCAAAACGCGTTTGGTAAATCTGAACAAATAGTTTTATGAATTTTTTCAAGGCAACTTTGAATTTTTTTTAACTCGTGTTTTGACACAATTGCGTTTCTATATGTTTAAAAGAAATATCTTCCTTCAAAACATTAATTTGCTATTGTTTTGAAGAAGGATGATTTAATTCTTTAACCCTGGGTTTCTGAGTGAAAGGAAACAAAATTGTTTTACCCAGATGTTGTTTTGAAATTCCATTTTCATCAGTCATATATGGGAATAATAGCCTTACAAATGGTGCCCCAAGAATAATTTGGGTTCCCATATCTTTAACTAATATAAATGGGGTTTTGATCTTTGAACCTTCATTTTCAATAACAACCTTTGAAACTTTGTATATGACGTCTAGACTTGAGCCATTAACAGCATTAAACCTTTCGGTTGTCTTTTCAAAATATTTTGTAGGAATGGTTCCTTCTTTGAAATAGCTAAAATTAGCTCATGTGTCAAACAAAACATTTTTTCTAAAACAAAATCATTATTAATAATGATTTTTTCATAGACGTCATATTTTTGAATTGATATTTTGGAAATCAAGTTTAAAATGATTCAAAAAGATGTTAATCTTCCTGGTTAGATGTTACTTGTAACACCATTATCTTATTTTCAATTTTTCAGGGTATTTATGGAAAACGATACGCAATTCAGTGGGCAACACAAGAATAGCATAAACATACTGATAATATATGCATGATTACAGAAATTCCTCATAAGGGGTTGTAAGTAATAATTACAAACAATGTAGCTGCACAGGGCTACTAGGGTGTCCAAACCCAACCCAGTGAAATAGAGACATCTCCCTGTCTTTGTTCCACCACTGTAACCCTCTTGGGTAGTTCTCTTCTCTAATCTCTACAAACCTTTTATATTCACCTGTCTAAATTGTTGGTAAAAGAGGGTGAGATTTGGCAGAATCTCAATAGGAAACAGAACCAATATGCATGCATGATAAATGCTATGTGCATGACATGTTGGCATTATTTAGATGCATGCCCTATAATGATATTTATGCATGCTCAATGTTTCATGCAACAGAATTATGGTCACAGTATAAATAGAAACAGAGCTTCATTATTCATATATGCTCTACATGATAAGGTAAAGCCATATTATGCATCAATACACCATCATAAATGTCAAATACACACAGGAGAGGTAAGTTGCCTACCTTAATCACCCTTCCCTGATCTCTACTTGTTCCACTGTGTGTCCAATCTTATATTCGGCTTGGGCTACTACTAAGACCTAAAATACCAAACGTAAAAATTAGGTTATATGAGTCTAATCTTATATTCGCCATTCATGTACTATTTTAGGCACTTCCAATATATTCCTAGTGGTTATATGATTCTATTTTGAAAATTTACCAAAATACCACCAGGGACCTGGCCCGGCCTCGACTTACCCGGTTCAACTGTACTTTTCCTGAAATTTTGACATAGGCTATTCTAACATATTTTTGCCTAAAGAGTCAATTTCTGGCCTCGAAATTACCAAATTCACTACCAAAAAGACAAGAATGCCCTTGGTAGCTCCTATTTTAGGGTTTAAGGGGCATTTTGGTAATTATACATTTTAAGGATTTTTCTAAAAATGATCAACTGTCACCCCACCTAATTTTCCCTCATGAACTCAATGGAATCATCAAAATATCAAAAATCCAGCTCTAGTCATTGAGAATTAGCACTGGCCAAAATTCCTAATTCAATAGTAAAAGTTAGGGTTTTCTGATTATAACTCCTCATACTTGCTTCTTTCTACTCCTAACCACTTTATTAACTATTTAATTATGTTAAAACCACTATTTAGACTCAATTTTGGCTGCATAACATTTAGGACAGAACTTTTCCTAAATTTACAATCAAAGCAAATCCAGTAGAAATTCAGCGATTAAATTACTCACAGTAGCCATAATAACCAACGATTGAAGTTTAGGAAGTCACATTAGCTTATGTCTTGCTTTTCCCTCTCTTGGCCAAAAAACCTAGCTCTAAACCTTCAAAATTTATGCTTCAACAACCTTGAATCATGTAGAAGAGAAACTTAGAGGAAGGATTACATAGGTTAGAAGCTAAATTGCCGTAGAAATCAAACTTACCTGCGAATTTCTCCTCCTTCTCTCTATAAATTCTCGCAACTCTCTCTCTCTCTCTCTCACTCTTTTTGTTTAAAAAATCGTCGAGAATGGAGGGAAAAGATGAAGAGAAAGGTGTTTTTATAATATGCTTGCTTTTGTCATGGTAATAGCTTGCTTATATCATAATTTTCTATTTTCCCAAAAATCAAAATGTGAACATTTATGTACATATAATTAGGCCATAACCACTAATTTCCTCTCTTGGTCCATCCCAAAAAATGACACCTAGGGTCCTTCTCTTTAGGTCCAAATTGGCTTCATAACATTGTTCAAGTCACATGTATACTTGTGTCACATTTTTCACATTTTCAGATTTAATTGGAAATTTTGGCAGATTTTCTGTCCAGATTTTGAAAAAATCATAAATTAATATATAGACATCGTATTAGAGTGATTCTAAAGGCTATAGAACCCTTATTGAGTCTGGTTTCATGAAAAAAATATAGTCTTTTGCCAAGTGGAAGCACAAAATTCCCAGAACTAAATTCTTCGGATGTTGTTCCAGAAAATCAACAATTTTTCTGAGCTAACTTAAAAAATTTATAACATTTTGTATAGAGCTCCAAAAACTACCATGACCTATCAAATTAAGGCTTAGGATGTCTACTTTCATCCTATAAAATTTAATAATTTCTGAACATCTTTTGGTCTTCCAAAATCACCTAACAAACTACTGCCTAACTGGGAATTTTCACTAGCCACAGAATCACATCCTCCAAAATTCATCCCTCCATTTTATTAAATGCTAAAAATGTTTATAAGACATATTGGGGAATAAAAGTTGAGGTGTTATATTACTTGCCCTTTAGTTTGGGTTTATAGTTGAATATCCTAAATTTTAGATATAGCAGTTGCATAGGTATCTTGTTGAAATTTAATAAGACGTTTTTCAATTTTAAGGTTATTTACCTCATACTGAAGGTCTTGAATGGTTGTTTGTTTAACAAAGTGTTTGAATTTGTTTAAAACTTCTGTTAAATCATATTTGTTAAAATGAACAAATGGTTTGTAGTTTGATGAGCTTGGAGTTTGGTTGAGAATTTCTCTTAGTTTGAACAAATATACTCCTTTGTTAGAATCTAGGAGTTTATTAATGATGTCAAGAAGTAAATTTTGTTCCTTCGAGATAACATTAATTTCGAAAGATGAGTTTTCTAAAAGATCTTCATTTTGAATTTTATTGAGATCTATAGAAGAACTAGATTTAGATTCAGAAGTTTCAATCAAAAGGTTACTTATTTGTTCAAGAAGAGGTTGCTCAATATTTTTTATTTTTCCTAATTGTTTACTCAGATGACAGTATTTGGAAATATGACCCAATTTACCATATTTAAAACAAGTAACCTTTGATTGTTTGTGAAAATCAATTTTTGGTTTAGATTGGAATTCCTGTTTGAGTCTATATATGAGGAGGTGTATTATGTTTATATTTTTGATAAACATGTTTTCTCTTTTTATGGTACGGCTTACATTGAGGTTTAGATTTTTTACAAGCAGGAAATCCAAATTTTTCACATAATACTCCCAATTCTTTCTACTTGCAACTTTTTCTTTAGTCAGTCGATGTTGGATTTTGTCATCTTGACAAATTTTAAGAGCAGCTTTTTGGATATATGAGATCAATTGGCCATATGTCACATACTCATAAGGGATGTTTCCATTATTTTGCTTTCTAAATTTTTCTCTAACTTTATTACCAAAGACATAGGTAATCCAGCTAGGAATTTTTCTTTCAAAAACGGTTGATTGGCATAATCTCTAGTGAGTACTCGGGCCAAGAATGCGTACCTCTATACCCTCTAAAATCATATAGTCCTGCATGTAAGATTTGAAAGGAGTTCTACTGAATGATCTATCCATATGAAAGGATTACCAATAAAATGTTTAATAATTATAAAAATAAGAGTGTTTACAGAATCAAGAATGGGTTGGCATTAGATGTAATGGGTGTTCTATCAGATTCAATTTTAACAGATGTAAAAATAGCATTTCTATCTTTTAAAGAAAGATAATTATCCTATAACCCCCTTACTTAAAATCCTTGAAAACAATTTGAAAATGTGTCGTAAAGTTAATCTGGAGACTAGAGAATAATTTATAATCCATTTGAGGTCCTGACCTCAACACAGGGTTCAGTCCTATACTGAAGTGGGTTTTCAAAAACTTTTTCAAATATGTTTAACTTGGTCTCGTTTTGGTTTTTCAAATCTATTTGGCTTTTTCAGTTCGGTTCCATTCTATAATATCAGAGTACTTAACAAAATTTCCTGACAAACTTTCGGGTTACATTCATTAACTAATAGGGTCTATAGGCCAAGTTTGCCTATTCGTAGTTCGTTTACCAAGGTAATATACAAAACATAGGTCTTTGATTGGTCTGTCCACCTTTACTACATTATACTTACACTTACATCAAGTAGATCATATAGAAATTCTTCAAAAGTTTGATAACCAACAAATCCCTAATCTTTTATCAACCTACACTAGCTGCCCTTGTTTACCTGCTTGTCCTTTAAGCTGCTTGCTTTGGTTGTTGGTTAGTTATTGGAAAGTTTGAGATTCATATGAATAATAGTAGTAACATTTTACTTATATGACATACAATTTCACAAAGCATGTAAAAAATCATCACATAATAGCATTCACAGCAGCATTCACAATATCATTCACAATAGAATTCACAAAGCATTCACATTTGTGACATTCGTCACAATTCTTAACATTCTTGAAATTTTTCACATTTGATGATATGCATATAC
This sequence comes from Inga laurina, assembly GCA_963855925.1. Classification (NCBI taxonomy): domain Eukaryota; kingdom Viridiplantae; phylum Streptophyta; class Magnoliopsida; order Fabales; family Fabaceae; genus Inga; species Inga laurina. The sequence goes on from OY979708.1 coordinate 45,586,593, forward strand.
ATACAAAGCATTATACATGATATAAGAGAAAGAGTCACTACCTTGTTCTTTCTGCTCTTGCTCGGGCATAGGTTTCCTACGCTCAGGGCACATATCAAATCCTATAAATCAGAATTAAGGATGACAAGTTACTACCTATTTCAATTCTTAAATAACTCAAAAACACTTGAGGTTGGTTATCATTTGCGTTCCTTTGGTGGCTATGAGAAGCTTATACAAAATCCTAAGAGGGTTGGGTAGAGCTAGACCAAAAACTACCTTTCAAAAATTCAAAGTGCCGAAATTTAAGGTTAGTTGCAGCTACGGAATTCTTTGGCTGCAGCCAAAAATAGGTCAGAAGCTTTTGGCTTACTGCCAAGAATCCTCTAGCTATGGTAAAAAATAGATAAGAAGCTTTTGGGCTGTGGCCAAGAATTCTCTGGCTGCGGCCAAGAGCAGGTCCAACACTTTTTTGCTGCAGAATCCTTGTTTCTTCACTGAACTTCCAATAATCATAATTAAATCTATAGAAATAAAAAATAGAGTGATTCTAAGTACTACTTGAACCTTTTTAAGTCCTCTACATAGAAAAAATAAGAACCACTGCCATATACAACCATAAAAATACATAATCTAAAGAATTTCCATACTATTCCAGAATAAACTCCAGTTTCAACATCAAATTTTGAAAATGAATAACTTCCAATACACATGTCTAATGACAGCCACTTTACATCATTTTAAAGTTTGTCATGTCTACTACTTAATTGGAAAATTTTACAATTTTTGGACATCATTTACTATTTCAAGACACCATCCAAACTAGCTGCCCTGCACAGAATTTTCATTGACAAAACTTTCAGTTTTTCAACCTATGCTTCCAATAGTCCAAAATTCATAACCAGGGCTACTCCCCATATAGTTTTTCATATAGAACACAATGGAAACATCAAAACAACCAAATTCTCACTTTTTGAAATGTCATGTTTTGGGCAGCAATACAACATAAAATATCACAATTGCCAAACTTCACATTCAAGCCTCAAACCAATTTCATAAATCCAATGGACACCACAAGACACCATTAATACCATTAAAATATCATGAACTCTCTAAACCCCAATATACATGAGCTAAAGTTTTCAAGCAATAATCACAATTCATATATCAAAGGGTTGTTTTTGCTTACCTCTACCACTTTCTCTCGTTAGGATAGAAGATTTCATCAAGAGGAATAAGATTAGGGAAGAGGTTTTTAGCAATAGAGATCATCTACTAGGTCAAAAACCAGGAGAAAAATTCACTTTACCTTGCCTTAGCCAACTTTGAGAGCTCAAAGAGAGAGGATATAATGTAATAAAATGATTCACTTCATCTCTTCCTAGCCCATGTAACCAAAATTAAGAGGAGAGAGGGAGAGTTTGAAATTAATTATTTAATTTTTCAAAGTTTCATTGCTTAGTCCATGTGATGCCAAGTGTCACTATCCTACTGCTCCATTAAAAGCAAGTAACTATGTTGTTACTCTAACTAATTCACTTAGCCATTTAGTCACACCTCTTGTTCCTTTAATTGATAGTAAATTTCTTCTACGATTGCTAACTAAATGGCTAATAAATTCTTTCTTCTAATTTTTCTGCTGACTAGGGCAATTTCAATTAGATTGCCACTTAGTGCATTATCTAACTCTGTTTCCTCTTTCCATGCACCCTTCACTCGTCTTTTAATTCAATTTAGGCTTTATCACAAATTAGGCTTAAATGTTGGGTTTGGACACATTATATTGCTCGTTTGGGTCATAATTCACACTTTATTCTCTGAAAGTATTTGTCTAACAATCATTAGATTCACTTTTGGAGTCATAAGCCCTTATACACATGTTGGGGCATTACATATCCCACCATTTAAGTTGTCTAGCAAAAAAACCAACTAAAAGGTTAATTATCATTTCATCTGAAAAATCATTTTGGCTTTGGTAAGTTGTGCTTACCATTGTCATTTGTTGAAGAATTTGAAGGATGTTTTATTCACTCTAACCATCTATATTCCACTCATATATATTGTCAGCATTAAAATATTTGAAGTTTTGGTTTATTTTTTCTTCAACTAGAATGTCTAGAAGGCTGACTCTATGGTAATAGAGTTTTAAAGGTTGTTTCTAGTGTTGTTGGTTGACTTGAAGTTGAGAATCAGTTGGCTCAGAATGGTGGGAGTCAATTTCTAAGCTTTGGGAAACATGTTCAAAATTCATAACATCTTTAGATTTGGATGATAAAGATTAAGGTGTTTTAGGGACAGTTATAGTTTGAAGTTGGCTGATTTGTCATTCAACTTTCTTCAATAAATCATACTGAGTTTTGGTTTGAAAATTTGTCCTAATTTTTTGATTTATTTGAAAAGGTTTAAAAAGTGGTGTTTCACTCTTGAGTTGAGGCTTGTCTGAAGGAATTAGTGTTTGAACAAAATAATCACCTAACACCTAAAGATACTGGTTAGTGTAATTGCTTTGTTTAACAATATTTTTAATATCCCTTACGTCAATAGGGTTTTCAATGTTTTTGAATCTGAAAAGTGTAGTAATGTTAGGTTGACATTTATCATCTACCCTTTGTGGTATCTGCATGGGTTTTTTTCGTCATATTAATAGTTTGAATGAATGGATAGTCCAAATTTTGATCTTGAACATATGCTTAAACCAATCAAAAAATGGAATATTCATTTGTACTTTTTCAAGGAATAAGTATAATTTTTCTTGAACAATTTTTCTAACAGATCCTTTGAAATTTTGCCAAACCAGTTTCTCTAAAGGGTATATTTCTTAGAGTAAGATTGCTTTTGCAAAGTTTGTTTGTCGATTTGGAAAATATTTTCTAAAATTTTATAACATAAGGTTCCCCTAATGATGAATAGGTTAGAGACATAATTGATCTTAAGTCTTCATCCTTTTCTTAACTTACTTGAGGAATATTTGAAGTATTGTCAATTCCTTGGATTGAAACATTAGTAGCTGGTTGTATAGCTACCGATAGTGGAGTTGGTGCTGGCACGTAAATGAAAAATGGTGTTTGCAGTAGTAAAGAATAGGAATAACTTGATGACTCTGTTCTAACAGATCTACAGTCTTCATATATTGAAAGCTCAGTTATGATGGATTGAGTGTAAGATTTTTTTGGTCTATTAAAGGATATTTGATAGTCCCATTAGATGTTTAGACAATTTTACTTATCTGAGGCATGGGTTTAGGAACAGCCTGTGTGGCTTCTTCTATTATCCAGTCAACAGGTAGGTCAACATCTTTCCACATAATTATTTTAGGAATGGTCGAGTTAGTATCAATATGGTCAGTTAAAAAGACTATTGTTTGGTCATTCTCTGGATGGATTTGTACCATCGAGATGGATGAGTTTAATACCTTATATTGTATCCTATATACTAGGGTAATAGGGATAGATCTTGGTTTCATGTTTAAACCATTTAGTTTGATTTTAAGTTTAAGGGCTTCAAAGATATGTTCATCTTTTAAATCTACCATCCTATCTGGATAACAATTGAAGTAAATAGGTCTATTATGAAGAACAACTTATATACCCACTGCAAAGAGTCAGCAAAGGCATAATGTCTAGTATCTGTGAGGCATACTAGACTAGATATGTTTAATCCCTTATGAATAAGAGGTTTAAGGGCAACTTGAACACATCCGATGTGTAAAAAGTTATAATCATTTTTATGTTTTTCAATTAATTTACGCAAGAGAAGGAAAAATCTTCATCTTCTCATTGAACATGAATTGATTCTTCAACTATTCTGATTATATAATTATATTTGGAGAACCATTTATTGTATTGAGTTTGATAAAGTGTGTTTGATGTGATTGGAGAACCATTTCTTGTACAGTCCCATCAGATGATTGGAGGTAAAGGATAGATCTTTAAATCATACTAATCCATTAACAAAAATTTTAATGCCATAAAAACATATCCAAATCTAATTATCACATCCCTACTTCACCTTTTGGCTTTGATACCAAGATGAAGCATGACATTATAGCTCGTGTTTAAAGATTCAATGAAGCAAGTTATTATAGCTTATGTTGGGCTATTCTTATGTGTGACCCAGTAGGCCCATAAGAAGTTGGCAGTAGGCAAATAACGATACTAACTTACAAGTCGTAAGCGGCATTTAGCAAGACATTACGACTATCCAATTCATAAGAGGATCGTTAACAAGATGCAACTAGTCATAAAACCATGTTACGTCCCTTTTGTCACATTATATTTTGGCCAAGGATGAGGCATGACTAATTTTATCCTCCTGTTCCTGACCATTACTTTCCCGATTCCTTAGTAGTCTGATAATAGAAATGGAAACTCATTTCTATCATAGTATGGCCATATATTTCTTAGACTCACTCATCAAGGAGCCTAGTAATATCTGTTTACTAATGTAAGGGACAAATTCCATCTTGACCATTCACATTCCTCTGGATAAAAACCACGAAGCTTGATTGTGGCCTTTATCATCACCTAGTCAAAGTGACTTTCGACAAGGTCAAACCTTAGTGACTCTCATATAGGAATCCATGATGATCTTAGGTCGAAGGGCTTATGACGTGGCTATACATAAGATAAGCTTATGGTTTGATCCATATAGCTTTCTTATAGCAGATTAGTCAGTATCCTGTACTCTTACAAGTACCTAAGACTTTGATTTATATCTCCATACCTTATCAAAGTCATATTGGTCTCACCTCATCTTTGCCCTCGCATAGATGACCAACCGAGGACATTTTGTGCAATCTTTATGATTTATGCAAGGACACAGTTATCATAGTATACATGCAAATAATATGATAACAAAATAGAGAAATTCACTAAATAATAATGTTTAAAGTACAATGATTGGCTACTAGGGCACAATTTAGTCGAAAGAAAATACCCAGTTCCTTTATCTAAAGTCAAATAGGATCTAAATATTAACTTAGATCCAAAAAGAAGAAGAAATGATGTCTTGGAAGAAGAAAGAAAGAACTAATGGAAATTAAATCAATATTGCCATAATCAAGGGCAAAAGAGACAATTGCCACTTGATCTGGAGGTTAAAGTTGGAAGATAAAATGAAGGACTAAGATTTGCTCCTCAAAAGAAACAGTAATTATTAGAAAGAAAAACAAATCAACTCCCTCCCTTTATGATAAAAAACGTCCAAGCACAAAAGAGAGGAAAAAAAAGAGCTTGGTCAACAAATCCTTACCGTTTGGTTAAATATAATAGCTAAGACATAAGAACAAGGAAGAGAGAGAATTCAATTAATATATCTCTTGACTTTTGCTCATGTTAGACATCCAAGACTAAGGAAAAAGGAAAGAGAATAAGCAATTAAACTATAACCATTGATATGTTAAAACGGAAGTAAAAGAAGAAAAGAAGGAAAAGTTACATGGTCTTCACTTATGATCAAGTTGAAAGTTTAACCAAAAGGCATAAATTCAAGAGCATTTTTTGTCAACAATTTCTTCCCTTTTTGGATAATATTTTCACCAAAAGAGGAAGAAAAGAGGAAAGAAAAGTAAGCAATTAACATGGTAAAATTTACCACACATGGTAAATACACTTGGATTGCTTGTGCAAGGAGAAATTATGGCCACATGATTAATTCTTTCTCCTTATTTCTTTTGGTCAATTATCAGCCAAGTGTTAAGTGATAAGGGAAGGGAAAAAATTAGAACATTTGAACTTTTTTCTCTTTCCAAAAATTCCGCCAAGAGCTTGAGAAGAGCAAAGAACGAAGACATATTTGAAGGTATGTCTTCTAGCTCACTTTTCACCTTCTTAACTACTTCTATAGATCAAAAACTCTTTATAAACATTATTCCCCTTGATGAGAGATTCATTTCTATAGTTTTTAAATTTCAAAGGGAGGTGTTTTGTGTCATCTAGCAAGAGCCAAAGTGCAAGCATCAAGAAAAGAGCTTAAGAAAGAGCAAGAGGTGAGTGTAAGCTTCATTTTGACCTAAGTATTGTCTTATTTGGTCAAGTTTTTGTGGATTGTTAATTTTGGCCATTTATGGTTTCCTAGGGTTCATGAAGCTTTGCTCATAAATATATGGTTATATGATTTTTGGGAAGCATGTGAGACTAGTTTAGTGGTTAAATTGTAAATTGTTGAATTGTTGTGTGGAACCCTAATTTTCTAGTCCGAAGAAGGCAAGAAGGAGTATGATTTTGCCTTTTTTAAGGTCTACAATGGATTCCTTAGGCAAAATAGTATAGGAAAAGGTAATGGCATAATTTTAGAAAGAATGGATTTGAAATCCAAAAATTAGAATTGAACCTAGTGTTGCCATATCTCGTTTTCTAGGAGGCATCTTGGTTATAGTGAGGTTTTTAATGACCAAATGTCATCCAATACCAATGATATTTTCTAGAATTGAAGTAGACTTAATAAGCTTTAATTTGATAGGTCGTATAGGTCATTTGGAGCTGTATACTAGGAGTTATGTATTGTTAAATTTGGCAATATGAAATCTGGCATGTTTCTGGACAGTGTCCAATAAATTGAAATTCTGGATTATTGTGCATTCAATTGGTTAAGGGAAATATTTTTCCCTGAAATAGACTTAATAAGGGTCGCATACCCTTTAAAAATACCACAATTGGACATGTGTACATAAATATATGAATTTTCAAAGTTAGTTGAAAATTCTGCCAGCTTTTAGTCAATGCACGAAATTCAAAAAATGTAATGGCACAATGTAATTACCTTAAACTCTAAGGGTAAAATTAATCATTTTGGGATAGTTTGACCACATTGACTATTCATTTGACTTAGTGTATTAATCCTAATGACTTGATTATATATATATGGTCATGACAAGTCAAGAAAGAAGAAAAGTGAAAGAATTTCCGAGAAGCTTCAAGGGTTGGAAGAAAAAGGGAACAAGAAGAAGGATGTTAGTCCAAAAGGTAGGGAACTTTTCTAACTTACATAACTTGATATATGTGCTTGTGTATTGATGCGTTAGTTGCCATAATGAATTGTATGAAGCATATGTGAATGAGTGAAGCTTTGTTTTACTTATATTATGGCCATTAGTGTAATGTGTTAAACATTGAGCATGCATAAAAGTTATTACGTTGGCATGAATTTATGTAAGCAAGCATGCATGTCATGCACAAAGCATTTCTTGTATGCGTTTGTTAGCATTGTTCGCTACTGGGATTCTCTTAAATCTCACTCTCCCTCACCAACCATATTCATAGGTAAGCTCTTAAGAAGTAATATAGGAAGATGTGCAAGAAGAAAAAGCGATGGCCAATTGAAGATTCGTATGTGATAATTAGTCATGTGTAAATTATCATTATATGACAATACTCGTATGAACATGTCTAGCTGAATAGTGTTTAGGAATATATAAATGAATGAGTAGTGCTATATAGTGTTTAGGAAGCTTTGTTTAGGAATATATAAATGAATGAGTAGCTAAATAGTGTTTAAGAATGAGTAGAGAAATTAGCAGTGAATCACTATGATTGAATTAAATGAAGATAAGAATCGATGAGTAATGATGAAATGCGAACTGCTAAAAGATGCTTCCAAAAGTTTTGAAATTCTGAAAAACCCACTCAATTATAGGTTCGAATCGTGTTTTGAGGTTAAGAATTGAAAGAGTTTTGAAAAAGAATACTATTAGTGGTTTGAGTTCATTGCGTCAAACCCATCAGATTGATTTTGGAAATAAGGTGTTACATTTTGGTCCTATACATATGGTTATATAATGTTTGGGAAGCATATGAACCTAGTTTAGTGAATAAATTGAGAATTATGGAATTGTTGCTTTCTGTCCTAATTTTTTTGTCAGAACAGGGCATGAAGAAGAAGTATAATGTAATATCCTTAACTGTAATTAAGGGCTAATGACTTCAAAAGTGATGTATTTATTAATGGATAAACACTTTTGAAGGATATGATGTGCATTATGATATGAATATGTTTGAAGATGGTTTAATGAACGTTGTTATAATCAGGGGCAAAATGGTAAATTTACTTACCAGTTGGTCAATTATCGAAGAAGAGACTCATAGGTAACTTGAGAACAATGGCTAGGATTGAATAAATAATGGGTGGATTGAGTATACATGTGTTTATGTGAGTTCATAGAAGGAAGCACTAGATTAGGACATGTGGCAAGATGTGGGCTATTAGATGAGGTCAAAGTTTCAAACTTATTTTTCTCTTCCCTATCCTTCTCCAAGTCGGTTTGTGTGCATAGGAAAAGAGAAAATCCGTGTGATCATCTTCATTTTCTCATCTCTCTCTCCTAAACTCCATTTTCGTTGAGCTTCAATAGGAAAGAGAAAACTAAAGGTAAGATTTTGATATTGGTGTTGGCCTTTAATACTCTAGACCTCTTTATTAATATTGTTCACCTTGATAAGAGCTTCATCTTGATGATTTTAGATTTTTGAAAGAAGGCGTTTTAAAGCTAGAGAATCAAGAAGTTAGTCTTTGGAAGTTCAAGAGGTGAGTATTTGTAGTATTTTGGTATATTTGTGTGATTTTTGGTTAAGTTTTGAGAACTTGTGATTATTGCCCTGATTTTAGCCTAGTTTTGAAAATAATGAATTAGCTAGTTTCTTGGGTGGAATAGGTGTTAAATAGTGTCTTGATGCCAATGGATTTAGTTTGGAGTTGAGTTGGGTGATTTTTGATAATTTGGAGAATTGTGTTGTATTTTGATTGAAAAACAAAGTATGTGTTGATTGAATGGGAATCGAGTTGTTTTGAGGTTCCCAATATGTTCCTTATGACATATTAGATGGGAATGAGTTTTGGAACCATTGGAAGTAAATTGGGCAAGTCTAGAAAGTCATATCAGCTACTACGTTTGGTCTTCTGATAAGCCTCACTCGAGTGAGAAAGGGTCTCACTCGGGTACGATGTGATATTTCCAGTGTTTCGGTGAAGTCTTTAGGCGAAAGCCTAGAGTGCTTTTCCTTATTTGTAGGTGGCATGCGTTATCACTCGAGTGCATGAGGTATCACTCGAGTACATGTTCATATAGCACTATGGGCATGTGTCTCGGGTTAACACTCGCAGGCAAATTGTCAAGAGTGCGTGTGGGTGCTCAAGGGCATTGGGTAGTCACTCGAGTGCTAGGGCTAGTACTCAAGTGCACTGGTCACTTTGAGGTTTAGTTGCTCTCAGGTATTCACTTCCTCATCTCACTTGATAGTACTCAGGTGAATGTATGTCATCACTTGAGTGAACTGGCCACTCCAGGGTGTGTTGGTGCTCCCGGGTACACACTTTTTGTGTCTCACTTGCTGGGACTCGAGTGCAATTGGGGGCATCACTCGAGTGAGGCCTTCTTCACTCGAGTGACTTAGCCAAAAAACAGTACTTTTATTTCCAAAATGGGATCTTCAGGGTAGTTTTCCCCAACCCTTTAGGTGTGTGTTTAGACTTCTAATAGCCACCCAAAGAGTTCAAATGATAACCAACTTGAAGTGTTATGGAATTAAGAACTTAGAAAAAAGATTGATTCGTTGTCCTTAATCTTGATTATAGGGTTCGATATTTACCCTGGTCATGAACAAATCATACCAGAGCAAGTCAAGAAAGAACAAGGTAGTGACTCTTTCTCTTATACTGTGTGTAAAGCGTTGTATATATGTTGTCATGCATTATGATGCTTTGTGATGCTTTGAGACACTGCTGCAATTATAGTGAAAGCTGTGGCATTAAGCATAATGATTACAGCATAAGTTGTCGCATTGAGCATAGTGATTATAGTGTAAGCTATCGCATTGAACATAGAGATTACAACGAAAGCTGTCATATTGTGTATACAGCCATGAGTGTTGTTGTGTGTGGCATGAGCCATGCATCATTGTGTTGCTGCTAAACATGATCTTACATGCTATGTTTATATATTGTACAAGTGATTTGTTACTACTGGGACTCTTGAATCTCATTCTTTCCATTGACTAACTTTTAGACAGGGCAGGTGGCTCCAAGGAGACGACCAGGAGCAACTAGGATGTTGTAGGGATATTTCTTTTGGGTTTTAGTTATCCATTTGGATTTGGGATTACTGCATATTATTTTTGGGATGTAAATACTACTTTGGAACGGTATTGTAATTCCCTATATGGGAAACTTTAATTCCTTAATGGATGAACCCCGGGTGTTGCTAGGACTTTATTATACACTCTGATATATTTTAATATGACTAACTGTACAGGTAATTATATTCGAAACTTGAAAATTGAGACCATGGAAGGGATGAAGTTTTGAAAGAATTTGTGAAAACCCTACCGTCAGGAAGGGATTGAAACGAGTTTAATTATCCATTGGTCTCAATTCATTTTAATTAAGCAGTTTTGAATTATAATTACAGTTACCAAGGTAGGGGGTTACATATAATGTTGTTGTTTTTGAGGTTTCCAGTGGATTCCTTGGACAAAATTATGTAGGAAAAGGTTGTTGGTATAATTTTAGAAAGAATGGATTTGAAATCCAAAAATTGGAATGTTGTTGCCATTAGCATTTCTTGCGTGGTAGTCTTAATGTGTTGTATTTTTTAGGTAATAGAATGTTATACAATGGACATTATATTTTCCTAAATAAATTAGATTTGTCAAGCTTTAATTTGTTAAGTGATTTATGCCATTTGGATATGTACACTAAGAGTTATGTATTTTCGAAGTTAGAGAAGTAAAACTGGCATGTTTCTATGCCAGTGTCCAATAAATGAAAATTCTGGAATTCTATACATCTATTTGACTAAGGGCAATATTTTTCCTTGAAAATAGACTTAATAAGGGTCACATAGCCTTTTGAATCATTGCAATTGGACATTTTTACATAAATATGTGAATTTTCAAAGTTTGATGAAATTTCTGGTAGATTTGGGTTAATATGCAAGAATAAGAAAGTAATGGCATGATATAATTACCTAGAACTCTAAGGGTAACCATAAATGCTAGTACTTGGCATGGATTGTAATAAGCTTGAAATCTAAGGGTAAGAGTTACCTTGGGTTAATTGTAATAAAGTTGAATTCTAAGGCTAAAGATGAGCACTTGAGGCTCATGTAGCCACCTTAGGCATTCATTTGTCATGGCTCTAATAATTTGGTTATTCATCTAGAGCCATGAGATGACAAAGAAGAAAAATAGAAGGTTTTGCAAGAAGCAACTCCGATGGTTGGAAGAAGAGGAAATAGAGGAAGAACATTAGTTCAAAAAGTAGTGAACTTACCCCCACTTGAGTGTATTGATATGGATGCTTGTGTGTTGATGTGCATGATTGCTTTGTCTGTCATTGTGTAACATAGTAAAATGATTGAAGCTTTACTTCTATTGATGCTATGGCTATATGTAACAAATGTGAAGCACTAAGCATGTAGATATGTTATTATGTTAACAGGAGCCTACATAAGGAAAACATATCATGCACTGGCATTTATCTTACATGCATTGTCGGTATTGTTTGCTGCTCAGATTCCCCGAAATCTCAACCTCCCTCAGTAACCATACAGGTATGTGAGCGAATTGAAGATAAGTACATAAATTTTTGCGAGAGAGAATGTGATGAAGAATTATAGGTGTATAAGTGTGAAAGAGTTATATGTAATTTTTTGCATGTTTGATTAATTGTAAAAACATGTCATAGGGTGTGTCTGTATGTATGCACATATATGAGCTAAGAAGTACTCTAATAGTTTAAAGAACAGTAACCCCTGAAAGAAAAATTAATATGGTAAGTTTCAGTTTGTGAACTTTAATCATTGATATTCCTAAGCTAAAACAAGTGAATTAAAGCTTCCGTAAACATAATACGGGGCATAAATCTAAGATGTTACATAAATGACCTATTTACTGGATCTGCGCCAAGAGAGTCATAGTACCAAATCTTTTTATGGTATGGATTTAGAATTATGAGTGTAATATCCCAAATTTCGGTTAAGGACTCCAAAAGTGGATGTGATTATTGATAAATGAACACTTTTGGAGAATCCGATATGAACTGTGATTTGAATGTGTTATGAGTAGTGCCAAAACCATGTATTTAAGTTCAATTGTAGATTAAAATCCAAATTGACATAAAATAAATGGAGGCCGCCTATTGTGGTTAAAAGGAAAGATATGATGTGTTTGGTGGTGATTCAGAAGAATGACCACAATAAGGGGAAAAATGCTAAAGTTACTGACCAATTGATAAGTTATCGAAGAAGGAACTCATTGGTAACTTAAAGATCCATGGTTAGGATTGATTTGTGTAGGAGATCAAAGCGTAGAATCATGTGTGTGTGCCTATGTGAGCTCATGGAAGATTGAGCAAGAATGTGATACTTGGCACTTTGTGAGCCCTTGATTTTGGTCAAAGTTTCAAACTCTCTCTCTTTCTTAGGTTGGTCAAGCATGTGGAGGGAAATTAAAATATGATTTCCCTTCATCTTCATCATCAAGTCATCTCTCTCTCCTAAGCCTCCATTTTCGTCCAAAATGAAGGAGGAAAGAGAAAGGACAAAGGTGAGATTTGGCTTGCTTAATACCTTCTTTAGCTCAAATGATCTTCATTAATCTTGTTCATAGAGACAAGAGCTTCATCTCTACAGTTTTAGAATTTTGAAAGAAGGTGTTTGAGAGCTTGTGAAAAGTTGAAAGTTGGGAAATCAAGAAACAAGTTGAGGAAGAGGAAGAGCTAAGTATTAGATGCCTTTTGACCTAAGTAATGTGATTATTGGTTGATTTTTTCTGAATTGTGAATTTTTCCCTGATTTTGGTGTTATTTCAAAATAGAGGAATTGCATTGTGTATTGTGGTGCAATTGGTGTTTTTTGGTGTGATATAGTCATTGGAATAGGTTTGAAACCTTGAATTGAAAGGATTTGCAATGTTAAGGTTTGTGTTGTGAATTGTGTTGACATGTTAGGGGCATATGTAACATGTCAAAGTGAGTTGAATTTGGTTGATTTGGTGTTTCTAAAGGATTCCTTATGAAAATTGATATCAGAATGGTGTTTGTTGTGAAATTAGAACTATTGGAAGCATTGGTGCAAAATCTGAAAATTTATCCATTGAAACTCTTTGCTGGGTAGTCTGTTTGTATTGACATTTTGAATTACCAAATGTGTCTACAAATTCCAAAACTTTGCAGTCTTAAAGTTCACATTCCAAGCTTCAAAATAGACATATAATTTGTGTCATTTCGTTTTGTGAGCTGGGAGTTATGGTTGTCCAAAATTTGATGTTTAAACTGTAATCTATTTTGGAGCAATGTTGGATTTTGTGCCATTCTATATTTGTATGGAGAATTCTGGTAATACCCATATTTTTTTCTATAAATAGGACTTAAATAGCTTTCATTTGGCTTTGGAATCACCTTATTTCAATTTTTCTGGAATTAGTTAAGATTTTTAGAAGTTCAGCCAAGAAACAGGATTTTCTTGGCCGCCGTTGGCGGATTTTTGGGCCGCCGGCAACCCCTAAAAATCAAGATTTTGCACTTTTGAATTTTGGTTTTTGGTATAGTCTTTCCCAATCCTTTAGGTATGTGTTTAGGCTTTGGTAGCCACCTAAAGGTTGTGAATGATAACCAACTTTACATTATTGGAATAGAGAATAACCCTATGCCCTTGATTTGGTTTATAAGGTTCGATATTCACCCTGATCTTGAGTTGCCAGTGCTGGAGCACACGTGGAAAGAACAAGTGTAGGAAACTTACCTCTCCTGCATGCTCTGATATTTGTTTTGGTGTTTTGATACATGTTATTGCTTTGCATGATTATGTGTAACATATATGAATGTTTGAAGCTATGTTTCTGTGTATGCTATGGCCATAGGTATATTGTTTGAAGCATTGATCTTCCAGATTTGTTATTATGTATGCATGACTTATGTAATAGAAGCATGTCATGCTTTAAACATTTGTCTTGCATGCATATTGGTATTGTTTTCCTATTGAGATTCTCGCGAATCTCACCCTTCCCTACCAACATTTTAGACAGGAGCTTGTAGGTCATGTAGATGAGCCCTTCAATACTTGTTAGTGAGGGGGATCATATTTTGCTTTAATTCCAGGAAGATCAAAAGATGATGAAAAGATGATAAACCAGAAGATCTCTTTTGTTTGTCTGTGATATCGGTGAAGAACAAAAGTTAAAAGTTGGCTATGAGAAGTTGGAATAGAATTCATGAAGTGGAGTTCAGTTTTTGGACATTTAAATGGAAAGGGTTTCATGGATTATTATGCCAATAGCGTCCTTTAGTATTAAAGATAATTGCTTGTTAAAATTTAGTATAAGTTCTTGTTAAAATTTAGTATAAGTGGAATGGAAAGGGTTTCATAGGTTATTGAACAGAATGTGTCCTTGTAAATTTCCATGACTATATTTTGAGAACCCTTAGGAATTGTTGTCGATCATGCTTTTTCGAATGGAAAGGGTCTTGTGGGTTATAAAGTCGAACGTGTCTTTAGAATAGAAAGGGTTTTAGAGGCGAACGTGTCCTAGTAAATTGCCATGGTTACTAACATAAGTAACGGTTATCCACAATAACCATGAAGTATAAAGTGATTTTTTAAATATTTTTGGGCTACTTTGCCAAAACAATTAATTTTTTAATATTTTAAAAAACAGTAGTATTTTTAAATCATCATGACTAATGTTGTCATCCTCCTCCTCCTACCCCTCCCCCTTACTCAGCACATCATCGACATTAGATGAAGGAGATAAAGGGTCTTAGTGGAAGTCATATTCAATCTCATTGTGATAAAGGATGAGGTTCAACTTTCTATTTAGACTATTAACGAATGTAGCGTGATATGTTATAGAGCTGTCAAGGCTAGCTAGCATATACAGTAGAGGCTTCATTTAAGGAGGAGGCATAAAAGGAGGCGGTGGGGGAGGAAGGGAAGGAGCTTGTAGTGTTGGTGGTCATAGAGGAAGCGGTGGAGGAAGAGCTTGTGGAGGAAGAGAAAGGTGAATGAAAAGAGCTCTCTGGCATTTAACCACGATAAAGGAGAGAAAGATGAGGCCAATGAAGAAAAGCAAAAAGAAATAAAAGGAATAGGTTAGTCTAAATAGAGTTGAAGTGTACTTCACTTTAAAATATTTGACTTAAGAGAACTGATACTTAGTGTTAGACTAAACGAGGTTATGAAAAGGTACCTTTTGGATTTATTCCTAAGAAGAGGGTTGTTTCTTAATAAATGTCAATTTTATCATTCATACTTCACGTCCAAATGGTATAATTGTTATATTTTTTTCACTGATATAAAGTTGACAAACAAATCATTTGTAAGTGTTACATGACAACTGTTTAGTAAGCACTATCATTTTTGCCACTAAATACATTATAGTTAATAATTACAACCATTATGTTTTTATTTTCCCGAATTCCTCCTCTTAAAACACAATAGTGCCTTTATTTAACTTGTAAAACCCTTATTTCTAAACCACATTTAAACTATTGTTCAAATATGCTACTATGCTAATAAAAAATCAAAAATCAACAAAAAGATTACCACGATAGAAAGTGTAAAAGGCAATTAAAACTTTTTTTTTAAATCAGTATACCTACTAATGTAGAAAGGAACAAAACTACATATAAAATGCCTACCATGATTATTTAGAAAACAATAACTTTCTTTAAAGCTTTAACACAATATCATGGTAGAAAAGAATATTCCATGATAGAATAGTTTTAATAATAGTTTGAAAACAAAACTAATTCGAACAATTTAATAAGTCATTTCCAAACACAGTGGAAGTAAGTACTAAGAATCCCTAATAGACAACTGGGCCTTAGACATTTAATTCCAGCATGACAATAGTTGTTTCACAACTCAAGACATCAACTTATTAAATCCAAAATCTAAATCCATTATGACAAAATCATAGCAATAAGGGCTCAACCCAGTAACAACAATACATATTTATCGAAGATCTCAAACACCCACCAAAACCAATGGGTTCCAAAAACATAGTTCAAAGTAATCGAGTTATATAAGAATCTGAAATCATAGTTAAATAATTTATAGGTTATGGCACTACATATGCACACAAGAATGACAAATGATGACATATGCAAGTAAGAGGAACCTTGATGAAAGCCTACAAATAGGCTCACCTCTTACAACTTCCCTGCATCCCTACTCAGATCCCACATAAAAAAAATAAACATAGCAACCATAAGATCGAAAAATCTCAGTAACTATTAGTTATTCAGAAAAATACATGCAAAATGAGATTGTAAACATATGGTTCTAAAATAAAGTTCAATTCACAATAATTTATTTATATTATTCTTTACATAAAACCTTTCACAAACTAGTTCTCAATTCAATTACCAAAACCCCTACCAAAAACAGTTATAAAATGATTGAACATCACAATTTATTTTCCAAATCTTTTTCACAAAAAAATGTCTCAACCTTATTACAAAAATAATTATACAAAAGCTTTATCATATTCAAATCATAAATCAGATATATAACATGCCAAGCAAATAATTGATGCACATACCATCCTTATTACCCCTGGCCAGCCTTATAACAATTGACAGGTGCCATAGCTAACAAATATTTATCCATTCAACTGGATTACATAAGATTCCAAATCATGAGGTGTCGCCCAGCAAAGGTCCCTAGCTCATCATGATTAGACTATGACTCTCCTCCTTTTGATAAAACCAATGACGTGTCACTGTCCACAAACCCTCTATAATTCCCGGCTAAAGGAAAAATATTGGAGATGGGGCCTTGAGAATCACCACTCACTATCCACTGAGTAGTGGCATACCACGTGGTATTTGCATACACGATAACTCTCATCACCGCTTCGCATCCATCCATGTGCATCAAGTACAAAAAATCACAATTATGGCATGTATATGCAAATTCCAAATCATGAGTATGGTTCCAAACAAGATTTACCAAATAATACATCTCTTAATCATCATTAAGATAATAAATAGCATCATTTCCAAATCATTTATAACAAAAAATATTTCTATCATAACACACAAGCATGGTTAGACAGCTTTCAAAATACATAACCATAAGTTCTAAAACACACAAGCATGTTTGAATAGTTTGCAATCTCATCAATATAAGTTTTTAGTGAAATATACAATTCCAAATCAAGCCCTCAATAGGTACAACAAATCCCAAAAACAGTTATATATATAGTTGACAAGTATATAATGTTAGATTCTAAATTTTAATGATAACAAAAGATCATTGTGTGTTGTGGTAAGAAGCTCATGTTTTGCAATGGTTGAAAATGTTACCAATGCATCTGATAAAGTTCAGAGGTCATTGCTATGATTTTAACTAATACACTAAAGTGATTGAGCTTGTACTTGAGTGATAAGCACTTTAGCACTCGAGCACGAGTGAGTATTGATTTGAAAGTGTTTGACAAAAGCAGACTGTTGCTGAAAATACCAGGATAACTCGAGTGATGAACACAGCACTCAAGTGATGGTGTGATTTACACTCGAGCCAGAAGGCACACTAGAGCAAGTGTTTGACAGTAAGCAATATTAGAGACAAGAAGTTATCATTACACTCGACCACAGACTCAATACTCGAGTGATAGTCTAAAGTTCACTTGAACCCTATAAAGTGTGATACAGGAAGTGTTTACCCGAGTGCAAGATTAACTCAAAGTGAAAACTACACTCGAGTCCAAGCGAGTGAAGCATAGAAAGTGTTTGCCCTAGAGTCAGCTAGAGCATATAAGAGCAAGTGTACCTGAGTGAAGGGTAGTTGGACCTAAGTAATACCTCAGCACCCGCGAGTGAGAAATCTAACTCTCACAATTCCTGATGCAAGTGCTGAAGCAAAAGAGTATTTTAATCAGAATATACTGTGCACTCAAGTGAGGATTAGTGTACTCGAGTGAAGGCCCACATCACCTACAAGTGCAAAATCACATTCTTCAAAAAATAGGATGCGAGAGTTATCCAGAGACTTGGGTTTATATTATAAAATACAAGTACACTCAAGTGAAAGGATATGTACTCAAGTGAGGACTCACATCACTCGCAAGTGTGAAAATGCACTCTCTCAAAATCACAAGGAAGTGCAACACAAAATCAGAAGCAAAAGAGTAAATATGAAGATGCACTCGAGTAAGGCCTCAGTGCACTTGAGTGATACTCTGTCAAAAGCCAAAACGGAACAGACTTATAGTGATCAATCCGGACATGGTTTAATATTATTTATTCATTTTATTTTCACTTGTTATTATTATTTAACATCATTTGACATATATTTCAAGTGTGGAACATGAGGCTGACAATTTAAATTAAAAAGGCATAGAGGAAGTCAAACAACAACGGACATAATTATTATGACCAATTAAGCACGTACCTACCACGATATCTTGTTCAAAGATTTCAAATGTACATATGTTGTTCCACAGTAAAACGCTCTGCTCCATAACGACTATTATTCAATGGACAAAATCAACTGACAATATATGCAAAGCTTCAGTGACCATCAAAAACAAGAACTTAGAACAAGAATTCACACAACAAAATTCATGAGTCTCTGTTATTCATATTTTCTCTGTATTCATATTGTACTTCAGTGTTTATTATATTTGCTCTGTGGCAGAGTCTGTATACACTTTAAATTTTATTTTCATTTGATCTCAAGGTACAGGGACCTTTAGAGGGTAGATATCCTTACGAGAGAAGCAGTTCATAGAATTCCTAGTAGGACTTTCTGCTCGTAAGACTTACAAGGTACAAGAAGTAGAGAATGTTGCTGCTCCTAAGACTTGCGGGAGTGTAAGCAGGAGAGAACATTGCCACTCATAAGACTTGAATACGTAAGCAAGTGAGAAAGGTTATAGGTTTGTGTTTTTGCACGTAAGACTTGTCATAAGGGGGAGAGAAATTGCTAAGTATTAGAATATTTCTGCTCGTAATCTATTAAGGACAATTATTGTTTTTTGGCATTCCGAGAGCCCACTAAATCTTGAAAGAATAGTGAAAATCTTAGTTGGTCTTGATCTTTGAGGATTAGACGTAGGCCTGGGTTTTGGGCCAAACTAGTATAACTCTGTATACTAATCTTCTCAACTCTACTCTATCTACAATTATTGTCATATCACTGTATCAACCAAACAATTTATAATATCACCCAATTCACCCCCCTCTTGGGTGAAGCTTGCCTCTTTCATTTGGTGTCAGAGCAAGGTCTTCACCAAAGAGCCTAACAACCTAAGAAGGATCCAGTAAATGGCAATAATGGGTTAGAACATCCTTCTAGATAGAGCTTCTATCACTAGACCTCCTAGTTTTGCTGAAGAACATTTTTTCATTCTAGAAAGCTAAGTTCAGAGTTTTCGTGATGGCTAATGAATGTGGTCTATGGAATGTAATACAAGACGGTGACTATGTTGGAATAAAGAAAATAGAAGAAAGAGTCATTAAAAAGAGTCCAGAGGAGTTTGATGAAGATGACAAGAGGTTAATAACGTTAAATAGTAAAGCTATTTTAATGATATAGAGTGCCTTCATTCAAAAGGAATATTTTTGAATCTGCACACTACTAACAGCAAATGATATATAGGATACTCTTCAGATCGCTCATGAAGGCACATTCAGAATTAAAGAAAATAAAGTCAATACTCTAATTACAAAGTATGATATATTTTAGATGAAACCTGGTGAAAGAATTTTAGAATTTAAACTCATATATACTCATAATCAACTAACGGTACTTGGGAAAACATTTGATCCAAATTGCCATTTAAGAAAGATCCTTAACATTCTTACGAAATAATGGGAAGCAAAGGTAACAGTTATCAAAGAAGCTAAAGGAGAGTCAATGAGATCCGTAGCTACTCTCTTTGGTAGCCTTTTTGAGTATGAAGGAGAGTTAAGGTTCAAGAAGGAATAGAAGAGTTCGATGATAAAAAGAAAAGAAGAGTTGCACTTAAGCCATCAAGGAAGATGAGTCTTCAGAAAATGAAGATGTCCCTGATGATGATGTGGGAATGATCGTGAGAAAATTCAAGAAGTTCTATAGAAGAGGCCAAAAGAATTTCAAGAATTATCAAGGTGGACCAAGCAAGAAAGAAAATAATGAGCAACAGATAATATGCTATGAATGTGGAAATCCTAGACACATCAAATATAAATACTTCAAAAACAAAGACAAGAAGAAGCATGAAAAGAAAGCATACATATCATCTATATGGAGTGATAGCTCGTCGGATGAAGAAAGTGACAATGATGAAGTTGCAAATCTATGCTTGATAGCTAAAGAAGAAGAATATGATTCCGAGGTATGTATCAAAGCATCACGACCAAAAGGAGGAAAGGAAACTTTTGGAGGTATGCTCACGACACATGACCGGTGATAGAAATAAGTTTACCATGCTAGAAACCAGAAAAGGAGGAAAGGTAACTTTTGGAGGTAACCATTTTGGACGTATTGTTGAAATTAGTGAAGTTGGAAAATTCGATGGTGTTCGAATCATTGATGTATATTATGTTGAAGGATTATACCATAACCTCCTAAGTGTGAGTCATAGCACTGACAAAGATAACTGGGTGATATTCGATTCAGAAGAATGCTTGATAGTAAATAAGAAGGATCTACCTCTTAACAAATAATCCATCAAGGCAAAGATTCGAGCTCAAAGGGACGGTAACTGTTATACTATTGATTTAAATTCAAATTCTTCTAAAAATTGTTTTCTTAGAAAATCATAGGAGAGTTGGTTATGGCATAAGTGTCTGGTATGAACCAACTTGACAAACTGATTAGAAAATATTTAGTTGTTAGTCTTCCTAAACTTAAATTCAAGGATGATATGATTTGTGAAGCATGTCAAAATGGCAAACAAACTAAATCTTCATTCAAAACAAAGTATGAGATTTCTACTTCCAAGCCTTTACAATTACTTCATATGGATTTGGTAGGTCCAGCGAGAGTAAAACATTTGGGAGGAAATATATATACTTTGGTAATTGTCGTTGATTTTACAAAATTTACATGGACTATATTTATTACTTCAAAAGATGAAACGTTTGTCGAATTTATTATATTTGCTAAGAAGGTTCAAAATGGGAAAGGTATTTCTATTATCTCATCAGGACAAACCATGGAGGAGAATATGATAATCAACTCTTTAAAGATTTCTAAAACAATAAGGGAATAGATCACAACTTCTGTGCACCTAGAACGCCTCAGCAGTTAAAGTAGTAGAAAGGAAGAATAGAGTTCACATAGAAATGGCAAAGGCAATACTCAATAAAAAATAAAGTACTGCATGCTATATTTCAAATCAAGCATACATTCGCAAGTCACTTGGAAAGACACAATATGAACTCTACAAAGGAAGAAAGCAAAAACTTGCTCATTTACATATCTTTGGAGCAAATGCTTGATTCACAACAACGGTAAAGAAAACTCAGGTAAATTAGATTTAAAGTCTGATGAAGGTTTATTTCTAGGATATTCTAATAGAAGTAAAGCATATAGAGTTTTTAATAAAAGAACATTTACTGTTGAAGAATCCATTCATGTTGTATTTGATGAACTTGATTCTCAAATAAAATATTTTGATGAAGAAGAAATGGATTTGATAAAGAAAACTATTTCAAATCATAATGATCTTGAAAAAATGATTTTCAAAATAAAGAATGTGTCAATGATCATGCTCAACCAAAAGCATGGAGACATATTAAAGATCAACTAATTGATCAAGTAATTGGAGATATTCACGAAGGTGTCAAAACCAAACATAGAATTCTTAATTAGGTAACTTTTTTTGCTTTTATTTCTGAGATTGAACCTTCTAATATTAAAGAAGCATTATCTAGCAATGATTGGGTGATTGCTATGCAAGAAGGATTAAATCAATTTCAAAGGAAACAAGTTTGGGATTTGATACCTCGACATAAAGATCATTCGATCATAGGAACAAATGGGATTTCAAAAACAAACTTGATGAATTAGCAATCATTGTGAGAAACAAGGCAAGATTGGTTGCCAAAGGCTGTAATCAAGAAGAAGGTATTGCTTATGAGGAAACATATGCTCCAGTGGCAAGATTGGAAGCAATACGAGTACTCTTAGCCTTTGCTTGCATTAAAGGTTTTAAACTTTATCAAATGGATATGAAGAGTGCTTTTCTAAATGGTTATATTATGGATGAAGTATATGTAGAACAACCTCCTAGTTTTGAAGATAAAAAAACCTAATCATGTGTTCAAACTTAAGAAAGCTTTGTATGGTTTAAAACAAGCACCCAGAGCTTAGTATGAAAGGCTAAGAAGATTTCTTCTTGATCAAAACTTTGTCAGACGAAAAGTAGACACAACTCTATTCATCAAACATAACAAAAATTATCTTCTAATTGTTCAAATTTATGTTGATGATATTATTTTTGATGCTACTAACGAATCATTGGACAAGAATTTTCCAAGCTTATACATGGAGAGTTTGAAATGTCCATGATAGGAGAATTAAACTTCTTTCTTGGACTTCAAATCAAGCAAAAGAAAAATGGGATATTTGTATCTCAAACAAAATATTTGAAAGAATTATTGAAGAAGTACGGAATGGACAATGCTAATGGAGCTTATGCTCTGATGAGCTCTACAAAATTGTTGGATGTTGACGTAAAAGGCACTGACTTCAACATCACTAAATATAGAGGAATGATTAGTTCATTACTTTATCTAAAAGCAAGCAAGTTGGATATACAATTCAATGTTGGAATGTGTGTATGGTATCAATCTGCTCCTAAGGTATCACATGCAGAGACTGTAAAAAGCATCTTCAAATACCTAGGAGACACTACAAAACTTGGCCTATAGTATCAAAAAAGAGGAAATAAATATTTCATGGCCTATTCAAATTCAGATCATAGAGAATATAAAATTGACGGAAAAATTACTAGTGGACAATGTTAATTCCTTGAAAGCTTTCTGGTATCATGGTTCAACAAGAAGGAGAACACAATGTAATTATCTTCCACTGAAGCTGAATATATAGTTACAGCAAGCTGTTGTTCTCAAGTACTATGGTTAAAGCAACAACTTCGGGATTTAAGGATATACCTAAAAGAGATACCAATTTATTGTGACAAAACTAGCACCATTAGTTTGGCCAATAATCTTGTACAACATTCAAGGACCAAGCATATAGATATTCGACATCACTTCATTCAAGATCAAGTACAAAAGAAGGATGTTAAAGTAGAATTCATACTGACACATCTTACACTTGCTGACATATTCACAAAGCCGATAGCTAAAGATCAATTCTTATGTATATGAAGAGAATTGGGAATGGTAATCCCAATAAGTTCTAAGTTTTTCCTGTTAATTATTATTTTTAATATAAATTTTGATGATAATCATACTGATTTAGGCATCAAAGTATATAAAAAATGTTTTTGCAGGACTGTTACTCGAGTATTGGATGGCTCACTCGAGTGTAAGGCACTTTAGAACTCAAGTCAGGGATGAATTCTCGAGTGTGGAGCTATATCATATACCCTGCTTCTAGCTATGTAAAATAGGGATTAACAAAGTATGCAAGAACTTTTGGCACTCACTCAAACATACCAAAAGTGTCAGACCTCACCTGAGTGAGGAAGAATATCACTCAAGTGATATAAGAACATACCTAGAATGCAGCAAGAACACTCGAGCACTTACACGCTTTTACATGCTTAAACCAGGTACGCGTTTACTTGCTTTATGAACTTTTTCTATTTGGCACTCGAGCACTAAAACGTATTACTTGAGTTTTGTATGAATAACACTCGAGCACTAGGGTTGTCACTCGAGTGTTGTGACTTATATCTTATACATTATAGCTTAAACCGTTCCACTTCTCCTTCTTACTCGAAAGTGTCTCTTCACTCATCAGCCACACCTCTTTACCAACAATCATTTTCCACAGATTAAATGCCTCAAAACTCTTTGAATTTTAGTTGCAACTCTTTAATCATCCTCTCAAGGTCAGATTTATTTTTATAAATTTCCTTTTCTTGCCCTAACCAAAGATCATTTCCAAAAATCCTTCTATAAACTTTTCTCCTCTGATTATTCTCAAACCATTTTTAAATCATTCATGATGGTTAGAACCAAGATTCCTCAAGTTTCCTAAAACTCTCCAACACCTTCAACTTCTCATTCCAAAGCCAGTGAGTCAGAATCTATAATGGGAGTACCTTCTCATACTTCATCTCCAACTCCTTCACTATCCTCTACTCCAACATCGCCTCTAAAGCCTAAAATCACCAAGAAAAGAACTCCGACATAAGAAGATTCATCCTAAGCCTAAGGTGGCTAAGTAAACTCAACCTCAACCAAAGAGATAAAAGGGAGTTGCCTTCAAAGAATCTATAGTCACTCATTCTCAATCAAAGGAAATAAAGGGAAGAGGAAAGACCACTGCCACAAAAGAGCCTTAAGAGTCTTCCTCTGATGATTTCTTCAATGTGCACTTCTAGGAAGATTTAGACAAATCAAAGCTCAATGCCTTGGTAGGCAAGATTGCCTCCCAAGCTGGTGCTTCAAGTTCTCATCAAGTTGGCCAGACCAGTGTAGCTACTTCAGAAATACCTTCTACTTCACAGTCTCTAGAGGAGGAACAAGTCACAAATCCTCTATAATGCTTCAATTTAAGGAACTGAAGGTATATGATTCTGAGTTTGCTGCTTGATCAGAAGGTATATGATTCTGAGTTTGCTCATAAAAGTTTCTGTCCTATAGTTTATATGGACTTAGATTATCTGAAGAAAAGTTATAGTCTGGATTTTCAACCTTTCCTTGGTTATTATGATCCTTGGTTGAACATACATCTTCCATATTCCCTTTCTGTTATGAGAACTTTTTATTGCAGTTTGAAAGTCCAAACCATGAAATCTAGGGCCAGAGAGTTTATAGAGGAAGCAATGTCTATCACTATTAGAGGTCAACACATTATGATATCTCCTACTACCATAAATGATATACTTGTCTATGTTGCACTCCATCCAATCCACCTACACTCTCTGCAATGAAGCCTTCCAGCAACTTAGACCGAATGACCCTATAAACCTCTTAACTTCAAGCCCATTGATATGCCTGACTCTATTCATGCACTTTATTACAGATACACTCATAGCATTGTTAACAAATCCAAAAATTATACCCATTTTGCCTAGAAAAGACTACTATTTATTAGCCTCCTTCCTAGCTGGTTAACAAAGGAATGTGGGTGAGCTTTATCTTTGGTGAAATGAGATGGTTTAGATTTTCTCCATCACAATTAGCCACAATTTCATATCTATAACTTGTGTCTCTCAATCTAAAACACAACAAAATTTGGTACTGGGAGGGAACTGAGAGCGTAATCATTATGAGGCTTGTCAAGAAACAATTGACACATATGGGTATCAAGCTTCCAGTGAGGCAAACCAGGGCTACATCTTAGAGAGAAGCCACTCCATTAAGAGGAGATGAGGCTCAATCTTCTACACCTAGCCTAATTCCACCTCTATCTTTTCTAAGCGCTTCTCTACAAGCTATCTAGTCGAAGTGGTCAATCAAGTTATGATAAGTCTGAAAAAGGAATTGTTGAGAGAAGACAAAAAATTGGTAGACAAGCTGGAAACTCAAGTCTCAAGATTGGTGGACAAGGCTAATACCAATCTTGATATAATGTTCAAGGCACAAGAAGACTAGTCTTGAAGAATCATTGACATGCAGATCTACTTGCGTACTCATCTTCTGACTGCTTCTACTAAGGTGCCTCCAAAGTCTACTCCTACTATGACTTCAACTTCCCAGCCTCAGACACATGTACTTTTCACACACCATCATTCAAACATTGATGTCACTTATGATCTGCTATCATCCTGAACACTTGTAGTCACTGCTCCTCAGCCATCATCTCCACCTTTTATGCCTGAGCCATTTGACTCATCCACCACCACGGTGACATATACCCACCATTTGATCTTACTTTCCCTCAGCCCCTTTCTGCTACTGACAAAATAGGGGAGAAGGATATGTGATAGTTTTGAGCTACCCTAGTCTGATGTGGGAGTATTTTGGTTTAAGGGTAGCTTTTTTTGCATTGGGGTAGGTTTTTCCTGTATTTAACTTTTCTGGTTTATTTAGATGTATTAGGTTTTATGGGTAGATGTTGCTTACAGCTTGCCATTGTACTTTGCAAGTTCATTAATCAATGTATGGTCATTTTCATGATTTTCTAAGTTTTTTGTTCAAATATTATGGTACTATGACTTATCTTGGTTTTAAGTATCCATTGGAAGTATCACAAGAAACTTATGAGGTTAAGTGCAAAAATTTGAAAAATGAGTCTAAACTTTAGTGATTATGCGTTTCAAAATTTTGAAAGTGTTTCCAAAAATTTTCACTTCAATCATGTTCTTTTTTAAAATCCATTACAAAGGTTTTGTCATCATAAAAAAGGGGGAGCATGTTAGATTCCAAGTTTTGATGATAATAAAAGATCATTGTGTGTTGTGGTAAGAAGCTCATGTTTTGCAATAGTTAAAAATGTTACCAAACGCATCTCACAAAGTTTAGAGGTCATTTCTGTGATCTTAACTGATGCACTTGAGTGATGAAGCTAGTATTCAAGTAATAAGCACTTTAGCACTTAAGCACAAGTGAGTATTGATCTGGCAGTGTTTGACAAAAGCAAATTGTTGCTAAAAGTACCAGGAAAACTCGAGTGATGAACATAACACTCGAGTGATGGTGTGATTTTCACTCAAGCATAAAGGCACACTCGTGCAAGTGTTTGACAGTAAGTAATATCTGAGATAGGAAGTGATCATTGTACTCGAGCACGGACTTAATACTCAAGTGATAGTCTCAAGTTCACTAGAGCCCTTCAAAGTATGATACAGGAAGTGTTTACCCAAGAGCGAGATTAACTGAAAGTGAAAACTGTACTCGAGCTCAAGTGGGTGAAGCATAGAAGTGTTTGCCTAAGAGTCAGCTAGATCATGGAAGAGCAAGTGTACCTGAGTGGATAGTACTTACACCTGAGTGATACCTCAGCACCCACGAGTGAGAAATCTAACTCTCTCAATTCCAGATGTAAGTGCTAAAGTGAAAGAGTATTATATTATAGAATATACTGTACACTCAAGTGAGGATTAGTACACTCGAGTGAGGACCCACATCACTTGCAATTGCAAAATCACACTGTTGAAAAAATGGGATGCGAGTGTTATCCAGGGACGTGGGTTCATTGTACAAAATACAAGTACACCCAAGTGAAAGGATATGTACTCGAGTGAGGACCCACATCACTCATAAGTGTGAAAATGCACTCTCTTGAAATCATGAGGAAGTGTAACACAAAAGCAGAAGCAGGAAAGGAAATATGAGATGCACTCAAGTGATACTCTGTCATAGCCAAAACACAACATACTATAGCAATCAATCCGAATATGGTTTAATATTATTTATTCATTCTATTTTCACTTGTTATTATTATTTAACATCATTTAACATATATTTCAAGTGTGAAACATCAGTTTGATCATTTGAATTAGAAAGGCATAGAGGAAGTCAAACAACAGCGGATAGAATCATTACGACCAACTAAGAACGTACCTACCATGATATCTTGTGGAAAGATTTCAAACGTATGTATGTTATTCCATAGTAAAACACTTTGCTCCACAACGGCTATTATTCAATGGACAAAATCAACTGACTATAAATGCAGAGCTTCAGACACCATAATAAACAAGAACTTAGAACAAGAATTCACTCAACCAAATTCACGAGTCTCTGTTATTCATATTTTCTCTGTATTCATATTGTACTTCAGTGTTTATTATATTTGCTATGTGAGAGAGTCTGTATACACTTCAAATTCTATTTTCATTTGATCTCAAGGTACAGGGACCTTGAGAGGGTAGATATCCTTATGAGAGAAGCAGTTGAGAGAATTCCTAGTAGGACTTTATGCTCATAAGACTTACAAGGTACAAGCAGTAGAGAACGTTGTTGCTTGTAAGACTTACAGGGGTGTAAGCAGGAGAGAACATTGCTGCTGTAAGACTTGTACACGTAAGCAAGAGAGAAAGATCATAGGTTTATTTTCTGTAATTAAGACTTGTCGTAAGGGGAGAGAAATTTCTAAGTATTAGAATATTTCTACTTGTAGTTTATTTAAGGACAATTGTTGTTTTGTGGCATTCTGAGAGCCCACTGAATCTTGGAAAATAGTGAAAACCTCAGTAGGTCTTGATATCTGAGGACTGGACATAGGCCTGAGTTTTAGGCCGAACCAGTATAACTTTATGTACTAATCTTCTCAACTCTACTCTATCTATAGTTATTGTCATATCATCACATCAACCGAAAAATTTATCACATCATCCAATTCACCCCCCTCTTTAGTGAAGCTTGCCTCTTTCATTTAAAAGAATAACCAAGGTTGCCTCTACTCCAAGCTTATTTTTACTAACACTTGCATGCTTCCAATTTGCCAACACCAAATAATTTAACTTCCATCAATACAATTCCTCGTCAATCAAATTCTTAAACAAATAGTCAATTTAATTATATAGACTCAAAGTCTCCAACAATACCTTTAACTTCCAAATATCACTTTTAATGACTAAATCTCCAACCCAATATCAAATCATATCTTTTCCAAATCCTAATATCTCATGTGAACTAATAATTAACCTATAATAAGTCAACTGGACCAAAATTGTAAGACCTCACCTTACATGCCTCTTATTATTTATATTAACTAGAGTAGCAATTGCACAGCTTCGTGGGCACATAAGAAGAGCAAAATATACTGATATTATTGAAAAAATATTGCTTGATTATAATACAGGAGTTCCCTTAAGGGTTCGTATATAATAATTACAGAACTTAAAACAATAAGGAGGTTTTCAGATAACCAACGACTCCCGCCTGTACAAATCTATAACCTCTAGTTACCTATAATTATGCTGCATGTTTCTGAAAACACTATACATTATGGAAAGGGGTGAGATTCAAAAAAATTTCAGTAGTAACATACAATCAGTTATATAAAATGTGACAAATAAATATGCTATACACCATGCAATGCAACATAACAAAAACAACCATATGCACATGAGTTGGGGCTAGTCCCCCATACTATCTGTAAACCTCTATAAATGTGCCTACTCGCATAATGCCCTACTTGGCAATACAATGTTCATATTATAGATGATGGTATACACAAAACATATAAACATTCATATGGTTTATAAAAGGTAGAGTTACTACATGAAATCCCTTTTTCCAGCTTATCCCATTAGTTCATATTCTTTTTCGGTTTAGCCAATTGCCAATTCTAATAAATTAGAATTAACAAGTAACCAATTATTACTTGTTAGTACTATCCTCTAATCACATCTTGTTGGTTATCTAACACAGTTACAATAGTTTCTGCACAGTACTATTTTACAACTTTACAGTCAACTTTAAAAATCCATAATTAATTCTAGGAAACTTCAAATTGACTGATTCCAAATTTGATAAAAAGATATTTAAGTTTAATTTTATGGAAAAATACACAAGTCTGACCATTGACACCACATTATTCCCAGAATTACATCAAACCTCCCCTATTCTAGATTCTCTTCCAAAAATAGGGGTCAACATTGAAAAATCATATATTTTAATCTACTAGTCCAAAAATTATGTTCTACCCATCATGTTAAAGCTACATATCTACTTTATGTATATAAAGTTTCATAGTATTTGGACTAAGTTTGACTAACAAAACATATGTCACAACAACACTGCCTCTAGGAATCAAATCAACCAGCACTTATTCCTTAACTTCTAAAATTCATAGATTTAGACATAATCATCCAAAAATCTTAAACATATATATTTCCACACAATTTTCCCTTCTAAATCTGATAGAACCATCAAAAAAACCAAAATCCAACTCTAACAGGATGAAAATTCCCTGGACAAAATCTGGAAAACTCAAGGGAAAATGAGTTCTTTTAGTTTTAATCTATAAACCACCTTCTATTCACCTCTAATCCTATGTTTAACCATTAAACACCTCTTACACATGATTAATCTAGATTTGGGCAATACCTCCCCTTAGGGTTTGTGTATCCCAATCATCAAAACAAAGCAAAATAACCACAAATCAACAACAATCACCAGCAACCATTAAGATTCAATAGTAGAAACTAGGTTCTTGAGAGTACCTTTGATTTCTCTTCTTTATCTCTCTTAAACTGTAGACTTTCTCTATCTTCTTCCTCTTGATTTTGCTTGCTACATGTGTATTTCAAGAAGAAATAGAGATTAGAAAAGAGTTCCATGAATTTCAAGGCAAGAACAAGTAGAAATGCTTGCAACTTACCTTGATTGTGCCTTTTGAACCTTATGTTTATAGATTGGAATCAATAGTGTAGCATTCAATGATATTTACATTGATGTATAGAATGTCCTAAAAATATATCAAATACAGACTTTATAACTACTGTCTATGTCTCAGGAAATATGCCTATTAGTTTCCAGTGTTTGTGTCATTGCCTTTCGAGTCGCTGGTACTTGCAGAGACATTTTTATTTAGAAAAGGATGTGAGATTCCAAGGAGTCTTAGTAGAAATATACAATCAACATATAAAATGCGAAAATTAAATATGCACTGCACTGGACCAAGTAAAATGAAAATTCATATCAACCATGTTTGTACACAAAATTCAGGGACAACTGACTTGTTGAAACCCCTACGTTTACCTCAGCTGAGTCCTTGACTACAGCTAGGTAAGACAATGTACCTTAGCTAGGTCTTAGACTATAACTAGGCAATGTGCCTCCAGCACGTGTTCAAGTCACAATATACAGTAACACACATCATACAAATAGTCACATAGTATATAAGAGATAGTAGTCCCTACCTGAATGATCTTTTCCTAGTCTCAAATGGTCCGCTTCATAAAACATGCCAACTACAGGCATCCAACTCGGTCTTTAAACCTCAAATGTATAAGAAATACTTAAAATCTATCCATGTATCATTTTAAACACTTCCATCATATTTATTGTGGTTATATTAACCCATGGTCAAAATTTACCAAAATGCACCCGGGACCCCAGTCCGACCTTGTCGTATCTGATCCGGTTGTGCTTTTATCAAAATTTTGATATAGGGTATTCTGACATATTTTCACCCAAGAAATCCATTTTAGGACTCAGAATTACCAAATTCATTATCAAATTACAAAAATACCCTTGACAGCCTCTATTTCAGGGTTTCAGGGCCATTTTCGTACATATGCTTTTTCGGGCTTTTCTGAAAAAGTGACAAACTGTAACCTAATTTAATATTCACTCCTAAACTTAATAGAATCATCAAATTATTGAAAATATATTTCTAAGGCCCATTAACAGCCTTGGCCAAAATTGACAAGAACTCCGGGGAAAATGGGGTTTTGTGATTTCAGCTCCGTAAACGCATTCCTTTCTACTCCTAACCACTTTATTGACTATTCCATTAAGTTACAACTACCATTTAATACCAATTTTTACAGCATAATAGCCCCACACATCCATTTTCCATTTTTATGAACACAAACAATCCGGCGAAATTTCATCGATTAAATTGTCCACAACAGCCAGAGTGTTAATATACAAGAGTTTGGAAGTTACCTCAAGCCCCCACTAGCTTTTCCTCAATGTGGCTGAAAACCCTAGCCCTTCAAGAATAGATTTTGAGCCTCTAAACCTTAAACCACATGAAAGGGTAGCTTAGGAACGGAGTTATACATCTTAGGTAAGGATTTACTGAAGAAATCAACCTATCATACAAGATCTCTTTACCTTCTCTCTCTAGGAAAATATACACTTTGTCTCTCTAGTTTAGGGCTGTTTCACATCAATTATGGCTGAATAAAGGAAGGAGATGATGCTTTTATCATATGATTATATTATATTTTAATTACTTATGGAATTTCAAAAATTCTTAAAATTAACTTTATGTACACAAAACCAATGTACATGTAACCAAGCTCATTAAGCCCAACCAATATTTCCTTATTCATGCCATATGTAGAAGACTCCTAGGGGTCCTACCCTTTGGTCTTAATTGGCTTCACAAATTGTTCCGGTTGCATATATACGTAAGTCTTAATTTAGGTCAAAATTGCACTATTTGCTCAAATTGTCCATAAATTCATATTAAATTGACTAAAATATTCTAAATATATTTTTCTCTCTTATTGATTATATATTGGTGTATTAGTGGAGTAAGACCGAACACGATCAACATCTGAGAACTTTGTTGAACATATTATGGGATAGGCAACTCTATGCCTAGCTGAGCAAATGTGAATTATGACTTTCAGAGGTAAAGTTTTTGGGCCACTTTGTCTCACAGCAAGGGGTTTATGTTGATCCTAGTAAGGTAAAAGCAATACTGAGCTGGAAGATACCAGAGATTGTATTTGAAGTACGCAGTTTTCTAGGTCTAGCTGGCTATTACAGAAGATTTATTCATAATTTCTCTAGAATTGCTTTGCCTTTGTCAAAATTGACACTAAAAGCTCAACATTTTTGTATAAGATGATAATTATGAGAAGAGCTTCTTAGAGTTGAAGAAGAGGTTAACTACAGTACCAGTGCTGACAATCCCAGATCCGTAGCTTACATATATTGGCATACAGAAGCCAGTCCACACAGATTAGGATGTGTATTGATGTAGCATGGTTGAGCAGTGGCATATGCATCTCGTTAGTTGAAACGTCATGAATTGAACTTCCCACTCACAATCTTGAGTTGGCGGCAATTGTATTTGCTTTGAAAATCTGTAGAGTTATACTGCGACAACAAGAGCTTGAAGTACTTGTATGTTCAGAAAGACAGCACAGGTGGATGGAGTTGCTAAAAGACTATAATCTAGAAAAAAAATCATCCTAGAAAGGCTAATATCATTGCTGATGCATTAAGTCAAAAATTAGTGTAGGTAACAGCTATGATGATTTATAAGCTGAAACTGATCAAGGATTTTAGATATTTAAATCTATCTAGTCATATTTTGTTCAACAGTGGTGTTAGCGAGTTATACAATGATCTAAGGGCAGCGATTGAAGAAGCCCAACAACAGGATAGTCAAGCACTATCTATCAGAGGTATGATTGATAGGCATGAAACACAAGAATATGACTTATCACCCAACGGACTAGTCAGGTACAAGAAGTGGATATATGTTCCACCACAGCCAAAACTAAAATGGAAAATGCTAGAGGAGGCATATAAGAGTAAGTATACTCTGCATCCAGGGGCTACAAAGTTGTTCCATGACTTGAAGGCACAATACTGGTGGCCAGGGATGAAAAGAGAGGTGATTGAGTTCATCGCTCGTAGTCTAATATGTCAGAAAGTGAAAGTTTAACATCAGTGACCATTAGGGCTTTTGACAAACCCTAAGATTCTTGAGTGAAAGTGGGAAAGTGTTACTATGGATTTCATGACAGGGTTACCTGTAATATCCCAAAAAGTGATTAAGGGCTAATGACTTCAAAAGTGGATGTAATTATTGTTGAATAAATACTTTTGGAGAATGTGTGATGGGAATTTGGATATTTTAATGATTCCAATGGCTTCCTTGTGAAAATTCATGTGGGGAGAGTGTTTATTGTGAAATTGGAACCATTGGGAACAATTGTGCAAAAGTTGAAAAATCTGTCCTTTGAAACTCTATTCAGGGCAGCCGATTTGTATGGACGTTTTAAATAGGCAAATGGAGTCTAAAAATTCTGAAATTTTCCAATCTTAACGTTCACATGTGAAGCTTTAAAATGGACAAATAATTTGTATCATTTTGATTTGTGAGCTAAGAGTTATGGATTTTTGAAGTTTGCCCAGTGAAATTAATTATTTTCTAGAACAGTATGCAAAGATTGAAATTCTGGGAATTGTGTGATTCCATCCAGAAAAAGTCTATATTTTTCCTTAAAACTAGACTCAATAAGGGTTCTATAGGCTTTGGAATCACTCCATTTTGATTTTTCTAGAATTGGCAATGATTTTTCAAAGTTTGGGCAGAAATCTGCTAGAATTTTGTAAAAATCCGAAATTGATGGAAATTTAGTAAATAATTAGAAAATAATATTATATCATATTAAATCATCATCCACCTCTTCCATCAACCAAAAACCATGACATTCAGCTGTAACAAGAGAGAGAAGGTGTGAGAAATTCTAGAGAGAGAAGGAGAAGAGAACTTGTACGGTAAGTCAATTTCTTCGGTAAATCCTTACCTAACGCGTATAACTCCGCTCCTAAGCTATTCTTCCATGTTCTTCAAGGTTTGTGGAGAACAAATTTGGGTGTTCTAAGGCTAGCGTTTTCATCCACCTTGAGGAAAAGCTAGTGGGAGCTTGAGGTAACTTCCAAACTTTCATATATTGCTTATTCTAGCTACTGTGGGCAATTTAATTGGTGAGATTTCGCCAGACTGCCATTGGTTTTAAAGTTTGGAAATGATATGGCCTAGGGGTTATGTTGCCCAAATTTGGTCTTAATGTTAGTTGTAACCTAATGTAATGGTTAATAAAGTAGTTAGGAGTAGAAAGGAATGCATTTACGGAGCTGAAATCATAAAACCCCGATTTTCTCTAGAGAGCTCATAAATTTTGGCCAGCTCAAGAAATGGTTCTTAGAGTTGGATTTTCAATGATTTGATGGTTCCATTGAGTTCAGGAGCAAAAATTAGGTGGGGTTACAGTTGGTCAGTTTTTCGGAAAAGGCCGAAAAAGCATAATTACGAAAACGCCCCTGAAACCGTTGAAGTAGGGCTGCCAAGGGTAAATTTGTAATTTGACATTGAATTTGATAATTACAAGTCCAAAAATGAATTCCTTGGGCAGAAATATGTTAGGATAGCCCATATTAGAATTTCGGGAAAAGTGCAACCGGACCGGGAAAAGTGAGCCATATATCATTGTGATGCTGCTTAACATGATCATATATGCTATGCATTTATACACTGTATGAGTGATTTGTTACTACAGAGATTCTTTTGAATCTCATTCTTTCCATTGACTAATATTTCAGACAGGGTAAGTGGCTCCAAGGAGAAACGAACCACCAGGAGCAGCTAGGATCTTATAGAGATGTGTTGTTAGGTTGTTGGTTATCTATTTTGGACTTGGGATTACTGTTTATTTTTGAAATGTAGATATTACGTTGATGTTGTTCATGTAATCCCCTACTTGGAACTTACAACCCTTAGTTTATACATGTATGAAACCCGGGAGTTGCCGGGAATTTGGCTATAAACTCTGATATGTATGAATGTTATTGAACTGCACAGAGTAATTAGATTCGGAAGATGAATCTGAGGCCATGTTGAACGAATTTTAGAAAAGAGATTTGAGAAAAACGTATCCGTCGGTCTCTAATTCCTTTAAATTACGCATTTTTGAATCTTAATTAAGGTTATCAAGGTAGGGGATTACATTACCCAAGGTCAGAAACCATAACGCTATATAGGTGATAGTTGATAGATTTACTAAGATAGCTCACTTTTTGCTTATTAATGGTCACTATTCTCCTATCAAACTGTCAGAAATCTATATTAAGGAGATTGTGAGGTTATATGGTACTCCAAAAAGCATAATGTCGAATAGAGTTCGATGATTCACTTCCAAGTTTTAGAAGGCGGTACATAAAGGTTTGGGTACCAAGCTTCGATTCAGCACGGCATATCATCCTCAAACTGATGGGTAGAAAAAATGAATGATTCAAACCCTTAAGGATATGCTAAGGGCATGTGTACTTGATTTCAAAGGTAGCTAGGACAAATTCATTTTGTTGGCACGGTTTTCTTATAACAACAATTACCATTCAAGTATCCAGATGGCTCATTATGAGGCACTCTATGAGAGTAAGTGTCAATCACCCTTGTACTAGATCGAATGTCTAAGAGGCAATTAATGGGGCCAGATCTTGTTGACTAGACAACATAATAGATAAAATTAATTAAGCAGAGGCCGATAGCTGCTTAAAGATGATAGAAGAGTTATGCGGACAAGAGGCGAAAACCTCTGGAATTTGAAGTCGGTGACCATGTGTTTATGAAAGTATCACAGGTTATGGGTATTGGCAGAGTATTAAAAGTACGAAAGCTGCATCCAAGGTACATTAGTTTGTTTGAAATATGGGTAAAGATTGGGCCAGTAGCATACCACATTTCTTTGAAAAAGTATGATGTTTTTCATGTTTCGCATTTATGAAAGTATGATTTTTTCATGTTTCCCAGTTGAAAAAGTATCAACCTGATCGAAAACATGTAATAGAGTATGAAGATGTGCAAATGCACGATGATTTGACCTAAAAGTCACACCTAACTAAATCATAGATCGGCAAGAAAAGAGACTCAGAAATAAGAGCATTCCATTTGTCAAAGTTGTTTGGAAAAAGTTATCTTCTAGAGAGGCGACATAGGAAATAGAGAAAAATATAAAGAAACGTTACCCAGAATTTATGGTTGTATAGGTGTAGCAAATTTTAGGTACGAAATGTATTTAAGTAGGGGAGAACTGTAATAGCCTAAAATTTTATCTGCCAAAATGTATTGTAATTATTGGAAATATTCAAGGAAATTGAATGGTGAATTTTGGTCAAGAAAACTAAGGTTTGAAAAATTAGGGTGAATTTGTGCAAAAACTAATTAAAGGAGAATTTTGAAAGCGTTGAAACAATTAATATTTTCCTTTTTCCTTCATAATTTTTGTCCAAATAAAGGAAATATGAGGGAAATAATTAATTGTATTCTACATTATGCGAAGTGTCAACATCTTAAGGCAAAAGATTAATATATAATAATTGTTGAACTTGAGTACATGTGTTATTAACTTATTATCATAAAGTAATAATATTTGGTGCACAAAGTTAAGGCAAATGGAGAAAAGCCCAATTGGGCTTAAGAAGGACCCTAAAGGCATGTTGGGCTAGCAAGGGGAGAGGAGAAAAATTAGTTCAATTCCAAATGGAGCTTATGACACAATTGTATAGAGATAAACTCAAGTACAAGGCTTATGTCATAATTCCTTTTTGCTAGCATTTATTAATTAAGAGAAAAGGTGGGATATTTTTTTTCTGAAGCCATGCGTCATCTTTCTTCTAGACATTTCACTCCAAGCAAGAGGAAAATAGAGTGAGAGTAAAAGCTTAAGAAATTTCAAGGTCTAGAAAGGAGGAGGAAGAAATCCAAAGGTAAGTTAGTGATCTTAAGTATTTTGCTCCTCTAACTTGTGAAATAGCTCTTCTAAACTTTCATTCTTCATGGAAACATGGTGCATTAAGCAAAATTTCAAGGGAAGAGAGATTGAACAATAACTTTCTAGAGAGAGAAAGTGAACAATCAAAGGTAACTTCTAAAACTTAGATTCTCTTAAGTTATATGGTGTTGTTGTGGTTGTTGCTATTGAGTTTGGTTTTATTTGGCTTGTTTTGTGGCTTTCAATAATGAACCCTAGAAATGTTATGATGCCAAAATTTTGCTCAAATCATGCTCATTTAGTATTTAGGTAGCTAATAATGTGATTAGAAGTGGAAAGGCAGTGATTGAACAAGAGAAATCAAGGGAACCCATTTTTTCTTCTAAACCCTGATTTCGTCCAGCTGTTGATCACTTAAGATAGAGTTTGAATTTTGAAATTTTGGTGGTTCCACTGGATTTAGAAGGGAAAATTGTGTGGCAATATAGGTGTGTTAGAACCGGCTGACACCCAAGAGGGGGGGTGAATTGGGTGTAAGATAAAAACTTAAGAACTTTGAAAATCTTTTTGCATCTTAGAGGAAGCAATAAATATGAAAGTAATGAATCATAAATCAACAGTAGGATTAAATAATGTATACTTGAAATATAGGAGCTTAGGGAAGAGAATATGCAAACTGTGATTTATCCTGGTTCGGTCCAATTTGTGATGGCCTACGTTCAATCCCCATGCTCCTCTTGAGATTTTCAAATACACTATCTTCTTGTTTATTCCCGGCACAAGAAAAGCCTTTACAATCTCAAAAGTTTTGCCAAGCACTTGTGTAGCCTTTTACAAATCTCTCACCAAGATACTCCTCCTTACAACAAGTCTTACGAGCAGAGCAATCCCGAAGACCTTTCCCTCTTGCTTACCTGTGCAAGTATAATTAGCAGCAATGTTCTCTTCTGCTTACACCACTAGAAGTCTTACGAGCAGCAGCAATCTCTACTTCTTGTACCTTGCAAGTTTTATAAGTAGAAAGTCTTACTGACGATTCCTCTACAGCTTCCCGTAAGGAAATCAACCCACTCAAGGTCCCTCTACCTTGAGATCAATTCAGAAATATAAGTGAAGTGTTTACAGACTCTCTCACAAAGTAGATATAATGAACACTAAAGTACAATACAAATAACTCTTCTCAAATATACATGATATGGAAAATAGATAAGAACAGAGAGTATTCGGGTAGAAGTGGATGATTCATAATCTTATTATGTTCTGTGTTTTTTGTGTTGTTGAACTCTAAATGTTCTTCTATTTATAGTTGATAAAGATTGATGACCGTTTGAGCATTACAACATATCCGTTGGAGTACGACTGCTTCTTTTGTTCATTTTAAAAAACTAGCCGTTAGAACGTTTAACGCTCTGCTTCCGTAAAGTCAACTTTTATCTCTTCTCATCATCTCTTCATTGTATTCCTGGAGAAATGCATTAAACGCAAATATAATGAAGTGTTAGAGTGATTGAAAGCAAGAAGAGTAAAATACATAAACATTCCCATGATTTTCAGAATCATCAGATACGTTGTTGGTCACGTTACTCGAGTAAGTCTCTCTTTTCTTCTGGTTACTCAAGCAATCCCTCGAGTAATAGTTTAAATAACTTTGCAGATTACTCAAGTGCTTGCTCGAGTAATTCCTTTTAAAATCTAGCTGAGAGCATTTCTTCTCTGATTACTCGTGTGGCCCCTCGAGTAATGTTTCAAATAACTCTACAGATTACACGAGTGATCCCTTCAAGTGAATTCTTGATTTCGATTTGAAACATGGTCAATACATATCATCAGAAAGCTCTCATCATCTACATTCCAATGCAACAAAAATCACTGTGAAACATGATTTGTAGTGTCCGTTGGAAGCAATTCAAACATGTAGTTAGAGTCGTGCAGCAACGGTTGACTATTCTTCAAATTTGAAAACTATCCGTTTGCGGTAAGTAGCGGTAGGTGAACGTATAGAAAGTTATGATCCAAAGAATATCTTCTTCATTTAGACAAAGTCTGAAATCACGAGCATCAACTTCCAGAAGGCATAGCTCTTAGTATATAACTTAAAATATGGAAAATTATATATCCCTGGAAATCTCTTTAAGTTTATTTTCACATGGCACTAGTTCTATCTTAATTCAATATGTATTTTGAGAGTTAAGTCCAAAATACCGAACCTTGTTCTGGTAAAAGACGCTGATTCATGTGTCAAATTCAAGAGATCATATCTCTCTCATCGAACTCCTTTTAATGGGTTCTTGGTGTCCATAGTTTGTGTTGGCAGTCTAGTTTCATATGCCACTAGTTTCAATTCAATCCAATATGTAGTTAGAATGATATCATCAAAATACCAAACCTCTATTCTGCCACGTGAAAATAGAGTGTCATTACTCGAGAGGTCACTCGAGTAATCTTCAAGTAACTTTACACATTACTCGAGTAGCCACCTAAGTAATCACCTCCAAAATGAGGCAGTGCCATATTACTTGAGTGATTACTCAAGTAATCATCTATGGAGTTGCCATAACTTCCATATATGTCATTTTAACGTCGTATTGACCCATTCCAACCTCCGATATCACTTCTAAGAGCATGAATCTTGTTATTCTTGTGTGATCTTGCAAGTTCTTCCTTCTTCAATCTCTTTCTTCTTGTTTTCCCTCTTTATGATCATTCTTCATCAACCAACTAGATATCATCTTGAATTGATGATCATTCCTCATAGCCCAATTAGATGTCTTCTTGAATATCTTCAATCTTCTTCTTTCTTTTCTTGACTAATATCATCTTTTTGAATATCTTCCTCTTGATGATCTTTCTTCATAACTTAACTATATTATCTTCTTGAATATCTTCAATCTCCTAGCTCTTGCTTGACTAATCTACAAGATATATAACATGAAATATAGTAGTTAGTCAATATAGAAGATTATGTACTCTTAATGCTTGACATCTATATTTGATATCATCAAAACTAATCATATTTAACATTCTCCCCCTTTTTGATGATGGCAAATCCTTTAAG
Organism: Inga laurina; assembly: GCA_963855925.1. Classification (NCBI taxonomy): domain Eukaryota; kingdom Viridiplantae; phylum Streptophyta; class Magnoliopsida; order Fabales; family Fabaceae; genus Inga; species Inga laurina. Next base: position 45,626,886 of record OY979708.1, read on the forward strand.
AAAAATAAGTATGAGTTATAAAAGTAAATTAAAAACAACATATTTTTCATGCCTTTCTCTCCCCTTATTTGACATTAGTTTGAAGTATAAGGAAAGAAGAGAAGTAAATATGAAATCAAATAAGAAATGTCATTCATCAAAATAAGTGCATCAGGAAAACAAGTTTCTCTCCCTTGCTTTTCATGAAAACAAATTTGAAACAAATTGGAGAGGTTTTCAAGAAAACTTTCATAATCAAGGATATGCAAAGTAAGCTCAAAATATAAATAGAGGGTTTAGAAATGCTCATATAGTTTTTAGAAAATGATAAAGCGCTTCATGAAGTCTGTTGCTTTATTCTTTGGCAATGCTGGTTCATGATGTTGTGTTCACCACACTTCTATTATCCTGCTCTAATGTATATTCATGTTATTGTTAGGATTCTTCAATTGAGTTGAGCTTCTGTTCAGCATGCTTAATGCTCATTTATATTGCTGTATTGCTTTGAATGTTGCAGCTAATATATCTCCCTTGATTGACTGTTAAAGCATATATCCTCATACTTTATATATGCTCCTTTTAGTGTGTTGAGGAATGATCTAGCATAAAGCAAAGTCTCCTGCTATAAGGAAAAACATTAGGGAAATACTATCAAAAGTTTTCTTTCTATAAAATATATGCAAATTAAGATTAGGGAAATAAGATATATAAGTAACTCATCATCAAAACTAATCGATTGAGAGTGATTGTAGATGAGTATGTTAAAATGACTTTCTTCAAATAAAGGAGATAAGCTTTTAAGATATAGAACACATATGAATGTGAAGCTCCCCCTTAATGAATGCACAGCTTAAAAGAAAATCATTATGAGTAATACAGTTAATAACTTTCTTAGATTTGTAAAATCATTAGAAATTTTGTAGAGAAAATAAGTATGAAAATCTAAAGATTTAGAGAGAAATCAAGTTTTAAAAATGATAATGCTATTCAGGGTTTTAAGGCTATAACCCTGTATTACTTGAGTCATTACTCAAGTGTTCACTTTGAGTGACGTAGCTCAGAGAATTTGAATTAAAGAATACAATACCTCACTCGAGTAATATCATAATCACTCGAGCCATAATCCTCTGAAGTCCATTGGTGCATCGTTGGATACTCACTGTCTAGAGATGTGATCAGTGTAGTCTCATTCACAAAAGTGATGAATTTAGCATTGTTCATAGTGTTAGATCTCATATGTTTTGATGATAACAAAGAATGGTATGAAAAAGATTTGATAAACAAATAAGTTTGAACAAAGTAATAACAGGGCAAATCATCACTTGAAGTAAGCACTGTAGTAATGAAGAAAGGCCAAAAGAAAAAGCTGAGAAACTTCATCACTGGCAAAAATTCCTAAAGGGTTACTCGAGTAATGAGACAGAAACTTGAAGTAACCAGAGTCGACCTTCAAGTAACCTGCCAACGTTACTCGAGTAAGTACTGAGTGACCAGGTAAAAGACTTCCAGTTGCTCTCAGCCTGCCAACGTTACTCGAGTAGCTACTCGAGTAACCATGTAAATCACTTGCAGTTACTCTCGGCCTGCCAACATTACTCGAGTAAGTACTCAAGTAATCAGGGAAATTACTTCCAGTTACTCACGCCCTGCCAACGTTACTCAAGTCTATACTCGAGTCCCCTACTTCAAGAAATATGTTGCTCTCGGCATTTTCAATCCTGCCAATGTTACCCAAGGAGCTACTCGAGTAACTCACTATGGTAAGCAAAACTTGAAGGTAATACTCAAATAACCTAAAATGCTATTATCACTTCACTCGAGGCACTACTCAATTATACAGGTATTCAATTATTCTTTGTCAAATATTTGAACTAGTTTACTTGAGTCAGTAATTGAGTAATCTGCAGAGTTATTTACACAGCACTTGAAGTATCTACCCGAGTAAGCTATACAGAAAATTGATGTTTACTCGAGTAAGTACTGGAGTAACCAGGTAAGCAAACTTGAAGTGCTCTTGGCCTTGTAATCCTGCCAACATTACTAGAGTGAAGCATTGAGTAACCTAAAGTTTATTTGAGAGATTACTCGAGTAGCTACTCGAGTAACCTATGAAGAAAATTGTATCATACTCGAGTAAGTATCCAAGTAAACAAGTATTTCCAAGGTTTGTAAATTTGTTTACTTCATACACTACCCGAGTTATGTGATGTTCATTTGTTAACTTGCTATCATTACTCTCACGATGATACTCGAGTAAGTACTCGAGTAAATTTAATGAATACTCGAGTATGCAAGTCTAGAAATTGAGAAATCATTCCAACGTTCATTGATTTGTTTCCTATGTGATTAACCCTTCATTGTATTAGTATTCTTAGCATATCCGCAAATAAACAATAAAGTGATTTTACCAAATAAGGAAAGTTAAATGCAACGTCCAAATGCTACCTACCGCCACCTACCGCAAATGGATGTTTTTCAAATACTGGAAAAGTCAATAGTGGCTACGCACACTCTAACAGGCGAGAAGAAAATGTTCCAACTATCACTACCAACACATCTATATATATGGGAACATCCAAACAGAGAAAATAACAAGAACACACACATGAACACATTATCAAGTTCACTACTCTGTTTTACATATGCTTGTAATTCTGTACTTCAGTGATTCTTATTCACTTTGTGAGAGAGATATTTCATTCAAACTCAATATTTGTTATTGAGGAAACTTAAGGTTGTGGAACCTTGAGTTGAGATTGGATTACAACTTGTAAGGGGGAGTGAGTGTCCAGGCCAAGGAACTTGCTTGTACTGAGGTACCAAGAACCCACCGAATCTTGGAAGTTATAGTAAAACTCTCAGAGATATTCTGAGGACTGGACGTAGGTCAAAGTAGTTGTGGCTGAACCAATATAACTCCCGGTGTACACTTCGGTGATATTTCTCCTTACTCTTTACTGCATTATATTCACCATCAAGTTTTTATATTTGCAACGAAATTTTTAGTATCACCTAATTCACCCCCCCTTCTTGGGTGAAACACTTGCTCTAACACATAGCAAGCTCTATGTGATTGTTGAAGCTTCTCTTTCAGATAGCCTTAGATAGATGGTTCAAAAAATGAAGGACCGGGGAGACCAGCTCTAGCAAAATGTTGTCTCTCATTTATTCTTGAAGTCTCATCTCTCATCCTTTACTCCTCTTGTGTTAACTTGGACTGAGATTTAAACAGACTTGGAGTAATTACGAATTACTTAAAGGTCTAGTTGAAGTACTTGTAGATTACTTAAAGGTCTACTTGAAGTAATTGCCGATTACTTGAATGTTTGCTTGAAGTATTTTCAGATTACTTGAAGGTCTACTTGAAGTAATTGCCGATTACTTGAAGGTCTACTTAAAGTAATTATAGATTACTTAGAGTAAGTCCTGTAGAAGTATATATATATAACTCTTGTTCTCTGACAAACATGATTTTTCTAGTATTCCACTCCTCCTTGCTTATAATATAGGTTATTATATGGTAATTCTTCTCGATGAAGTAAGTGAAGTTATTGTCCTTGTTCACCATAGCTCTAGTTTAGACGTATCATATAATTTTGTGAAAACACATAGCTAGGATTGTAGTTGAGAATCCTTACTAGTTCTGATGGTTTGATGATTCTGTACTTCTCAGGCTTATTGAATTAAAAGGTCTAGTGGGATGTTCGGTAATTTAAACAAAGTGGTTACGATTCCCTTGGAATGATCTTAAGATTACTTGGAGTAACCGTCAGATTACTTGGAGTAACCGTCAGATTACTTGAAGTAACCGTGAATTACTTGGAGTAATCCTAAATTACTTGAAGTAACCGTCAAATTACTTGGAGTAACCGTCAGATTACTTGAAGTAACCGTGAATTACTTGGAGTTATCCCAGATTACTTGAAGTAACCATCGGATTACTTGGAGTAATCCCAGATTTAGCTTCTGCTCACACTGCAACACTGCCAATCACACCTCCTCTGTTAGCCTCTGATCTTTTCATCTGAAAGTAGAGCATCTTGGTCAAGTCCTACAAAAGGATAAATACATGCTCTTTGGTACCCCAACTTTCTCTTGGGTCCATATAGTATTTGACATTATAATTCTTATGTTCTTATATAATTGAATCATATGATATTTGAGTAAAGAGTATAATAATCAACAAAGACCAGAATATAATTTTACCCAATTAAATAAATTAAAGCAATTGAATCATAAAGGGTAACGAACAAATAATACGAAGAATGATGATTTTCAATGATCAATGACTATTTGTTAATATACTTTATATCAAAAATATGTCATTGATAAAATTTTCATGCAAGGTATGCAAGTGAGATAAAAAAAATGGATTAGTAGATATATCCATAAAAGTTTACATCAACTTTTTGTGAAATGATAAATCATGAATGAAATCAAGTTTTCCAAGAATGCACTACTACAGAATTGAGATATAACCACCCCCAAAGACGTCCCAAATTAAAAATTGGGTGGTTAAAAAGGGAGGCGGTGGAATTTTCGTAATTATATATATGTAGGTGAACCTTTAGGCGTCCCAAATTTGAATTTGGGACGTCTAAAGTGCTTCCTGGCGCGAAATATAAATTTCATCAATTTTTTTAGCGCCAGGATTTGGGTTTAGGCGTCCCAAATGTCATTTGGGACGCCTAAAGTCTTCGTTTAGGCGTCCCAAATGACATTTGGGATGCCTAAAGTCTTCGTTTAGGCGTCCCAAATAGACTTTAGGCGTCCCAAATCCATTTGGGACGCCTAAAGTCCTAGTTTAGGCGTCCCAAATTCAAGCAAGACTTTAGGCGTCCCAAATGCCATTTGGGACGCCTAAAGGCGTCCCCTGCGCATGTCAGACAAGTGTCTGACATGCGTCTTCTTCTATCACATCTCCTCTATTTTTTTCTTCAACTTTACTCTTCTTCCTCCTCTCCTTCCCATGCACCCACCGTCGGCCCTTCTCTAATTTTTTCTTCAACTCCTCCCTCCTCCCTTGTTCAAGCACTTCTTCTCCCCACGCACCCACCGTCTCCTCCCTTCTTCTTCCTCTTTGTTTCTTCAACGCACGCAACCGTCACTGCTGCAACTTCACCTCCTCCACCTCCGTCCTTCCATTGTTGTGCACACCGGCCACCGTGGATCTCCAACGTCTCCAAGTGTGGCTCTCTCCAACGTCTTCTCTACCATGGATCTCCAAAGTCTTCTCTACTAGCTAGTGGGCGCCCTCCCTGATCAGGTAAGGTTGGTTTATTTTCTTCATTTTTTTTTGTTTATATATTGATATTAGGCTGGTTGGTTTATTATATATTGCTTATATTGAGATGGTTGGTTTATTATATATTGCTTATATTGAGATAGTTGATATTAGCCTGATGTGTTTGGTGTGGTTATATTGCTTAAATTGTATTTATTCGGGAATGGTTTATTTTGTTGTTTAAATATAAATTTACTTGTGTATAATAGAAATCCCTGTTGTTCAGTTTTAGGGAAATCTAGCTTTTATAAGCCAATGGAGATTTATCCATACACACATATAGTGGCACCACCCCATTTCATTAGTCTTGTTCCTGCACCATTAATTAGTATATATAATAAAATAAAATATGATTTATTTAAATTAAATAAATTCTTGTATTAATTCCAAACGAATTATGAAGAATAATTCATTCCAAAACTTAAAAAGAAAACCATAACCCCAATATTCATTAAATGATTTTTATCTAAATATTTTCAATAAAAAAATTTTATTTTTAGAAGAACTCAACTTAAAATTGTTTTGTTAATATTGAACTCGTTTTGTTTTTAATTCTTCCAAACCTCAAAAAAATTCTTTAATTTAATCTTATTGTATTTATTTTATTATACATTAATTTTATATATATATACTTATTAAAAAAATAAGTTACACAGCACTGAAACATTTTTAAGAGGAGAGATGAGGCTAGGAGGGGGCAATAAAGTTATTAAGCTCATATTTTAAAATCCTAAATTGGGTTGATAACTTAATTAGGCAATCCCATCATATGTCGTTGAGAATTGTACTAAACGTGTGAATGTTATTGGTAATGCCTTAGGTGGTAACAAAATGGATCATAGTCGGATGAATGCTTTGAGAATTAGTGAAGAATATGAGAAAGGGGTGGACGAATTTATTGAATTCGCTAAAAAGAATGCTCCTGCAGGAAATGGGAAGTATTTTTGTCCTTGTGTCAATTGTTTGAATGAGAGTAGACGGGATGTTGATGTCATAAAGGATCACCTACTTTGTGATGGAATAAATCTGCGATACACAAGGTGGATATGGCATGGTGAGGAAGTAACTGATTGTCCGTCACACAAGAAGGAAGTTGTGGATGTCATAGATGAAGATAGAATGGAGAGAATGATTAACGATGTTGAGGCAGAATCCTTTGCGCAGTCGCAGGAGTATGACAGCCTGCGGAGTGATGCAGAGACACCATTGTATAATGGTAGTAAGTACACGCGGCTGACAGGAACATTACATTTGGTTAACTTAAAGGCAACTTGTGGGTGAACCGATAGTAGTTTCACATTGCTACTTGAACTATTGTGTGATATGTTTCCGGAGGATAATGTACTTCCAAATCGTATGTATGAGGCCAAGAAAATCCTGTCTACAATGGGTATGGAGTATAAGAAGATACATGCTTGCCCTCATGACTGCGTACTGTACAGAAATGAGTACGGAGGCCTTAGTGAGTGTCCTAAGTGTAAAACTGCACGATACAAAGTGAAAAAAGAAGGTGGTTGTGGTGATGTGCAAGTAAAAGGCAACCTTTAAAGGTTATGTGGTATCTTCCAATAATACCACGTTTTAAACGTTTGTTTGCGAGTGCAACAAAAGCGAAGAAGTTGAGATTGCACTCTGATGAGAGAATATCTGATGGGAAATATCTTCGGCACCCAGCTGACTCTCCACAATGGCAAAAAATAGATGAAATGTTCCCTCAATTTGGCAGCGAGCCGAGAAACCTACGACTTGGGCTTTGTACAGACGGCATCAATCCATATAGAACTCTTACTAGCACACATAGTGCGTGGCCGGTTCTCCTTGTAATATACAACTTGTCTCCCTGGCTATGTATGAAACGTAAGTATATGATGCTATCTATGATGATTTCTGGACCAAAACAGCCAGGGAACGATATTGATGTCTATTTGGCGCCTTTGATTGAGGACTTGAAGAAGTTGTGGGAGGAAGGCATAGATGTGTTTGATGCTTATAAGAAGGAGTCTTTCAAGCTATGTGCAATGATTTTCACAATGATAAACGACTTCCCTGCGTACGGAAACTTGTCAGGGTACAGCGTGAAGGGTCACAAAGCATGCCCAATATGTGAAGCAGACACACTTCCAACAACTAAAGCATGGAAGAAAAACTATCTACCTTGGCCACAGGAGGTTTCTTCATCGGTTCCACCCGTATCGTAGGCTAAGAAAGCGGTTTAACGGCTTACCGGAGCATGGAATGGCTCCAAAGTCACTAACCGGAGAGGAAGTCTACAGTCGAGTGGAACGTATCCATGTCACTTTTGGTAAGAATCAGAGGGTTGCGGGTGAGAAGAACATATGGAAGAAGAGATCCATTTTCTTTGATCTTCCATATTGGCGTTCGCTTGACGTAAGACACAGTATTGATGTGATGCATGTGGAGAAGAATGTTTGTGATAGCCTTATCAGTACGCTTTTGCACATACCAGGGAAGACTAAGGATGGGATTAATGCGAGATTAGACCTTGTCGATATGGGAATAAGAGAACGGTTACATCCACAACTAAGAGATGATGGTAGGAGGGCATACATGGAGCCAGCAGCGCATACACTATCAAAAGCAGAGAAAAGAAGTTTGTGTGGGTGTTTGCATGAAATGAAGGTGCCGCAAGGGTATTCCTCGAATGTGAGAAGATGTGTCTCAATGGACGATTTGAAGTTAGTAGGAATGAAGTCCCATGATTATCATGTGTTGATGCAACAACTATTACCAGTAGCTATTAGAGGCATAATGAAAGATGAAGTACGAAACACAGTGACAAGATTGTGTGTTTTCTTCAATGCTATATGTAACAAAGTCATTGACATTGTACAAAGATAGGAGCATTGGTTGCACGTCATGAACATCAACAGGAGAGGCTGCATATAGACTTTGATGACAATCTGAATCCAGTTGGTCCTGAGGAAGACCACTTCATTAGCTACATAGGACTTTTGGCTCGAAGCAAAGTGCGCATTACCTACGATAATTGGAGATTGGTTCCTCCAAAAATGAAAAACATGATTTGGCAGCAACTTTTGGTATGTAAGCTAAGTTTTGATGCATTGTAGCTTTGTTCTTATTGTTTGAAATATAATAATCTTATGTTTTACCTTGCAGCAAACATACGATGTCCCAGACACCACGGAGATGCATAGGCACTGGATGGATGAGGTTCGTGTACGATGGAAAGGTTTCAAGAACAAGCTAACAAAACATTACATTCGAGGGGTCCATAGGGGTAAGGATTCATGTGCGGAGTATACATATTTATCTCCAGAGGACTGGAGGTTGTTTGCGGCATCACGAGCAGATCCTGAGTTTTTGGTAAGATTTCTGTCATCATGATATAGAACTTGTAATTTTCATATACTTTATATCGTTGATTCATTTTTTGTTGTTTTTCATTCATAGAAATTAAGTGCAGCAAATGCCCAGAGGCAAGCAGAAAATAAATATCAACATTTCATGTCTCGCGGTGGATATCGGAAGCTTGAGCGGCAAATGATGGCAGAAGAGTTACAAAAAATGAAGGAAGCAGCGAAATCTAATCCTAGCGTTGTTATCCAGCCACTAGCACCTCCTCCACGTCACAAAAAATGGAAAGCAGGGAGGATTAAGGCTGGGAAGTACATAAATCCGACTGTTGCTGAGGTTGCTGCGAGGATTGTAAGTAGTTATACCATAAGTACCTAATTTTTTACATGTTGCGAGTGGTTTCGATACATTTACGATAAACTGCATGCTACAGGATGACCTGGACGAGCAGAGTAGCCAAGGTTCATTCAATCCAAGTAGACGGATGGACATCTTGTCAACGGCTATTGGGAAGGCAGATGACCTTGGTCGTGTTCGAGGAGAGACACGGGGAATTAGTGCCGCGAGGTATTTTGGACGAGAGCCACGTTATTCGTCACAAGCTGGACCTAGTAAGGACGTTGTGGCCAAGATTCGAGAGGAGCTCGAACGAGAGATCGAGGCCAACCTTCGCGACAAGCTCCGACAAGAGCTGTTGCCAGAGCTTCAACTTGAAATGGCAAAGATGTTTGAAGCACAAAGGGCAAGGGACGAGCATAGAACTCAGGAATCCCCGGCCTTCAATAGCACCAGAGGAAGTTACAACCCTCTGGAGCAACCACTTGGCGCCCCTTCTCCCACTCCAGTGTCGGGACCACTTGGCGACCCTTCTCCCACTCCAGTGTCGGGAGACCCTTGCACCCTCTATTTGGATGATCCACTGTTGCGTGTTGTTGCTGATGCTCTCGTTCACACATATGCTACCACCCACCATAATCAGCAAATTCCGGAGGATTTTCGTAGGGTGAATGTGACGAGTGTTAGAAATGGGGAAGAAGGTACAGCCATCCCTGTTCCTGATCCAGAGGTTGGCACGTTAGGTCAAGCGATAGGATCTTTCATCCTTTGGCCTCACAATCTTATTGGTTCAAACGCAACACCTCCAATGGTAGGAATTACCTTACTGTTACTAAAAATCTGTTGGCATTCTAATAACAATTTGTTTTTTGATGTTCTAAAAGGATGACGAAGCTGCGAGCAAATAGCCCTTCTTAGCACGGCTGCAACAGATCTACAAGCGCATTAAACAGATTGACTTGAAGATGCCTCCAAGGATTGTGGTCCAAGAGGAGTATCCCTACACGATTGACAATAAAGATCTCAAGCAGTTTATCAGGTTGGAGGAGATAGATGCAGGCTGGGTCAAATTTGCAGTCCAGTAAGTTTTTTCTTTCAATTTTCCCACAGAATTTATTTAGTGGTTTTTTGTTTTCATACATTCAAGAATTGATTCCTTATTTTAATTCTATTATAGCACCTTCCACGATCTCTGCACAAACATGGAAAGAAGTAATTGGTATGGATTCTTATGTCCTGCGAATACGACAGGGGATACTTGTACTGTGGCGCATAGGACTCACTATGTCGGCTACCAAATGGCAAATACCAAACTTCGTTGTTATCTAGCACCCATTGTCCAACGGTTCGTATTTACATTTTGTCAATTTAAGAAGTTTAATAAATAATTGTCTTCTCACTCATCTAACTTCATTTTAATGTGTACATGTTGTTAAAGTTTCCACTGGACTTTGTGTGTTATATGTCCCCGCCGCAACGTAGTCTATTGGTTTGATCCCTTGAGTAAAAAGCCAGACAGAGATACAAAATCCGTCTTCGACACGTAAGTTATTCTGTTTGTATTTCATTGACAACAAAAATAAATGAATGGTTCTAATTTCTATTCATTTTGCTTTTCATGATAGTGCTTGTCAAACATATAGAATCCTAGGTAGGTCACGCGAGGGTGCAGTTGTTAAAAAGCCAAAATGGTTTTATCCCATAGTAAGTACATTCGATCCTACATAATTGTTTCATTGACGGTCCTTTTAGACATACCTTTATTGATTTTAACAACCAATTGCATCCCTTTGATTAAAAGTGCCCTCGGCAACCTGGCAACACTGAATGCGGATATTATGTTATACTTTATATGTATAACATAACTCAAAGTGGAATTACTAGTGATTTTGAAAAGGTAATCGCTTCTTCATTCTCAAATGATAATATTTTTGGTGTTCTAATCGAAATGCTAATTAATTCATTTGCTTGAGATTCATTTCATCAAAGCTTATTACTTTCTAATTTTCAGATTTTTAATAATGAAGATGCCTACCTACGTGAAGACCTTGATTTGATCAGAGATCTTTTGGCTGGGCATCTTCTTCAACATATAGAGCAGTAAACTTGTTATTTTATATCAGTTTGTACTTGTGTGATGACAGCGTTTTGACACTTTCTGGTTGTTTTTTGTTGATATATATAGTAGTAGGTTGCATGAAAGGTTATTGTATGTATATATAGTAAAGATTGTAGTGCTGGATGTCCTTACCAGTTTGTAACGGACAGTGTGGTTTATGAATCCATCTTCTATTCTGTTTCTGCAGTTTCAATTCGTTGGGTAATACAGAATGTAAATTATGGTATAAAAAAAACCTAACTTTTAGACGTCCCAAATTAAGAATTGGGAGGTCTAAAGTCCCCCCCGTGGGACTTTAGGCGTCCCAAATTACAATTTGGGACGCCTAAAGTCAGACTTTGGGCGTCCCTATCATTTGGGACGTCTTTTGTTTCAACTTACTATGCCCCCAGCATATACATCCCCCCGTTTTGGGACGTTAAAAGTGCCAAATTTGGGAGGTTAAAACCCCTTTTTGTAGTAGTGATGGTAATGAAATATGTAAATTGTTTCAAATCTCATAAGTAATTTCAAATCATAACAATGCATTATGAAATAGAGATTTTGAATATATGCAAAACTCATCTTTAAAACATGTTTATAATCAATGTTCATGTTGAAAATGGTGGAAGTTAACAGTTTAAATATACATATACCAGAAAGCTTCCCTTTTTAAAGAACAACTAAGACAACATGTTAGACATTGGAGTTTAACATGTTTGATAATTTTCCCAAGAGCAAAAGTCATATGGAAAATGGATTAGCTAAAAAAACTTAGCTTTAGATATGTTTATAAATACAATGACTTTGCTATTGATCAAGAGATAATTTTGACTCTTAGAGTTGTGTCTTGAAGAATAGGAATATTCATCTTAAGGTTCGAATACAATACACTAGTTACTCAGAGATATATGATATCAATGGTTAATGTATTTGAGCAACAAAATGAGTGCAAATGAACTATGAATGAGTAAGCACATACTCATTAGTCCAAATGACTAGAGTACTAAAATATTATACTAGTAAGTTATTCCACTATAATGGTTAATGTATTAAGATTCAATGCACTAATGAACTTTCATAAAGCTTGGAATAAATGGCCTACCAAAGATTTATGCATTAGGTATAGGGATTTCACATATTGAATTATTTTCTAGGAAATACAGTTGAAACTCATAGATAGTTAACTTGTTAGACATAATGTCTAACTTGTTAGAAAATAATAGTTGAGGAGTTCAAGCAGTAGCAGGTTTAAAATCAAGAAATAATATGTGAATGATGGGGAAAAACTCTAGTGGATGGATTTGAAGCATTTCTGACTTTTAGTATACATAAATATCAACTTCCAATTTTGAAACCGATTTAAATGCAAATAAGATATGAATACTTTTTAAATAATGTGTATGCATTTTTATAAACAAGATGAATTGAAATCTAAGTATATTTTTGAAATGTGTATTTCAAAACTCAAATAAATAGAATGAGTATGCACAATCTCACTTTCAATCTATTTAGGAATCTAAAAACAATTTGAAAACCATAAATGATTGATTGCTAATGGTATGCAATAATAAGCAAGTATTCATTACTCAATTTAGTTCATATAAGCATAAGATATAGAAAGACATAGAGTAAGGATTAGATATCACCGTAATTCTTCTTGTCATTGCGATAGATTGCTTGATTTTGGTGGAATAATATTGGCTTCTCTCCTTTGAACAATCAGCACCAAAATCCAAACTTCGAAATTCAGCATTATCAAGATATGAATTTGTTTTCATATGGCTATAGTCTTGAGACGCTTTTTCTTATCCTACAGAACTGTATCAATTTCTTTTCTGCATGGTATCCAACATTGATTGGATCCATTTCTTATTAGCTTGTAGGAATCAAGATAGAATTCTCACACTCTAAGAATATAATTAATTCGAGGCAATTGAGCATAATGAATAAAACATGTCTTTATGTATGAAAGAAATATTTTCTTTTCAAATCATTATATATATGCATAAAGAATTATCCTGTTAAGCATTGCAATCCCTTTATAAATAAATCTATTAAATGCCTTTTTAAGGAATGCAAAAACATAATATCAAAATCATTTGCAATGCTCATTCCTAAGGTTCCAAAATACAAAATCTCAATAAATATTACAAACAATAGCATAGGAGGTTTTATCATTGTGTACCTTTGCCTTAGATCTTAGAGGATTACTTTTCTTACCCACTACATCTTTTTATGATGTTGATATTTTGAATATCTTGCTTTGGGTGCTCGCAACCTTCTCTCAAAATATATAGACTCCAGAAGTCTTTTGCTTAAAGCTTGAGAGATCCTCCTTTTCTTGTTCTCCTCAAGATAGTTAAACGGTACTCAATGGTAATCCATTCTTGAGGTAGAACATACTCTTTTCTCTATTGCCTTTCTTTGTAGTTAAACTTTACAATTCTAGCAATGGGTGCTCTGAGAGTTCTCCTTTTTGATATAGATGATATGAACCTCTTTATTGGTGCATGAGAAACTCTTGGCTTTTTCTTTATCTTCTCCATACCCTTATGTCCATTCTTCTTATGATCAATCTGCACATATAAAGTACTAGATGGACATTTTGGTACCTACTTATACTTGGGTCCTTGATTGTTAGCATTAGACTTTACTTGTATTTTCGAAACCCAGAAAAATTTATTTCTCACATTAGAATTTCTCCTGATATAGCATGTGTGAGAAATATGACCTGGTTTACCACAATAATTGCAAATAGTATGATGATATGCATTATGAGATTCTATGCAAGTATTGTATTGATCAAGAAAAGATGATTTCAAATGATCAATTTGCCTAAGTTCTTTCTTCCCACATGAACTTCTAGCATGATGGAAAATCTTTTTGCTTTTCTCAATAGAATCAATAATTGGTTGAAAAACAATTTTATGCAAACTTTGAAAATTAGTTTTATGAAAATCACAAGAAGAATTGGAACTTTTTACGTTAAGTTCATCTTGAGCTCCGGAGAGTGAAATTTCTTGTCTATCCATAATGAGTTCTTTTCAGGAATCCTCTTCTTCTTGTCTATCCATGTTGACTGTAAGGAAGTGTTCTATGATTTCTTCTTCTTCATCATCAACTTCCAATTGTTCATGCACCGTAGATACGCAGCTTATAGTTTTACATGAACTGTCAACACTTTCAACTTCAACACACTTGTTAGAAGTATAGATAGAATCAAGAGTGTCCCAAATATCTCTTGCAGTAGAGCAAAATCTAATTTTCTCAAAATCATTTTTAGTTAAAGAACTATACAAAATTTTCATTGCTTTAATGTTCAACGAAAACATTTTCTTTTCTCTTTCTGTCCAATCCTTTCTCGGTTTGAAATCAAAATCATTTGTAAAAACATCCCACATATCATAATCAAAACATTTTATAAAACATGTCATTCTAGCTTTCCAAAACCAAAAATCAATATCTTTCAAAATAGGTGTAATTGTATAGTCAAAACCTTTTAAAAGTATAAAACACCAAAAATCAGCCATTATAAGCTCTCAAAACGGTTAAGTCTTTTAAACAACAGTCCAGCTTTGATACCAAATGTTAGAAACGGTTGACACCCAAGAGGGGGGTAAATTGGGTGTAAGATAAAAACTTAAGAACTTTAAAAATCTTTTCACATCTTGGAGGAAGCAATAAATATGAAAATAATGAATCATCAATCAACAGTAGGATTAAATAATGTATGCTGAAATATAGGAGCTTAGGGAAGAGAATATGCAACCTGTGATTTATCCTGGTTCGGTCCAATCTATGATGGCCTACGTCCAGTCCACAGGCTACTCCTGGGATTTTCAAATCCACTATCTTCTTGTTTAATCTGGGCGTAAGAAAAGCCTTTACAACCTCACAAGTTTTGCTGAGCACTTGTGTAGCCTGTTACAAATCTCTCACCAAGATACTCCCCCTTACAACAAGTCTTACTAGCAAAGCAATCCCAAGAGACCTTTCCCTCTTACTTACCTATGCAAGTCTAACGAGCAGCAACATTCTCTTCTGCTTACACCACTGTAAGTCTTACGAGTAGCAGCGTTCTCTACTGCTTGCACCTTGTAAGTCTTACGAGCAGAAAGTCTTACCGACGATTCTCTCTATAGCTTCCGTAAGGAAATCAACCCACTTGAGGTCCCTATACCCTGAGATCTATTCAAAAATATAAGTGAAGTATTTACAGACTCTCTCACAGAGTAGATATAATGAAAACTGAAGTACAATACAAATAACTTCTCTTAAATATACAAGATATGAAAAATAGATAAGAACATAGAGTATTCGTGTAGAAGTGGATGATTCATAATCTTATTATGTTCTGCCTTTTTTTGTGTTATTGAACTCTAAATGTTCTTCTATTTATAGTTGATGAAGATTGATGACCTTTTGAGCATTTCAACATATCCATTGGAGTGTGGTTGCTTCTTTTGTTTGTTTTGAAAAACTAGCTGTTAGAACGTTTGACGCTCCGCTTCCGTAAAGTCAACTTTTATCTCTTCTCATCATCTCTTCACTATATTCCTAGAGAAATGCATTAAACACTAATATAATGAAGTATTAGAGTGCTTGGAAGCAAGAAGAGTAAGTTACATAAACATTCCCATGATTTTCAGAATCATCGGATACGTTGTTGGTCACGTTACTCAAGTAGTTACTCGACTAGTCTCTCTTTTCTTCTGGTTACTTGAGTAATCCCTCGAGTAATAGTTCAAATTACTCAAGTGCTCCCTCGAGTAATGTTGTCCAAATCTTGGCTGAGAGTAATTCCAACTTCATTACTCGAGTGATCCCTCTAGTAATTCCTTTCAAAATCTAGCCGAGAGCATTTCTTCTCCGATTACTCAAGTGGCTCCTCGAGTAATGTCTCAAATAACTCTACAGATTACACGAGTGATCCCTTCGAGTAATCCTACTCAATTCTTGACAAAGAGCTTATTGGAACAAATTCTCAAACATTACTTGAGTAGTCACTTGAGTGAGATTTCAAATAACTCTATATATTACTCGAGTGATCCCATCAAGTGAATTCTTGATTTTGATTTAAAACATGGCAAAATACATATCATCCAAAAGCCCTCATCATCTACATTCCAATGCAACAAGAATCACCTCGAAACCCATTTTGTACAGAAAGTTATGATCCAAAGAATTTCTTCTTTATTTAGACAAAGTCTGAAATCGTAAGCATCAACTTCCAGAAGGAAGTGCTCTTAGTATATAACTTAAAATATGAAAAATTATATATCCCTGGAAATCTCTTTAAGTTTATTTTCACATGGCACTAGTTCTATCTTAATTCAATATGTATTTTGAGAGTTAAGTCCAAAATACCGAACCTTGTTCTGGTAAAAGACGCTGATTCATGTGTCAAATTCAAGAGATCATATCTCTCTCATCGAACTCCTTTTAATGGGTTCTTGGTGTCCATAGTTTGTGTTGGCAGTCTAGTTTCATATGCCACTACTTTCAGTTCAATCCAACATGTGGTTGGAGATATATCATCAAATTACCAAACCTCTATTTTGCCACACAAAAACAGAGTGCCATTACTCGACGAGTCACTCGAGTAATCTTCAAGTAACTATGCAGATTACTAGAGTAGTCACCTCCAAAATTAGGTAGTGCCATATTACTTGAGTAATCATCTATGGAGTCACCATAACTTCCATATGTATCCTTTTAGCTTTGTATTGACCCATTCCAACCTCTGGTATCACTTCGGAGAGCTTGAATGTTGTTATTCTCGTGTGATCTTACATGTTCATCCTTCTTCAATCTCTTTCTTCTTGTTTTCCCTCTTTATGATCATTCTTCATCACCCAACTAGATATCTTCTTGAATTGATGATCATTCCTCATAGCCCAATTAGTTGTCTTCTTGAATATCTTCCATCTTCTTCTTTCTTTGCTTAACTAATATCATCTTCTTGAATATCTTCCTCTTGATGATCTTTCTTCATAACTTAACTCTATATCTTCTGGAATATCTTCAAGATCCTTCTTGCTCTTGCTTGACTAATCTACAAGATATACAACATGAAATATAGTAGTTAGTCAATATAGAAGATTATGTACTCTTAATGCTTGAAATCTATATTTGACATCATCAAAACTAATCATATCCAACAACTTGTTCATGATCTTTGGAAATTTCTACAAAGATATGGAAACTAACGAAGTGTAAATGCATGCTGTTTGGTTATTTCATGTGAGGTAGTGTTACTATGCCATACATTTTTTTTCCAAACCAAGTTCAATTGCCATGAAAATTTCCAATATTGAAGTAAACATCTTGGGATTTAATTTGATAGGTATTATATGCTATTTGAACATGTGGATTGAAACTTATGAATTTTCAAAGTTTTGCCCTGTTTCTGGACTTAATTCTGGAGCAGCATGGGAATTTATGAAATTCTTGAATTTTGGGGTTGTAAATGGTAGTTTTTCATATTTTTTCCATCAAACAACCCTTAAAGAGCTTCCCAAAGAATTTTAGAACACTCCATTTCATGTTTTGTGGAATTAGTTATGATTTTTGGAAGTTTAGCCAAGAAACAAGACAGCTTCTTGGTCATAACCAAAAGATTCTGACTGAGCTTGAATATTCTGGCCGCAGCCAAAAACCTTCTAACCTATTTTTAGTTGCAGCCAAGGACTTTTAGCTGGAGCCAAGACTCTTGTTTCAACATTTTCACCCTTTTGATTGGTTTAACTTTTCCAATCCCATGGGCACTTGTTTGAACTCCCAATGAATATCTAAATGGCCCAAAATAGAACCAATACAATGAGTTTAAAATAGTACATGAATGGGTATTAACCTAATTCTTGTAATTTAACATTTTAGGACCGAGTTAATGTTGGAAATTGTGCCCTAAGGGCCAATCATTGTACTTTGAACATTATTATTTTAATGAAATTTCTCCATTCTGTTATCATATTATTTGCATGTTAACTGTGATAATTGTATCCTTGGATAATTCATAAAGATTGTCCTAAAATGTCCCTCGTCGGTCATCTATGCGGGAGCAGAGATGAAACAAGATCAGTATGACTTTGATAAGATATGGAGATATGAATCAAAGTCTTAGGCACTTGTAAGAGTACAAGGTGCTGGACTGACCCATTATGAGAAAGCTACATGGATCAAGTCATAAGCTTTTCTCATGTATAACCACGTCACAATGCCCTTAGACCTGAGGTCATCATGGATTCCTACATGACAGTTGCTAAGATTTGAACTAGTCAAAAGTCACATTTGACCGGGTGATGATAAAGGCTATGATCAGGCTTGGTGGTTTTTCATGCAGAGGAATATGAATGCTCAAGATGGAATTTGTCCCTCACATTAGTGGAGAGATATTACTGGGCCCCTCGATGAGTGAGTATGAGAAATGTATGGCCATACTATGATTGAAAGGAGTTTCCGTCTCTATTATTAGGCTACTCAGGAATCGATAAAGTAATAGTCAGGAACAAGAGGATTACATTATCCATGCCTTATCCTTGATCGATATATCTTGTGACAAAAGGGACGTGACATGGTTGTATGACAGGTTGCATCGTGATAACGATCCTCCTATGAATTGGGTAGTCGTAATGTCTTGCTAGAGGCCGCTTGTGACTTTTGGGTTAGTATAGTTATTGGCCCACTGCCAACTTCATATGGGCCTACAGGGTCGCACACAAGAATGGCCCAACACAAGATAATGATTAATTTAGGGTGGACGAATTTTATATTTATATATATATAATATAAAATTCATTAATAATATTATATAGGTATATATTTTCGAAATATATGTATCTTATATATATATATGTATATATATTATATGATATTATTATATTGTGTTAGTTTTAAATTTAATTTATTAAGATATATTAAATTTAATAACTAACATGATAGAGATATAGTATCTCAGATTTAATTTATGAAGATAAATTAAATCTAATGGCTCTTTATTTGGATTAAACAAATAAGTTAAATTAAAACTATTGGGGAAATTTAATTTAAAACTGAATTTATTTAATTAGCTCATCAAGAAATTTAATGGTTAATTAATTTCAAAATTATTGATGATTAATTTTGAAATTTGAAAATAGCCCTCATAGGTTATAAACTTGATAGAGCAGATATATTGATATGCACATGAGAATTGAGAGCCGCAAGGGAAACCCTAGGAGACATTAGAGGCGCTAGCACGCAGTCTCTGTTGGAGAGCATTCGTATGGATACCAATAGAGGGAGCGGACCTGATGTATTGGCTCCTAGAGATAGTGAAAACCCTGAATGATAAAAGGTATGAATCCTTCCAACTTGGTTTAAATGCCGTTGATAGATCCTCGATTAGGATTGGTAAAATTTTAAAATTCTTCCGTTGTGCCTGCCGATCCTAACTGTGGCATCAGAGCCAGGTCAATTGTGCTTTTAAACTGAGTTTATGTTCTTATATATGTGATATATATGGGATATATATGTGTGTTCATAAGAAAACGTCCGAATATGTTAAATCGAAAAGGAATATGTTCAACGTTAATGTGCATTTTTCAGATAATGATGTAAGTTTATGTGATTTGGTGAAATTGTTTTGATTATATGCGATATGTTTAAGTTTCAATTTCGCCACTGGCATCGCGATTTCTATTCTGGATTTGATCCGGAGTAGAATTCATTGTTTAGGTTTCAAATAGGTGAAGAACATGGCGTACAGACATGTTAGGGTTTCTAATCAGATTTAGGGATTCAAAAATTTGGGGTAGACAATCAGGATCAGAAGCGTTTTAGGCCGTTGTTTTTGAAATTGGGTCGAAATCCCTTTAGAATTGGACTAAATGAATTTTAAGGCACCACCGCCTGCTAACCGGCTAGCGGGACCGCCGTGACCACCTCTACATAGCGCAATATAATCTAATCACGACATTTATTGCTTTTCATATTGTATGAATTCTTGTTGTGGTTTATTATTTATACTTGTTTGGGTATGGTGAACAACATGGCTTTAGAATTTTACAAAGGGTTGTAATATTTAAATACGGCATGTGTCCCGTGCCTTTCTCTAAATACTCTCGATGTACATTCTCTTCTCATCTCACTCCCCTTGAATGTTTAAACGAGGTTTCTCTCAATGTATTTGTTTTTATTTAGAGAAGTCCTCTCATTGGCTTGGGAGGATTTTAGGTTAGGTAAGCCATGTTGTGTCACGTTTAAATTATGCTTTTGATAAGATCATTGCATGATTACTTTTATGTTTATATGTATTTATCTATATGAGATATGACCATGATTGCATCCATATAAACAAAACTAATTAATTAAGCCCTCTGAATCAAATCTTAAGTCATAATGCCATCAATTAATGAATACTTGTTAAAACCTAGATCGCTCAATTGTGGAAACCACCAAAGTGGATGTACTTGAATTATCTTGGTGAGACAAGCTTGAGTAATGGTGCTGCTCATAATATTCATTATTGTTTTGACTTAATTGAGATTAACAAAACGGTTTTGAATCTCAAGGCATTAGATGGGGTTAAACATGTCGCATCATATGATGATTAAATCCCATAAAGATCTAAGAGTTACATATGATGTAATTGGTAAATAGGTTACCCATCTAAATAACTTGAATTTAAACGTCTTGCCAAAGCGAACTTAAGTTTAAGCCAAATATGGATCTCAACCCACTAATTATTATATTAAGGGTTGTTAATTTAGTGGGAGATTACTAACTAACTTTGCATATTTTAATTGTAGAATCATGTCGACTAGTAATACTGCTACACTATCATTGTGATCGGTCCTTGAGAAGGACAAACTCAATGGGACAAACTTTCTTGACTGGTTCAGGAACTTGAGAATTGTTCTCAAGCAGGAAAGAAAGGCTTATGTCCTAGATTAACCTATTCTTGAGGAGCCTGCAGCCAATGCTCCAAGAGCTCAGAGAGATGCTTACATAAAGCATAAGGATGACTCTGTGGAAGTAGGTTGCCTGATGCTTGCCACTATGGTTCTAGAGCTCTAAAGAGAGCTAGAACACATGGAGGCTCATGAGATGATTGTACATCTCAAGGAAATGTTCCAGCAATAGGCAAGGCAAGAAAGGTATGAGACCACAAAGGCCTTACATTCCTGCAAAATGGCTGAAGGTGCATCAGTTAGTACTCATGTGTTAAAGATGAAAGGCTATATTGATCACCTTGAGAAGCTTAGATTTCCCATGAGTAAGGAGTTAGCTACGGATTTGATCCTCAACTCACTCTCGGAGAGTTATGACCAGTTTGTTATGAACTACAACATGAACAACATGGAGAAATCAATTTCTGAGCTGTATGGGATGCTCAAAGCTGATGAGCAAAGCATTAAGAAAAAGCCTAGGATATTTTTGATGGTTCAGAAAGGAAAGGGTATGAAAAAGAAAGGGAAGGGCAAATGGAAGGGTAATGGCTCAAGTGGTAAGACCAAAGAGTCAAACAAGCCCAAAACCAAGCCTGCACCCAAGAAGGCAAAGCCTCCAAAGGAAGGAGTCTGCCACTTCTGTAATGAACCCGATCATTGGAAGAAGAATTGCAAACTCTACCTGGAAGATATGAAAAAGAACAAGAAGGATAGCTGGGCTATCGCTTCAGGTATTTATGTTATAGACATTCATTTTTCTACTTCCTCTACATGGGTATTAGATACTGCATGTAGTTCTCACATTTGTACAAATGTGCAGGGACTAAAGGATAGTAGAAAGCTGAAGAAGGGTGAGGTGGACCTACGAGTTGGAAACAGAGCAAGAGTTGCTGCTTTAGCCGTAGGCACTTATGAATTAGTTCTGCCCAGTGGGCTTTTGTTAGTTTTGAACAATTGCTATTATGTTTCTGCTCTGAGTAGTAACATTGTTTCTCTTTCTTATTTGGATAAGGAAGGTTATACTTCCATTACTAGGAATGGTAAATGTTCTATTTATCGTAATGACATTTTCTATGCTGATGGTGATTTGCATGTTGGTCATTATTTATTAAATTTGGAACATCCTAATAATGGGAATATCTATAACGTAACTACTAAGAGGATAAAATCAAATGATTTGAATCCGACCTACCTATGGCATTGTCGTCTAGGCCATATAAATGAGAAACACATTTCTAAACTCCATTAAGATGGATTTCTAAACTCATTTGATTTTGAATCATATGATACATGCAAATCTTGCTTATTAGGAAAGATGACTAAGGCACCTTTTACTGGGCACAGTGAGAGGGCTACTGAATTATTGGGCCTCATACATACAGATGTATGTGGACCATTAAATATTGCCAGAGGAGGTTATGTCTACTTCATTACATTTATATATGACTTTAGTAGATATGGCTATATCTATCTAATGAAACATAAATCTGAATCTTTTGAAATGTTCAAAATATTCCAAAATGAAGTACAAAACCAACTTGGTAAAACAATTAAAGCACTTCGATATGATCGAGGTGGTGAATATTTGAGCCAAGAATTCATTGACCATCTTAGAAGTTGTGGGATAATCTCACAATTGACTCCTCTAGGAACACCATAATGGAATGGCGTTTGTGAACGGAGGAATCGAACACTATTAGATATGGTTTAATCTATGATGAGTCAAACAGATCTTCCACCGTTCTTTTGGGGACATGCCCTAAAGACAGCTGCGTTCACACTAAATTGTGTTCCATCTAAGGCAATTGAAAAGGCACCATATGAGATATGGACTGGAAAGAAACCAAGTTTATCTTTTCTCAAGATCTGGGGATGTGAGGTATATGTTAAGCAACAAGCCTCTGATAAATTAGCGCCCAAATCCACAAAGTGCCTTTTCGTTGGGTATCTTAAAGAAACGAAAGGATACTATGTCTACAATCCCACCGATAACAAAGTGTTTGTTATTCGAAATGGTAAATTTCTAGAAAGAGAGTTTGTCTCTAAAATAACCAGTGGGAGTGACGTACATCTCAAAAAAATTTGAGAGCCACAAGATAGTACATAACCACAGATGGAAATTAGAGAAGACTCACAACAAGTTGCTGAGCCTCCTCAAGTAACACAAGGTCTATGAAGATCTGATAGGACACGACATTAGCCTTAGAGATATGGATTTCTGATTACTAAAGGCCGTGATGTGTTGCTCATTGAGCAAAATGAGCCCACCACTATCGAGAAGCCATAGTGGGACCAAACTCTGAGAAATGGCTATATGCCATTAAGTCTGAAATGCAATTCATGTACGACAATCAGGTATGGACCTTAGTCAATCCACCTGAAGGTGTAAAAACCATTAGGTGCAAATGGGTTTTCAAGGAGAAAACTAACATAGATAGCAATGTAAATGTCTTCAAGGCACGACTGGTTGCAAAAGGATTCACTCAAACTCATGGTGTAGACTATGATGAAACCTTTTCCCCAGTTGCAATGGCCAAATCAATCAGAATCCTTCTTGCCATTGTAGCATATTATGACTATGAAATATGGCAGATGGATGTCAAAACAGCCTTCCTTAATGGAAAGCTGATTGAGGATGTGTACATGACACAACCTGAAGGTTTTATGCATCCAGCGAACTTTGGTAAGGTTTACAAGCTTCAAAGATCCATTTATGGATTGAAGCAAGCATCTTGGAGCTGGAATCATAGTTTTGATGAAGTAGTTAAAGAGTTTGGATTCATTCAAAACATCGATGAACCTTGTGTTTACAAGAAGGTTATTGGGAACATAGTTGTATTTCTAGTGCTTTATGTAGATGGCATCCTACTCATTGGGAATGATATTCCTACCTTGCAGAGCGTCAAGTCTTGGTTAGGAAAGTCCTTTTCAATGAAAGACTTAGGTGAAGCCACCTATATCCGAGGGATTAGGATCTATAGGGATAGATCCAGAAGACTAATAGGCCTAAGTTAAAGCATATACATAGACAAGATATTGCATAGGTTCAGTATATAGGATTCAAAGAGGGGTTACATGCCCATGTCTCATGGCATCCATCTTAGCAAGGATCTGTCCTAGTACACCTGATCAGCGAGATCACATGAGTAAGGTTCCATATGCCTCAGCCATTGGATCCATCATGTATGCCATGTTATGTACTCGACCAGATGTCTCGTTTGCCTTAAGTATGACCAGCAGATACCAACAAGATTCTGGTGAGGGTCATTGGACTACCGTCAAGAATATCCTAAAGTACTTAAGAAGGACTAATGACTTATTTTTGGTTTATGGTGGATTGGATGATGAGCTCTGTGTAACCGGTTACACAGGTGCAAGTTTCCAAACTTACCAAGACGACCTTAAATTGCAATCTGGATATGTATTCCTCCTGAATGGTGGAGCAGTAAGCTGGAAGAGCTCCAAGCAGAGCACTATAGCGGATTCTGCAACAGAAGCTAAGTATATAGCAGCATCAGATGCAGCTAAAGAAGCTGTTTGGATCAGAAAGTTTATTACTAAACTAGGGGTGGTGCCTATCATCTCAAATCCAATAGATTTTTTCGTGACAATAGCGGTGCTATTGCACAAGCCAAGGAGCCTAGGTCACATCAAAGGACCTAGCATATACTCAAGTGATTTCATCTTATTAGAGAAATCAATGATAGAGGTGATATAAAGATATGCAAAGTAACAGGAGAAGATAATGTTGCTAATCCTCTTACTAAGCCACTTGCACAGGCAAAGCATGAGCGTCATGTTAGGGCAATGGGAATTAGGCAAATTAATGATTGCATCTAGGGCAAGTGGGAGGATGTTGGAAATTGTGCCTTAAGGGCCAATCATTGTACTTTGAACATTATTATTTTAATGAAATTTCTCCATTCTCTTATCATCTTATTTGCATGTTAACTGTGATAATTGTATCCTTGGATAATTCATAAAGATTGTCCTAAAATGTCCCTAGTCGGTCATCTATGCAGGAGCAGAGATGAAATAAGATCAGTATGACTTTGATAAGATATGGAGATATGAATCAAAGTCTTAGGCACTTGTAAGAGTACAAGGTGCTGGACTGACCCACTATGAGAAAACTACATGGATCAAGTCATAAGCTTTTCTCATGTATAACCACGTCATAATGCCCTTAGACTTGAGGTCATCATGGATTCCTACATGACAGTTGCTAAGCTTTGAACTAGTCAAAAGTCACTTTTGTCCAGGTGATGATAAAGGCTACGATCGGGCTTGGTGGTTTTTCATGCAGAGGAATATGAATGGTCAAGATGGAATTTGTCCCTCACATTAGTAGAGAGATATTATTGGGCCCCTCGATGAGTGAGTCTAAGAAATGTATGGCCATACTATGATGGAAAGGAGTTTCCGTCTCTATTATCAGGCTACTCAGGAATCAAGAAAGTAATGGTCAGGAACAAGTGGATGACATTATCCATGCCTTATCCTTGATTGATATATCATGCAACAAAAGGGACGTGACATAGTTGTGTGACAGGTTACATCATGATAACGATCCTCATATGAATTGGGTAGTCGTAATGTCTTGCTAAAGGCCGCTTGCGACTTTTGGGTTGGTATAGTTATTGGCCCACTACCAACTTCATATGGGCTTATTGGGTCGCACACAAGAATGGCCCAACACGAGATAATGTTTAATTTAGGGTGGACGAATTTTATATATATATATATGTAATATAAAATTCATTAATAATATTATATAGGTATATATTTTCGAAATATATGTATCTTATATATATATGTATATATATATTATATGATATTATTATGTTTTAAATTTAATTTATTAAGATATATTAAATTTAATAACTAACATGATATAGATATAGTATATCAGATTTAATTTATGAAGATAAATTAAATCTAATGGCTCTTTATTTGGATTAAATAAATAGGTTAAATTAAAACTATTGGACAGATTTAATTTAAAACTGAATTTATTTAATTAGCTCATCAAGATATTTAATAGTTAATTAATTTCAAAATTAATGATGATTAATTTTGAAATTTGAAAATAGCCCTCATAGGTTATAAACTTGATAAAGCAGATATATTGATATGCACATGAGAATTGAGAGCCGCAAGGGAAACCTTAGGAGACATTAGAGGGGCTAGCACACAGTCTCGGTTGGAGAGTATTCGTGTGGATACCGGTAGAGGGAGCCGACCTGACGTGTTGGCTCCTAGAGATCGTGAAAACCCTGAATGATAAAAGGTATGGATCCTTCCAACTTGGTTTAAATGCCGTTGATAGATCCTCGATTAGGATTGGTAAATTTTTAAATTCTTCCGTTGTGCCTGCCGATCCTAGCAATTAAGAACCCTCGTTGTTGGCATGCAAATCAAGACACGTGTTCCGAGGAGAAAAGGGTTAAGGTAGGAACATTATCTTTCATACATCATGCCATAATTCATATGAATATTTAGATATCATTGTTTGTGCTTTTAATCAACATGGTTTGCCTAGACGAGGCAGTTACTGGTTGAAGTGCACTTACACCTGAGGGTTGGTTGAGAATCCAAATAGTGTACAAATAGTGGGGAAGGTGCCCTACTCATGTATACATGATTATGATGTGTTATATTATTCTTTAATTGGTCCATATATGGCACATATCATATTTACTTTTCACATTTTATATGAATAATAGTATGTTTCTACTTGGATTCCTTGGAATCTCACCCCTTTTTATGAAATCAAACATCTCAGTGGGTGCCAGGGCCTCAAAAGGTAAGGACATAGATAAAGGGAAATGACGTGGACATGTCCCAAGACAAATTTCATGGTACACATATAATCTATGTGTGAAACACTTTTGGATATTCTGTAATAGCTATAAATATTATTGGATTATGTATGGTTGATTCTGGTCTATAAACAAATACTCTTATCAGTATATATTTGTACTTTTCTGTATGCCTATGGAACTTAATCGCTATTACTATGTGTATATCGAAATGGAAATGGGTGTTGAAAAACCTTTATGAAACCATTTTGAAAATTTTTAAATTCATCAGAAAAACCCAATCAATTATAGGTTCAAACCCTGATTTGAGCTAGGATTTATAACTATTTTCTAAAGTATATTTATTCTAAGATTGAATTCCTGGCTTTACCGTTCAACTCGTTATGCATTTAAACTCATCAGATAACCATGAAGGTATGGGTGTTACAAAAATTAAATCTACTATATCCAACACTCAATAATAAACTAACTCCTTTGGAGTTGGGGAAAATGCAAGCTAAAAATATAAACTTTGAAAACACAAATGCCTTATCTAAGATTCCATTATATAAAAATATTGATAAGATTCACATATTAGTTATAATTATTTCTTATATCAATTGCATTTGCATACGTAGAGCTGTTTGTTGAATTTATATTGCATAATATAGTTTTTAGATACAATAATCCAACAAGGCTTCTGTGAAACAAAATAAAACAATTGCCCACTTTTTACATCGGGTATTAAATTACTTAGTCTTAAAAGTGAAAATTTTTTATTATGAATTGAAGCATTTTAAGACCGGTCAATAAAACAACCAATCAAAAAAAGTAACTTTTTAGACTTGTTTTAAGACCAATCTTAATAAGGACAAACTTTTTAAATCGGTTGACATAAGACCGAACCTAAATTTAGTCTAAAAAGCCAATTTTGGCCGGTCTAAAAGACCTTTTTTCTAAAAGTGATACCATAAAATCATAAATTTTCTTGAAAATTTAAAAATTCAAAAATAATTCAATATAGCTCAAAAATTTGTTGTTCAAAGCTCTAATTTTAACTCTTGAAAAGTTCTTTGATGAAAAATAAGACCCTGACAAACCTAGTATTAATTTGTCATAAAAACATTCAGTTATAAAAAAATTGATAGGGTGTTTTTGCAATAATTTGTCAATTTTCTGGGTTATGTTAGAAAACTAATATTTTTTAATCCACATACCAAAAAATTATGAAATATGACTCATTTCAAAGCTCTAGATGTTTACTATTTTCTAGTAAAATTTCATTGTCTAACTCATATAACATCCCAAATTTCAGTCTCCAAAACTCCGTTTATCAAAGGGAATAAAATGGTGAATTTTGCACATTTGGAATGGCCAAATAGTGATTACACACAACATGATTATGTTTAGAACACAAGTTGTAAAATGTGGATTTGTTGCTAGTGCATTTGCCTGTGTAGTAGTCTTGTTGTGTGATATTTTAAATAGGCAAATGATGTCCAATGCCTCTAAAATTTTACAGAATTAAAGTAGACTTATCGAACTTTAATTTGATAGATCATATAGGTCATTTGGAGCTATACATAGAGAGTTGTGTACTTTTGAAGTTAGCCCAGTAAAACTGGAGAGTTTCTGCGGCAACTTCCAAAAATGATAATTCTTGAAATTTTGAGCTTCTATTTGGCTTAAGACTATAGTCCTTTGAAAATAGACTTACTAAGGTCATATAGCATTTGAAAGAATACCAATTGGACATCTATAAAATTAGATATGAATTTTCAAAGTTTGATGAAAATTCTGTCAGATTTCCAACAAAGTGCAAAAATGGAAAAAATGTAAGGGCAAAATGGTCATTTGACCAATAAAGCAAGAAGCCATATGTGTTTCCCTTTAATCAGATAAATTTTGGCTAAAGTAGGGAGCATGAAAGGAAAATAATTTACTTTGTCCATATTAATTCAAGAAGGATTAATTATAGCAAAGTAAATATTGCACATGTTGAGTTAGCATTAAACAATATTATTTCATAGAGTAAAAAGTGATATTTTGAAGATTCTTTTATCCCTTCTCTTCCTCGTTATTTCGGCCAGCCAAGAGAAATAGAGAGAAAGAGGGAGTGTTTCAAGAAGCAAAGGCAAAGAGAAAGAACAATATGCAAGGAGCATGATCATGGTGAGTTCATTGCAGAATTCACTTGTTCTTGTCTTTAATCTCTTGTACATCTCTCCTAATCGCTTCTCCATCTTAAAATATATGTGTAGCAAGCAAAATCAAGAGGGAAAGGAGAGAAAAAGAACACAGTTTAGATAGATAAAGAGGAGAAACAAGAGGTAAGCCATAAAATCTTGACATCTTGGTTAATTCAAGGTGTTTGATGTTGTTGTGGTTGATTTGTGGCTTTGTTTTGGATTGGTTTGTGATTTGAGAATGCCAAACCCTAAGGGGAAATGCTGCCCAAATTTTGATTAATCATGATTAACATGGTGATTATAAGGTTAAAAGAGGTTTTATGATGATTTATGATAATTTTGGAAGATGTGTTCATATTTGCCTAAATTCTTTTCCTGGAGGCAAAAAACTTGCAACGTGTTTTTGAATGGCTAAACATAGTCCAAACCTTATGAAAATTTATAGAAGGAAAGTAGACATCTAGTGCTTTAATTTGATTAGTAATATAAGAATTTGGACCTGTGGATTGAAAGTTATGACTTTTCAAAGTTGGACAGGAATCTAGAACAAATATGTGGCATACTAGCTTTGACAAATTTCTGGAAAATAAGTGGCTGTAATTGATGCTTTGTAATATTTTTCATTAAAAGAGGACTTAAATAGCTTTTCATAGAACCTAGAACCAATCTAATTGGATTTTTGTAGAATTAATTAAAAATTTCCAAAAACTTGGTCAACAAAACTGGCAAATTGAGCTAACCTACGAATTTATGGCAATTATGTTGAATTGTCATAAGTATTGAACCAAATTTAATGGCACGGCCAGGTACTTTGCATTTCCCCACTGTGCCAAGCACATGTACTCCATATTTTCCCATGCCTGGAATTGTCCTTCCCCCCCCCCCCCCCCCCGGCTCAACCTCTTCAACGCTTAAGGATTTTGCTCTCTAAGGTACTCCACATTTCCCCCAACGAGTCGCTTCCCAAAGGATTGAAAGCATGACCTAAGGGTCAAGTATAAGCCTTATGTGATCCTTGGTAACCATGTGTGACTAGGTGCACTGGGCCTATGGGAAGTCAAGAAGAAGCATATTCAACGGTTGGAAAATAAAAGGTATAAGAGGAGGATTTTAGGACAAGAGGTAGTGAACTTACCTATTTACATGTATTTGATATTTATGCTTGTGTAGTGATATATGTGATTGCTTTACTTGATTGCTTAGATCATATTTGAATGAGGAAGCTCTGTTTCTATTTGTGCTATGGTCATGAGTATAGTATGTGAAGCATTGAACAAGCAGAAATGTCATATGGGGCATACATCTAGTTAAAGCTAGCATGTCATACACATAGAATATATCTTGCATGCATTATGGTAACTGTTTACAATTAAGATTTCCCTGAATCTCACCCTCCCCAACTAACCATTTAGATAGGTGAAAGCAGAGAAGAAAACCGCACGAGTGGAACTCAATGGTGGAACGAAGATGGAAAGATGTCTGAGTTTCATTAAACGGGTTTAGGCACCTGAGTAGCCGATACAGCTACATTATTTGTAATTATGACATACAATCCTTGTGGAGAATTTCTATAATCAAGTACATATTATCAATATATCTATATTATTCCTTTGTGCCTATCGAACTACGCTCTAATACTCTGAAAAATGTGGAAATAAGATAAGGGTAAGGGTCTGACAACTCACGCATTGCTCTATCTCTAAGCAGTCACAAAGTGTAAAATATATTGAAAGTTATTAGCTTGTAATTGTACCCCTCTTTTCTTCATATTTTTTCTTAAAGAAAATATATTTTAGCAGCAAAATTTTGCATTAATTTTCTAGCCTCATTTTTTACTTTCCAAGCTGCGTGGTGATTAAATTAATTAAGTGGTGCTTTGTTTTACTGTTGAGAGAAAATTTTATGAACTATCTAGCTTGAGATAGGCATTATAATGGTGATGTGAAAATTTTAATTATTTATCTAGCGTACAGATAAATATGTTTTAATTTTCTTGATATAATTATTTGTGGATATTTATCTTAATATAAATATGTGTCATTATAGTCAATATTGAAGTTTTAATATGGGTGACATATTATTTATAAATTTTTTGCTTCATAATTTAATATGAAAGCATGGGTCAAGAAAATATGATTTTGGTGTTTATATCATAAAGGAATAATGATGATATATAATATTGGGAATGTTTCTGAAATAATGAATGCACTTAGTTTAATTTTTCTTCATTTCACTTTAATCCTTTAACGTCATATATCATTGCATTGTGATCTATAGGTATTTTGATTTTAATATGTATAAATATCTTCAAATTTCTCTTGAATTTCTTTGTAAATTCAATATATACGTTTTGAGATGTTACAAAATATATTTAGAGAAGATTAGTGTTTTTCAATAGAAAGGATATTGAGAGAATGTGTAATAGATAAATAATATTATATGGAGAAAACAATTAAATATTTCATATTTTGAAAATGCATTAAAAGAAGCAAATTGAAGTATATTATAATTAATAAGTAATTAAGTTGTATAGAAATGCAATAATATATACTGGTCCCTGAAGAACTACATGAAACAAAATTCATATAGTTATGAAAGAACTAAAATAGTTTTTTTTCTTTTTATTCTATGAGCAAAAGAAGAATTGATCATAAAAATTTATGACCCATATATTTACATCAATGAATTTGTTTGCCAAAGTACTACTACAGAAATCCCGATATATGACAGTTATTAACTACCATACATAACAGTTCTGGACTATCATATATGTGGACACTATAAAAGTTTGGTATAGATACATTACAGTTCTAAACTGTGATTTATTCTCTATCTATTAACGGTTCTATTATAACACTTATTATATATTGAGATGTGGTGAGGCTATATTTTGTGTAATGGTTGAGTCATTACATTAATATATTTTTATATATAAAACTAAAAACATGAACTAAATAAAACCTATCCATCATCCTCAGAGGAGTGATCTGAATGATATGAAAAGACGAGTACGAGTGATGTGGTGCTAGTAGCAACGCCAGCCGCAGGCCGAAGGTGAAAGAAGAGACGCACACGGAAGAGCAGGTTGGGGAGGAGGAGAATGAGGATGTCGTGTGTCAAACCCCTTAATATTTTAACTATGTATTAACATCCAGTGAAAAACCAAAAGATTCTTCATGTATGGCCAACATATTTTATAACTAAAGAATTATTATATGCTCCTTATTCTAAAAAAATTGATTATGATAATTTCTCTAATTGTGATTTGAAATGGATCTTTACATTTCTAGAAATATATCAAATTGAAATATATGAGCCCATACAAATAAAATGTAAACTATATAAGTATTCAGTAAATTTGATAGATGCATCAATCAGATGGTTACATGTGTGATTATTATTATATTTTACTTAACCAAGGTTTTTCCTTTTTTGACATTTACAGTAGAAAGGGTTTTTGCTTTTCCCAACGAATGAGCTTCTCAGGATTCAAACTCATGTTGTCCTCCTTACAAGGGTAAGGCCACTTACCACCTCATTCAACAACTTGTTGGTTGAGTGATTATTATTATTTTGGAACTTGAATATTTTTTAAAATGTTTGAATAGATTATTATATTGAGCAAGCAATTTTTAGATTATACAATCAAGAAAATATTTATTAAAGCCTACATAAATAGATTACTTCAAAACTTCTGAGAACAAAAATGTCTATTTCAATGTTGGCATATTTGTTCTCACATATTGCAGCACTTATATACATTAAGCCATCAAAATTTGCCTAGTAAAATTGGCTTTTGGTTAGAAGCTAGATATTTTCCATCCTATCGATGCTTTAAATGTGCATTTTTATCCTTAATTCACACCTCGATGCACATAGATAGATATTGAAAGAAAGTTGGGACAAATTTAGGTAAGGACCTCCATTTTCTTATTTGTCTCTAAATGAAATAGAAGGACGTTTCTAAAGGAAACAAATGGATTTAGGAGACCTATACTGCATAATTGGTTTATTGTCATTCAACAAAGTTTTCCTAACATGAGAGGGAGAAATTTAGTTGGTGGAAAGGAGAACACATTTTCTTTGTTACTATCAAATGTAGATCCTCAAATATAGCAGTATGAACTAGAAGTTCATCGACTTTGCGTTCATGAAATATTACAAAATATCTACCAAATGCAATCACTAACCTAAATAAGAGTGGATGAATCTCATATTCCAACTGAAAATGATCGAATCATTATAACTGAAAATGAGACATGCCCAAAGCATGAGAAACTAATCAGTTCCAAATATAAATATTTTGGATACAGAGGAGCATGTAATTGAGATGATCATATTAAGGAGGTAGGTACTCTAGAAGAGGGCCAAGACATAACTAATTGCCAAACCCTTAAGAGAGGTATAAATACTAAAAAAGTAATATAGATCTTGATAAGTTATGTTACAAAAGAAAAATGAAACCAAAAAGATAAAGTTGTCAACAACGGATTTGTTATTCATATGATCTTTAATGCCCGAATCTTATTTCAGCATTTCTCAGAGTCCTTGAGCACAGTTCGGTGAGCAACACAGTAATAGCATAAATATAGTGATATATTGATACAAGGTACTTTATTACATTACAGGTTTTCCTCGTAGGGTTTGAAATAAAAATACAAACTTGGTCCAAAACAAACTAATAATAACCAATAGCTCCATCCTCTTGACTCGTACACCTCCGTTGCCAGTATTGATCTTTTTTCCCTTGGAGCCACTAGCTTCTGTTGGAATATTTTTAATTTGAAAAATGGGTGAGATTCAAATGAATCTCAGTAGTAACAGACAATCGATCATAGAAAATGCAATAATAAACATGCCAAGTATCACATACATCAATTTTATGATTGTAAATGGTCTATTAAATAGTGCAAGTGTACATTGTCATAATCAAGTAATGCATAAGTGAGTAGAGTATCGTTCTCACGAGGATTGATCACTAAGTACCAAAATGGGCAACTTTAATTCTATTTAGTCAATCGATTAGTTGGTGATTGAGAGTAAAAAATAAAAGATGAGTAAATATGAATGCAAATGATATGAAAGCAACAATGACAAAAATCCTTAGGGGTTAGATTTCACTTAACAAATTCTAGATTGAATCACTTATCTATTCTAGCCCAATTTATTCCACAAGTTGACATTCGTGTTTCCCTAATTTAATTACTAGCCTCTTCTAAGGTCAAGCAATTCTATAATTAATTGCTAATCCAATATATTCCTATATGAATTTAAGCAATTAATTATCCATTAAGATTTATGAAACTCAGTAAGACTACACAACTCATATGAATATATTCCTATTTCATATGCAAGTCATGGTTTTAATTATAGGATCTATACACATGCATCTCCTTCCAGTCTTAACATGTATATTGAAATCATTCAAAAGATAGTCAATCAATCAAAATCATTAAGAATAATAATTAGAACTAACTCATAAAGGAGAAATTCAAACTAGATTTAATAAGTTAAGATTCAATCCGTCATTAGTAAGCTACATCATTACCCTAGGAAAATAGAAATTTAACACATGATGCAATTAAACATAAAACCAAAGTAAATTAACATTGCATAAGACTTAAATATTAAATTCTAAAATATAAATATACAACAACTAGATGCATGAAAATGGAGAAAATCTAGCCGTCTCTTTAGGAGGTAAAACCTTTCATGTAGGTGGCAATCTATACAATCCATAAAAGAGGACTACCTAACACTTCCATATAAGGGACATGCAAGAATTAAATACAATGCATTAAACTACTCTACGATGGTGTATGTGGAGAAGAGAGGAAAGTAATAGATAAAAAAATGGTTGTGTTAAATGTGAAGGATAGGGTGGCTATATATAGGGAAGAATGGAGTAGGGTAGATGAAGTAGCTGGTGAAAAAGAAGATAAGGTGGTAGATGAAGTAGTAGATAAAAAGGAAGATGAAGTGGTAGATGAAATGTGGTAGATGAAGTAGTAGATGAAAAGGAAGATGAGGCGGTGGATGGAATGGTTGGTGGAATGGTAGATGATTCCCGCTCGCAACTTCCAAGCAAAATTTGAAATTCTTGGAGATAAAAATGGGTTTTAGTCTAAACATAAAAGTTGTAGAGCTCTTTATTAGCTTTTTATCCATATATAGAATGTCCCAATCCAACATCTAGAGCTCTAGATATTGCTTGAAAACTAAAAGAGGGTCTAATTTAGTATTTTTCAAGAAATTATATTTGAAGACAAAATCATTAGTTATTTATTAATTACACCTAAATTTATTAAATTGAACTCAAATATCACCCACAAAATCATCATATAAGGATAAATAAATATGTAAATATTTTACTTATCAATCAATATTGTAATAACACATAATTCAGTTTAGTCGGAAATGTTTAGAGCCAACCACTTTTGTAACTCCTACTCATTCCGCATATCAACTAGGCTCGAGGTCACTAACTGGGCATATCAGTATACCCATAAGCACTATATTCAATCATGTTCAGTGTACTATAGCCACTATGTTCGGTGTACTCGTAGGCACCATGCTTAGTCATGTTCGGTATACCCATAGGCACTATGTTCAGTGTACTCGTAGGCACTATGCATAGTCATGTTCAGTATACCCATAGGCACTATGTTCAGTGTACTCGTAAGCACTCTGCATCATACATATTATGGTAAATGGCACACACAAAGCAAAGAAATATTGACATAATGTATGAAAGATAGAGTTTCTACCTTAAATCTCTTTTTGTTCACAAATAAGTCCTTAATTCGGTTGGGCTCAGGCTTAACAGTCTGGTCCTAAAAATCCAAGTTCACCAGAATTAGGTTGATACCTATTCATGTATCACTTTGGATTCTTCCAAATTACTTTTGTTGGTTATATTAGTCTAAAACTATAAAATTACCAAAATGCCCTTAATGACCCCGTCAAGTCCCTTTTTATTCGGTTTGACTGTACTTTTTCAGAAATTTTGACCTAGCTAGTGCTAGACAATTTGGCATGTAGAATCTATTATTAACCTCATTTTTTATAGAATCACTATCAAATGACAGTTTTGCCCTTGACAGCCCTTACTTAGGGTTATAGGGGTATTTTCATAATTTCACTTTCTATGGCTTTTCTCACAAAGTGATCAACATCAACCCAACACAATTTTCCCTCCTGAACACCATAGAACCATCATATTTCTGAAATTCTAGTCCAAACCCCCATTTTCTGCTCTGGCTGAAACATGCTATAAGGAAAGGGGAAAATGAAAATTTGAGTTTCAACCCTTAAAGCTTGCTCCTTTTCACTCCTAACCACTTGTTAAACCATTTAAAAACTTATTAGACATGATTTGAGGAAATTTGGGAAGCATAACCCCTTAGGGTTTCAAGATCCCAAACTTAAAAAATCAACAAACAATCCATAAACCAAGCCAAGAACCATAACAACAACAACAATACATCAAAGAAATGGAGGTTCTTAAAGCTACCTATTGATTCTCAAATTTTCTCTCTCTAGGTGTCTCCCTCTCGTTCCTCAACCTTGAAGATTAGCTTGCTACACTTGGTTTTTCATGTAGATCAAGAGCTTAGAAAAGCTATTACACAAGTTAGGAGACATAAGCTCATGAAATCACAAAGCTTACCTTGGATTTTTGCTCCTCAAGCTCCTCTTCTCTTTTAAGTTTCTTAAACTTCTCTCTATCTCTCTCTATTTCTTGGTGGAGGACGAAAATAAGGAAGGAAAGATGAAGGCAAGGCTTTATAAAATATCCTACATCTCTCTATTTAATAAATATTTGCTTATTTGATTTATGACATAAGCATGACTTTGATCTTATCTCCTCATAATTTATGTCATAAACTTCCATTTGATTTGAACCAAATTCTTTCCTCTTTTGTTGACCCAAAATAATGCCTCTTTAAGCCTTGCACAAACCAAATTGGTTCCATCCAATTAGCCCAACTAAACATACTTAATCAATTATTATTTAATCCCTTGGCATTGGATGATGACACTTGGCAAAATTTGTATCCAAGTAAATATTTTCCTCCTCCTTTAATCTTTTGGAAACAAATATTTACCAATAATGGTAAAATATGGGCTTTTATTTAATTCCACAATTTACACAATTGCCATTACATTTTTCCCAAATTCGCAATAGTTGGCAATTCTGTCAGATTTTCTGACCCAACTTTGAAAACTTTTAAATTTATCCAAAGACAACAAATTGTAGTGATTTTAAAGGCTATGAAACCTTATTGAGTCCAATTTCAAGAAAAAAATATAGTCTTTAGTCAACTAGAAGCTCATAATTTCTAGAAATTCGTTCAACCTTACCTGTTCCAAATTTTGTTCCAGAAACAAGGTCTAATTTTGAAAAATCATATCTCTCAGTGTATAAGTCCAAAAATTACCCATTACCTATCAAACTAAATCCTAAGATGCCTACTTTCATCCTGTAAAATTTCACAATTTTTGGACATCATTGGTTCACAATTTCACAACAAACTTCATGTCTGAAATTTGCTACCCATCTATAGTCATAAACTCCAGGTAATGCTTTCTCATGTCTGCTTCTGCTTCCTAGGTTGCTTCCCTCGAAGACAGTCCCTTTTAGACCACCTTTACAAATGGTAAGCTTTAGTGTTTGAACCGTCTTTCTGCATCAAGCCTTTTCAATCTCTATCCTTAGGTCACTCTCCTCTTGGACAACATCGTAGCTGGTACATAAGATTTGATTCGAGAGATTTAAATCTCAAAAATCTTTCATCAATTTGCTTTCTTGTATCATTATTGCTACAACTAGCATTGCCTTTTGACTAAGCGCCTCCACGATGACATTAGCTTTACCTAGATGATACTTGATCTTCAAGTTGTAATCTTTCAGTAATTCCATCCACCTGCGGTGTCTCATATTCAATTCTTGCACAATTTGGCATAGAGTTGCTTTTCTTTTCATGCAATAT
The DNA here is from genome assembly GCA_963855925.1 of Inga laurina. Taxonomy (NCBI): domain Eukaryota; kingdom Viridiplantae; phylum Streptophyta; class Magnoliopsida; order Fabales; family Fabaceae; genus Inga; species Inga laurina. The sequence continues at coordinate 45,664,834 of OY979708.1, forward strand.
TTCCAACACTATTCTCTTGTTCCCATAATCCAGCAACACATGATTCACTGTTAACCAATCAAAACACAATAGGACTTCTAATTACTAGAATGGCAATCAAAATAAATCAACCATAGGCTCATGCCCTTCAACGATTATCACACAATTAACGCAAGCCTCAATAGTCATAGCCTCGACGCCCATCAGTGTTGACATAACCACATCAAATGGCAGTTTATACATATGCAATCCCAAGCGCTCCATAAAGTCATAGGCAATAAAGGAATGACTAGCACTCGAATTAATAAAACTCACAGTAAACTACCATTAAGAAAAGTTTTACCTTGAATCATATCTGGGGACTTTCCTGCTTCTTCATGTGTCATAGCAAACACCCTGCTCTAATTCATAGGCCTTTGCTCCACTGGTTGTCACTGGCATTCACTAGCAATGTGTCTTATCTACCTGTAGTTAAAGCAAATTACCTACCTTGAACACGTTCTGCCACTATGCGCCTTCCCTTAATGGGCTCACTTCGGCTACTAACTCCCTTGGCTGGATATAGTCCCTTAGGTTGATTTTAGTGATTCTGCACTCCTCACCGCTTTGTTGAATACAGTAAACTATCGGGTGGCCAATCTTTTCTTCAACTTATGCTTCAAGCCATGAACTAGTATATCAGAACTCCACTCCTCATCATCCATACGTCATAGATAAGCGGAATATCTAGCTAGTCGGATTAAGCGAGATAAGTAGTCATCAAAGATTTCTATATCACCCTGCTTAATAGATAGGAATTCTTACTCCTTCTCTATCCTCAAAGATCTTGGGAAGTATTTATCATTCAACTACTCCTAGAATAGCTCCCAAGTTACCGACACATTCCAAGCCTGCAGGATCATAGCAATATTCCGCCACCACCTGTCGGCATCCCCCTCAAGTTTGTAATTGCCAATCCTGCCTTCACCTCAGTTGGGCAGTCTAGCACTTCAAAATATTCTCTAGTAGGATTAGCAAATATTTAGCTGCTTGGGGGTCAAATTTTGCCCTGAACACTAGAGGTAGATGCTTGAAGAATTTAGAGACCCATAACTGGAGATCTCTCTCATTTCGAGCCAGCACCTCATATCATTCTTGGTTTGGTGTAATATGAGGTGGGGACTCTTGAGCTCAAATTGACCCTTCTACTGTCTCTTATAATGTATCCCCTCTTGAGTCTCTTCCTGGGTCGATTGAACTCTATCAGCATTGCATTTTTCTTTCTCCTCCCCCCTCGGAGATCTTCCCTTAGCTTGTTGATCTTATCCCATTGCTCCATTAACATGCCCTTCATCAGTTGTATAGAATCAAATGGGTTGTTATTAATCCCTTCTACCTTTGGTTCTACAAGTCATACGTTTAGGCGAACCATTATTTCTTTTCACTGTACAAATGATTCACTACATCAATATCACAGTAAATATATACACATATCTCTTAAAACTCATATACCAGCAATAACAGGAACATTCAAGTGTATACAACAAACAATCATGGGTCATCTATCATCACTAAGCCAATAAGCTATTGCAACTATCCTAGCAAAGCCAACCCTTGCTAGGAACTTCAGCTCTGATACCATAAATGTAACCCCCTACCTTGATAGCCATTAATATGGTTTGAAAACGTGTCATTAATTAAAACTGGAGACCAGTGCAAAATTCAAAACTTATAAAAGGTCCCAACTTTAAGACAAGATTTGATCCTGTGGTATAGTGGGTTTTTAAAAGTTTTCACAATCTATTAAATACGGTCTTATTTCTACTTTTTGAATCTAGTTGGCATGTTCAATTTGGCTCTATTCACAAATATCATAGTACTAAACCAAAATTTCCTAACAACTCTCAAGTCATAATCATTCCCCAAAAGGATTATAAGGCTTATTTGCCAGGCTCAGATCCCGTATCAAGGATTACATACAATTCCACATGTTTGCATCATATACAATATATACATTTCCCCCCAAAAAGTTTATAACCAACAACAAAAAGCTAAATCTCATAGCTGGGAGCACTAGCCGCCCTTAGTTACCTGCTTTTCTTTTGATTTGCTTGCATTGACTGTAGGTTAGTCATTAGAAAGAGTGAGATTGATACAAATCTCAGTAGCAACATTTTCACTTATATGATATATAATAAACAAGCATGTAAGCAATTATCAAAAAACAACAAACACAACAGCATCCATAGTAGCAATCACACAATACGTGACTTTTATCGCATAAACAATAGCTTTCGCTATATTCACATATACCTTAGGTTTTACTGTTTTCACAAATACCTCAGCTTTTGTTATTTTCACAAATATCTCAGCTTTTGTTGTAGGCACATTACTTTAGCTTTCATTGTATGCACATTACCTCAGCTTCACATTCGTTACAACTCAATGACAAGCACAAACATGCAAACATTATACATGATATAAGAGAAAGAGTCACTATCTTGGGTCTTTTCGGTCTTGTTCTTACACATATTTCTTGTGCTTAGGGCATATATCAAATCCTATGAATTAGAATTTAAGGACGACGAGTTATTTCCTATTCTAATTCTTTAATAACTTATAATACTTGGGTTGGTTATCATTATGGTCATTTAATCAAGTCAACTAAGGAGCTAAAGTGGTCAATTAACCTAAAAGACCAATTTTCTAACCTTAGAGTTCATAGTTGTTACCGTGTGCCATTACCTTTAAATTTTCATACACTTGAACCAAATCTGTTAGAATTTTTCATCAACTTTGAAAAATCATATCTTTATATATATAAATGAATTGCAGCCATTCTAAAAAGCTATGGGACCCTTATTTAGTCTATTTTCAAGAAAAAATACCACTCATAGCTAGTTGGATGCATCGTATTCCCAGATTTGTCATTTGTTGCATATTACCAGAATTCAACCTAGTTTTTATGACCTTAATTCAAAAATTCATAACTCCTAGTGTACAATTCAAAATGATACAAATGACCTATCAAATTAAATATTGATATGTCTATTTTTATTCTAGAAAGTTTCAAATTTTTTTGACATCATTTGGGTGCCCAAAAATAGCAAAAAAATTAAGGTACCTTGCTGGAATCCAGTTCAGGCAAAAAATCCAGTTTTGAATTTTGAGTTTCATTTACCCACAATTCACAACCTAGGGCATATCTACACAATTTTTCTTGTACAATACAATGGGAACATCAAAATAAACAAATTCCCATTACTTCATGGTGCCTTGTTCAAGTCAGAATTTTAGGGTTTTTCACAACAAACACCTACTTCACTATTTAATCACTAAACATTGCTCATTTGCCTCCAAACCAACATATAAGCATATACATAGGATGAAAGCTTCACAATTCCTAATATACTCTAAAAGATAAAATTATAGCTATCACAAAAGCCCACCAAAACTCAACCAAATCAAGCAACACATATGTTAAAATGATACTCATACTCACCTCTTACTCTTCCTTAAGCTTTACTCTTGATTCTCCAACTTTGGCTCTCACTACGAATCTAAAAAAACCTCCCCTTGAAATTGTAAAAGCATAGAAATAAAGCAATCATCAAGAGGAACAATGTTTATGAAGAGCTTTTGTGCCATAAAAGAGGTTAAGAAGGTGAAAATCAAGAGAAAAGATCTCACCTATAACCTTGCTTCTTCTTCCTTCGTATGGTAGCTCCCAAAACTGACTTGAAAAGAGAGAATATGAGTGATGAATGATCAGATTTTTGTGTCCCTTATCCTTTTAAGAACCAACCAAAATTATGAACAAAAGGTCGAGAAAATGTGTAGTTAAAATTAATTCACTTTAGGCACATATAGTATTTTATTATATCAACATGTGCCAATTGCTTAATATTATCATCTTTTCTCTTTCTCCTTCATATCATATGAAAATATGGCTCTTTTTATTCAAGATATCATCCTATGTTAGGCCTACAATTGTTGACCAAAATATTAGCTATTGAAGAAGCAAAAGGAGTTTCTTACTTTATCATATTTCACCTCCTTCAATATTGCTTTTAGCATGAGAAAGTTGACCTTGTTAACCTTGGTCATCTCCTTTTTCTTTTCCCTTCTTATGTCATACGATTGTGTTCATTTTTTTGGAAGAGGAAATATCTTGTTGAAGTATCACAAATTGCCTTCTCAAATAATATTGTTTTTTTTAGTTGCAATTGTTGACCAAGTCATCATCCTTTTATAACTTGGACAAATTGTCTCCTCCTGATTTCATTTTAATTCAAGTATTATTCCCTCTTGCTTTTTCTCATGTCCTACATGGAAATATGGCTCTTTGAAGAGGAAAAATGATCTCTTATAATATCTCCTTCAATAATATAGTTTAATGTTAAATTAGCATGTGTTAATGTGACTTGTTGACTTCCCCTTTATGTGTTTAGTCTAAAATGCTTCCATGTGTCTCATATTATGGCCAAATAAATGTTCTCCTCATATTTCTCTCCATACGCCATTTTCCCCTTCTTCTCATGTTCAAATTAGTCCTTTGGTCATTTTTTACTTTGGGCGAAAACATTAAATAGTTATCTCAAGTTAATCGGAACTAAAGTCATAGTAAAATTTTCAAGGGTACTTCTGTCATTAATCCCACTATCTATTCTGTACATTTAGCACATGAGTATATTTTGGGATAATACAAATATCATCAAACCCTATAGGGAAAACTTGTGCTGTAATCAAGAATCTTATATCAATATATCAGTATATTTATACTATTCCTATGTAGCTCACTAAACTGTGTGCAAGCACTCTTAAAAGGGTAAAAATAAGATAAGGGTATGACAACCTTCTTCCTTATGAATCTTCATAAAGCCATTGAAGATTGAATTGGAAACGTATATAAAGTAGGATTGAATCGTAGAAGGAAAGAGAAATTGATGGTAAAAAGCTTTGATTTTTCCATCAACTAACTATGAGATTAGCAAATGGAGAAGGATTTTAAAAATTAGGGTAAGCAATGGGTGTGAAAGAAGAAGAGCCAATTATTGTAATAGGATTTATTGTTATGAATGGGGATCAATTGGTTCTCGCCATAGAGAAGGTGATCTATGGATATTGATTGAGGCAAGAAAATTTTATGAAGCTTGAAAGGAAGTTTTAATATGGATTTGAACAAAATGCCACAAGCTTGACTACTTATTCAAATACAATTCATCCTTGTGGTCGCAATGATGCAACATCATTATAAATGAAACAACATTGATTTTCGTTTATTTAATATCATATCGTTTCTTTTTGTTTAAGGTAGGAGAAGTTGTTTCCCATCAACTTCTTTTTCAATGGCTTTCTCAAGATTCATGGGGAAGAAGGTGTTGGCGGTAGGATTAGGGTTTCATGTGCGGAAGGGTTTAGAAGCATGTTGAAAGAAAAACAAATGAAAAATAAATTAAGCATTGAGATTTTTTCTATAATAATGTTATTGTTATAATTAAAATATGAATTTGATAAAAATATTTGAGATGATGTGGCAACTAGTTAGGATTAAAATGAGGTTGTGACTTGATGACTCAACATTTTCTATTAGATAAAATTAATGGTGTTAAGTTTAAAGGATTAAAAATGCACTTTTTAAACTTTAAGGACTAAAATGGATCTCGATGCAAACGTAAAGGACCAAATATATACTTTATCCTTAATTGTATAATTAACGATAAAGAATTGACTGAGTAATTAAATATATGAAATTTTTTATTTTCTCAGGATATAAGAAAATTTTAAAAAAGCACAATATAAACACTAACTAAACGAAAGGCAAACCAAAAAGAAAGTACACACAAAAAAATGAAATTAAAATATGAAATGATTATAAATTAAGCACAATAAATAAGGAAACAACCGTAACAAATAATGAGTATCGAATAGAATATATAACTAAATAAATAAACAAATAATCAATCTAATAAAAAGATAAAAAAATACAATATCTTATCAATAAATAAATAAGTAAACTAATAAAAATATTAAAAAAATAACATTTCTTATCAATAAATAAATAATAAACTAATAAAAAGATAAAAAAATTAAATAAAAAACTGAAGAAATAATCAATCTAAAAAATATATTTTTCTTAAAATTTTGATTTAAAAATAGAATATAAAAAGTAATTTCATTCTAATTTGATTTTAGTCTTTAATTAAATTCTTTTTTTATTTGAATTTATTTTTTTATGAAATTACTTAAAAATGGGTTAAAAATTAAATAAGGTTACTGTTGTTGTCATACTCTTACCTTATTTTCCATATTTTCAGAGTGCTTGCATGCAGTTCAATGGGCAAAACAAGAATAACAAAAATATACTGATATTATCAATACAATGTGCTTGATTATAATACAGAAATTCCTAACATGGTTATACATAAGATTATAGACCTTTAAAATAATTAAAAGTCTGCAAATAACCAACTCCTCTTTCTGGTCTAAACCGAGAGCATATGTAGCCAGAACTTAACCCTTTGAGCCACTTTTTTCTGCTTTCACTTGCCTAACTTGTTGGTAGGGGAGGGTGTGATTCGAGAGAATCTCAGTAGCAAACAGATACCAATATGTATGCAAGATAAGTGCTTAATACATTACATGCTTGCATTATATATACTCATGGTAACACAATGGCATATCTGCGTGCTCAATGTTTCAAACAATATACTTATGGCCATAGCATAAACAAAAACAGAGCTTTAATCATTCATATATATTTCACATAATCAAGCAAAGCAAATACATGCATTAATATACTAGCACAAATATCAAATACATGCAAGAGAGGTCAGTTCCCTACCTTGTGTCCCTTTTGCTGAACAAAAGTAGTTCCTTGATCTATGTGTAAACAACTCGAGCTCCAAATTCAATTCTAAAATTCCAAATGTACAATTTAGACACATCCATAGTGTTTCTGGTATATTAGACTATTTTGAAAATTTACCAAAATGCCCCCAGGGACCCAGCCAGCCCCCACTATACTCGATCCTAGCTGTACTTATCCTAAAATTATGACTAGGGCTATTATGACATATTTTCATCCAAGAATCCATTTCCATGCTTGGAATTACCAAATTCATTGCTAAATTACAAAATTGCCCTTGGTAGCCCTTATTTCAGGGTTTCAGAGGCGTTTGGGTAATTATGCTTTTTCGGGCTTTTTTGAAAAAATGACCAACTGTAACCACATCTAATTTTCCCTCTTTAACTTAATGGAATCATCAAATCATTAAAAATGGAAGTCTAAGGACCACTAATAGCCCTGGTCAAAATTCATAGGTACTCTAGGGAAAATTTGGGCTTTCCGATTTCGGCTTTGCAGACGTGTTTCTTTCTACCCTTAACCATTTTATTAACTATTATATTATGTTACAACTACCATTTAATGCCAATTTAGGTAGCATAACAGCCCCACACACCCATTTTCCATTTTTACAAACACAGACAATCCGGCAAAATTTCATTGATTAAATTGTCCACATCAGCTAGAGTAGTCAATATACAAGAGTTTGGAAGTTACCTCAAGTTCCACTAGTGTTTCCTTGACTTGGTTGAAAACCCTAAGTGTTCAACAACAAATTTTGAGCCTCCACACCTTAAAGAACATAGAAGAGAAGCTTATGAGAAGTATACACGTTAGGTATGAATTTACCTAAGAAATCGACCTACCTTATGAGATTTTTCCTTCCTTCTCTCTATTTTCCCCTAAGATGTTTCTCTCCTATTTACTGCACTTCATGTCAATTTGACTAGAGAAAGAAGGTAGGAATTGTTTTATAAGTCCATGCTTATGTCATCTTGCCTTATGATGATGTCATAATTCCAAAATTTAACATTTTCAGATTTTCTGGTAGATTTTCTACCCAATCTTTGAAAAATCATAACTAATTTTGTAGATATTGTATTGGAGTGATTCTAAAGGTTATAGAACCCTTATTGAGTCTAGTTTCAAGAACAATTATAACCTTTAGCCAAATAGAAGTACAAAAGTCCCATAATTTCAGTATTTGCATGCTATTCTGGATAATAATCAATTTCGCTGGGTAAATCTCAAAAATTTATAACTTTTTGTATATGGCTCTAATTGAGTATATGACCTATCAAATTAAATCTTAGGATGTCTACTTTCATCGTGTGAAATTTCATAATTTTTGAACATCATTTGATCAACAAAATGTATTGCAAAACAGCAATTCCTCACTGGAAACAATGAAACAGAATGCATTTGCAACTCCAACAAATTCCATTGCTGTGTACAAATTTCCCATACTCTTTAATTTACCATTTTATTTCCTTTAATAACTCAAAGATATAAGAAACATTAGGGAATAGGTTTGAGACACCTGCTAAACCACGGATTAGTAGTCCATTTAATTTAGGCTTATTCCAAAGCCTCCAATCCAAGAATTCAGGATATTACATTTCTCTCCTCGTTCAATAAATTTTGTCCTCGAAATTTGAACTTGTACTATTTGGGGATCCCTTTTTATCACTCAATCCATCCCTTTATCATGTGCAGGCTCACAAGCCGTGCAATATAATGATCATATTCAATCTATCTCTTTCGTATGCAAGCTCATCAATCATGCAACACAATTATCATTTTCTCATCAAAGTTCTCAGATATTATTCAGCATTCATCATACATTTAGTACATAGTATGTTGGTGTAATCAAACACAGGATCCACTTGTTTTTTCCCACAACACTTGATTCATTAGGCCTCACTATCTCAGCTCACATGTTTTATGCCTAGCCTCTTAACTGCAAGCAACCAATGCGATGCAACCTGCCCGGGCATGTCAAGGTATAAGCCTCTTGATCATAGATTGATTAGTCATATCATTTTCTATTTCCCATGTATGTGTGTGAAATTCCTATTAGTCTCCACACATTTAACCTGTCACTATCCACATATACTACTTGTTGTTATACATAGGCTACGCAGTTCATTACTACATCAAATGTTTGTTTGGTCTTACTGCCTAGGGTCATTACCCCATGTAAACATACAAATCAAGTCTTATCGCCTTTATTCTCTGTTTTGTACTCATGGGCCATCCAACCCATTACCATACTGATTATCCATCAACACACTCAGCTTATTATTCTAGGCCTCATTGTCTTATTGGGATACTATCCAGTGTATTTAGCCTTACAATTTATATCATTCTACCCACACAATGTTAAGTATCCTAGTGTCACTAACATGTACAAACATGTATGCTGGGCCATATCAGCAATATATCTATATGTATTTATGCCCCCTATTTGATGTTCAGGACCAAATGACTATTCAACCCTTACTGGCTATACTATGCTCACTGTTTGGGATCAAATCACTATTTGATCCTTACTAATCATACTATGTGCACTGTAACATGAATGGGTAAGTGATTTTGTGAGGCTACGACTGTTGAGATGCACATGCCTCTGTTTGACCCTATTGCATCAGAACACATCCCATCCATGTTTACTTGCATCTATGTAGATCATAAAGGTCAACTGTAGATCTAGGATTGTTAACACTGGTGCTGCTAAGAGGTATTCACCACCATTCTACCCTACTACATTAGGGCTCATCCCAATCACTGTTTACATGTTTCACTATAGACCATATAGGTTATGTGATTGTTGACCATACAGATCGTTGCACTGTATACCACGTAGGGTGTAATACTATACACCACACTGGATGTAATACTGTACACCACTCTAGATGTAATGTTGTACACCACGCAGGAGTACTACAGTTCATCACACATACTATAACACTATTGACCATTAAGGCCATATTATGTTTTGGGATATCATCACTGGTGTGAACATCAACATCTCCCTATAAATTTCAAAATTGCAGCTAGATTCACAATACTTTTGCTACCCACTTTGATGCTTCACACTATTAAATACAATATAGGAAAGGCTATATTGTCTGCCCACCTTGTCTTTCTACCTCAGTTAGATCCAACTTGACCTCCACAGTAATCTACTATCATCCATAGAAATTGTGATAAATAAATATACCATGCACCATATAGGGTAAAATGAAAATCCATGTCATACCGTGTGTGTACATAATGCTCAGGGCCAATTGTTCGGTTGAAACCCCCACGTGTACCTCAGTTGAGTCCTTAACTATAACTAGGTAATACTAGGTTACCTCAGCTATGTCCTAGACCACAGTTAGGTAATGTACCCCAGGCACTACTATGTATCCATATCGTACCGTGTATGTACATAAAGTTTAGGGCCAACCATCTAGTTGAAACCCTTACTTGTACCTTAGCTGAGTCCCCAACTATAGCTAGGTAAGACCAATGTACCTTGGCTAGGCACCAAACCACAACCAGGTAATGTACCCTATGAAAGAGGCAAGCTTCACCCAAGAGGGGGTGAATTAGGTGATGTGATAAATTTTTCAATTGATGCGGTGATATGACAATAATGTAGATAGAGTAGAGTTGAGAAGATTAGCACACAGAGAATTATACTAGTTAGACCTAAAACCTAGGCCTATGTCCAGTTCTCAGAGATCAAGGCCTACTGAGATTTTCACTATACTTCCAAGTTCAATGGGCTCTCGGAACACCTCAAAACAACATTCTTCTTGAATAGACTACAAGCAAAATATTCTAACACAGAAATTTCTCTCCCCCTTACGACAAGTCTTACGTGCAGAAAAACAAACCTATGACCTTTCTCTCTTGCTTAAGTATACAAGTCTTGTGAGTAGCAATGTTCTCTCCTGCTTACACCACTATAAGTCTTACGAGCAGCAATGTTCTCTACTGCTTATACCTTATAAGTCTTATGAGCAGAAAGTCCTACTAGGAATTCTCTCATAAGGATATCTACCTTCTCAAGGTCCCTGTACCTTGAGATCAAATGAAAATAGAATTTGAAGTGTATACAAACTCTCTCACAAAGCAAATATGAGAAACACTGAAGTACAATATGAAGACAGAGAAAATGTGAATAACAGAGACTAGTAAATTTGCTTGTGTGAATTCTTGTTCTTGGTTGTTCTTGATGGTCTCTGAAGCTCTACATTTTATAGTCAATTGATTTTTCCAGTTGAATAATAATTATTGTGGAGCAGAGCATTTTACTATGGAATAGCATGCATACGTTTGAAATCTTTGAACGAGATATCATGGTAGGTACGTGCTTGGTTGGTTGTAATGATATTGTCTGCTGTTGTTTGACTTCCTCTATGCCTTTATAATTCAAATGATCAAACTCCTATTTCATACTTGTAATATATGTTAAATGATGTTAAAAAATATTAAACCATATTCGGATTGATCGCTGTAAGTTTGTTATGTTTTGGCTTTTGACAGAGTATCACTCGAGTACACTTTGGTCTCACTCGAGTACATCTTCATATTTCCTCTTCTGCTTCTACTTTTGTGTTGCATTTCCACATGATTTTAAGAGAGTGCATTTTTAAACTTGCGAGTGATGTGGGTCCTCACTCGAGTATATATCCTATCACTTGAGTGCACTTGAAATTTATGCTATGAACCCATGTCTCTAGATAACACTCACATCCCATTTTTTCAAAAGTGTGATTTTACACTTGCAGATGATATGGGCCCTTACTCGAGTACACAGATCCTTACTCGAGTGAAGAGTATATTCTTGTATAATATACTCTTTTACATCAGCACTTGCATTAGGAATGGAGAAAGTTAGATTTCTTACTCGTGGGTGCTGAGGTATCACTTGGGTACAAGTACTTTCTATGCCTCACTCGCTTAGACTCGAGTGCAGTTTACACTCAGAGGTTATCTTGCTCTCGGGTAAACACTTCTTGTGCCACACTTGCAAGGACTTGGGTGAGCTTAAGGCTATTACTTGAGTAGTGAGTATGTGCTCGACTGAAGTGATTATATCCTATCTCCGCCTTTGCTCTTTGTCAAATGCTTGCAGGAGTGTGCCACCATGCTCGGATACAAATCTTATCATCACTTGAGTGTTGTGGCCATCACATGAGTTGTCCTGGTGGTTTCAGCTAGAGTCTGTATCTATAAAACACTTCCTGTTCAACACTCTCTTGTGCTCAAGTGCAAAATTGCTTAATGCTTGAGTGCTAGCTCCATTACTCGAGTGCATCAGTTAAAATCATAGCAACGACCTATAAATTTAGTAATATGCACTTGTAATCTTTTGGTAATAGTTTTAACTATTGTCTAAACTTGCAAAACATGATATTCTTACCATATCACACAGTAATCTTTTGTTATCATCAAAACTTGGAATCTAACATTCTCCCCTTTTTTGATGATGACAAAAACTTTGTGATGAATTTTAAAAAAACTTGATTGAAGTGAAAATTTTTGAAAACACTTTCAACATTTCCAAATGCATATTTCACCAAAGTTTAGACTCATTTTTAGATTTTTGAACTTAATCTCATATGTTTCCTGCAATACTTCTAATGGACATTTAAAGCCAAGATAACTCATAGTATCATTATATTTGCACAGAAACCATTAAATCTGAACAGAAAACTTAGCAAACTTGAAAATAACCATTAATGAACTTGTAAAGTACAATATCAAGCTTAAATCAGCATCTACCCATGAAACCCCATATAGAACCATGTCAGTAAAAATAAACCAGGAAAGCTCAAATAACAATAATCCTATCCCAATACAGAAAAGCTACCCAATACTCCCCCTTAAACCAAAAAGCTCCCACATCAGACCATATCAGCTAAGAAACCATCATAGATCCTTCTCCCCTATTTTGTCAGCATTAGAAGGGGGCTGATGGAAAGTGCGATCACATGGTGGAGTATAGATCACTATGATGGTGGAAGGATCAAATGGCTCAAGCTCAAAAAGTGGAGATGATGGCTAAGTAATAGTGGCTGCAAGTGTGGTGAAGGTGGCCAGTCATAAGTGACATCAATATTGTAATAAGGGTCTATGAAAAGTACATGAGTCTAAGTTTGAGAAGGTGAAGCCGTGGTAGGAGTAGACTCAAGAGCCATCCCAGTAGAAGCAGTCGAAAGTTGAGTACGCAAGTAGATCTCCTTATCAGATATTCTTTAAGACTAATCTTCTTGTGCCTTGAACATCATATTAAAATTGGCATTAGCCTTGTCTACCAATCTTAAGACTTCAGTTTCCAACTTTTCCACCAATTTTTCAAATTTGCTCAATAATTCCTTTTCGAAGCCTGTCACTGCTTGATTGACTACTTCACCCAAATAGTTTGATAGAGAAGAATTAAGAAAAGATAGTAGTGGAATTAGACTAGCTGTAGAAGACTGAGCCCCATCTCTTCTTGATGGAGTAGCTTCTCTCTGAGATGGAGCTCTAGTTTGGCTCACTAGAAGATTGATACCCATATGTGTCAATTGTGTCTTGCCAAACCTCAGAATGGTTGCCCTCTCAGTTCCTTCCAAATACCATAATTTGTTATGTTTTAGGATGAGAGACACAAGTTATGGATATGGAATTATGGTAAATCTCAATGAAGAAAATCTAAATCTTCTCATCTCACCAAAGATAAGCTCCCCCACATTTCTTCGTTAACTAGCTAAGAAGGAAGCTAAAAGATAATAGTCTATCTAAGCAAAATGGGTGTAGTTTTTGGACTTATTGATAATGCTACGGGTGTAAATATAATAAAGGGCACGAATAGAGTCAGGCATGTCAATACGCTTAAAGTTAAGAATGTCTATAGAATCATTTGGCCTTAAATACTAGAAGGCTTTATTAGCAGAAAGTGTAGAAGGATCAGAAAGAGGTGCAACATAACCAAGAATATTATTTATATTAGTAGCAGATACCATAATATGTTGATTGACTGCTTCCTCTATCAACTCTCTGGCCCTAGAGTATATGTTATGGACTTTCATGTTGCAGTGAAAGGTTCTGCAACAGTAGGTGAATAAGGGAGATGCATATTCAAACGGGATCATAAAATCCAAGAAAAGGATGAAAATCCAAACTACAACTTTTCTTCAGGTAATCTAAGTCCACATAAACTATAGGGCAAAAATGTCTATGATCAAACTCAGAGTCATATACCTTATGAACAAGTGGCTTCAGTTCCTTAACATTGAAACCTTCTCGAGGATTTGTGACTTGTTCTTCCTCTGGAGCCTATAAAGTATAAGGTACTCCTGAAGCAGCTGCACTAGTCTGGCCAACATGATAAGAACTTAAGGCACTAGCTTGGGAGGCAATCTTGCCAACCAAGGTGTCAAGCTTTGACTTCTCCATTACTTCCCAGAGTTGCATATTGAATGAGTCATTAGAGGAGGAAGATTGTTGAGGTTGCACTATGGTCTTTTTCTTTCCTCTTCCCTTCACTTTTTTTGATTTGGAACGAGTAACCACCAGCTCTTTGAAGACAACTCCCTTCGATTTCTTTAGTTGAGGTTGAGCCTCCTTAGGTTTAGGAAGAGTTCTCTTTGCTAGAGTTTATCTCTTCTTGGTGGTTTTGGGTTTAAGAGGAGGTGTTGGAGTAGAAGACATAGAAGGTGTTGGAGATAAAGGTGTTGCCACTGGAGTATCTGAAGCACTGGTAATAGATTAAGTAGGTGAAGGTGAATGGAATCTTTGGGAAACAGCAGGAATCTTAGTTCTAGCCATCTTGATTGATTTAGAAACGAAATAAGAATCAAAAAGTGCAAAGAAAGGCTCAGTAGATTTTCAGAAAAAAAAAAATCTTTAGCTAGGGCAAAAATGAGAATTTATAATGATAAATCTGACCTTGTGAAAATGATTGAAGAGTTGCAGCTAAAATTTAAAGAGTTTTGAGGCATTTAATCAATGGGTAATGGTCGGAGGTGAAGCGGTACCGCTTTTGAGTGATGAGACGCTTTGAGTGAGAAGAGGAAGTACTCTGAGCTATCACGTATCTGATATAAGTTGCAACACTTGAGTAACAATCCTAGTTCTCGAGTGTTGTTCATACAGTGCTCAAGTGACATTTAAAGAAATATGATAAAACATGTAAAAGCATACCTGATTTTAGTATTTCTTGTTATATTTTTCATCTTTGTGCTCAAATCCTCCAAGATCATTTGAGTAACCATGCTTTAAATGAGTATTTGCATAAATCTTTCTCTTCTGCTCGAGTGCTATTACTTCACTTTAGCTGTATTTATACTATGCTCGAGTGATGTTCTTCCCTCACTCAAGTGAAGTCTGACACTTTTGGTATGCTCGAGTGAGTTCCAAGAGTTCTTACATACTCTGTTAATCCCTATTTTACATAGCTAGAAGTAGAGTATATAATATAGTTTCACACTTAAGAATCCATCTTTGACTCAAGTGATAAGATGCCTTTTACTCGAGTGAGACAACCAGCACTTGAGTGACAGTCCCACAAAAACATTATATACTCTGATGCCTAAGTCAGTATGATTATCATCAAAACTCATATTAAACATAGTAATTAACAATAAAAACTTACAACTCATTAGGATTGACCATTCCCAATTCTCTTTGAATATATAAGAATTGATCTTTAACTATCCGCTTTGTGAATATGTCGGTAAGTTGAAGATGTGTCGATATGAATTCTACTTTGACATCCTTCTTTTGCACATGATCTCGAATGAAATGATGTCGGATATCTATGTGCTTGGTCCTTGAATGTTGTACAAGATTCTTGGCCAAGCTAATGGTGCTAGTATTGTCACAGTAAATTGGTATCTCCTTTAAGTATATCCCCAAATCCTGAAGTTGTTGCTTTAACCATAGTACTTGAGAACAACAGCTTGCTGCAGCTATATATTCAGCTTCAGTAGAAGATAATGACACTGTGTTATACTTCTTGCTGAACCATGATACCAGAGAGCCTCCAAGGAATTGACATTGTCCATGGTACTTTTTCTGTCAGTTTTATATCGTCTATGATCTGAATCTGAATAGGCCATTAAATATTCATTTCCTCTCTTTGGGTACCAAAGACCAAGTTCTATAGTCTCTCCTAGGTATTTGAAGATTCTTTTTACAATCTCTGCATGTGATAACTTAGGAGCAGATTGATACCTTACACATATTCCAGCAATGAATTGTATATCCGGCCTACTTGCTGTTAGATATAGTAATGAAAAGATCATTCCTCTATATTTAGTGATTTTGAAGTCAGGGCCTTTAACGTCAGCATCCAATAATGTTGTAGAGTTTATTGGAGTATCAGCTCCATTAGCATTGTCCATTCCGTACTTCAACAATTCCTTCAAATATTTTATTTGTGATACGAATATCCCATCTTCTTTTGTTTGATTTGAAGTCCAAGAAAGAAGTTTAATTATCCTATCATGGACATTTAAAACTCTCCTTACATAATCTTGGAAAATTCTTGACAAAGAGATTCATTAGTAGCACCAAAAATAATATCATCAACATAAATTTAAACAATTAGAAGATCATTTTTGTTATGTTTGATGAAAAGAGTTGTATCTACTTTTTCTCTGACAAAGTTTTGATCAAGAAGAAACTTGCTTAGTCTTTTATACCAAGCTCTAGGTGCTTATTTCAAACCATATAAAGCAAGTTTGAAAACATGATCATGCTTTGTTTCGTATTCAAAACCAAGAGGTTATTCTATATATACTTCCTCCAAAATATAACCATTTAGAAAAGTACTTTTCATATCTATTTTATAAAGTTTAAAACCTTTAATGCAAGTAAAGGCTAAGAGTACTCGTATTGCTTCCAATCTTGCTACTGGAGCTTATGTTTTCTCATAATCAATACCTTCTTCTTGATTATAGCCTTTGGCAACTAATCTTGCTTTTTTTCTTACAGTGATTGCTGATTCATCAAGTTTGTTTTTGAAAACATATTTGGTTCCTATAACTGAGTGATCTTTAGGTCAAGGAACCAAATCCCAAACTTGATTTCTTCGGAATTGAATTAATTCTTTTTGCATATCAATCACTCAATCATTTTCAGATAAAGCTTCTTCAATATTTGAAGGTTCAATCTCAAAAATAAAAGTAGAAAAAAGTTAGCTCATTAAGAATTCTATTTCTGGTTTTGACACCTTCGTAAATATCTCCAATTACCTGATCAATTGGATGATCTTTAATATGTCTCCATGCTTTTGGTTTAGCATGATTATTGACATCTTCTTTATTTTAAAAATCATTTGTTTCAAAATCATTCTGATTTTGAAATATTTTTGTTTTTCTTTATCAAATCCATTTCTTCTTCATCAAAATTTTTTATCTAAGAATCAAGTTCATCAAACACAATATGAATGGATTGTTCAACAGTACATGTTCTTTTATTAAAGACTCTATATGCATTACTTCTATTAGAATATCCTAGAAATAAATCTTCATCAAACTTTGAATCAAATTTATCCAAGTTTTCTTTACCATTGTTGTGAATGAAGCATTTGCATCCAAAGATGTGTAAATGAGCAAGATTTGTCTTTCTTCCTTTGTAGAGTTTATATGGTGTCTTTCCAAGTGACTTGCAAATGTATGCTTGATTTGAAATATAGCATGCGGTACTCATTGCATCCACCTATAATACTTGTGACATTTCTTTTTAATTGAGTATTGCCCTTGCCATTTCTGTGAGGACTCTATTCTTCCTTTCTACTATTCCATTCTGTTGAGGCATTCTAGGTGCAAAGAAGTTGTGATCTATTCCCTCGTTGTTGCATAAATCTTCAAAGAGTGTATTATCAAATTCTCCTCCATGGTCTGTCCTAATAAAGACAATAGAAATACCTTTCTCATTTTGGACCTTCTTAGCAAACATAATAAATTCAACAAACATTTCATCTTTTGAAGTATTAAATATAGTCCATGTAAATCTTGTAAAATCATCGACAATTACTAAAGTATATAGATTTTCTCTAAAACTTTTCACTCTTGCTGGACCTACCAAATCGATATAAAGTAATTGTAAAGGCTTAGAAGTAGAAATCTCATACTTTGTTTTGAATGAAGATTTAGTTTGTTTGCCTTTTTAACATGCCTCACAAATCATGTCATCTTTGAATTTAAGTTCAGGAAGACGAACAACTAAATCTTTTCTAATCAATTTTCGAGTTGCTTCATATTAACATGAGCCAGACGCTTATTCTATAACCAACTCTCCTCTGATTCGCTAAGAAAACAATTTTCAGAAGAGTTTGAATTTAAATATAACAATACCTTCCCTTTAAGCTTGGATCTTTGCCTTGATGGATTCTTTGTTAAGCAGTAGTTCCTTCTTATTTACTATCAAGCATTCTTCTGAATCAAAGATCACCCAGTTATCTCTGTCAATGCTTTGACTCATACTCAAGAGGTTGTGACATAATCCTTCAATGTAATACACATCATTGATTTGAACACCATTGAATTTTCCCACTTCACCAATTCCAACAATACGTCCAGATTGGTTTCCTCCAAAAGTTACCTTTCCTCTTTCTCTGGTTTCTAGTATGGTGAACTTATTTCTGTCACCATTCATATGTCTCGAGCATCCACTATTAATGTATCACTTGTTTTCCTGTGATGCTTTGAGACATACCTAGAGTAATATGATCAAGCTTTAGGTACCCATACTTTCTTGGGTCTTTCATGGTTAGTATGCATTACTCTTGGTACTTGCATCCCTTTCTGAACCTATTTGTACGTGCCAATGACCTATCCTTTTCTAAAATAAGATGATGAAGTATAATGTCCTTTTCTATTACAGTAATTACATGATGCAAATGGATTTGATGTATGCACAGAATTCTTAAAGTATCTAAGATAAGTCCTACTGCCCTTTTTCTTCTTACCTTTGTTTTTATCCTGATCAGACTTATATCCAATTCCATATTTATCAAAGGAAACTCTTTGAGATTTTAAAATAACTTTCAGAGTTTCACTTCCTTTAGTAAATCTTTCCACATTTTTTTGTTAAGTCACTTATTTTCTTATCTTTTTCTTCACACAATACACATGATGATATGACAGTATTTTCTAATTCTTTTACTTTCTTCTTATGACTAACTATTTCCTTAGCTACCTTCATGAATTCAATATGCAATACATTATATTCAGATAATAATTCATCATAAGTGGGTTCAGAATCACTTACCTTGGAGTTTGATTCTTCTTCTTGGGCCATCAAGCATAGATTTGCAACTTCGTTGTTTTCGCTTTCTTCATCCGACATGCTATCACCCCATATAGATGTTATATATGCTTTCTTTTTCTACTTCTTCTTGTCTTTATTCTTGAAGCATTCAGATTTGATGTGTCCAAGCTTTCCATATCATAGCATACTATCTGTTGCTCCTTGTTTTCTTTATTGCTTGACCCACCGTGATAATTCTTGAAATTCTTTTGGCCTCTTCTATGGAACTTTTTGAATTTCCTCATGATCATTCCCATATCATTATCAGGGACATCTTCATTTTCTGAAGACTCTTCTTCTTTGATAGCTTTAAGTACAACTTCTCTTTTCTTTTTATCATCAAACTCTTATAGTTCCTTCTTGAACCTCAACTTTCCTTCATACTCAGAAAGGCTACCAAAGAGAGTAGCTACAGATCTTATTGACTCTCCTTTAGCTTCTTCGATAGATGTTACCTTTATTTCCCATTCTTTCGTAAGAATTTTAAGGATCTTTCTTACCTGGGAATTTTGATAAAATGTTTTCCCAAGCGCTGATAGTTTATTAATGAGAAGAGTATATCCGAATTTGAATTATGAGATTCTTTCTCCAAGTTTCATCTGAAATAGATCATACTCTATAATTAGAGTATTGAATCTATTTTCTTTGATTCCAGAAGTACCTTCGTGAGCAATCTCAAGAGCATCCCACATATCTTTGGCTGTTGGCAATGTGCAGATAAGGAAGTACTCTTTTTGAATAAGAGCACTCTGAATCATTAAAATAGCTTTACTATTTAATATTACTAACCTCTTGTCATTTTTGTCAAACTCCTCTGGGCTCTTCTTCATGACTCTATCTTTGATTTTCTTCATTAGAACATAGTCACCATCTTGTGTTACATTCTAAAGACCATAGCCGTTAGCCATCACGAACACTTTAAACTTAGCTTTCCAGAACGAAAAATGTCCTCTAGCAAAACCAGAAGGTCAAGTGATTGAACCTCTATCTGGAAGAATATTCTTACACATTGTTGCAATTTACCAGATCCTTCTCAAGCTATTAGGCTCTTCGGAGAAGACCTCACTGTGATACCAAATAAAACAGCGAGCTTCACCCAAGAGGGGGGTGAATTGGGTGATGTGATAAATGTTTTAGTTGATCCGGTGATATGACAATAACTATAGATAGAGTAGAGTTTAGAAGATTAGCATACAGAAAGTTATACTAGTTTGGCCCAAAACCCAGGCCTACCTCTAGTTGTCAAGCATCAAGACCTACTGAGATTTTCACTATACTTCCAAGATTCAATGAGCTCTCGGAACACCGCAAAATAACAATTGTCCTTGAATGGACTACAAGCAGAAATATTCCAACACTTAGAAATTTCTCTCCCTCTTATGACAAGTCTTACGTGCAGAAAAACAAACCTATGACCTTTCTCTCTTGCTTATGTATAGAAGTCTTATGAACAACAATGTTCTCTCCTACTTACACCACTGTAAGTCTTACGACAAGTAACATTCTCTACTACTTGTACCTTGTAAGTCCTATGAGCAGAAAGTCCTACTAGGAATTCTCTCAACTGCTTCTCTCATAAGGATATCTACCCTCTCAAGGTCCCTGTATCTTGAGATCAAATGAAAATAGATTTTGAAGTGTATACAGACTCTCTCACAGAGCAAATATGATAAATACTAAAGTACAATATGAAGATAGAGAAAATGTGAATAACAGAGAATTTGTTTGTGCAAATTCTTGTTCTTGGTTGTTCTTGATGGTCTTTAAAGCTCTGCCTTTATAGTCAATTGAATTTTCCAGTTGAAAAATAATTATTGTAGAGCATAACATTTTACTGTGGAATAGCATGCGTACGTTTGAAATCTTTGAATGAGATATCGTGGTAGGTACGTGCTTGGTTGGTCATAATGATTCTGTCTGCTGTTGTTTGACTTCCTCTATGCCTTTCTAATTCAAACGATCAAACTCCTATTTCACCCTTGTAATATATGTTAAATGATGTTAAATAATAATAACGAGTAAAAATAGAATAAATGAATAATATTAAACCGTTTTCAGATTGATCGCTGTAAGTCTGTTACATTTTGGCTTCTGACAGAGTATCACTCGAGTATACTTTGGTCTCACTCGAGTGCATCTTCAAATTTCCTCTTCTGCTTCTACTTTTCTGTTGCACTTCCACATGATTTTAAGAGAGTCATTTTCATACCTGCGAGTGATGTGCATCCTCACTCGAGTGCACTTAAAATTTATACTATAAACCCACGTCTCTCGATAACACTCGCATCCTATTTTATCAAGAGTGTTATTTTGCACTTGCAGGTGATGTGGGCCCTCACTCGAGAACACAGATTCTTACTCGAGTGAAGAGTATATTCTTGTATAATATACTTTTTCACTTCAGCACTTGCATTAGGAATGGAGAGAGTTATATTTCTTACTCGCGGGTGCTGAGGTATCTCTCGGGTACAAGTATTGTCCACTCGAGCATACTTGCTCTTCCATGCTCAGTTGACTCTCGGGCAAATACTTTCTATGCCTTACTCGCTTGGATTCAAGTACAGTTTACACTCTGAGGTTATCTTGCTCTCAGGTAAACACTTCCTGTGCCACACTTACAAGGACTCGGGTGAGCTTGAGTCTATCATTTGAGTAGTGAGTCTATGCTCGAGTGAAGTGATGATATCCTATCTCCACCTTTGCTCTCTGTGGCCATCACTTGAGTTGTCCAAGTATTTTTAGCTACAGTCTGCTTTTGTCAAACACTTTCTATTCAACACTCTCTTGTGCTCAAGTGCAAAATTCTTAATGCTCGAGTGCTAGCTCCATCACTCGAGTGTGTCAATTAAAATCACAGCAATAACCTCTGAACTTAGTAATATGCATTTAGTAATAGTTTCAACCATTGTCTAAAATTGCAAAACATGATATTCTTGCCATATCACACAATAATCTTTTGTTATCATCAAAACTTGGAATTTAACACCTTAGGCACATATTCGTATCACAGAATACAATAACACATATTATATAAATAGTTATATAGTATAGAAGAGATAATAATTGCTACATTGGTCTTTCCTGGATAACCTTCCTAATGATCATTGACCATTGTTTGTTGTTTTATTATCTTTCCCTATGTTTACTATATTAGGTTAGGTCTAACTTTCAGACCCTTCCCAGTTTCTAAATCTCTTAGCCTTACTATCTTTGTGTTTCACTATATGAAGCAAGAAAGAAGTAAATGTCATATTATCATAAGGGCATTTATGTCGTTTTACAAATGTTGGTTATATAGGTACTCCTGAAATCATGTATAACAGATGTTTGTAATAGCCAGGGAAGACTTGTAACAACATACAGTCCTCTAAACTACTATATAATATGTGCTTACTCCTATTATATGACATATCACAACATGTACATATAACTTCCCAGGGGGTCACCCAACTTAAGATTTCCCTTGGTTGAACACGCTTAACTTTGTGTACCCATGCCAAAACACAAATATCGGCTATATCTATTCCCATTTATGGTTACCTCGAGATTGCCCTTATCCTGAGAGTCATGCCAACTGTCGTTGGTCAACTAAACACTGTTTATGGACTTTATATTTGAGTCAATACAAGTACCTGAATATGTATTGTGATATATTCCTTGATGTCTACAAACTTGTCTGTCTGACTCCACTTTGCAATCTCATTTTTCTTACAGGCCAAAACACTACATCCGGAAAGAAGTGCAGTTATGTGTGGATCCTTATGTCATCCGAAATCCCTGAATTAACGTTTCCCTGACCACCGGCCACTGGGGTCACTTTATCCGTGTAAACTGTATACTGGGCTACTGGGGGTGTCGTACTCACTGACATCCCACAGGTATACGCTCCAGATATCCTCTTATAATCCTCTATCCAGTTGTGAACCATGCATCATGTATACTGCTCCAACTCTTGGGTTGGTAATGAAACCTAGATCTGTCTCTGTCTTGTCTATTTGTGGCTTATCTGCCCGTCACTTAACTACCCACAACTATGGCTGGTCATTGTTTAGCCAACTGGTGATTAGGTTTTAGGATGAGGCTCCATACTTTGGCCTTACTCGGATCCACTCCCTCAGTGTCTGTGTTATCCTTGTACCATCCTCGCTTTGGTATGGTAACATGTATTGCCTTCTGAGAATTCCACTATTTCCTCGGGGCTTGTCTATTCCTTTCATGGGCTTGTGAACTAGTCAAAGTAATTCACTTCACTATTCCTATCACTGTATAATCAAGCATATCAGTATACTATCATGTTGCCAGAACCACCATATTACTATGAGTAGACAATTCTGTGGCTAGAATCCTTACTCGGATACCAAAATGTCATACCCTTAACATATTTTCCATATTTTCAGAGTGCATGCATGTAGTTTAGTAGGCACAATAAGAATAACAAAAATATACTGATATTATCGATACAATGTGCTTGATTATAATACAAAAATTCCCAACAGGGTTATACGTAAGATTATAGTCCTTTAAAATAATTAAAAGTCTACAAATAACCAACTCCTCTTCTTGGTCTGAATCAAGAGCGTTTGTGGCCAGAACTTATATCTTTACCCTTAGAGCCACATTCTTCTGCTTCCACCTATCTAAATTATTGGTAATGGAAGGTGAAATTCAAGAGAATCTCAATAGGAAATAGATACCAATATGCATGCAAGATAAGTGCTTAATGCATCACATACTTGCATTACATAAACTCATGCTAAAACAATGGCATATCTATGTGCTCAATGTTTCCAACAACATAATTATGGTTGTAGCATAAACATAAACAAAGCTTTAATCATTCATATATGTTTCACATAATCAATCAAAGCAAATATATGCTTCAATACACCAGCACAAATATCAAATACACGCAGGAGAGGTAAGTTCCCTACCTTGTGTCCCTTTTGCTTAATAGAAATAGTTCCTCAATCTATGTGCAAATAGCTCGAGCTCTAAATTGGATCCTAAAATTTCAAATGTACAATTTAGACACTTTCATAGTGTTTCTAGTGGTTATATTAGTCTATTGTGAAAAGTTACCAAAATGCCCCCTGGGACCTAGCCCGCCCCCTCAATACCCGGTACCAGCTGTACTCTTCCCAAAATTCTGACTAGGGCTATTCTGACATAATTTCATCCAAGGAATCCATTTCTAGATTCGAAATTACCATATTCATTGTCAAATGGAAAATTTGCCCTTGGCAGCCTTTATTTCAGGGTTTTAGGGGTGTTTTGGTAATTAAGCTTTTTCGAGCTTTTCTGAAAAAATGACCAACTTTAACCTATCTAATTTTTCCTCCTAAAGTCAATAGAACCATCAAATTATTGATAATTCAACTCTAAGGCCCTCTAAC
Organism: Inga laurina; assembly: GCA_963855925.1. Classification (NCBI taxonomy): domain Eukaryota; kingdom Viridiplantae; phylum Streptophyta; class Magnoliopsida; order Fabales; family Fabaceae; genus Inga; species Inga laurina. The sequence continues at coordinate 45,689,329 of OY979708.1, forward strand.
ATCCCTAGTCAAAATTCATTGGTACTCTAGGGAAAATTGGAGTTTTTTGATTTCGGCTCTATAAACGTGTTTCTTTCCATTTCTAATTACTTTATGAACTATTACATTATATAACAACTACAATTTAGTACCAATTTGGGCAGCATAAAAGCCTCATACACCCATTTTCCATTTTTACAAACACAAACATTCCAACAAAATTTCGCTGATTAAATTATCCATAACAGCTATGAAAGAGGCAAGCTTCACGCAAGAGGGGGGTGAATTGGGTGATGTGATAAATTTTTTGCTTGATGTGGTGATATGAAAGTGGTTGTAGATAGAGTAGAGTTGAGAGGATTAGGACACAGAGAGTTATACTAGTTCGGCCTAAAAACCAGGCCTACGTCCAGTCCTCAGAGATCAAGACCTACTAAGATTTTCATTATGCTTCCAAGATTCAATGGGCTCTCAGAATGCCACAAAACACGAATCGTCCTCGAATGGACTATGAGCAGAAATATTCTAACACTAAGAAATTTCTCTCCCCCTTACGACAAGTCTTACGTGCAGAAAAACAACCTATGACCTTTCTCACTTGCTTACATATACAAGTCTTATGAGCAGCAACATTCTCTCCTGCTTACACCAATGTAAGTCTTACGAGCAGCAACGTTCTCAACTGCTTGTATCTTGTAAGTCTTTTGAGTGGAAAGTTTTACTAGGAATTCTCTCAACTGCTTCTCTCATAAGGATATCTACCCTCTCAAGGTCCTAATACCTTGAGATCAAATGAAAATAGAATTTGAAGTGTATATAGACTCTCTTACAGAGCAAGTATGATAAACACTGAAGAACGATATGAATATAGAGAAAAATATGAATAACAGAGACTCGTGAATTTGCTTATGTGAATTCTTGTGCTCTGTTGTTTTTGATGATCTCTAGAACTCTGTATTTATAGACATTCAATTTTGCCCGTTTGAATAATGATCATTGTGGAGCGGGGCATGTTACTGTGGAACGGCATGCGTAGGTTTGAAATCTTTGAACGCAGTAGGTGCGTACTTGTAATGATGTTGTCTACCGTTGTTTGACTTCCTTCACGTCTGTTTATTTCAAACGTTCAACCTCCTGTATCACACTTATAATACATTCAAAATGACGTTAAATAATAATAATAAGTGATAATAAGATAAATAAATATAATTAAACCATATTCGGATTGAACGATGTAAGACTGGTGCATTTTGTCTTCTGGCAGAGTATCACTCAAGCACTGAGGGGGCTTACTCGAGTGAACTCGCATATTTTTTCCTAGTTCTTCAGTTTTGCACTTGCACTTCCACATGATTTTAGAGAGTTCATTTTCTCACTAACGAGTGATGTGCGGCCTCACTCGAGCACAACTCCTTCTGCTCGAGTGTCCTTGTTCTTTACACTAAGAGACCCATCTCAGGACAACACCCGCATACCATTTTAGCAAAAGTGTGATTTTGCACTCGCAGGTGATGGGGGCCCTCACTCGAGCATACATACTCCTACTCGAGTGAGAAGAATATTCTCATGTAATATACCCTTGTCATCTGCACTTGCATCAAAATTTGAGAGAGATAGATTTCTCACTCACGAGTGCTGATGTGTCACTCAGGCATATGAACTCTCACTCGGGCATACTTGTGCTTCTCTGTTCTTCATGACTCTCAGCCAAACACTTGCAGTCCCTCACTCGCTAGTGCTCGAGTGCAAACTAGCTTCATGCTCAAGTGTTGGTTACAATGCTCGAGTGCATCAGTAAGGATAACAGTAATTGCTCTCGGCCAAACACTTCTTGTCCAACACTTGCATGTGCTCGAGTGAGAAAGAGCCAAATGCTCAAGTGTTATCTCCAATGCTCGAGTGCATCAGTAAGAATGACAGTAATTTGCTCTCAGGCAAACACTTTCTGTCTAACACTCGTATCTTCTCGAGTGCAAAAGAGATCCATGCTTGAGTGCTAGCTCTGTTGCTCGAGTGCATCAATTAAATCTGACAGCAGACCTTACAAAACTTTGCCATATGCATTTGGTAACTTTGTAATCATTCTTTAGACTTATAAAACCATACTTTGCATGCAATTACCTTTTGTTATCATCAAAACTTGGGATCTAACAAGCTAGAATAGTCAATATTTAAGAGTTTGAAAGTTACCCTAAGCTCCCACTAGCTTTTCCTTGACTTGGTTGAAATCCATAAGTGTTCAACAACAAATTTTGAGCCTTGACACCTTAAAGAACATAGAAGAGAAGCTTAGGAGAAGTATTATTTACGTTAGGTACGAATTTACCAAAGAAATCAACCTATCTTGCGAGATTTTTCTATCCATATCTTTATTTTTCTCCAAGCTATCTCTCAATTATTTGTTGCACTTCACATTGATTTGGCTGGAGGAAAAAGATAGGAAATGTTTTATAAGTCCTTACTTATGTCATAATTCCAAAATTTAACATTTTTGGATTTTCTGGCAGATATTCTGCCCAATCTTTGAAAATCACAATTAATTCTGTAGACATCATATTGGAGTGATTCCAAAGGCTATAGAACTCTTATTGAGTCAAATGCAAGGAAAATTATAACCTTTAGACAAATAGAAGCACAAAAGTCCCAGAATTTCAATCTTTGCATGCTATTCCAGAGAATAATCAATTTCGTTGGGTAAAACTCAAAAATTCATAACTTTTTTATATAGCTCTAATTGAGTCATATGAGATATCAAATTAAATCTTAAGATGTCTACTTTCATCCTATGAAAGTTCATAATTTTTGAACATTATTTGGCTAACAAAATGCATTGAATAACAGCATTGCCTTACTAGAAGCAATGAAATGGAATGCACTTCAACTCCAACAAATTCTATTTTTGAATACAAATTTCCCATACTCTTTTATTTACCATGTTATTCCCTTTAATAACTTAAAGATATAAGAATTGTTAGGGAATAGGTTTAAGACTCTTGCTAAACCAGGGCTTAACAGTCTATTTAATTTAGGCTTATTCACAAGCCTCAAAAACGAAAATTCGAGATATTACAGTTCTTGTTGCAAATGCCATGCATTTTCTCTCCCCTCTATCTAACCATAAAGATAAATAATATTATCACCGATCTTTTCTCCTCCCTCCCACTACAAAAAGCATGACTTTCAGTGGCCACAAAAGTAGCCACTGAAAGTTTAAAAGTTGCCACTGAAGGTTTTCAGTGGTGGTAAAAAGTTTTCGCTGTTGTGACTGTTGCTAAAAGTTTTAGCAGCTACAACTTTTGTCGTCACTAAAGGTGACTTTCAGTGGAAACTTTTGTCACCACTGTATGTGTGAATTTTTTTTGTTGAAAAAAAGATTACACCAGCAGTCAATAGCCACCAATCGTCTGTCGTCCACATCATCACCAGCTAGCTGCTGTCCACATCATTAATAAGGCCCACATGTTGCCTTGTCCCTCACCACGTCATCCCATGCCACATGTTGCCACCTCGTTGCACCACATTTGTGTGAAAACCAACTCATTTATGGTCCCTTTAAGGTTTGAACCCATAACTACCTCTTTTTGTGGTCATGCCTTTTACCACTAAGCTAGAAAGAATTTGATTATTATTGCAAAATAATATATATGTATAATATATTACTTATATTGTTAAATATTATATCTATATATTATTTATAATATATTAATAGATGTAACAAATATGTGTGTGTGTGTGTGTATTAACATGTGTGTATCTATTGATTAATACTTTAAAATTATTTTTGAATATATGAAAATAAAAATTTAATTAATATCCTATTATTAATTAAAATGTATTAATTTTTTATATTTATTTAACTTATTAAGTGTGTTTATATATAAATGAAGTAATTAAAAATGAAAACCAAGTATAGGTCATATGTATTAATTGATACATTTATGAAATAATAAATCTATAAAGATATATTGATGGGAGTGTGAGGAATAACAAATCTTAAAGAATTTAACAGACGATAGGTTTGCTTTTACATTTGAAAGTTTAGACTTTATCTAACAACCCCTTGTTATCATATATATTTACGATCTGAGTTAGCTATATGTCAATTTTGTTCACTACTTTATATTCTTCTCCTTTGAATCTAATTGCTTTTCATCCATTCATCTTGATATATAACTATACAAGAGAATGAAACTTGTATAGAGAGATCCCACACACACGCAAATGTATAATTATCTTATCTTTCTTTATAATAAATAACATATTTAGTTTCCTCAAATGTTAAATATCAAATTTAAACAAAAAATATAAAAAGAATAACATTTGTCGGTGATAAAAACAATCCATTAAAAAAAGCTAAAATTGACTTTCAGCAGCGACATTTAAAGTCACCACTCAAAGTATAGTTTTTGGCGGCAACATTTACTGTCGCCGTTTAAAATGGCACTTTCAGCAACATCTTAATTGTCACTTTAATATCCTGAATTTTGGGATTGGAGGCTTGGGAATAAGCTTAAATTAAGTAGACTGCTAAGCCCCAATTTAGCAGGTGGCTCAAACCTATTCCCTAACATTTCTTATATCTTTGAGGTATTAAAGGGAATAAAATGGTGAATTAAAGAGTATAGGAAATTTGTATACAACAATAGAATTAACTCTTGGATTTTCTAGAAAGCCCAATATTGATGTCCAAAGTAGAGGAATACAAGAAAATAATATTTGGCCAATACTAATGTTAATTTTGGTCATAGGATATTATAAATTAAAGGTAAACATTGTTTTCGGTGAAATCGTCTATGAGGCAGTGAGCTTGTTGTGCGATTTTGTATGACCAAATGACGGGCACAAATTATGAAATTTTACAACATAAAAGTAGATATCTTAAGCTTTAATTTGATAGGTCATATGACTCAACTAGAGATATATACAAAAATTTATGAATTTTTAAAGTTTACCCAGCGAAGTTGATTATTTTCTAGAACAACATTCAAAGAAATTAAATCTAGGAATGATGTACTTCCAATTGGAAAAATTCAATATTTTTCCTTGAAAGTAAACTCAATAAGAGTTCTATAGCCTTTGGAACCACTTCAATTTAATTTTTCTAGAATTAGTTATGATTTTTTGAAGATAGGACAAAAATCTATCAAAAAACTCCGAAAATGGGAATAATGACATAAGCAATAACTTAATGAATAAGCAAACACATTCATAAAACTTTATCCTCTTCCTCTTCAACCTATTTTGATGACATTTCAGCTTAACATAGAGAGAGAATAGTTGAGAGAGTTTAGTGAGAGAAGGAGAAGAGAACTCACAAGGTAAGCCGATTTTTCCGACGATTTAGCTCCTAATGCGTATAACTCCATGCCTAAGCTACTCTTCTATGTTCTTTAAGGTTTGGAAGCTCAAAATCTACTGTGGAACACCTAGGGTTTTCAACCACATTGAGGAAAAGCTAGTGGGAGCCTAAGATAACTTCCAAACCTTCATATATTAACTATTTTGGCTACTATGGGCAATTTAATTGGTGAAATTTCGTCGGATTGCCGTTGGTTTTAAATTTTGGAAATTGAGTTGCCTAAAGGTTATGCTACCCAATTTTGGTTCAAATGGTAGTTATAACCTAATGTAATTGTCAATAAAGTGTGTTTGCGGAGTTAGAATCGAAAAACCCCGATTTTTCCCTAGGAATAGCTATATTTTGGCTAGAAATTTATTGTGGGGTTAGAGTTGGAATTTCAATGATTTAATGGTTCCATTGAGTGTAGGAGGGAAAATTATGTGGGGTTACAGTTGGTCACATTTTCGGAAAAGCCTAGAAAAACATAATTACGAAAATGCCCCTAAAACACTGAAATAAGGGCTGCCAAAGGTAATTTTGTCGTTTGATAGTGAATTTGATAATTCCAATTCTGGAAATGGATTCCTTAGGCCAAAATATTTTAGAACATCCCTAGTCAAAATTTCTAAAAAAGTACAGCCGGATCGGTTACGGCAGGGCCGAGTCAGGGTCCCCGAGTCATTTTGGTAAATTTTCATAATAGGCTAATATAACCATTATAAACACTATAGAAGTACCTAAAATGGTATATGAATGGGTTTTAGCCTAATTCGTGTACATTTGATATTTTAGGACCAAGTTGAGAGCTGGAGGGGTCGGCAAGTAAATCGAGGCACAAATTTCATGGAAGGAAAAACTTAAGGTAGAGAACTTACCTCTCCTACATGTATTTGATATTTTTGCTTGTGTATTGTGTTAGTACAAGCATTTCACCCAAGAGGGGGTAAATTGGGTGATACCAGAAAATTCGTTGTGTATATAAAAATTGACTGGAAATTTAACGCAGTTAAGAGCTAAGAGAAATATCACCGAAGTGTATATAGGGAGTTATACTTGTTCGGTCACAACCACTTTGACTTACATCTAGTCCTCAGAGCTTCTCTAAGGTTTTAACTATATCTTCCATGATTTAGTGGGTTCTTAGCATCTCAGTACACAGCAAGTTCCTTCACTGGATAATCGCTACCCCTTACACATTGTAATAAAATCCCCAACTCAAGGTTCCACAACATTAAGTTATCTCAATAACAAATGTTGAGTTTGCAATGAAAATCTCTCTCACATAGAAAATATATAATCACTAAAGTATAAAGAGTGAATATAAGAAACAGAGCACTAAGAATATATTGATCGTTGTATGTTTGTATGTTCTCTGTCTTTGTGTTTTGTTCTTCGTTGAATTCTCATATATATATATATAAGTAAATTGTAATGTCCATTGGAAGCATTTCAAACATGTCTGTTAGAGTCACGCAGCTTGGTTTGACCGTTCTTAGAATTCAAAAACTAGCCGTTTGCGGTAGGTGAGTGTTTTAGACGTTGCGGACGATATGTTTAACTTTTCTCTCAATGCATGATCTCTACATTGTTTCTCTGCAAATATATTTAAGAAACTAATACAATGAAAGAATAGTCTTATAGATAACAAATTAATAAACAAAAGATCAAAAATAGTTTACAAATGCAATTCTGGTTATGATTACTTGAGTTGTTACTCGAATAAACCATCACCATTACTCGAGTAACCCTCGAGTAATGTCTTTCAAAATAAGCCAGAGAGTAAGTCAATATTGTCTGACTAGATTACTCAGGTACTCCATCGAGAAATTTACTTCAAAAAACTTTTGCATACTTGGTTACTCAAGTGATCCCTTGAGTACATCTATCTTTTCATTTCTGGTTATTCGAGTGATCCCTCGAGTAAAGTTTCAAATTCATTTCTGATTACTTGAGTAATCCCTCGAGTAATGTCATTTAAATCTTAGTCAAGGGTACCTGCTTCTTTGCTTTCCTGATTACTTGAGTAATCCCTTGAGCAATTCAATCTTTTCATTTCAAATTACTCAATTGATCTCTCGAGTAATGTACCTTTGTCAGTTATTTCTTGGCTGAGAGCTACTGGATGATTTCTTCTTTGATTACTTGAGTGATCTTTCGAGTAATGCTTTAAAAAAATTTTTGATTACTCGAGTGATTACTCAAGTAATATCATCCAATATTTGACAAAGCTCTCTAGAAGAATTTCTCATACATTACTCGAGTGATCCCTTAAGTAATGGAGGGTCATTACCTGAGGCCTTACTCGAATAATGCCTTCAAGAATCTGCCAGTGATGCTTTTCCCTATTCTCTATCTTTTAGTTCTTCTTCATACTTGAGTAGCTCCTTTAGTAATTGTTATGCCTGCCATTGAAAGCTTAGTTACTTTGTTCCAACCTTTTGTAACAATAATGCAATCTTTTTTATCATCAAAACATATAGGATCTAACATTCTCCCCTTTTTTTATAATGACAAAACTTGGTGATTTTAAACAAAGTTTTTGAAATTGAGTTTTCAATCATATGCTTCTTGATAACTTTTCATATGGAATCTTTTTTTCAATTTAAACTGGAAAACTCTTTCGAAATGACTTTGGGAAGATCATTTTGAATCCAAATCTAATGATTTAGTATTTGAAATCTTTTTTAATCCAATTTTAATTATGTTAAAATAAAAAATTCATAACTTTGATAGTATGTTCTAATTCTTCATTCATTCATCTTGTATACACAATCAAATACTCATCAGTCCACAATTGATAAATAACTTCAAATTTAAACTGCAAAATGAGTTCATGATACCAACATAATCAAACTTAAAACAAAAACTAGTAAAACTCCCTTAAACCCTATACACCCATATCCCTATGCATTCTTTTACAAAATCACACCATTTTTCACAAAACCACCCAAGTTCTTCTCCCCCTTTTTGTCTTCATCACAATATGGGATTCAATTGAGAAAAGGACTAGGACTGGATAGCTGGACTGTAGAAAGAGGAGTGACTGGAAGAGGAGTAAATCCAGAGCCATGTGAAACACTTGAACTAGAAGATTTTAAAGATGATGATTTAGGTTCAGGGAGATTCACTGGAGGTATCTAGAGAGGATTTTGTGGAAATGGAATTAGAGAGGTAACCTTTACATCCTTTGTACCAGCAGGTGATTGATGCTCACTGGAAGAAACAATTACCTCCTTAGTGCCTATAGGTTAAGCAATAGGTTTGGGCACTGGCTCATGTGAATAGTCTTGGATGTTTCTGGGTCAGGCATAGAGAATAGAAGGTTTCTAGGGATGGTGATAGGCAAAGTAGGAAGAAGGATAGAAAAAGGTCCAAGCTCAGAAGGTCTAGGCTCAAAAGGTGATACTGGCTCAGGAATAAAAGAAGGCATATAAGGACTCAGAATAGATGAGCCAGATGCCATAGAATCAAGTTTGGCATGGAGTGATCTCATTTTGCATTTTCTTGGCAAAAACAATAAATTCTCTAAAGGTTTCATCCTTCATGATAGAAAAATAATCTATGTAAATCTAGAGAAATCATCAACAATGACCAATGAATATAAGTTGCCACCAAGACTTTTAACTCTTGCTGGTCTAACTAAATCCATGTGTAATAATTGAAGTTGTCTATTGGTTGTGATCTCATTTTTCAATTTGAAAGATGATTTAGTTTGTTTACCCTTTTGTCATGTGTCACAATTCAAATCATTTTTGAAATTTACTTTAGGTAATCCAATCACTAAATCCTTTTTAAGTAACTAGCCTAGTTGAAGCATATTGACATGAGCTAATCCCTTGTGCTATAGCCAACTTTCATCGGTGTTACTTAGAAAACAATTTTCATAATCATTTTTACTGATATCAAGAGTATAACAGTTAACTTCCCTTTTGCTCTAAGATTTGCCTTGATATCCTTCTTATCTAATTATAAGTCTTTCTTGTTTACAATTAGACATTCATTTGAGTCAAATATTACGTAGTTATATTTATTTGTACTTTGACTTATGCTCATCAAATTATGGCACAATCCTTCAGTGTAATATACGTCTTTGACTTGTATGCCTTTATTGTTTTTTTCAACCAATTCCTATAATCTTTCTGGATTGGTTTCCTCCAAATTTTACCTTTCCACCTTCTTTAGGTTGTATCATGGTAAAACTATCGAAATCACTAGTCATATGTCTGGAGCATCCACTATCTATATACTACTTGTTGTTTTTTGATGCTTTAAGACATATCTGTAATCAAATATAATTAAATCTTAGGTACCCATATCTTTTTAGGTTCTTTTGCGTTAGTAAAGATTATTTTCTGAATATGTGAACCATTAGGTACTCATCTATAGGTTCCTATCTTTCCTTTCTTTTGATGTATACATGATGAAGTAGAATGACCCTTTCTATTTCAATAATTGCAATATGCGAAATGATTTGATGTATGTACATAATGCTGAAAATAACTCAAGTATGTCTTACCTCCTGCTTTCTTTCTTCCTTTCCTTTTGAGTTTTTCTTCAAGATTTTTTTTCTTTTTGAAAATAACTTATTCTTTAACTACCTTGATGAATTTAGAATGTAAAGCATTATATTCATAAAGTAATTCATCATATGTAGGATCTGAATCAGTTACCTCTTCTTCTAACTCTTCTTATGCAACCAAACAGATATTACCTATTTCTTTATATCGCTCTCTTTATCTGATGAACTGTCTCCCATATGGCAGATGTAAAGGCTATCTTCTTATTATAGAACTTGCCTTTTCTCTTTTCCTTCATTTTTTGAGCCAGTTCATGACATTCTGATTTGATATGTCTTGGCTTTCCACATTCATAGCAGATAATGTGTTCTTTACTACTTGTTCATCCTTTCTAAAAGTTTTTGAATCCTTGGCTTTTCTTATAAAACTTTCTAAATCGTTTTATTATCAGACCCATTTTTTCATCGTTGAAATCTTCATCATCTTCTTGGGTTTCTTCTTTCGCTTTTAGTGCAAGACCTTTCTTCTTCTTTTCTCCAATATCTTCTAGTTCTCATATGAACTTTAATTGCATTCATATTCAAAGACTCTTCCGAATAAAGAAGCAACTGATCACATTGATTCGCCTTTTTCTTCCTCTATCATAGTGATTTTGGCCTCCCATTCTTTTGAAAGTATGTTCAGTATCTTTCTTACTTGGGTATGTTGATCATATACCTTCCTAAGTGCTGCAAGTTGATTAACAAGATAGGTATATCTAAGTTCAAATTCAACTATTGGCTCACCTGATTTCATTCGTAGTAAATTAAATTTAGTAACTAGAGTCTTGATACGGTTTTCTTTTATTCCCAAAGTTCCTTTGTGAGCTATTTCTAGAGCTTCCCACATTTCTTTAGCCATTGAAAGTATGCAAATCCTGAAGTACTTATTTTGAATCGAGGTACTTTGAATCATTAGAATTACCTTGCTGTTGAGTGTGATGAGTTTCTTGTCATTCTCATCATATTCTACTAGTATCTTATGAACCTTCTGTGAATCTACAATTTTCCTAGGCTTATAGTTTCCACTCTCAATCAAGTCCTATGGTCCGTATTCTGTAGCCATTACGAATACTTTAAACTTGGCTTTCCAGAAATAGAAGTGTTCACCACTAAAACCAAGAGGTCTGGTGATAGAGGCTCAATCAGGAAGAATTCCTTCACCCATGCTTGCCATTGGATCCTTCTTAGGTTGTTATACCTAGACAAGAAGACCTAAGCTCTGATACCAAATGTTAGTACAAGCATTTCACCCAAGAGGGAGGGAATTGGGTGATACCATAAGATTTGTTGTGTATATAAAAATTGACTGGAAATTTAAAGCGGTTAAGAGCTAGGAGAAATATCACTGAATATACACAGAAAGTTATACTCGTCCAGTCACAACCACTTTGACCTACATCTAGTCCTCAAAGCTTCTCTGAGGGTTTCACTATATCTTCCAAGATTCGGTGGGTTCTTGGCACCTTAGTACACAGTAAGTTCCTTCACTGAACACTCACTCCCCATTATACGTTGTAATCAAATGCCTAACACTAGGTTCAACAATCTTAAGTTGTCTCAATAACAAATATTGAGTTTGTAATGAAAATCTCTTTCACAGAGCAAATATTTAATCACTGAAGTATAAAGAGTGAATATAAAAAATAGAGCACTAAGAATAAATTGATCGTTGTATGTTTATATGTTCTCTATCATTGTGTTCTATTCTTCATTGAATGCTCCATATATATAAGTAAATTGTAATGTCCATTAGAAACATTTCAAACATGTTCATTAGAGTCACATAGCTTCGTTTAACCATTCTTTTAATTTGAAAACTAGCTATTTACGATAGGTGAGAGTTTCAAACATTGTGGATGATATGTTTGACTTTTCTCTCAATGCATGATCTCTTCATTACTTCTCATCAAATATATTTAGAAAACTAATACAATGAAAGATTAGTCTTATAGATAACAAATTAACGAACAATAGATCAAAAATAGTTTAAAAACGCAATTCTGGTTATGATTACTCAAGTGGTTACTCGAGTAAACCATCACTATTACTCGAATAACCCCTCAAGTAATGTCTTTCAAAATAAGCCAGAGAGTAGGTCAACATTATTTGAGCAGATTACTTAGGTACTCCATCTAGTAATTTACTTCACAAAAAATTTTGCATACTTGGTTACTCGAGTGATCCCTCGAGTACGTCTATCTTTTTGTTTCTAGTTACTCGAGTAATCCCTTGAGTAAAGTTTCAAATTATTTTCTAATTACTCGAGTAATCCTTTGAGTAATTCATTCTTTTCATTCAACTTGTTCAAGTGATCCCTTAAGTAATGTACGTTTTTCATATCTGGTTACTCAAGTAATCCCTTGAGTAATGCCAATCATTTCTTGGCCAAGAGCTACTAGATGATTTCTTCTCTGATTACTCGAGTGATTATTTGAGTAATGCTTCAAAAAAATTTCCTATTACTAGAGTGATCCCTCGAGTATTGCTTCAAAAACTTTCCTAGTTACTCGAGTGATCACTCGAGTAATATTATCTAAAGACAGAGTTCTCTGGAACAATTTCTCACACATTACTCGACTGATCCCTCGAGTAATGGAGGGTCATTACCTGAGGGCTTACTCGAGTAATTCCTTCAAGAATCTGCCAGTGATACTTTTCCCAGTTCTCTGCCTTTCAGTTTTTCTTCATTACTTAAGTAGCTATCAAGTAATGGTTTTACCTGCCATGGAAAGCTTAGTTATTCAAACCATTTTATTTATTATCAAAACCTTTTTTAACATTAATCCAATCTTTGTTATCACCATATTGAATGATTAGAGCATATTGAGTTATTAAAGCTCTATTTCTATTTATGCTATGGCCATAAGTATGTTGCTTGAAACATTGAGAATGCAGATATGTCATTATGTTAGCATGAGTTTATGTATTGCAAGCATGTTATTAAGCACTTATCTTGTATGCATATTGGTATCTGTTTCCTATTGAGATTCTCCTGAATCTCACCCTCCCATACTAATAAACTAGATAGGTAAAAACAAGAGGTGTATTGAAAGTAGAGAAGAGAACTACACAGGAGGAATGCAATGGTGGAATGAACATAAAAACATGTCTCCGTTTCACTAGGACAGGTTGAGATAACCTAGAGCCCTATTCGGCTACAAGATTTATAATTATTATGTACGAACCCCTATAGGGAATTTTTGTAATCATGGATATATTATTAGTACATTTATGCTCTTCATGTGTTGCCCACCGAACCGTATATCATTTTCCTTGAATACTCTAGTAAAGGTGAAATTAAAATAAGGGCATAATAGTCGCCACTGAAAGTATGAGTTTGAGTAGAAATTTTTTATAGTCTCCATTGCAACTATCAAAAGTCACCACTGGAAATGGAACTTTCAGTGGCAACAATAAATGTCGCTGCCAAAAACCATAGTTTTAAAGTCGCCGTTGAAAGTATTCGATGAAAGTAAGTTTTTTTGTAGTGTCCATTTTATCCTCCCTCTATTTTCTGCTCCCTTTTAAAAGTCCTTGATGTAGAACCTTCAACCCCTTCTTGAAAATTTATTTAGTTTGAAATTGCTATACATCCCCTATATTTTTTGTTGTTTCTTATTCTTCTAGACTAGTATACTTTAGGTAAGAACATTTATGTAAGGAGATTTTTTTTGTGAACTAATTTAAGGAGATTGGTTCTTCAAAAATTGGAATTTCTAATTTCTACTCTTTAGGCTCTTTTGGTGTCTAATTTTGTGCCAAAAATCACATTCAAAACGCATTCCAGATGACAGAGGAGTACAAATATCTTGCAAATATTTAGCATAAAATAAATGGGCTTAAAATACCAATGAAGGAAGATAATCAGATAAGTGTGCTCTATCCTGAAATATGAATGCCCAGGCATGAACAAAGTCCTTCCCCCTACAAATGACAAAGCTTTTTTGTATTGTATATGTAGTTTTGAATCTATTTGGAATCTCATGTATTTTGGATGTATTTGGATGTGAATCTATCTTAAAAGGTTAAACATGTTTATTAGGAAATAGGAAATATTGTTGGAAATTATGCCATAAGGGCTAATCATTATACTTTGAACATTATTACTCAATCAACTTCTCTATTTTGTTATCATATTATTTGTATGTTTACTATGATAACTATTCTTGGTTAAATCATAATGATTGTCCTAAATGTCTGAGGTCGGTCATCTATGCAGAAGCAAAGATAAAATAAGACCAGTATGACACTGAAGAGGTATGGAGATACAAATCAAAGTCCTAGGCACTTGTAAGAGTAGAAGGTGTTGAACTGACCCACTATGAGAAGAAAGCTGCATGGATCAAGTCATAAGCTTGTCTCATGTATAACTACGTTATTATGCTGTTTGACCTAAGGTCATTATGGATTCCTTTATAAGAGTCGCTCAGCTTTGACCTAGTCAAAAGTCACCTTTGACCGGGTGATGATAAAGGCTATATTCGGGCTTTGTGGTTTAAATGCAAAGGAATATGAATGGTCAAGATGGAATTTGTCCCTCATATTAGTAGAGAGATATTACTAGGCCCCTCGATGAGTAAGTCTGAGAAATGTCTAGTCATACTATAATGGAATGGAGTTTCCATTTCTATGTTCAGACTACCAGGAATCGAGAAAGTAATGATTAAGAATAGGAGGATAACATTCTCCATGCTCATCCTTGACTAAAATATCGTATGGAAAAAGGGGCGTGATATGGTTGTATGACTGGTTGCATCGGTTTATTGATCCTCATATGAATTGGGTAGTCGTAATGTCTTGCTAGAGGCCACTTACAACTTGTAGGTTAGTATAGTCATTGGCACACTGCTAACTTTATATAGGCCTACAGGGTCGTACACTAAAATAGCCCAACATGAGCTATAATGTCCAGATTCATTGAATCTAAAATATGTATAGATTTAATGAATGTAATGGTTCATCTAGGGTGGATAAATATATATATATTCAAAAAGAAAATTAATAATATTATATATACATATATGTATTTTCTATATATATATATATATATAAATATGTATGTATATATATATGTATATATGATATATGACAATATTATTATATTGTGTTAGTTTTAAATTTAGTTTTGTTTTAAATTTAGTTTTATTTGATAAATTAAACTTAATAACTAACGTGATAAAAATATAATATCTCAGATTTAATTTATAAAGATAAATTAAATATATTTTCATTGGCTTTTTATTCATATTAAATACATAGGTTAAATTAAAATTGTTGAATAGATTTAATTAAACCATATTTATTTAATTTGCTTATCAAAAGACAATTAAGTGTTAATTGATATGATATGGATTTTGAAATTAATTAAGATTAATTATATAAAATCCAATATCCATCATAAAATAGAAAGCCCTGACTAGTTATTTAAAAAGGGCGAGCTAGGGTTTTCTACGAGTGATAAAAAAACAAGATAAAGAGCCGTGAGAAAAAAAACTCTAGATAGAGACATTTGTGGCGCTAGTACACTATTCATGTTGGATTCCTATTTATGTAGAAACTGGTAGAGGGAGTTGATCTGAGTTGTTACCTCTTTGAGATCAAAAATAGAGACTGAAAACATAAGAAACGTACACTTCTCTACCACTCGATTTAAACCCGTTCATATATCCGTAGTAAGAATTAGAAAACTTTTGAATTTTAATTTTTCACTATGCCTACCAATCCTAACAGTGGTATTAGAGACAAGTCAATTGTGCGTTTAAGTTGAGTTTGGGGTTTCATCTCGATTATAAACTGTATGTGATATATTGCTTTGGATTCAATTGATGGTGATTAATCAAGAAGGATAAGAGACCAAGGAAAACCTTGCTTGGATTTGGTACTTTGGTGTTATGGGGTTGTTAGATTCAAAATCTCAAGGGCATTATGTTGAGTAGAAACATGTGGGGATCTCTTACATGAAATGTTAAGGATTAATAGATTAAGAAGATTCATTACTGTTCTTAAAGACATGTGATGCCTTTACTGCTAGTGTCAAAAAAGCTTGAAAGTCAAGCAAAATATAAGGAAGATAGTATTATAGAAACAAACCACACTAAATTAGCATACCTCTTCCTTTCTAGTACTGATAGGATCATTCTCATTAAAAGTTGGGATCACTCTTAATTTCAACAAGGAATTAGCAAGACCACCATGGCTAACTATTCGTAACGTGACATAATCATAACATTTATTGCTTGTCATATTGTATGAATTGTTTTTTGTTGTGGTTTTAATTTCTAAAATTGTTTTGGTATGGTGAATAATATGGCTCTAGTTTTACAAGGGTTGTAAATTTTTTTTTAAAATACGACCTACATGCCATGCCTTCCTTTACATAGTCTGGATGTACATTTCCTTCTCATCTCACTCACCTTGTATGTTTAAACGAGGTTTCTTAATGTATTTTTCTTTTCTTGCTAGAGAGGTGCTCTCATTGGCTTGAGAGGATTTGAGTTAAATGAGTCATATTGTGTCACGTTTAAATTATATTTCCTTTGATTAGATCATTACATGCATATTTTACATATTTATGTTTATTTGTATGAGATACAACTGCGATATATGTATTCATATAAACGAAATAATTAACTAAGTCCTCCAAATGAAATCTTAAGTCATAATGACGTCAGTTAATGAATAATTATCAAAACCTAAATCGCTCAATTGTAGGTTCTACCAAAGTAGATGCATTTGAGTTATCTTGGAGAACCAACCGTGAGTAATGGTGCTACTCACAAAGATTCATTATTGTTTTGACTTGAGATTAACAAAACAGTTTTAGATCTCAAGGCATTATATGAGATTAAACATGTCGAATCATATAATGATCGAATCCCAAAAAGATCTAAGACTTGCGTGTGATGTAATTGGTAATGAGGTTACCTTCCAAAATAACTTGATTCAAGCGTCCAGCCAAAGCGGACCTAAATTTAAGCAAATATGGATCTTAGCCCACTAATTATTACATCAAGGGTTGTAAATTTAGTGGGAGATTACAAACCAACTTTGCATATTTTATAGTAGAATCATGTCAATTAGTAATACTGATATACTATTTTTGTGATCAGTTCTTGAGAATGACAAACTCAATGGGACAAACTTTCTTGACAAGTTTAGGAACTTGGGAATTGTTCTCAAACAGGAAAGAAAAGCATATATCCTAGATCAATCCATTCCTGAGGAGCCTGCAGCCAATGCTCCAAGAGCTCAGAAAGATGCTTACACGAAGCATAAGGAACACTCTGTGGATGTAGGTTGCTTGATGCTTGCCACTATGGTTCTAGAGCTCCAAAGAGATTTGGAATTTATGGAGGCTTATGAGATGATTGTGTATCTCAAGGAAATATTCCAGCAACAGGCAAGGCAAGAAAGGTATGCGACCACAAATGCCTTACATTCCTGCAAGATGGCTGAAGGTGCATCAATTAGTGCTCACGTGTTAAAGATGAAAGGCTACATCAATCACCTTGAGAGACTTGGATATCCCATGAGCTCGGAGTTAGCCATATATTTGATCTTGAACTCACTCCCAAAAAGTTATGACTAGTTTTTTATGAACTACAATAGGAATAACATGGAGAAATCAATTTCTGAACTGCATGGGATGCTTAAAACTACTGAGTAGAACATTAAGAAAAAGCCTAGCCCTATTTTGATGGTTCAGAAAAGAAAAGGTATGAAAAGGAAGGGCAACAAGGGCAAGGGGAAGGGGAAGGATAAAGGCTCAAATGGTAAGACTAAAGAGTCAAAAAAAAGCTCAAAACTAAGCATGCACCAAAAAGGCAAAGCCTCCAAAGGAAGGAGTATGTTTCTTTTGCAATAAACCTGATCATTGGAAGAGGAATTGCAAACTCTACCTCGAAGATCTGAAAAAGAACAAAAAGGATAGTGTTGCTATCTCGTCAGGTAAGATGTCATAGACATTCATTGTAACACCCATGTTTTGAAAGCATATAGATGGCACAAGTATAGTAATATCTTTAAAAAGGAGACCAATAATCTTTTGTAAACAGTGAAAGTCCCAACTTCAAGCAGAGTGTGGAGCTGCACTTGAATGGGTTTTCAAAAATCTTATCAAAAACCATTTTCAGCTTGGGTCTCATATTATTTTATGATTTATTTTAAGCCATCCGTTTTAGGTTCATTTCTTCACATCATAGTGTTTACTAGTAAGTTCTCTGCTGAAACCCAAGCTACTATGTTTAATTAACGGCCCTAGGTGGACGGCTGTCCACTACTGGTACGAATGTCATTGCGCGTTCGCTTATATACAGGCGCTTACATACATGTCAGTATGAGACTGACTACCTTAAATACAAATTACACACAATCTCAAAAATAGATAACTAACAGAAAATTAAATTCAAAGTCCTTTGCTTCATTTGCCCGTGTTTACCTTCTTGCCTGAGGAACTACTTGCCCGAGCTGAAAAATTTATTTTGGAAAAATAGGGTGAGATTCAATGAATCTCAGTAGTAACAGATATTACTCATATAAAATGCACATGTATCATGCCATGTCAACCAAAGTTACAGTACAATCAACATATTCAACATTCAGAGATAAATTCACAATATGCAGAAAGCATAAAGTTACCATTTCAAGGACAACCGTCCCTTGCCACAGCGCTAGGAAATTCTACTGGGCCTTAGCCCTTCTCTTCTGAATGTTTTAAATTCACAATGGTACAAACATGCATATAACATATCACATAGTATGTGAGGGATAAGTTACTACCTGACAATTTTTCCGAATCTTGATTTTGATTGACGTGCTTTGAATGTCTCGGGCAAAAATCAAGTCCTATAAATTATAATTTACGAGCAATGAGTTATTTCTTAGTCCAACTCTTCATAAATTATTCTCTTATGTTGGTTACCATTAGGGTCACTACATTAGGCCCAATATGAAGCTAATGAGCTCAAGCTACTCCAAATGCTTAACTTAGCTCTTAAATGTCCAATTTTATTACAAAAACACTTTGCTTTGAATTTTCGCACATTTACCAAAAGCTGGCAAATTTTTCACTGAACTTTGAAAAATCAAAACTAGTTCTAGAAAAATCAAATTGGGGTGATCCCAAATTCTATATAACCCTTATTAAGTCTATTTTAAGGGAAAAATACTTTCAGTAGCCATCTGACTGCGCACACTTCCCAGTTTTTCTTTTTCTCCCTGCTGCCAGAAAATCTGACCAGTTTTAATGGACTACTTCAAACATTCATAACTCCTAGTATACCTATCGAAATCCTTCACAATACCTATCAAATTAAAGGTCTATAAGTGTAATTTAATTCTGGAAAATATCATAATAAACAGTTGAAGTTTGCACAGTGAAAGTTTCACTACAACAAAACTGCCAGACAAAAACGCACACTGGCAACTTTGTTGCACAAGAAGACTTGATTTCCAATTTTTGAATCTTTAAATCAGTCTGTCAAAAATTATAACCAGAGCCTATTCCCACACAATTTTTCGTGTAGAATACAATGGAAAGATGAAAAATACCAAAATCAATTTATTTCTACCAGATTTAGCCCCCCAACCGAAATCTGCCTCCCAAAACAACAAAAATTCCTCTTTGTGATTTTAACAACCAACAAGTCTAATACTTCTCCAAACATCATATATCACCTTATAAATGATTAAAACATCTTCCTTCTTCAAAAACACCCCTTCAATGAAATACATGGGTGGTTCAAGAGCTAAGAAAAACTCATTGAAATCACAAAGTATTCGGTTCAAAATAAAGCCTACGCTTACCTCTTTGCGTTTCTACAAGTGGTTCGATATTCCGGCAGTACTCCAATAGACTAATTGGCACAAAACACCTCAGATGAGAAATTTAAGACCATAGAATTGAAGCTTATAGTGAGTAGAGGAATTTTTCTGAAGGACTTACCGGACAATAACGGTGATTCAGGGTTAAAATCGGCTCCGGTAGTCAAGAAAACTCACTATTCACTCCTCCTTCTCTCTTCTTGTGTTCTTAAGCTTAAGAAATCTGATTCCTCTTTCTCTTTCCATGCTTGCACAAAATTTTTCCATTTAATTAGGCATGGATGGTTGTGATTTAATCACATAAAATGATCTCATCTCATCTTTCCACGTGTCACAAGTTTAAGGCTTAAGAGTTCCACATGTCATGCAACCATTGGTCTTCCACTTTTCTCTTTCTTCGGTGGGTCATAAATGGTCAGGGGAAGGGGAGGCCTGACAATTTCCCTAGACTGTTGGGTTTGGTGCTCGACTTGTAAAGTAAGCGACCCGGCCGGAGACCGGTGAATTCCCCGGACTTAGATGCTAGATGGCGTACTTCGGAGATGAAACACGAAAGGCATAAAGTGGGTGTAATGATGTGTAATGATAATGATAAGGGACACATGTCACCCCCTTATTTGGCCAACACAAAAACATGTTTTTACTTTGTAATAATTTCGGGACACTTGTCATTTCCTTGTTTAGCCAACACGAAAGATGTGTCATCATGAGTCATAATGAGCTGTCATTACATACTTTATTGAAGTTCTGTTTAATAAAGTTGCTCCATCGGTGCATTACCTAGAATTCTACATAGGATCGTGGCACGTATATTGAGGCACATCACGAAATGCCCGAATTCCTCTGATCTCGCAACTGAAGCCCCTGAACCCTGTAGCCACTGACGAATTTTGCTCCAACTTCTTACACTTGTATTTTTACAATATTGACTTTTCGATTTCCATGATTGAAATAATGGACATCTGGGAATTCCGAAAGTAACTCTACCTTTAATTTGTAAATACCGATATTTATTTTATTCTACTATTTCCATATTTACACATTTTTAGTATTGAAAAATTTGGTATATTATAATTCTTCCCCCGTACAAGAAATTTCGTCCCCGAAATTTGTTACACGTCTATAGACATAATTTCAGGGTAACGTTTCTTCATATCCTCTTCTATTTCCCATGTTGACTCTCTTGGAGAAAAACCTTTCTAGACCTCTTTCACGAATAGTATACTTCGATTTCTGAGTCATTTCTCTTGTCGGTTAATGATTTGCTTCGGCTCTACTTCATAGGTATTATTCTCTCATACCTCAATTTCTTCATACTCGATCACATGCTCAGGGTCTGGTTGGTACTTCTTTAACTGAGAGACATGAAAAACATCATGCAGTCTGCTCAGGTTTGGGGGTAAGGCTATTTTGTATGCCACTGGTCCAATTCTCGTAAGAATTTCAAAAGGACCAATATACCGTGGGCTTAGCTTCTTTCTCTTTATTGCTCTACCGATTCCAGTAACTGGAGATACTTTCAAGAATACATGATCTCCAACTTCAAATTCTAGAGGTCTTCTTCTTTTATTAGCATAGCTTTTCTGTCTACTTTTTGATGCAAGGAGCCTCTTTCTGATAGTTTTTGTTTGTTCTAAAGTCTGATCAATCAGATCTGGCCCATACAATTTTCTCTCTGATAATTCTGTCCAGCAGAGAGGTGATTGGCATTTCCTTCCATAGAGTGCTTCATATGGAGCCATTTGAATGCTCGCATGATAACTGTTATTGTAAGCGAATTCGGCAAGTAGAAGGAAACGATCCCAATTCCCTTTAAAATCTATAACACATGCTCGCAGCATATCTTCTAGTGTCTGTATAGTCCTCTCTGACTGTCCATCCGTTTGTGGATGATAAGCCGTACTAAATTTCAACTTCGTACCTAATGCTTCGTGTAGAGCTTTCCAGAATCGAGATGTGAAGTGAGGATCTCTATCAGAGATAATACTCTTTGGCGTACCATGCAATCAGATTATCTCCTTTATATAAATTTTTGCTAGCTTCTCAGGAGAATAACCAGCATTGATAGGTAGGAAATGAGCTGACTTTGTAAATTGGTCAATAATTACCCATATTGCATTGTAGTTTCTGATCCTGGGTAATCCTACCACCAAATCCATGGTAACACTCTCCTACTTCCACTCTGGAATTTTAGGGCTTTGCAGAAGTCCTGATGGTCATTGATGTTCAATTTTTACCTTTTGACAGGTAAGACATCGTGCAACATACTTGATTACATCACTTTTTAGTCCTGGCCACCAGTATTCTGATTTCAAGTGGTGGTACATCTTGATTGCTCCTGGATGAAGAGTATATTTACTCTTATATGCCTCATCTAGAATTTTTCGCCTTAGGTCAGCCTTTGGTGGAACATATACTTGCTTTTGGTTTCTGACTAACCACTGGGTGAAAGATCATAGTTTGGATTTTCACCTATTCTGATCATTTCTTGAATAGACGTGGCCTGCTCATCTTGCTTCTAGGCTTCTTTTATTTCTGCCCTCAGACCACTTTCCTCTTGACTAACATTGAAGTTAGCAATAACTACTTCATTTGGTACATTCATGTTTAGGAATACCTGATTTGATAGATTCAGATCCCTAAATTCCTCTAGTAAGTTCTGTTCTCGTACCATCATAACTACCACCTGCATCGCCTTCCTACTAAGAGCATCAGCAACAACATTCACTTTCCCTGGATGATATTTAATCTCCAGGTTATAGTCTTTCAGCAACTCCATCAATCTCCGCTGCCGCATATTAAAATCTTTCTGATCGTATAAGTATTTGAGACTTTTGTGATCGTAGTATAATTCTACAGTTGTACCATACAGATAATGCCGCCATATCTTCAAGGCAAACACAATCACTGCAAGTTCTAAATCATGAGTGGGGTAATTCAATTCATGAGTCTTCAACTGTCAAGAGGCATACACCACTACTCTGCCTTGTTGCATAAGGACACATCCCAATCCCTGTTTACTAGCATCGCTATACACCACAAAGGTTTCACGGGGATCTGGGATAATCAATACTGGAGTGGTCGTCAATCTCTCCTTCAGTTGTATGAAGCTCTTTCTACATCGTTTATCCCACACAAATCATTGGTTCTTTCTTGTGAGCTTTGTCATTGGTAAGGCAATTCTGGAAAAATTCTGTATGAACCTGCGATAGTAACCGGTAAGACCCAGAAAACTACGTATTTCTGTAATAGTTTCTGGCCTCTTCCAGTTTAACACTGCTTCTACTTTACTAAGATTGACAGAGACCCCTTCTTCTGAAATCACATGACCCAGAAATTTGACTTCTGATAGCCAAAATTCACATTTACTGAGTTTGGCAAAGAGTTAATTTTCCTTCAAAATGCTCAGCACAATCCTCATATGCTCCTCATGCTCTTCTATATTTTTAGAATAAATCAGGATGTCGTCAATGAAGACTACCACAAACTGATCCAAGTGCTGATGAAAGATCCGGTTCATGTAGTCCATAAACATGGCAAGTGCATTAGTCAGGCCAAATGGCATCACTAAAAATTCATAGTGGTCATATCTGTTCCTGAAAGCTGTTTTCGGTATATCTTCAGCCTTTACTCGTAGCTGATGATAACCTGATCTCAGGTCAATCTTCGAGAACACACTAGATCCAGACAATTGATCGAGGAGATCGTCAATTCGAGGAGCAGATATTTATTCTTTATAGTCACCTTGTTCAACTCTCTGTAGTCAATGCATAGCCTTAGGCTTCTGTCCTTCTTTCTGACAAACAATACTGGTGCTCCCCATGGTGAAACACTAGGTCGGATGAATCCTTTCTCTAGAAGTTCTTCAATTTACTTCTTTAGTTCCATCATTTCATTTGGTGCCATTCTATAAGGTGCTTTAAATACAGATCTAGCTCCTAGTGCGATTTCAATGTGGAACTCTACTTCTCTTTCTGGAGGCAACCCAATAATATCTTATGGGAAGACCTCAGGGAATTCATTCACGACAGGTACATTTTCAAGAGTTAAATTTGTCTCTGCCTTAACAGAGAAAAACACTATATACCCTTGACACCCTTTCCCTAGGCATTTTTTAGCTTCAGTTATAGAGAGAAGGTTTAGGTTTGGACTAGCATAAAATTTTGTTTGCGGTTCTGGAAATACTGCCCTCTTATTACCACAATCCAGTAACATATTGTTGGCCATCAACCAGTTTAGACCCAATATGACTTCTAGTTGTTAGAGTGGCAAACAAATTAGATCTATTACAGATTCATACCTCTCAACATTTATAGCACAACTTAGACATACATCAGCAGTCACAGTTTTGACACCCATAGGTGTCAATACAGTCAAGTCATATGGCAATTTATAGATGCTTAGCCCCAATCATTTAGCACAATCATATGAAATGAAAGAATGACTAGCACCTGAGTCAAAAAATGAGTGAAAAATATTACCATGGAGAAGGATAGTACCTTGGATCATTTCTGGTGATTTTTGGGCCTCCTCATACGACATGGAAAAAACTCTACCCTGGTTCTGTGGCCTGGGCAAAGCTGCTCGCTCTGGACAATCTTTGATAAAGTGTCCAGGCTTTTTACAAGCATGACAAATCAGCTGCCCTTCACAAGATCTACCCGGGTGTGTCTTACGGCAATGAGGACATGGTTGCTGTGTTTGAGGACCTTAGTAGCCTTTCTTCACAGATTGAAAGGGTTTTTTTCTTGTTTCCCTTATTAAAGAATCCTTGTCCCTTTCATTTTTTTAGAAGTATTCCCCTGACTAGATCCGCCTCGGTTATTCACAGTTTTGCTCATATACACCCTCCTCAAGTTACCCTCTGTCAGCCGGCATACTTCTACTGCTTTGTTGAATTTGGTAAATTGCCGGGCAACTACCTTTTACTCCATTTCTGGCTTTAGTCCTCCAATTAACATATCGGAGCTCCATTCCTCATCATCTTTAAATTGCAAATAAGAGGAGTAATAGGATAACTGAGTGAATTGGGACAGGTACTCATCAAAAGTCTCAATATCACCTTGTCGTATATTCAAGAATTCTTTCTCCTTTGTGATCCTCACGGACCTCAGGAAGAATTTCTCATTGAACTCATGTTGGAATAACTCCCCAGGTCAATGGAATGTTTCATTCATTCAGTATTATTTTTGTATTTCTCCACCAGCGGTCAGCGTCTCCCTCCAATTTATATATAGCCATTCTCGCTTTCATCTTTGTAGGACACCCTAGTACCTCAAATATTTTCTCTAATCATGTTAGCCATTCCTCAGTAGCTTGTGGATCAAATTTTCCCTTGAATGCTAGAGGCTGGTACTTAATGAATTTAGGCATCCAGTATTGGAGGTCTTCTTCTTCTCAGTCTGGAATAATAGGAATCCCCTGATTAGATTCTAGTGTATGAGATCATTCACCATTCTCAGATGACTCTTCCTCCGAATCCACCTTAGTGTCTTCATTTACCTCAGTGTCTTTAGGCGGTGCCTCATCTTCCTTATGCTTTTCCTTTAATTCCCGCATTTCCTCACATAATTCTTGCATCATAGTTTACTGTTGTGCCAATATTTCAAGAACTTGCTGCATAGGGTCTGGTGGGTTTCCGACTTCCTCAACTTCTGGCACTGTAGGTCTTTTCTTTGGTCTATCCTTCACCATTATTTCTTTTCACTATTACCAAAGAAAATTTGAACCATTAATAGGACACTTATCATATATATATGTACTCCTTAAGTTTCAAATACTATTGTACAACAGGATATACATATGATAATATTAAAGGGTCATATTTACAACAAAAGCAACTAAA
The DNA here is from genome assembly GCA_963855925.1 of Inga laurina. NCBI lineage: Eukaryota > Viridiplantae > Streptophyta > Magnoliopsida > Fabales > Fabaceae > Inga > Inga laurina. Next base: position 45,714,874 of record OY979708.1, read on the forward strand.
GTAGCTTAATATATACAAAAGTAGCCTTTCATGTGCTACCATAACCAGTCCAGTCGACCCTACCATTACCAGTCCATGTTCTGTACCACATATGATTCTATGTGATCCAGAAAAGTCTCAAACTCGAATGGACCCCAAAATACAATCTCATTCTTTTTTTTTTTGATCCAAGCAGTAAAATCGGGAAGGTAGGCTAGTATGGTTTGGATCCAAATATCATCAGTTAACACTAACCCAAGCTCAGTCCTTTGCCCATATAGGTTCCTTACTTGCCCGAAAAATGCTATATATCAAATTATAGAGGAAATAAATTCATCAAACTGTAGCAAGTATAATTCCTTAAAGCATTCCCACAGCTCATGGTCTGGTTGTGGGTCAAAGAATAACTGAGTCACCGGGGCTCTAGACTCAGTATCAGAATCGAAACCCTGAAAATTCTCGTCATTCTCGGGATCACTATTATCACCTATAGATGGTTGTATGCCAGGACTAGCTTGCCTAGCCTTTATTATTATTTTTGTATGGTTGGGAACTATTTTCCTTGCCGTACACTAAACTCTTGGTCCATGACCTCCACTATGCTCCCCTGTATTAATGACTACATAAAGTTTACCCTCCGATATATGATGCTCTGGAGGAGGCTACTTAACAGACGAGTGTGAACTACTTCTTTGTCTTTTCCTATCAGACATGTTTCCTATCATAAAGCAACTAACGAAGGGTTAGAATTTATGAATTATACTTACAAAAGCAGAGAACTTTATCCTAGAGCCAATAACTTATGCTTTGACACCAATAAATGTAACACCCATGTTTTGAAAGCATATAGATGGCACAAGTATAGTAATATCTTTAAAAAGGAGACCAATAATCTTTTGTAAACAGTGAAAGTCCCAACTTCAAGCAGAGTGTGGAGCTGCACTTGAATGGGTTTTCAAAAATCTTATCAAAAACCATTTTCAGCTTGGGTCTCATATTATTTTATGATTTATTTTAAGCCATCCGTTTTAGGTTCATTTCTTCACATCATAGTGTTTACTAGTAAGTTCTCTGCTGAAACCCAAGCTACTATGTTTAATTAACGGCCCTAGGTGGACGGCTGTCCACTACTGGTACGAATGTCATTGCGCGTTCGCTTATATACAGGCGCTTACATACATGTCAGTATGAGACTGACTACCTTAAATACAAATTACACACAATCTCAAAAATAGATAACTAACAGAAAATTAAATTCAAAGTCCTTTGCTTCATTTGCCCGTGTTTACCTTCTTGCCTGAGGAACTACTTGCCCGAGCTGAAAAATTTATTTTGGAAAAATAGGGTGAGATTCAATGAATCTCAGTAGTAACAGATATTACTCATATAAAATGCACATGTATCATGCCATGTCAACCAAAGTTACAGTACAATCAACATATTCAACATTCAGAGATAAATTCACAATATGCAGAAAGCATAAAGTTACCATTTCAAGGACAACCGTCCCTTGCCACAGCGCTAGGAAATTCTACTGGGCCTTAGCCCTTCTCTTCTGAATGTTTTAAATTCACAATGGTACAAACATGCATATAACATATCACATAGTATGTGAGGGATAAGTTACTACCTGACAATTTTTCCGAATCTTGATTTTGATTGACGTGCTTTGAATGTCTCGGGCAAAAATCAAGTCCTATAAATTATAATTTACGAGCAATGAGTTATTTCTTAGTCCAACTCTTCATAAATTATTCTCTTATGTTGGTTACCATTAGGGTCACTACATTAGGCCCAATATGAAGCTAATGAGCTCAAACTACTCCAAATGCTTAACTTAGCTCTTAAATGTCCAATTTTATTACAAAAACACTTTGCTTTGAATTTTCGCACATTTACCAAAAGCTGGCAAATTTTTCACTGAACTTTGAAAAATCAAAACTAGTTCTAGAAAAATCAAATTGGGGTGATCCCAAATTCTATATAACCCTTATTAAGTCTATTTTAAGGGAAAAATACTTTCAGTAGCCATCTGACTGCGCACACTTCCCAGTTTTTCTTTTTCTCCCTGCTGCCAGAAAATCTGACCAGTTTTAATGGACTACTTCAAACATTCATAACTCCTAGTATACATATCAAAATCCTTCACAATACCTATCAAATTAAAGGTCTATAAGTGTAATTTAATTCTGGAAAATCTCATAATAAACAGTTGAACCCAGGGAGTAAATCCGACGCACAAGAAGGAAGTTGTGGATGTCATAGATGAAGATAGAATAGAGAGAATGATTCACGCTGTTGTGGTAGAATCCTTTGCGTAGTCGCATGAATATGACAGCCTGCGGAGTGCTGCAGAGACACCGTTGTACCCAGGGAGTAAATACACACGGCTGACAGGAACATTACATTTGATTAACTTAAAAGCAACTTGTGGGTGGACCGATAGTAGTTTCCCAATGCTGCTTGAACTATTGTGTGATATGTTTCCAGATGATAATGTACTTCCAAATCGTATGTATGAGGCCAAGAAAATCCTATCTATAATGGGTATGGAGTATAAAAAGATACACGATTGCCCTAATGACTGCGTACTATACAGAAAGGAGTATGAAGGTCTGAGTAAGTGCCCTAAGTGTCAAACTGCAAGATACAAAGTAAAGAAAGATTGTGGTTGTGGCGATGGGACAACTAAAAGGCAACCTGTAAAAGTTTTGTGGAATCTTCCAATAATACTATGCTTTAAGCGTTTGTTTGGCACTGTAAAAAAAGTGAAGAAGTTGATATGGCATTCGGATGATAGAATATCCGACGAAAAATATCTTCAACACGTAATTGACTCTCCACTGTGGAAGAAAATAGATGAAATTTTCCCTAAATTTGGCAGCGAGTCAAGAAACCTTCAGCTTGGGCTTTGTACAGATGGTCTCAATTCATATGGAACTCTTAATAGCGTACACAATATGTGGCCGATACTCCTTGTAATATACAACTTGTCTCCCTGGCTTTGTATGAAACGCAAGTATGTGATGCTTTCTTTGATGATTTTTGGACCAAAACAGCAAGGAAACGATATCGATGTCTACCTGGCGCCTTTGATTGAGAACAAGAAGAAGTTGTGGGAGGAAGGTGTAGATGTGTTTGATCTATATAAGAATGAGTCCTTCAAGCTACGTACAATGATTTTCACCACGATAAATGACTTCCCTGTGTACGGAAACCTCTCAGGGTATAGTGTGAAGGGGCATAAAGCATGTCTAATCTGTGAAGCAGACACTCACTTCCAGCAACTTAAACAAAGAAGAAAAATGGTCTACCTTGGTCATAGGAGGTTCCTTCCTAGGTTCCACCCGTATCATAGGTTAAGAAAGCATTTTAATGGCTTGCTGGAGCATGGAATGGCTCCAAAGGCATTAACCGGAGAGGAAGTTTACTGTCGGGTTGAACGTATCAATGTCTTACTTGGTAAGAATCAGAAGAGTGTGGGTGAGAAGAACATATGGAAGAAGAGATCAATTTTCTTTGATCTTCCATATTGGCGTAGTCTTGACGTGAGGCACAGTATATATGTAATGCACGTAGAGAAAAACATTTGTGATAGTCTTGTCAGTATGCTTTTGCACATTTCAAGGAAGACCAAGGATGGGATTAGAGTGAGACTAGACCTTGTTGATATGGGAATAAGAGAACGGTTGAATCCACAGCTAAGAGATGATGGTAGGAGGGGATATATGGAGCCAGTAGCACATACACTATCAAAAGTGGAGAAAAGAAGTTTGTGTGGGTGTTTGTATGAAATTAAGGTACCACAAGAATATTCTTCAAATGTGAGAAGGTGTGTGTTAATAGACAATTTGAAGTTAGTGGGAATGAAGTCCCATGATTATCATGTGTTGATGCAACAACTGTTACCAGTAGCTATTAGAGGCATTATGAAAGATGAAGTTCGAAGCACTGTGACAAGATTGTGTGTTTTCTTTAATGCTATCTGTAACAAAGTCATTGATACTAAAAATCTGGATGAACTGGAAGATAAAGGTTATATTATATTGTCCCAATTAGAGATGCACTTTCCTCCTTCATTTTTTGATATAATGGTGCATTTGATAGTTCATTTGGTAAGGGAGGTAAGGCTCCGCAATCCAATTTACCTGAGGTAGATGTACCCTTCTGAGCGATACATGAAGATTTTAAAAGGGTACTCTAAAAATCCCTATCGACCAAAAGCCTTAATAGTTGAAAGGTATGTTGTTGAAGAGGCTATGGAATTCTGCAACGATTATCTATCAAGAAAGAAAGAACAATCTTGGCATGAAGAGGGGAGGAGCAAGGGAACATGAGGACTGAAAGTAAAGACTATGCCTCATGAAGAGGTGTTGCAAGCACACCTTTATATCCTAAATAACATGGCAGAAGTTCAACCGTACATAGATGAACACCAAAAGAGATTGAAGAACATGAATCTGAGGTAGAATGACATGCAGATTACTATTAAGCAAAACAAGACATTTATTCAGTGGTTTCAGGAAAAGGTTCTGCATGAGATCGGTGTGTCTGAGACAATAGAGTGGCTAGCCTGGGGGCCTTCATTTCAATCATTACTTGGAGCGGTTATGATATAAATGGGTATTCTTCCTTCACAAAAGACCAAGATGACAGAAGTACCATGCAAAATAATGGGGTGATGGTAGAAGCTGAAGTCATGCACTTTTCTAGTTCAAAAGATAAAAACCCCATATTAGCATCAATTGCATATTATGGAGTGATAGAAGAAATATGGGAAATCACTTACAACAAGTTCAAAGTTGCTTTATTCAAATGTAAGTGGGTTAGAAATAATGTTGTGGTAATAGATCAACAATTTGGATTTGTCTCAGTTGATCTTGAAAGAATGGGTTATAGGGATGAGCCCTTCATTCTAGCAAGTCAAGCTAAACAAGTGTTTTATGTCACAAATCCTGCAAATAAAAAAATTTCCATTGTACTTCAAAGTAAACAACAGAAGCATGGTGATCCAACCTTCAACTTCGACGACACACCACCTTTCACAATTAATCCACCTACAACAAGTGAGGTAGAATTGGTAGATAATGAAGAATATACTGTAAGAAATTATCATGGAGAAGGAATATGGGAAACAATCGAGAGTAAGAGCTTAAGTTAGAAAATAGTAATGTGTGTTGTTTGTTTTATAACTAGTTAGTTTATTCATTTACTTACAATTTATTCACCTATCTGACAATGATTTTTGTGCTTACAGGAATATGGACAATTCTAGTGACTCATAAAGTGATAGGGACAATAAAATGAATAAGCCTGAACCTGCTTTAAGACCTGAATCTGCTGTAAGAAGAAGGGTTAGAGGCAGTACAAAAATGCCTGTATTGGTAGCACGTCATCACCATCAACAGGAGATGTTGCATATTGACTTTGATGAAAATATGAAACCAATTGGTCCAGAGGAAGACCATTTCATTAGCTACTTAGGTTTTTTGGCTCGAAGCAAAGTTCACATTACCTATGATAATTAAAAGTTGGTTCCATCAAAAACAAAAAACTTGATTTGGCAATAACTTTTGGTATATAAGTTTTGATAAATCTGCATATATATCTTTATTCCTATTGCTTCAAATATAATTAACTTATGTTTTTACCTTGCAGTAAACCTATGATGTCCCTGACACTGCGGAGATGTACAAGGAGTGGATGACGGAGGTTTGTCTACGATAGAAAGATTTCAAGAACAGGCTTACACGAGATTACATTCAAGGGGAATTGAGGGGTATGGAACCATGTAAGGAGTATACATATTTGTCTCCAAAGGACTGGAGGTTGTTTATGGTATCACGAGAAGATCCAATCTTTTTGGTAAGATTTCTGTCATCATATAGTTTTATTTGAATATAGTTGACATTATTGATTTGGTGTTCGTTGTTTTCCTTTCACGGGCATTAAGTGCAGCAAATGCAGAAAGGCAAGCAGCTAATAAGTATCAACATTGCATGTCTCATGGAGGTTATCGGAAGCTTGAGCGAAAGATGATGGCAGAAGAGTTGGAGAAATTGAAGGATGCAGCCACATCAGATCCTAACGTTGTGGTCCAAGCCCTACCACCTCCTCCAAGTCACAAAAAATGGAAGTGCTTAAGTAGTTAGAGCATAAGTACAAAGTTTATTTTCATATTGGGAGTGCTTAATTTTCATTTACTATAACTTTTATGTTGCAAGATGAACTGGATGATCATAGTAGCCAAGGTTCGTTCACTGTAAGTGGACAGATGGACATCTTGTCAACGGCGATTGGGAAGGCAGATCACCTCGGTCATGTTAGACGGGAGGCAGGGGGAGTTCGTGTCATGAAGTATTTTGGCTGAGCCTCACATCCTTATTCGTCACAAGCTGAACCCAATAGGGAGCTTGTGGCCAAGATTCGCCAGGAAGTCTCACAAGAGCTCGAGGCCAACCTTCATGACAAGCTTCGATAAGAGCCGTTGCCAGAGCTACGTCTTGAGCTGATAAAGATGTTTGAATTGCAGATGGCAACTACTGAGCGTAGAACCCATTCATCCCCAGCCTTCCATAGCACCAAAGGAAGTTACAACCTGGTGGAGGAACCACTTGGCGACCCTTCTGCCACTCCAGCACCGGGAGAACCTGCCATCCTCTCTTTGGATGCCCCAGTGCTACGTGTAGTTGCAGATACTCTCATTCATACATAAGCTACCACCTACCATCATCAGCAAAATCCACAGCATTTACTTAGGGTGACTATAACATATGTTCAAGAGGGGGAAGAAGGTACATCCATCCCTATTCCTGATAACAAGGTTTCCACAATAGCTCAGGTGAGAGGATCTTTCATCCTTTGGCTGTACATCTTATTGGCTTAGCAACAACATCTCCAATGGTATGGAACTACCTCACTTTTACTTGAGATGTGTTGACATCCTACTAACAATATGTTTTTTATGTTCTAAAAGACCGAGCAGAAGCAGGAAAATGGCCCTTCTTAGCATGACTGCATCAATCAATAAAGGCATTCGCTAGATTGATTTGCATATGCCTATAGGGATTGTGGGCCAGGAATTAGAGTATCCCTTCACAATTGATAAAGAAGATCTTAAACAGTTCATTAAGTTGGAGGAGCTAGATATTAGATAAGGCAAATTTGTAATCATGTAATTTTTTTATTTCCCATTTTTTCCTTCATTTAGTTAAGTTGATTATAACTAGCTAATACATTTATCCTTTTTAATTCTATTATAGCTCCTTTCATCGTATATTCATTGACTTGAAAAGAGTTTATTTATATGGATTCTTGTCTCCTGCACATATGACAAGGAGTAGGAATACATTGAAAAAAACGATGCACTATGTGGGCTTCACAGTGGGAAAGAACGACTATCGTTGTTATCTAGCACTGATTGTTCAAGGGTACGCATTTTAATTTTGTGTATTTGAGATTTTTAATAAATAATTCCCTTGCCATCTAACTTCTTTTTAATCTGTATATGTTGTTATAGTTACTACTGGAGTTTGTGTATTCTCTACCCTCAGTCCCACGTAGTTTATTGGTTTATTCCTTGAGTAAAAGACCAAACAAAGAAACTATAAGCATCATCAACACGTAAGTTATTTTTTTGTATTTCAATGCTTCTTGATTCTTGACTTAAATGAATTATTCTAATTTCTGTTGATTTTCATTTTAATGATAGGGCATGCACAACGTATCGAGTACTTGGCGGGTCACGCGATCGTAAAGGTGGCAAAAACCCGAGATGGTTGTTTCCAAAGGTACGTAGTTTCAAATTAGGGCTTCAACAAGTTGATTATCCAAATTTCTCAGATTGACGATGCATAAAGATGAGAAGAGACTGTTTTAAGCGCCGTCACACCTCGACACTCAAAGAAAATAGAGAGGACCAGTACGCCGTAACACTGTACAACAAGGACGCTAGCTCCAAGATCCCAGGCGGAAGTGCAATACCAATCCAAGGTGACACACTAATTTCACTCTTTTAATGACTAATTTAGAGGACCTGTTCATTCTTGAGTGTTCGCTGTTCAGAGTGGAAGGATTTCAGAATGGAAAAAAGGCAGGGAGCTTAAGCCGCAAATGTAATTTAGGGAAAGACTTTTAAAACCGGTCATAAAAAATAACCCGTCTTAAAACATTTTTAAGACCGGTTATTCTATTAACTGGTCTAAAATAAATATTTTTTAGACCGGTTTTCCAGTAACCGGTCTAAAAAGGATAAGTTTTTAATTTTTTTTCTGTTGAGCCTTTTAGACCAGTTTAAAATCCAAGCAAGTCTAAAAGGTTTAATCTTTTTAGATCGGTTAATGTAAAACCGGTCTTAATAATATTTTTTAGATCGGTTAATAGCATAATTGGTCTCCCAATTTGTTTATAATTACTAAAATGCCACTGGTCACTTCTTTTAGACCTTATCCACCACAACCGGTCTAAATATGCCAGTCTAAAACCCCTTTTTTGTACTAGTGCACATGTCGATGTCTTTTCTAAAAACGCAGTGTACACATGTTTGCCCTGAAAATGCCATTTGCACACCTATACCGTCATAACACTTGACCAATTAGTTCCATTCCTCATAACATAGTTGGATGGCATCTTTCTACCAACCCAATACCACCGTATATGTGTCCTATGCACATTTACACCAACACTTTGATCCTCTTGCCTATGCATACTGGGCCCTCTGACCAGTAGGGCCGAATCACATAGTCCCTGAGAGTCTTTCTATCTTTCAACATTCTTGGAACACTTCCCAAACTAGGCTTAGTAGTCTGCCTGATATAGTCATATCCTTAACCAAAAATTTGGGATATTACAGTAAATAATCTCCTAGCTAAAATTTTTCATATTTAGCATGCAAGATAAATGCTTAATGCATAACATACTTGCCTTACATGAATTTATGCTAACATAATGACATATCTGCATACTCAATATACCATGCATCATACTCATGGCCATATCACATATAGAAATAGATCATCAATTAGTTATATATGCATCACATAATCAAGCAAAGCAATTACACATATCAATACATAAGTATAAATATCAATGACATGTAAGTAGGGTAAGTCCACTTCCTTTTATCTTTGAGTCCCCTTTTTAGTCCCTTTTCTTACAACCACTAAAGTTCCTTCCATTGTCTCTTCTTTGTCATCTCAAGGTCCTAAATAAATGGCCATATTATTAGAGCAATGACATATAAATGTCTAATGGGTTATTTTAGCCTTTAGGACATGTCCCTTATCTTTGGGCCCATACTTATCCCAATTTTTATAACTCAAGACACTTTGTTTAGTTAACTTTAAAGTTAACACATTAGGCCCAATGGGTATTTAATGGGCTCACATTAATTCCAAGTGTTTAACTTAGCTCTTAGATGTCAACTTAATTACCAAATGCCATAACCTTTTTATTTTTGCACAATTTCCAAAAGTTGGTAGAAGTTTTGAAGAAACTTCGCAAATTCATATCTTTTTCTACAAATATTAAAATTAGGTGGTTCAAAATTCAATGTGTCACTTATTAAGTCTATTTTAAGGAAAAAATATTTCTTGTAGCCAGGTCCATGCACAAAAATCCAGAATCACCAATAAACTCACACTGTCATAGATTTTCGCTAGTTTTACATATTCAACATCAAAAATTCGTATCTCCTAATATATTAATCCAAATGGTACAAATGACCTATCAAATTAAAACTTATGATTTCTACTTTAAATCTAAAATTTTCATAGCTATTAGATATCATTTGTTCATTCAAAAATATGTCACAAACAGACAGCTTCACATAACTCAAATCTTGTAGTACTTAAACTAGTTTTATTTTATCAGTAAACACCATATATTATCATATATTCATGATTTAACACATAAGGCCTCAAAAACACCCTCTAGCTAAAACATTAGGGTGGTCCAAGAGTCAAGAAATACTCAAAGAAATCATAAGGTATACGATTCAAAACGATGCTTAAGCTTACCTCAGAACATTTCTATAGTCAATTTGGTATTTCAATGGCACTTCAGCTAACTAGACGACACAAAACACATCATATTAGAAAACTGAGACCATAGAAATGAAGCTCTTAGAGAGCAGAAGAAGTTTACTGAAGTCTTCATTAGCCAGAAATAGTGATTCAGGGTCTGAATCAGCTCATGAACTCTGAGGATTTCACTATCCATCATTTCTCTTTCCTCTTCCGTTTTTCTTCCATTTCTCTCATTTTTCTTTCTCTTTCCCATGGCTGGCTAAAAATTGGCTATTAAAGAGGAAGGAATGGTTGTGATTTAATCTTGGGATGAGATGGTCTTATAGTGTGCCAAGTGTCACAATGTTAGAGCTTAAGATTGCCAAGTGTCAACAAAGCATCTTGTCTTCTCTTTCTCTCTCTTAGGTGGCGTCACTTTAGTCATGGAAAGGAGAGGCTTAACAATTTCCCCAGATTCCCAAGTTCAGTGTTTGGGAAGTCAAGTACATGAATGGGCCAAAGATCAGTAGATTCCCCTAACTTCAGTGCCACGTGTCACTATCTTGGAATACCAACAAAAAGGCAAGAGAGACACCTCATGATAAATGGACAAATTTCACCTTCCAATTATGCCAACCAAAAAGTATGAATAGTGTTTGTCATGATGATGTGTACTTTGATGACAAATGTCATCTTCTTATTCAACCACCATAAAAGTAGACTAATCATTACACATCATGACCTAATTTATTAAAGTTACTTTATCGGTGGTTACTTGGGACTGTGACATGCATATCGAGACCTGCCACATGACATCCTAATTAGAGTGTGTAGACCCTACATGATGCCACATTCTAGTGTCTTTTCCTAAAATCATAGGGTACTCATGTCTACCCTTAAAATGCCATCTGCACACCAACAACAGCATATTTTATTTGACGAATTAGTCTTATACTTGATGACATAGTTGTGTGGCATCTTTCTACCAACCCAATGGCACCGTATATGAGTCATGTGCAGATCTACTTTGACACTTTTATTCTATTACCTATGCATACTAGGCCCTCTGATCGGTAAGGCTGGATCATATAGTTCTCGAGAGTCTTTGTATCTCTCATCATTCTTAAGACTCTTCCCAAACTGGGCTTAGTAGTCTTCTTGATATAGGATTATCCTCAAAGTCCTAGGTCTAAAATTCGAGATATTATAGTAACACTTGTCAGCCTCCAATGCATATCATTGCAACTTGTTCCCATGAAAATCATATAGTTGCAACCATGTTTTAAGGGAAGCAATGATAGAATCTTAGATCTTGGAATTTGTATTTCAACACTTATAATAAAGGAATGAGATCCCACCCTAACTTCAGCGGGACGAATAATGATTACAAGGAATATCAGAACTAGTTTCAAACTAGTACTACAACTCCATGTCAGGATCATATAGGTAGGAATCAAGGAAATTTTACTAAGCCAGTGGCCATATATGATGCCAATGATATGAAAGAGGACATTATGCAGCTTATTAAGAGCATGAACACTCTATCATAGTCATTGACCTCTAAGTTTGATTAGGAAAAAGTACATATCAACTTAAAACTTGCAACCATTGAGGAAAAAAAATATAACAGTAAGAGATTAAGTCTTCAAACTAGTCTAGCTTTGTCACTCAGCTATCTAATAACTTGGAGTAATTTATAGGCATAGAATAATGGCAAATTACCCTCAAATACTATCATTAACCCCAATCAATTATCAGATAACATCTGGTTTATTAAAATAGATTTCTTTGATAATGAATAATCCTTATTTGAATACTTTATCCTCTATTAGAATAAACTTTTAGAACTTAAATTGTATTCGAATAGTGAATTCCTTATTCAAATAGTTGCCTTGTTAAACAAATGATTTTATTCTAATAGTGCCATTTGTATTCATATAATATTCTCTCATAATGAACTGTTATATTCGAATAGACCAACCTTATTCAAATAGTCTTTCCAGAAGATATGATATACTATTCGAATACAACTTGTTGTATTCAAATAATGCACTTTGATAATGAATCTTCATATTCCAGCAACCTCAATATTTGAATAATATCTGAGGGTGTAGCTAAATTGTTTGAAATACCTTCATAACTCGCCAACGTTTTTCAACTTACTAAATTGTTTGAAATACCTTTTTGCCCCCTCGACTCCAAGAGCCTTTCTTTGTTGATGATTGCTTGTGTTCTCACCAAAAACCATTTCACCTAGATTGTGAAGGAAAGCAAAACTCTAACCTTTTTATAAAAGTATCCTGCACTCATAGTAAGTTGTTCCTTCCTTTCTTGAAGACAAATATGGTTAGTTAGCATGTCTTAAGGGGAAATAAGATTTCTACTTCTTATTATTCAAAATCAGATATATGCGCATAGTTATAGAGAGAGATTTAGATTTGAAGATCAATATAATTGAGAAGCTGATAAATCAATACTAATGCATAGAGATGAGGGTCAGTCTGTTTTAGCCAACTTCTCTATTTAGAAGTCTCATAAAATATCCTATCTGTCATGAAAAAGAAAGAGAGACCGAATTCATGGATCTATTAAACCAGAAGAAAAATATCTTATCATGTTTCCTTTGCAACAACCTAACAAAATTAGAGAATACTTATCTTTATGTGCTCCCAAAATATCAGTAGGTAATATCTCCTAATATTGTTGGCGTCACTACCTCACACCGTATAGATTGTTAACCGCAACACCTGGTTAAACACAATAAACAACTAGTTCGAGTCATGTCCAATGACATTGTCCTTAGGAGATATTCCACAACCCCTCTAGTAGATTAGGAAGCGGCACTCTCCAGGATAAAATGAACCCTTCCTGCAGAAAACAGGGTGATAGAACTGCAGAAAGATATCAGTGCAACTCAAAAGAAGGGAGAGAGGAGAGAGCTAGGGAACCTCCGTGTCTGCTAACCATGCACAAAACATTGCTTTTTATAGGCAGAAACGTGTGACCGTTGGGGAGTTATAATGACCGTTAACAACAGTTTAATGACAATTAAAACGACAATTACAAAACAAGTGTTAATGACAATTTAATGTAATAAAACTTTTAAATGTCATTAAAACTGGTCAATTAAAATTTCAACTGTCATCTCCAACAGTCAATTCAAAAACTCCTCTTATCATCCTTTTTACTAACTCAAGCTAATTTTTAATTGTATACTAGGGAGTTCTCAATCTTGAGTTATATGAGACTTCTTCCTTTGACACACTCACACACAATATTTAAAATAATTCTATCATGATTCTTTTCCAATTTCATATGGCATTTCCAGAGTAACCATGGAGTGTGGCTATGAGGGTCAAGATTAGGGAAACTAAACTATTTCAAACTGTTACTGTTGGGTACGTTTGCCATTCATTATTAACAGTTGGTTCTTTGCTTGACTCTCTCTCTCTCTCTCTATCTCTCTCTCGTTTGTTCAATTATGCTTTGGTTGGGAAGAAAGGAATCAAATGACTTAGGTACAGCTAAAGTGGAAACGATTTTTTCTGCTTCTTTTGGGCCCATTGAAGCTCACTCTGAACGCTATGCTTGTTGGAAATTGTGCCCAAAGGGTCAATCATTGTATTTTGAACATTATTAATTTAATGAAATTTCTCCATTCTGTTATCATATTATTTGCATGTTAACTGTGATAATTGTATCCTTGGATAATTCATAAAGATTGTCCTAAAATGTCCCTGGTCGGTCATCTATGTGGGAGCAGAGATGAAACAAGATCAGTATGACTTTGATAAGATATGGAGATACGAATCAAAGTCTTTGGCACTTGCAAAGTACAAGGTGCTAGACCGACCCACTATGAGAAAGCTACATGGATCAAGTCATAAGCTTTTCTCATGTATAACCACGTCACAATGCCCTTTAACTTGAGGTTATCATGGATTCCTGCATGAGAATTGCTAAGCTTTGAACTAGTCAAAAGTCACCTTTGACCATGTGATGATAAAGGCTATAATCGGGCCTGCTGGTTTTTCATGCAGAGAAATATGAATGATCAAGATGGAATTTGTCCCTCACATTAGTAGAGAGATATTACTGGGCCCCTCGATGAGTAAGTCTGAGAAATGTATGGCCATACTATAATGGAAAGGAGTTTCTAGTTCTATTGTCAGACTACTCAGGAATCGAGAAAATAATAGTCAGGAATAAAAGGATGACATTATCCATGCCTCATCTTTGACCTATATATTGTGTCACAAAAGGGACATGGCATGGTTGTATGACAGGTTGCATCGTGTTAACGATCCTCATATGAATTGGGTAGTTGTGATGTCTTGCTAGAGGCCGCTTGCGACTTGTGGGTTAATACAGTTATTGGCCCACTGCCAACTTCATATGGGCCTACAGGGTCGCACACAAGAATGGCCCAACACGAGATAATGTTTAATTAGGGTGGATGAATTATATATATATATATATGTATATATGTAATATAAAAAAATCGTTAATAATATTATATAGATATGTATTTTCGAAATACATATTATATATATATGTATATATATATTATATGATATTATTATATTGTGTTAGTTTTAAATTTAATTTATTAAGATAAATTAAATCTAATAACTAACATGATAGAGATATGGTATCTTAGATTTAATTTATGAAGATAACTTAAATCTAATGGCTCTTTATTTGGATTAAATAAATAGGTTAAATTAAAACCGTTGGACAGATTTAATTTAAACTGAATTTATTTAATTAGCTTATCAAGATAATTAATAGTTAATTAATTTTGAAATTAATGATGATTAAATTTGAGATTTGAAAATAGCCCTCATAGGTTATAAACTTGATAGAGCAGATATACTAAGATACACATTAGAATTGAGAGCCGCAAGGGAAACCCTAAGAGACATTAGAGGCGTTAGCACGCAGTCTCGTTGGAGAGCATTCATGTGGATACCAGTAGAGGGAGCGGACCTGACGTGTTGGCTCATAGAGATTGTGAAAACCCTGAATCATCAAAAGGTATGAATCCTTCCAACAAGATTTAAACGCTGTTGATAGATCCTTGATTATGATCGGTGAAAATTTTTAAAATTCTTCTACTGTGCCTGCCGATTCTAACAATGCTGACAATGATGCAGGTATAGCTGATGTTACCGCACATATAACGCAACAGTTTCCCGTTCCTGGAGTAAACTGCCCTTATGCTTTTATGCACAAAGTCGTAATGAGTTTGATCGATGATAAGCTTTATTTCTAAGCAGAATTAATTTTTTAAAAAAATATCTGATTATCTACATCTTTTTGAGCTCCACAAAAGTGAAGTTCTTTTCGTTTGACTAGTGATTGCTTTAGAGAGGTTTTTTTTTTTTTTTTTTTTTTTTTTTTTTTTGGTTTTCAGCTGCAAGAGAATGCTTTCATATTTTGTGATTTTTCATTTATTAAAAATTGCAGAAATTATGAAGATGCATATTCGGCATTTTCACTCTTACTTAATTCCTAGGTTTTCACCTTGCATTTTAATTCTTATCACATATGCATGGAGTGACTTCAGCAGTGATTTCTTCGACTAAATTGAGGTATCATTGATGATTTTTTTTCTTCTGTTAAATATTTTCAGCCCATTTTAATTTTAATTTTAAATATTTTTAATGTTAATGTTCATTATTAATTTCTCCTTGGTCAGCTGTACCGGTGCATTATCAAGTTACTTTAGCTTATTTTGAACTGGTAAATGGGGTACCAGTGAGTATGATTGGTTTGTTACACCACCTCTGTAATGTATGTATGATCTTAAAGAAGTAGCCATGGCTAGGATCAGCTTTGCTTGGAGAACAACAATTCCAGATTTGTTTCATACATGTTAGTTGTAGCTTTATTTAGTAGTCAAATGTCAATACTAGCACTGCTATGAGGTTGCTATAGGCTTTTAGCAGCTTTTGTATAGGCATTTCAATTGTTGGTGTTCAATGAGTGGGTTGCCTGCAAAACAAAGATCGAGACAGGAAGAGCATAGCTAATATTAGTCGTTGGTCAGAAAGATGGAGGCATTGTAATATTTACAAGACATTTAAATAAATAGGGAGATTATCATTCCCAAGCTGGACAATGCTGACTTACTTGGAAAGGGAGATCACAACCTTACTTGGGAGCACAAGCTAGTTTTTTACCCAAAAAAAAAATAAAAAACCCGTGACTTATTAATACTAGTCTTTTAACCATCAGTAAAATGGATACCAATTTGATGAGTAATGGAAATATTCAAATCGCAATTTTCTGATAGAAACTATAGAGGAAACAAACCTAAAAAAAACTATACCATCCTACCCCTCAGGGTATGCCAAGCCCCTTTTACAGCACCGATAGGAGCACTTGCGAAGGATTCAAGTCGCAATTTCGAGAACTCATGAAATCTAACATTTGACAGAAAATGACCAAGGAAAAATAAGGGAAAATTCATTTGAGTGAGTTAAGCATTCAACAGTCAAAGAATGAGGAAGAAAAGGTTGGAAAAGAAGGGCAAAGAGAGGGAGGAAGAGGTGTAATGGAGATACCTCACTATGGGTGACAATAGAGCTCCTTTTCTGCATTGCCGAAGGGATTGGAATTTCAATGGAAAAGTGGGGAACCGGTTTCTTTGGATGAGGAGGAAAAGCTCGACCCATCTAGGTTGTCCAGATGAGATCTAGATAATCCAGATTTAACTTTTTTTTACTTGTGATTTTAAAATGAAAAAATCATTTTTTGAAAAAATGTAAATTAAAAGATTATTTTTATTATAGATTTTCTATCTATTAAAATAATTTTTTTAAAAAAATAAAAAGTAAAAAAAATTAAATCTAGACTGTCCATATCTCATATGGATGGTCTAGATTGGCCCGAGCTCTCGATGAACAGAGAAACTAGTTCCCCACTTTTCCGTTGAAATTCCAATCCCTTTGGCAACGCAAAAATGGAGCTGTGTCATCACCACAGTGAGATATCTCCATTACACCTCTTCCTCCCTCTCTTTGCCCTTCTCTTCCATCTTTTGGATGAGTAAGGAAGCTAGTTCCAAGTTGATATGCAATTTTACAAGCTTCCTTGCATGTTTCGTTTTGATCCCTTGGATGAATTGGACGGTTAGGATTTATAAATTATGAGAAAGTGGTTGCTGAGAGTATTTGCTCCCCGGGACCAAAGTAATGCCTTTATTCGCAAGTTCATGAAGTGTCCAATAAGAAATACATTATTTAAATATTAAAGTAAAACTTTGTAACACAAAATTTTAATATTAAAATTTAATTAAATTATAAATATATATTTAAAAAAAGGCATTACAGTCTATTTGTCAAAAAAATAAAAAGAAAAAAGACAGATAAATACCACTTGAACTAAGAAACCCCTAAAAAGTTTATTAACATATGAAAATGACAAAAAGATGATGTGAAAGGAATATGGGATTTTGACATTTGTGTGTTTTTATCAAAAGCTCCCTCAAATTTTTTTTATAAAAAAAAAATAAAGGATAGAACCAACACTTTTTAAGAAGAAGGAGTCTTCACCCAAAAAAGAAACAAGAAGACAAGTAGATGTTGAATTATTTGCTTATGAGTATATCCAAATTCTTTTTATCCAAACTTTTTCTTGTTTCACTTCCTAGATTTTCTTTTCTTTATTTATTTATTTTTTTTGGTCAAATCCCTGGATTTTGTTATTACCTAATTTTTTCACTTAAGAGTATATCCACATTCTTTATATAGAAATGGAGCCAGAAACTCAGAAAAGACTTGTTCACTCTTTTCCATATTTCAATTGAATTTTCATTTCTCCACAAACATAATAACATGTCAATCAATCATTTACCCGCCACAGCTCATTCCTGTAAAAATAACAAAATTTTGGGATTTCTTTAGTGATTCTCGGTATCATTGCAGTTGCACGAGCAACGACGCCGCCTTAGTGGCAACATCAGCTTTCGGGCGGAGACATTGACGAAAGCTGCAGAGGTGAAGACATTAACGAAAGCTACAGAGGGGGGGAGAACTTGGATTTTGGAGGAGGAGAAGGAAAATCACGAGAGAGAAATGTTTATATTATGTGAGGGTTATTTTGATAAAAACACACAAATTGCAAAATCTCAAATCCTTTCCATCATTTCCATATGTCAACAAATATTTTAGAAATTTTCTAATTTAAGTGATATTTAACTGTTATTCCCTCAAAATAAAAAATAATAAAAGAGTATCAATCAAGTTAGTTGATTTTCCAAAAAGAAAAAAGGGTACGCCTACTTTATCCACAAGTTCAGCAATTACGCGATGTGAATGAACGGCAATGGCTTCAGCAGCTTCATCTTCATCGTTTTTCTCTGCCCTCACTCGTTCGCATATTCCTCCATGGGGTAACAGAATCAAAACAACGAGGTCCAATTTTCTGAGGATCCTCATTCGCTCTTGTCTCGATGACAGTTCCTCTCTATCTCAAGCAGCTCAATATACTGTATGATTTTCATTTAGACAATAACTCCCAAAATCTCTGTACAAACGGTGTTTTTCTTAGCATTTGCAGTAACAGAAGCGAAGAATGGATCGCATTTTATTTTGCGCAATGTGTTCCCCTTGCTGGTTAAAGCACTATTTGATGAAAGTTGTTTTTGTTATGGATCAGATTCCCTGTTTGTCGGTTAAATCTTCTACGGTTGCTCAGCTTATATTTAACTAAATAGCGAAGTATTGAAATGCAATTGACCTCTTCCTATTCTTCTCTTTAACTGCTCGTTTCTATGAATTGATTAGTCATATATTTTTCATTGCTAGGTGAATACATACGTAAAAAGTGGCATGGTTGTAGGATTGGGGTCTGGTCAGGCTTCTGGTATAGCCATTAGGCATTTGGGCCAGCAACTTCGTACTGGTGCTTTAAAGGATATAGTAGGGATCCCTATGTGAGTTTTACACCCTTGTATAACTAATATGTACTTAATATACAACATATTTATCTAATTTGATTAGATTAAGAAAGCTGGTTAAGTGAGTTAATATGATATGTATTTTTTAAAATGCCTTAGTTATCTTTCTTAATTCTCTTATCCTCTCTCATCCTTGATTATTGTTGAAGGAGAAGTATCAATAGAGGTAAATTAGGATAGGATTGACAAATATGAAAACTATGTCTTATATTTAGGTTTAAGATCAACTCCTCAAATATGTCTTATATTAAGGACTGGAGGAGTATATTTTAATTTCATTTATATGCCAATTTCAACTTTGGGTTTCTTGGTCTTTTTCACACTTCTTTCCTTTGAATTCTTATTCTCCCGTCCTGTCCCCTCCTCTCCCACCAAACACACCCTTACATAAAGCTTATAGCAAGTTTAGATCACTATTGCTCTGCTATGCAAACCTACTTCCAATTAGTAACTTAACTTGTAACTTCCACCGAATAAGAGAGATGCTTTACTCGGTGCAGGTCTGTCACAAGTGCAAGTGAGGGAGCAAAGGCAGGAATTCCACTGGATAACTACCAAGAGGGTTCTCAGGTGTGCACAAATGACAATCATTTTATACATTTTCCAGTTTTGCTTGACGAGTATTTTGTTTAATAAGGCTCTTTAACATATGCTAGAAATTTTAGAATGACTTGTTGACTTGTAAACATTCCTTTGTGAAGCCTTTGCCAAAATAGAAGTGTCCAAGTTAAATGCATTTCTTGAAACCTCTTCTAAAACAACGGATGTTAAGTCAAGGAAAAAAATTAGATTAATACTATATTATAGTGTTGATGACCTAAAAAGTTAAGTGCATTAGAAATTTTTTGCTATGCTATGCTGAAAACTCAGTATTGATTCATGCATACTTTCTCTGTTGCAGATTGATTTTGCATTTGATGATGCTGATGTTATTGAAGAAGGATCACTTATTGCTGTCATTGGACGCCAGAAATTGCATGGTGAGGAATCCATACTAGAAAAGAAGGTGGGTTTCTGTAACTTACATTATTTTCCTAGTGTTCTTTTTGACTTTGTCTAGATGAACGTTCATCTTTGACAATTGAAGTTTTGATTTTTATCCCTTTGCTTGCAGTCCATACTAAATGCTGCCGGTAAACTTGTATTTATTGTTGAAGAAAACCAGTATAAAGGTGGTCTGGAAGGTTCTATTCCCGTTTTAGTTCAGTCTGTAAGTGGATATGCAAATTGTTTGGTAGATACTTTTTTCTTGTGTATACTTTACTAATCGACTTTCATCTTTTCCTAGTTAAACTGGTTGGAAACTGCTGAAGAGATTGATGATATGTTTTTGGGCGATGCTGAGGTTTGCTATACATGCAAACATTTAATAAGTTTGGTCCCATACACATAACGGGAAGTGTTATTGATTTTTCTGTGATCTGGATATTAGAAATGTTAGGTCTTATTTCTAGCTTTTCTAACTTTATAAAAGATTGTGGCCTTGAAAATCGCCACACATTGTTTTTAAGGAATCCGTTTGCTTGTATTTATATGATTTATTACTTAGTTTCATGAAACACCATGTAGTTACAGAAGTTATACGATATGACATAAAAATGAACAAAACCCCCTACTTGTGCTCGTTGATGATTTATTCAACTTCCCGTGTGAAGAAACACTTTGTCTAATGCATAGCTATAGTCTATTTGATTATGATGTATCTCCACATAAGAAGTTGTACAGCTTATTCAGTGGTGCTTGGTTACAATACTGCATGTCCTGATTGTATTCATGGTTTATAACTGTAAACAAAGGTCTGGAGAAGACCATCTATTGGGCAAGCAGGTCCCTTAGGAGGTGACTTCCCACTAGTCACCAAAGAAGGACATAATTTGCTTGATGTTATCTTTACATCTCCAATTGAAAGCCTCGGTAAATTCTTAGCCATGATGACTGTTTCAAACTCCATTTCTCAGTTTTCTCTGTTGTTCATTGTTTTCATCTCAATTTCTATTTGCAGCTAAAGTGGCAGAAAACCTGGATACAATTAAAGGTGTTGCAGGGCATGGAGTCCTTTCAAAATTTCCGTTAGTTTTCTTTCACCTCCTATACTCTTTAAGATTTTCTAACTTGTGCACATTTTTGTGTTTTTTTCGGGAACTTCACTTCCAATCATCCAGAAACACCAGATGAAACTTTTCTTATGTCGTTTATCCTCATTATAGCCTTTCCCTGAGCTTCTTGTGACTGACACAATTATGGTGTGATGAGCCTTTGTTAATTTTACATGAGCCTGAATTATTTGCAGTAAATGATTAAATTGGTATAAAGTTTAACATTTTATAGTGGTGCTCATGTGATTGTCTTACAGTAAAATGTTATAGTTCAGTTGAAAAGTGTCGTGCTTATTTTGCTATAGCATCAGTTTTCTTCTAGCCATAATAACTGATATAAGAGCTAATATAATTATAATAATACTAGACAAAATATTAAAACGCTGACATTCTACAATGACTTAGATGATAAATTAAGGAAAAAAAGTCTAGCCATGTAATTCTCCAAATAGCCTTGTTAGTGTAGAACCTATAGGAAACTCACATGGATCTTCTTGAAAATGTTAAAAATTTCACCATTATTAATCAATGCGAAAGGGGTCTATGATAATGACTTGCTAAAGCCCTATTAATAAGCAACAGAAATCAGATATACTAATTCTACTAGAATACTAAAATAAATCTTAGTCCTGATAAAATTATATGATGGGACAACAATTTTCTTCATCTAACAGCAAACCTCATAACTAATAACTAGCCGAGCTAATCCTAAAATTGCTGCAATGCGATCAAATTAATAATTATCTCGAATGGTGACAAATTAATAGCTAGTCGTATATTTGTAGGCAGTAGCATCGCTTCATGAAGAAGATAGTTTGCGTAAAGTAATAATAAAATTA
Organism: Inga laurina; assembly: GCA_963855925.1. Classification (NCBI taxonomy): domain Eukaryota; kingdom Viridiplantae; phylum Streptophyta; class Magnoliopsida; order Fabales; family Fabaceae; genus Inga; species Inga laurina. Next base: position 45,736,757 of record OY979708.1, read on the forward strand.
TATGATGGGATGACAATTCCCTTTCTCAAATGATAAACCTGACAACCAATTACTTACCAAACTAATCCTATAATTTCCCCAATATTTTTAGTCACAAATTAATAATTAGCTCGAACAATGACAAATTAATAACTAATGATATATTTATAGATTACTTTTAGGTTGTAGCATTACTTCTTGAAGAAGATAGTTTGCATAAGTAGTGATAAAATTATATGATGGGACAACAATTGACTATCTCAAACAGTAAATTTGATCCCAAGTTTTCCTGAAATTGCCCATATCATTAATGGCAAATTAATAATTATGTCAAATAGTGAAAAATTAATAACTACTCATATATTTTTAGTTTTAGGCTGTAGCATCGCTTCTTGAAGAAGATAGTTTGGCTAAATAATAATACACTCAACAAGGCACAAAAGCTAACGGAAAAGACTTGGATACAATCAATGACTGCTTTTCACATTTTCCATTAATGATAATGAATACTTTTATTACCTCTAAATTGAACTACTTTTTGCTTAAGTGTCTCGTCTATACTGTGGTGAGATGTTAGATACTTTCTTAAATAATGCTGATGCTTTGAAAGACTTGCAACAGTTACATGGGCATTTGTGCACGGTGTTGCTTATCGCACATCTGTGTTTCTCAGATTTGATAAAATCTATTGTTTTAATTCTAATAAAAATCTGATTCTCAAAAGAGAGATAGAACTAAGATATATGAGCAGAAAAATAACAATGATCCAAGTAGGGAGCAGAGCATTATCAGAAGATCTAATAGAGATTATAGTCTCTGTTGAAATGAATGGTTGAATTATTTGCTTAACTTGCATCATAACAGTATTGAATGTAAGTAGCTTGAGCTTCTGCCTTCTTATCGCTTTTCAAGATGCATGCTATGAATGTTATTTGTTCCAAATTTCAGGAATCATTCTAGTGGAGACTAAGGACATATGAGATGCCTACATCTTACATAAGTAGTATAAGATGATGTATTGGGTACTTGGGTAAATTAGTAGTACGGGATGCTTTAGTCCGGCATTGAGTAGGGTAGGATGCAGTTTAGCTATCCTATATCAATTGTTAGCTTTTAATGGATGGTTTCTCAATTGTTAGCTTTTAATGGATGGTTTCTCACCATATTTGAGTGTCCATCAAACTGAAATTGTGAGAGGATTGGAAGTCTCCGGCCTAGTATAATTTAATGGAAATTTTCCTTTCTTATAGTGCACCTTTGACCGGATTAGCCAAGGTTTTAAAAACCTGATCGGCCAATTCAACTTATTGAACCAAGAACTGGTCCTCAATCCAGTCTGGTAAACAACCATAATCGATCACAACCCAGCCATTGACCCTTGAATCAATGTCATGACCGGTTTAATGACCTGCCCTGTTTTTAAGACCTTGGGATTAACTCACTCAATGGAAAATAGAAGAATTATTTTTGTGCTGCTTAATATAAGGCATATTTACTTAATTTGATTAGATTAAATAATTTAGTTAAGTTAATTAATATGACATGTATTTTCTAGAACACCTTAATCACCTTTCTTAATTCCCTCATCTCCTCTCCTCCTTGTTTTTTGTGGAGAAGCATCAATAGGGATGGATTAGGAAAATATTGACAAATATAAAAACTAATATTTATATTTAGGACCAAGATCAACTCCTCAAATATGTCTTATATTAAGAACCAAAGGGAGTATAATTTTTCTAATGATGTAATGATCCTTTGCTACATGGTTATTGTGCTTAGAAATTTATTTAAAATTTGAACTTAACATCTATAAGAATCATCATTGTTGTATTATTCAGGATATATATATACAACTCATAAAATTTAAAATTTATTCAATATATTTCAAATTAATTCTTAAATGTTTGGGAAAAAAAAAACTAATACTAAACAGCTCCTTATTGTATAATGCAGGTGCACAGTGGTAATTGCCTCCCAGAATGGACTCAATGTTGTGGACAAATTGACAGAAAAGATAGTGGGATAAGAATTTGAATCACGTACAGAGTGCTACAAGAACTAAAAGCGAGAGATAAAGTTGAAGAGGTGGGTCCTTTTTTTGTTAGATTCACTTTTAGAAGTGGGATCACCATTCCCCCTCAATTTTCTGTTTTCACTTTTGCCTAAAAGTGACTTTAGATAATCAAGTGAGCTATTGAGTTAGCTATCATATCATATTATGTCCATAGGCCCTTTTCTGCCTTATTTGTTTCTTGTCTACCTCTGGTATAGTTAATAGGAATTTGACCCATATTTTACTTACAGGCTTGTTTCAAATTCCATTGCTACTGGGAGAACCTTGTTAGAAATAATATGAAAAAAGAACAAAGAAAAGGAAAAAAAGGTGTTAGCATTAAAAGGGAAGAAGAGAGTAAAAACAAGAAAATTAATTCACTCGACCCCATTACAACCATCAAACACCTACTTATAAACCTAATACTATAAACCTAATATCCATATTCCCAAACTACCAACTGCCATCTATCCCTATTAGCACCAAGTTTATTAAACCCAGACCACTAAACCAGCAGGGGTATTGAGTCAAAGGTCAATGGGTCAGACTGGAGTCAAACCGGAACTAACCTGGGATTAAATCGGTGAGAAAGTGAAGATTTCAAGCTTATTAATATAAAATTACATAGAAATTTAAAAAAATTTGATTTTTTTTTTGTAAAAAAGTGAACTGGTTTGCTTCCCAGACTGGACCAGTTTACCGACCATTTCGTCGATTTTCGATCCGAACTGGCTGGTCCGGTCTGGGTTTAATAACCATGATTATCGCATAACAATATACTCCCCCAACAAAAGATCCTTGTCCTCAAGGATAAGTAAAATGAAAAACCAGAAGATAAAGAATATTGATATTTTTTTTTTCCTAGGCCAGAAATTACTAAAACTTAGAGGAAAAAGATTAATGGACATCCAAACCCAAGCCTGCTGCAGTTGCCTAATGTCTTGTTCCCTATGAGCCCGTGCAACTCCCATTGTTGAAAATTCATGAACTTTAAGCCCCACATAAACCCTTGAAGAGCTTTTGGACTCATGTATGCAGGAAGAGCCCAGTTGTCGTGGGGTTCGGTTTACTGCCATGTGAAGCATCCATATTGCACATTGCAAGCATTATAGAAACCCTTAAAGCCCGTTTGGTTAGATTGCATTGCACACCTGCAATGGTAATATTGATTGCATTACTATTGGTGGCTTGTTTGATTGGGCTTATTAATGGTAATATATATTACAATTGTAAAACAGATCGCATATTTTTTGATAATTTCCATTCATAGGGGGACCCCTATGAAAACTCATTGTAGGCTTGTAATCGTTGATGAAATATCAATTTTAACCCTACTAATATAATAAAAAGACAAGATTTGCCCTCACTAAACAAATAATTAAAAACAGGCCATAATCATTATTTTCTTCTCAAAAGGCCTAATGTCGACACTTGAGAGCAGAAGGTCGAAAGCAATAGAAGACGAGAGCTAGGTGGTTCACGGTGAAAACAAACATCAATTTTATTGTGGCCAACGAGGTAAGTTTTGGTTTAATCGATTAATTGTTGCGATTCAATATTCCTCTCATTCCAATCAGCTTCGCGCGCCTCTGTCTCTCCTTCCCCCCCCCCCCCCCCATGTTATTGTTGTGAAAAGTCAAGAAATTTACAATGGCACAAACCCAGTAATAACTCTCTTAAAGCTACATTTTCCAGATCTTTAAAGCGTGGGATTTTAAAGACCGAGGAACACAAATCATAATAATAGTCCTAAGCTTGGGTACAAAATGCCATGTTCAATGTAAATAAAAAATCCATCAAGAAATCTCAAAATTGAAGTCAAATTTGAGGTTCAACATACATACCATATACTTAATGAGTAACACAGAAGTGAAAAATAATAGCTTCCTGAGAAGTCACAAAGCTTCCAACGAGTTCAGACAAGAGATATGGAAAGAATTTCTAGACATATCAGAGTGTTTGACAAGCAAAAAAGAAGTGTTAAACCACGCCAGTAGATCAGCAACTTCCTCCGCCTATGTGAGAGGAATGGTGGTTTAATCTAATAGTCAAAGAAAGTGGGTGGGGAGGCTGTGAATTATTTTAAAGGGCAAAGTGGTCTTTTATAAATATATTAATTTTAAAACATTACTATAAAATAACTCATTGCAGCCCATTTTGAAAAACATACCAAACATCATCATTGTAATTAGTATTGCATTGCATTACACTACATTATAGGTGGCAATGCAATCTAACCAAATGGGCCCTTAACCACTCCCTCCAATATGCAGCCAAATAAGGGCATGTTTGATTTTGGTTTTTGTTTTTTGTTCTCCAAAACAGTTTTATAAAACAGTTTTTGAAAACAAGTCTTGGAAACAAGAAACCAAAAAACTTGTTTGGATAATCTTTTTTGAAAACAAGTCTTGGAAACAAGAAAACAAAAACAATTGTTTGGATAATTGTTTTTGAAAACAAGTTTCTGAAAAAAAAAAAACTATTTGAAGGATTGTTTCTTATAATTACTTTTTTTATATTAATAAATTAGTCTAATTAAAAATCAAATTAAATGATTCATAAATAATACAAAAATGATTTACTATTAACAAAAATAACATGGTTAAAATTAAAATGGATATTGTTTTAAACATGATTTCAAAAATAACATATAATTCTATCATACTTTATCATTTTCATACTCAAGACAAAGCAATTATCCAGCCACAAAACAAAGCATAAATCATAGTAACTAATCTATGAACTACTAGTTCACCATCTAATATAATAGCTACAAATTTGTGGGCTTTCTAACCAAGTCCTTTTCTTTTCAAAAGGCAGTGCCATAAACAACTCCCTATTGATGGGTTCCTTAAATTACTTCATTACCTGGACATAAATATTGTCAGACAAATCCATCTCATTTAAAATAGCAACACATGCAGAAACGGAATAACCACGAGATGCTATGGTTCCAATGCTAGCTTGGCTCATGGACCTCCACCTCTCAGCCTTAGCAAGGTGAGCTTCTGCCCTTGCCTTAGATGCCTCAACAAATGCTTGAATTGCTTCCCCCATTTGTACAGACCTAGGTTCTTTTTTTCTCTTTCGATTAGAGAATTCAATACTTTACTTTCCATTGTGTGTAACGCACTCAACTAGGTTTAGAGCAAAATTGTCTTCATCCTTATCAAGGTTTACATGAGCTCCAGAATTGAGATATTCATCATCAAGTAGAACTTCATCATCAGAATTTGGTGGTGTTGGAAATTGTGCCCTAAGGGCCAATCATTGTACTTTGAACATTATTATTTTAATGAAATTTCTCCATTCTGTTATCATATTATTTGCATGTTTATTGTGATAATTGTATCCTTGGATAATTCATAAAGATTGTCCTAAAATGTCCTTGGTCGGTCATCTATGCGGGAGCAGAGATGAAGCAAGATCAGTATGACTTTGATAAGATATAGAGATACGAATCAAAGTCTTAGGCACTTGTAAGAGTATAAGGTGCTGGACCGACCTACTATGAGAAAGCTACATGGATCAAGTCATAAGCTTTTCTCATGTATAACCACGTCACAATGCCCTTAGACCTGAGGTCATCATGGATTCCTACACAAGAGTTGCTAAGCTTTGAACTAGTCAAAAGTCACTTTTGACTGGGTGATGATAAAGGCTACGATCGAGCTTGGTGGTTTTTCATGCAAAGGAATATGAATGATCAAGATCGAATTTGTCCCTCACATTAGTAGAGAGATATTACTGAGCCCCTCGATAAGTGAGTCTGAGAAATGTATAGCCATACTATGATTGAAAGGAGTTTTCGTCTCTATTATCAGGCTACTCAGGAATCGAGAAAGTAATGGTCAGGAACAAGAGGATGACATTATTATCCATGCCTTATCCTTGATCGATATATCATGTGACAAAAGGGACGTGACATGGTTGTATAACAGGTTGCATCGTGATAACAATCCTTATATGAGTTGGGTAGTCGTAATGTCTAGCTAGAGGTCGCTTGCGACTTTTGGGTTAGTATAGTTATTGGCCCACTGCCAACTTCATATAGGCCTACAGGGTCGCACACAAGAATGGCCCAACATGAGATAATGTTTAATTTAGGGTGGACGAATTTTTATATTTATATATATATAATATAAAATTCATTAATAATATTATATAGATATATATTTTTGAAATATATATATCTTATATATATATATATGTGTGTGTGTGTATATATTATATTTTGTTAGTTTTAAATTTAATTTATTAAGATATATTAAATTTAATAACTAACATGATAGAGATATAGTATCTCAGATTTAATTTATGAAGATAAATTAAATCTAATGGCTCTTTATTTGGATTAAATAAATAGGTTAAATTAAAACTGTTGGACATATTTAATTTAAATTGAATTTATTTAATTAGCTCATCACGATAATTAATATTTAATTAATTTCAAAATTAATGATAATTAATTTTGAAATTTGAAAATAGCTCTCATAGGTTATAAACTTGATAGAGCAGATATATTGATATGCACTTTAGAATTAGAGTCACAAGGGAAACTCTAGGAGGCATTATAGGTGCTAGCACGTAGTCTTGGTTGGAGAGCATTCGTGTGGATACCGGTAGAGGGAGCGGACCTGACGTGTTGGCTCTTAAAGATTGAAATGCTGTTGATAGATCCTCGATTAGGATCGGTAAAAAAATTTTTAAAATTCTTCCGCTGTGCCTGCCGATCCTAACAGGTGGATCTTGCAAAGATGCGTGATGAAGTACCCCTGTCACAGTGCTTCTGTTAAATATTATGCCCAATATTTTCTAATGTTCTAACCCATGCTTTTTGAATTGTGAAGCCTTAGGATGTCTCTACAAAATATGCATTTCAATTTCAGAAATTTAGAAACGGAAGAATCCAAGCTATCTAATCAAATAAATCACAATAACTACATATTACATTATAGTTATTCCAAACCTCCTCATTAGCACTAATTTTATTTGTTTCAGCATCCCAACCAAATCCAGTGTGTTGTAACAATTGAGAAAATTCTCTATGATTCGTACGCAACCTATTAAACTATTGCTTGATTTGGACTAAACTGAAAGTGCGTTGACTCTTTGCATTCAACTTTTCTAACATGTTTTTTCAAACTTTGGGGATAAACACACCATTTTTCATATTTCCTTTGGTTACTTCTTCCACCATAATATCAATGTACCATTTAATGATATGCTTTGGCCAAACTGATTGTTCTAATTGTTCTACCTTTCCATCGGATGCCATCTAAAATAGACAAAAGAAAAGAACACTTCAAACTTATGTCATTTCAGACAAAATTGCATACCCCAAGTGAGCTTTAACGCCAAATTTTGCTACAACATAGCTGTACATGTTCTATATATATACAAAATATCTTACTTTGGTCAATACTACACAAACACAATTTATTGGTCATTTCATATCTTTTCCCTCCAAACAATCTTTCTAAGTTGTGAAAGAGATATTCAAAGAGTGCTATAGGTGAATGTTATAAGCTCCCTAAAAGCCAATCATTAAGACTACAATAAAAATGAAGGATACAAAAGAAAGATGACAAAGTAGACTAATGATTTTATTTAACAAAACAATGTAGAGCTCATATGATAGCTGTTAGCTATAAATGTGACAATAATTATGTTGTATTCTCTTGTAACTTTAATAAGAGCTAGCAGCTCTTCTATGTCCATCACTTATTATAATACAAGACATTCTGGCCTTTAATAGTCCAATCCTTATAAAACTTGTTGGACTTTGGGTCCAAGTTCGCCCTTGATGGGCCGGACTATTTGATTAGTTAATAAGTAACCTAATCAAATAAGAATAAAATCAGCATAAAATACAGATTTGGGAATATTTTAGCAATAATTATGGATTTATTAAAAGAGGAACAAATCACCATAATTAGGGAATTAATTGAGAGACAATTAATTGCTGTCTTGGAGGGCAAGAAGGAGTGCACACGTTTCTTAATTAGTGGCCTCCATAAACCACTATAAATAGGGTGTGCCTCCTCAATTGCAATTTACCCCGCCATTGAGTTTTCTGGCAATTCGCTTCTCTCCTACAATCTTTCTGGTTCTGGTGATCTGCTATGCAAATCACAATTAGGCTCTAGTAGTCTACTAATTGTGTGGGCACAAGTATGGAGTATTGGAGCTTTGACCCGGATCCGAACATGGATTCGTCCAGGTACGCCTAATCTCTTTTTAGTTAAATATTTTTTTTCCTACATTGGCATCAGAGCCATTTGATCCTTGAGGCTGTGATTTATTCTATGTGAATAATAGTATGATATAATTTGTTTAAATCTCAATTAATATTTCCGCTGTGCTAATTAAATATGTTTTAAGCATGATTTAATTTTTTGTAATGCAACATGTTGCATCTCGACACATAAAAATGATTCTTCCTCTGAGTGTTTGCATTACTTTGTCTCTAATCATGAATATACCATGCACAATCTCTTCCATGAAATGCAATATGTGAACAATGATACCTGCGTCTGTGTTCTGTGTGCTTCTATTCTTCTTCCCAGATTTGCCATTCGACCTGAGATCCATATGCACACAGATAATACTAGGTTCTTGACTATTTGCTCCTGTGATTATTATAGATATATGTATCTACATGCATAACTCAGATGCGATTTCCTTCGTCTCTTCTCTTCACTTCTTCGATCTTTTTCAAGTTGGGTGTTTTTGGAACCTATGTGGAACTAAAAACGGAAAAGACTTGACCCCTCAAAGGTTAGAAGAGCCTTTGAAACACAGAGACACACATCCGGTCGAATTACGTCACGCCGACAACGTCGAGAAAAATTGGGTGTTTAAAACTCGGTGTTTTTTGCCCAAAGTAAGGACATTGATGTGTAGATCTCGAAGAGACGATTCCAACGATGCTTAGAACGCGTGAAACGGAGTCTGGATGAGGGAGAAACGAAGAAAAGAAGTTTGCGGGTCGTTAGTCGCTGCCGCAACTTCACTCGTAATTTGATCAATGAAACAGAGGTTTTAAGATCAAATAAATGCCATTTATTTGTAGTTCGCTAAACTACGATTCCAACGACACCAAGAACGGGAAAAACGGAGCTAAAACAAGGGAGATATGGCCTCCTGAAGTTTGCGGGTCGCGATGACCCGTCGAGCTCCAACCGGGTCGGGTTGACCCGGCTGGAGGTTGAAGACGATGACATGGCAGTCAACGCCACATCATCGGTCAACCAATGACACGTGGTTCCAATGAGAGGTCGCCACGTCAGCGCTAAACGCCACGTCATCATCGGTTAACGAGGTCGCGTCATCCGTTGACCGAGACACGTCAGCGCCATGTCACTGGCACGTCAGTAGTGACGGGTCACGGTTGACCCGTCAACGTTGACCGGTCAACAGTCATTCGTTGACTGTTGACCCCAAAAAAAAAAGGACACATGGCTCGTGAGGCCCACTGGGGTCTCCGTTTGACACGTGGCAAGCACCGTCGGAGAGAGGACGGCGCGTGGAGTCTTGGGAGCTGGCGCGTGTCGCCGGCAGACGGCCACAAGGCGGCTCGTGTACGTCACGCGCCGCCGTCGAGAGTGGCCAACGCTGGAATTTTCCAATTTTTCAGGATTTTTCCATCCAGACACCTTCTAGGGGCGCGTGAGAGCGCGTGGGACCTCCGATTGAGATGTGGTTGGTTCCTAAAAATCCCTAAATTCGAGGGCTTCAATTTGATATATAATTTGCATATATTTGAAGCAAGTTTGGGTGTAATTTGAGTCAAAAAGGTGCTTATGTGCATTTAGAGGGTCCCAAAAACGTTGGAATGGAATCAATGTTGGTTCTATTGTTTTTTGGGATAGGTTGGCTTATTTTCTAAGAGTTTTTTCAGTTGCAACATAAGGTTAAATGCTGAAAGATTCATTAAAAGTAAGGGATTATTCAAATGAGTTTTTGAATATAAAATCCTATCCAACCTTAACTCAAACTCTTAGAGATAGAAACTTGAAAAATTGCAGCAACTTAAAATTATTCAATAATTATTAAATAATAGTAAGTCTTCCCATGCTTCTAACCACATTAATCCACTTGGATTGAAGTAATGACTTCTAAAAGTTAACTTTTTATCACATATGTTATGACAAAGGACAAGACAGATAGAGATGTGAGAATCATCTCATCAAGTGGGAGGTATGCTGCAAATACATCCAAATGAGTGGATGTAGACATGGCAAAGAGGAGCTGAACATTGTAGCTAGACGCTACATGAGTTAATATGGTCAGAAGGGCCTATAAGAAGGAGAACATAGTTAAGAGACAATGATTTAAGGCTTAAACTTTTGAATATTCTTGTTTTTCCATTGAATTTAAGATTAAATTCTCTGTTTTGGTTTTAGAATTGAATTCGGTATATTCTCTTCTTGTTTTCTTGAACATTCATGCTAGTTAGATGATATTGTGTTATTATCTTGTTAATATAACTGCTCTATGATTGAGTGGGAGTTTTCTGGAATGCGTCTAGAAATCCAAAGGGGAAAGAGTTCAAATGAAGACTGTGGTTAAAAGGGTGATGAGCTAACTAGTATGATTGGGATGGGAGTCAACATAGTTGTCTTCTGAACATGAAACTAGTGAACTTATTATCTAATTATCCTTTGTCTTATTTGAACAAATAAGATTTGTATACCATAATCGTCTAAGTGACCAATTATGACCAAGTCTATTTGACTGAGCTTATGAAGACAAGCTCAAATAGAGATATCTATGGAGTTAGAAACTCTCAAATCTCTTTCATTCAAGAAGAATGAGATGTCAGGGACATCCTACCAACTAGTCTTCAGCATTTAGAGGCTGAAGCAATTGAATGATACAAAAGGTTTATGCTATCAAGCATAGAAAGAACAATATTGCTCAAACTTATGATGGTACGAGCAATATAACCTTATCCAAGCCGTGTGGATAGTGTTGGAAAATAGTGGAATAGGTGATCTTCTTCCATAAAGTTAAAACTAAGTTAAGTTTTAACATAGTGTACTAAGTCCTAACATGTTGTTTAGGCAATACTTGAGGCAGATGTCGAACTAAGAAGTTGAGACAAACTAAATTCTAAGTTCTTTCTAACAAACAACAAGTGTATGTTGTGATAAGACATCTCCGAGTGAGTAAGAGGAAGCTATGTCTCTCAATGAGTGGGAGTGAGCCATGTCTTCCAGTGAGTAGGCGTATACGAAAGTAAAGATTGCCTCTGATATGCATATTGTAACCTTCAGTAATGTGATTCATCACATTGAACTTGAATGTGAAAGACTGAAGGATAAAAGATCCATCAGTCAAACGAACTTAGCTAAAGAGTGGGAGGATTCATCCTCTAAGCCCAAGGGCAAGAAACCTATGAGGTAAACTTGATCTAGAGGAGGTCAAATGGTTTCTACAAAGATGAAAAGCTACATTCATAATCCTTAAGGGTTATAAAGTAGCGATCCACATGAATTGTGGACATTTCAGAGAAGCATATGGCTTCATGTCAAATGCAAAGCAACAAAGAGATAGAATCAAGGGATTGGAACTTGCACGTTAACTTGCATAGATAAACCACCCTGATTCACTCCATGCAATTGCAATTGACAAAATCACATCTTTGCTATCTCTTTAGTTAAGGATCGACGGGAGTATGATTCTCAAATCCTTTGTTGGATTTTGATGTTTCTTTTCTAGGGATAAAAGATTCAATTTCTTGCCACATGTACACCTTGCTCAAAGGGAATGATCAAACTAGCAAAAGAGTATTTTCTAAACAACGTGTGCTAAAGGGTTAATACCCTTATGAATAAGTTAAAAACTTATTCTACCTGGCAAGAAAGACAAAGAAACATTTTTTGAGAATATCCACTGCAATTGACAAATTATGGCGTTAGTGAACCAATGAACGTGAGGGCAAAATGCAAACAGCTTGGTGTTTCGTTAACGTTGTGAACGTTTACTCAGAATACAGTAATGTTTACTTGATTATTGGCAAGTGTGAAGCTGTTAGATAATGGCTGAACTAGTCAGAAATCAGTTAAACTAAAAGGAAAAGACCTTTTTTTTAACTAACAAGGGTTAAAGACACCTATGTGATTAGTTCAAGCCGTTTTGTGTACAAGAAAGGCATTGTTAGGCAACTATCAATACCTAGAACCCTTCAACATAATAGCGTTGTTGAAATGGAGAGATAGACCTCTCCTTGATTTGGTTATGAACATAATGGCATCAATAAGGCTATCAGCCATATGTTGATAGGTGGACTCATAGCTATTATATTCACACTTAACCAAATGCCCTCTATGTCAGTCACAACCTTACCCTATGAATCATGGATGGGCCTTAGACCAGGGCCAAGTTCGTTAAGACCATAAGGGTCATCAACTTTATATTCACACTTCTTCCTATGAGTAAGGAAGATTAAGGCTAAGGTATACAAGGTATCTTTTTTTGAGATGACATGAGAATTTAACATGACACGTCATCATTAGTGAAATGATGGCGGTTCAGTGACTGAGAGAAAACCGTGGGACACAACATTCATAAAACCAAGATTTCCTAGCAGGAAATGAGCATTAATCACAATAAATCTCTTTAAGAGATTCACAAGTGACAAGGAATAACCAAGTTCCTAAGTTCACTGATCTGAGTGGGAGGATTGAGACCATTTTTACAATGAAAGAGGTAAGAGGTAAGTTACGAGAGAATTACCTCACTCATACATAGGAAAAGAATCCTATGAAATCCACCTCGGAGCAAATTGTCATCTAGCGAATGACTATAAGGGATAGATTCCCTAATGGATTGAATGCTCCCTTCATCATTTAGAAGGTGATGATAAGTACCTATAAGTGTCTGAAAGACACTAGAAGGACCTGCTAAGATGAATTGCAAAGTGTCATGCAGGAGGATTTGGATTCTCATTGAGCCAAGTATATGTTTTAGGCAATTTATAGCCTAGCCAAGAGGCGATTGGGAACAAGTAGATTCTCAAATCTGTTGAGGGCATATAAAACCTAAAACATTTAGTGGCTAAGGGGTAATACAGTGGAATGTTGTCCGTTGTGCGTTTTAACTCTGAACTTTGGCTATGACAACAAGCTTAGTCTTGAAATTGCATCAAGATGATGTAAAGACCACCTTCTAATTTGGAATTTTTGGAAATTGGATGATGAACTCTACATGAAGCAGCTTAAGGGCTTCGTAGAAACCATCACCCAAATGGTAGTATATGAGTTTTTCACAAGGTTAAAGCCTCACCAACTTCAAAATAATCGAAGAACACTACATAAGTCCCAAATGGTCTAGTGATAATTCTTAGTGAAGTCATCCTTTGTCAAATTGTAACCCCCTCACGGTAATCACATCCGGATTTCGAAATTTAAGTGAAATAGATACCAATAAAATGAAATCAACAATTTATAATCCCTCAACTCGGGATGAGGTATTTCAAAATCAATTCAAAACGTAATAATTCCAGGTCTCACATTCACGTGCAGATATAACTACTTGAGAAATCAAATCACATAAGAAATATCAGAGTGCGGAAACTAAAATCCCGGCAAACCCCGGGTTACTCTATATATCGAATGGGTTTACTAGTTTTCAAATGGGGATTACAAATCAAAAATTCAAGATGAACAATTTATATACAGTAATCCCAAATCTACAATAGATAACCAACAATCCCAAAATCCTAAATGTCCCTAAGAGATCCTAACCACTCCGGGTTGGTCGCTTCTCCTTCGAGCACTTGCCCTGTCTGAAAAGGTTAGTCATATGGAAAGAGTGAGATTCTAAAGAATCTCAGTAGCAACAAGTCACTCATACAATATATAAACATAAAGCATGTATATTCATCATGTTCAGTAGCTTCACAATGATCTCTGGCTCACGCCATATACGACAGCACTCACGGCTGTAATCACAATGCACTATGCCCACTTTCACGATGAACACTATGCCAGCTTTCGCTGTAATCACTATGCACAACGCCCGCTTTCACGGTGAACACTATGTAGCAGCAACACGAAGCACAAAGCACCACAAAGCATCTCAACGCACAATGTATCACTAAACTCCACAAGGTATCTCAATGCACAAGGTATCACAAAGCAATAGCAGTAGCATCCACACAATAAATGACAGACAAACATACAATACATTTACATAAAGTATAAGAGAGGAGTCGCTACCTAAATCTTTCCTGACAATCTTTGGCACAGTGGGCTCACGTGTTCGGCAGATATCAAATCCTATACCAAATTAGGGACAATTGATCAATCTCTCTTTCAATTACTTATTTCCATAATACACTAAGTTAGTTATCATTTAGGACTCTTAAGAAGCCACAAATGCCTATAATAAAAGCCCTAAAAGGTTGGGAAACAATAGGTTGAAGGTCGCTTTTTAAAAAACAGAGCTGGAACACAGGGGTTGACCGCGGCCAGCCCTTCCTTGGGCCACGGCCAAAAATGGTCAAAAGGCCGCTGGCCGCGGCCAGCCACCCATGGGCCGCGGCCAGAATCAGGGCAGAAAGGTTTGGGCCGCGGCCAGCCACTTATGGGCCGTGGCCAAGCAATTTCCTGATTCTTGGCTGAACTTCGAAAAACCATAACTAATTGTAGAAAAATAGAAACGGAGTGATTCCAAAGCCAAATGAAAGGTATTTAAGCCCTCTTTCTAGGAAAAATATGGCTCATAACTGGAAATCACTACACAAATACAGAATTACCCAAAACTCAACACTACTCCAAAACAGAGTTCTGTTTCCATCCCAAACTTTGGACCATCATATCTCCTAGAATACTAAACGAAATGACACAAAATATATGTTCATTTTGAAGCTTGGGATGTGAAATTTAAGATTGGAAAGTTTCATAATTTTCTGACACCATTTGGTCATTCAAAACTTTCGTGTAAACTGATTGCCCAGAACAAAGCTCACACAAGACATATTTCCAACTTTCTACCAAAGTGTTCAATGACTCTAAAATCAATAACCAAGCTAATTCCCATACAATTTTCCATAAGGAACACAATGGTAACCTTTAAAACAACCAATCTAACCACAATCAAACACTATGGTCTCTATGATTCACACAATGTCCAAATTCCAATCAACACAATTCCAAACTTCAAAACTATCTCCAATACTCAAATATCATCATAATGAACCATTTCCAACATCAAACACAATGAAACTCATATATTCAAAAATGGACATAAGCTAGGGCAATTTTCCAAATTTTCATAAACTTATCCAAAAATTACAAATAATATATCAAAATGCTCAAAATGCCTACCTCTTCACTTTGCCAAATTTAGAATCTTGATTCTCACACTTTCATATTTCTCCAACTCACAAATCAACACCTTTCAAGATTCTACAACCACCACAATGTAGCTCTCAATGAGATATACAACTTTAGAGAAGAGGTTTTGAGCAAAGGAGGAGCATTACTTACTCAAAAATCAAGGCTTTTTCTTCTCTATCCAAGCTTGCTTCAGCAAAAAATGGAGGAAGAAAGAGAGAGAAAATGAGTGAGAGAGATGATGAGATGAAATAATGATGAAGAAGCTTTTCTTTCCTTGCCCATTCCTCTTGGCCGAATAGGAGAGAGAGAATGAGGGAAAAAGAGAAATTTTGTCCTCTAGTGGCTCATCCAACAATCTCCACAATGCCACATGTCACCATCTCCTCCCTTCCACTATGAGCTCACATAGACACAATACATAGGATTCCGACCCATCAATAATGAATCTCAACCCTTGATCTCAAATACCACACACATTTACACCAAATTCACATCATATTTCTCTCAAAATATTTAATTACAAAAATTATAATCAATCTCAATGCCATTAGCCCTTAATCACAAATTGGGATATTACACAAATGACATATGAAACAGTGTCAAGGGAGTCAAAGGAATAAAGGATCAAAGAATCCTTAAATTCTGAGTTGAGAAAGTCATGGGTTGAACAAATATCTTGAATGACAAGATAAACGGATATTGCACAAGAAAGATACAGTCTTTTCCACCTAAGACATGTATAAGTGTAATCCTTAGACATCTTAGGATGTCAAAGTACAAACCCATGGACACCCCTGAAGTCAAGGGCATAAACCTAAAGAGGTTACATGTCCTATGAGGAATCCAACATAAGAAAGGTAGATAGAGTCCCATGTGAGACTATAGTTGGTAATATGAATGTACACATTGGTGTACATAAGACCAAATGTTTTTGGGTTAGACTTGGAAGTTGCTTTTTGGTCCTGCTGTGAAATGGGTTATGAGAATAACCATGGATTAAGTTGTCAAAACAACAACTTTCGTTTTTGAAAGGATACTCCAATACAAGATCTAGGCAAATGGTGATAGAGTAAGAAAATATACATAGTTTTTTTTTCCTGTTATCTATGAAAATAGAACGCAGGGCGTGTTCTGCCATCATTCAAAGTGTCATATGGCTAAAGTAATTCCTATGAGAGATTAGGACTGAATGGTGGATAGATGGATCCAAACGATAACATCTTATGATGAGGATCCTAAGTATCACAACAAGGCGAAACATACCTTTTTTATACATCTCTATGAGAGATATGCTTTCAAAGAGGGAAAGCGATAGTACAATGACCTTCTACTGACAGAATATTGGTAGATCCCCTTATTGAGCCCATAGTTTGATTTTTATTGAGTTAATGAAAATCTAGGGGTCCAAATAAAATATAAGATCGTGAACTTCTTTTATAAGATAAAAGAAATGGTATGTATGTTATGAGTAAATACATAAAGGTATACAGTTTTGTATGTCGTACAGGTCAAAAGAGGTTGGTTCACTCACATGAACAACCGTCTTCCCATGTTTTGCAGGGGCATGGGAAGGTAAGATAAGCAAATGATCACCATAAGATGGTTGAGAAGAATCTTTGCGTTTGAGTCGCCTCAGTTAGACTGAGATGAGATCCACATATGTGCATATACACAGAAAATGGATCGAAGCATGAATATAGACTTGTAGCCAGGCAAAGAACTCTTTTTCACAAACGAGATTGTAAAAGAGATATTGTGAAAAAGAAAGTTCTGGTTCAAATGTTGAGTACATTTTGGAACTAATGTCTTTACGGTGAAAGATAAAGAAATCGACGTACACCTCAAACCATTCACCGTAGCATGCGATTCATACTGCATGTGCTTGAAAGTTAAACTGCAACACGGGATGTGGGTGAAAGATCCCTAGTTCACCACAGTGTGAGTCCCAGGAAGGAAGAATCCTTCCACGATGCCCTTAAGACTTAGGCAACATCATGAAAGCTTGGTTTGGTGACAGCTACTTTAGCTGAAGCTCCATGATCACACTCGATTCGGTTAGACGAGTGAAAACTAGGAAAGCGACCAAGTCAAGATGGATTGATGTTTAGTCAAAAAGGAAGATTTACTCCTAGATACATAAGATGTACTAGTATCTGTGGTTGACCCCTTACTAGCTCTATGTGTAGCTAGTAAGTGCGGATACTATGTGCGTAGGAGGCAATCTGAGTTAATCAACATATTAACTCAAGAGAGATTAGATATGCCATGAGTAATATGTATGGGAGAATCTGGGGCATATGAGACAATGAACATATAGCTTACGGTTATATATAAAGGGTGTCCTTGGATACTGGTCCGATATAAAGGATTTCTAGTATCACAAGCACCAAATCTGAAAGACGTTTTTGCCCACGCAGTCACGGCAGACGCCAAGTATGAAACAAGAAAGAGTAATACACGCATGATGGGAGGCCCATCAAGTGCGAGTGGGAGATGTTGGACTTTGGGTCCAAGTCCGCCCTTGATGGGCCGGACTATTTGATTAGAAAATAAGTAGCCAAATCAAATAAGAATAAAATCAGCATAAAATATAGATTTAGGAATATTTCAACAATAATTATGGATTTGTTAAAAGAGGAACAAATCACCATAATTAGGGAATTAATTGAGAGACAATTAATTGCTGTCTTGGAGGGCAAGAAGGAGTGCACACATTTCCTAATTAGTGGCCTCTATAAACCAGTATAAATAGGGTGTGCCTCCTCAATTGCAATTCGCCCCACCATTAAGTTTTCTGGCAATTCCCTTCTCTCCTACCATCTTTCTAGTTCTGGTGATCTGCTGTGCAAATCACAATTAGGCTCTAGTAGTCTAATAATTGTGTGGGCATAAGTATGGAGTATTGGAGCTTTGACCCGGATCCGAACATGGATTCGTCCAGGTACGCCTAATCTCCTTTTAGTTAAATACTTTTTCCTACAAAACTAAAATAGGTAATTAGTTGAGATAGCCACAAACTGTCCGAAACAACAAACCTCAATAATTAGAATTCTAGAAAGAACTTTCTTTTTGGAAGGAGACACTGACAGTTCTTCAAGGCATAGTAACTGAGATGTGATGGAAAGAAACTTAAGCCTAAATTTGAAAGTAACAGCTTTGTCAAGAACAAACTGTATTTAGCTCTATACTCCAAAAGGGAAAAAAAGATCTTCTTTAACGACCAAACACAACAATCACTACAGGTCTCTTTCTGTCCCACTATTAATGTACGAGTACAGACATTCTGATCAAGAAGTAACCAAGGATAAGGAAAACTGAACCATACCTCTATATTTCTATGACTAACAAGACCATAAGTGTTCAAGATGGGTGTTTTTAACTTCTAACAACACATGACCATCCCTATTCTTTTAGATTATGTAGTAATAAGATAGTTCAAGAACTATTGTTGTCCAGCAAAGTTTAACGGATATATCAAATATTTCCAGAGAGGCTCATCATTATTTATCAAAGCATAGAATAATGTTGTTTCAATGTTTGAGATGTTTGGCAGTACTGAAATACTCTGTACGAAACACAGGCTAAACATATATATTGGATGCCAGCAAGCTAAAAGCCCCAGTGAGCCATATGGGGTGGAATGAAATTTTGGGGGAATGATTAATGTTTAACATGCATGAATCTATTCACATAAGTAATTAATTATCGGGGCAGAAGTAATTATCAGGCAATTTCTTGACAGAAGTTTGGTCGTTGTAAATATAGCTACATTGAGAAAAAGGAAAGGCATAAAAATTAGCGCATATAAATAAATAGTGATCATATTGATATTGCAATGAAAATGAGGGAAAAGATGAGAGGGACACGCAATCACAGGTGTAAGTATGCTTAGAAGATGCGCATGAAAGTCTTGAAAGTTGCAGAAGTAAGATGGAGGGTCGATCGCGAGTAACTTAGGTCAACTAGAAAATGAGAAAATGGGAAACAAACCTGAGAATGAGAATGACGTTGCTGAAAGAGCCAAGGCGAGAGATAGAGAGGGTGGAAAGTGAAGACTGAGAAACCACGGTGGAAGGCAAGCACGAGGATGAGGGCGAGTCAATCGGAGGTTGAGAGTGTCGGGGTGAAAGGCTAAAAGGAAAAAAAAAAAAGATAAAAACAAAAAACAACTTGAAATTGTTTTCTATTTTCTGTTTTTAAAAACAAGTTGTTGTTTCTTAGTTTTTTAAAACAATTGGGTCAAAACAAGTTATCAAACAGGTTTTTGTTTTCAAAAACAAAAAAATGTTATGAAAAAGGGTAATAAAATAGGCCCTAAGATTCTAGAAGCACTGATAGAAATCTAAAAATCATGACCCTCTGCAAAGCTCCACGGGAAACGCAAACAACTGGAGGAGAATCAGAAAACCCCAACAAAAACCCAAACTCTCTCAAGTTTACACCCGACCCATCTTCCTCAACAGTATTACCTATTCGTCGATCGATACTCCTTTACCATCGCCGGGGTCGGAACTCGTCCCGGTGATGAACGGTACAAGCGGCTCAAGTGAACGCAACAGAGCTTTAGTGGGTGAGATGAAGGATCCTTGCAGCAGCAAAGGTCGTCTCTATACTCCGTAGCCTCTTTGTCCCTGAACCAGTGAAAACGGAGCCCTCGTGCCTCCTTCAAGTGAGTGACAAACTTGAAATTCATGCAAGAAATTGCAATTCTCAGTCTCCTTGCAATAAGCCTCATTGCAATAAACATTGAGACTCTCCAATCTAAGAAGCAAAATTGTCACAGCCAAAGAACTTCCCAATAAGATCAATGCCAGGTGCATAGCAGGGAGTCAACATAACTTGAAAATCGATTTGGTTGCCGCATTGGCCTTTCTTGGTCATAACAAAAGAATCGAACGAGGCTGAACAGAGCTGAGAAGAACGTAGGATCCAAAACTAAAGACTTGAAACACCCTAAAATCACTAGTCTGATTAGCTTGTGTAACGGACAGAGAAGGCGTCGTCATCAGCAAATACTTACGAACAAAGAAGAATGCGTTCTTAGCTTAGGTAGCAACGAGATTCCTTCTTAAGTAGCGTGCAAACACTAATTGTTCTCGACGTTCAGAGTCGATGAACAAAATCAACTTCGAGCATGGTTTCATCTTACTCCTCGTCGTTTGCAGCAAAATCCTCTGATGCTAGCTTTAGAGAACTCGTTCTTAATTGAATCAGCGTTGGCCATTGTCAAATCATTGACCTTTGTGAATATGGTTTATGTGACGGTTTGTTTCTGGTCTTCCTGAGCGACCTCGGCACAAGAGGAGTTGTTCATGTATGAATAAGCGTCATCCACCTCTTGTGTCTCAGCAACAGCAATGGTGAACTTCAAAATCTCATCAGATTCTTCCTCAATTATTTCACGAGCCATATTAAGGAAGACAAAAGAAAGTTTAGAATTGATTTCTTGCATATAACCTTCAAGACGAGAGGCGGTATTCTTGAGCTTGGTAGTATCTCAAGTATTCTGATTGAAACGATTAATGATACCATCAAGATGACCTTGATGAAGATCCAGGCGTCGTTCTAGGTGTCTGAGACATTCTGTAGATCGAGTCTCCGGCGATGCCATGGGCCAAGGAGGAGGCTTTGATACCTTTGTTAACATTGAAAGGGAAGAAGAGAGAAAATAACAAGAAAATACTAATTCACTCAACCGCCATTACAACCATCAAACTACTTGCTGTTAGAAAGTTATGCCAGAACTAGGGAAGTATAAGAGAATTATAAATAGCTACACTTGTCACCGAGGGCTGTTGAATGAGAAATTACTTTTGGTTCTTCTTTCTTTCTCGGTATTTCTCTTTGGCCTGTACCAATTTAGCATCAGAGCCACTCTTCAGCCATGGCGTCAGAGATGTGATACTCTGAACATCTCGATGTTCTTGAACGACGTTTGGAAATGCAGTCCACTTGGGTCGAGAGCGCACGCATCCATCTAGAGCAACATTCATCTGACATCAGTGAATTGAAGCGATCGGTGGCTAGAGTCGAGACTTGCTTGCAGAATCTGTTTGACACGATTGCGCATTTAATGAAACAAAGCCAAGGCGAGCACAACGGCGGCTTCTCCAGTGGCTATCATCTGAACGTGAATCTTCAGTTTGGCACTTACATGCATTCACAATCTTGGTATTTCACACCCTCCAAGCACCCTCGAGTCGAGTTTCCGAAATCCGTAAGCCGAATCGTAGCAGTCAATTTACTGATCTTGACCGTGGCAAAATAGCTGAAGACGACGACGTAGCTGACCTTCTTGAACGGTATGAAGGGATGAAGAAAGGAGACGAATAAAAGAACAAGAAAGTTGTGAACGAGAATGGTGTGAAATCGGAACTTACAGCTCCTCTTGCTAATGGAGAGATCAATCAACGGAAAGAATTGAAGGACAACGATGAGGATGAAGATGAAAGATGTGATGAAATCTGGAATCAGAAAGCCACGAATAGAATACTCAGAGAACCTGAATCATTCTCGAACATGATTCTGTTTTTCTCTGTTAGGAAGATTTCTGCGATGACTGCGATGGCCGCGAATGTTATGATTGAATCAGGACAACTGGAACCTTTACTAAACCACGAGGGTGACCATGCTGATCTTAACAAGCAGTAGATTCCTTCGGGTTCTTTTTCTTTCTTTATTCCTTGCTGTGTGTTGAGTGGGGCATTATGGATGCCTCAGAAATTTGTTTCCTATTGCTATTATGTGTCTTTTGAGTCCCAAATTCTTGGACTTCACCGTTCATTACTCTCAAACGTCTGCCCATAAATTTTTCTAGCTATGAAGGCAGAGGAAACACATCAGTCCTTGCTTGGCTTCCATGGCTGTCATCGTTGCTCCGACCCGCCGCCGCCACTATCACCCTCTCTCTTTGGGTCACACGTTTCTTCAATCCCAAATATGGATCGAGTATCTTCCTTCATCATTTTTCATCCTTGTTCAGCTCAAGTCTCAGAGTCGGATTCCAAGATAATGGTTATTTCATAGGGCACCGATGGGGGCTCCGACTCGGACCTAACATTAGAACCACCACGATGACGGAATTCACTAATGCTGCTTTTTCCATGGGGTTTTACGCATTCAGTTTACATTCTTCTGTGTTTTTGAGTCCCAACCCCCATATAATGCCCACTATAACAGTTTTACAGTGGTGTAGTAAGGTCAAATGGTCAAGCACCTTGCAAATTGAAGGGGCCTGTGACACTTTGCATTTTCCTTGACTCTCGTGTCACACATACAAAGTATTACCTCTCTAATGATCAGAAAACTCTTGGACAACATGTAGTTATTGTTGTTGTCCAGCTGTTTTCCATTAAGACAAAGGATTAGTGTTTGAGTGGACCTCCAAACCTTCGCATGCATGGATTATTGTTGTGATGTTGCAGGCTGTGGTGCATATCTCAGCTATTCAATGTTTGGGCTGCATTTTATGGGCTAGGGGTGACCAATTCATGGTTTTTCACTACCAGCTTTGGACTCTTTACAATTGTCAAAGGGGGACACTTTTTTAATTCCAGTTTCGGCGTATTGGCATCACATGAAACCGGAGGACGCTAGTGAGAACGATCTTTCCTTCAGCCTGCACCAATTGGCGTATTGGCATCACATGAAACCGGAGGACGCTACTGAGAGCGATCTTTCCTTAGCCTGCACCACTTTCATTCATTCTCTTTGCAAGAATCACCAGCTCATTTCTATCCTTGTGGACTAGGATGTTTTCTAAGGGGGAGTATTGTTACGTGGCAGTAGAAGAATAAGTCATTGATTAGTAACAAGACTTGTAACTACTTACGGTTAGAAAGTTATGCCATAACTAGTGAAGTGTAAGAGAATTATAAATAGCTACACGTGTATTCACTAATATTTGTTGAATGAAAAATTACTTTTGGTTCTTTCTTTCTCTCTCGGTGTTTCACTGTGGCCTGTACCAAAAGGTGGGATAGAATGAAAAGAATAAAGCAGACAACCATGTAATTGTGATTTGAATAGAAATACGAAGATGAAACGGGAAATTTAAAGTGCATCAATGTGGGTTCGATCTTATAAATGCTGAGAACAAAGATCCACTTTAAATGAGAATAATTTAGACTAACGACTGAGGCTGCTAAGATGACCGAAAAACCACCACTTTCAGCCCTACGAATAGAGCTAGGAAAACAGGTTGAGCCCGTCAGGCCAGCCCTTTTAGGCCCTGAATTTATAAGGGCCGGGTCTTAGATTTTTGCCTAAAAGGGCCAGCCCTATATGTTTTTTTTTTTTATTTTCTAAAATTATTTATATGATAATATTATTATTGATTTTTTATATTTTGTTAATAATGTTGCAAATATTTAGTTGATATTAATAGTTTTAGAATTAAGTTTCATAAGAATATCTTGTATTAATAATCCTAAAAATTAAAAACTTATAAAAAAATATTTCTTATTTCATAAGTATTCTTACCAATTTTGTATTTTTTGACTTTTTTTCTTGTGATTGTTTTTATTTATATATTGTGTTGTTTATTTTATAGACTACTTACACTTTTCAAGACATATTTAGAAGAAGTATTTTTTTAATTTTGTTAAATCTTCTCATTAATTATTTGTAATTGTAGTATATAGACAATAGTTTATCTTTGATTATGACTTAATGACCGTGTTTGTTTGTTGTATGATGCATACCGTTTACACTCTAATTTTGATAATATTTATGTGTTAAATTAGGAATTCCATTGTTGTAATTTAAAAAAAACTGAAAAAAAAAACTAAAATTTATTCAATCTTATGAAAATATCTTCAAGCCCTACGGGCCGGCCCTTTTAGGCCTTGACTCTTCAAGGGCCAGCCCTGTAGGTAGAGCCGGTAATACAGGCCCAACCTGCGGGCTCAACCCTCGAGCCCGCGGGTTTTTACTGGTTAGGGTTGGGAAAATCCCAACCTGCTAAAATGCGGGTCGCACAGGTCCGCACCGCATACCCCGTGGGTTGGTAGGTTGGCTCGCAAAAATTTTTTTTTTTTTTTACATATAATAATTTTACAAAACTTGTAAGTTTTTCACTCTTATCTTGTTACCTCCCAATTCAAAGAGAAAAAATCTTAGCCTCTTCCCTTCTTCTTTAAACAAAATTATTATATCTTAATTGCTTGAAGATGGGTTTGTATTTTGTTTATAAACTTTGGTAAATTTGATAACTATATCTCTTGAATTGTGGATTATGTTTTTAATTTTTATAAGAGAAATGATTAATGCTAGGAAAGTAAATTTAATGACTCATATATATGTGTCTCATATTTTTTATTTTCTTAAAAAAAATAAGATTCTTTTTTAAAAAAAATGTAGGCTCGCGGGCTGGCCGGCAACCTGCACACTATGGGTTAGGGTTGACATTTTGCCAACCCGCACTACATGGCCCACAGGGTGATGTGGGCCAACCCGTAACCCGCGGGATGGCCCACATTCCCAGCTTTACCTGTAGGGTCGGGCCGACCCTGATTCCTAACTCTACCTACAAACAAAGAAGACCAACAAATACAACAGTGTGCAATGGCAAAAAATAAAAATAAAAAAATAGAACAGTGTGCAGATTAGGCCCAAATAAAGGACGCTTTGACTGTATGTATATTGGGAAGCAAAATTAATTTATCTGTCATTATAATTTCCCCTGATTTGTAATCCTGTTCTTGTAGTTTTATAGCATGTTTGTTTTAGCGATCAGATTATTTATAAGTTGTTTTTTATGTATATCGAGACACAACACCTCTCACATACTTACCTCGTATACCGTAAATTAAGATTGAAAAGCTGCTTTTAAGCATTCCAATCGCTCATCCAAACAAGCGCTTATTTTTCATTAGGCCCTTACGGTTCCTGTAGCTATAGGCGTTAGTCCTTATGCTTATGATTTGTTAATGAGGATTGATATGGATGCTGACCAAGCGACATGTAAGTTGCCACAAAAATATAAAATGAACTGGTTCAATAAAATAAAATAAAATGATGGAATAAAATTTATTTATTATCAGCCTAAAATTAAAATTATTAAACTCAACCGTTTCCTTGTATCTATATATAATTTTTAATCTAGTTAATTTTAATTTTATTTAGATCCATATCGCAAAATTAATTTTGTATTTTCAGGTAAAGTGACATCATCAATTACTAATTAATTTCTTATATTTATTTTTCTTATTGCAAATTCAGGCTATGGTTACCAACATACTCCTCCGGTCCTAAATATATAACATAATTATTTAAATTGATTAGATTAAGGAAGTTAGTTAATATGACATATATTTTCTAAAACACCATAAATATCTTCCTTAATTCACTTTTTATCTCTTCTTCTTGATTATTGTTAATGGAGCATCAATAAGGTTAAATTATGAAAAAATTGACAAATATGAAAATTATATCTTATATTTATGATTAAAATTAATTTCTCAAGTATGTCTTATTCTGAAGAAGTATTTTGCTTGTGGTCTATCCATATGGGATCGATTGATTGGAATATACATCTCAACCGGAGAGTAATTAGAGTTAATTTGTTCATCTCAATTCTCATTCTCAAGAAGATACCAATCACATCAATCAGTTGGTTTATTTCCGAAAAGTATTACTAATTACTCAATTGGTTGTTGATCTCTTTATCTTTGTTAATTTGTTACGTCAATCTGTTGGTTCATTTTTTAAAATTATTATTCAATTATATTTCATCATTGTTACATCATTTGGTTGGTTCGTTTATGAAAAGTATTCCTTAATTGGTTGGTTGATATTTGGCAATGTTAGCTACTAACAAATTGATGTGATTATAAAAGTTTTTGTTTGCCAACTACATAATTATTAACTTTGAAAATAAAAGAAAAAGACAGAAAGAAATTGGCGATAAAGTGATTGTGGATTTAAAGGTTATGTGGCTCTCCATTAAGTAACACAGTCGAGTAAAGTTCGAATGATTAGTTTTAAAAATATAGGAAGGTATTTTTTTGTGTATATACACATCGACAAAGAGGGAGTTCTTCGGCGACTACCCTTTCTTCAAGTACCCAAATACTAGCTCCCTAGTTCGGATAGTGCTTCTTTAATTTTAATGGCAAACTGTTAAGCTAATTTTATGACACGTCAAAGTTACCAAATGAATATTACAGATGTCATCGTAAATATTTCCCGGAGGATAGTGATACGAGTTCAGATGATCAATTAAATAGTGTAAGTATACACTGTCGTAATCAAGTAATATAGAAGTGAGTAGAGTATCGTTCCCACGAGGATTGAGCACTAAGTACCAAAATGGGTAATTTTAATTCTATTTAGTCGATCGATTAGTTGGTGATTGAGAGTACAAAATAAAAGAAAGACAATTAAATATGAATGCAGATGATATGAAAGCAAATATGAGAAAAAAGCCCTAGGGATTAGATTTCACTTAACAAATTCCGGATTGAATCACTTATCTATTCTAGCCCAATTTATTCCTTATGATTAATAGTTGAGTTTCCCTAATTTAATTACTAGCCTCTTCCAAGGTCAAGCAATTCTATAATCAATTGCTAATCCAATATATTCCTATATGAATTTAAGCAATTAATTATGCATTAAGATTTGTGGAACTCAGTAAGACTACACAACTCATATGAATATATTCCTAGTTCATATGCAAGTCATGGTTTTAATCATAGGGTCTACACACATGTATCTCCTTCCGATCTCAACATGCATATTGAAATCATTCAAAAGATGGCCAGTCAATCAAAAGCATTAAGAATAACAATTAAAACTAAATCATGAAGGAGAAATTCAAACTAGATTTAATAAGTTAAGATTCAATCCGTCATTAATAAGCTACGTCATCACCCTAGGAAAAATGAAAGTTTAGCACATGATGAAATTAAAAACAAAACCAAAATAAATTGACATTCTATAAAGCTAGAATGAAAGCCTCAGAAATACTGCATAAACTTGAATATTAAATTCTCAAACATAAATATACAACCAAAAGATGAATGAAAGATGAAGAAATCAAGCCGTCCATTTAGGAGGTAAAACCTTCCATGTAGGCGGCATGCAAAATGCAATACAATCCTAAGCCTTCCATGATGGAGGCATGCAAAAAGTAATAAAATCCTAAGCCTTCCAAGATGGAGGCATGCAATGCATGAAATTAAATCTAAGAAAACAACACAAAGAACTCAGAAATGTTAGAGAAAGATCTCTCCCGGTCAGAGAAGGACCTCTCCTGGTCGGAGAAGGACCTCTGCTTCTCTTCCTCTCTTCTTCCTTTGAGCTTGGCATTGATCTCTATTTATAGGGGAAAAAAACGTGTGCTACAGTTCCTGATGGCTGCTACAGTGCTGTTGACCTGCTACAGTTCCCGATGGCTGCTACAGTGCCATTGACTGCTACAGTACTTTTATTTTATTTTTTTTAAATTTTTTTTAAATGTTGTTTATTCCAAAAACAATATTTATTTATCAATCACACCCAAATTTATTATATTAAACACAAATATCGTCCATAAAATCATCATATAAAGGAAAATAAATATGCAAATATTTTGCTTATCAGATAGAGTTATTCTTTTACAAAATTTTAGTTTGAACTTTTCTTTATTAGTCTTTACATTTTTGACGTGGTTTTTTACTTTTTAGTTTTTCTTAGAAAAAAACTTGGGAAATTCCTAAAAAAGAACTTAAAAAATGCTAAAGGACAAAATGTTGTTATGTGTAATACACCAGATTTTGTAATACAAAAAATGTGTAAATATAGAAATAGTGGAATAAAATAAATATTGGTATTTATAAATTAAAGATAGAGTTACTTTCGGAATTCCAAGATGTCCATTGTGTCATTCACGGAAATCGAGAAGTCAAGATTGTAAAAATACAATTGTAAAAAGTCGAACGAAAATTCGTCGGTGGTTGCAGGACACAGAGGCATCAGTTGCAAGATCGAAGGAATTCAAATGTTGCGTGGCGTGCCTCGATATGCTTACCATGGTCCCATGTGGGTCCAATGTGGAATTCCAGGTAATGCACCGATGGAGCAACTTTATTAAAAGGACTTCAGTAAAGTATGTAATGACAGTTTATTATGACTTATGATAACACATCTTTCGTGTTGCCCAAATAAGAAAATGACAAGTGTCCTGAAATCATTACAAAGCAAAAACATGCTTTTGTGTTGGCCAAATGAGGAGGTGACATGTGTCCCTCATCATTACGCATTTTTACACCCAGTTTAAGCCTTTCGTGTTGTCATTTCTGGAGTACGGCACCAAGCGTCTGAGTCCAGGGAATTAACCAGTCTTCGCCTGGGTCGCTTGCTTTACGAGTTGAGCATCGAACCTAGGAGTCCAGGAAAATTGTCAGGCCTCCCCTTCCATTAACTATTTATGCCCCACCGAAGAAAGAGAAAATGGAAGACCAATGGTTGCACGACACGTAGCACTCTTAAGCCTTAAAATTGTGACATGTGGCAAGCTAAGAGAGATCACTTTGCAAGATTAAATCTCAACCATTCCCTTCCATTTTAAGTGCTAAATTTCTTGCAAGCATGGAAAGAGAAAGAGAAATCAGATTTCTTAAGCTTAAGAATAGAAGAAGAGAGAAGGAGGAGTGAATAGTGAGTTCTCCTGACTAACGGAGCCGATTTCGACCCCAAATCGCCGTTATCATTCGGTAAGTGTAACCCTCTTCATAATTATAATTCGAAATACACGATTAAAATGAAATAGAGACCAATAATAATCAAAACTTATTTACAATCTCATCCTTGAGATAGGGTTTCTCAAATACGTTTTAAAATCTAATACACCTGGTCTCATATTTACATTTCGAACGCAATTACTTCGCGAAGATAAATCACATTTATTATAAATATCAGAGTGCACAATAATAATCCCGACAAACCCTGAGTTCCATATCTTGACTAAAAAGTTCATAGGGCACATTTGCACATATATAAGTTCTCATACGGGGATCACACAAAATCTCATTCCAAATATACATCCAAATAACCAAATATACTTCCAAACCATATACAATCATCCTAATGCATATTGACAACCAACTACCAAAACTATACCCCGAAGTAGTCCTCACCGCCCTTGGTTGCTTGCTCTCTCCACGAGCCACTTGCCCTATCTAAATTGTTATTAGGGGAGGGTGAGAGAATCTCAGTAGAAAAACAATATCAATATGCATGCAAGATAAGTGTTTAATGCATGACTTGCTTGCATCACATTAACTCATGCTCACACAATGACATATCTGTGTGCTAAATGTTTCAAACAACATACTTATGGCCATAGCATAAATAGAAACTGAGCTTCAATCATTCATATATGTTACACATAATTAAGGAAAGCAATAACATACATCAATACACCAACACAAATATTAAATACATGCAAGAGAGGTAAGTTATCTACATTTCTTTCCACGTGTGCTCTAGCACCAGCTACTCACGATCAGAACGAATACCAAACCCTATAAACCAAATCAAGGATACAAGGTTAATCTCTAATCCAAATCCTTGCTTTCATATCACTTAATATTGGTTGTCATTTGAGTCCCTTAAGTGTCTAATAATAAGCTCAACAAAAGCTTGAAATGATTGGAACGTACTAGGTTGGAAATCACTTTTCAACATCACCAAGTGCTGAAGATACGGGTTGGATGCAGCCAAGAATCCTCTGGCAGCGGCCAAAAACAACACAAAAGGTTTTTGGCTGCAGCCAAGATTTTCTGGCTGCGGCCAAAATGTGAACAGAAAGTTTTGCGCTGTAGCCAAGAACTTTTGGCTGCAGCCAAGGAAACTCAAAAATTTATAACTAATTTTAGAAAAAAAGAAATGAGGTGATTCCAAAGCCCATTGAAATCTATTTAAGCCCTATTTACTGGAAAAATATGGACCATTACCAGAAATCACCATATAAATACAGAATTACTCGAAATCCCCTTGCTGTTCCAGATTTGCATTCAGTTTTAACATCAAACTTTGGACCACCATAACTCCCAGCTCAAAAAACAAAATGACACAAATTATATGTCCATTTTGAATCTTGGGATGTGAAATTTAATACTAGAAAGTTTCAGAATTTTTAGACAACATTTGGTTATCCAAAAATTTTGTACAAACTGACTGCCCATAACAGAGTGAACACTTGACAGCATTCCAATTTTCTACCAAAATGTCCAATGGCTCCAAAATCAACAATCAAACCTATTCCCACACAATTTTCCACAAGAAACCCATTGGAAACACCAAAACAACCAAATTCATATCACATTGACATGTTTCCACATTGGCACAACATGTCACTACAAAACACACCTTGCCATTCTTTCTATTCCAAGGTTTCAAATCAAATCCAATAGCCATATAACACATCAAGACACCAATTGCCACACAAAACACAAGGAAATTCATCCATTTTGAAAATACCATAAAATCAGGGCAAATTCCAAAATTCTCAAAACTCAACCACAAGTCACAAAACTTAGATCAAAAGGCATCAAATACTCACATCTTCCTTTTTCCCAAACTAATTCCTTGATTCTTCATCTTTCCAATTTTCCTCAAGCTCCCAAAAACCTCCTTTCACAAATCTAAAACTATAGCAATGAAGTTCTCAACAATATGAACAATATTATAGAAGAGTGTTTGAGCATTAGAGGACCACAAACCAACCAAAACTCACCTTATTTCTTTCTCTTTCCTCCTTGGCCAAGAAGAAAATGGAGTTAGAGAGAGAGAGAATGAAGATGAAGAAGATAAAGGCAGTTTTTCCCCTTTGCTTCATGTGTTGGCCGACCCAAGAGAAAAAGCACTTTGAACATTTGACCAAGATCTAAGGCTCACAAGTTGCCACTTGTCATGATATTGTTTCATCTCTCATGATCTCACATAAGCACACCCACATGGGATTCCACCCCTTTTGATATCTTACACAATCAATTTCAACCATTGATCTTTAAATTACCAGTGAGTTTCCTCTTCAGTAACTGATCAATCGATTGGTAACTTTACCGTTTTGCCCCTAATTGTGACAATTCACACTGAATAACTACAAAGCACATCATATCATTCCATTTCACCACATTATACGCCCTTCCTATATTTAAAGTCAATTTAGATGTTAATCCCTAATTGAGCTTAAATGCAGGGTTTTGGCGCTGCTCACAATACATTCAAATCTCAAATCACATCATAACCTCCAAAAGGGTTATTTATCACTAATCACATCCACTTTTGTAGTCATTAACCCTTAATTGAAACTTGGGATCTTGCTAAACTGGGGCTTAGCAATCCACTTATTTAAGGCTTATTCTCTAGCCTCAAATATCAAAATTCGGGGTATTACAGTAAGTTCTTCAAGAAACTTCATCTACTCACTATAAGCTTCAATTCTATGGTCTTAGATTTCTCATCTAAGGTGTTTTGTGTTAGTTAGTCTACCGAAGTGCCACCAGAATACCGAACTACTTGTAGAAACGCGAAGAGGTAAGCGTAGGCTTTCTTTTGAACCGAATAATTTGTTATTTCATTAAGTTTTTCTTAGCTCTTGAACCATCCATGTATTTCTTCCAAGGGGTGTTTTTGAAGAAGGAATATGTTTTAATCATATATAAAGTGATATATGATGCTTGTTGAAGTATTAGGCTTATTAGTAGTTAAAATCACAAAGTTAGAGTTTTGTTATTTTTGAGCATATATTTCGGTCAGAAGTAAAACTGGGTGAAGGAGTTCAATTTTGGTATTTTTGAGCTTTCCATTGCATTCTACACAAAAAATTGTGTGGGAATAGACTTTGGTTATAATTTTTGATAGACTAGTTTAAAGACTCAAAAATTGAAAATTAAGTATGCTTGTGTAACAAAGCTTCTACTGTGCGTTTTTGTTTGGCTGTTTTGTTATGGAGAAAATGTCACAGTACAAACTTCATCTGATGATGATGAAATTTTCAAGAATTAAAGTACACTTAAAGACCTTTAATTTGATAGGTATTATGAAGGATTTTGATAAGTATACTAGGAGTTATGAATGTTTGAAATAGACCATTAAAACTGGTTAGATTTTCTAGCAGCAGAAGGAAAAAGAAAATTTGGGAAGTGTGCGCGGTTAGATGGCTACTGAAAGTATTTTTCCCTTAAACTAGACTTTATAAGGGTCATATAGAATTTTGAATCACACCAATTTGATTTTTCTAGAATTAGTTATGATTTTTCAAAGTTAAATAAAAAATCTGCTAACTTTTGGTAATTATGCAAAAATTCAAAGTAAAGTGTTT
Organism: Inga laurina; assembly: GCA_963855925.1. Taxonomy (NCBI): domain Eukaryota; kingdom Viridiplantae; phylum Streptophyta; class Magnoliopsida; order Fabales; family Fabaceae; genus Inga; species Inga laurina. The sequence continues at coordinate 45,769,449 of OY979708.1, forward strand.
TTGTAATAGAATTGGACATTTAAGAGTTAAGTTAAGCATTTAAAGTATCTTGATCTCACTAGCTTCATATTGGGTCTAATGTAGTGACCCTAATGATAACCAATATAAGAGAATGATTTTTGAAGGAATTGGACTAAGTAATAACTCATTACCCGTAGATTATAATTTAGAGGATTTGACACTTGCCCAGGACGTCCAAAGTACGTCAATCAAGATCAAGATTTGGAAAAATTGCTAGGTAGTAACTTATCCCACACATACTATGTGATATGTTATATGCATGTTTGTACTATTGTGAATTTATAATATTTAAATGAGAAGGGCTAAGGCCCAGTAGAATTTCCCAATATTGTGGCAAGGGACAGTTGTCCTTGAATTGGTAACTTTATGATTTTTGCATATTGTGAATTTATCTATGAATATGTTGATTGTACTGTAACTTTGGTTGACATGGCATGATATATGTGCATTTTATATGAGTGATATTTGTTATTATTGGGATTCATTGAATCTCACCCTATTTTTCCAAAAAAAAATTTTAGCTCGGGCAAGTAGTTCCTTAGGCAAGAAGGTAAACACGGGCGAATGAAGCAAATGACTTAGAATTTAATTTTCTGTCGGTTATCTATTTTGAAGATTGTACTTAATTTGTATTTAAGTGTGGTCAGTCTCGTATTGACATGTAGATAAGCACCTATATATAAACAAACGCACAACGACATTCAAACCAGTAGTGGACAGCAGTCCACCTAAGGTCGTTAATCAAACATAGTAGTTTGGGTTTCAGCAGAGAACTTATTAGTGAAAACTGTGATATGCATAAATGAACTGAAAACAAATGGCTTAAAATGAATTGTAAAATAATATGAGACCAAATATGAAAATGATTTTTGAAAACCCACTCAAGTGCTGCTACACACTTTGCTTGTAGTTGGGATTTTCGTTGTTTAGAAAAGATTACCGGTTTCCTTTTTAAAGATATTATTACACTTATGCCATCTATATGTTTTCAAAACCTGGGTGTTACATTCTACATATTCATAATACCAAAGCGGTGTGAGGGCCTGATTTATCCTTTTCAAAATTAAATAGAAATGATAAAAGTGTTTCTCTGAGTTCAAAAAACGTGCTCCCATTTTTTATACGGTTTTAACAAGTTCAAATAAGATTTTCACAAAATTTAATTTTAAAAATCACTTCATGCTATAATGGTAAGGTATTGAATATCATTTCTAATAAAAGTTTCACAAGTTCATTTAAGGTTTTAACAAATTTTAATAAGATTTTTATGAATTCAAATTCAAAAATAACCAATGACTAAAATGACAAAGTATTGATTTCCACTTCTGATAAGGGTTTCACACATTTTTTTATGGTTTTAACAAGTTCTTATAAGATTTCACAAATTTTAATTCAAAATTTACCACTTGCTATAATGACAAGGTATTGATTTCCACTTCTGATAAAAGTATCACAAGTTCATATAAAGTTTTAACAAGTTATAATATAGGATTCACAAGTTCACAATTATAACAAGTGGTGAGATTTTGAATTGGAATTTGTGAAACCCTTATCAAAAGTAAGAATCAATACATTGCTATATGTAGCAGGTGGTGATTTTTAAAATTGAATTTATGAAAATCTTATCATAACTTGTTAAAATATTGTATGAACTTGTTAAATCCTTATAAAAAATGATAACATATTTTTTAAATTCAGAAGAACATTTCTATCGTTTTCATTTAGTTTTAAAAAGGATAAGTCATATCTCCACACTTTTCTAATAATTTAAATATTTAAAATACATTTTTTTCCTTCAATATTTTTAAAGTTCTTTTTATTTTAAAAAGGATAAGTCATATCTCCACACTTTTCTAATAATTTAAATATTTAAAATACATTTTTTTCCTTCAATATTTTTAAAGTTCTTTTTAGGAATTCAAAAAAAAAAAAAACTTTCATTTTACGGTAGTGAGGCGACGACATTCTAAGCACCTCTGAAAATATCAAAATACCCTTTCTTGTTAATCATCTGACAACGAAGGACAAAAGGCCCAGCACAACAAATCGTACCATGTTCATCTTGTAATTTAAAAACTGGGCCCTATCAACCATCATGGGAGCAACTGACTCTATTTAGAATTTTAAATTATATTAATGCTTTATTTTATACATTAATTAAAAATACATGCATTTCATATTAGAAAATTTCGAGCTCATTTGGTTCAAAGAAAGAGTTGAGAAGAAATTGAATGGAAAGGAATGGAAAATATTTTGTCACATAAGTGTTTTTGGCTGAAAAAGAAATTAGGCTAGATGGCATTTTTGCCCTTGTCTTAAACAATTATGTCATATCGATAGTCACATACATGGGCTTTTGTGTCTTTACCTCATTTTTTTAGGCGCCAGAAAATTAGTTCTCATTATTTTTTGTGAGAACCCATTTTCAATTATGCAATTGAAAATTGGTTCTGATAGAAAACTATTCTCAGCTGGAAAATGTGAACTAAATACCTGTCACTAGCAAGAAAATTTGATTTTCCATTTTCCATCACAAATTTTCTGCGAACCAAACATGCAAATGAAAAGTTTTTGTTCAAAAATTTTATTGTTAAGAAAATCATGATTTCAAATAGTGGTACAGTTTGTGTATGAAACCCAATAGAGTATTAATACTATATAGGGAAACAAATAAGAAAATATCACTTAAATTTCAAAATCTCAAATTAGTGATTTCCTACTGAAATAAGTTATCAATTATTATATTCTTCTAGTCAATACCTATACTCTTGTAGGCAACAAAATTGATTTGAGATTTTGAAGTTCAAGTGGTATTTTCTTGTCATTTTTCCTACTATCTATATATAAAAATATTTTAGGCCGTTCTAGCAAATAAAAATTTTAAGCAGGAAGTAACATATTATTCATTGAGATGGTAAACGACCTCACCTTTTAAAGAGGAGAAAACAAGTTAGATTTTTTAGAAACACATTTGTTAAGAGTGGCAAAAACTTTTTGAACTTTAAGTCTCAAAAGGGGAAAATTTTAAAAAGAAAATTTTTTATTTATTTTTCTTTTTTAGTGATTATCAATTGTCTCTGCCATGATGTATACTATATAGGGTCATCATAAAGCCGCCTCCTGAAGTAGTGTTATCATTTCCTCTAGGTTAAGTAGTGTTTTTCCACTTCTGAAATCAAAACTCGCAACTGTACTATTTTAGGACTTGCCATGACAAGTCTGTTACCTTATCGTAGCCAGTTACACAGAGAGCAATTTCCTTCAGATTCTTGACTTGTCATAGCAAGTTTGTCAACTTGCTGTGGCCAGTTACATAGAGAGCATACAAAGAGTACTTGCCATGGCAAGTTTGCCAACTTACTGAGGCCAATTGCACAGAGAGCAAAGAGGGATGACTTGCCACGGTAAGTTTGTCAACTTGTTGTGGATAGTTATACAGAGAGCAAACTTCTTGAGAATGTTTACTTGCCACGGCCGGTTGGTCAACTTGTTGAGGCAAGTTGTAGAAGTTCCTTATATCTTTGCACTACTTCACTTCCTTTGTTTTTTCCTTATTTCTATGTTCTTATAGAACTTCAAAACTTGTCTTCATCCTCCTACAAAAGAGGGAGGATTTATAAATTCTCAATTGAATCACAAATATAACAAGATTTTTTTTTTTGATACTTTGATATGCACATTTTCTTCTATATACTTCTTTCAATGTACATTTTAAACCCAAAAATAGGTAAAAAGAGAAGAAAATGTATTAGAATAATATGAATTTCTAAGAGTCAACAGTCTCCCCCTTTGGTTAGTACATTCTGATGTTTGGGGTCCTTGTTCAGTCCTATCTCAGACTTGTTATCGTTATTTTGTTACTTTTGTTGATGTTATTTCCTGAACCACTTGGCTTTATTTAATGAAATAGTGTTTTGAATTATTTACTCACTTTCATAATTTCTATGCTGAAATTCAATCCAGTTTAACATTCCTATGAAAATCTTACGAAGTGATAATGAAAAAGAATAATTTTCCTCCTCATTCATTGATTACATGCAAAGTCATGGTATTCTTCATCAATCCTCTTATGTTGATACCCCTGCTCAAAAGACTGTTGCTAAAAGAAAGAACCGATATCTCTTAGAAACTACTCGAGCTCTAATGTTTCATTCCTTTGTCCCTAAAATTTTTTGGGTCGATGCTGTTTCTACAGCCTGTTTTCTCATATTATATTCTATTTTCCACAACTAAACTATTTCATATTGATATAAAATCTTTGGTTGTGTCTGTTTTGTTCAGGATGTTCATATAAGTGTTAGTAAACTCGATCCCAAGTCCTTAAGATGTGTTTTCCTTGGTTATTCTCGTGTTCAAAAAAGTTATCGGTGTTACTCTCTTGATCTCCATCATTATCTTGTCTGCATTGATGTGACTTTTCATGAGTCTTCTTCTTTCTTTAAGATCTCGACCTCCTCTGAGTCTCCCTTTATCATGGATGAGCCTAATGATGTCTTGGTTTATCATGTCCCTCTCTCACTAGTACAGGCTGCTATTCCCAAACCTGATATCATCAATGATGCTGATGTTGCCAATATTCTACCCTCGCCAGTTACTGCTTTGCTGTTTGATTCTGATGATGCCTCCCTAGTTCCTGCTTCTGTTTCTACATATACTACACTTGATGTCACTGAACCACTTGTTCCATATTCTCCTATTGATACCTCTGATGACCTGCCTATTACCCTCTGAAAAGGTACCTGTATCATCATCCTCCCAAATGATATGCTGATTGTACCTATCCTATCTCATCTTTCGTATGCTATACGTCCTTGTCCCATGTTTCCTTTTCTCTTGTAACCACCTTTGATTCCATCTCCACCCCTATTACCCTTTACCAAGCCCTGACTCATCCTGGTTGCTGTAGTGATGGAAGATGAAATTTTGGCACTTAACAAAGCTGGTACCTGGACTCTTATTGATCTTCCTCCTGGCAAGAAGTCCATTGGTTGTAAATGGGTGTTTATTGTTAAGGTTAAGGCTGATGGTTCTTTGGAATGATTAAAAACTCGGATTACCAAATGGTATGCTCAAACTTATGGTATTAACTACTCTAAGACTTTCTCTCTTGTTGCTAAGCTCACCTTTGTTCATCTTCTTATCTCTTTGGCTACCACATATCATTGGGATTTGTATCAGTTAGATGTTAAGAATGCCTTTTTAAACGGTGACCTTCTTGAAGAAGTTTATATGAAAAAATTACCTAGGTTCGTTGCTCATGGGGAGAATAGGAAAGTATACTACCTCCAAAAATCATTGTATGGTCTAAAGCAAAGTCCTCATGCCTGGTTTGATAGATTCTGTGATGTGGTTAAGAAGTTTGGGTTACGTCAAAGTAAGGGTGATCACTTTGTGTTCTAGCAACAATCTGATGCATGCATGATTCTTCTAGTAGTATATGTTGATGATATTGTGATTATAGGGAGGGAGTAACATTTTTGACATCTTAGAACTCAAAATCTTCCTTAACTCTCACTTCTAGACAAAACATTTGGGATCATTAAAATACTTTCTTGGTATTGAGGTTTTAAGAAGCAAGAAAGGTATTCTCTTGACTTAGAGGAAGTATGTTCTCGATCTCTTAAAGGAGACTGGAAATCTTGGATTTGCACCAAGCTTTCCTATGATTCTGAATCTCTTCCTAGAGCGTTCCCTTTCCTCAACTCCTTATGGAAATCTCCAATTGCAGCATAAAGTTCTTTCAAAATGAAGGATGACCAATTGAACTGATCGAGTGCATCTTTTATTTGCGTCATCAACTTAAGACATGATCCTAATATAAATACTGGCACTAGGAGACAATAAGGTTCCTAATGCGAATGTGACAAAAAGGAACTCAAAATTTTCATCTATTTCACCCATCAACAACTCTCTTATTTGTTGGTATTTTAAATTTCTGTACACACTCCTAAGGTCCTTGAATATCTGATCTTCATCATCTACTTGTACTTTTATCTCTAACCCACCATTAGGTAGACCGAGCAATTGTTGCACATCTTTAGCCCTTAACTCACAGGTGTGCCCTCAAAATGAGAATTGGTTGGGGGGAGGGTCAAATGATCTCATGAACTCCGCGCATATGTGCCGGTTTATTTGTGGGCAACATATATGGACCAGCTTGTCAAACCCAATTTTCTTAAGCCTTTTCATGGCGTCTGCTCTGCCCTGCACGTTCTTGCAGATAGCTATAAACTACTTTGGCAAGCATCTAGTCAGGAATGGAACAACATATGTCTTCCCCTTAGCAGGGCCTCTTAAATGTTCAGTGCGTTTCGCATATTCTTTTCTCTTATTCTCAGTCAATGAATTCCAGGCCTCCTTTACCTCTAGGTTGGCCTCTTGAAAATTGTGCACCTTATTCACCTTCCTCTTTTCTTTTTCCTTCTCCTTTCCCTTTGGCTTATCATCCTTGTGCCTGAAATATTCTTCCATGAATAAGGTATACCTAGAAAAGCTTGCTACCTTTGTTTGTGTGGGGCGGTTACTTCATTTTTTCTTTTTGGCAGAACCAACTTTTTCCATCTTCATTCCCTACAAATAGATTGTTCAATATAAGCCCCTTAAACACAATACAAATTTGCATCTTTCAAAAGTATGCTTAGCAAAAAGGCCTCCATAAAAATTAAGATTATTATAATTAATAGCTCATCTAGACAAAAATAAAAACATAAAAATGTTCTCTTAGTTCTGTTCTCATATCTAGTAGCATAAGAAATAACATAGTAGCTCAAGCTTAAATCCCAACTTCAAAACTTTTAGAAGCAACATAGCTTCCCAAAAAATTAATACAGAATTTTTCACATGCAGAAAAAAGAGGGCCATCATATTCATAATTTTTCATAAACCATAAAGACATTTCCCCAAATCTTCTTCATATATTCAAAACTTTATTTACAAGACCAAACATGGCAGACTAAAAAATATAAATGCAGAATTGAATCAATCCATGTCCGAAAACAACGACCACTCAAACTTTCAAGTATTTTCTGCATAGTAATGCATAGTTTCTGTTTTAAACAAAAACATTAATAAACTAAGAGGAACTAGCGACTCACAATACAGTCCGAAAACAACGACCACCCAAACTTTCAAATATAACACAAGCAAAAGAGCAATTATTATAAACAAACACAATTCAAAAGCAGCAAGTACATCATAAAAAGAAACAACATCAACCCCATCAATTAATTAATGCAAATTACCTATGACAGACAAAGCCGACCCTTGCACTTCACCCATTTACATTATGACGACAAGCATTTGAAGTTGGAATAAAACAACATCAACCCCATGAATTAATTCACTCAAATATCTTAGTTTTTTAGGTTTTTTGATCTTATTGCTCTGCTATTTGATTTTGGCAAAAGCACTTTTCATGAAAAGTATTGTCAACAAGATAAAAAATACTACTGTTCATTGTTACAACAAGATCAAAGATCACTACTATTTATTGTCATAGAGTTACTTCAATAGCTTCTCTGTTTAAGACTTTATGGTTTAAATTACTATGAGAATATTTAACATGCAAATAACAGAACCATAAGGAGCATTATTTGTTATATGTACACAAGTACCTTGATTTGTGTTTAATTTACACGTACAAATGCCTACATCTAATGCATATTCAAAGGGCTGTTACACCTTAGTTTAGGACACCTTCCCTTCATCTATTATCACATACAAGTAATCTCTAGCTATATGTCATATATATGATGATTAATATACAATTTTCTTCATAGATAAAGCTCTAAACTCACCCATATCAATATATTAGTTGATATAGTTGACTACACATGAAAATGCAAAAAAAAAAAACGCCCTGTGGGGAAGAGGAGCACCCGCACCCAAAAAGAAGAGAGTAAACAAAAATCCCTCCCCCTTTGGACGCATGTAAGCTTTAGGAGCATAACTTCTTAAACAAAAAGTTAATCACTTTAAACAAGCACAACAATCAAACCTCAAGAACTATCAATTGTACGGCTAAAAACACAAATAACTCACTGCCAGAGAAACACATTCACAATAACATCAATACACAACATTGATGGAGATGAAGATAGTAAAGGGGAGTGAACCAACCACAAAAAGTAAATAAAAAATATACATAAGATCATAGTCAAGTTTAATACGTCAGAGTTGAAAATCCTAACAAATGATTTCAAAGCTAAAGAGTTCAAAGCCTATTTTTATTTAGAAACACTATCACAATCACAAGCAAGCAAGCACCATTCCTAAATGCCTAAATGAATTGGAAGCATAAAAATCTTAAAAGAAGCCATTGGCAACAAATTCATATCGTTGAAATTGGAGATGAACAGAAAACTACAAATTCAAATAGTAGAGAGGAATGAGCTAAACATGAAGACTTAATCTAAAACATATGCAAAACATCAGACTCAAGTTTAATGCATTATAAGTCAAAGCTCGAGTAGAGTTAAAAGATTTGATAACTAATATTTCAAAAACTTCAATTTCAATGAAACACTTGCCAACCAACCAATTGGATCCATATCATAGATAAAATATTCACCCAACTATCGAAGACTAATAGTTGACTTTTTATCAAAGTACAGAGGAATGAACTAGTTGGAAACACAAAATTCAAAATACACTCATAACATCAGGGTGAAGTTTAATGCATAAAAATTCAAAGCTATAGTTGACTACAGAAGAAAATGCAAAAAAAAGCCCCATGGGGAAGAGGAGAACCCGCAGCCAAACAGAAGAGAGTAAATAAGCTTTAAACAATCTTTAAAAGCACAACAAATAGGATTTGTACGGCTACCAACACACCTGGGAGAGAAGTCAGAGCACTTCTTGTTGCAATATGTTTGCCAATGATTACTCAAGTTAGGCACTATATAAAAAAAGAATTTCGTACCGATTCTATGATGCAATTAGTATATACATAATAGAGACAAGCAAGCAAAAAAATATATAAAGAAACTCAAGTATAAGTAAATGCATAATTTGGACAACATAGAGAGAAAAGAAGAGGAGCTTGATTATCACTAGCTATAAAAGTATGAAATAGTTGTAAGTTCAACGATCAGTCTCATCCCATATCAGCAACTGTATGATATATATAATAAGAGAGGAAGTGGCTTCTTCTTCATCTTAATAAAAAGCAAACAAAAGGATGAAACTAGGAAGCAAACAAGAGATAAAAAAACCTCAGGAAATTGCAGATCTGAGATAGAAACGAATTTGAAGTTTCAAGAAACTTGCAAAGTGGAAAAACAAGCTTAATTAAAAGACAGTTATCATAAGAAGTAGGATAGTTGGCTCGAATAATAAGCTAATCCCAATTTGGAGGCATCCAAGCTTTCAAAGCAAAACTTCATAAACAAAAAGTTAATCACTTTAAACAAGCACAACAATCAAACCACAAGAAATAGAAATAATACGGCTACCATGAAATAGCCATTAAAGCCTCTACATGGAAAGGATGTATATAATTTAAAATTAAATTTATTGCTTAAAGATAATGGACCTTTCAATTGTTTTATATGGCCAATGTCACTTTCAGGTGAAACAAAGGAACCAGGTACAAAATCAATTAATTTCTGAAAAAAAAATTAACACAGGATTTAGACACAATCCCCACTAACATATAACAAATGAAATAAAAGATCTTAAATTGTACTATTTCATACTGCATGCTTAATTCAACAAATAACAATTTTCACAAAATAACTATCAAACAAACCAATGCAAAGTGGACAAATACCCCCAACACCAATAAAACACATAGAGAGCACCAAGATGTTTCCAGAACAAACATGCTTATCTCTCTCTCTCTATAGTAAGAAGTATATGCAATCTAACAACAAAAGGGATAGATATACATTTCAATCGCACAAATGAATAAATCTATGCCTTATACATTCCACATTGATCCTCCTATAGTATTAACAATCCATTACTTATAAAGGAAAGTGAATTCCAATGCTATGCTTGGGATGATTTAATTTTCTTTCTTGCAAGTATGAATTTTATTTTTTTTATTTTTTTATTTTTTTGTTTTGGGTGTGGGGTGTTAGTCCTAAATAATGCTCGAGAGATCAAATGGTCACTGTCCAGAGAACAAGATACTCTTTCAAAATTCAACAACTGAATGAGGTAGATTCTAAATGACATCATTTCAGATTAACTTGTTCTTTTTCTTATAACGCGAGTTGTTACCAAAAAGTATAGAAAGTTAACTAGAAAAAAAAATGAAATACTCCCATTTAAGCAATCTAATCCAACAAAATGATGTGGATGAGTAAAACTATCAATGTCGTATCCAACATAAAATCCATAGTTGTAAACAATAAAGACATAGCAAGAAAATGATGGAGCTCTCACGTTTTAAATATGAATCAAACAGATTCCTAGTTACCCCTTCGATTGTATCATCCACAGGAAGAAAATGGAATCCCTCAACTACACCTTAGAGCTCTGTCACACGCCGTCGCGTCTCAGGTTTCATAGATTTGGCAAAAAGAGGAAAAGAAGCTCAGTCTCAAGTTTCAAATAATGGCGTACTGAATAATGGGAAAGCAATCAAAACATAAGGGAATCCACTCGAAACAGGAGAATAAGCTTACCGATTTTAAGAAAAATGAAGCTCGTCGGACCCTACCCACGGAAGAATGAAGATCAGAGTTGCTTTACCCGGCCGTCCGCCCTTGAACTACACCGGAGAGCTCCATTGTACACTGTCGTGTCTTGCTTTACACAGCTCCGTCGCACACCGTCGCATCTCGCTTTTCACATTCACTGTTGGCTTGAGAGTAGGAGAATAAGCAACACACTCTTTCACTAATTTTTAATATTTTTCTGCCTCCCTCTGTCTCCCTTTTCACCCGCCTCCTTAAGGGCAATTGTGACTTTTCTTAGATAGAATTTATTACAAAATGGTCCCTTGGGACTTGAGAGTAATTTCAGATTTTTCCGGGACCATTTCTTCATATTTTAGCTTCTATGGGACCCCTGTGTAATTCTCCTTTTTTTCTTTCTTCACTAGTAGTAGGTTGCTGCTCACTTTTTTTTGGAGAGAATCACTTTTTGAAGAGCCCTAAGTGAGACTAGGGCGGGCTCAAGCAAGAAGGAAGAAGTTGAACCTTTAGATTGAGGTTTTGCGATGAAGGATTGGCTTTTTTCCAGAAAAGCTAGAACCAAAGCATAGGGATGTGCGGCTACTTCCCAAGTATAATGCCATTTTCTAGAATGTTTCTTATCAATGGCCGCCATTCTTCATCTGCTTCAATCCTTTGCAAGTTGCAGGGAGATTGTGCACTTTAAGTTTTAATGAATTTCAATTCCATGTTTTTGATGACGACAAAAGGAAACAATCCATCTTGATTAAGGAAGAAGTTGCAAAGAAGCTTAGTTTCAATGTTTCTTTTTAATGTTATGTGCAGCCAAGAGACTCAGCTCTTAACGCTGTTAGTGTTTCTTTGCCTTTAGTCGAGCTCGCCGGCTGTTTGGTCTCTTACATCTGTTGGGATAATCATGTGCCTATCACGTACAAGTATCTTGAGAAGGCCTTAACTATCAATATCGTCGCTCCTCTGTTTGTCATTGCCCTTCTCTCTACTAGGTCCCTGCTTTTGCATCTCTCTGTCATTATCTAATTCACTGATTTTTTTAGTTTCTCATTTTTTTATTGCCGTCGTTACGACTGAGTTGAACATGCTTTTGTGTGTGTGTGTGTGTTGGATTAACAAGCTTATGAAATTATGTTGGCATACACCTTTATAACCGAGGCTCTGTTTTAATTTGTGGTTTTTCAACTCCTATTGTTTTGTGAGCATGTGCAGAGAAGAGAACTGTAAGAATGAAGTATCCAGTTTCTCTTTTGTGTACTATATGATTGCTGTTACACACACAATGACTTGGATTCAATATATGCTAGACCATAAGATATATACAATTTCAAATGAGGAAAAGATAGCGAATATGAATTTTACATAAGTGACAGGTCCTTTTTGACTACCTCGATTCTGAACAGCCCCACCAACTTCAAAAATTAACCTAAGAATCCAAGACGCTTATCAAAAGATGAACATTGGTTGGTAGCATAAGATGAAAACGCAACAATGAAGTGTTTGATTTATGAAGAGTTTTCCTAAAACTTTATTATTTAACTGTTGTCAGAAAGAACTACCCAGTACCTACGATTACAAAAACAGATACTACCTCTCTGGTCCTAATTATAAGATAAAATTGACTTTTTTTTCGAGAAATTAAGGAAGCTAAATAAATTACTTAGTCATATCATATATTATGTATCCTTAGATTATATATTAATTTATTAGTCAAACTAATTAGTTTGAAGAAAAAAATGAAAATATAAATACTCTAAAGTAATTTAATTAGGTTCCTTAATTTATCTAAAAAAATTAACTTTATCTTATAATTAGGATTGGAGGGAGTATTATAAAGATGAATGGGTAATTAGATAAGTTTTTTTTTTGTTTGCTAACAACTATACCTGTTAAGTCCGAGATGCTTGTTAAAAGCATACTGTGAGTTACAAAAAACACCAATACAAGCCATATGTACAAATTTCATCAAACAAATTCACAACTTCTACAGTGAAAAAAATTCCAAATATCAAAAGCCACAAGCCAACAAAATTTTTGAATCGGAGCAAAGCATAGTAATTTTTGAATTTCTAAATTTTGTCTCATTATTATTATTTTATTTTGCCAGGCTCACAGTGTTGGAGACGATGGCCATTTGAATCTGTAACACCCCACCGCCGTCTCACCCCACCGGGCCACAACGGTTGGTGCCCTCTCCCACCACACGGTGCGGAGCAGGATGGGTCAAGTCCGTTAGACCCACTACTCACAAGAGTCCCTCGCTCCCCAAGCGAGATTTTTCGCCTCCGTGGGAATCGAAGCCACTACCTGGGGGTAAGTAGCGCCTCAATGCATTCCCACTACCACTTGAGCTACTAGCTCAAGTGGTAGTGGGAATGCATTGAGGCGCTACTTACCCCCAGGTAGTGGCTTCGATTCCCACGGAGGCGAAAAATCTCGCTTGGGGAGCGAGGGACTCTTGTGAGTAGTGGGTCTAACGGACTTGACCCATCCTGCTCCGCACCGTGTGGTGGGAGAGGGCACCAACCGTTGTGGCCCGGTGGGGTGAGACGGCGGTGGGGTGTTACAATAAAAAGGCGCCTTTTTATTGTAACACCCCACCGCCGTCTCACCCCACCGGGCCACGACGGTTGGTGCCCTCTCCCACCCACGGTGCGGAGCAGGATGGGTCAAGTCCGCTAGACCCACTACTCACAAGGAATATCTCCTCCCCCCTGGAGGATTTCTCTCGCCTCCCCACGTCTCGAACCCTTACCCTGGGGGTAAGTATAAGAGTTTGGCGAGAGGTGGTACCATTGAGCCATCCGCTAGACCCACTACTCACAAGGAATATCTCCTCCCCCCTGGAGGATTTCTCTCGCCTCCCCACGTCTCGAACCCTTACCCTGGGGGTAAGTATAAGAGTTTGGCGAGAGGTGGTACCATTGAACATCATGGCGGCTGCACTCCACGGTTCGTTGTCAAGGCGGCTGCACGCTAGGGTTATCGTCTCGATTAAAAATTTATATTCCGCAGTGCTAATCTACGATTCAACATCATGGCGGCTGGGTTCTTAACTTTTAAAGTTAGACTGTCAAAACTGACGTTTTTTGGGAGTCAGTCAGATTCATGTTGCGTTTTGATTAGGAAAACCTTAGTGAAAGATTATGAAATTTTACATGAATATATTAGACATTCATAGCCTTCCAGTGAGTCCAAGAAATCATTATTTTGATATCGTTAGGGAGAGTTATGATTTTTGAAAGTTAAGTCAGTAACAGAGAACATTCTGGACGTTCAGGCTAATGTAACCCCCTTCCATAATTATATCCGAAATACTCAATTAAAATGAAATAGAGACCAATAGGAAACAAAACTTATTTAAAATCCCATCTTCACGACAGGGTTTTCACAGATAACTTTCGAAATATAATTTACTTGGTCTCATATTCAATTTCGAATACAATTACATTACGCGGAATATCACATTTATAAAAATATCAGAGTGTACAACAATAACTTCTCGGCAACTTCCGGGCTCATACCTTTACATAGGATTCATAGGGCACATTCGCCCTTTTACAATTCCTCGAACGGGGATTACACAAATCTCAACTCCATACATGCATACTCAATACCCATCCAATATACAAATACAATATCCAAATATAAATCCCAACTATCATCCGAACATATACAATTATCCCAGCATATAACGATAACTAACTACCAAATACAAATGCCCATAAGGGATTCTCGCCGCCCCTAGTCACTTGCTCCTTCTTTGAGCTACTTGACCTGTCTAAAATGTTGGTAGGGGAGGGTGAGATTCTAGAGAATCCCAGTAGGAAACAGATACCAATATGCATGCAAGATAAGTGTTTAATGCATGACATGCTTGCATCACAATAACTCATGTTCACATAATGATATATTCGCATGCTCAATGTTTCAACAACATACTCATGGCCATAGCTTAAATAGAAACAGAGCTTCAATCATTCATATATGTTTCACATAATCAAGCAAAGCAATAACATGCATCAATACACAAACACAAATATCAATACATGCAGGAGAGGTAAGTTCCCTACACTTTTCTTTCCACGTATGCTCCAGCTCCGCTTACTCGTGAACCAAACGAATACTGAACCCTTTCAAAATCTCAAAATGCTGAAAATGGGGGTTGGCTGCGGCCCAGAAAATCCAGTTTCTTGGCTGAACTTCCGAAAATCATAACTAATTCAGGAAAAATCGAAATAAGGTGATTCCAAACTCAAATGAAAGCTATTTAAGTCCTCTTTCTAGGAAAAATATTGGTCATTACTAGAAATCACCACAAAAGTCCAGATTTACCAAAACCATAACGTTGTGCCAAAACAGAGTCCAATTTGGATACCAAATTTTGGTCAGTTCAAACTCCCAGCTCAAAAAGCGAAATGACACAGACTTTATGTCCATTTTGAAGCTTGAGATGTGAACTTTAAGACTGGAAAGTTTCATAATTTTCGAACATCATTTGCCCAGTCAAAACGTCCACGTCATCTGACTGTCCAGAACAGACTTGCCAAAACAGGGTCCAGTTTGGATGCCAAACTTTGGTCAGTTCAAACTCCCAGCTCAAAAATCGAAATGACACAAAATTTATGTTCATTTTGAAGCTTGAGATGTGAACTTTAAGACTGGAAAGTTTCATAATTTTCCAACATCATTTGCCCATTCAAAACGGCATCACAAACAGACTACCCAGACAGAATTCTCACTGGACAGAATTTCCAGTTTTTCAACCATTGTGTCCAATCCAATTCAAACCAATTCCAATGATCAAATACCACAACATGGCACCATTTTCAACATAAAACACAACCCAATTCATCCAATCCAAAATCACAAGAAAATCAGGGCAAAATTCGAAATTCACAAAGCTCAACCAAAACTCACAAAACTTAGATCAAAAGTCTTCAAATACTCACCTCTTCCTCTTTCCCAAACCAATTCTTTGATTCTCCATCTTTCCAAATTTCCTCAAGCCATTAAACACCTCCAATCAAGAATCTAAAACCATAGAGATGAAGCTCTCATCACTATGAACAACTTTATAGAAGGTGATTAGAGCATTAGAGAACCACAAGCCAACCAAAATCTCACCTCTAGTTTTCTCTTTCTTCCTTGAGCTAGGCGAAAATGGAGGCTTTGGAGAGATGAAGATGATGAAGATAGTGATCAGATTTTTTTTTCCATTTGCTTCATGTGTTGGCCGACCAAAATAAAGGAAAGGGAAGAGAAAAAGCACTTTGAACATTTGACCAAGATCTAAGGCTCATAAGTTGCCACTTGTCATGATCTTGATCCATCTTCATGAGCTCACATAGGCACTTGCACACATGATTCCACCCTTTGATCTATCACACAAATCAATCCTAACCATTGATCTTGAAGTTACCAATGAGTTTCCTCTTCGGTAACAAATCAATTGGTCGGTAACTTACCGTTTTGCCCCTGATTATGGTAATCTCTCTTGGATCACCACCAAACACTTCATATCTTTCCATATCACCACATTATGCGCCCTCCCTCTATTTTAAGTCAATTTAGAGGTTAATCCATAATTGAACTTAAATACAGGGTTTCGGCGCTGCTCACAGCACATACGAATCACATCCGGAACTCAAATCACATCGAATTCTCCAAAAGGGTTATTTATCACTAACCACATCCACTTTTGGAGTCATTATCTCTTAATCACAATTTAGGATCTTGCTAAACCGGGGCTTAGCAGTCCACTTATCTCAGGCTTATTCTCTAGCCTCAAGTTTCAAAATTCGGGATATTACATTTCTCCCCCTGTTCAATAAATTTCGTCCTCGAAATTTGTCGCACCACATAAACCATAAACTCGGTTGCCTCTTCATGACGGCTTCCGTTTCACCAATTACTCTATCTCGGGAAAGTCTTCGCTAGACCACCCCCACAATTAGTGCATCACAATTTCAGATTCTCGAAAGAATCTTACACAATAAATGCAACCCAGTTGCCACAAATTGCAATCGGCCCATTTCACGATTGCCGCACAAACACAATCACCATACATTTACTAACAAGTGCAATCGCCTCCACACACGATTGCACAAAACCATCATCACATATTCACAATCGTCGCAAACCCCCCAATTCATGAGTGGTTAGCGCATCTTAATATCTGGAGACTGTAATTCATGAGCCATATCATAAAATTTCGGTAGTTAGGTGGCATAGGCCACCACTCTGCTCAACTCAATCTAGTTACCCCTTCCGGGAGTAAACACCACAACCTCAATACATCACACGACAGCCTCAGCTGTATACCCAAACATTTCAGCTTTCGCTATATCCACTTTCACAGCTTTACCCTCACCTGTACACCCACCAGTACCTCTGCTAGTGGTAACCAGGACTTTTGGGCGTCCACAACAATCACAATATCACATTGCCGTATCAAGTTTCTCGGCGCTACCCTCACACATCCGGAACTTTTGGGTATTACACAATGTCCACGACAGATTCACATTAATGCGTGACGATTTTCACCAAACGACAGCACCCACGGCTATATATACAATGATACGTAGCTTTCGCCACTTGCACACATATCACATTGCAAGAATACCTCGGCTTCCTCCGCTTGCACAAATACGACAGCTTCTCACTGTCTCACAAATACAAATTGCCCTTCCGACATTCACATCACAGTTCACATTTACAACAACACACATCGCAGATTCTAATTTTATGCACCGCCTTTCGGCCAGGGGTTAACACCGGTGCAACCAATATGGTGGCTAGCCAGGCTGGCCATGCCAGGGTAGTGCCCTCTGAATAGAGAACCCCCGATCATGTAGTCGAATTAGCCATTAGCTGAATTAGTTCTGGTCTACTAGACAACTATACCTCAGTCCCAGCTTATCCACAATTGTCACAAATTCACAATCACACTCCACTCTCATCCCCTTTCTCCGCCGAGAAGACACACAGTCTTTACCCGAACCGTTGTTAGCTACTCAGGGACTATTGACATGGCAGTGCACACATATAGCCATTCTGGCTCAAAATAGTAGATCCACAATCACACCCTATCCTCATCCCCTTTCTCCGCCGGGAAGACACACAGTCTTTACCCGAACCGTTGTTAGCTACTCAGGGACTATTGGCGTAGCGGTGCTCACAAATAGCCTTTCGGCTTCCACATCACACTCCACCCTCATCCCCTTTCTCCGCCAGGAAGACACACAGTCTTTACCCGAACCGTTGTTAGCTACTCAGGGACTGTTGGCGTGGCAGTGCTTACACATAGCCTTATAGCTCATATAGCTATTCGGCTTTCGCAATTGGCCCGTCGACCTTCACAAATAGCCAATCCCCCGTAAACTACCGCCCCGAAGGCACGGTCCTCCCACCGAAATCACCCAATGGGCCGCAGGTGAAAGACTCACAAATATCAGTCACATCCTGAGCCTATGCCTACCAGGCGCAGCCCACCAGACCAAACTGATCTGGCCCAACTAGGGAGATGGACTCACAGTACACAATCGCAACAACCTGGAACCGGGTATACTTATCACCAATGCTTTATCTCGTCATAATTCACATAAGCCATCAAGCTGGGTAGGATATACCCAAACCTTTGCTTGTTCACAACACATTATGGTACTTCACAAAATCAAACAGGGATCCTCCAAGATTCCCTTCTCGCACAATTACATGGCCCTGAAGTTCAACCTCCTGAAGCCCTCACTAGCACATCACACTTTTTGCAAATTTGAGCTTCTGCTCAACACAATTCTCAAACATCACATTCACACGCTTCCGCTGCACACTCTGAGGTCTTTCTCCTCATTTGTGCTTTCACAATGTCAAGTTGATTTGACAGGAGTCCCATAGGAATCTCCCACTACAACTGACAACATTCACAACACATATTTATTTATGCCAGACCTTAGCCCGATTCAAATTGAATCATTTAGATCCATATAACTTCTTATCTCCAGAATACCCATTCACTGTGGGATTCATTGCAATATACCATCATTGAGAGCCAACACTTCCACAGCGCTAATCTACGATTCAACATCATGGCGGCTGCACTCCACGGTTCGTTGTCAAGGCGGCTGCACTCTAGGGTTATCGTCTCGGTGGCTCCACACTACGGTACAATACTCTCCGTAGGTAGCCCTTTGCGATCAGATTTCCTCATAGGTAGCCCTTTCCTATCAGAACTCTCCGCAGGTAGCCCTTTCCAATTTGAATCCTTCGTAGATAGCTCTTTCCAGTTGGTTGTCTCAAAATGAAGGTATCATTGTAACGAGAACTCAGAAGCCATTTACACATCCCATTCTTTGTCTCAACCTTGAGACCATATCTCTTAACTATTCATAGTTCTATCAAAACCATCCTCAGATCAATTTGAATTCCTAAGAATCAGCCCAGCTATGGAGTCTGATCCTTGGATCACAACTCATCTACCCAAACCTCAACCTTAGTTGAACCGGGAAATCACTTCCCTCATTTCCACGGAGCATCACAACTCCTATACAAATCCAGATATCTCTACTAGCCTAAGGCACACTGGTCCCCTAGGTCTTAAGGCCTTTACACACACAAGCTCAAAATGATATCACTACATGTAACATCATACCACCCTAGGTTACTTACCCAACATATAGGTTAGACATAACACCTCGAAGCTCAATATCACATTCCTGGGAAATCATTTTCTTCCACCTCTGAGTTTATACATCAGATTCTCAGGTAAACCACACTGATTCACCACATCCACATCATAGATAATGTATACACACATCCCTTACTCTCATATATCCACAAACAATAGGGACCAAAATGTGTATACCACAACAAGCAAAGTCATCTCCTATGACTTAAGGTAGCAACTACTGCCTTTATCCTAGCAAATCCTTTACTTGCCAGGAACTACAGCTCTGATACCAAAATGTAACCGCCTTCCATAATTATATCCGAAATACTCAATTAAAATGAAATAGAGACCAATAGGAAACAAAACTTATTTAAAATCCCATCTTCACGACAGGGTTTTCACAGATAACTTTCGAAATATAATTTACTTGGTCTCATATTCAATTTCGAATACAATTACATTACGCGGAATATCACATTTATAAAAATATCAGAGTGTACAACAATAACTTCTCGGCAACTTCCGGGCTCATACCTTTACATAGGATTCATAGGGCACATTCGCCCTTTTACAATTCCTCGAACGGGGATTACACAAATCTCAACTCCATACATGCATACTCAATACCCATCCAATATACAAATACAATATCCAAATATAAATCCCAACTATCATCCGAACATATACAATTATCCCAGCATATAACGATAACTAACTACCAAATACAAATGCCCATAAGGGATTCTCGCCGCCCCTAGTCACTTGCTCCTTCTTTGAGCTACTTGACCTGTCTAAAATGTTGGTAGGGGAGGGTGAGATTCTAGAGAATCCCAGTAGGAAACAGATACCAATATGCATGCAAGATAAGTGTTTAATGCATGACATGCTTGCATCACAATAACTCATGTTCACATAATGATATATTCGCATGCTCAATGTTTCAACAACATACTCATGGCCATAGCTTAAATAGAAACAGAGCTTCAATCATTCATATATGTTTCACATAATCAAGCAAAGCAATAACATGCATCAATACACAAACACAAATATCAATACATGCAGGAGAGGTAAGTTCCCTACACTTTTCTTTCCACGTATGCTCCAGCTCCGCTTACTCGTGAACCAAACGAATACTGAACCCTTTCAAAATCTCAAAATGCTGAAAATGGGGGTTGGCTGCGGCCCAGAAAATCCAGTTTCTTGGCTGAACTTCCGAAAATCATAACTAATTCAGGAAAAATCGAAATAAGGTGATTCCAAACTCAAATGAAAGCTATTTAAGTCCTCTTTCTAGGAAAAATATTGGTCATTACTAGAAATCACCACAAAAGTCCAGATTTACCAAAACCATAACGTTGTGCCAAAACAGAGTCCAATTTGGATACCAAATTTTGGTCAGTTCAAACTCCCAGCTCAAAAAGCGAAATGACACAGACTTTATGTCCATTTTGAAGCTTGAGATGTGAACTTTAAGACTGGAAAGTTTCATAATTTTCGAACATCATTTGCCCAGTCAAAACGTCCACGTCATCTGACTGTCCAGAACAGACTTGCCAAAACAGGGTCCAGTTTGGATGCCAAACTTTGGTCAGTTCAAACTCCCAGCTCAAAAATCGAAATGACACAAAATTTATGTTCATTTTGAAGCTTGAGATGTGAACTTTAAGACTGGAAAGTTTCATAATTTTCCAACATCATTTGCCCATTCAAAACGGCATCACAAACAGACTACCCAGACAGAATTCTCACTGGACAGAATTTCCAGTTTTTCAACCATTGTGTCCAATCCAATTCAAACCAATTCCAATGATCAAATACCACAACATGGCACCATTTTCAACATAAAACACAACCCAATTCATCCAATCCAAAATCACAAGAAAATCAGGGCAAAATTCGAAATTCACAAAGCTCAACCAAAACTCACAAAACTTAGATCAAAAGTCTTCAAATACTCACCTCTTCCTCTTTCCCAAACCAATTCTTTGATTCTCCATCTTTCCAAATTTCCTCAAGCCATTAAACACCTCCAATCAAGAATCTAAAACCATAGAGATGAAGCTCTCATCACTATGAACAACTTTATAGAAGGTGATTAGAGCATTAGAGAACCACAAGCCAACCAAAATCTCACCTCTAGTTTTCTCTTTCTTCCTTGAGCTAGGCGAAAATGGAGGCTTTGGAGAGATGAAGATGATGAAGATAGTGATCAGATTTTTTTTTCCATTTGCTTCATGTGTTGGCCGACCAAAATAAAGGAAAGGGAAGAGAAAAAGCACTTTGAACATTTGACCAAGATCTAAGGCTCATAAGTTGCCACTTGTCATGATCTTGATCCATCTTCATGAGCTCACATAGGCACTTGCACACATGATTCCACCCTTTGATCTATCACACAAATCAATCCTAACCATTGATCTTGAAGTTACCAATGAGTTTCCTCTTCGGTAACAAATCAATTGGTCGGTAACTTACCGTTTTGCCCCTGATTATGGTAATCTCTCTTGGATCACCACCAAACACTTCATATCTTTCCATATCACCACATTATGCGCCCTCCCTCTATTTTAAGTCAATTTAGAGGTTAATCCATAATTGAACTTAAATACAGGGTTTCGGCGCTGCTCACAGCACATACGAATCACATCCGGAACTCAAATCACATCGAATTCTCCAAAAGGGTTATTTATCACTAACCACATCCACTTTTGGAGTCATTATCTCTTAATCACAATTTAGGATCTTGCTAAACCGGGGCTTAGCAGTCCACTTATCTCAGGCTTATTCTCTAGCCTCAAGTTTCAAAATTCGGGATATTACAGAATCTACTGGCTCAGGTAAAGATTCATTCTTTTCTTTGAAAGCCTTGGAATTGCTGAAATTTTTGGTGACATTTCTTTCTCCACTAGTCGTTTAGAGTGAAGGTTGTTATATGATATTTTGTACTCTTTTGAGGCTGATATGTATGTTTGCGTATTTATATAGGTACCTTTATTGTTTAAGGGAGAAGTTTATACCTTACTAACAATTCTTTTGCAAAAGTGTAATTACTACAGCTAACTGTTAGTAAGTCAAAATTGTTTCAGCTCATCATAATTCTTTAAAATCTAGTTATGACACTTGTGTAGTTTATGTTGCACCTTTTTTGGTTTATGAAACAAAATTTGATGGGCCAATGACACTGACGAATCTATTGTTTTGATTTACATATTTATCTTTGATAAGATATCTGAAAATTTTGTTGTCTACCAATGTAAAACAACATTGCCATTGAAAGATGCCCAGTTAGTCTCTCAATTGGGGCTCAAGAGTCATATAGCATGTCCTAGATTTTTTTGTAGCACAATCTTGGTTCTTTACCTATCTTACCTAATAGATAAAATGGCATTAATAGCTACATATAAAGCAATCCAATTACTTTGAATAACTGTTGATAGTGCTTTTACTTGACAAAAAAGAAGCATGGTTGAGATGTTTCATTGACGGGTCAATTTCTTTCAATGCTAATGTTAAAAGTATTTTTTTTTTCAATTTTATATTTAAGTTTGTCAATGATGATATTGGAAATCTTTTGTTGTATTCTTAAAACTCAAGTATAAAATCTTAAATGCCTTAATGTCCATTATAAAAAGTGACTTAGCTATTAACATTTAAGACCACTTATGATAATTTTGATCCATTCCCTTTTGAAACCATATTTGGTATATTTTTAAGTATTTTTTTGGTGTCAACACCCGTTTCCATTTTGATATGCGCAAGGCAATAATGAACAAGTTTCATAGGCAAACAAAAAAGTACAGTTATACTGATAATAAGTATTTGTTTATAGACAGTCATTAATAGAGCAGAAGTCGATAATAATGGCATATATGTACAGAATGTCTCAAAACTATTTCACATAAAGACTATATACAACCACTGTATTTATCTTGGGAAACATGTCTTTCAGTTTCCCTTCTCTGCATCCTTGGCTTTCGAGTCGCTGGCACCCGTTGAGACATTTTGATTAGAAAAAGGGGTGAGTTCCAAGGAATCTCAGTAGAAACATACGATCAACATATAAATTGCGAAAATTAAATATGCAATTCACCGTATCAAGTAAAATGAAAACTCATATCATCCGTATGTGTACACAAAATTCAGGGCTAACTAACCCGTTGAAACCCCTACATGTACCTCAGCTGAGTCCTTGACTACAGTTAAGCAAGACTAGTGTACCTCAGCTAGGTCCTAAACCACAGCTAGGTAATGTGCCTCCAGCACGTGTTCAGATCACAAAATACAGTAACACTCATTATACAAATAGTCACATAGTATATGAGAGATAGTAGTTCCTACCTTAACCTCTTTCCTGTCTCAAAGGGTCCGCCTCGTAAAATGTGTCAACTATAAGCGTCCAACTCGGTCCTAAAACATCAAATGTACAAGAAATAGGTCATAACCTATCCAAGTATCATTTTAGACACTTCCATAGTGTTTCTTGTGGTTATATTAGCCTATGGAGAAAATTTACCTAAATGCCCTTGGGACCCCGGCCCGATGGCACGTTTTCCCAAAATTTTGACCAGGGCTATCCTGACGTATTTTCGTCCAAGGAATCCATTTCCGGACTCAAAATTACCAAATTCAATGTCAAATTATGAAATTGCCCTTGGCAGCCCTACTTTTAGGGTTTTAGGGGCGTTTCCGTAATTAAGCTTTCTCAGCCTTTTCTGAAAAAGTGCCCAACTGTAACCCTACCTAATTTTCCCTCTTGAACCCAATGGAACCATAAAATCATTGAAAATCCAACTCTAAGGCCCTAAAACATCCCTAGCCAAAATAATGGTGTTTTTCGGGAAAAGTCGGGGTTTTACGATTTCGGCTCCTTAAACGCGTTCCTTTCTACTCCTAACCACTTTATAAACCATCTAATTGAGTTATAACAACCATTTGAACTAAAATTGGGCAGCATAACCCTTAGGCACACACTTTTCCAAAATTTAAAACCAATGGCAATCCGGCGAAATTTCATCGATTAAATTGCCCACAGCAGCCAGAATAGTTAATATACGAAGGTTTGGAAGTTACCTCAAGCTCCCACAAGCTTTTCCCAAAAATGGCTGAAAAACCTAACTTTTAGAACACCAAATTTGAGCTTTCCAAACCTTAAAGAACAAAGAGGAGTAGCTTAGAGTCGGAGTTATACGCGTTAGAAGCTAAATCGTCGGAGAAATCGGCTTACCTTGTGATTTTTCTTCTCCTTTCTCTCTCTACAATTCCAAACGTTCTCACGCTATGTTTCAGATCTGTTTCTCGTGGAAATAGAAGCTGAATGAGAAAGATGAACTTATATTCTAATATCTCATAATATTATAATAATTTGTTTAATTTTCCAAAATTGCTAAAATCCAATTTTATGTACATAACGTCCTACATTCACGTAACCATGCCATCATGTCCAAACAATATTTCCTTCTTTATGCCACATGTAGGACACACCTAGGGGTCCCTCCCTATGGTCTCAATTGGCTTCACAACTTGTTCCGGTTACGTATACATGTAAAGTCTCAATTTTGGTCAAAATTGCACTTTTTGCTAAAATTTTCCATAAATTCATATTAAATTGAACAAAATATTATAAATATATATTTAACCTTTATTTTCCTTAATTAATTGAAATTAACTTCAATTAATTGAAAAATAATTTATTTTGTGCTATTTTGGCGAAATTACGATTTTGCCATTACTTTTCTAATCCAATTTCTTCTCTTATTTTTCTTTCGCCAATTTTCATCTATTTTTGCACCAAATATTTTCTCTAATATTCCTTCATTTTTGGACCTTAATATTGGGCTTTTTAAATTACCCAAATTAATTCCATAATTATTTTTTCCCAATTTCTCATGAAATTGAACATTTATAAATTCATAAATTCCAAATTCATGAATATTCACCATTTTATTGAATTTCTCAAATATTTAAAATACTTTTGGTGAATATAAATTTTGGGGTGTTACATTTGGGGTTGTTAAAATGGTTGTGAAACTAAGCTGAAGTAGCTCAATGGGAGATGTATAACTTTTCACATACAAATTGAAGAGGACAAGAGAAACAAATCAGGACAATAATTAAAGAGCCTACACAGGCAGCAAACTTCTATAGCATGTCATCTCTTATAAAGTCAAATTGTTAGTCTTATTATACTTGCCATATCTTTCTTCATGTAAGAAAGGTTTTTTGTTCAATATATAATTTACAATCTGTCATTCATTTTATTATATTTTTGGTCCAGTGTTAATAAATGTGACAAATGTTGGAGACTATTTTGATGCTAATATGGTAAGAAAGACAATTTCATCATAGGATGCATTTAAGGTTTCAAGAATGCAAAATTTACACTTTATTTGTACTATACTGCAAAAGACAGTTCGGTTGATCGTCAAAGAGGAAAGCACGTATATCACTAAAAACTACAGTTCTTTACACAGAGATAATAATAAATGAGAGCATGGTTTTGTCCTTTATGACCAGCTAGTGATTTGTCATTTTTGGTATCTTCATTTTGAAAGTTCCTCTATGACCTACTTTGGACTAGCTGGTTTTGCAATGTAGAAGTGAAAGTAATAGTAATTTTAACAAAATAGGATTGAGTATCTTCACTCTTCAGATAGAAAGGTGATGTAATGAGAAATGTTGCATGTACGTATGGCATTTAAGTTTACTATGGTCAAATAAAGCTATGATTGGTTGGAGAAAAAGCTAGGTGAAAAATGGAGCATTAGAGTCTAAATATGTCATTTTCCCACTACCCATTTTTTACTCAAAAGAATTATTGACCTAAATTTATAGATTTCTCTTCATCCAGGCTTAAGTTGCCAATGACAACGAGAGAGATGGCTTTATAGACCAAGTTCTGGGGGGGAGATGTTTATACTATTAATGGCTGTGCTGATTTTGTTGATTGTTTGCTAATGTCATCTCTTTTGGTATTGAGCATATAACTTTTTCTATCATTTATATATTTAGGAGACAATTAAGGATGCTATTGAAGACTCTATAATTTGGCCATCAGAAATAGGTAATTTTGAATCTTACGATGTATCTCAAGGTATTTAAGAATTGTAAATTGTAAATTATTTAATTATTACTTATTTTAGTTTCAGTTGACCCATGTGCTTTAATTTTTTTTTTTACATATTACCTTGCCTATTCTTTTGAATTTGCATTTCCCTCTATGATTTGTCCTTCGTGACACAAAGGCAAGGCTACTTCCCCCCCAGAGCTGCCCTTTCAGCTGTATCTTTGGAGCTGAAGCTAATTTGTCAGAATGATGTCACATTCACTAGCTTGATCACTCAATCATTGGTTTAACTGTCACATGCTTTATACCTTTTGTGCAAGTTGTAGCAAGTTTGGTCATGACTTCATATACTGATTGTTAGCAATCATTGAAACAACTTCTATTATTTGATTTTGTTCAATCACATGGCTTTTTGTATGGTGATAGAGGTGAGCTAGATACAAAACATGGCCACTATTTTTTGTATGGCTTTTTTATGATTATTTGTCTATTTTCTTGGATTTCTTATTTATAATATTATGACTTTTGCCAGTTTGACTGATATATTGGCATCTCATGTCATTTTTTTATTTGAAAGGTATAGCAAGTCAATAAAGCATAAGATAGAGACTTTTGTTAACTTTCCCATTCGTGACTTTGACTTAACAAATTATATTGCCAACAAAAACAACTCCAGATAACAAATGTATGAACTATATGCCCAAACAAAATATTATGGTAGCGTGGGTAGTGGGTAGTACACAACACATCTCAAGGTAAGCTAAGAACATTGTATCAATGACTGATGAAGATGAATCCAACCATTTCTTTATGTCATTGTTTATATGGAAATGGTTAAATCTGCCTTAATGTTTTAATTTATGAGTTTTAAAGATGGTTACAATCATTTCCCTTGAATATCTAATTATTAGTTTTTTTGTTTGCAAGGTTATATTTTGTGTTGTTTTAAGAATAGTGTATGTAATCTTTTACCTTTTAGAAGTAATTGGAAAAATGAATTCCTTAAATTACCTTGTCTGACAATGTGAATTGTTCTATAATGGTTTTGCTTTGATTTGTGCTCTCATTTTGTTAGATTAGCTCCTGGATCAAGGTGTTGATTTTGTTTGAGAAAAGTTGTAACCCATCTATTTATTAGAGATGAAATGTTGGCAGCACATAAAGAGTTGGAGGTTGTGAAGTCAAGTGGTGTGAGGTGGAGCATTGAGACTAATGATATGATTTTGCACAGAGATAGCAGATTGAAGAACGGATTTAACGAAAGTAGATTGTGCATTAATTATATGGGGAAATTCAGACACTGCGATTCTGACAAAAGAAAGAGTGACAGAGAGGAGAGATGAGGAAGCATCAATATTTGACAGAGGAGTAAAAGAAATAAGGTGTCAGTGCTTTGTTGTAGTCAAAGTTTATGCTGGATATGAAATAATTTAAACATAAAGATTAAGTAGTAGTATTTTTTTATCAACAGTTAGAAAAGTCTTATATAATATTAATATTATAGAAATGATATATACATCATGACTTATATACTTATGTTCTGTCTATAAAGTTTTATTAACTATGAATGTGACTAGTGGAAACCATATTTGATGGAGGAATTGCTCGAAATCAATAGATGAGAGAATAAGGCCTCATATTGGTTGTCAAGTTCTAGCAATCAAGTGCTTATTTTATTAAATGCAATTTCTTTGCTTGGCAGTTGAATGCCTTACTTTTTGTATGTTGTTATTTAATGGACTTGCAACACGTGGACTTGCTTTAATTTTTTTAATAAAAAATTATAAATTCAATATTTACTAGATATAATAAGTGGAACTTTGTAGTGTTATGGCCACACCTTTTCTTAGAATGAAGATTAAGTTAGTGCCAAGGAAGTGTATAGTGTTGACTAATAACGGGATGATGGCATCCCCTCAAAGTTAAAACTAATTTCAATTTCTCTTTTTCTAACATCGTCTTATAAAGCAAAGCAGAGCAGAAGTTGTTTGTATTATTAATTATATTATGCCTTTGAATCACTAAACTAAGCAATGGAGTGGAAATCAAATGAAGTCCATTATTGTTGGAGTGTTACTATTTTTTATGGAGTGTTATTAAACACAACATATTGATTATCTCAGTCACAAGCTTGTACGATCATTACATGATGTTTCTATTTCAGTTACAGTTTTACAACCCAAAAATATTATTTAATCACCCTCATGTTTCTTTTTTATTTTTCCTTGATTTATTGCTATAAATCAAGGAAAAATAAAAAAGAAACATTTTGCATCATTCTTTTGGGACCAAGTAACTTTACATTTATTTTAAAATTGAGGGTGTCAAAACATTTTCCATTAAAAGAATTGAGGGTGTCAATTTAAGATTTGGATGAGGTTGAGTTTTAGATATTTGTTAAATTTGTGTGTGCATGTCTCAAGACTATGTTAGATTTTCTCTCAATACTTTGCAACAACTGGAAAATTGGGCTCAATAAGAGATGTATAACTTTCACATACAAATTGAACAGGATAAGACAACAGATCAGGATAAGAATTAAAGAACCTACACAGGTAGCAAACTTCTATAGCATATCATCTCTTATAAAGTCAGATTGTTATTGTCTTATTATATTTGCTATATCTTTCTTCATGTAAGAAAGGTTTTTTGTTTCAATATATAATTACAATTTGTCATTCATTTTATTATGTTTTTGGTCCAATGTTAATAAATGTGACAAACTTTGGAGACTATTTTGATACTAATATGGTAAGAAAGACAATTTCATCATAGGATGCAGTTGAGGCTTCAAGAATGCAAAATTTATGCTTTATTTGTTGACACTACAAAATACAGTTTGGTTGATTGTCAAAGAGGAAAGCATGTGCGACACTGCAAAATACAATTCTTTACATAGTTCTTTAAATTTTTTTACATATTAATCCAGCTTTTCTTTTTAACTTTAACCAAGCTAAGGCATCCTCAATGACATTAAGACAACATCAAATTTCCATATAAAACATGGATTGGATAGTAGACAAAATTTCTCTCAAATTCTTATATTATTAATCATAGGTTAACTTATGACAACAATATATTAATTACCTCAAGCACTCCATGGAAGTTTTTTGGGTCAATATTGATCTCTTATATTACCAAGACATGGCGAGGGAAAATTTTCATGTGTAGTGTATGATACCTTAAAATGAGCCCATTACATCAATGACTCCAACAACAACATCACAAAATAAACCCATTAAATCAATGACTCCAACAACAATGCCGAACTTCCACTAACTACTATATGTTAGTGCTATCAAACATAATTTGCATTGTTTTCCTTTCACTTATAACTATTGAATTAACCACATGAAAAAATGATGTATATATACCTACCAATATTTAATCACATCTAATTTGCACCCTTTTTGTTGTACAAGTTAATTCAGCATACAAAGTTTTAACACATGATAAAAATAATATTTGATCTTTTTGTCTTAGTTGATGATTAATTTAACACGTTGGTTGGATTTTGACGTAGATAAAATAACTACTGATGAATTGCCATGGTGGTGATGTGATAATCTTAATTCAAAAATGGTTCGTTTAAAAATGGACTACCATGACTAATTTGCCATGAGAATGATTTCACAATCTTATATCCATGTGTTTGTTATTGTAAAAAGTATAAACAATAATTATAAATTCTTTCAAACATTTACTTTTGCTTATGCATGTTTACATTTTGGGCTTATCATTTTTTTAGTTTGAATAAGTTAGAATGATTAATTATGAAAATTAAAGTCATCTCATTAAAATTTCAATTCAACTCCAAAACTATGATTAAAATGAAACAAATAAATTTGAATGAAAAGATAACATCTCCTTGTAATATGAAAAAAAGAAAGTCCTTAGATTAGACAAACTAGGTAATAAATTAATTGTGATTAAAAATAAAGTCATTAGATTAGACAAACTAGATAATAAATTAATTATGTCATTAATGTTGTGATAGATTATGATCATAACATATTAATAACCCCGGGCAATGCACAGGAGAGCAATTGCATTGAATCCATGCGTTTTGCTTATGTACTTAGATAAATTTATCGAAACAGAGCCACCACCCTATGGAACGCATAGGAGGTTTTACTCATATATATTTAAACCAGGATACGCGAGTTGAGATAAGCCGCACGAACAATACTTTCTAGGGGTTTTTTATCTCATGTTTTACTGTTATTGGGAATAGTGATAGCTAGGGTTTTTTTTCTAATGCTTAGATGGCTCTATGGCACCCTCCTGCTATTGCTTAGAATCACATTTTACTGTTGACAAAGAAAAATATGCACGAGATAAATGTTAAACCCCTGAAAGTATTGTTCATGCAACTTATCACAGGAGAGCAATTATGTTGAATCAATGTGTTTTGCTCATGTACTTAGTATAAATTCATTGAAACATATTCATCACCCCATGAAACACATGGGATATTTTTCTTGTGTATCTTTCAAATGAGGATACGTTGAGATGAGATAAGCCACATGAACAATACTTTCTAAGGGTTTTTTTGTCTCATGTTTTACTGTTACCAAGAATAGTGACAGCTAGGGTTTTTTTTACTGTGGCTTAGACTGCTCTGTGGGACTCTCTTGCTATTGCTTATAATCACGTTTTACTGTTAAGGTGGACCCGCATGCTATTGCTTAGAATCAAGTAGCTGCTTTTCCTTCTTCTTTATCAACTAGATGCTTAAGGGACTGTTTAGTTTGAATTTGAATCTCCCTTCTAAAATTTAGTGTTCTATCCAGACAAATGCAGTATCACTCAATCCAATCAGAAGATAGCTCATTCTCCTCCTCATCTTAATTGGGTGTTAGGTATGGTTGGTGTGTTGAGGCAGAGTTCTTTTACTTGCATATGTAAATCTCATTCTATTATTATTTATGAAGAATATTTGTTTTCATGACATCTATTTTCTCTATAGCTACATTTGATGGTGATGGACAGTGGCATCGAGGTTTAGGTCCCTATAGATGTCTTCTTGATGACATCGAAAGAATTGAAGAATACAAGAAAGTTCTCATACGATTCTCAATCACAATCCCCTTTTTGTTTTTTAGAGATGAAATGTTGGCGGCACAAAAAGAGCTATAGGTTTTGAAGTTAAGTGGTATGAGGTGGAGTTATTTTATCTAACATTGGTTCATCACGTATATTTTCACTATAAAATAATATATGCTTTTCAATTTTTTATGATCTCAATATGTGTGCGCACGCACTTTTTTGTAGTTGTCATGTTTGGTGTAACTTTTTGGTTTTTTAACATGTACTGTGTCTGTAATGTTTTGTTTCTCATTTAAGACCTATGAAGAATATGAACTGAGTATGGTATATGTTGAATGTGGTGGATTAAATTAAAATGCTAGCCAAGTTATATTTTCTTAGTAAAATTAAATCTCTACAAGATATTACTCCTTAGGTCAATTTTATAAGCAACTTTTTTTCTGATTGTGCTAAAACTAATAAAGAGATCTTATATTTGTAAAAGATCTATGTGATATTATATTAATGAAATTAATGAAGTAGATATCACTAAGAGTAAATAGAAATTAGTAATTTTAAAAGGTTCATGAAGTGGAGACACTTCACACTTCACGCCAGTCATACTTTAAAATTTTAGGGCATGCCAAAAGTGGTATGGTAGAAATGGGGTTAAGGGGATATGTTATACGTGATGGATATCAACTACTATATCTTCTTTTTCAAAAGATCTGGATGCAAATCTTTCAAACTGGAAGTTTCTAAGTAGAGGAGTTAAGGAGATGAGTCACGAGAAGACTAGAATCGGGTAAGAAGTTGAACTACACACAATATGTGGTTGTGTTTGATTAATTTTGTTGTTTACCTATAGGTGGTATTATAGGATGTTGTTGAGTCTTTTTTTTATTCATATTAGTGGATGCAATATTTTTTTGGGTATTAATAACACTTACTAATTTTTATTTTAAAAAGTGTATCATCACTGGAATTTTGATGTTGTTGCTTTAAAATGAGTGTTCATATTTTGCTTATGCAAGTTTACATTTCGTGCTAATCATTTATTTATTTTGTTTGAAGAAGATAGAATAATTAATTATGAAAATTGGAGTTGCCTCATTCAAATTAAAATTTCACTCCAAAATTTATTATTAAAATAAAACACAAAATCTTAATAAAGAGATGACATCTATCTATAATAAATTAATCATTTTGATGGATGTTGTTTCATGCACGGCAAGTGGACATATTTAGTAGAGTAGTTGTTGTGCTAAAATGAGCTGAACTTGACTTTGGGTTGTGAGAGTTGAATCAGCATCCCCAATAGAGGCGATTCTATACTTAAATTAGATTCTCTATATTCACATATTCCAATAAAGAGTGAACTTGCCACTTTTTTCCTTAAAAATATTGACCTTCCTCCGATTTATTTATGTGAAAGTGGAAAATCCAAACATTTGCATATTGGCCGCTCGAGTTCAGAGTTGAATGTCTCCCTTGCATGCAGCAAGTTCGGAGCAGACAAAAATGTTGATAATAGGAAAGTTTGGAACAGTCACAGCAATATATTGTTTTTTTAAAAGATGTATTGCGTTGCTTGAAGAATAGTCCATGATGTTTTATCTTTCAGAAGAATGTTGAAAAAAAATTCTCACATTTGCTTGCCTGGAAATGCAAATTGTTCTATGTTGGTTTTGTTTTTATTTGCTCTATTTCATTTTCTTAGAGATTAGCTTCTGCCTCAAGGTGTTGATTTTCTTTGAGGAAAGTTGTAACCCATTTGTTTCTCAGAGATGAAATGTTGGCAGCATAGAAAGAGTTACAGGTTGTGAAATCAAGTGGCGTGAGGTGGAGTTATTTTATCCAACTTTGGTTCATCATGCATATTTTCGCTCTACAATAATATATGCTTTTCTATCTTTTATGATCTCAAATACGTGTGCCAACATGCTTTTTTGTAGTTGTCAGGGTTGGTGTAACTTTTTGGTTTTTTAACCTGTATTGTGTCTGCAAGGTTTTGTATCTCATTTGAAACCTATGGAGAATATGAACTGAGGATGGTACATGTGTAATGTGGTGGATTAAATTGAAATGCTAGCCAAGTTATATTTTCTTAGTGAAGTTAAATGTCTACAAGATATTACTCCTTCGGTCCATTTTATAAGCAACTTTTTTTTTATTGTGCTAAAACTAATAAAGTGATCATATATTTTTAAAAGATCTATGTGATACTATATTAATGAAATTAATGTAGTAAATATCACTACAAGTAAATAGAAAATAGTAATTTAAAAAGTTTTATGAAGTGGAGACACTTCATACTTCATGCCAGTCACACTTTAAAATTTTAGGGCATGACAAAAGTGGTATGATAGAAATGGGGGTTAAGGGGATATGTTCTACATGATGGATATCAACTGCTGTATCTTCTGTTTTAAAAGATATGGATGCAAATCTTTTAAACTGAAAGTTTCTAAGTAGAGGAGTTAAGGGGATGAGTCACGAGAAGACTAGAATCGGGTAAGAAGTTGAACTACACACAATATGTGGTAGTGTTTGATTAATTTTGTTGTTTACCTATAGGTGGTATTATAGGATGTTGTTAAGTTTTTTTTTTTATTCATATTAGTGGATGCAATATTTTGTTGGGTATTAATAACACTTACTAATTTTTCTTTTAAAAAGTGTATCATCACTAGAATTTTGATGTTATTGCTTTAAAATGAGTGTTCAAATTTTGCTTATGCAAGTTTACATTTTGTGCTAATCATTTATTTATTTTGTTTGAATGAATTAGAATAATTAATTATGAAAATTGGAGTCGTCTCATTCAAATTTCAATTTAACTCCGAAAGTTATTATTAAAATCAAACATAAAATCTTAATGAAGAGAAAACATCTATCTATATTAAATTAATCATTTTGATTGATGTTCTGATGGATTTTGTTTCACGCACGGCAAGTGGACATATTTTTTAGAGTAGCTGTTATGTTGAGATGAGCTGAACTTGACTTTGGGTTGGGAGAGTTGAATCAGCATCCCTCCATAGAGGCGATACTATGCTCAAATAAGATTCTCTGCATTCACATATTTAAAGAAAGAGTTAACTTGCCACTTTTTTCTTTGAAAATATTGACCTTCCTCCAATTTATTTATGTGAGCATTATCAACACCCGTTTCTATTTTGATAATCAAAGAGTAATAAAGACGGAATTCCATGGGCATACAGAAAAGTACATTTATACTAATAATAGTATTCATTTACAATCCAAAGTTGTTCGTCAACAAAGTACATAAATTTAGCGGAAATCCAAATATATACAGGATTCCTAAAATATCTTAAGAATATACTAATTATAGCCACCATCCTTGACCTTGCCTCAAGACACGTGCAAATCACTTCTCCGTATCGGTACCTTTGCCTTTCGTCCCACTAGCACCCGCTGAGATGTTTATTTTAAAAAAAGGGTGAGATTCCAAGGAATCCCAGTAGAAACATGCTATCATTCATAAAAAATGCGGAAAGTAAATATGATATGCGCCAAGTTATGCACCAATTAATGAACAATATAAACACATCTTCGTAACACATCATCATCATGTATACATGAGTAGGGCCCAGTCCCACTATCTACACCTGGTTGGATTGTCACCAACTCCCAGAGTAATTACACCTCTAGTACTAACTGCCCCTCTCTAGGCAAATCATGTTTATTAATAAAGTGCATTTACAAACAATGACATCCACATAAGCATATAACTATGGCATAATATATGAAGGATAATGTTCCTACCTCAAGGTCTTATCAATCCCTTTTTAGTGTGCCTCATAAATGTGTCTCTTCAGGCTTCCGACTCGGTCCTAAAATATTCAATGTACAAGAAATAGGTCATAACCTATCCAAGTTTCATTTTAGACTCTTCTATAATGTTTCTTGTGGTTATATTAGTCTATGATGAAATTTTACCAAAATTCCCCTGAGACCCCGGCTCGTACTTGCCATACCCGGCCCGATGGCACATTTTCCCAAAATTTTGATTAGGGCTATCCTGACTTATTTTTGCCCAAGGAATCCATTTTCAGCCTCAGAATCACCAAATTCAGTGTCAAATTATGAAAATACCCTTGACAACCCAGATTTAGGGATTTAGTGGCGTTTTCATAATTATGCTTTTTCGGCCTTTTTCGAAAAACTAACCAACCGTAATCCCACATATTTTTACCACTAAATCCAATGGAACCATATATTTCATTAAAATCTAGCTCCTTCTACCTATTCGAGTTCTGGCCAAAAAAATGGAAAAATGCTCATTTGTGTTTTAGCTTCCAAAACTTATACTTTTCCACTTTTAATCCTTTATTAACTCATTCAAACACATCTTAACCATGATTTAAATAAATTTGGGCATCATAGCTCCTTAGGGTTATGGCTTTTCCAAATTTACAAACTTGACAAAAATCACCAAATCCAACAACATTCATCAACCACAACTTCATACTTGTATAGATCTAAGATTTATGAAGTTACCTTTTGAGATCTTAGATTTTCTCTCTCTAGGCATCCTCTTCTCTCTCTCCTTGAGCTCAAGATGTGTCTTCAAGATCATGGATTCCATGAAGAAAAAGGTTTAGAGAAGGTTTTCTAAGCTAGATTACAAGAAAAAGGCATAAGAGATTACTACGTACCTTAAGCTTTCTCTCTTTCTCTTTAGAACTTCAAGACTCTTCAAGCTCTCTCTATCTCTTCTTTCCTCTTGTGCTAGCCAAAATGTATGAAGGAAAGAGGAAGGAAGATCCTTCATAAAATTTTTCCCTTCATCCTACACCATTTGATTTCATCAAGGGTTATTATTGTAGTGTCACAATCCTCTCCTCCTTCAAGTTTATGTCATGATGGCTCTATTTAGCTTCCCTTAGCATGGAACTAATTTTTCTCTCCATTTGATTGGCTCAAAACTGGCCCCTTTCACATGCTCCACTAACCAAAATGCCTCTTGCAACTAAACAAACCATGCACTCAAGTAGTGAAATGAGTTTTCTCCAATCATGCACTCAACCATGCACTCAAGCTTGCACTTAACCTTACACTCAAGTAGCCCAACTAATCCAACTTCACACTCAAGGTAGCGTATCATTTCGTCATTAACCAAAATTACTATGTCCATGTAGCATTATTTTAATGAAATTTGACATGTGCTCATACAAATCCATTATAATTTAATTCCCTCCTCATATGATCCTGACACTTGCCATCTTTAATTCCATTAATCAATTTCTAACACATTTTTATTTTTAATTTTCAGAATAATGCCAATTCTGGCAGATTTTATGCCCTAAATTTGAAAAATCATAACTAATTTTGTAGACATCATTTTAGAGCGATTCCAAAGGCTATGGAACCCTTATTGAGTCAATTTCAAGGAAAAATATGGACTTTAGCCAGCTAGAAGTATATCATTTCCAGATTTCATTTGTTTGACCACTGGTCTAGAGACTTTCCAAATTTTCGAGACTAGCTTCAAAAATTCATATCTTTTTTCATATAGCTTCAAATGACTCATATGACCTATCAAATTAAATCTTGGGATGTCCACTTTCACCCCTAAAAAATTTCATAATTTTTGTTCATCATTTGGTCTTCCAGAACCACATGACAAACTCACTGCCTCGCAGGTGCTTTCACTGAAAACACTATTCACCTTTCCTTTTTCAATACTTACTTCGTTCGGCCTTAAATATTCACCATTTTATGTAACATATAAAATAATCACAACATATTCTTGGTGAATAAAATTTGGGGTGTTACAAACGTGGAAAATCCAAACTGTTGAATACTAGCCGCTCGAGTTCAGAGTTGAATGTCTCTCTTGCTTGCAGCAAGTTTGGAGCAAACCAAAATGTTGATAATAGCAAAGTTTGGAACAGTCACAACATTATATTGCTTTTTTTTTCAAGATATATTGTGTTGTTTGAAGAATAGGTTGTGATGTTTTATCTTTCAGAAGCATGTGGAAAAAAAATTCTTACATTTGCATGCCTGAAAATGCAAATTGTTCTATATTGGTTTTGTTTTTATCTGCTATATTACATTTTGTTAGAGATTAGCTTATGGCTTAAGGTGTTGATTTTCTTTGAGGAAAGTTGTAATCCATTTGTTTCTCAGAGATGAAATGTTGGCTGCACAGAAAGAGTTACAGGTTGTGAAATCAAGTGGTGTGTGGTAGAGCTATTTTATCCAACATTGGTTCGTCATGCATATTTTCACTCTAAAATAATATATGCTTTTCTATCTTTTATGATCTCAAATCCATGTGGGAATGTGCTTTTTTGTAGTTGTCAGGGTTGGTGTAACTTTTTGGTTTTTTAACTTGTACTGTGTTTGCAAGGTTTTGTTTCTTATTTGAAACCTATGGAGAATATGAATTGAGGATGGCACATGTTGAATGTGGTAGGTTAAATTCAAATGCTAGCCAAGTTATATTTTCTTAGTGAAATTAAATCTCTATAAGATATTACTCCTTCGATCCGTTTTATGAGCACTTTTTTTTTATTGTGCTAAATCCAATAAAGAGATCTTTTATTTTTAAAAGATCTAAGTGATATTATATTAATGAAATTAATGAAGTAGATATCACTAAGAGTAAATAGAAATTAGTAATTTTTAAAGGTTTATGAAGTAGAGACACTTCACACTTCATGCTAGTGACACTTTAAAATTTTTGGGCATGACAAAAGTGGTAAGGTAGAAATGGGGGTTATGGGGATATGTTCTACATGATGGATATCAACTATTGTATCATTTGTTTTAAAAGATCTGGATGCAAATCTTTTAAACTGGAAGTTTCTAAGTAGAGGAGTTAAGGGGATGAGTCACGAGAAGACTAGACTCGGGTAAGAAGTTGAACTACACACAATATGTGGTAGTGTTTGATTAATTTTGTTGTTTACCTATAGGTGGTATTATAGGATGTTGTTGAGTCTTTTTTTTATTCATATTAGTGGATGCAATATTTTTTTGGGTATTAATAACACTTACTAATTTTTATTTTAAAAAGTGTATCATCACTGGAA
Organism: Inga laurina; assembly: GCA_963855925.1. Lineage (NCBI taxonomy): Eukaryota > Viridiplantae > Streptophyta > Magnoliopsida > Fabales > Fabaceae > Inga > Inga laurina. The sequence goes on from OY979708.1 coordinate 45,807,933, forward strand.
TTTTGATGTTGTTGCTTTAAAATGAGTGTTCAAATTTTGCTTATGCAAGTTTGCATTTCGTGCTAATCATTTATTTATTTTGTTTGAAGAAGATAGAATAATTAATTATGAAAATTGGAGTTGGCTCATTCAAATTACAATTTCACTCCAAAATTTATTATTGAAATAAAACACAAAATCTTAATGAAGAGATGACATCTATCTATAATAAATTAATCGTTTTGATGGATGTTGTTTCATGCACGGCAAGTGGACATATTTAGTAGAGTAGTTGTTGTGCTAAAATGAGCTGAACTTGACTTTGGGTTGTGAGAGTTGAATCAGCATCCCTCAATAGAGGCGATTCTATACTTAAATTAGATTCTCTATATTCACATATTCCAATAAAGAGTGAACTTGCCACTTTTTTCCTTAAAAATATTGACCTTCCTCCGATTTATTTATGTGAAAGTGGAAAATCCAAACATTTGCATATTGGCCGCTCGAGTTCAGAGTTGAATGTCTCCCTTGCATGCAGCAAGTTCGGAGCAGACGAAAATGTTGATAATAGGAAAGTTTGGAACAGTCACAGCAATATATTTTTTTTTAAAAGATGTATTGCGTTGCTTGAAGAATAGTCCATGATGTTTTATCTTTCAGAAGAATGTTGAAAAAAAATTCTCACATTTTCTTGCCTGAAAATGCAAATTGTTCTATGTTGGTTTTGTTTTTATTTGCTCTATTTCATTTTCTTAGAGATTAGCTTCTGCCTCAAGGTGTTGATTTTCTTTGAGGAAAGTTGTAACCCATTTGTTTCTCAGAGATGAAATGTTGGCAGCATAGAAAGAGTTACAGGTTGTGAAATCAAGTGGCGTGAGGTGGAGTTATTTTATCCAACTTTGGTTCATCATGCATATTTTCGCTCTAAAATAATATATGTTTTTCTATCTTTTATGATCTCAAATACGTGTGCCAACATGCTTTTTTGTAGTTGTCAGGGTTGGTGTAACTTTTTGGTTTTTTAACCTGTACTGTGTCTGCAAGGTTTTGTATCTCCTTTGAAACCTATGGAGAATATGAACTGAGGATGGTACATGTGTAATGTGGTGGATTAAATTGAAATGCTAGCCAAGTTATATTTTCTTAGTGAAGTTAAATGTCTACAATATATTACTCCTTCGGTCCATTTTATAAGCAACTTTTTTTTATTGTGCTAAAACCAATAAAGTGATCATATATTTTTAAAAGATCTATGTGATACTATATTAATGAAATTAATGAAGTAGATATCATTAAGAGTAAATAGAAAATAGTAATTTTAAAAGGTTTATGAAGTGGGGACACTTCACATTTCATGCCAGTCACACTCTAAAATTTTAGGGCATGGCAAAAGTGGTCTGGTAGAAATGGGGGTTAAGGGGATATGTTCTACATAATGGATATCAACTACTATATCTTCTTTTTCAAAAGATTTGGATGCAAATCTTTTAAACTGGAAGTTTCTGTCAAGAGGAGTTAAGGGGATGAGTCATGAGAAGACTAGAATCAGGTAAAAAGTTGTACTTCACACAATATGCGGTAATTTTTTATTGCTTTTGTTGTTTACCTATAGGTGGTACTATAGGATGTTGTTGAGTGTTTTTTTAGTCATATTAATGGATGTAATATTTTTTGGATATTAACAACACATACTAATTTGTCTGACAGTCTTTTTTTCCTTTTATACAGGTATTCCTACTATTTTGTCATTTAGAGATGCCACAAGAATTGTTATAGATCCTGGCATCCTAGATGTACATTCACAAAAAGTGTCACGTTCTTATCTTATTTTAACTTGCAGCGGAATATTATTGCATGGTTCGGTGGCTAATGTAATATCCCGAATTCTGAGATTTGAGGCTAGAGAATAAGCCTGAGATAAGTGGTTTGCTAAGCCCCGGTTTAGCAAGATCCCAAATTGTGATTAAGAGATAATGACTCTAAAAGTGGATGTGGTTAGTGATAAATAAACCCTTTTGGAGATTTTGGTGGTAGTTGGCATCCAATGTGACTCGTATGTGCTGTGAGCAGCGCCAAAACCCTATATTTGAGTTCAATTATGGATTAACCTCTAAATTGACTTAAAATAAAGGGGAGGGCGCATTGTTAAAGAAAATGAATGAGAAAATGATTTTGATGGTGATTCCAAGTGAATTACCGTAATCAGGGGCAAAACGGTAAAGTTACCGACCAGTTGATCGGTTACCGAAGAGGAAACTCATTGGTAACTTCAAGATCAATGGTTAGGATTGATTTGTGTAATAGATCAAAGGGTGGAATCCCATGTGCTTGTGTTCATGTGAGCTCATAGGAGATGTGGTGAGATTGAGACAAGTGGCAAAATGTTGACCTTTGGATTGGGTCAAGATGTCAAACTTTTCCCTCTCTCCTCTCTTCCCTTTTAGGTCGGTTAAGTGGGCTAAATGGGAGCTAAAACTGATCTCATGCTCTCTCTTCTTCATTCTCATGGCGCCAAGCACAAAGGAAGGAAAGAGAAATCAAAAGGTGAGATTTTGGTTGGCTTCTTGTCCTCTAATGGTTAAATCCTTTTCTATAATCTTATTCATAGTGATGAGAGCTTCATCTCTATGGTTTTAGATTTGTGAGAGGAGGTGTTTTGTTGCTTAGGGAAATTTGGAAAGATGAAGAATCAAGATATTGGTTTGGGAAAGAGGAAGAGGTAAGTATTTGAAGCCTTTTGATCTAAGTTTTGTGAATTATGGTTGAGTATTGTGATTTGTAGAATTTGCCCTGATTTTGTGATGAATTTCGTGTGGTTTGGATTGGATGAATTGGATTGTGTTTTATGATGAAAATGGTGTCATATTATGTTTTGGCATCATTGAAATTGGTTTTGAATTGGAAATGGAAAGAAGTTGTAATGTGGTGTTTGTGTGATGAATTGTGTGACATGTTGCAATTCATTGTGAAACATGTCAATATAATGTGAATTTGGTTGATTTGGTATTTCCAATGGATTCCTTGTGTAAATTTTGTGTGGGAATGATGTTTGATATGAAAATTGGACCATTGGAAGCCAATTGTACAAATTTGGAATTCTGTCCAGTGGAAAGTCTGTTTGGGCAGTTCTGTTTGTGTTGCCGTTTTGAATGGGCAAATGATGTTAGAAAATTCTGAAACATTCCAGTCTTAAAGTTCACCTCCCAAGGTTCAAAATGGACATATAATGTGTGCCATTTCGTTTTGAGAACTGGGAGTTATATCTGTCCAAAGTTTGGCATCAAAACTGGATCCTGTTTTGGCACAATGTTAGGTTTTTGATAAATCTGGACTTTTGTGGTGATTTCTAGTATTGGTCAATATTTTTCCTGTGTAGAGGACTTGAATAGCTTTCATTTGGCTTTGGGATCACCTCATTTCGATTTTGTTGGAATTAGTTATGATTTTTGGAAGTTCAGCCAGAAACTGGATTTTCTTGGGCCGCGGCCCAAATGTTTCTGTGCGTCTCTGGACAGTTTTGGGCCGCAGCCCAAGGATTGTGGGCCACGGCCCAACCCCAAAAATCAGCATATTGGACTTTTTAAAAGTGATCTTTGGTCAAGTGTTTCCCAAGCCTTTAGGCATATGTTTGGGCTTCAATTAGCCTCCTAAAGGTGTTAAATGATAACCAACATCAAGTGTTTGTATGTTGAGGAATTGGAAAAGGGATTGACCCTATGTTCATGATTTTGATTATAGGGTTGATGTTCGCCCTAAACGTGGTTCGGTATTCGTTCGGGTCGTGAGTAAGCTGGAGCTGGAGCATACGTGGAAAGAGGGTAGGGAACTTACCTCTTTTGCATGCTTTGATATTTGTGTTTGTGTTTTGATGCATGTATTGCTTTGCTTGATTATGTGAAACATGTACGAATGATTGTAGCTCTGTTTCTAGTTATGCTATGGCCATGAGTATGTTGTTGAAACATTGAGCACGCAGATATGTCATTATGTGAGCATGAGATATGTATTGCAAGAATGTCATGCATTAAACACATATCATACATGCATCTAGGTATCTGTTTCCTACTGAGATTCTTTAGAATCTCACCCTCCCCTATCAACCATTTCAGACAGGGTAGGTGGATCGAGGATGGAGCGGGCAGTCAAGGGCGGCTAGGGCTCCCATTGGAGTTTGGTTGTGATAGTTGGTTATCATCCTTGATGGGATATTTGGATAATTGTATTTGGTTATTGGATATTTGTATATGTATTTAAGAGGATTTGTGTAATCCCCATATGAGGGTTTGTAATGGACAAAATGTGCCCTATAAAGCTTGAGTTCATAAATGGAAACCGGGATTGCCGGGATTATTATAATGCGTACTCTGATATATTTAAATGTGATTTATCTTTGTGTAGTAATTGTATTCGGAATGTGAACGTGAGACCAGGTTATGAATGATTTCGAAAGGTATTTATAAAAACCCCGTCTGGTAGATGGGTTTGTAAAATGTAGTTTTGTTTCTTATTGGTCTCTAATTCACTTTAAATCGCGTATTTCGGATATAATTACGGCAGGGGATTACAGCTAACACAGAAATAGTATAAATATTCTGATAATATATGTATGACTACAAAAATTCCCATAGGGTTTTGTACATAATAATTATCAAATTCACTGCCAAATGACAAAAATGCCTTTAGAAGCCCCAATTTAAGGGTTGTAGGGGCGTCTTCATAATTATGCTTTTTTGGCCTTTTCCGAGAAAGTGACCAACTGTAATTATTGACTATTCCATTAGGTTAAACTACCATTTAGTACCAATTTGGACAACATAACAGCCCCACACAGCCATTTTCTATTTTTACAAGCACAGGCAATCCAGCGAAATTTCACCGATTAAATTGTCCATGCAGTTAGAATTGTCAATATACAATAGTTTGGAAGTTATCTCAAGCTCCAACTAGCTTTTCCTTGACTTGGCTAAAAACCCTATGTGTTTAACAGCAATGTTTGATCCTCTAAACCTTAAAGAACATAAAAGAGTAGCTTAGGATCAAAGTTATACGCATTAGAAGCTAAATCGTCAAAGAAATCGGCTTACCGTACAAGATCTCTTCCCCTTTCTCTCTCTAGAAAATGGCTGCACTTCCTCTCTCTCCCAGCTACACAGGACGTCATTTTATGGTTGACCAAGAAGACGATGATGGCTTTTTAATATTATATCATGCTTTAATGAATTATTTAATCAATATTCCAAAACTAATTTTTATGACATAACTTCCTACATTAATGTAACCATGCCATTATGTCCAACCAATATTTTCTTCTTCATGCCACATCTAGGAGACTCCTAAGGGTCACTCCCTTTAGTCTCAATTAGCTTCACAACTTGTTCCGGTTACGTATATACGTAAAGTCCTAATTTTGGCCAAATTTGCATTTTTGCTCAAATTTTCCTTAAACCTTATTTAATTGACCAAATTATTCCAAATATTTTTTCCTATTTATTTTCCTTAATTAATTGAAATTAACTTCAATTAATTAGAAAATAATTAATTTAGCACTTGTTTGGAAAAATTACAAGTTTGCGATTACATTTTCTTTTCATTTTCGGATTTTCTGGCCAATCTTTTAAAAATTATAACTAAATTTATAGACATCAAATTGGAGCAATTCGAAAGGCTATTGAACTATTATTTTGTCTAGTTTCAAAGAAAAATATGTTCTTTAGCCAATTGGAAGCACATCATTCCCAGATTTTGATTCTTTGGATGTTGTTCTAGATATCTTCCATTTTTTCTGGCTAATTTCAAAAATTCATAACTCTTTGTATATAGCTTCAAATGATTCATATGTCCTACCAAGTTAAAGCTTAGGATGTCTACCTTGACCCTGTAAAATTTCATAATTGTTGAGAATTATTTAATTAACAAAATGCATTACATAGCAACATTGCCTCATTAGAAGCAATGAAACAGCCATCAATTGCAAATTCAACAAATTCCATTTTTGTACAAAAATTTCTTATAATCTTTAATTCACCATTTTATTCCCTTTAATACCTCATAGATATAAAAAATGTTAGGGAATAAGTTCAAGACACCTACTAAATCGGGGTTTAATAGTACACTTAATTTAGGCTTAATCCCAAGCCTCCAATCCCAAAATTCAGGATATTACATTTCTCCTCTCGTTCAATAAATTTCGTCCTCAAAATTTGAATGTCTACAACTTAGGGATTAATCCTATCTCACTATGTAACTCATCCCTTAATTGTGCATACTTACAAATCATGTACCACAATTTACCTGATATGTGTGGTTGAACTACCTATCAACTCTTACATATTTAGCATGTTCTGTGTTAATGGGTCACCCAGCCCATTATTGTACTGATTGTCTATCAGGATACTCATTTCATTATTCTAGGCCATATTGCCTTGCCACTACCGATGTATTTAGTTTTATGATTTATGTCATTTTACTTGCACAATACTGAGTATCCCAGTTTCACTGCCCTGTATAAAGATGTACACTAGGACGTACTAGCAATATATCTGTATGTATTTATGCCACCTGTTCGGTGCTCAGGACCAAATGACTATTTGACCCTTACAAGCCTTATTGTGTACACTGTTCAGGATCAAATCACTATTTGACCCTTACCAATCATATTGTGTGCATTGTAACATGAGTGGGTAAGTGGTTCTATAAGGCTTCGGTGGTTGAGTTGCATTATCCTCTACTTGACCCTGTTGCACTAGAACACATCTAAATCTATGTCTACTTGCATCTGTGTAGATCCTAAAGGTCGAATGTGGATCTAGGATTATTAACACTGGTGTTTTTTTGGAGGTATTCGCCACCATTCTGCCATACTACACTAACAATAGTACATAAATGGTGTTTAAGACCGGCATTTTTAGACCGGTTATAGCGGATAAGGTCTTGAAAAAATGACCGGTGGCATTTTGGTAAATATGATGAACTTCTAAGACCGGTTATACTAAAAACCAGTCTTAAATATATTATTTAGACCGGTTTTATCAACAACCGGTCTTAAAAACTTAATCATTAAAAAATATTAATATATGTATGTATTTTGTAGACTAGTTCTAAATGTAACAAGTATAATATATTTTCTAAAATAAAGAAAATTAAAATTTTATTTTTTAAGACCGGTTATAAAAAATAACTGGTCTTAAATGTTGAACTTTTAAGACTGGTTGTTGATAGGAACCAATCTAAAATAGTTTTAAAACCGGTTATACTAAATAACCATATGAAATATAACTTTTAAGACGGGTTATTATGTATAACCGGTCTTAACAATGCACTAAAAATGAATTGCGCCTAATTTCAACTCTGAAATCTGGTGCTTCAAGCTTCTTACAAACCCCTCCCTCCTTTTGTGGCAGCTCCTCCTTCCCACGTTGCTCCTTTGTCCTTAACCTTCACCGCCGCCGATGCAAAGGTTCGGTTAAAACATTACCTTAAGGCTCAGCGTTTGTTTCCTCCTATTGGTTTCTTCTTCAAGCATGGTTTCTTGCCTCCCCTAGGTTTTGTCTTTAAGCTTGTCTTTCCCACGTCTCTCCTACCAATGCTGCTGGTGGATGCAGGGCAACAGTGGATGGCATTCCCTCGCTTTCGTTGCTTGCTCCCCTGGGTTTGTTCCTCAAGCTTGAACTCCAGGTTTTTATGTGATAAATTTTGCTTTTTCCGTTGCTTGCTCTGAGGCATTGTTCTACCTTTTGAATTATCTTAACTTGTGAATATTATATGTGGATGCAAAGCCTATCTTTCCTTTCTTAGAGCTACTTCTATGTCTCTCAGCCTTGATTAACTTTGTATTGTTAAATAATATGTGAGTTTTTCTATTTTGGAACTCTGTATTGTTGGATTATAATGTGAATAATGTCTCTCAGCCTTGCTTATATAACTCTGTATTGTTCAATTATAATGTGTTAGATTTTATTCTAGAACTCTGTGGATCCCAGTAATGTGTTAGATAGAGTTAGATTTTATTCCTTTTTATAGCTCCAATGAGTTTATGAGGTGGAATTGTATAAGGAGAGCATGAGAAAGTTATTATAAGTTAGTTGTTGTAAAATTGTAGATTCTAAAGTGGAATTTGTAATGCCTCAATTTTTAATTAAGGGCTAATGAGGATTAGTGTGGATATTTATGTATTTAAATGGGAATTATTATGTGTTTTGTGGCTATTTTAATTAATACGTCTTCATTATTGAGAAATTGGATGAATGGCTTTAAGTTGGTGATTAATGGAAAAATTAATTACTAGCTAAGAGGGAAATGAAATGTGTAACTAAATGGCTAATTGAGGGGTTAGAGTAACTAATTTAGTTACTTACTTTATGAGACCCAATGAGGAAAGGACACTTAGCAACATGTATGATGATAGTTGTTGGAGAAGTCAAATGAGAATATTATTATTTTATCTCATTCTCTCTCCTCTCTTCCCTCTTTGTACGCTGAAGTAGTATGGGAGGGAGTAAGTTCCTCATTCTTCATCCTCTCTATTACTCAATCTCTCTCATTTTCTCTTTCTGTCTTGGCACCATTGTTGCAGAAAAATAGAGGAAGAAAAGCTTGAGAAAAGGAAAGGAAAATGACCTCTATTGCTCAAACTCATTTCTTTAAAGTTGTTCCTTGAGTTAAGAGCTACATTTCTATGGTTATAGTTTGCCATTTGGTGTTGGTTTGAGACTTCAAGAAATTGTGGAGGTTGGAGAATCAAGAAACTCCTTTGAGAAAGTTGTTAAAATGAGTTTGAGAGACCTTTCTATATAAGTTTTGTACCAAATGCTTTAGCTTAAAAATTCTAGAAATTTGGCTTGAAATTTCAAAAATTAGGGTCTTGTGGTGTTTGAATTGTTGTTGTTATAGATATGATGCTTTGAGATGTATCTTGGGTAGATAGAATTTGATTGATGCTTAAATGTAAGGTTTGACACCTTTGTGTTGGTTTTGTGCATTGGGCAAAAACAGGGCTTGTAATTGGGTTGTGATTTTGGTCATTTTGAGTTTACCATTGTGTTCCTTATGGAAATTTGTATGCGAATAGGTTTGGTTAATGATTTTGGAGTCATTGGATACTTTGGTTGAAAAGTTGAAAAATCTGTCTTGTGTGAACTCTCTCTGGGCCGTCAGTTTGCACAAACGTTTTGAATGACCAAATGATGTTTGAAAATTCGGAAACTTTCCAGTCTTAAATTTCACATCCCAAGCTTCAAAATTGACATATATTTCATTTCATTCCGAATTATGAGCTAGGAGTTATGACTGCCCAAATTTTGATGTTAAATCTGGGATCAATTCTGGAGCAGTATGGACATTTCTTAAATTCTGTATTTGTGTGGTGATTTCTGGTATTGGTCTATATTTTTCTAGTAAAGAGGACTTAAATAGCTTTCATTAGGCTTTTGGATCACCTCATTTTGATTTTTCTAGAATTAGTTATGATTTTTGAAAATTCAGATGTGAAACAGAATTTTCATGGCTGCAACCAGAAGATTCTTGGCTGCAGCCAGAAAATTTTGGGCTACAGCCAAAACACTTCTGGGCTGTTTTTATCCTAGCCAAAAAATTCTTGGCTGCAGCCAGAAACTTTTTGTGATGTTTTTTGCCGCAGCCAGAGATTTCTTGGTTGCAGCCAACCCCCTGTTTTCAGCACCTTGTGATTTTGAAAAGTGATTTTCAACCCGGGGTTTCCCAATCCTTTAGGGCTTTTATTAGAGCCAATTGTAACTACTTAAAGGACATAAATGATAACCAAATTTAAGTATTGTGAAGTCAATTGAGTATTGGAATAGAGAACAACTCATTGTCTCTAGTTATAATTATAGGATACGATATTTGCCTTCCTCGGGAGAGACCTGCGACAAAGCACGCACGGAACAAACCAAGTAGTGACTCTTCTCTCATGTTGTGTATGATGTTTTAATATGCATGACTTATCATTGTGCTTTGGGAAATGTGTATGCCATGGTCCATCACAGCTTGAATACTTCAGCGTGAGCCATTTAGGGAGTGACAGTGGTCATCTCTAGTTCGGCCATTGAACTGCCATTGTAATTGACATGGATCTTTGTGAATCTGACCCATGGGGTGGCATGTTGTGAATCCAGCCGTGGGCTGTGTGTTGATCTTGCCAGTGTGGCTTGTGTATGAAATACTTTATATGAATACCAACTGTGGTGAAATATATTGTGTGGATTTTGTTGTGCAATGCAGTGTGAGCAATTCAGCATGAGCAAACATAAGGGTGACATGAGTCATACTTGCCTTTGCCGTTATAGTTGCAATGTGTGTGTGATGATTTTCTTTCATGCCTTATTGTTGTGCATACTATGAGTGATTTGACACTACGGGGATTCCTTAGAATCTCACTCTCCCATAAACCAAATTTTTAGACAGGGTAGAAGGATCAAAGGGAAAGCGGGTGACAGAGCGGATAGAGATCTGGTTTAGAAATATATTTTTGGTTATTGGTTATCATGTAAATTATTTGGATGTTTTTGGGAAACAATTGTATATATTGGGATTGGTGGTATTGTTTTTTGTAATCCCCAAGTTAAGGGTAATGAATTGTGGGCTTTGTGCCTTTGTAAAACCTTTATTAATTAATGGAACCCGAGTGTGTCAAGAATTTATTCTGTACTCTGATATGTATGAATGAAATCAACTTGTACAGGTCATTTAGTATTGAAATGTGAGTATGGGACCATCATGAACATGTTTTGTAAAAGTTTTTGTAAGCCATGATTTTGAGAAGTTTGATAATGTGTAAGTCCCGAAATCATCTAAGGTCTCTAATTCTACATCAATTACGTGTTTTATGAACTAAATCTCGGCCTATGGTGGAAGGGGGTTACAAAATTGTATTGTGCATTTTGATGCCCTGTACTATACTTAAGTGCCAACAAGGATATAACATAGTCTAGAATGTTAATATAGTGCTTGAAATGCAAATCAGAGGTTGAAATTTAAAGTGTCATGACCATATAGGAATATAAATTAGCTCATTCAATTTCAAGTAAGGATAATGAACCATCCTACGGAGGGTACTCCGGAGCCAACTAGTGTTAATCAAAGTAAGGGTACTCCTAGCAATGCTCTGAGCCAGAATCAAAGTGAGGCCCCTAACTAGCCCATATAAAGGGCTAGAAGAGGCACCTGATTGAGAGACATTCCCCTTTGGTTGGAATATTGGGGAAAAGATTGCGATTGAGTTTGAGAAATACTGGAAACCAATCGGGCTTAATGAAAGCCGGTATAGAAGTTTTGTCAGCCTCCTAGCATGTTTTGTAAAAGCCTAGCACACAACAAGCCTAGCATCTTGATAGAGGAGTGGAGAAATGTGGATAATAGTGTGAAGCGACATATTTGGGAAACTATCTGGCTCACTTATGACATTCCTGAGAGTGAAATCTTGTATAACAAGATAATAACGTATTGTGATGAACACTCGAGGAAGTTTAAGACAACTCTAGCCAACAATTACTTGCATATCGAGGTAGAAGAAGATTAGCTTCACCTCATCTGTATGACAAGTGTTCTTATATTGACGAACACACTTGGCAAGAATTTAGACGGCTTCAGACTACTCCAGAAGCTTTGGTGAGTTGACATATTTTGCATTTTATTTACTTACGAATTGTCTTTAATTTATTGATTATAACTTTTTTTTGTTTCTCATTCGCAGGAAAAAATCAAAAGGCACAAGAGAGTGGAAGAAAGAATGATTGCTGTAATATCCTGGATTGTAATCAAGGGATAATAACTTCAAATAATGTAATTAATGTTAATTAAGCATATTTGAAGTATATATTGTGTAATGTGTAACCAAGATCATTAGTAATGATTTAATGAGTAATGAACTTATCAAGGGTAAAACGGTAAATTTACCAACCGTCTGGTTAGTTATTGATGAGAAAACCCCTTAGTAATCAAGATCAATGGTTGAGATTGAAAGATCTAAGGGTGGAATCTTGTGTATGTAGATTTTTGTGAGATCATGGTAGGAGGAAGGAGATGATGACAAGTGGCAAGAAAAGGGCCATTGGATGAGTCAAAGTTTTCAAACTTTCCCTCTCTCCCTCTCAAGTCAGTTTGTGCATGGGAAGAAGGAAAGAATGATCATTACCTCACCAACTTATCTCTCTTTCTCTCATTCCTCCATTTCCGGCGAGTAAGCAAGAAAGAGAAAAGTAAGGGTTTGAATTTTGTTAAGGTAAATGATCCTATATGCTTATGTACCCTTCACTAATGTTGATCAAGAGGTTGAGAGCTTGGTTTCTATGATTTCAGAATTTCCATTGGTGGTGTTTGATTGTGGGACAAATCTGAAAGTTGGTGGAATCAAGGTGTTGATTTCAGCAAGTTAAAGAGGTAGGTTTGTGATGCATTTTGATATATATGTCAAGATGTTTGCCTAATCAATGAGAATTCTGGAAATTTGACCTAATTATGATGTTAATTGAACGGAAGAGTTTGGTTAGAGTGTCACTGTTCATTTGGTCAGTTTTGACACTTGGGAGTGATTAGAAGTTGACTTGAAGTTGAATAAGTGAAAGGTGTTAAGTAGTGGTTTTGATGGATTATGGTTTAGAGAGGTGATCTTGATGTTTGAGTTGAATTTGGGTTGTTTGTGGTTGCCAATGGGTTCCTTGTGTTGAAATAAGTGAGAATGAGTTATGGTATGAGTTTTAGGACCATTGGTAATCAATTGGTAAATTCTGGGAAAACATATCAGTTCAGCGTTTTGGGCATCTGTCAGGATTTCTCGAGTGAGGGAAGAACTCACTCGAGCACAGGATGAACGTGCTCGAGTGAGCATGTTTGTGCTCGAGTGAGGGTTCATGAAATCACTGGGGGTGAGCGTCTCGGGTGATCACTCGTGGGTGGATTGCCAAGAGTGCGCTGGCACTCGCGAGTATTGGGAGCAAGCATTGGGAGATCACTCGAGCACTGGAGTTGTGCTCGAGTGAATCTGTTGCCTGGGAGTTGGGTTGCTCTCGGGTGGACACTCGCGGGACCTCACTTCCTTGTGCTCGCGAGCACTGAGGGTCAGTGCTCGAGCACAGGTGTTTGTGCTCGAGTGAAGGTGGAGGAAGATGTTGAGAGATGCTCTCGGGTTGTCACTCGCAGGCCTCACTTTCGTGGTGCTCGAGTGCTGGCGAGGTCTCTGCTCGAGCACAGCCTCTTGTGCTCGAGTGAGAGTGTAGGTTTGTCGCGGGAGTTGCTCTCGGGCAAGCACTTCCTGCGTCTCACTCGCATGTGCTCGAGTGAGAATGGGGGGTCATGCTCGAGCACGGCCGTCTGTGCTCGAGTGAGGGGACCCAAAAATCAGTGTTTAGCTTTCTTAAGAGGGATCTTTGGGGATAGTTATCCCAACCCTTTAGGCATATGTTTAGGCATATAATAGCCATCTAAAGAGTTCAAATGAATACCAACTTAGAGTGTTATTGAATTAAGAACTTGGAAAAGGAAATTAACCAAATGTCCCTATTTGATTATAGGATTTGACATCTGCTATCCTCGTGAGCCTACTGTGCCAGCAACCGTCAGGAAAGGATCAGGTAGTGACTTTTCTTTCGTACCATATATGATGCATTGCATGTGTGTGATATCGTTGATTGGGAATGGATTCGTATGCTGTGATCTTTGTGGATTTGAGTTAGCACTGTCATTCCAATAGTCCCTGAGTAGCTAACAACGGTTCGGGTTTAGGCAGTGTGCCTCCCCGGCGGAGAAAGGGGATGAGGATGAAGTGTGAGACATGTGATATGTGAGCCGAAAGGCTATTTGTGAGGCCGACGGGCCATTTGCGAGAGCCGAATAGCTGTATGAGCTATAAGGCTATGTTTAGGCACTGCCACGCCAATAGTCCCTGAGTAGCTAGCAACGGTTCGGGTTAGGACTGTGTGCCTTCCCGGCGGAGAAAGGGGATGAGGGTGGAGTGTGATATGTGCTGCTGCTGTTGATGATTTGCTTACATGTTGTGTGCTTATATGTGGTATAAATGTTTTGTTACTACTGGGATTCTTTTGAATCTCATTCTTTCCTTGAACTAACCTTTCAGACAGGGCGAGTGGCTCCAAGGAGAAGCGCGTGACCCGGAGTGGTTAGAGTCTCCTAGGGACATAGTATGGATTATGTTGGCTGTTCATTTTGGACAAGAGATTACTGTATAACTTTTTGAGTTGTAAATAGTTGGAATACTTGGTTTTGTAATCCCCTAATTAGGAGATAGAACTCTATGTGTATATAGATGAACCCGGGGTTGCCGGGGTTAAAGTTATAAACTCTGTCATACGTAAATGTAGATAAACTGCACAGGTGATTATATTCGATACTTGAACTTGAGACCGGAAGAAGAACAAAGTTTTGAAAATTTTGTAAAGTCCCTACTACTAAAGGGAACATTTTATGGGTTTTGAATTATTTGACGGTCTCTAATTTAATTTAATTACCTAATATCGAATTATAATTACGTGATTAAAGGCAGGGTGTTACAATTGCTCCCATACAATATCTTATGGGGGTTATGCGAAGGTTGAAAAATACTTGTTGGCAGCCAAACGGAAGAGATTGGAAGAAGCAGCTCAATCCGATCCTTCTGTTCTTCTTTCTCAACCATCTCCAATACGTCATGAAGAAATGTGGAAGTTCACTCACCAAAAGAAGAGCGGGTCTTATATGAATGAACAATCTCATATAGTTGGTGAAATTGTTGTAGAGTATTGTTATTGTAATTAGTGAGTAAACAAAAATTCATTACTTATGTTTGTCATAGTATCTTACAAGAGGAGCTTTTAAAAAAACAAGTTGAGGGATTGTTTAGGTCAGATAAGAGGAATGACATCCTGACTGTTATTAACTACCTTTCGTGTGCAACATTTATGGAATTTGTGTAAAATAAGTAACCTTTGTGATTTTGATGATATAGGGCTATATGGACATTCCTATACGTTGCTTGTGGTAGGCATTTTGGTGACCTAAAAGACCCTACATAGATCTTGCCAAAGGTTAGGTACTTATTAGTTTGTTTTAAGAATGTATTTAATAATAAGTCATGCTTTAATTTTATACTTGTTTTTATGATATCATATTGTTTTTTAGACTTGTAGGCAACCACCAGGGTCCATCTTGTGTGGGTTGTATGTTCTCAGGCACATTTATAATATTATTACCCTAGGCACGACAGAATTTACTCAAGAGGTAAATGTATATATATTTCAAAAAGTTTGTATTACTTTTATTTTTTTAAGTTAAGAAGTTAATGTTTTGCCTGGCTTTCAAATTTTTAATCTGCTAACCCCTTTCCAAAAGAAGATATTGATCACATTCGCAATTGTTGTGCTGAATTCATTAATAAACTTTTACAACAGTGAGTTCTTATAAAAATGAGGAATTTTTTGTATATATTGAGGAATTTTTCTTCCTTCAGTTTTTCTGCAAAACTTGTTGGTTGCATGAATTGACATGTTTGTTGTTTTTGTGATTATGTGAAACCATGCATTTATACATGTGAATATGTTTGAGACATGTCGTTGGCCTGCATGTGTTTTAAAGAATTATACATATATATATATATATGATGGTTTTAAACAACACATTACGTGAGGATGAAGGCGCATGTTATGTTACAAGTTCCCAATGAGAAGGTTAAAGAAAAAGGAAATGGTAAGTGGAAGCAAACTGAACACCTTATGGCACTTAATAAGTATGGCACTGGAAGCAGTAATTCTAGGATGTGTTCTAGTTACTAACATAATCAATGACAATTAAAAAATATTATAATACTTTTAAGACCGGTTATGACCGGTTATATATATAACCATTTTTAAAAGTTATTTTAAGACCGATTTTCCATATAACCGGTCTTAAAATTCAAGTTTTAAGATCGGCTTTATGTACAATCGGTATTAAAAATAAAACTTCTAAGACCGGTTATATGGAAAATGGTCTTAAAAAAGTTTCAGTATTGCCTACATAAGAGGTCTTTTAAGACCCATGCTTATGACAACTGGTCTTAAAAATGGTTTATTTTAAGACCAGTTATCAATACAACCAGTCTTAAAAGTGTGACTTTTAAGACCGGTTCCTTAACCTATCTTAAAAGTATCAAACTTTTTAGACCGGCTGTATCTAGACTTGATCAAAAATCAGCCTAAAACGTCAATTTTAACCGGTCTAAAAATCCATTTTTCCACTAGTGTAAGGCTCATCCTAATTCCAATTCACATGTGTCACCATAAACTACAAAGGTTGTGTGACTGCTGACCATACAGGTCATCATATTGTACACCACTCTGGATGTAATACTGTACACCACTCTAGATGTAATACTGTATACTATGCTGGATGTAATACTGTTTATTACACATTCTATAACACTGTTGACTATCAAGGCTATATTATGTTTTAGGATGATAATACTAGTGCGAACATCAACCTCTCCTGTAAGTTTCCAAATTGCACCTAGATTTACCATACTTCCACTACCCACTCTAATGCTTCATACTATTAAATACAATATAGGTGAGGCTACACCGTCTGCCCACCCTTGTCTTGTTACCTTATATATATCCGACTTGGCCTCCATAGTAACCCACAATTCTCCATAGAAAATGTGATAGATAAATATGCCATGCACCATATAGTGTAAAATGAAAATCCATATCACACCCCCCACAGTCATGCCACCCCTTTAGGGCTTGGAGAGGTGTGGCAAGGTGGACGCAATTATACTATCCCCATGGCCCCCTATAGCGGGTATCCTTGGATAAATCATAAAGATTGTCCTAAAATGTTCCCGGTCGGTCATCTATGCGGGAGCAGAGATGAAACAAGATTAGTATGACTTTGATAAGATATGGAGATATAAATCAAAGCTTTAGGCACTTATAAGAGTACAAGGAGCTAGACCGACCCACTATGAGAAAGCTCCATGGATCAAGTCATAAGCTTTTCTCTTGTACAACCACGCCGAAATGCCCTTTGACCTGAGGTCATCATGGATTCCTACATGAGGATTGTTAAGTTTTGAACTAGTTAAAAGTTACTTTTAACTGAGTGATGATAAAGGCTACAATCGAGCTTGGAGGTTTTTCATGCAGAGGAATATGAATGATCAAGATGGAATTTGTCCCTCACATTAGTAGAGAGATATTACTGGACACCTCAATGAGTAAGTCTGAGAAATGTATGGCCATACTATGATGGAAAGGAGTTTCCATTTCTATTATTAGACTAATCAAGAATCGAGAAAGTAATGATCAGGAGCAAGAGGATGACATTTTCCATGCCTTATCCTTGACCAATAGATCATGTGACAAAAGGGATGTGACATGGTTGTATGACAAGTTGCATCGTGTTAATGATCCTCATATGAATTGGGTAGTCATAATGTCTTGCTAGAGGCCGCTTGCGACTTGTAGGTTAGTATAATTATTGGCCCACTGCCAACTTCGTATGGGCCTACAGGGTCAGAAACAAGAATTGCCCAACACGAGATAATGTTTAATCTAGGGTAAAAGAATTTTATATTTATATAAATATAATATAAAATTTGTGAAAATTAAATTAATAATATTATATTTTTTTTCAAAATACATATTTTTATATATATATATATATATATATATATATATATATATATATATATATATATATATGTATATATGTATATATATTATATGATATTATTATACTGTGTTAGTTTTAAATTTAATTTTATTAAGATAAATTAGATTTAATAACTAACATGATAGAGATATAGTATCTCAGATTTAATTTATCAAGATAAATTAAATCTAATGGCTCTTTATTTGGATTAAATAAATAGGTTAAATTAAAATTGTTGGATAGATTTAATTAGCTCATCAAGATAATTAATTGTTAATTAATTTATAAAGATTAATTTTGAAATTCGAATATAGCCCCATGGGTTATAAAATTGATAGAGCAGAAAAACTCAGATACGGATGAGAATTTAGAGCCACAAGGGAAACCTTTGGAGACATTGGAGGCGCTAGCACATAGTCTATGTTGGAGAGCATTCGTGTTGATACCGGTAGAAGGAGTGGACTTGAGGTGTTGGCTCCTAGAGATCAAAAAGCCCTAAATTTGATAGGGTACGATTCTTCCTAACTCTATTTAAACGCCATTGTTAGATCCTCAATTAGGATTGGCAAAAAAAATTTAAATTCTTCCGCTGTGCCTACTGATCCTAACACTGTAGGCCTCATTGCCCTGTTAGAACATTGCCCCAATATACTTAGCCTTATAGTGTATCTCATTCCATTCTTGTAGCACTGCATATTCTAGGCTTATTGCCCTGTACAAACATGTACACTAAAACTTATTGCCAAGAGGCCTATCTGTAGACATGATTGTCTATAACTGTGTTTACTATCTGTAACCGTGTCTACTTGCTTGGTGCTCAGGATCAAATAACCATTTAACCCTTACTAGCCATTCTGTATATTGTCTGATCCAACTATGTTTTAGTCTTGATCAAATGACTATTTGCATCTTTACTAATCATACTATGTCCATCATCCACTGTGTGCATTATATCACGAGTAGGTGATTCATTTTGTGAGGCTATAACTGTCGAGAAGTATTCACCACCATTATACTCTACTATATTATGGCTAATCCCAATTCTAGTTCACATGACTCACCACAAACCATAAGGGTGGTGTGACATTTAACCATCCTGGTTGTTGTATTGTACACCACGCAGGGTGTAATACTGTACAACCCACATATTGTAACACTGTTTACCATCAAGGCCATAGTTTGTTTTGGGATGATCAACACCGATGCGAATATCAACCTTTCCTGTAAGTCTCAAAAATTGCACCTAAAGTCACCACACTTCTGCTGCCCACTATGATACTTCACACTATCAAATACAATAAGGTGAGGTTGCACTGTCTGCCAACCCTTGTCTCACTACCTCAGTTACATTATAAGGGTAAGGTGGTTGTTCTAGCTGTATATGTTGAAGACATAGTCCTTACTAGAGACGATGAGGTAGAGATCAACTAAATCAAGAAAGCACTTGCACGAGAATTCCAAATCAAAGACTTTGGGGAAACAAAGTATTTTCTTGGGATGGAAGATGTTAGGATATTATTTTCAAATTTCAAATCTAGATCTTATAAGCATATCTAATTCTCTTTTGTGTATAAATATAATCACCCTCTCATCTGAATAATACAACAATTATTTTTTAATTTGATTATCTTCAAATACCTATTATTCTTCACCCTATCCTTATTCGTTTGGCTTATTATCTACGAAAAGAACAACACTCTAGTTAATATTAAATAGATAAATTCAAGCTTTATGAATTGTGAATAACTATTCCCTTGTATGACTCCTAGCGACATGAGAGGACAAATTCTCTCTACTCATATTATTTGATTGTAGACCAAAGTTCATTAGGAACTATTGTCTTATCAGCCTCTTTTTGGATTCTGCAAATATGAGATCAATATATGATAGAATATGTGTTGTACTTGCCTAGCAATGTTAGGACAAATTTATGCTCAGTGTTGTCTATATGATATGCAGATTGCAAAGCACACAATTTAAGTTAACATTTTGTACAAGTAAATAGCAATTAATTAGCAAGCACATATATATATATATGTTACCCTAAGATTGTCTCAAATAATGTTTGTGTAGTGTTTCTTTCCTCTACCCCAATGACTCAATGTGATAGGAACGATAGTTCTTTCCATTATACCAATGTAGCTAATGAAATGTGATGACTCAAGAACTTGACCATAATCATTCCATATCACATCATATTTTCTCCCCTTAAACTTTTTTGTGTTTGCAAAATTCAAGGCGTAGCAACCCCTCCTTACAAGATCCTTCAATTTTTCTACCACATGTTCTTGGACCATATTTCTTGTTTGAATAGGGGCATTATCTATGCCATAGGAACTAAAATTGACCATTTTAACTAGAAAATATAACTTATTCAACCAGCCATATGAAACAAAGCAATGGGTGTTCTAAAAAAACGTGATGCATAACTAAAGTAAAAACCTAGTTAGGCAAGACAAAGTGAAAAATAGAGAATGTTAAATGCTGAATGGAGAATATGGAATACATAAGAGAAATCATACCTAAAAATAAGGAGAATAGAGCACGCGAAAGAATGTGACCTAGCTAGGGCTTCAAAAAAAGTGAGTTAAGACAATTGAAGCAACTCACATGGCTATCAAACCAAAGTTCAACAAAAGAGTTGGAGGATGTGGTTTGACTGAAAGAGACTTTCGACGGCTAAAAAGTCAACCAAAGTTGTAGGGTTCTGAGGGTGGTAGGTAACATTTGACCAAAGACAAGTGTGTTAAGTGTAATAACTTGGGGATGTGAAGGGGAGTAAGATAGTAGGCATTTTAAAAGACTTGATAAAAATTACTCACTCTTATAAGTTTAGAAACGTTATGAAAGATGGCCTTTTCTTACAGTTCTTAATTTACAATGAAGGTTCACAATTTTATATTACAATCATTAGGTTACATAAATGGTGATGGTTATTTCTTAATAATCGTTAGGTATTGTTGTTCATAGTTTTACATTATAATCGTTAGGTTTTATAAATGATGATGATTTTTTTCTTAATAACCATTAGATATTTGACATGGTATTCCAAAAAGTGACGAGTTTTACTTAATAACTATTATGTATTTAACATTTTTAAATAATTTTTGAAGTTGATTATTGCATCTCATATTACAAATAAAAAATTTAAAAAGAAAATGACAATGTGAATAAACAAGCAAAAAATAAAAAGTTATCGAGATAAAGGATCTGCTACATCATCATATTCATCCTTCTCTAGCCATTTGTCTACCTTCTCATTCAGAGACTGAACAAGAGAGGTAAAGTTCCTTCAAGTACTCGTTCATGCATCCTTACTCTCTCATATAAACCTTGATGTATGTTGGAGGTCATAGTTCACATGGATAAGCCCTTCATGGTGATCATCTTTTGGTTTTACTATAGAGAGATCAAAAGATGATGAACCAGACCATCTCTTGTGATTGTCCATGTTACTGATGAAGAACAAAAGTCAAAAGTTGGATATGAGAAGTTGAAGTAGCAGTAGAGAAGTGGAGTTCAGTTTTCAGACTTTAAATAGAAAGGGTTTTATGGATTATCTTACTATCGAACCCACCTTTAGTACTAAAGATCATTTCTTATTAAGATTAAATAGAAGTGGGATGGAAAGGGTTTTACAGGTTATCGAGCTTGGAATGAAAAGGGTTAAAAAGCCAAATAAGTTCTTATAAATTGCCACAGTTACTAACATAAGTAACGGCTATTTACTAATAACCATGACTGTGTCCTTGTAAAATGCCATGGTTACTAACATAAGTAATGATTGTTTACTAATAACCATAAAGTGTCAATTGATTTTTAAAAAAAAAATTATTTTTAGGCTACTTTGTCTTAACAATTAATTTTTTTAATATTCAAAAAAGAAAAAAATAGCAGTGGCACCCCATCGGTGTCAAAGGAAGGGGATGAAGGGTTTGACTGAAGTCATATTCAACCTCAATGTGATGAAGGATGAGGTTCAACTTCTTATTTAGATTGTTGGCAATTTGATATATGTAGCGAGACACCTTGTAGAGCTACTAAGGTTGGCCAACATCTATAGCAAAACCACTATTTAAGGAGGAGGTAGAGGAGGAGGATAGGGAGGAAAAGGTGGTGGTGGTGGTGGAAAAGGAGGGGGAGGAGCTAGTAGAGGTGGTGGTAGTAGAGGAGGAGGGTGAGGATGATGAAAAATCATCATAAAGTGGTTCATAACTTCTTCGTAACTCATCATTTCTTAATTCCTTTTTTAATTACCAAAGTGTTTCTCTACTTAATAAATTGCTTGGTTACTTAACTAATGGTCTTGTACCGTGTGATTATCCATTCCTATTTCATTTATCATGATTAGGAAAACATTCATCTGTCATATGGGTCATGTAATTAACCGCATCAAACATCAATATTTACATAATGGATTATAAATCATCAGCTCTACACTGTAACTTCTTCAGGCACATCATTCTGCATCCTACTTTTATGCTCATGTGATTATATGTTTAGTACGGGGAGGGTGAGATTTGAGGGAATCTCATTAGCAAACTTTCCTAACTATCTATACAAGATACAAGCTTAATACATGACATGCTTGCATACATAAATTCATGCTAGCATAATGACATACTTGCATGCTTAATGCTTCACACATTACACCTGTAGCCATAGCATAAGTAAAAACAAAGCTTCAATAATTCATATATGCTTCATATCATTCATCAAAGCAACTAAAAACATCAATATATAAGCATGCTTATCAAGTAAATGCAACTCAAGAAAGTTTTATTACCTTGTGGACTTAGGTCCTCTTCTTGTCCCCTTTTCTTCCAACCATTGAAGTTGCTTGAAGATTCTTCCATTCCTCTTCTTTGTCATCTCATGGCCCTATATATATAACCACATCATTAAAGCCATGACAAATGAATATCCAATGTGGCTACATTTGCCTCTAGTGCTGAACTTTACCCTTGGAGTTCAACTTTATTACAATTTATCCCAAGTACATTCTACCCTTGGATATCCATCTTATTACAATTCACCCAAGTACTAGTACATATCCCTACCCTTGGATTTCAAGCTTATTACAATCAATTCCAAGTACTAGCACTTATTTCTATCCTTTGATTTCAATCTTATTCACAATTCATTCCTACTTTCTCATTTTCACATGTCAAGCCTATGCTGCCAAAATTTTCACGTAACTTTGAAAAATCATAACTTAGTCTACAAATCTCTAATTGAGGTGGCTCAAAGTCATATGTGACCTTATTTAATAAGTCTATTTTAAAGGAAAAATATGTCATTCTGAAAATTACATGCACACAATTCCAGAAACCTCAATCAATCCTCACTGCCACAAAAATAATTCCAGATTCAATGCCTAATTAAACAAATCATATCTCTTAATGTACTGACCCAAATGGCATCTATTACATATCAAATTAAAGCTTAAAACGTCTACTATGAATTTGGAAAGTTTCATGGCCCTTGGATAACATTTGACCATTTAAAAACATGTAGCAAACAATTTGTCTCCCAGAAAATGCAGATTGGCAGCTTCTAACTTTAATTTCCAAAAATTAGAGTTTTCTATACAATCCTCCAAACTCAGAATCAAAGACTATTCCCACATAGTTTTTCATGTAAAATCTAATAGAAATCTTAGAAACACCAAAATCACACTCTTCCTAGGGTTCTAGGTCTAGAAGAAATTAAGGCAATATAAAAGCTTAACAAAAACTCAAGATATTCGGTTCAATCAATGCTTATACATACCTCTACTTGATTCTACAATCAGTTCTTGATTTTGACAGCACTTCCCCTAGGTAGATGACTCTAAACACCTTTGATCAAGAATCTGAAACCATAGAAATGTTGCTCTCACTGAGAGGAACAACATTAAGAAGATCTGAGAGCTAGAAACATGATTTCGAAGGTGAAATTGGCTTTGGAACACTTAGGATTCTCAAGTTTCTCCACCTTCGCTCTTCTTTAATTTTCTCTTCATTTTCTCTATTTTCCCCTCTTTTTTCCTTGGCTAGCCGAAATTATATGGAGTTGGAGAGGGATGGATTAATGCCATGTGTTAAGTGCTTTAATCACATAATGCCATGTGTCTTCACATTAAATCTCAAAATGACAAGTGTCCGTCCAAAATCATCCTTCCTCTTTCTTTCTCATGTTGACTTACTTTTTAGTTAGGGGAATAGAAGCCTAATGAGTTCCCATGACCAGTGCATGTGAACCTGTCAGGTTCCCAATGTATTTAGGCGTCCCAAGTTAAAATGGGGATGCCTAAACTATACTTTAGGCGTCCCCAACTAGACTGGGGACGCCTATACTCTAGCTATATCACTTCCTAAACCGCCAATGCCCCCTCTTCCAACTGAAACTCGTTCAACCGAAGCAATTGCAGCTTCCTCTAACTCTTCTATTCTCTGCTTTCCTACCCGGTACGAGCTCCTAACTTGTTCACTTGCGTTCTGCTTTTCTCACTCTCATCTTAGCTATTGTGTGTTTGAGTGCTAATAACTATATTGACAGGGGTTCACTTATCCTCCTCACTCTTCGCTATACATCTACCACTCTCCACCCCCGCCTCCGGTGGTGTACACTCCTCCTAAGGCACCCTACCACTATGCTTCTCCTCCTCTACCTCCGGTTCATCATTACACTCCCCATAATTTCATTTCCTTTCTCCGTCTCTACCTCACTTTGCCTCACCTTTCAGCTCATTTCTCCATCTCTGCCGTACTCTGCTTCATTTTCTTATTTCTCCAAAAGGCCGATACCTCCTCTCTTCTTGCTCCTCCATTCTCTCTTGTTAGTCCTCTATCCTCTACAGGTTTGCTTCCTATGATTATGTATCTCTCACACCAACCATACTCGTGTTTGGTTATAAATGTAGTCTTTTAGATTTTCTTGTTAGTTGTGATAGTAACAAATGCCTGAAACTTTTTGACCTTTTGTTAGGTGATGGACTTTGTGATTGCATATGGGACATGCTTTTTTTATCATGCACAATTTGATTGATGATATAAATATATTTGATTCCATATTTCAATCATTAGCTTTCTATGTCATAAGGGAAAGATTATCTAACTATTTGTTGCATAAAAAATGGTTGGAAAATGTGATATGAAAAGGGGAATAGGAATTATGTGAGAATTCCTCCTTTAACATGCTAGCTCAACTGCTTGTCTTTAAAGCATTTTCATGGTCAATTAACATAAGAGTGTATAATTTGCTAAACCTGACAATCATGATTGAAAATTTTGGTTCTATTTTTTTTTTTAATTTCATAGAAATGGATTTTGCTTTAAAGTCAATTGACTTGGTCAATCAATGACTACCTCAACTCTTTTACTTACGTGATCCAGCAATAACCATGGGATAGATAATTAGGTCCCCAAGTGTTTGAACTTTGAAGGAATTTTGAGCTTTCATAACTTTTTTTGTTACTTTGGCTTGAACTCTAATCAACCAAATCCTATTATTGAAATATTGGCAATATTGTTAAATAGTTGAGAATAACAATCCCAAGGTGTAAGTATGAATTTACTTTTTTTTATATTACTTTGGTTTCAACTCCCATTCGCCAATTAATTATCTTGTTGTGACGAAAATAATTGTTCCTTTTGTTTTATTTTCTTGTGAGCATGAATTTTACTTTAGTTCTATATCACTACATTGTTGAAATAATTTATTGTTATGCAATTTCAGTGAACTTATTTAAATGAAGGTAATGTGTGCAATTTAGCTTCAATTTATGCATCGAAAATTATTTCTAGAGTATGGATTCACAAAATTATATTAAGTTTTGAAGCTGACTTGAGTACTCTCTATGTTGAGTATGTTATGTGATTAATTATTGACATTTTTATATTTTTCCTTTTGGCTTTCTCTACCATTTTATCATATTTAAATTATTGAGTTAAAGTTGTTAATTTTTCATGTGATTGAACATAAAATGGTTCAACAATTCAATTTCTCATATAGCCTTCAAATCATGTATCGTGACTAAATACAACTTTTACTAATTACAAATTGAAGTTAGTGGTATAAGCTTTTTCATGTCTAGAGGCTATAGTAATTTTTTAGAAGACATAAAAATAATTACAAATTGAAGTTGTTATTTGTTTAATTATTATTATTTAATTTTTTTATTTAGTTTCAAATGAAAAGCATGTATTTAATTTGACTTCAAAGTTTCATTGGTTCAATGAATTTATTGGATTTGAGGTGCTAACATTGTCCTGAATATGAACTGCCTTAATTAGTTTAGTTTCATTTAAATTAAGCTGAGATGATTTGTTATTTTGATTTTGGGATGTCTCACATTTAAGGGGAAATGCTGCCAAAATTTTGAAAAACAAAATAGTAAAAGGCAATCCAAGTGTTGATAATTATTCTAAACTTGAGTTTTAATGGGAATGACGTAGGTGGTAATAAAATGGATCATAGTTGGATGAATGCTTTGAGAACAAATGAAGAATATGAGAATAAGGTTGAAGAGTTATTGAATTTGCTAGAAGGAATGCTCCAGAAAAAATGGGAAGTACTTTTTTCCTTATGTCAATTGTTTAAATGAGAAAAAGATGGGATATTAAAGCGATAAGGGATCACCTACTTTGCGAAGGAATAAATCTTTGATACACAAGGCAGATATGGCATGGTGAGGAAGTAACTAATTGTCTGTCACATAAGAAGGAAGCTGTGGATGTCATAGATGAAGATAGAATGGAGAGAATGATTCACGATATTGAGGTAGAATCCTTTGCGCAGTCCCATGAATATGACAGCCTACGGAGTGATGCAGAGACACCATTGTACCCTGGGAGTAAGTATACATGGCTGACAGGAACATTAAATTTGGTTAACTTAAAAGCAACTTGTGGGTGGACCGATATTAGTTTCACATTCTACTTGAACTATTGTGTGATATGTTTCCAAACAATAATGTACTTCCAAATCGTATGTATGAGGCTAAGAAAATTCTACCTACGAATGGTATGTAGTATAAAAAGATACATGCTTGCCGTAAAGACTGCGTACTGTACAGAAAGGAGTATGAAGGTCTGAGTGAGTGCCCTAAGTGTCAAACTGCACGATACAAAGTGAAGAAAGATGGTGGTTGTGGCAATGGGACAACTACTAAAAGGAAACCTTTAAAAGTTTTGTGGTATCTTCCAAATATACCACGTTTTAAGCGTTTGTTTGGGACTGCGAAAAAAGAGAAGAAGTTGAGATGGGATTTGGATAAGAGAATATCCACAGAAAATATCTTCGGCACCCAGCTGACTCTCCACAGTGGAAGAAAATAGATGAAATGTTCCCTAAATTTGGCAACTAGCTGAGAAACCCTTAGCTTGGGCTTTGTACAGATGGAATCAATCTGTTTGGAACTCTTAATAGCACACACAGTGCGTAGCCGATACTCCTTGTAATATACAACTTGCCTCCCTGGCTTTGTATGATACGCAAGTATGTGATGCTTTCTATGATAATTTTTGGACCAAAATAGCCAGGGAACAATATCGATGTCTACTTGGCGCCTTTGATTGAAGACCTGAAGAAGTTGTGGGAAGAAGGCGTAGATGTGTTTGATGCATATAAAAAGGAGTTCTTCAAGCTTCATGCAATGATTTTCACCATGGTAAACGATTCCCTGCTTACGGAAACTTGTCAGGGTACAGTGTGAAGGGCCATAAAGCATGTCTGATCTGTGAAGTAGACACTCACTTCTACTAACTTAAGCATAGAAGAAAAATGATCTACCTTGGTCACAGGAGGTTCCTTCATAGGTTCTACCCATATCCTAGGTTAAGAAAGTGTTTTAACAGCTTGCCGAAGCATAGAAAGGCTCCAAAGGCATTAACTGGAAAGGAAGTTTACAGTCGGGTCGAACTTATCAATGTATTATTCGGTAAGAATCAAAAGACTGCAGGTGAGAAGAACATATGGAAGAAGAGATCAATTTTCTTTCATCTTCCATATTGGCGTACTCTTGACGTGAGACACAATATTGATGTGATGCATGTGAAAAAAAATGTTTGAGATAGCCTTGTCAATACGCTTTTGGACATACCAGGGAAGACTAAAGATGGGATTAGTGTGAGACTAGACCTTGTTGATCTGGGAACAAGAAAACGGTTGCATCTACAACTAAGAGACGATGGTAGGAGGGCATACATGGAGCCAGCAGCGTATACACTATCAAAAAAGGAGAAAAGAAGTTTGTGTGGGTGTTTGCATGAAATTAAGATGCCACAAGGGTATTCTTTGAATGTGAGAAGGTGTGTGTCAATAGACAATTTAAAGTTAGTGGGAATGAAGTCCCATGATTATCATGTGTTGATGCAACAACTATTACCAGTAGCTATTAGAGGCATTATGAAAGATGAAGTTTGAACCACTGTAACAAGATTGTGTGTTTTCTTTAATACTATCTGTAACAAAGTCATTGACACTGAAAATTTGGATAAACTGGAAGCTGAGGGTTATATTATATTGTCCTAATTAGAGATGCACTTTCCTCCTTCATTTTTTGATATAATGGTGCATTTGATAGTTCATTTGGTAAGGGAAGTAAGGCTCTACGGTCCAGTTTACCTAAGGTGGATGTACTCTTTCGAGCGTTACATGAAGATTTTAAAAAAGTATTCTAAAAATCCCTATCAACCAGAATCCTCAATAGTTGAAAGATATGTAGTTGAAGAGGCTATGAACTTCTGCAGCAATTATCTATCAGGGAAGAAGGAACAATCTCGGCATGAAGAGAGGAGAAGGAAGGGAACACGAAGACTGAAAGTGAAGACTATGCCTCGTGAAGAGGTGTTGCAAGCACACTTGTATATCCTAAATAACATGGCAGAAGTTCAACCGTACATAGATGAACACAGAAAGAGATTGAAGAACATGAATCCAATGAAGAATGGCATGCAGATTGCTATTGAGAAAAACAAGACATTCATAGAGTGGTTTCAGGAAAAGGTTTTGCATGAGATTGGTGTGTCTGAGATGATAGAATGGCTAGCTTAGAGGCCTTCATTTCAGATCATTACTTAGACCGGTTATGATATAATGGTGCATTTGATAGTTCATTTGGTAAGGGAAGTAAGGCTCTACGGTCCAGTTTACCTAAGGTGGATGTACTCTTTCGAGCGTTACATGAAGATTTTAAAAAAGTATTCTAAAAATCCCTATCAACCAGAATCCTCAATAGTTGAAAGATATGTAGTTGAAGAGGCTATGAACTTCTGCAGCAATTATCTATCAGGGAAGAAGGAACAATCTTGGCATGAAGAGAGGAGAAGGAAGGGAACACGAAGACTGAAAGTGAAGACTATGCCTCGTGAAGAGGTGTTGCAAGCATACTTGTATATCCTAAATAACATGGCAGAAGTTCAACCGTACATAGATGAACACAGAAAGAGATTGAAGAACATGAATCCAATGAAGAATGGCATGCAGATTGCTATTGAGCAAAACAAGACATTCATAGAGTGGTTTCAGGAAAAGGTTTTGCATGAGATTGGTGTGTCTGAGATGATAGAATGGCTAGCTTAGAGGCCTTCATTTCAGATCATTACTTAGACCGGTTATGATATAAACGGGTATTCTTTCTATACAAAAGACCAAGATGATAGAAGTACCATGCAAAATAGTGGGATGATGGTAGATGCTGAAGCCATGCACTTTTCTAGTTCGAACGATAAAAACCCACTATTAGCATCCATGACCTATTATGGAGTGATATAAGAAATATGGGAAATTACTTACAACAAGTTTAAAGTTGCTTTATTCAAATGTAAGTGAGTTAGCAATAATGTTGTGGTAATAGATCAACAATTTGGATTTGTCTTAGCTGATCTTGAAAGAGTATGTTATAGGGATTGGCCCTTCATTCTAGCAAGCTAGGCAAAACAAGTGTTTTATGTCACAGATCCTTCAAATAAAAAAATTTCCATTGCACTTCAAAGTAAAAAATAGAAGCATGGTGATCTGACCTTTAACCTTGATGACACACCACCTTTCACAATTAATCCACCAACAACAAGTGAAGTAGAATTGGTAGATGATGAAGAATATGCTATAAGAAATGATCATGGTGAAGGAATATGGGAAACAATATAGAGTAAGAGCTTAACTTAGAAAATATAACTGTGTTTTTTATTTTACTCCTGCTAAGAGTAGGTTTTTTTATTGCAATTTATGTACCTATCTGATAATGATTTTTATTTTTGTCCTTATAGGAATATGGACAATTCTACTAACTCAGAAAGTGATAAGGAAAATGAAATGGATAGACCTGAACCCGTTGCGAGAAGAAGGACTAGAGGTAGCACAAAAATGGGAGCATTGGTTGAACGTCATCAACATCAACAGGAGAGGCTGCATATTGACTTTGATGACAATATGCAACCAATTAGTTCGAAGGAAGACCATTTCATTAGCTATTTAGGTTATTTGGGTCGAAGCAAAGTTCGCATTATCTATAACAATTGGAAGTTGGTTTCGCCAAAAACGAAAGACATGATTTGACAATTGCTTTTGGTATATAAGTTTCGATACATCTGCATTTATAGCTTTATTCCTATTGCTTCAAATATAATTATCTTATGTTTTTACCTTGCAGCAAACCTACGATATCCCTGACACCACGGTGATGTACAAGGAGTGGATGAGGGAGGTTCATCTATGATGGAAAGATTTCAAGAATAAGCTTACAACAAAGTATATTCGGGGGGGACCTGAGAGGTGAGGATCTATATCAGCATTATTCATATTTGTCTCCAGAGGACTGGAGGTTGTTTATGGCATCACGAGAAGATCCTAACTTTTTGGTAAAATTTCTTTCATCATAGTGTTTTATTTGAACATAGTTGACATTATTGATTCGGTTTTCATTATTTTCCTTTCACAGGCATTAAGTACAGCAAATACAAAGAGGCAAGCAGCTAATAAGTATCAACATTGCATGTCTCGTGGTGGTTATCGAAAGCTTGAGCGAAGGATGATGACAGAAGAGTTGGAGAAAATGAAGAAAGCAGCCACATCAGATCCTAGTATTTTGGTCCAGGGCCCGCCATCTCCTCTACGTCACAAAAAATGGAAAGCGGGGTGGATTAAGGGTAAGAAGTAACTAAATCCGACTGTTGCTGAGGTTGTCGCGAGGATTGTAAGTAGTTAGAGCCTAAGTATAAAGTTTTCTTCATATTGGGAGTACTTAATTTTCATTTGCAATAACTTTTATGCTACAGGATGAACTGGAAGATCATAGTAATCAAGGTTTGTTCACTCCAAGTAGACGGATGGACATATTGTCAACAGTGATTGGGAAGGCAGATCACCCGTTCATGTTAGAGGGGAGGCAGGAGGAGTTTGTGTCGTGAAGATTTTGGCTGAGCCTCACATTCTTATTCATCTCAAGCTGAACCCATTAGGGAGCTTATTGCCAAAATTCACTAGGAAGTCTCACAAGAGCTCGAGGCCAACCTTCGACAAGCTCCGACAAGAGCTGTTGCTAGAGCTACGTCTTGAGCTATTGCCTGAGCTACGAGCTGAAATAATGAAGATGTTTGAATCACATATGGCAACTTCCGAGCGTAGAACCAATTCATCCTCGTCCTTCCACAGCACCAAAGGAAGTTACAACCCGGTGGAGGAACCACTTGGTGACCTTTCTCACACTCCACTTGGAGGAACCACTGCGGCGTCCCGTTGCAAATGCTCTCTTTCACAAACAAGCTACCACCCATCATCATCAGCAAATTCCACAGCATTTACGTAGGGTGACTGTGATGTGTGTTTGAGAGGGGGAAGAAGGTACAACCATCCCTATTCCTGATGATGAGGTTGCCATGATAGCTCAGGCAAGAGGATCTTTCATCATTTGGCCTATAAATCTTATTGGCTCAGCGGCAACACCTCCAATGGTAGGAACTACCTCACTTTTACTTGAGATCTGTTGGTATCCTACTAACAATATGTTTTTTTTATGTTCTAAAAGAACGAACAGGAAGCAGGCAAATGGCCCTTCTTAGCATGACTACAGCAGATCTATAAAGGCATTAAGTAGATTGATTTGCTTATGCCTACAGGGATTGTGGGCCAAGAATTAGAATATCCTTTCACAATTGATAAAGAATACCTTAAATAGTTCATTAAGTTTGAGGAGATAGATGTAGGATGGGTCACATTTGCAATCCTGTAAGTCTTTTATTTCCTATTTTGTCCTTCATTTAGTGAAGTGGTTCTTTGGTTTTATATATTCACTAGCTAATACATTCATCATTTTAATCTATTATAGCTCCTTCCGTCATATATGCATTGACATGCAAAGAGTTGATTTATATGGATTCTTGTGTCCTGCAAATATGACAAGGGATAAGAATACAGTGCAAAAAAGGACTCATTATGCAGGCTTCACAATGGGAGAGAACAACTATCGTTATTATCTAGCACCGATTGTTCAAGGGTACGCATTTTAATTTTGTCTATTTAAGATTTTTAATAAATAATTGCCTTGCTATCTAACATTATTTTAATTTGTATATGTTGTTATAGTTACCATTGGAGTTTGTGTGTTCGATTCAACGTAGTTTACTGGTTTGATTCATTGAGAAAAAGGCCAAACAAAGAAACAAAAAACATCTTCAACACATAAGTTATTTTGTTTGTATTTCATTGATTCTTAATTCTTGCCTTAAATGAATTGTTCTAATTTCTATTGATTTTCATTTTAATGATAGGGCAACCCAGACATATTAAATCCTTGGCGAGCCCCGCGATCGTAAAGGTCGTAAAGACCCGAAATGGTTGTATCCAAAGGTACGTAGTTTCAAATCAAGTTCTTTTGATTGACAGTCGTTTTAGATATGCCTTTATTGATTTTAACGATTTGCTTTTGATTTATAGTACCCTCAACAACCTGACGGCTGGGAATGTGGACACTATGTCTTACTTTATATGTTTAATATCATTCATAGTGGTATTACGACAGATTTTGAACAAGTAATCGCTTCTTCATTCTCAAAGAATAATATTTTTGGTGTTGTAATTCAATTGCAAATTAATTCACTCACTTGATTTATTATTTCATCTAAGCTTATTTTCTGATTTGCAGATTTTTGACAATTAAGATGTCTACTTATATGAAGATATTAATTTGATCAGAGATTTTTTGGCTGGACATCTTCTTCAACGTACACCAGAGTAAAGTTTTTATTTATATTAGTTAATTAATTAGTAGTTTGTGTAGGACACACTTTGTGGTGGCTAAACTAGTGTTGTACATATGTTGTCTGCCTATCTCTTTTTTTATTTGATTGGTTAGTTGTTAAAGGAGATTCAAAAGTTTCTATATTCCAAGGTGTGAATTAAAGTTGTTGTTGTATATACTATTAAATTGTTGGATAACATTTTTATTAGATAGTGTTGAACTGTTGTTGTTTTAATTTTGGTTTATGCAATATTTCTTCTATCCAATTTGTGCAGTTTAAATTTGCCAGACAGTTATGTATCTATAAAAAGCCATAAAAAAAAACACTTTAGATGTTCCCAGTATGTGGGTTAGAAACACTTTAGACGTGCCCAGTTTGGACTGGGGACGTCTAAAGTCCATACTATGGGCGTCCCATGTTTTATGGATGTTATTGATAGTTTTTTTCTACGGCGCTCAGATAGACGTCCCCCTGTTTTCAGACGTTAAAAGGCCAAAAAAAGAGATATTAAAAGCGTTTTTTTTATAGTAGTGATTAAAATAATTTTTATTTTCTAATTTTCCCTTCATCATCTCAAAACCCTAATTTATTTGTTAAGGTTTGCAAGTTTAATTTCAAGGGAAAAAACAACAGCCACAGCAATGAAGAGAAGTGCAGCAATGAATAATTCCAATAGGAAAATGGTACAAAGCTTGTTTTTATCTTTTGATTTATACAAACTTTTGGGAATCGGAGTCCCATAGGAATTCTCCAATATATCTTCCATCAACAACCCACGAAAGAGACGCCCAGACAAAAAAAATTCCAAATTTCACATTCCATTACACATGCCTTTGCACGCTCTTCGGATCTCAAGTGATTTACCTGGAAATATTCGATTCATCCCCAGATCCCAGCTTACGCTGAACATCCCATGGACATATTTGATTGAGTTATAATATTTCGTTTTCGCTGAAAAACAATATTAATAATTCAAATAAAAAAACTTGATTGAAAATTCAATAAACCCTTTTAATAAATATATTAGAAAGTTCAAAAAATATATATTAGAATTATTTATTGGTTGTATAACCCCTTTTAATTTTTATGTTAAATAAGGGTATTTTGGTTAAAAAAAAAAAGAGTGTTTATAAGTCAAAATTAACCATAAACTAACAGTTGGATGGATGGAGACGGAATCTTCAAAATACAAGGGAGGTTTGTGTAACATATATTTTAAATTTAAGGGAGGTTTATATAAGTTGTCAAAATAGATGAGAGGTATATATAAT
Source organism: Inga laurina (assembly GCA_963855925.1). NCBI lineage: Eukaryota > Viridiplantae > Streptophyta > Magnoliopsida > Fabales > Fabaceae > Inga > Inga laurina. The sequence goes on from OY979708.1 coordinate 45,842,038, forward strand.
TGAGATAAAATGCAGGGGTAGTCAAAGTATTTTATTTGAATTTTTGGTATCATTTTTAATTTCCCTTCATTAATTATTAATTAGTTTAATTATATTAATTATATACTTACTCTCCATAAATAAGAGTGTTTCTGAAAAAATAAGTTGATGATATGAAAATAAAAGAAACATGAGATAAAAGAATAATAGAAAAGAGAAGAGATAAATTCGAGAGGAAAAGAGAGGAGCGATTCTCATTCAGTATTTTGTGTGTGATCACAATCATTTATAGAGAGCCTTTATTTATATGCCTTCAACAGTCAATACCAAAAGTTATCATTAATTACGTATTTATGAATGCTGATTAGGATAGAGTCAAGAATGCTGATTAGGATATGAGTCAATGACCATTTATATATAATTAGTATTCAAAACAGTTGCACTTTTTTACATGTTTATTGTTTTAAATGATTTTCTTATCTATATAATTCGATTATTTGCAATAAAAAGAACGAAAGGGAATACTATAATGGGTTACTCGTCTAAATTCAAGCATGTTGTTGGAGAACAAATTTAATTGACCTCACTCTTTCGAAATTGCAAATTGCTTATATGCACCCGTTTTTTTGGCAAGGATTCAAAAAGGAGGGAAGTCAAATGACTCACAACCACCGTACTCTTAGCCAGCAAGATGGTGGCAAGTCAAAATTGTACCCCCACCTATTAATGTAATCATTAAGTGAACTACCCCACCCTGATACAGAGTCCTAAGCGCCTAACCAGCTCCAAATTTAATTCAAGGATTGACTACTTTAATTTCGTGATTTCCTACTTGAGTTCGATCGATAAATTCCAACTATGCTTTTCTTTATTTCAATATACCATATTCCCCCCAGCTGGTTTAATATGGTATTTTGTATATTGAACACCCTGATTTATCTTTCAAAAATGTTCATAGTATTTTTATGGGATTTTTCCTTTTTATCAGCCATTTTTTTCTTGTAATATAATTTGTCCACTTCTAACGTTAGCTAGATTTTGGAGGCGAAACAATGTTTTTTAATCTTATTGTTAATGAGACATTTATTTCATTATTTATTATTTTTTATTGGAAAATTTATTTATGTTGTATATTTTTTAGTAAGATAATTTCATTTTGATTTTTTTTTATTGTAAATTTGTGGTGCCTTTAACAACACGCGCCTAGATCACCTTTTCATGCTCGATGTCGTAGGGCAGCATTACATGGGTTCACAACTCGGCTTTGTATGGACATCAGGATCAACAGAGGCTGGTCATCACATGTGTCAACAAAGCCTTTTTAATGATCCCCAAGACATGCACTGAGATTAACAGCATTGTATGGCAGAAAGCCCTAGCTTTACTCAAGGAATTCAATTTGCAAGCATTAAATGTTCTTCCTTCTTCTGTTTATTATCACTATTTTCATAATTTAGTTTGTAATATTTGCTTTGGTACTCTGTAGTGTTGTTTTATTTTTAATGAATATCATTTTGTTCTTTCGCCAGAAAATGAAAAAGGGAGAATCATTTTTAGGTCCCAAGCAAGGGACATATTATCATAAAGATCCCTATTTACAACTCTTCTGCGTGTATTAACAACCTGTTGAGTGTTTTTTATAACCTCGAGAAACCTTTCTGATAATATATCCCTTGCTTGGGACCTAGCAGTGATTCTCCCAAAAAAAAAAAGTTCATAGATGTTGCTTATTACGTAGATCTCTTCTTTATTTATATTAAAACATACTTATGGTCTTATGGTTTATTTTTTTTCTAAATTTTGAATTGAAAATAAAATAAAGTATCATTAGAAAAACAATATTTTCTTGAATAAATTTTTGGGATAAGGTAAAAAAAAAAAACCATGAACTTATACCAAATATGAAAAAATTGTAAATTTGAGGTTCCTTTAAGTTCATAGTTGTTGTTTAGTACGTTGATCTCTGCTTCTTTATTTATATTAAAACATAGTTATGGCTTTATGGTTTTTTTTTTCTGAAATTTTGAATTGAAAATAAAATAAAGTATCATTAGAACAACAATATTTTCTTGAATAAATTTTTGGGTTAAGGTAAAAAAAACCATGAACTTGTACCAAATATGCAAAAATTTTAAATTTGAGGTTCCTTTAAGTTCATAGTTGTTTATTACGTTGATCTCTACTTCTTTATTTATATTAAAACATAGTTATGGCCTTATGGGTTTTTTTTTCAAAAATTTTGAATTGAAAATAAAATAAAGTATCATAGACCAACGATATCTTATTGAATAATTTGTTTAGGTTAAGGCAAAAAAAAAAAAACCCCCATGAACTTATATCAAATATGCAAAAATACTCAAACTTTTCTCAGGTGTAAAAATACCCATAAATTTTAAAAATCAAAGTAAAAATAAAACTACCGTTAGCGTCCTTTAATTTTTGTGTTGAGATCCACCGTTTTCTTTTTCTTCAATAACTAATGGACATTGGATGGTTTTAACGATTTTGTAATTTTTGTTCCGATTCTTAAAGTTCGCAACTCTTTTTGCATCAGAGAAAAGCTTACAAGTATTTTTACATAGTAGGTATAAGTTCGTGGATATTTTTATACCTTAACTCTAAATTTTTTAATAATAATAAATTATGATGAATTAAAAAAAATGTTATCAACTTAAAAAAATGATGAAGTATATAATTTAATTTTGTCATTTAATTACTTACTTCGTCCAATGCATATTACAAGTCACCTTCCAAAAAACTATGTGTGATCCATAGTATAAGTCACTTGATGGGAGAGTATATAATACAATTATTCAAACTCTATTTAAATGCGTGTAATATAAAAAATTCATTCTAATTTTAGACAAAAATCAACCACTTAATCACTTCTCCTTAATTTCTTTCTCTTTTTTTTTCTCCATCCACTTCTCTATAATTTCCACGAAGTAGTTAAAAATTCTTTAAAATAGGGAGTAGTATTTTCTTAAATGAAGAAGTTAAGATATTAGCCCCATTATAATCACTTCTTATTGGCTATCCGCAAACAAATATAATCATAGACATCAATATATCATAAATTACTCTTCCTCCTAGCCATCCAGTTAAACGGTTGATCCATTGGCTACACACTCAAATCACTGTTCATAAGCCATCTGGAAGGTGCTTCGTGCTCTGTGGAAGCCGAAGCTGGGATAAGTAACTCGTTGGGCTCTACAAGCCAAGTCCACAGGAGAAATAACTAAGCGGGATTTTCAAATCCAAATACCTGGCTAGATTTAAATTCAAATTCAAACTCCTTTTCAACATGTATTCTGCCTCTGTTTTCTTCTTATTTGCTCGAGGTAGCACTACTATTCCTCCATTTGAACTCATCTCTCTCTTCGGCAAATCATCTGTACGTCGTTGTTGGAGAATCATAGAATGGTAAACGGCATTGTAGTCTCTTAACAGATGAGTTGCATGGGATGCTCAAAACTGCTGAGCAAAGCATTAAGAAAAAGCCCAGTATAGTTTTAATGGTTCAAAAAGGAAAGGGTATGAAAAGAAAAGGGAAGGGCAAATGGAAGGGTAATGGCTCAGGTGGTAAGACCAAAGAATCAAACAAGCCCGAAACCAAGCTTGCACCCAAGAAGGAAAAGCCTCCAAAGGAAGGAGTCTGCTACTTCTGCAAGAAACCCGGTCATTGGAAGAGGAATTGCAAACTCTACCTGGAAGATCTGAAAAAGAAAAAGAAGGATAGCGAGGCTATCGCTTCAGGTATTTATGTTATAGACATTCATTTTTCTACTTCCTCTACATGGGTATTAGATACTGCATGTGGTTGTCACATTTGTACAAATGTGTAGGGTCTAAAGGATAGTAGAAAGCTGAAGAAGGGCGAGGTGGACCTACGAGTTGGAAACAGAGCAAGAGTTGCTGCTTTAACTGAAGGCACTTATGAATTAGTTCTACCCAGTGGGCTTTTGTTAGTTTTAAACAATTGCTATTATGTTCTTGCTTTAAGTAGTAATATTGTTTCTCTTTCTTATTTGGATAAGGAAGGTTATACTTCCATTACTAGGAAAGGTAAATGCTCTATTTATCGTAATGACATTTTCTATGCTGATGGTGATTTGCATGTTGGTCATTATAAATTAAATTTGGAACATCCTAATAATGGGAATATCTATAACGTAACTACTAAGAGGATAAAATCAAACGATTTGAATCCGACCTACCTATGGCATTGTCGTCTAGGCCATATAAATGAGAAACGCATTTCCAAACTCTATCAAGATGGATTTCTAAACTCATTTGATTTTGAATCATATGATACATGCAAATCTTGCTTATTAGGAAAGATGACGAAGGCACCTTTTACTGGGCACAGTGAGAGGGCCATTGAATTATTGGGCCTCATACATACAGATGTATGTGGACCATTAAATATAGCTGCCAGAGGAGGATATATCTACTTCATTACATTTATAGATGAGTTTAATAGATATGGCTATATCTATCTAATAAAACATAAATCTTAATCTTTTGAAATATTCAAAATATTCCAAATTGAAGTACAAAACCAACTTGATAAAACAATTAAAGCACTTAGATTTGATGAGGTGGTGAATATTTGAGCCAAGAATTCATTGACCATCTTAGGAGTTGTGGGATAATCTCACAATTGACTCCTCTAGGAACACCACAATGGAACGACGTTTCTGAACAGAGGAATCGAACACTATTAGATATGGTTCAATCTATGATGAGTCAAACAAATCTTCCACCATTCTTTTAGGGACATGCCCTAGAGACAGCTGCGTTCGCACTAAATCGTGTTCCATCTAAGGCAATTGAAAAGACACCATATGAGATATGGACTGGAAAGAAACCAAGTTTATCTTTTCTTAAGATCTGGGGATGTGAGGTATATGTTAAGCAACAAGCCTCTGATAAATTAGCGCCCAGATCCACAAAGTGCCTTTTCGTGGGGTATCCTAAAGAAACGAAAGGATACTATGTCTACAATCCCACCGATAACAAAGTGTTTGTTATTCGAAATGGTAAGTTTCTAGAAAGAGAGTTTGTCTCTAAAACAACTAGTGAGAGCAAGGTACATCTCGAAGAAATTCGAGAGTCACAAGATAGTACAGAACCACAAATGGAAATTAGAGAAGACTCACAACAAGTTGCTGAGCCTCCTCAAGTAACACAAGGTCCACGAAGATATGATAGGACACGACATCAGCCTTAGAGATATGGATTTCTAATTATTGAAGGCCGTGATGTGTTGCTCATTGAACAAAATGAGCCCACCACCTATCGAGAAGCCACAGTGGGACCAAACTCCGAGAAATGGCTAAATACCATGAAGTATGAAATGCAATCCATGTACGACAATCAGGTATGGACCTTAGTCAATCCACCTAAAGGTGTAAAAACCATCGGGTGTAAATGGGTTTTCAAGGAGAAAACTGACATGGATGGCAATGTAAATGTCTTCAAGGCACGACTGGTTGTAAAAGGATTCACTCAAACTCATGGTGTAGACTATGATGAAACCTTTTCCCCAGTTACAATGGCCAAATCAATCAGAATCCTTCTTGCCATTGCAACATATTATGACTATGAAATATGGAAGATGGATGTCAAAACAGCCTTCCTTAATGGAAAGCTACTCGAGGATGTGTACATGACACAACTTGAAGGTTTTGTGTGTCCAGAGGACTCTGATAAAATTTGCAAGCTTTAAAGATCCATCTATGGATTGAAGCAAGCATCTCGGAGCTGGTATCATCATTTTGATAAAGTAGTCAAAGAGTTTGGATTCATTCAAAACATCGATGAACCTTGTGTTTACAAGAAGGTTAGTGGGAGCATAGTTGTATTTCTAGTGCTTTATATAGATGATATCCTACTCATTGGGAATCATATTCCTACCTTGCAGAGTGTCAAGTCTTGGTTAGGAAAGTCCTTTTCAATGAAAGACTTAGGTGAAGCGACCTATATCCTAAGGATTAGGATCTATAGGGATAGATCCAAAAGACTAATAGGCCTAAGTTAGAGCACATACATAGACAAGATACTGCATAGGTTCAGTATGCAGGATTCAAAAAGGGGTTACATGCCCATGTATATGGCAACCATCTTAGCAAGGATCTGTGTCCTAGTAAACTTGATCAGCGAGATCACATGAGTCAGGTTCCATATGCCTCAGCCATTGGGTCCATTATGTATGTCATGTTATGTACTCGACCAAATGTCTCATTTGCCTTAAGTATGACCAGCAGATACCAACAAGATCCTGGTGAGGGTCATTGGATTGCCGTCAAGAATATCCTAAAGTACTTAAGAAGGACTAATGACTTATTTTTGGTCTATGGTGGATTGGATGATGAGCTCTACTTAACTGGTTACACAGATGCAAGTTTCCAGACTGACCAAGATGACCTTAAATTGCAATCTAGATACGTATTCCTCTTGAATGGTGGAGCAGTAACCTGGAAGATCTCTAAGCAGAGCACTGTAGCAGATTTTGCAATAGAAGCTGAGTATATAGCAGCATCAGATGCAGCTAAAGAAGCCGTTTAGATCAGAAAGTTTATTACTGAACTAGGGGTGGTGCCTACCATCTCAAATCCAATAGATTTATTCTGTGACAATAGCGGTGCTATTGCACAAGCTAAAGATCCTAGGTCACATCAAAGGACTAATCATATACTCAGGCGATTTCATCTTATTAGAGAAATCAATGATAGAGGTGATATAAAGATATGCAAAGTAACAAGAGAAGATAATGTTTTTGATTCTCTTACTAAGCCGCTTGCACATGCAAAGCATGAGCGTCATGTTAGGAAATGGGAATTAGGCAAATTAATGATTGTACCTAGGGCAAGTGGGAGGATGTTGGAAATTGTGCCCAAAGGGCCAATCATTGTACTTTGAACATTATTAATTTAATGAAATTTCTCCATCTGTTATCATATTATTTGCATGTTAACTGTAATAATTGTATCCTTGGATAATTCATAAAGATTGTCTTGAAATGTCCCTGGTCGGTCATCTATGCGGGAGCAGAGATGAAACAAGATCAGTATCACTTTGATAAGATATAAAGATACAAATCAAAGTCTTAAGCACTTATAAGAGTACAAGGTGCTGGACCGACCCACTATGAGAAAGCTACATGGATCAAGTCATAAGCTTTTCTCATGTATAACCACGTCACAATGCCCTTTGACATGAGGTCATCATGGATTCCTACATGAGAGTTGCTAAGCTTTGAACTAGTCAAAAGTCACCTTTGACCAGGTGATGATAAAGGCTACAATCGGGCTTGGTGGTTTTTCATGCAGAGGAATATGAATGATCAAGATGGAATTTGTCCCTCACATTAGTAGAGAGATATTATTAGGCCCCTCGATGAGTAAGTCTGAGAAATGTATGGCCATATGATAAGTGAAATATTTACATATTTATTTTCCCTTTTATGATGATTTTATGGATGATATTTAAGCTTAATATAATATATTTGGGTGTAAAATAAATAGTATTTAAAAAATAAAGAAAAATATAAAAAAAGGTCAGTACTATAGCGTTGGTCACTATTCATGACGGAATCACTGTATCAGGACGTTACTGTAGCGGATGGAATCACTGTAGCACTGTAGCAACACGAAAAAAATACATAGGTTTGCTGAAAAGTCATGTTCATGCATGAAAAGAAGGCAAAATACTGTAGCACCTGTCGAAAAAAAAGGAAGAAGCAACAGACGCACTTCGCTTGCCTATATATATGTGTGCTTCTTCGCAAAATGGAAGGAGGAGGAGAGAAGAAATATAGTGGAGATATTTCTCTGACAGTCAGAGATCCTTCTCTGACAGGGAGAGATATTTTCTCTGACAGTTCTAAGTAAATTGTGTTATTTTTTATTTTTAATTTTATGTATTGTATTATTTTTTTTATGCCTCCTACATGCAAGGCTTAGTATTGTATTACTTTTTGCATGCTGTCTACATGGAAGGTTTTACCTCCTAAATGGACAGCTAGATTTCTCCAGTTTTTTTTTATGTATATTTTTTGTTGTATATTTATGTTTGAGAATTTTATATTCAAGTTTATGTAGTATTTATGAAGATTTCATTCTAGTTTTATATAATGTCAATTTATTTTGATTTTGTTTTTAATTTTATCATGAGCTAAATTTTCATTTTCCTAGGGTGATGACGTAGCTTATTAATGACGGATTGAATCTTAACTTATTAAATCTAGTTTTCATTTCTCCTTCATGATTGAGTTTTAATTATTGTTCTTAATGCTTTCATTTGATTGGCCACCTTTTGAATGATTACAATATGCATGTTGAGACCGGAAGGAGATGCATGTGTGTAGATCCTATAATTAAAACCATGACTTGCATATGAAATAGGAATATATTCATATGAGTTGTGTAGTCTTATTGAGTTTCATAAATCTTAATGCATAATTAATTGCTTAAATTCATATAGGAATATATTGGATTAGCAATTAATTATAGAATTGCTTGACCCTGGATGATATCATTCAAACTCTTGAGACGCATCTAAGTGGTGATGTTCATCGTATTCTTCTTGATTTAGTGAACGTATTCAACCAAGAAAAGCAGCGCTACTGTCTTGGGAATCTAACGAAAAAAGACCATGTTTGCCAGTTTATAAGAAAACTAGATGGGAAGCCAATCCTCGATTCATAGAAATCGTTTAAGTCGTTACTGGACGTAAAACCAGAGGAAGATGTGAGCCAAAATCACAACTAGTGTACATAATCATGCTCTTGTCTAATCGTCTTATCTTTTCTGCAGCTTTTGTCAAATCTTTCTTATCTTTTCGACAGCTTTTGTCTACTCTACTTTATCTTTTGACTTTCTTTCCTCTTTTTGTTTAATTTCTTCACACAATGGCCCACCGGTCATCTGTGTTGGAAATTTTTTCAAACTTCTTTGAAAAATGTGTGATTTGTGTGATTTTATTGTCGCTGTTTTAGTGCTATATATGCATGTACTCTTTTACTTGTAAGCATATACACTTCCACTTGTAAATATGCAGTCTTCCACTAGTAAGCAAACATTGTCGGAGAGAAAGAAAGAGAAAATGGGTATTTCACAAAAATGTAGATTTACATTTATTTGCATTTTTGGTGAAACTGATTTGGGCAAGAAAGGAGAGTTTATAACAGCAGCAAATGAACTGGGAATTGGATTAGCTGCCAGAGGAATCAACTTTGTGTACGGGGGAGGCATTCAGAGCCTAAAGGGAAGTGTGGCCATTTCTGCATCCATGAATGGAAGCAAGGGTTTAAGTGTAAGGGTGAAGGAGTTGGAAGATCACACTTTTTCCTTGGGACAAGAGTTACAGGTTTCGAGCTTGCCTGAACAAATGGGACTAATGTTCTACCATGCTTAAGCTTTCATTGCTCTACCCGGTGGTTTGGAGACGTTGGATGGCATTTCTAGCGTTGCATATTGGGCTAAGTTAAACTATCACAAAAAGCCATTAGGATTGTTAAATGTTAATGGTTTTTATGATAATCTGTTGTCTTTTCTTGATCATGCTGTGGAAACAGGATTCATACCCCAAGCGACTCGCCATTCCATAATTTCTGTACCAACTGCTGATCAGCTGCTCGATCAACTGCAAACCTATGAACCTAAACCAGATCTACTCATCAAGCAAATAGGTGGGCAATTTTCAGATAGCAGTCAGAAGCAGAACCCAGATACAACCCTTCGGTTGTAACTTTCCTTAATCTCTTGGTTTTACTCTTAGTATTTTGATTTTACTTTATTATGTGTTTATGTTTTAAAAAAAAACTTCTCTGAGCTCTAGAAGACATTGGGGACAATGTTTGATTTAGGTTGGGGGAGGAGAAAAAAAAGTTGTTTTTCTTTTGTTAGTTAGTAAAACCATTAGATGCATGGGGTGTGAAAAAAATGGCAGAGTAAGGAGTTATTCTTAGCTCCTGAGACGCATTTCATTAATTGCATTTTATTGGTTGCAATTTTTTTTATCTTTTTCAAAAAAAAAGAGTAAAAGTAAAAAAAAAAACATCTTGTTCAAGTGCTTTGTAATGATTTTAATAAGTATATAAGTTTTAAGGATGGATCAATTGAATTTAGAGATTTTATAATATGAATGAACAACTGATTATTGCAATTGGTGATGAATTTTGAGATTGAATGAACTGAGTTTAAAAACCCTTAGCCGTGAGCTTCTGAGCCTATAATGTTTATTTCTCTTGTGTGTGATATTCACCTACTAAGTTGTCACTCTATAACTTGCTTTAAATCTGGTTGAAATTACATCTCACATGCACATTCAAAAATGATAAAGGCGATTTCCTTTAGCTAGAGCCAAATAGTCAACCTTACAATTATATCGTTGATAAGCCCCTTTGAGCCTAATTGACTATTTTTTTTATTCTCAACCCATTAACATGTGCTTTAATGATATATCAAGTGCTTTTACCTTATTCGGAAGATTAGTGGAGCATTTGAAATTCTTGTGAAATGGGCTATTGACAAAGTGTGGGGGTGTATGTATCATCAACTTTACAGTTGAAATTCAAAAAAAAAAGAAAGAAAAAAAAAGAAAAAAAAGGAAAAAATGTGTCAAGTATTTGAATTATGGGTTGTTATGATGAGATAAATTTATAAGTAGCCCATTTTTCAATTGTTCTATTAAATTTCTTAAATATAGCCTTTCATATCATGTTTTACATTCCTTTTACCTTAACCCCATTTTGATTTGAATTATGCATGTGAATTAGGTAGTGGAGATTGAGATTTTTAGCAAGCATATGGTAGTGAAATATTTTTTGTTGAATTTGAGCGAAACACTTACCCTTGAACATTTGAGAGATTGAGAGAATGAGTGACACTTACAAACTTGGTTTATTCATTTTCAAACAAAGTTACCAATTTATATTTTTGTTGATTCATGAATACTATGATCTCTTTACTTTACAATTGTGTTCTTGCTTATGACTTGACACTTCTGATTTTGTTGAAAGCACTTATTAGTCATTCCTTGTCTGAGGACGTCCAAGAGCTAAGTGTGGGGGAATTTGATAAGTGAAATATTTATATATTTATTTTCCCTTATATGATGATTTTATGGATGATATTTAAGCTTAATATAATATATTTGGGTGTAAAATAAATAGTATTTAAAAAATAAAGAAAAATATAAAAAAAGGTTAGCATTGTAGCGTCGGTCACTATTCATGACGGAATCACTGTATCAGGACGTTACTGTAGCGAATGGAGGTGACTGTAGCACTATAGCAACATGGAAAAAATACGTAGGTTTACTGAAAAGTCATATTCATGCGTGAAAAGAAGGCAAAATACTGTAGCGCCTGTGGAAAAAAAGAAGAAGCAACAGACGTATTTCGCTTGCCTATATATATGTGTGCTTCTTTGCAAAATAGAAGGAGGAGGAGAGAAGAAATATAGTGGAGATATTTCTCTGATAGGGAGAGATATTTTCTCTGACAGTTCTAAATAAATTGTGTTAGTTTTTATTTTTAATTTTATGTATTGTATTATTTTTTTATGCCTCATAAATGGAAGGCTTAGTATTATATTATTTTCTGTATGCCTCCTACATGTAAGGCTTAGTATTGTATTACTTTTTGTATGCTGCCTATATGGAAGGTTTTACCTCCTAAATGGACGGCTAGGTTTCTCCAGTTTTTTCATGTATATTTTTGGTTGTATATTTATGTTTAAGAATTTTATATTCAAGTTTATGCAGTATTTATGAAGATTTCATTCTAGTTTTATATAATGTCAATTTATTTTGATTTTGTTTTTAATTTTATCATGAGCTAAATTTTCATTTTCCTAGGGTGATGACGTAACTTACTAATGACGGATTGAATCTTAACTTATTAAATCTAGTTTTCATTTCTCCTTCATGATTGAGTTTTAATTATTGTTCTTAATGCTTTCATTTGATTGGCCACCTTTTGAATGATTACAATATGCATGTTGAGACCGGAAGGAGATGCATGTGTGTAGATCCTATAATTAAAACCATGACTTGCATATGAAATAGGAATATATTCATATGAGTTGTGTAGTCTTATTGAGTTTCATAAATCTTAATGCATAATTAATTGCTTAAATTCATATAGGAATATATTGGATTAGCAATTAATTATAGAATTGCTTGACTTTGGAAGAGGCTAGTAATTAAATTAGGGAAACTCGACTATCAATCATGTGGAATAAATTGGGCTAGAATAGATAACTGATTCAATCCGGAATTTGTTAAGTGAAATCTAATCCCTAGGACTTTTTTCTCATATTTGTTTTCATATCATCTGCACTCATATTTAATTATTTTTCTTATATTTGTACTCTCAATATAACCATAAGAAACACTATGGAAGAGTCTAAAATGATGCTTGGATAGGTTATGACCTATTTCTTGTACATTTAATAGTTTAGGACCGAGTCAGAAGCCGAAAGTGGCACGTTTTACGAGGCACGCTAAAAAGGTGGTCTTTGAGATTGTACTTCCCAACATTTTAGGTGTTTGTTTGGGCTTTTAGTAGCCACCTAAGGGACTTTAATGATAACCAAAACTAAATGCTTTGAAGTTATTTGAGTATTGGATTAAGTGATAATGTGTCGTCCTTAATTATGACTATAAGATTCAATATTTTCCCGGAACATAGAAGGCCTACGCCTGATCAAGGATGGAAAGAACAAGGTAGTGAAACTTTATCCTATATCATGTTTAATGCATTACTTATATGTATTTATCATTGAATGAGCAAGTGGACGTGGCAGTAAGCCAGGCCTTGAATAGGGGACGTGGTGTGAGCCTGGCCTTGAATATTGTTGAGGGAACGTGTCATGAGCCCGGCCTTGAATATTAATTGAGGGGACGTGACGATTAGCCCGGCCTTGAATATTGTTATGTTGCATTGTGATATATGCTTACTTGCTTTGTTTAATTATACATCATATAAGTAAATTGTTGCTACTGAGATTCTTTTGAATCTTACTCTTTCCAAATAACAATTTTAGCCAGGGCAAGTGGATCTTGAGACAAGCAAGTGAACAAGGACGACTAGGATTGCCGGTGGTAGTCTTGGTTTCTTTTTGGTTTTCGATTATCATTCGGACAATTGTATGTATATATTGTATTGACCATAGGTTTGTAGTTATTGTATAATCCCCGGTATGGAAATTGAGATGGGCAATGATGACCTATAAAATTCTTGGATTAATGATATTATTCCAGGTGAATGTCGGGAATTTTGTTAATACTCTGATATTGTATATGTGACAAACCGAACAGGCCAATTGCTTTTATTTAAAAATGAATGGAGATCATATTGTACAAGTGTTGCAAAAAGTTTTTTTAGTTATCCCGGATCTCTTATTCAATTATAAAACATATTTAAACACTAATCACGACCTTGATGATAGCGGGGGTTACAATATCAATAAATAAAAAAAATGATTCTTTCAATATTTCATAAAGAAAAATTTCTTAAAGATTAATTAAGAACCAAATGAAAGATTCTTAAAAATTGAGTAATTGTTTTAAAAAAATCAATTAGAAGACTTTTAATTAACTATAATATCATCAACAAGCTTCTCTTAACTTTTTAATAAGAATATAATCAATTTTTTCCTCAACATTATATGATTTGAAAAGCATTTTCAATTTTAAAAAGTCCTTTTTTTCAAAGCAAAACTCAACTTGTAGTCATTTAATAAAATTTAAAAAAATTGGTGACCTTAAACGAGCCGGCCTTGCTGGTTTAAAACCCCGGTTCTATAAGGTTGACCTTTTTAGACACGACTCCTTCTGGTTTTAAATGATAAGCCTAGCCTTTGATGGGCTTGGACTTAAACAAACTGGTCCGATAGGCTCAACCTGATTTCTCGGCTCTATTACTTCCCCCTGCCTATTGGGTCCTTCTTCCCATTTTCCCAAAAATCAACTATCCCCCACATATCCCTCGTGGATCTACATTCCCTGCTCATAAAAAAGATGAGCAAGGGAAAGCTCATCACCCCAATTTTGGGGTTTTTTTGTTTTATTTTTTTTGAAAAAATACTCCATGCATTAAAAATTAATTAGCTTAACATATTGAATGTTAAAAAATATTTCAAATATTAGGTGTTACTGGAATAATATTTCAGAATCTTGGTATTACAGAAAAAATATTTCTAAATGTAAGACTATAAATTAATTAATTTAAAATACTGAGTGACAAAAATATTTCAGAATATAACATACAATTTAATTCAAATAAATAAGAATGCATAAAAAAAATTGATCCCCCAAATTGTGGTGATGTTTATACCTTGCTCATCCTTTTTTATGAGCACGAAATGCGGACCCTATGGACACATGGCCGCACAAGATTGGTTAGTCATTAATGACGTAATTCCAACCCAACTTTTCTTTAGAAGCAAAACAAAACAAAAGAATTCAAAAAATTATTATTATTATTTTCCCAAAAACACCCGTCCCACACCACACGCCTCCCTCGCCTATAAATAATGAAAAAAATTATTATTATATTATTATTATTTTGTTTTTTGAAAAATCAACGATGATGTTGCTGGCTCTCGCGGTCTCGTGTCAACCTCCTTATTTTCCGCTCTCCCCCTCATTTCCTTCTCGTGTCAAACTCTACAGACACCGTATTAGGATGCGAATTTTCCGTCTATAGGACTTCGCGTACATTCGCCGACGCTTGCTCATTTTCTTCTGTTTTCTCCGAATTCAATTTACTTTCGCTTTTTCTCTCATGCGTTTCGAACTGATCGTGGATTCTAACCTGAATCTGGTATGACTTTTTATTTTTTTCTTTTTCTTTGTTGCGTAAATTTGTTAAATTGGGACGCTTTATTCTCTTTTCGCGTCTTTTCTTCCCGTTAAGATCCTCTGTCCTTGTGGCCTGCACGTCCACATGAAACGAGCTACCGTTGCTTTGATTTTGTGTTTCAGTCGGTTTTAGTGCCCTGTCTTTTTTCGTTCGGTATTGTGCTTATTATCCTTGGTTCATCAACTTTCGGGTGTGTTTTTAGGTGAATTCTGTTATGTATTGGGTCGGTGCTGATATTTGAGCTCCACCGTTGATTATGTGTAATCTTTTTAGGGTTTCCTTACTCGGTCGGTCAATGGTGATGTAAAAAAGATGTATTTTCTTTTCATGTGAAGAGATATGGAATAGGAAGTATTATTCGTGGAAGGATTTTTGGTGGTTCTTCGCGTTGGATCTTGTAACTGATTCATCGGGTTTTGTTCTGATGTCATTTTTGGAAAATTTCTATTGGAATTTTTTGACGGGATCTGACTATCTGTTTTCGAAGTTGACAATATCGTCATCTAAGATTTCGTCCCGTGCTATTGCATTTAGTGCTCTGACAAGAAGAGATATATACCTATCTCGTCATCAGTGGAGTGAAATATGCAGAGCTTCATTTCGAGGCTTTCCTTTTTGGAGTTTGCCCTTTAGGGGTTTCTTTTACAGATTCTCTGTTGAAAAGAGATGTCTTGAGTATTCGGAGAAGCACTTTGATAAACAGATTTTATGAGGATATATAATTTCTGTGAATGCTAAATCTAACCAACTTTATGATTCCTAATTTATTGGTGAATTGCTGCGTCTCTGCTTCATTTGTAAAAGTTTGTGGATATTTATTATGTGTACTTTTCAAGATCTGTTCTGTGGTTTGAAATTTCAATCGTGTTTCTTTCTTTTGTTTGCTCCCTCTCTATTGCTTTGCCTTGGTCCTTTTTCCTTTCTCTGTTCTTAGGGTCATCTATTTATTCTGATTTCTGAATTTAATGGGCTTGTTTTAATCCTAGTAAAGATTTCTGATGTAGTTTGTTTCAAATGCAGATTATACCTTCAGATCTGTCCGTGGACGGCTCTTTATTGAATTTTGGTATTGAGGAATAATACTTCATTTCCTCAATTGTAGTCGTATAGATTTCGCAAATGCTATTTGGCAGGCCCAGAAGTCAGCCAAGGGCAAGCAGACCTGGGTCATTGGGAGGTAAGACTTTGATTGCCGCATATAGGCATGAATGGAGTTATAAACAACTCATACATGTGAGGACGCAGTTGCTAAAAGCGACAATCAACTTGTAAATAGAAATTGATTAGCGCTGCTTTTTGTAACTCATGATTGTAGGATAGGTTGGTGCAATTTATGAAGTAGGTGAATATGGAAATACCTTATTATCTCATAGTGTTAAGATTTGTTTCCCTTAATTATTTGTATCATCTAATTTTGATTTGATTGGGCTTTTCCCCCGTTTTCTACTGTCTCCTAGGAATGGATTTTCCTGATCCGAAGAGGAAGGGCAGTTTTGTTGGAAAACTTTTTCTTGCTGTGGCACTAACGGCATTATGCATTATCATGATCAAGCAGTCTCCTTCTATGAACTCCCCTAGTCCGGTAGCTCCTATGCATTTTTATGTTTCAACTGTTTTATGTTTATTGTGTCAATTATATATCTGAAATGTTTGGATTGTTGGTTTTCATATTTACAAAACAAAGTACTATCAAGTGGTTAAGCTATGTTATTGGTTTTCATATTTACAAGACAAAGAACTAGTCTGGTAACTCCTATGCATATTTATGTTTCAACTGTTTTATGTTTATTGGGTCAATTATATATCTTAAATGTTTGGAGTGTTGGTTTTCATATTTACAAAACAAAGAACTATCAAGTGGTTATGCTATGTTATTGATTACAGGCCATTTATGGAGCGTATTTAGTAAAATTTAGAATGGGTATGGTTAATTTGTTTATTTCTGTTTGCAAGTGTTGTTAGATAAAAAATAAAAAGGAAAAAAGTCTAAGCAGAAAGGAAAAAGGGGATTATATAAACTGGCAGTAAGTGAAAGTTGGGAAATAATATTATCAGTTATATGCGTCTTATCCCTGACTCGGTTTTATTGTTATTTGATTTTGTGTTACTAAAATCTAGGGTTGATATGCCTTTTCATTCATGTAATTGATTGTTTCCTATTTTTGCCATTTCCAGTTTTCTTTCCATGAGCCTGGAGTCACACATGTCCTGGTAACAGGAGGAGCAGGCTATATTGGGTCTCATGCCGCTCTAAGACTTTTAAAGGAGTCTTATCGTGTCACCATAGTGGTATGCCTATCCATTATATGAAGAGGCTGTCTGATGAAGTTGTAAGCTCTCTCCATCGTTGCTGCAATACTAGACTAACAATTTTTCTTTCTGGCAGGACAACTTGTCACGAGGAAATTTAGGTGCCGTCAGGGTTCTCCAAGAATTATTTCCAGAACCTGGAAGGCTTCAATTTATATATGCTGATTTGGGAGATAAGAAATCTGTATCCTGACCATATTGTTTTGTAATAGAAATATTTTTGTCTTCAATATTAGATAGCCAAAAAAAAAAAGAAAGAAAAACTTAGTATTTGAAACAATTTGATGTGGGCATGGCTTGTCTACTTGACTGGTTATCAGGTTGATAAAATGTTTTCAGAGAATAAATTTGATGCTGTAATGCACTTTGCTGCTGTGGCGTATGTCGGAGAGAGCACAGCTGATCCACTTAAGTAAGCATCATTTGTGCTTTAACAAACAATCTATGGAATGTAGGATCTATCAGTTTCTGAGTTTGTCTATCCGCCTGTGTACTGGATTGGCCGATTGTTTTCTTGAATATGAATTGACATTTTCATTTCAGTATGGGCTGTTACTGCTAATTGCTTTGATATGGTTATGACTTATGGGCTTGGTTGTTAAAATAAATTCACGCGTTCATACATTTATACCTCTTTTATTTTTATTATTATATTATATTGTGTTTATTTGCATATTGTTGGATATGACTTGGCCATATTTTAATATACTTGCATGGAGTACAGTTTGACTTTGCAAGGTTGAGGTGTTGTTTCTTTTTTTAAAATGAAGTCATTTACTGGAATATTCTAACTGTAATGTGAGATAGAAGTGTCCCCAATATCATATCGAGTTTATTTGGAATTTGTCTTGTAGGATTTGGGGATATTTGTTTGGGCCTCACCGCCAACTATTAAATTTTGTTGAATCAAATTTTTCATCTCACTAGTTCCAAGCCATTTTCAAGCATTTAATTCTTGCGTATACAAGTACTGGTGTTTTGCTCATTTGCTGTCAATAAGAGAGTGGGGGAAGGGGTCCACCAGGCTCTGCTAATGGGCTGGTCTCACTGTTTCCCATTCATGTCAGTTACTGTCTCCTGTCACGTAAAGTTGGGTTAGTTAGAAACAAAAAGGCGCTTTTGATTTAAATGTTTTCACAAATTTTGGAAGTAATTATTAACTATGAAACCAATGGAATGTGACACTATACTTAGGAAATTGTGAAGGGGTTAGCTCCACTTAGAGCTAACCTTTATACTAAAATTAAAATCAATTTCTCCAAGCTTAAATACTTAAACCAAAAGTTTGTGCTTCATAATATTTTGTCTTAGTATGTGTGAACATAAAATGCGAGATATGTCTGGCCTTTATCTATTCCTTTGAGCAGATGGTCGCCCATAACACTTCCTTGCATATGTCATTTCGTGGTTTTTTGTCTTTGTTCTGTTTGGAAGATTATCAACCTTCGTCATATGATTACACTGTCTTTCCTCTAGACCTCTATTCAGATGAACATGTTTTTTTAGTGGTTTCAAAGTTATTACCATTGTTAGGATCCTCCAGCCTTGTGAAATTGGATATAAAATTATAGCATAAGGTTGAGAAGGTAGCATACTGAATTATTTCTGGTAGAGGGGTTCTAGAACTGGTTCCAGATCAGATTTGACCATTAAACTCTGATCTTCCAGCAGTTATTATATGTAAAATAAAAGGGAAGAAAAATAGGGACACCTAATACTTCATTAGTATGTCTAGGATTACATTTAGAGATCCCCATTGGACTGCTGTAAGTTCTAGGATAGATTCTGCTGATTAAAGTGGCTAAATCATGTTTAGTTGTTTTCAAATTAATTGGCTGTTTCTTCCGATTTATATTTATGAGGTTTAATGTAGAAGGCTTAGTGTAAAAGTTGACTGATTTTACCCTCCTGGAAATGTTTCTCAGGTATTACCACAATATTACATCAAACACATTGTTGGTTTTGGAGTCTATGGCTAAACATGGTGTGACGACATTGATATATTCTAGTACATGCGCAACATATGGGGAACCTGAAAAGATGCCCATTACAGAAGAAACACCCCAGGTAGGAAAACTGACTGTGGCTTGTGTATTCTATAACATTTTAGTTTTAATGTTCGCATTTTGTTTCCACAATGGTTTTAGCGCAAGGGAATTTGCTTCTAACATTGATGTGTAATGTTTCAGTTCCCAATAAATCCATATGGAAAAGCCAAGAAAATGGCAGAAGATATCATCTTTGATTTTTCTAAAACCTCGGACATGGCTGTAATGATCTTAAGGTATGAGTGATGCGTGCATAAAGTTCCCTCCATTTTTTAACTTATTGGTTAATGCTCTCATTGTTGTTGAAGTTATTTCTCAATCTTGATTTTTGACGTATTTTCAATATTAATACTTGGGATCCGGCGAGAGGTTTCACATTATTTTTTTACAATTCATGCTTTTTGATATTAATGATCATTTTCTTTAGTGCTTTGGCAATACTAGATTTTCTCTCTTATCTCTTTGTTGTGAATTAAACTATGTAATAACCTTTTTTTTTAACAGTACTCCATTCCTCCGTGGATATTTTATGACATGAGAGTTTCAAGCTCTCTCATGTTACTAACAAATTTAGATAGTGACGAAGTTTCTGGTGTGATAAATTGGTTTACTAAAGTTGTAGGCAAATGAATTTTGATGATAGAAGGAAAAAGAGTAAGTTAATATTAAGGTAACGATCTTATATATATTTATATTGCTACTTAAGAATAAGAAAAGGTCATAACTCAGTTTCCATTCAACCAATCAATTGACCTATGAATTGTTAGATATAATTCTTCTTTTTTGTTTGAGAAAGTCACTGATTAGTGGGCTTAATTGTTTTAATCCTTTTTTTTTTTTTTTGACTATTTTCTTTTCCATTATGTTATAGTAGTGGGAAGAGGCTTGTAGATATTCGAGAGAGAGCACTAAATGCATTTGGTTTGCTTTTGAGGGAAGAATTCATGGTACCTGAAGGCTTTAGCTTTGGTCCTCCATATTTCTGTTGTCTTATGTCAAAGGAAACGTCTTATGCAAGTAGAACTTTTATCATGTACCTTTGATAGTACCTTCAAAGGATTTATTAATTATTTATTTTTATTTTGTGAATAAAAAATAATATTGTCAGAAATAGAGAGAAAAAGGGTGTGCCTGTGTTCAAGTGCTGTTGGCAATTAAGAAAGGTACTGAGAGATGTCAAGTGATGGTTGGTTTCTAAGCAATTCCCCCCAAATATTGAGTTTGAATTTGTTGATCACTAGTGGGGCACATGTGATTTGCATGCATGGAATTAGATAATTGTTGTGTTTGAGAAACCATAGATAGCTTTATTGTTGTGCATGTTGAGGAATTCTTGTGTAACATATGGTTCTTTAAACGTGGGATTTCAGTATAGTTTGCTTATAAACTATAATGCCCCGTTTGGTACGATGGAAGAGTTTTTGATGGAATTGGAAGTGGAAATTGAAGTGGAACTGGAAGTGGAAATTGAAGTGGAATTGGGGTTAAAAGTGTGTTTGGTATGATCATGGAAGTGAGATATAATTTATAAATAATATGTTGATTTAAAATGTGAAATTACCAATATACCCTTTCACCAAAAATGAGGAGGGCAATTGAGGAAACCAAGGTATTAAAACCCGGACCGGGTATTGAACCGGTCGGGGTACTGGGTTAAGGGTCAGTGGGTCAGACCGGGGCCAAACCGGAGCTAAACTTGGACCAAACCGGTGAGAAATTGAAAATTTTAGACTTATAGTATGAAATTCTAAAGGAAAAATTAAAATTTTTTTTTAAATAGGTAACCCGGATCGGACCGGGAACCTGACCGGTTTACCGGCCGGTACGCCGGTTTCCGGGCTGGACCGGCCGATCCGGTCCGGTCCGGGTTTCATTACCCTGGAGGAAACAGATCCTGAGAAGTGGAAGTGGAAGTCACTTCCATGGGGTGAGTGGTGGAAGTGACTTCCACCATTTTTGGTGGAAGTGACTTCCATGAGGAAGTGACTTCCATTGTACCAAACATCCCAAAAACTGAAATCCACTTCCAATTCCACTTCCTCCCTCTCAATTCCATGCTACCAAACGTGGCATAACTGCATCAACATGGATTTGCGACTACTTAGCCAAAGGTTTTTAATACTTGAGTTTAAAATAGAAACCAAAGAGTAAGCTAAGAAGTGGATGCAGTGGTGGGCCTAAGCTATTAAGTTGAAATGATATTTTGTTTCGTTTGTTTTAGATGAGAACTGGATATTGGATTCTCAGCGTAGAAAAATTAGAAATGTGGAAGAGACCCTTTTTTTGATGGTAGTTTTGGTATTTAATTGCAAAACTGATCACCTTATGTTGTTTGAACCCTTGGTGTATAGTTTGATCGCTATGAATGAAGATAACCAATTTGGGATACTTGATCTAACTTTAATATTTTGGGAATTCAGAATATTGTGGTAATCTTTGATAACATTTTTGGGTGAACATCCAGATACTTCAATGTGATTGGATCAGATCCTGAGGGCAGATTAGGAGAGGCTCCAAGACCTGAACTGCGAGAACAGGGTCGAATTTCAGGTGCTTGCTTCGATGCAGCACGTGGTATTATTCCTGGCTTAAAGGTATCTGGATATATTTTTTTTCCTTTCTTTATATATGTCAGAATTTATGAATTCTTCCTTTTAAGAAATTAGCAGAGGTGATAGTATCTGGTACACTGCCAGGATCCTATAGAGAGGCATCTATATTACCAACTTTCTCATTAAAAACTAGCATCATTTTTCTCTGTGATCTTTCATAGAAAATCTGGACTTTTGGTAATATATCCATTACTACAATGAAATTATTTTGCTGACTTGGAGAAGTCTTCTGGATATATAAATGATCAAATGCTTGCAAGTGTTTTGCACTTCTCATTGCGTTTTGTTGGCTTCTTGCAGGTTAGAGGAACAGATTATAAGACACCTGATGGAACTTGCATACGAGACTATATTGATGTAACTGATCTTGTTGATGCTCACGTGAAAGCTCTTGAAAAGGCCCAATCTGGCAAAGTTGGGATCTACAATGTTGGCACCGGAAGAGGTTGGTTGAACACTTAATGTGAATCTTAGTGCTTTAAGGTGTTCTTAGTAGTAGATAATCTCAGTCACTGATAAGGACAACTGCAAACTTTTGCTTTTAGAAAAACAAAATTTTCTTCTAAATTTGAAAAGAGTATCTAATGTGTTGTTTTACAGCACATGTATAGTTTGGAAATAAAAATTATCAAGCTGACAATTGTCAAGTAATAAATCAATTAGATGGATTGAATACTCACATTTGTCTTAAATTTCTTGTGGGGGTTTTGTAAACCAGGTAGATCTGTTAAAGAGTTCGTGGAAGCTTGTAAAAAGGCTACAGGGGTGGACATTAAAGTTGAATATCTTTCTCGCCGCCCAGGTGACTACGCTGAAGTTTACAGTGACCCATCAAAGATCTTGCGCGAACTGAATTGGTCTGCACAGTACACCAATCTTCAAGAGAGTTTGGAGATTGCTTGGAGATGGCAGAAAGCTCACCGTGATGGTTATGGGGCTTCAACTGCAGTTCTTTGAAACTTGCAGAGCTGTATCGCACAGCACAACACTGGTAGAGGATGGATCGGCTGAATTTGAAGTGTTTGTGAAGTTTGAAGCAAAGTACCAATATTGTGTATAAAGTGTTGGTATTTTCTATTCAATTTCACGAACTTCACAGGTTTTCAGCGTTAGAAGATTCTTAGCCACCGGACCCTGGAGCATTTATATCCATTTCTTTTTGTTAAACCTGAGGCGTTGAGGGAAAGAATTTAGCTTTTAGACCAATAAAAGTACGACCATGAGCGACGACTGATGAGTACTCAGTTTAGTTCTGCTGTTGCTTCTTGTACTGGTTGGAGTGGGTAAGGCCCCTCCCCCCCGGGGGCCCAAAAGAATTTTTTTTTTCTTATTTACCGAGCTGCCGTTGGGTTTGTGTGGTTTTAGGAGGTAGTTGTTGATTTATTATATGTATTCAATATGTAACAATTCAATAATATATGATATGCCCGGGTTTTGATATCACTTTTTCCCCCCTTTACGCTTATCATTTCTCAAATATTTTTAATTCTGTTTCTGAATTCTGAGTGCTTGTGTAAATCCATTATATTGACATGTTTGCTTAGCATGTGTGCTGTGTGTATGCAAGAATGTCATTATAACATGTTCTTAAAATTGCGAGCATGAATCAAGGTTTAAACTCGGTTTTGGGATAGAGTTAAGCTTTGAATTTCAAGGTCAAGAAATTGAGCTCTAAAAGTATATTACCTTCAGTCCTTAGTATAAGATTTAACTAATTTGGGCTAATTAATTAAACTAGTTAAATTAGTTATTGATTAAAAATGTGCTTTGGTTTTTTTAAAATACTCTTTTATATCATTTGCATTGAAAGTAACCTTTCGGACTAATTTGAGCTCTAAAATGCATAATTTATAGAGATAATTTTAAAAAAATCACAAATATTGGGACAAAGTAATCAAATTTAACTCGAAAACTAGCTTTTATATTTGAGACGGGAGGTTATATCTAGTCATTGGAATTGATTGTGCATAGGGAAATCGACAGACTTGAGAAACAACCATATGGGTAAATGCTTAGTGACAATGATAGAAGGGTAGAAGATGCTGTTGGTAAAATCATCCCTTCACATTCTGTTCTATTGTAATCTGGAGGAGTGCGCATTTTTATCTGAAACAAGTCACCTACCTGCCTACTCTAATAAAACTGTGACTGTGTCTTCAACAAGAGCACATTATAGTAGCACAGTCATGTGATGTTATAGAGTGTGACTCTGCTGTAAAAAAAAAAAAGGGGGTGTGACTCTGCGTACGTGTGCCCTTAATATGATATAAGAGCTCATTTCAGCAGTTTATATATTTGTTAGAAGTGTTGATTTGTAGTCCACTATGTCATGCCCTTACATTGTTTTAACCTTTTTCAGAGTATTCGTGGAAAACGAAATGTGGTTCGGTGGGCAACACAAGAATAACATGAATATACTGATAATAAGTGCATGATTACATAAATTCCCCAAGGGGTTCATACATGATCATTACCATCAAATTAGCCACACAGGTCTACTTGGGTATCTAAACCCGTCCCAGTGAAACAGAGATATCTTCTTGTCTTCGTTCCACCACTGCAATCCCCTCATATGGTTGTCTGCATTGTTCTCAGCATATCTTCTGTCTTCTCTTGCCTAAATTGTTGGTAGAGGAGGGTGAGATTTGAGAGAATCTCAGTAGAAAAAAATACCAATATGCATGTACGATAAATGTTTAATGCATGACATGCTTGCATCACATAACTCATGCTCACACAATGACAAATCTGTAAGCTCAATGCTTCGAACAATATACTTATGACCATAACATAAATTGAAACATAGCTTCAAATCATTCATACATGTTTCATATAATCAAGCAAAGCAATAACATGCATCAACACATTAACACAAATATCATATACATGCAAGAGAGGTAAGTTCCCTACCTTAACTCTTTTTCTCCTCAAAATGTGTTCCTCGTAACGCATGCCAACAACTCATGCCCCATATTCGATCCTGCAATGCCAAAGGTACCGTTCAGACACTTCTAGTGTTTCTGGGGGTTATATGAGTCTATTGTGAAAATTTACTAAAATGCCCCTGGGGATCCAACCCGGCCCTGCTCTACCCCTTCGGCTGTACTTTTCTAGAAATTCTATTCTGGGCTATCCTGACATATTTTGGCCAAAGGAATCCATTTCCAAACTCAAAATTATCAAATTCAATGTCAAATTACAACATTACCCTTGGTAGCCCCACTTTAAGGGTTTCAGGGACATTTCGTAATTATGCTTTTTCGGGCTTTTCCGAAAAAGTGACCAACTGTAACCCCACCTAATTTTTTCTCCTGAACTCAATGGAACCATCAAATCATTGAAAATCCAACTCTAACCCTCAGATCTATACCTGGCCGAAATTTTGGTATACTTTGGGAAGAATTGTTGTTTTTGGGTTTTGGCTCCGTAAACGTGTTCCTTTCTACTCCTAACCACTTTATTGACTATTCCATTAGGTTAAAACTACCATTTAGTACCAATTTGGGCAACATAATAGCCCCACACACCTATTTTCCATTTTTAAAACCAATGACAATCTGGTGAAATTTCACCGATTAAATTGTCCTCAACGGCCAGAATAATCAATATACAAGAGTTTGGAAGTTACCTCAAGCTCCCGCTAGCTTTTCCTCTTCTTGGCTGAAAACCCTAGCCTTCACACACCCAAAGATGGCTGCCCAACCTTAAATCACATAGAAGAGTAGCTTAGGATTTGAGTTATATGCATTAGGAGGCGATTTACCGAAGAAATCGACCTACCGTACAAGTTCTCTTCTCCTTTCTCTCTCTAGAACATGGCTGCACTTCCTCTCGCTAAATGCTGAACTTCACGTCAGTTTATGGGACTTGGAGGAAGAAGATGATGTTAAAATATTATATCCCA
Source organism: Inga laurina (assembly GCA_963855925.1). Classification (NCBI taxonomy): domain Eukaryota; kingdom Viridiplantae; phylum Streptophyta; class Magnoliopsida; order Fabales; family Fabaceae; genus Inga; species Inga laurina. Next base: position 45,867,766 of record OY979708.1, read on the forward strand.
TATTTACTTTATACCTTTTTAATTATTGAATCAAGTAAATTTCCAAAAATTGGACTTTTATGCACATAAAGCCCAATTGAACTTGTACATAATATTTCCCACTTTGGTCAGCCCACTTTCACGTCCCAAATCCCATATGAGAGGCCAAATGGGCTGATATGCATTTGTTTCAAAATTACATCATTTGCTATCACAAATTTTCCCATTTTTGGATTTATGACAATTCTGGCAGATTTTTGCTCAAACTTTGAAAAATCATAACTAATTCTGGAAAAATCGAATTGGAGTGATTTTAAAGCCTATAGAACCCTTATTGAGTCTAGTTTCAAGGAAAAATATAGAATTTTGATAGCTGGAATCACAAAATTTCCAGAATTTCAATCTTTGCATACTGTTTTAGAAATTTCTCAGTTTTTCTGTGTTGACTTCAAAAATTCATAAATTTTTGTATATAGCTCTAATTGAATTAAATAACCTATAAAATTAAAGCTTATGATGTCTACTTTCATCTTGTAAAATATCATAATTTTTACTCATCATTTGATCTTCTAAAACCTCATGACAAGCTCACTACCTCATAGGCGATTTCACCAAAAATATAATTATTTTTTCCAAAATTCACCATTTTACTTTCTTTAATACCCCAAAGATATAAGAATCATTATGGAATAAATTTGGGCTCATGCTAAATTAGGGCTTAGCAGTCCATTTATTTCAGGCTTATTCTCTAGCCTCAAATCTCAAAATTCAGGGTATTACACACTACATAAGATGTGGATCAAACTGCTAAGTGGTGGTGGATCAAACTGTGTAACATGCATGTTATCATCATTTTAATCTAAAAAATGATTTAAGTTTTGTCCCATTAATTCATTATCACAAACCAATGATTAAGCTAACTTTGCAATGCTTAGCACAGCATTGCATTGCTTAGCTTCTTCATATTTTCACTTGCAAAATACTAATTTAACATATATTTTCACTAGTGCATTCATTTTTGCCTATGATACATGAGAAAAAAAAGTAGTTATTGTTGATAACTAACAACGTCCATTTCTTTATGATAGACTCAAAATTTAATATTTTCTGCTACTACCATTTTTATTACTCTCCATATATGCAGTTATGAAAATGCATTTCCAACCGTCGCCTTATATACTATTTTGCCTTAGTAGCTGTACCACACACAAAAAAAAAAAAAAAAAAAACAGTCCATTAGCAATGGAATTTAGCGCTAAAATTCCTCCACTAATTAATTAGTTATATTTATCTGACAACTGAATCATCCAATACCATGTCTAATCCACTGTTTTTTGTAGTAATGTCCACATCTGACATGCTAAATGGCCAACTATTTGAGACAGCCGGGCTTTTATGGATGAATTTTTATTAAATAAAACAATGAAGTGACACATTATGGGAAAATCATACAAAAGGAGCTATCCAATTAACGTAAACTTCTCCCATGATTGAAAATAATGCTCCAATCTTTAGCTATCATACTCTTTGTTGTTGATCGAGAAATCCCAGCCCCGGCAAGGATGCTGAGCTGGCATTTTTTTTATTGGTTTTTTAAAAAATGAGAAGCACTATGGTGAAAAGACGCAACATTCCCAAATTTCATTTTGGTGCATGTGAACTTATTTGGAACTATGTCAATTGTAGACAATGATATGTCTTTTTTATATATCCAGGGTGTTTTTGTTGGATTTTCCTAATAATTAATGAGCTTAGAGACGACGATGAATATGGCAACTTCTAGTTGTGAGGGTTGAAAGGAACTGGGTTTTTTTTTTTTTTTTTTGCAGGGATTAAAGAAGATGATGGATTTTACAGTTTAGAGAGCATTTAAGAGGCTATAGAGAAGGGCCTTCCTTGGGTTTACTCCTGGAATTGAGTGCAATGTGGATTCAAGACACAACAGCCAGCTTTATCAAGTTTATGTGTGTTTGGATACTTCTGGATCAGATTTTATTGAATACCATCAAATACTATTTTTAAAATGTCTTTGCAGTTTTTCATCAATCCATTTATTTTCAATTTATCATTAAAAGTGAGATGATAATCATTAACAACACACAAGTATATGGGGGTTACTGATTAATTATGACATATGCATAAGAGAAATAAGGAAATAATCATCAATAATTAGTGGAATTGAAAGTATTTATTACATTAATAACACAGAATTAGTGATATTAAAAATATTTATTGACTTTGTAATAGAGTTGGCGATGGAAGGAAACATAAAAAAAGTTATTGGGATATTATTAGTTGGGGTACTAATATCCCAATTGTAATAAAAGTATTAACTAAAAGGAGATTAGGCGTACCTAGACGAATCCATGTTCGGATTTGGGTCAAAGCTCCAATACTCCATACTTGTGCCCACACAATTATTAGACTACTAGAGCCTAATTGTGATTTGCACAGCAGATCACTAGAACCATAAAGATGGTAGGAGAGAAGAGAATTGCCAGAAAACTCAATGGCGGGGTAATTGCAATTGAGGAGGCACACCCAATTTATAGTGGTTTATGGAGGCCACTAATTAGGAAACGTGTGCACTCCTTCTTGCCCTCTAAGAGAGCAATTAATTGTCTCTCAATTAATTCCCTAATTATGGTGATTTGTTCCTCTTTTAACAAATCCATAATTATTGCTGAATTATTCCCCAATCTGCATTTTATGCTGATTTTATTCTTATTTGATTAAGCTACTTATTTCCTAATCAAATAGTCCGGCCTATCAAGGGCAGACTTGGACCCAAAGTCCAAAATCTCCTACTCGCACTTGATGGGCCTCCCATCGTGTGTGCGTTACTCTTTCTTGTTTCATACTTGGCATCTGCCGTGACTGCGTGGGCAAAAACGTCTTTAAGATTTGGTGCTTGTGATACTAGAAATCCTTTATATTGGATCAGCATCCAAGGACACCCTTTATATATAACTGTAAGCTATATGTTCATTGCCTCATATGCCCCAGATTCTCCCATACATATTGCTCATGGCATATCTAATCCATCTTGAGTTAATATGTTGATTAACTTAGATTGCCTTCCACGCACATAGTATCCGCACTTACTTGCTACACATAGAGCTAGTAAGGGGTCGACCACATATACTAGCACATCTTATGTATCTAGGAGTAAATCTTCCTTTTTGACTAAACATCGGTCCATCTTGACTTAGTCACTTTCCTAGTTTTCACTCATTTGACCGAATCGAGTGTGATCATGGAGCTTCAGCTAAAGTAGCTGTCACCAAACCAAGCTTTCATGATGCCGTCTAAGTCTTAAGGGCATCACGGAAGGATTTTTCCTTCCTGGGACTCACACTGTGGTGAACTAGGGATCTTTCACCCACATCCCGTGTTGCAGTTTAACTCTCAAGCACATGCAATATGAATTGCATGCTACGGCGAATGGTTTGATATGTACGTCAATTTCTTTTCTTTCACCGTACAGACATTATTTCTAAAATGTACTCAACATTCGAACCAGAACTTCCTTTTTCACAATATCTCTTTTACAATCTCGTTTGTGAAAAAGAGTTCTTTACCTGGCTACAGGTCCATATTCATGCTTCGATCCATTTTCTGTGTATATGCACACATGTGGATCTCATCTCAGTCTAACTGAGGCGATTCAAAAGCAAAGATTCTTCTCAACCATCTCATGGTGATCGTTTGCTCGTCTTACCTTCCCATGCCCCTGCAAAACATAGGAAGATGGTTGTTCATGTGAGTGAACCAACCTCTTTTGATTTGTAAGACATACAAAATTGTATACCTTTATGTATTTACTCATAACATACATACCATTTCTTTTATCTTCATATAAAAGAAAGTTCACGACCTTATATTTTGTTTGCGCCCCTAGATTTTCACTAACTCAATGAAAATCAAGCTATGGGCTCAATAAGGGGATCTACCAACATTCTGTCAGTAGAAGGTCATTGAACTATTGCTTTCCCTCTTTGAAAGCATATCTCTTATAGAAATATATCATAAGGTATGTTTCACCTTGCTGTGATACTTAGGATCCTCTCTTAAGATGTTATCGTTTGGATCCTTCTATCCACCATTCATTCCCAATCTCTTATAGGAATTACTTTAGCCATATGGCACTTTGAATGATGGCAGAACATACTCTGCCTTCTATTTCCATAGATAATAGGAAAAAATACTTTGTATATTTCCTTACTCTATCACCATTTGCCTAGGTTTTGTATTGGAGTATCCTTTCAAAAAGGAAAGTTGTTGTCTTGACAACTTAATCCATGGTTATTCTCATAACCCATTTCATAGCAGGACCAAAAAGCAACTTCCAAGTCTGACCCAAAAATATTTGGTCTTATGTACACCAATGTGTACATTCATATTACCAACTATAGTCTCACATGGGGCTTTATCCACCTTTCTTATGTTGGATTCCTCATAGGACATGTTATCCTCTTTAGGTTTATGCCCTTGAATTCAGGGGTGTCTATAGGTTTACAGTTTGACATCCTAAGATGTCTAAGGATTACACTTGTACATGTCTTAGGTAGAAAAGACTGTATCTCTCTTGTGCAACTCCGTTTATCTTGTCAATCAAGATATTTATTCAACCCATGACTTTCTCAACTCAGAATTTAAGGATTCTTTGATCCTTTATTCCTTTGACTCCCTTGACACTTGTTTCATATGTCACTTGACAAAGGATGACTTCACAAAGAATCATCACTAGACCATTTGGGACTTATGTAGTGTTCTTTGATTATTTCGAAGTTGGTGAGGCTTTCACCTTGTGAAAACCTCATATACTACTATTTGGGTGATGGTTTCTACGAAGCCCTTAAGCTGCTTCATGTAGAGTTTATCATCCAATTTCCAAAATTCTGAATTGGAAGGTGGTCTTTACATCATCTTGATGCAATTTTCAAGACTAAGCTTGTTGTTATAGCCAAAGTTTAGAGTTAGAACGCATAATGGACAACCTTCCATTGTATTACCCCTTAGCCACTAAGTGTTTTAGGTTCTACATGCCCCCAACAAATTTGAGAATCTACTTGTTCCCAATCGCCTCTTGGCTAGGTGACAATTACCCAAACATGTATTTGGCTTAAAAGGAATCCAAAACCTCCTGCATGACACTTTGTAATTCATCTTAGCAAGTCCTTCTAGTGTCTTTCAGACACTTATAGGTACTTATCATCACCTTTTAAATGATGAAGAGAGTATTCAATCCATTAGGGAATCTATCCCTTATAGTCATTCGCTAGATGACAATTTGCTCCGAGGTGGATTTCATAGGATTCTTTTCCTATGTATGAGTGAGGTAATTCTCTCGTAACTTACCTCTTACCTCTTTTATTGTGAAAATGGTCTCAATCCTCCCACTCGGATCAGTGAACTTAGGAACACTTGGTTATTCCTTGTCACTTGTGAACCTCTTAAAGAGATTTATTGTGATTAATGCTCATTTCCTGCTAGGAAATCTGGGTTTTATGAACGTTGTGTCCCACGGTTTTCTATCAGTCACTGAACTGTCATCATTTTCACTAATGAAGACGTGTCATGTCAAATTATCATGTCATCTCACAAAGAGATACCTTGTATACCTTGACCCCAATCTTCCTTACTCATAGGAAGAATTATGAATATAAAGTTGATGACCTTATGGTCTTAACAAGCTTGGTCCTAGTCTAAGGCCCATCCATGATTTATAGGGTAGGGTCATGACTGACATAGAGGGCATTTGGTTAAGTGTGAATATAATAGCTATGAGTCCACCTACCAACATATGGCTGATAGCCTCATTGATGCCATTATGTTTATAACCAAATCAAGGGAGGGGTCTATCTCTCTGTTTCAACAACTCTATTATGTTGAAGGGTTCTAGGTATTGATAGTTGCCTAACAATGCCTTTCTTGTACACAAAGTAGCTTGAACTAATCACATGGGTGTCTTTAACCCTTGTTAATTCAAAAGGTCTTATCCTTTTAGTTTAACTGATTCTTGACTAGTTCAGCCATTATCTAACAGCTTCACACTCTCCAAAAAATCAAGTAAACATTACTGTATTTCGAGTAAACGTCCACAACGTTAACGAAACACTTAAGCTCTTTGTGTTTTGCCCTCATGTTCATTGGTTCACTAACATCATAATTTGCCAATTGCAGTGGATTTTTTAAAAATTGTTTCTTTGTCTTTCTTGCCAGGTAGAATGAGTTCTCAACTTATTCATAAGGGTATTAAACCTTTAGCACACATTGTTTAGCAAATACTCTTTTGCTAGTTTGATCATTCCCTTTGACCAAGGTGTACATGTGGCAAGAAATGGAATCTTTTATCCCTAGAAAAGAAACATCAAAATCCAACGAAGGATTTGAGAATCATACTCCCATCGATCCTTAACTAAAGAGATAGCAAAGATGTGATTCTATCAGTTACAATTGCATGGAGTGAATCAGGGTGGTTTATTTATGCAGAGTTAATGTGCAAGTTCCAATCCCTTGATTCTATCTCTTTGTTGCTTTACATTTGACATGAAGCCATATGCTTCTTTGAAATATTCACAACTCATGTTGATCGCTACTTTTATAACCCTTAAGGATTATGAATGTAGCTTTTCATCTTTGTAGAAACCATTTGACCTCCTCTAGATCAAGTTTATCTCATAGGTTTCTTGCCCTTGGGCTTAAAGGATGAATCCTCCCACTCTTTAGCTAAGTTCGTCTGACTGATGGATCTTGAATCCTTCAGTCTTTAACACTTAAGTTCAATGTGGCGAATCACATTGCTGAAGGTTATAATATGCATATCAGAGGCAATCTTTTACTTTCGTATATGCCCACTCACTGGAAGACATGGCTCACTCCCACTTACTGGGAGACATAGCTTCCTCCCACTCACTGGGAGATGTCTTATCACAACATACACTTGTTTGTTAGAAAGAACTTGGCATTTAGTTTGTATCAACTTCTTATTTTGACATCTGCCTCAAGTGTTGCCTAAACAACATGTTAGGACTTAGTACACTATGTTAAAACTTAACTTAGTTTTAACTTTATGGAAGAAGATAACTTATTCCACTATCTTCCAACACTATCCACACGACTTGGATAAGGTTACATTGCTCGTACCATCATAAGTTTGAGTAATATTGTTCTTTTTATGCTTGATAGCATAAACCTCTTGTATCCTTCAGTTGCTTCAGCCTTTAAATGCTGAAGACTAGTTGGTAGGATGTCCCTGACATCTCATTCTTCTTGAATGAAAGAGACTTGAGAGTTTTTAACTCCACAGATATCTCTATTGAGCTTGTCTTCATAAGCTCAGTCAAATAGACTTGGTCATAATTGGTCACTTAGACGATTATGGTATACAAATCTTATTTGTTCAAATAAGACAAAGGATATTAGATAATAGGTTCACTAGTTTCATGTTCAGGAGACAACTATGTTGACTCCCATGCCAATCATACTAGTTAGCTCATCACCCTTTTAACCATAGTCTTCATTGAACACTTTCCCCTTTGGATTTCTAGACGCATTCCAGAAAAAACTCCTACTCAATCAAGGAGTAGTTATATTAACAAGATAATAACACAATATCATCTAACTAGGATGAATGTTCAAGAAAACAAGAAGAGAATATACTGAATTCAATTCTAAAAACAAACAGAGAATTTAATCTTAAATTCAATGGAAAAACAAGAACATTCAATAATTTAAGCCTCATATTGTTGTCTCTTAATATATTCTCCCTCTCATAGGCCCTTCTGACCATATGAACTGATGTAGCATCTAGCTACAATGTTTAGCTCCTCTTTGCCATGTTTACATCCACTTTCTTGGATATAATTACAGCATACCTCCCACTTGATGAGATGATTCTCACATCTCTATTTGTCTTGTCCTTTGTCACAACATATGTGATAAAAGGTTGACTTTTAGAAGTCATTGCTTCAACATTTGGGAAGACTTATTATTATTCAATAATTATTGAATAATTTTAAGTTGCTGCAATTTTTTCAGGTTTTATCTCTAAGAGTTTGAGTCTAGGTTGGATAGGATTTTATATTCAAAAACTCATTTGAATAATCCCTTACTTTTAAAGAATCTTTCAGCATTTAATCTTATGTTGCAACTGAAAAATACTCTTAAAAAAATAAGCCAACCTATCCCAAAAATAATAGAACCAACATTGATTCAATTCCAACATTTTCGGGAATCTCTAGGTGCATACAAGCACCTTTTTGACTCAAAACAGATCCAAACGTGCTTCAAATATATGCAAATTATATATCAAATTGAAGCTCTCAAATTTAGGGATTTATAGGAACCAACAGCGTCTCAATCGGAGGTCCCACACGCCGTCACGCACCCCTAGAAGGACTCTGGATAAAAAAATCCTGAAAAATTGGAAAATTCCAGCGTTGGCCACTCTTAGTGGTGGTGCGTGACGTACACGCGCCACCTTACGGCCGCCTGCCGGCAACACGCGCCGGCCCAAATGACTCCACACGCTGTGCTCTCTCCGACGTTGCTTGCCACGTGTCAAACGGAGGTCCCAGTGGGCCCCACACACTATATGTCCTTTTTTCTTGGTCAACAGTCAATGAATGACTGTTGACCGTTGACCAGTCAACGTTGATTGGTCAACCTGGACCCGTCACCGCTGACGTGTCGCGGTCAACGTGGCTGGTCAACGGATGACGTGGCCTTGTTGACCGATGCTGACGTGGAGATTGGCGCCATATGGCATTGTTGACTGATGACGTGGTGTTGACTGCCACATCATCGTTTTCAACCTTTAGCCGGGTCAGCCCCGACCCGGTTGGAGCTCCAGCGGGTCATCGCGAGCCGTAAACTTCGGGAGGCCATATCTCCCTTGTTTTGGCTCCATTTTTCGTGTTCTTGGTGTCGTTGGAATCATAGTTCAGCGAACTACAAATCCATGGCTTTTATTTGATCTGAAAACCTCAATTTCATTGATCAAATCTCAAGTGAAGTTGCGGTAGCGACTAACGACCCGCCAACTTCTTTCCTTTGTTTCTCCCTTATCCGGACTCTGTTTGACGTGTTCTAAGCATCGTTGGAATCATCTTTTCAAGATCTACACATCCATGTCCTTACTTTGGGAAAAAACACCGAGTTTCAAACACCCCATATTTTCTCGACGTTGTCGGCGTGACGTAATTCGACTGGATATGTGTCACTGTGTATCTCAAAAGCTTTCCTAGCCTTTGAGGGTTAAAGGCTTTTCGTTTTTGAATCCATATAGGTTTCAAAAACTCAACTTTAAGAAATTGAAGAAGTGTTGAGGAGAAGGAGAAGAAAATTTGTGCCATAAATATATATACACATGCGCATATGTATATAATAGTCAGAGGAGCAGAGAACGCATTTAAAAACACACAGCAACAAATATATATATCATGTCTGGAGCTTTAAAATATGCAGAAGCAATATATATATTTTCACGTTTCCATTTCCATACAGACACACACATATATATATGGAGGTAGAGACATACGCATATGAAATTGTTTTTCGTGAAGAAGCAATATATATATTTTCATGTTTCCATTTCCATACAGACACACACATATATATATGGAGGTAGAGACATACGCATATGAAATTGTTTTTCGTGAATAAGCATGTTTGAAACCATATACAAAATTGCATATTCATATGGAATAAAAGAAAAAATCATACCCAGAATTATGATTTTGTGCAGCGGAAATAAATGGAGATATAAACAAATTATATTATATAGTTTATTCACATAGAATAATCACAGCCTCAAGGATCAAATGGCTCTGATACCAATGTAATAAAAGTATTAACTAAAAGGAGATTAGGCGTACCTGGACGAATCCATGTTCGGATCTGGGTTAAAGCTCCAATACTCCATACTTGTGCCCATACAATTATTAGACTACTAGAGCCTAATTGTGATTTGCACAGCAGATCACCAGAACCAGAAAGATGGTAGGAGAGAAGAGAATTGCTAGAAAACTCAATGGCTGGGTGAATTGCAATTGAGGAGGCACACCCTATTTATAGTGGTTTATGGAGGCCACTAATTAGGAAACGTGTGCACTCCTTCTTGCCCTCCAAGACAGCAATTAGTTGTCTCTCAATTAATTCCCTAATTATGGTGATTTGTTCCTCTTTTAACAAATACATAATTATTGCTGAATTATTCCCCAATCTGCATTTTATGCTGATTTTATTCTTATTTGATTAGGCTACTTATTTCTTAATCAAATAGTCCGTCCCATCAAGGGCGGACTTGGACCTAAAGGCCAACACCAATAAAATTAGGTTTGTTACAAAATAAAAGGGAAAGATGAGAAGAGAATGGAAGAAGGAGTAGGGAATTGGAGGGCAAGAAAGAGTAATTCTATTCACTATTTAAGAGTATAATACACATAATGCATGCCTTCTGTTTATAGGCTCAACTTTCCAATCACAATTAATCCGATTCCATGATTATAGGAGATAATAGGAAATAATGGGGGATATAGATATCTACATAAATATTAATTTATATTTATAACATTTTCTCTTGGATGTCCCTGACTAAACATGTCTCTCGTTAAAAAATTTCAACTAAGAAAAACCCAGTGGGACAAAAACTTAGTGGAAGAAAAAGAGTATACCATTGGTTAATACGTTGCCTAATGCTACCCCATTAAAAACCTTGCAAGGAAAACCCAACATAGACAAAGGAAAAAAAGTACAACTCATATTAGCTTCCCCTCTTAACAACGTGAGTTGATACCTTTTGAGTTTGTGAAGTTTGACATTACGAACAAGCGTTCCAAATATTATTGCATGAAGTGACTTGGTAAATGTCAACACCCATTTACATTTTGATATGCGCAGAGTGTTAAAGGCATAGTTCCACAGGGATACAAAAACAGATCATTATATTGACATAAGTACTTGTTTACATACAGAAATCATCCCCACAGGGTTTGATAATATTTACGAATTTATCCAAAATATTCCAAAATAGAGACTACATATAACCAACTAGCTCTTATATCGAGATCCGCACCTTAGTTGCCTATGTCTACCACGTTACCCTTAGAGCCGCTAGTTCCCGTTGGAATATTAATTATTTATAAAAAATGGTGAGATTTAAATGAATCTCAGTAGTAACAGAAAATTGATCATAGAAAATGTAATAATAAATATGCCAAATACCACATACAGCAATATTATAATAACACATAATTTGGCTCAGTCAGAAACGTTCAGAGCCAACCACTGTTGCAACCCCTACTTGTTCCGTACCACAGCTGGGCTTGAGACCACCAACTGGGCATATCAGTGTACCCGTAGGCACTATGTTTGGTGTACCCATAGGCATTATGTTCGTCATGTTCAGTGTACTCGTAGGTACTATGTTCAGTGTACCCGTAGGTGCTATGTTCGGTCATGTTCAATGTACCCATAGGTACTATGCATCATACATATTACGGTAAATGGTATACACAAAGCATATAAACAGTGACATAATGTATGAATGATAGAGTTACTACCTTAAACCTTTTTCACCTTGTAAAACATGCCTCGAATTTGTGCGAACCACTTGGGCTCTCAACTTGGTCCTAAAATTGTAAATGTACAAGAATTAGGTTAAAACCATTCATGTAGTATGTTGCACACTTCTAAAGTGCTTTTGGTGGTTATATGAGTCTATATTGAAAAATTATCAAAATGCCCTTGGGGACTTGGCCCGGTCCCGACTTACCCGGTCCAATTGTACTTTTCCTGAAATTTTGACCTAGGCTATTCTAACATAATTTTACCCAAGGAATCCATTTCAGCCCTTAGAATTACCAAATTCACTGCCAAGAGACAAAAATGTCCTTGGCAGCTGCTAACTTAAGGTTTAAGGGCCGTTTTGGCCATTTTGCTTTCTAGGGCTTTACTGAAAAAGTGTTTAACTGTAACCCCACCTAATTTTCCCTCCTAAATACAATGGAATCATCAGATTATGAAAAATCTAGCTCTTACCCCTCCAATTAAACCTGGCCAAAACTAAAGGTTCTCCTAAAAAAATTGGGCTTTTTGATTCTGACCTCAAATCCTTGCTCCTTTCTACTTCTAATCACTTTATTACTTAATTACTTTCTAGAGACCATTTAGACCAAATTTGGACAGTATTACGGCTAGGGTTCAACCTTTTCTCAAATTTTCAAATCACAGAAAACAGCCACAAATCCACCTATTAAACCAACTACAACAGCAATAATAACAATAATTTGAAGTTTAGGAAGTCACCTTTGCTTCCTTCTTGATGATCTCTCTTAGCCAAAGCCCTAGCCTCCACAAAGTCTCAAGTTTTTCTTCAAAAACACCTTAAATCATATAGAGGAGCCACTTAGAGGAAGGATTACACATTCTAGTAACCAAAGTACCAAGGAAATCACACTTACCTTGAACTTTTGCTCCTCTTTGTAATATCCTAAATTTTGGGCTTAGAGGCTTGGGAATAAGCCTAAATTAAGAGGACTGCTAAGCCCTGGTTTAGGAGGTGTCCCAAATCTATTCCTTAATGGTTCTTATATCTGTGAGGCAGTAAGCTTGTCATGAGGTTTTGGAAGACTAAATGATGAGCTAAAATTATGAAATTTTACATAGTGAAAGTAAACATCCTAAGATTTAATTTGATAGGTATATGAATCATTTGGAGCAATAGACAAAGAAGTATGAATTTTTGAAGTTAGCCCAGGAAAACTGCCTATTTTCTGGAATAGCTTCTAAAAACTGAAAATATGGGAATGAAGTGCTTCTAATTGGCAAAATTCTATATTTTTTTTTTCTTGAAACTAGACTCCATAAGGGTTCTATTGCCTTTAGAACCACTCCAATTTAAGTTCTATAAATAAAGTTATGATTTTTCAAAGTTTGGTCAGAAATTTTAACAAAATTGCCGATTGTTGCGAATTTGAAGAAATAAATGTAATGACAATTGTGTGAATCGTGGAATAAAGAAATAGGAGGGAAAAATAATTATTTGACTCATGAACATGCCAAGTGTTATTATCTTAAGGAAAAAAATTAAATTATAATTGATTAAAGTTGAGCACATGCTTAATTGTGTTAAACTAATATTTCTTGTACACTTGAGCATGTAGTTGGACAAGTTGGATGAAGCTAATTTGGTTGGGGAGGGCTTGAGCATGGCGTGATTTTGGGCTAACCAAAGGGAAGAGGAGTTAATTCAATTGCAATTGGGGGTTTATGACACTAATTGGAAGTAGATAAGACCAAGTACAAAGAGTTGTCATAAATTGGATTTATGACTAAATATTAATGAAGCAAAAATGGTAGGATATTTTTAAGCCCTAGTCATGTTTCCCTCTTCCATTTTCATGCCTTGGCACACCAAGAAAGAAAGAGAAAGTATCATAAAACTGAGTCAAGTACATTTGGTGTCATAAATTGGAATTTTGGAATAATAATAATAAGAGGAGAAGGTGAGATATTTTTATGAAGCCATGCTTCATCTTTCCTCTAGCCATTTCATGCCAAGCAAGAGAAAAATAGAGAGAGAGAGAGAGAGAGAGAGTGAGAGCTTTGAAGAACTAGAGATAAGGAAGAGAAAAATCCAAAAGTAAGTATGTGATCTTAAGTGTTTTGCTCCTCTAACCTGTGAAATAGCTCTTATAACCTCTCATTCCTCATGGAAACATGGTGTAGCAAGCAAAATCTCAAGATTTAGGAGATAGAGGGAGGACGTATTCTAGAGAGAGAAAGTAGAAAATTAAGAGGTAACTTCCATAATCTCCTCTTTGATGTTGTGATATTGTGGGTGTTGATTGTGGTTGTGAGTAGACAATAATAAGGATTTGAGTTGAAAATCAAAGTTTGCATTTTCCCTTTTTCTTTCAAGGGTTTTGACCAAGTGGGAATTAGGGGGAAGGAGCTGAATTTTAATAAATCAAATGATTCCATGGTGTTCAAGATGGAAAATTAGGTAGGGTTACAGTTTATCACTTTTTCGGAAAAGCCTGAAAAAGCTTAAGTATGAAAACGCCCATAAAACCCTTAAAGCGGGGCTGCCAAGGGCAATTTCATCTTGTGGTAGTGAATTTTGTAGTTTGGAAATGGATTCTTTAGGTGAAAATATATTAGAATAGCCCATGTCAAAATTTTAGGAAAAGTGTAGTCGAACTGGGTACGGCGGGCCCGGCCCGAGGTCCCGTGGGCATTCTGGTAAATTTTTAGCATAGGCTAATATAAGCACAATAAACACTATGGAAGTGTCTAAAATGGTACATGGATAGGTTATAACCTAATTCTTGTCTATTTAATATTTTAGGACTGCGTTAGAAGCTTAAAGTTTGCACGTTTCTCGAAACGGACTGTTCGAGACTAGAAAAGGGTTCAGGTAGGGACTACTATATCTCATATACTATGCGACTATTTTTATGATGCGTGTTACTGTATTTTGTGATTTGAACACGTGCGGGAGACAAATTACCAGGTTGTGGTTTGGTGCCCATCCAAGGTATACTGGTATTGCCTAGTTGTAGTCGGTGGCTCGACTGATGTGCACGTAGGCGTTTCAACTGGATGGTTGGCCCTAAACTTTGTGTACAAACACAGATTGATGTGAATTTTCATTTTACTTGATATGGTGCATTGCATATTTAATTCTCGCATTTTATATGTTGATAGTGTGTCTCTATTGAGATTCCCTGGAATCTCACCCCTTTTTATAAATAAAATGTCTCAGCAGGTGCCAGTGGCTCGAAAGGCAAGGATATAGAGACATGGAACTAAAGGGCACATTTCCCAAGATAAAGACAGTGGTTATATATAGTCTTTACTTTTGATTATTTTGAGAAATTATATATATTACCTAACCTTGAAGGGAATTCCTTAAGAAATCATGTACTATATATTGGTATTTTTACGCTATTCTTGTGTTGCTCACCGAACAGTGCACAAGCAGTTTGATAATATGGAAAATTAGATAAGGGTATGACACACTCTCTCTAGATCACTAAAACATACTCTCTCTTTTCTTAGCAATGGCCGACGGTTTTAAAGGAGGGAGGGGAAGAAAAGTGTTTTTAAAATATGTTGCAATTATCCGTGGATTTATTTTATAAATCAAAATTTAATAATTTTGACTTTTTATGTACATAAAGTAATTGGACTTTATCTCTAAGTAGTGATGCCATAAGCCCAATTAGTGTGTAGCTAATTCTTTCCTCGTTTTGGTCAGCCACATTTGATGTCCCACACCCCTAAATGGGCTGATTTGAATCTATCTCCAAATTACCTCAATTGCCATAACAAATTTTATATTTTTCAAATTTTTGAAAATTCTGGCAGATTTTCTGCACAAATGTTGAAAAATAGTAACTAAATTTGTATACATTGAATTGAAGTAATTTTAAAAGCTATAGCACCCTTATTGAGTCTTGTTTTAAGAAAAAAATATAGGCTTTTGCTAATTGGAAGCACAAAATTCCTAGAATTAAATTCTTTGGACGCAGTTTCTGTAAATTGGTAGTTTTTTTGGACTAACTTCAAAAATTCAAAACTTTTTACAAACAACTCCAAAAATTACCCATTACCTATCAAATTAAAGCTTAGGATGTCTACTTTCATCTTGTAAATTATCATAATTTTTGGTCTTCATTTTGTGATCCAAAACCATATGACAAACTTAATCGAGTAACGTTGGCAGGCTGAGAGCAACTGGAAGTTTTCTATTTGATTACTTGAGTATGGTACAATTTTCTTCATAGGTTACTCGAGTGGCTACTTCAAGTGAATTCTTGATTTTGATTTGACATATGGAAAATTATATATCATCAGAAAGCTCTCATCGTTTACATTCCAACGCAACAAGAATTAGCTCCAAACACGTTGTATACTGAAAGTTATGATCCAAAGAGTATCTACTGTTCTTAGACCATTTCTGAACTCACGAACCATCACGAGCAGAAACATCCAGAAGTCATAGCTCTTAGGATATAGCTTCAAATGTGACCAATTATATATCCATGGAAAGCTCTTTGAGTCTACTTTGATATGGCACCAGTTTCGTTGCAATCCGATTTGTATTTTGGGAGTTATGTCCAAAATACCAAAGCTGTCCAGGAATATGATGCTGATTCATGTGTCAACTTTCAAAGCTTATATATCTCTCATCTGAACTCCTTTGAATGTGATCTTGGTGTCAAAAGTTTGTGTTGGAAGTCTAGTTTTATATGCCACAAGTTTTAGTTCGATCCGACATGTGGTTGGAGAGATATCATCAAAATACCAAACCTCTGTTCTGCCGTGCGAAAACAGAGTGCCCATTACTTCAAGTGCCGCCTCGAGTGATTCATCAAGTAACCTGGCAGATTACTCGAGTAATCACCTCCGAAATGAGGCAGTGCCCTATTACTCGAGTAATCATCCCCGGAGGCACCATAACTTCCGTATACATCATTTTAGCTTCGTATTGACCCATTCCAACTTCCGTTTGACCATAGAAACCTCCGATATCACTTCTAATAGCTTGGATCTTGATATTCTCACGTGATCTTGCAAGTTCTTCTTTCTTTAATCTCTTTCTTCTTCTTTCTTCAATCTCTTTCTTCTTGTTTTGCCACTTGATGATCATTCTTCATAAGCCAATTAGATATCTTCTTGAATATCTTCAATTTTCTTCAATCTTTGCTTGATATTCCTATTAGTTCTTGCAATGCCTTCTTTCTTCAATCCCTTGTCTCTTGATTTTCTACTTGATGATCATTCTCCACATATGAGGCATTATAACATCAACCCACAATCGGGTTTATAACTAATCTATAAAATATGCAACATTAAATATAGTAGTTAGTCAATGTAGAAGATAATTATATCATACAAACTTTTTGCTCATATTTAACATCTATATTTGACATCATCAAAACTATTCGTATCTAACATTACTCTATATTGTTTCCCATAGTCCTTCAGCATGGTCATTTCTTACAACATATTTGTCATCATCTACCAATTCTACTTCATTTGTTTGAGGTGGAGTTGTTGTGAAAGGTGGTGTGTCATCAAGGTTGAAGGTCGGATCACCATACTTTTGTTTTTTACTTTTAAGGACAATAGACATGTTTTTGCTCGCAGGATCGGTGACATAAAACACTTGTTTCGCCTGGCTTGCTAAAATGAAGGGCTCATCTCTATAGCCAACTCTTCGAAGATCGACTGAGACAAATCCAAATTGTTTATCTATTACCACAACATTATTGCTACCCACTTACATTTGAATAAAGCAACTTTGAACTTGCTGTATGTCATCTCCCATATTTCTTCAATAACTCCATAATAGGCCATAGATGCTAATATGGGGTTTGTCTCTCGAATTAGAAAAGTGCATAGCTTCAGCTTCTACCATGACCCCATTATTTTGCATGGTACTTCTATCATCTTGCTCTTTCGTATAGAAAGAATAGCCATTTATATCATAACTGGTCCAAGTAATGACCTGAAACGAAGGCCCCCAAGCTAGCCACTCGATTGTCTCAGACACATTGGTCTCGTGCAAAACCTTTTCCTCGAACCACTGCATGAATGTCTTGTTTTGCTCAATAGCAATCTGCATGTCATTCTTCCTTGGATTCTTGTTCTTCAAAGTCTTTCTGTGTTCATCTATGTAAGGTTGAACTTCTTCCATATTATTCAGGATATGTAACACCTCTTCACGAGGAACATTCTTCACTTTCAGTCCTCGTGTTCCCTTGCTTCTCCCCTCTTCATGTCGAGATTGTTCCTTCTTCCCTGACATATAATCTTTGCAAAACTCCATAGCCTCCTCAACTACATATCTTTCTATTATTGAGGCTTCTGGTCGATAAGGATTTTTAGAATACCCTTTTAAGATCTTCATGTATCGCTCGAAAGGGTACATCCACCTCAGGTAAACTGGACCGCAAAGCCTTACCTCCCTTACCAAATGAACTACCAAATGCACCATTATATCAAAAAATGAAGGAGGAAAATGCATCTCTAGTTGTGACAAAATAATGTAACCCTCAGTTTCCAATTCATCCAACTTTTTAGTGTCAATGACTTTGTTATAGATAGCATTGAAGAAAACACGTAATCTTGTTACAGTGGTTCGCACTTCATCTTTCATTATGCCTCTAATAGCTACGGTAATAGTTGTTGCATCAACACATGATAATCATGGGACTTCATTCCCACTAACTTCAAATCATCCATTGAGACACATCTCACATTCGAGGAATACCCTTGCGGCACCTTAATTTCATGCAAACACTCACACAAACTTCTTTTCTCTGCTTTAGATAGTGTATGCCCTCCTACCATTATCTCTTCGCACTTAATTTCTTGCTGGCTCTATGTATGCCTTCCTACCATTATCTCTTAGTTGTGGATGTAACCGTTCTCTTATTCCCATATCAACAAGGTCTAATCTCGCACTAATCCCATACTTAGTCTTCCCTGGTATGTGTAAAAGCGTACTGATAAGGTTATCACAAATGTTCTTCTTCATATGCATCACATCAATACTGTGTCTCACGTCAAGCGAATGCCAATATGGAAGATCAAAGAAAATGGATCTCTTATTCCATATGTTCTTCTCACCCACAATCCTCTGATTCTTACCAAAAGCGATATTGATACGTTCCACTCGACTGTAAACTTCCTCTCTGGTTAATGACTTTAAAGCCATTCCATGCTCCGGTAAGCCGTTAAAACGCTTTCTTAGCCTACGATACAGGTGGAATCGATGAAGAAACCTCCTGTGGCTAAGGTAGACAGTTTTTCTTCCATGCTTTAGTTGATGGAAGTATGTGTCTGCTTCATGTATTGGGCATGCTTTATGACCCTTCACGCTGTACCCTGACAAGTTTCCGTATGTAGGGAATTCGTTTATCATTGTGAAAATCATTGCATGTAGCTTGAAAGACTCCTTCTTATAAGCATTAAACACATCTGCGCCTTCCTCCCACAACTTCTTCAAGTCCTCAATCAAAGGCGCCAAATAGACATCAATATCGTTCCCTGGCTGTTTTGGTCTAGAAATCATCATAGATAGCATCATATACTTACGTTTCATACATAGCTAGGGAGGCAAGTTGTATATTACAAGGAGAACCAGCCACGTACTATGTGTGCTAGTAAGAGTTCCATACGGATTGATGCCATCTGTACAAAGTCCAAGCCGAAGGTTTCTTGGCTCGCTGCCAAATTGAGGGAACATTTCATCTATTTTTTGCCATTGTGGAGAGTCAGTTGGGTGCCGAAGATATTTCCCATAAGATATTCTCTCATTAGAGTGCCATCTCAACTTCCTCGCTTTTGTTGCAGTCACAAACAAACGTTTAAAATGTGGTATTATTGGAAGATACACATAACCTTTAAAGGTTGTCTTTACTTGTCACATCGCCACAACCACCATCTTTTTTCACTTTGTATTGTGTATTTTTACACTTAGGACACTCTCTAAGACCTCCATACTCATTTCTGTACAGTACGCAGTCATTAGGGCAAGCATGTGTCTTTCTGTACTCCATACCCATCGTAGATAGGATTTTCTTGGCCTCATACATATGATTTGGAAGTATATTATCCTCTGGAAACATATCATACAATAGTTCAAGCAGCAATGTGAAACTACTATCGGTCCACCCATAAGTTGCCTTTAAGTTAACCAAATGTAATGTTCTTGTTAGCCGCGTGTACTTACTGCCATGGTACAATGGTGTCTCTGCATCACTCCACAGGTTGTCATACTCCTGCAATTGCGTAAAGGATTCTACCTCAACATCGTGAATCATTTTCTCCATTCTATCTTCATCTATGACATCCACATCTTCCTTCTTGTGCGACGGACAATCTGTTACTTCCTCACCATGCCAATCCACCTTGTGTATCGCAGATTTATTCGATCACAAAGTAGGTGATCCTTTATGACATCAATATCCCATCGACTCTCATTCAAACAATTGACACAAGGACAAAAATACTTCCCTTTATTTGCAGGAGCATTCTTTTTAGCGAATTCAATAAATTCTTCCACCCCTTTCTCATATTCTTCACTAGTTCTCAAAGCATTCATCCAACTATGATCCATTTTATTACCACCTAAGCCATTCCCAATAACACTCACACGTTTAGTACAATTGTCAATGACATACTTACTATATTATTATATTAAGGAAACTACATTAATAATCTTACTAATCTATTTAATTGTTGTTAATTTCATCAAAATCGTTCAAAAGCTCCATTTATTTATAATAATATATATACATTGCCTTTAAATGACATGGAATGGATGTGTATGAAAAAAATAATTAAAATCATGAATAGTAGCTTATTTTAAGTTCTATGCAAAACATGAGTCCATATAATAATTTTCTATATAAAACAGAATAATTTTTTTACAAAGATGACAAATGAAGACATGAAGATAGAACATATACATATATGTAGTTGCAGTTTTGTTATAAAATCCTCAAAAAAGGGTGATTTGATTAAAATTAAAATAACCCCTACTCATTCTATTTAGGTCATGTTAAGTCATGAGACAATAATCATTAATATATCACACTATTATAAATTTTATAAAAAGCCACACTATTGATTCATCTAAAAATGTTCCGTTTATAGTACACCAAGAAAAATACCATGTTAACTTTTGTGAATGAGAAAGAGTTGAAAGTTTAAATTAGTAGAAGCATCATTAAAAAAAGTAAAAAGTATTGCAATAATAGGAAACTAGTCCCAAAAAAAATTTGAAAAAGAAAGAAAAAAATTATGCACTATTATTATTGGACAAAGCTAAAATAAATACATGTCATGTACTTCCATATTTGGTTAATAAATAACCTGTGTACATTCATAAAGTATATCAAATCCAAGCAAAAACCAATCTACATGATAGAGTTCCCCAGTACAATTTAAGCTCTACAGTTATCCTAGGCAAAAAACTCCTCTCAATTTATGAGTCAACTGTCAAAATGAAGAATATGGGGAAAGAATAAAAAACTTAGCAGAACATCATACTCAAAATTTCACATGTTTTCTTTCACCATGCTCTTTCTTCCCCTATTATTGTTGTCAATTTTTTTCTACTTCTTTGGGGTTGAGAACTAACGCCCATCTAAAAGTATGTTCCAACCACTGCAAAGCATTATACAGGGTTCCCAATTCAATAAAGAAAAACCATGGGACAACCTCACTTTTAGATTGGGTGTTTAGCCTTCTCAACCTAGCTTCTAAGCTTGTAGAAGCCATGCCAAACACACCAATCTCAACCATCTCAATATAAGCAATATATAAGCACAATTAACGTGATATTTCCTATTGGCTAGGCTTTTCACATTGCAAGTTTTACTTTAATTTATTCAAGTAAATTTATATTTCAAAAAGAAAATAAACCATTCTGTTAAAAAAAGAAGAAGAAAATAAACTAACCAGATGAAGGGGGCACCCATGGCTATGTATGTTGGAGAGGTAGTGAGAAGATGTTGGAGATCATAGGTGTATGCACTGTAGGGAGGTACGCTGGAGGGTAGAGAAAGCAAAGAACCATGGTTTGCGGAGGAGGTGTGGACGATAATGAAAGGAAGGAGGTGGTGGAAAGCAAAAACCTACACTGTGGAGGAAGGGGTGGCCTGGAGCGTGCGTCGACTTCAATAGATTTCAGGTGGAAGAAGTAAAGTTGCAGAAGGGAGAAGTTGAAGAAGTAGAGTTGAAGAAGTAGTCGACGGCCTTGTAGAAGGGAGGAGGAAGAGTAAAGTAGTAGAAGGTGAATAATGAATGAAGAGGGAGTTGTTTGGTCAAAAAAGGAGGGAAAGGGAGTGGAGAATGGAGAAGACACGCATGTCAGACACTATCTGACATACGCAGGGACGCCTTTAGGCGTCCAAATGGCATTTGGGTCGCCTAAAGGTAGGCCTCCCAAATGCCTAAAGCTGGGACTTTTGGCGTCCCAAATCCATTTGGGATGCCTAAAGTCTGGGTTTAGATGTCCCAAAATAATTTTGGGACGTTTAAACCCAGCTCCTGGCACTAAAAAAAATTTGCAAAATTTATATTTCGCGCTGGGAAGAACTTTAGATGTCCCAAATTCAAATTTGGGAGTCTAAAGGTTTCCCTACATTTATATAATTACAAAATTGCCACCGCCTGCCTTTTTAACCACCCAATTTTAAATTTGGGACGTCCTTTGGGGTGTTATATCCCAATTCTGTAGTAGTGAGCCCATATTAGTATACCATTCTGATAATGCCAGAACCGCTTTAAGCTTTGATACCAAAAATGTCAACACCTGTTTACATTTTAATACGAGTACATTGTCAAAGGCATAGTTCCACAGGCATATAGAAATATCATCATTATATTGATAGAAGTACTTGTTTACATACAGAAATATACCCCACAACGTTTGATAATATTTACAAATTTATCCAAAATATAGACTACATATAACCAACTTGCTCTTTCTCGAGATCTGCACCTCAGTTGCTTATGCCTACCAGTTACCTTAGAGCTAATAGTTCCCATTGGAATATTTATTATTTATGAAATATTGTTAGATTCAAATTAATCTCAGTAGTAACAAACAATCAATCATAGAAAATGCAATAATAAATATGCCAAAAACCCCATACAGTAATATTATAACAACACATAATTAGGTTCGGTCGGAAACATTTAGAGCCAACCATTGTTGCAACCCCTACTCATTCCATACCACAGTAAGACCACCAACTGGGCATATCGGTGTACCCGTTGGCACTATGTTTAGTCATGTTCAGTGTACCCGTGGTACTATGTTTGGTTATGTTCAATCATGTTTAGTGTACCCATAGGTACTATGCATCATACATATTATGGGAAATGGCATACACAAAGCATATAAATATTGACATAATGTATGAAAGGTAGAGTTACAACTTTAAATCTTTTTCACCTCGTAAAATATGCCTCAAAGTTTGTGCCAATGACTCTAGCTCTCAACTTGTCCTAAAATTGCAAATGTACAAGAATTAGGTTAAAACCCATTCATGTACTATTTTAGACACTTCTAAAGTGTTTTTGGTTGTTATATGAGTCTGTATTGAAAAATTACTAAAATGTCCTCATGGACCCGACTAGGCCCCGGACTTACCTGGTTCGACTGCACTTTTTCTGAAATTTTGACCTAAGCTACTTTGACCTATTTTTTCCTAGGAAATCTATTTTCGGCCTCTCAAAATTACCAAATTCACTGCCAAAAGACAAAAATGCCTTGGCAGCCTCTAACTTAGGGTTTCAGGGGCGTTTTGGTCATTTCGCTTTTTAGGGATTTTCTAAAAATGCCTTGGTAACTGGTGAATCCATGTCATGTGAGTTCTTAAAATAAAAATAGTTTTGAAAATGTAGCATAATAGCTCAACCTAGGTCGTTCTTGTGAAGAGATTAATTTCCAAGTTTCTAAATAGTAAAGTGATAAATACATTAAAGTTATGAGAAATCATTTTGAGGATTTGATTTTAAAACTATGAAGTAATCTAAGCTAAAACAATATTTTTGTATTTTTTGGTTTTCTAGACAAAGAAGCAAAAGGAATTGAAATTAACACTAACAACAAGATAAATTCAATTAACTAATATAATGATGAAATGAGATTCCCTTGAGTTGAGGTTTTAGTCTTCCTTACTTTCTAATGATATGAATTCCATAATATAAGTTAAAAGGATGGAACTAAGCTACCACTAGCTCCATACTTGCAATAATCATTTAATTTATTCAACCGAAGCAATTAAATGAATACCACCAATTAATAGTGACTCAAGGAGATGAATAATTAACTTCCAATTCTAAATTGTAATTACCATTACAACAATTCAAAATATTCAGTTTAATCATTTAAATCCACTTAACCAAGTTGAAATAAACAATTCAACCTACTCCTAATATGAATCATACTAAGCTTAATTAATCAACTCCTAGCTCAACCACCAAGTTTATTCACTTGGTATAGAACAATCTAAATCACAACTACATACTTAACCAAGCTACATAATTATGAACTAGAAAGAGAGCTTAAGGAATTCCATTGAAGTTTAGAAGCTCAAACCATTACCCAACTCAAGGAAATCACCAAAGTTTAGCTACTCATGGAAGAAGAAGAAAAATGAAGCTTGAAGAAAGGAGAGGAGAATAGCCATTGAGAATTGTAGCACCAACGTCTTCCTCTTTTTCTCTCATTCACATTCGGTGCTTGCTTCTTGTTTCCACACTCTCCCAGCCGCATTCTCCAATTCTCCTCCTCTCTAAGTCACCTCCAAAAACCCTCTCTTATGTCATTCAATGCTCCCTTTTCACACTTGCGACTTGCCCTCATTTTCAAGTGGTGGCTCCCTTCTTCAATATCGCGTGACTCTCCACTCACACCCAGTCATCAAACCCATTATTCCATTTGGTGCTCCTCCCCCATTCACACTCATCCGCCACTTCCTTTATTCTAATCTCTACTTCCCCCTTTTTTCTTACGTGATCAGCCCCTTTTTTTTCAATTTGGTGCTGTTTCACTTTTTCTCACAGCTTACACACAGTCTAGCCCATTATACCCACACTTATCCCATTCGGTCAAGCTCCCTTCGGTCCTTTATTCCCTTATTATCCAGCCCGTGGTCTTTACTTCCTCATTTCTTTAATTAATTCAATGGGTCTAGCCCATCTCCTTTCCCTTCTTCAATTTAGCTGTTGTCCCAAAACATTTTACAGCTTGCTTCATCTTTTATTCTTCCATGTGGTCCCCTTCACCAATTCGTCCAGCAACCTTTTCTCCTTTTCTTCAATTATTCCCAGCACCACTTCTTTCTTCAATTTCTCCCATAAGTCCAACTAGCTTCTTTTCTTTCAAATACTCCTATTGGGTCAGCCTATTTTTCTCAAATCAATTTTCTCTTGGTTAAATGAGTAAGTTGTGCCACATCCTTACCTAAAAAATTAGATTCAAAAAGGAATTATTAGATTATGAAAAATCTAGTTCGTACCCCTCCAATTGGACTTGGCTGAAACTCAAGGTTCTCCCAAAACAAATTATGTTTGTTCGATTCTGACCTCAAATCCTTTCTTCTTTCTACTCCTAATCACTTTATTAACTACTTAATTACATTCTAAACACCATTTAGACCAAATTTGGGCAGTATTATGGCTAGGGTTCAACCTTTTCCCAAATTTACAAATCACAGAAACAGCCACAAATCCATTGATTAAACCAACCACAACAGCAATAACAACAATAATTTGAAGTTAAGGAAGTCACCTTTGCTTCCTTCTTGATGATCTCTCTTAGCCGTAACTCTAGCCTCTACAAAGTCTAAATTTTTTCTTCAAAAACACCTTAAATCATCTAGAGGAGCAACTTTGAGGAAGGATTACATAATCTAGTAACCAAAGTACCAAGGAAATCACACTACCTTGAACTTTTTCTCCTCTCTCTAGATCAACAAAACACACACTCTCTCTTTTCTTAGCAATGGCTGACGGCTTTGGAGGAGGGAGGGGAAGAAAAGTGTTTTTAAAATATGTTACAATTATCCATTGATTTATTTAATAAGCCAAAATTTAATAATTTTGACTTTTTGTGTACATAAAGTAATTGTTGGAAATTGTGCCCTAAGGGCCAATCATTGTTCTTTGAACATTATTATTTTAATGAAATTTCTCCATTATGTTATCATATTATTTACATGTTAACTGTGATAATTGTATCTTTGGATAATTCATAAAGAGTGTCCTAAAATGTCCCTAGTCGATCATCTATACGGGAGCAGAGAAGAAACAAGATCAGTATGACTTTGATAAGATATGAAGATACAAATCAAAGTCTTAGGCACTTGTAAGAGTACAAGGTGCTGGACCAACCCACTATGAGAAAGCTACATGGATCAAGTCATAAGCTTTTCTCATGTATAACCACGTCACAATGCCCATAGACCTGAGGTCATCATGGATTCCTACATGAGAGTTGCTAAGCTTTAAACTAGTCTAAAGTCACTTTTGACTGGGTGATGATAAAGGCTACGATTGGGCTTGGTGGTTTTTCATGTAGAGGAATATGAATGATCAAGATGGAATTTGTGACTCACATTAGTAGAGAGATATTACTGGGCCCCTTGATGAGTGAGTCTGAGAAATGTATGGCCATACTATGATGAAAGGAGTTTCTGTCTCTGTTATCAGGCTACTCAGGAATCGAGAAAGTAATGGTCAGGAATAAGAGGATGACATTATCCATGCCTTATCCTTCATCGATATCATGTGACAAAAGGGACGTGACATGGTTGTATGACGGTTGCATTGTGATAACGATCCTCATATGAATTGGGTAGTCATAATGTCTTGCTAGAGGCTGCTTGTGACTTTTGGGTTAGTATAGTTATAGGTGTTAAGATCTCATGTTTTGATGATAACAAAAGAATGGTTTCAAAAGGAAGTGATTAATAAATAAGTTTGAGCAAAGGAATAACAAGGATAAACCTCACTTGAAGTAAGCATTGGAGTAATGAAGAAAGGCCAAGAGAAAAAGCTGAGAAACTTGATCAGAAGCAAGTTTTCTAAGGCATTACTCGAGGCGGTACTCGAGTAATGAGCCAAAACTTGAAGTAACCAGAGGCACCTTCCAGTAACCTGCCAACGTTACTCGAGTAGGTACTCGAGTAATAGTGTAAGTATTTTTAAGTTGCTCTCGGCCTGCCAATGTTACTCGAGGAGCTACTCGAGTAACCAGGTAAAGAATTTGGAGTTGCTCTCGGCCTGCCAATGTTACTCGAGGAGCCATGTGAAAAACTTCCAGTTGCTTTCAAGTTTCCAAAGATACTCGAGTAGGTACTCGAGTAACTCTGTTTCTGAAAAATGATGCTCTCGGCATTTTGTACCACTGCTAATGTTACTCGAGTAAGGCACTAAAGTAAGTGAAAACTTGAAGGTGGTACCCGATTAACTTGATTTCTTTTTATCTCATTTTCCTCGAGTCCTTACTCTAGTATACAAGCATTTAATGCTCTATTTTAAGTTGATTCCTCGAGTAAGTACCCGAGTATGAAGAAATATTTTCAAGGTAAACTTCAAGTCACTACCAGGTTAAGTCAAGCACAAAAACTACTGTTACTCGAGGTGGTACCCGAGTAACCTATGCAAAAATGAATGCATTACTCGAGTCCGTATCTGAGTAACAAGGTAAGTGCTCTCGGCCTTGAAATCCTGCAACATTACTAGAGTAAAGCATCGAGCAACCAAAAGTTTTTGTAAGGATTTACTCGAGTTGGTACCCGAGTAACTCATAAAGTTGTGAGTGCATTACTCGAGTAAGTACCCGAGTAAACATATATTTCCAAAGGATTAAGAATTGGTTATTACATGTACTATCCGAGTAATCTTGTATTTATTCATTGACTTGCAGTTGATCAAAGATTTCCCGATGATACTCGAGTAAGTACTCGAGTAGCTACTCGAGTAAGCAAACCCAGAAATCCAGAAACCTTTCAAATATTGATTATTTTGTTTTCTATATGATTAATCTTTCATTGTGTTAGTATTCTTAGCCTATTTACAGATGAACAATGAAGAAATCATATCAAGTAATGGAAGTCAAATGAAACGTTCAAATGTCACCGACCATCACCTACCACAACGTATGTTTTTCAAAAACTGAAAAAGTCAATAATGGCTACGCACGCTCCAACGGACATGAAGAAATATGTTCCAGCAATCATTACCAACGTATCTATATATATGTGAACATCTGAACAGAGAAATATAGAAGAACACACTCACGAACGTATCATCAAGTTCATTACTCTGTTTTCATTATACTTGTGATTCTATGCTTCAGTGATTCTTATTTACTCTGTAAGAGAGATATTTCATTCAAACTCAATATTTGTTGTTGAGGTAACTTAAGGTTGTGGAACCTTGAGTTGGGATTGAATTACAACTTGTAAGGGGGAGCGAGTGTCCAGGTGTAGGAACTTGCTTGTACTGAGGTGCCAAGAACCCACTGAATCTTGGAAGTTATAGTGAAATACTCAGAGAAGCTCTGAGGACTGGACGTAGGTCAAAGTGGTTGTTGTTAGAGCAAGCGTTTCACCCAAGAGGGGGGGGGGGGGTGAATTGGGTGATCTTAAATATTTCGTTGCAAATATAAAATTTGACGTTGAAATTAAAACATGAAAGAGTAAGGAGAAATATCACCGAAGTGTACACCGGGAGTTATACTGGTTCGGCCACAACCACTTTGACCTACGTCCAGTCCTCAGAGCTTCTCTGAGAGTTTCACTATATCTTCCAAGATTCAGTGGGTTCTTGGCACCTCAGTACAAGCAAGTTCCTACGCCTGGACACTCGCTCCCCCTTACAAGTTGTAATTCAATCCCAACTCAAGGTTCCACAACCTTAAGTTACCTCAATAACAAATATTGAGTTTGAATGAAATATCTCTCTTCACAGAGTAAATAAGAATCACTGAAGCATAGAAACACAAATATAATGAAAACAGAGTAATGAACTTGATGATACGTTCGTAAGTGAGTTCTTGTGTTCTTCTCTGTTCAGATGTTCACATATATATAGATACGTTGATAATGATTGCTGGAACGTATTTCTTCATGTCCGTTGGAGCGTGCGCAGCCATTATTGACTTTTCCAATTTTTGAAAAACATACGTTGTGGTAGGTGACGGTCGGTGACATTTGAACGTTTCATTTGACTTCCACTACTTGATATGATTTCTTCATTGTTCATCTGTAAATAGGCTAAGAATACTAACACAATGAAAGATTAATCATATAAAAACAAAATATTCAACGTTTGAAAGGTTTCTGGATTTCTGGATTTGCTTACTCGAGTAGCAACTCGAGTATCACATGAAGTTTACTCGAGTACTTACTCGAGTATCATCGGGAAACCTTTGATTAACTGCAAGTCAATGAATAAATACAAGATTACTCGGGTAGTGCATGGAATAACCAATTCTTAAACCTTTGAAAATATATGTTTACTCGGGTACTTACTTGAGTAAAGCACTTACAACTTTATGAGTTACTCGGATACCAACTCGAGTAAACCTTCACAAAAACTTTAGGTTACTCGATGCCTTACTCCAGTAATGTTGCAGGATTTAGATGCCGAGAGCACTTACCTCATTACTCGGGTACTGACTCGAGTAATGCATTCATTTTTGCATAGGTTACTCGGGTACCACCTCGAGTAACTGTACTTTTTGTGCTTGACTTACCCAGGTAATGACTTGAGGTTTTCCTTGAAATTTTCTCTTCATACTCGGGTACTTACTCGAGGAATCCACTTAAAATAGATTATTGAATACTTGCATATCAGAGTAAGGACTCGAGGAAATGGGTTAAAAATATGTCAAGTTACTCGGATACCACCTTCAAGATTTTCACTTACTGTAGTGCGTTACTCGAGTACCTACTCGAGTAAATGTTGCAGTGGTACAAAATGCCGAGAGCATCATTTTTCAGAAACAGAGTTACTCGAGGAACTCCTCGAGTATCTTTGGCAACCTGATGGCAACTGGAAGTTTTTCACATGGTTACTCGAGTAGCGCCTTGAGTAACATTGGCAGGCCGAGAGCAACTTAAAAATACTTACACTATTACTCGAGTAGCGCCTCGAGTAACGTTGGCAGGTTACTGGAAGTTGCCTCTGATTACTTCAAGTTTTGTCTCATTACTCGAGTAGCGCCTCGAGTAATGCCTTAGAAAACCTTCTTCTGATTAAGTTTCTCAGCTTTTCTTCTTGGCCTTTCTTCATTACTCCAATGCTTACTTCAAGTGATACTTGTTCCTGTCATTACTTTGTTCAAACTTGTTTATTAATCATTTCCTTTTCAAACCATTCTTTTGTTATCATCAAAACATGAGATCTAACATTCTCCCCCTTTTTGATGATGACAAAACTTGGTGATTTTGAACATGGTTTTTCAAATTGAATTCTCAATTAAATATGTCTTATTAAGTTTGAATTCATAGCATACATACCTTGCATACACAATAACTTCATTAGTCCCAACATGTATTATAATTTAAAGCTTAAATGAACTTAAAATGAAATTTAAACACACTTGCATTAAACTTAAAATTTTCAAGTTACAAGATAAAGTTCAAAGAAATTCAAAATGCTCCCTAAAAGCCTATATACAACCAAATACCCAAAATAAACTAGGACACATCCACAAAATCACTCTCAAGCTCTTCTCCCCCTTTTTGGCTTCATCAATCAAGTGGAGGGCTATGAGGCTTGACCATGGAAATAGGCTTCACAGGAAGCACTAAACCATCATCTGAACTAAAAGAACTGGAAGAGATAGGTTCAGGCAGATTAAGTGGAGGGATATGGATGTCATCTCTGGGAGGAATAGAAGGAGGTTGGTAGACAATCATAGAAGTGGTTGCTACCTCTGGAGTGGTCTGAATCTCAGGGGTGGTCTCAGCCTCGGGAGTAAGATGTTCAGAGGAGGATGAGGAAGGAGAGATTTCCTCTGTGGGAGCAGGTGATGAAGTCGGTTTAGGAGCGGTGTCTGGCTGAGGTTTGGGAGGTGAATCATCAATAATGATGTGAGTGGTCTCATGGGTTTCAGGATCATCCACTGTGAATAGAATATCTTTTCCTTGGGGCTCAAGTGGATTAGAAACCAGAGGGGTAGATGGTTCATCCTCAGGGATAGGAGTGTCTGAAGGAGGGTTCACTGGAGGTGGTGGTGGTGCAGATGAAGATGGACCGGCAGAAGGTCCTGGACCTAAGGAATCTAGTCGTGCCAAAATCAATCTCAAGGTCTTGCCCTGGGCACGTTGCTCAGCTAGCAACTCTTCATGCCTTCTATCCATTCTCTCAACCAATTCCTCATGCCTCTTGTCGATTTTCTCGACCAACTCCACCATCTTGAAGTTTGTGTTGGTAATCAACTCAGCGTTTGTGTTGGCGATATCCACATGGAATCCTTTGAGAATGTTTTCCATGAAATGCTGGAGAGTGGCATTGAGGAAAGATGGCGATGATGTGGTAGCAGCTGGAGCCGATGACTGAGTGTCATCCAACTTGCTGGTCTCTGCCTCAGTGGTCTTCCTCTTCTTCTTGGACCCAGACTCATGTGAATTGAGAGCCAAAAGTGAAACCCTAGGAGACATTAGAGGCGCTAGTACGCAGTCTCGGTTAGAGAGCATTCGTGAGGATACCAGTAGAGGGAGCGGACCTGAGGTGTTGGCTCCTAGAGATCGTGAAAACTCTGAATCATCAAAAAGGTTGAATCCTTCCAACTTTGTTTAAACGCCGTTGATAGATCCTCGATTATGATCGGTGAAAATTTTAAAATTCTTCCGCTGTGCCTACCGATTCTAACAGTAATTGGACTTTATCTCTAAGTAGTGATGCCATAAGCCCAATTAGTGTGTAGCTAATTGTTTCCTCTTTTTGGTCAGCCACATTTCACGTCCCATACCCCTAAATGGGCTGATTTGAATCAATCTCCAAATTACCTCAATTGCCATAACAAATTTTCCATTTTTCGCATTTTTGGTAATTTTGGTAGATTTTCTACCCAAATTTTGAAAAATCATAATTAAATTTGTAGATATTGAATTGGAGTAATTCCAAAAGCTATAGAACTCTTATTGAGTCTATTTGCATGGGAAAATATAGGATTTTGCCAATTGAAAGCACAAAATTCCCAGAATTAAATTCTTTGGACGCTATTCTAGTAAATAGGTAGTTTTTCTGGACTAAATTAAAAAATTCATAACTTTTTATGTACGACTCCAAAAAATTATCCATTACCTATCAAATTAAAGCTTAAGATGTCTACTTTCATCTTGTAAATGCTCATAATTGTTTCTCATCATTGGTCATCCAAAACCACATGAAAAACTCACTACCTCATAGTAAATCTCACTGGAAGCATTGTTCACATTCTCGAAATTCACCATTTTATTGAATATTCCAAATAATTACAATACACTTCGTTAATGAAATTTGGGGCATTATAGTAAACAAATTCTATTTCAATGTTGATGAAAAATTATCTCTTCATAACAAGAAATGATATATCAAGTCATTTGTGACTAGCAAGATACATAGATGCTCTGTTTGCACTTAGATTTATTACTTCTGGACCAAGTATTTCGTCTTAACCTTATTGAGGTTAGAAACATGGTACTTCTAGATCAAGCATTTCTCTATCACTTTCTTGAGGTATAAAAGGATCTTTATCCATTTCAAAATATGTTACAACTATTGAAGTTCATGATGTACTTAATTCATCCATAGATAGATCTTGATAAACTACAATTCTATCTTTCAAATATTCAATTTGTAATTGAAGGAAAAATTTTGTTCTTTTCAAGCCCTTTATTTGAATTTCTTTCTTTATGAAATTCATAGCTCTGGTAAGTTCTTTAGGAGTTTAAGGAGTTTGCAACTTTTGCAAGCTCTTCAAAAGTTCCAAAGATATTTAAATTCTTTAGGAGTTCTAATGATATGTATGACCACAATTATTGTAGACTCATTTAAAGATACATTTATAAAAATACATAGGCAAATTCAATCATCTTCCATAATTATT
The DNA here is from genome assembly GCA_963855925.1 of Inga laurina. NCBI lineage: Eukaryota > Viridiplantae > Streptophyta > Magnoliopsida > Fabales > Fabaceae > Inga > Inga laurina. The sequence goes on from OY979708.1 coordinate 45,900,389, forward strand.
TACCGAATTGGAAATACCATATACATCCTGGTTGTTTCAAACCATATAGAGATTTTGATGGTTATTTGCTTCTGGCAACTTGAATCCTTTCGGGAGTTTCATATATTTTGACCATATGCTTTTGGCAACTTGAATCCTTCTAATTTTTATGTGTTTAGATATGAATCTATGTATTTAATCCTTCAAGGACTTTGTATTTGATCCTTCAAGGACTTTAAGTATAATAATTTTCTATATATATGCTCGTATTTTTTTAATCCTTCTAGGATTCATATATAATTCGCACTATCATGAGTCATAAGTTAAAATTATAATCCCTAGACGCATATCAAAATTACATATACTATTAGAATACTAAATTGACAAGACATGTAAAAATTCAATTGACCGCAAGATAATGTCTATCAACATTAAACTTTTGCGAAAAGTATTGTAACTATATTTCTCCTCCTTAACATAAGATTGCCCATTTATTTGATACAAACATTGCACTTTAGATGCCCGGGCTAGAAATACACAAAATCACATTGAAATATTAGATGTTCTGCCTTTTCTTTTTCTATTAACCAACTATTAGTATGTTTGTATATCATGACATATTTATATACAAGATCCTCTTTTTATCATGTGATATTTAGCATAAAAATCATTGTCGACAATTTTATATTTTTGGTTCCTTTTCCTTGTATGGCATAAGTAATTGAGATCGATCTCTTTGTTTCTTTTAGGCTAAGCCTCTTCTAGGGTCTTATAAATAGTTATGTCTTAGCCTCTTCATGATCATCTTAATTATTTGCTCCTTATTCTTGATTTTGGAACCGATCTTTTTTTTTTTCATGCTTCAGGCATGTCTCATTTGTCATTTATATTGATTGGAGCATTTTTCAGTTGGAATATGAGATTTAAACATTTTCATTTTAGTTAGTAATTGCATCTGGTAGATATTATTCAATATTTTATGAGTGCAACATTTGATAAACTTTTGGTTCATACCGCTATATTTAAGGACTTATGTTTGATGCATTCAATATGTTCTTTTTTCTAGCTACTCATTTGCCCCTCATGTTGGGAAAACTTGTTAAATGGCAATAAGCTAATCATGCAGTTAAGTCTTCGAAATCCATTTGTTTCCTTTGGAGACATCATTTTGATCCATTTAGAGAAAAAAGAGAAGAAGGTTCTTACCCGACATGTATCCCAACTTTTTTTAAATATTTATCTATGTGCATTATTGTGGTGGAATAAAAATAGATACTACACATTTTGAGATGGAAAATGTTTGACTCTTGAGCAAAAGCCAATTATAGTGGTATAATTCATAATGCCTTGTGGGCTTGATGCATTTATGTGATGCAATATGCAAAATCAATCATCCCAACACCAAAATGGGAATTTTATTCTCATAAATTTTGATCTGTACTTATGGAGGCTTTAAAATAATTTTCCTAGATAACTTTGTCATATATGCTTTTTATAAGCATATGATCATTGAAAATTTGACAAACAATCACTAGCAGTTTCAATGGAAATCATATTGGTGGCATAATCTATGACTTGTGCACTCAATGTAATAATTTGAACAAATTTGCTAACTTCAGGTTGCAAGTTGATCATAAACACCCATGTATGTGACCATTTTATAGATGTGCATCTTTCATTCTTAAAATACTAATATGGTTAACATGGTGTCTATATGGGCCTATATATATATATATTTGATAAATTACAAATCTTTAGGATCTGATTCCAACCACAGCTAGTGATGTTCTCATATTTAATTCTTTTGAGAATACATAGCACATAAAAATCCTAAATCATGTTCCATTCATAAAGGATCTTCTGGTTCTTTAATAAATATTTGCATATTCTTCATAATATTTTGCATCATTATGATCTGGGATGATCTAACCGGTTATACCAAACAATACATTCATAAACTTTAGGTTTATTGTAATATTATTCTAACTCATCAATAAACTTCTGGTTATGATGTCATATTTATTTTTGCCAATAATTCATATGAAATATGCAATCAATCATAAATTGTATTTTATGGATAATAAACCATAATCTAGCTCTTCTGGAGCATTTTCTTTTCATCTTTCACCTAATGGGAGGAATTCATGCACCTATCATAATCATGGAGGGTCACACTCCTAACTCATTGCTTAAACCAAGACTTAAATAAGTGTTTGGTATGTCATTTGAGCCAATTGGCTCTAACTCTTCCGTAGCCTTAACCAATATGGGATTTTCACTATTATTTTCCCACCCAAGTTTATGAAAAATATTTACATTCTATTCTTTGTGAACTAATTAATTGTTTAATTTTTCATGAATTAACATATATCATATCCATATAAATCATATCAACTATATATTTCAATATTACCATTCTAAGAGCACATTCACTATATAAGGCAATGAGTAGTTAAAATTACAAGAGCACTTAAGGAACATAATGAAGTAAATTACTTTAATGAGTAACAAATTATCATTATGTAGCCTTCTGGGCATATGGGTATTTATAAGATTATCATGTAGCCTTATGGGTATGTGGATATTTATTTAGTGTCATCAATTGAGCTAGATGCCTATGACTTTTCTAGAGCCTTAACAAATGCTCATTCTTTTATTTTACATAGCAAAACTTTGTTGCCTTTATTTATTACTTTAGGTATTGGCCATACATGATCATAGCATATTCAAACATTGTAAGTTTCGAAAATTTCTATTACTTTTCCCATACCATAAATCTCCATGAACATTGGCCTTCAAGACAACTATAAAAATATTTTCAAAATATATCGTGTTATGTTTAAACCATTAGCAATTTGTGTGAACTATAACATATTGGAATATGAGCACCCGGTATTGCTTGTAAATATAATTAGTCGAAAGAAGCTCACTGGTGCCAAGTATGTGTGTATATGGTGCTAATTTGAATAAAATGAACATTTGACAAAATTATATTTGTTAATTCATAAAGTAATAATTAAATAAATTAATTTTACTTTAAATGGGGACCATGAAAGATGACACCTTGTAGGTAGACCTTGGGAAATCCCCTGACTTTCCTTCCCCTAATAAAGTGGACACATGACGCCATCTTATGGTGGAAGGACAAAAAGGTGCTTTTTGACTTTTGTGTTAGTTCAATCTCCAAGTAACACATGTCCTCTCATTGATAAAGTTGCTTTTTTACTTTATAGGCTGACCAACCAAAAGATGACACTTGTCCCCTTATAATGATAAAGTCACTTTACCTTTTGAGTTGTCATCACTAGAGGGTGCCATCTCATCCCAAGCCGGGAAAATCCATCAGTCTCCAATCTGGTCACCCGACTTACTTTTTCAAATACCAAACTCGGGAGTTGGCGAAAACCATCAGAACCTCATTTTCCTTGACAAGTTGGATGGTTAAAGGCTAGAGAAAAGAGTTAGGACCCACTTTATTAAAGTAAGTTACACGTGCCACCGAATCACTGGATCACAGGACAAATGGCACCAAAACATGCTAACATGTGGCATAACTTTTTCAAGACCCTCTCTAGGCCATATATTTCGGTTAGCACTAGAAAAATAAGGGAAAAATCAAATTAAATAAAGAAAAATTGTTAGAGGAGAGATAGAAGGAGAATAGTAACTTTTCTAACTTTTCAGAACTTCAATCCGCCAAAACACTATTGAATCAGTGTTTTCTCTCAAAATACCCTTTACAAACCTTCTTCTACTCATCCCAAGCTTTATTTCTATGATTTTGGATTTTCATTTGGAGGGTTTTGGTACCGTGTTGCTTGTCAGAGTACTGCTAGATTTTCGAACCAGTTGGGAAACTTGCAGAGGTAAGTATGGACTTCATTTTGAATTTATTTGGTTTGTTTTTTTGATGAGTTTTCATGAGGGTGGGGTATTGTTTATTTTTTGGCTAGGTTTTTTTTTGAATTTTAATCATGCATTTATGGTTTGATGATGATTTATGATGATATTGGACCAATTTGTTCAAAATAATTTTGTTTTGGTAATTTTGGCTCGCAAGGAGTTTGTTCCGTCAATGCTATAAGGGGCTCAAGTTGTGATTTTGATGATTTTGATATTACCGTTGTGTTTAGAATGCAAAATTGTGTGGGAATAGCCCTAGTTGTAAATTCTGAACCACTAGAAATAGATACTGCAAAGTTGAAACATTGCAAGTGGGTGTTCTGCGCAGCGCAGATTATTTGCATGACGCTTTCAAATAAGTAAATGATGTCTAAAAATTGTGAAACTTTCCAGTCTAAAAGTAGACATGTCAAGCTTTAATTTTTCATTTGTGTCATTTGGTTGTGTGTGTTAGGAGTTCTTAATTTTAAAAGTTTCGTCTAGAAAACTGCAAATTATGAAGGTAGTGATCAAGTAAGTGAGATATTGTATTGATGTGCATCCATAAGTGTAATGACTATATTTTCCCCTGAAGCTAGACTGATTAGGGATCACATAGCCTTTGGAATCATCACAATTAGACATATGTACAGTTAGTTATGAATTTCCAAAAAATGAAGGAAAATTCTGGAAAATTTAAGTATAAGTGCAAAATAGAAAAATGTAATGGCACAGGTAATTAAGCGGAACTTTAAGAGTAAAGTTAACCAACTTGGGGTAGTTGGACCACTTTGACTTTGCTTTTGGCTTAGTGTGTTAGCCTTTATGACAACCAACTTGACTAATTGGATTATGTAAGTATTAGATGAAATAATAACTTGTCATCCTTAAATTCTAATTATAGGACCTAACAGCTATTCAGAGCTTAAGACTTGCCCAAGCTCAGAGAAATGGTTGGATATTGCTTAGGGGAAATAATCAGGTAGTAGCCTTGTCTTTTGTATGTTATATTATACACTGCATGTTTTGTGGATTCATCATGAATTATTTGACACATTTTGATTATGTGGGGTGGTCGACTAGTACCTATTGCACAGGTGGATGCTCAGGCCAATATAATGTTCTGTAATACACGAGTGAGTGCCCGAGGCCTATTACACGGTTTACACTCAGGGCCATGTGATATACCTAGTGCTATGGTGATTTGTTGAACTGCATGTTGTGTATTGAATGCTGTTGTGATAATTCTATTATATGATGACTATGTGTCATGGTCTGTGATTTGGTATCTATATGTTACTACTGAGATTCTTTTGAATCTCACTATAAACAAATCCATAGTACAGTCTAGTAGCTCGAGGGTAAGAAGGTAAATGCAGACAGCTAGATAATGTAGTAGAGAGACTTTAGTTTACTGTAGGTTGTTTGTTTTAGGTATTTTGGATATTTTTTTGGAACTGTATATGATGTATAAAACTATGTAAATTTGACAACAGTACAGTAGTAGAATTAGTAGATTAGTAAAAGAACAATGACTCTATACAGAGATAACACTTCATATTGACAAAGAAACATTAACTAAAAAATGCATCATGAGACTTAAGCAAAGACACGCTCACACACTTTAATAAAATTGATTTAAGTACTGATAGGACTTACTGAGATAGTGAATATTTTTGAAAGTATTTGGAAAAAAATTTATTCGACTCAAAACTTGCTTCCAATCCCAGGTTCACTTCCTGTGATAGGTTTGGAAATATGTGAACATTTTCAAAAGTCTATTTAATCCGAGACTGAGTTCTGGTTCTATAATTGATTTCACTACTCTTTTATACTTATTTGAGTCTATGGGATATAAGGTATGACAATTTGATGTCAGAGCATTGGTTCTGGCAATGATAGGTATTTGCCAGAGTCCTTTGTTTATGTTGATAAGTTCTAACATTTCCTTAGCTACTTTATGCTAGGAAACATGTCTGATAGGAGAAGATAGAGAAGTAGGTGACCCCCATCTATGAACCAGCCTCCTCTAGAGGAACGCATACTAGAAGGTAAGCTCTATGAAATCATTAATAGAGGGGGGCTGGAGTAAGGGTGATGCTTACTACAAGAAAGAGAGTTAGAATTCCCATGATATTCAGACCTACCCCTAGGGACGTGGCTACCATCGGTGACATAGATAACCTAGAGTTAGAAGATATCGAGCAACACTTAGACTCTAATATAGAGTCTAGGGCTCTAGTGGTTAGGTTAGCGTTAAACTCACAAGTAGACCATGAACTATGGGAGCAACTTAAGGGGCTATACTTGAGGGCCTTTGATAATTTCATTTGCTCTATGGCATTGTATACAACATTCTTAGACTTGGTGAAGAAGCTATATGAGTAGAGGGTAGAGCATGGGCTAGGGATGACTGATGATATTTGGATCCGAACCACACTAGCCTATCTCCCCGACCTTACTTCTTTGGTCAAGAAAAAGAATGAGATAATAGTTTAGGGTCCTTTTTTAGTTTTTACCATTTATTAACCATATGTATTTATATGTGATGTTTAATATGGACTAGTGATAGTAAGGTAGTATAGGCTTCTTTGGTATGAATATCAAGTCTCTTATGTACATATGACTGATTGCTGTAGTAAAACAGGGTTCTTTTGATGTAAATGCCAGCCACTTTGATACAAATGTGAATGTTTGCTGTAGTGGATTTATGTATCTGTTATGTGTTGGTATTTAAAGTCTTAAGAAGTACATATATGCATATATATATATATATGTTTGATGCGGTGTTAACATGGTATTCCTTTTAAATAGTGAAACGAAAATAATGGTAAGAAGAAGATTAGGGAATGTACCGCCAAATGTGGAACTTGAGAACAATGTGAGACCCTACCATATGCAGCAAATTCTTGGAATGCTTATACAATAGCAAACTATGATTCAGGACTTGAGTGAGGAAATCCTGGAAGTAAGGGAAAAGCAGAATGAAGACAGGCCACATTCTGAAGACATTGAGGTGAATGAAGACACCGAGGTAAATCCAAAAGAAGAACTGCTTGAGAATGATGAGTAATCATAGATGCTCGAATCCCATCAAGAGATTCCTATTGTTCCAGCTTGAGAAGAGGAAAATCTCCAATACTGGATGCCTAAATTCATTAAGTACTAGCCTCCGGCATTCAAGATAAGATTTGATCCACAACTTATTGAGGACTGGTTAGTTCGACTAGAGAAAATCCTTGAAGTGTTGGTGTATCCTACGGAATTGAAGGCTTGAATGGCCATATACAAGCTAGAGAGAGATGCTGATTGCTGATGGAGGAATACAGTAGTAATTCTAAGGGGCTGATTTATTTTGCTGAGCTGGGAGTTATTCCGAAAAGAATTTAATGAGAAATACTTCCCAAGGTCTGTGAGGATCAAGAAGGAGAAAGAGTTCCTAAATATTCAACAGGGTAACAGTGAGAATTTCGATGAGTATGTATTCCAGTTCATTTGATTTTCCCATTACTCGTCCTATATGAGGTTTAAGGAGGATAAGGAGTAGAGCTCCAATAAGTTGATTTAGGAATAGAAGCCTAAGATGGAAGAAAAGTTAGTTACCCAGCAGTTCACTGAATTCAACAAGGTAGTGGAAGTGTGCCGGCTAATAGAGAGTAACTTAAGGAGGATGCGTATGAATAAAAATGCCAACAATCAAGGTGGACCTAGTCAGGGTGATACTTTATAGAAGCGTAAGGGATAAGGATTCTCACAAAAGGGGAACAACAAGAAGCCCTTTCAGTCTAGGAACTGTGGTAATCAGAAACCCCTGACATCTCAAAATGCCCTCAGTGTAGTAAGTCACATCTGGGATGACTTTGTAGTGTCTTTATGAGCCAGGTAATTTGCTATGCTTGCCAGAAGCCAGGCCACTTTGCAGTAAATTGTCCCCAGCGAGTAGCCAAGCCCAGGCCTATAAACTAAGGCCCACTATTTGCCTTAACACATGAAAAGGTGAAGAAGTCGTTGAAGCTAATTTAAGGTAAAATTCTTCTTAATGGTAGTTCATTGCAAGTTTTATATGATTTAGGTGCTAGTCATTCCTTTATTGCTTATGACTATTATGAGCACTTAGGATTGTATGTGCGCAAATTGCCATTTGATTTAGTTGTGTTGACACCGATGGGTATGAAGACTATTACTGCTGATGTTTGTCTGATTTGTGTGGTAAATGTTTAGGGACATAAGTCTACAATTGACTTGATTTTTTTGCCGCTACAAAAACTTAAGGTTATATTGGGTTTTGATTGGATGATGGAAAATAATGTGTTGCTGGATTTTGGGAACAAGAAGATAGTATATCCCACCTAGCGGAAGGATGACAAAGTAAATGCTAATATAAACTTCCTCTCATCGGCGGAAGCTAAGAAATGACTAAGGAGGGGGATGCCAGGGATATATTCTATGCTTTACCATACTGGCAGAGACAAAAATAACCCTGGAAGACATTCCAATTGTAAGAGAATTTCTTAAGTTGTTTCCAAACAACCTTAGTGGTTAACCTACGAAAAGGGAAGTAGAATTTGTGATTGAGATCATGCTTGGAACTGGGCCTATATCAAAATCCCCATATAGAATGGCTTTAAATGAGATGGTTGAACTGAAGAAGCAATCAAGGAATTTCTTGAGAAAGGGTTCATTCGATTCAGTGTCTCACCGTGGGGAGCTTCAGTGCTATTCATTAAAAAGAAGGATAGAAGCCTGAGGCTATGTATTGACTATAGAGAGTTGAATAAGGTGACCATCAAGAACAAGTACATGCTTCCTCAGATTGACAACCTTCTAGATCAACTGTTTGGAGCAAGCGTGTTCTCAAAGATTGATCTAAGGTCAAGATATCATCAACTGCAAGTGAAAGCTGAAGACATACTGAAGACTTCTTTCCAGACAAGATATGGGCACTATGAGTTTCTAGTGATGCCCTTTAGAAACTCGTGCAATGTACCTACCTTGTTTATGAACTACATGAACCGCATCTTTTATCAATATTTAGATTAGTTTATGGTATTATTCATCTATGACATTATGATATACTCTAAGATTAGAGAAGAGCACTTTGAGCACTTTATGAGAGAGTCAGCTCTACACCAAACTGAGCAAATGTGAGTTTTGGCTTTCAGAAGTCAAATTTTTTGGGCTATGTTATCTCGCATGAAGGGGTTACATTGGATCTCAATAATGTGGAAGCAGTACTAGGCTGAAAGAGGCTATAAACTATTACAGAGATACGTAGTTTTTTGGGTCTTGCAGGCTATTACTGGAGATTCATTCATAATTTCTCTCAGATTACCTTACTAATGACCAAGCTCATGTGAAAAGATTAGCTGTTTAAGTGGGATGACCGATGTGAGAAGAGCTTTACTGAGCTGAAGGAGAGGTTGACAACTGCACCCGTATTGAGTATCCCTGATCCCAAGTTGACCTTGTTAGTGCAGTTGAGAGCAAAGAGAAATATCACCGAAGTGTATACCAGGAGTTATACTGATTCGGCCATGACCACTTTGACCTACGTCTAGTCCTCAAAGCGTCTCTGAGAGTTTCACTATATTCTCCAAGATTCAGTGGGTTCTTGGCACCTCAGTACACAGTAAGTTCCTTCACCTGGACACTCGCTGCCCCTTACATATTGTAATCAAATCCCCAACTCAAGGTTCCTCAACCTTAAGTTGTCCCAATAACAAATATTGATTTTGTAATAAAACTCTCTCATAGAGCAAATATATAATCACTTAAGTACAATGAATAAGTATAAGAAAACAAAGTACTAAGAGTGTGTTGATCAATGTATTCTCAGTTCTTGTGTCTTGTTTTCTTTTCTTTGAATGCTCCATATATATAGATGATTTGTAGTATCCGTTGGAAGCAATTCAAACATGTTCGTTAGAGTCGCGCAACAACGGTTGACTATTCTTCGAATTTGAAAACTATAGTTTGCGGTAGGTAGCGGTAGGTGAATGTTTGGACTTTTAATTTGACTTTTTACTTCTGGCATAATCTTTCGCTGTTTCTTTATAAATGTACTTAGAATACTAGTGCAATGTTGAGTTAATAATATAGAAAAAAATTTAATAAACATTTGATTAAAAACATAATTTCTGGAGTGCCTTACTCGAGTGGCTACTTGAGTGATCATATTTATTACTCGAGTAGTCCCTCGAGTAAACTTATTAAAAATATGGTAGTTAGTAATTCAACATTTTTCATAAGATATTACTCGGGTAAGGCATAGAGTGAGATAGATCACAAACCTTGAAAATACCTGATTAGTCGAGTGACAACTCGAGTGGCCATGTCTTTCCTTTACAAGTTACTTGGGTGCTGACTCTGGTAATCTGATTACTCGAGTGGCTACTCGAGTGGCCATATATTTTATTCAGATGTTACTTGAGTGCTCCCTCGAGTAGATTTCAAATAAGTTTGCAAATTACTTGATTCGTCCCTCAAGTAATGTCATTCAAATCTTGGCCAAGAGTTTGCTTACCTGGTTACTCAAGTAATCCCTCGAGTAATGGATCAAATAACTCTGCAGATTACTAGAGTGGTCCCTCAAGTGATACCTTTTTTTCAAATGGTTACTCGAGTAATATGTTGCATTTCTTGGCCGAGAGCTATTGGAAGATTTTTTACCTGATTACTTGAGTGGTTACTTGAGTGATGCCGTTACAAATCATGTTACTTGAGTGGCTACTCGAGTAATGGTCTATATAACTTTGCATATTACTTGAGTCGTCCCTCGAGTAACATCTTCCAAATTTTGGTAGTGCTTCTCTAGATGAAATTCTCTGTGATTACTCAAGTGGTTACTCGAGTAATGGCTTCCCTTACTCGAGTAGCTACTCGAGTAAGCCTTCACAAAATTTGTTTAGTACTCCAGTGCTTACTTCAAATAATGCTTTGCCACTTTGTTCAAATTCATTTTTTTATTATCAAATCCTTTCATATCATTCAACCAATCTTTGTTACCATCAAAACATGTGGGATCTAACATTCACCCCCTTTTTGATGATGACAAACTTGGTGATTTTGAACAAAGTTTTTGAAATTTAGTTTTTAAGCATATGCTTCTGATGCGCTCCGCAAGTATACGGGTCATGCCAAGTAATAAAGTGATAAATAGAGTATCGTCCCATGAGGAATCAATCAAACGAATCTAGTTATGAGAAAATTCAAAGAAAACTAATTAGCGAAAACTATCAATATTAAACACAACCTAGAGTCACTAATCCCTCACTAGCTCTCCAAATCTCAAATCCATTTACTTAGTTAATCTCAAATGTTAATTTTGTTAATCTCGAGTATAAATAGTTATAAGTGTCAGTCCGTTCACTCACAACCCTCTCTTAAGTATAATTGTTATGTCTAACCAAGTTACTCAAAAGGCAAGATAATTCAAACACACTCTTCAGCAATTATGTGGGGCTATTTGGTATATGTCAATCCTAATCGCAAATTAATTCATAATTTAATCCCATATTACTTAATCTCAGAGCCTAATTAAAATTTCCTTTGTCAAGGTAAATTCTAATACTCAAATTCACATCTAATAGTGGCCAATCATCAAACGGACATAATAAAGCAAGATTAAGTAACCAAAATTAACACAAATCATAACTAATAAATCATAAAAATAACATCTAGTTCACTAGTGAGTTTATAGTTTCCCCAGGTCTAAAATGAAAATTAGCCACACATGGCTAGAATAAAATCAATAACAAAACAAAGAGATTCAGATTGAAAGGATAAAGAGAAAGAAGTAAAGAGAGCAAATCTGTTAAAGACAGGTCTATTCCTCACTCGATCTCCGCTGTTCTGTGTTTCTCGTTCTGCTCTGATGTGTCCTATTTGCTGCCTTCTCCCCCTTTTTATAGATCTTTTGATGAGTAAATGCGGTTTTTATTTTTATCTTTTAATCCAAATCTGATATCCTTTTCCTATTTGTACGGACAAACCCATATCTTTTACCACCTCCATGTACTGATCATATCTTTTTTTGTTTTTCCGAATGTGCAGATCTTAACTGGGCAATGGTTTTTATCTTTTCTCTAAGTTGTGGACCCCACATCTTTATCTCTTCACAATATTCATATCTGATAGCTCACGCATGGGATATATTGCATTTGAATCGTGCTTCTCCTTCAATTGCCGTGGGCCCCGCATTTGATTCAATTTTGATATCTCACGCCCTATTATCTTTTCATTTACATATAATATAATTTGTTTGAGCTCACTTATTTGCTATTTTGATACTTTCTTATCTCTTTCATCATTTAATATCTCCTACACAATAAAATAGGATATGAGCAGATTTTATGTTAAAATTTCTTTTTATCCTAAATTTAATTAAAAGATAGAAAATATGTAAAAGATAATTAAATAGGTATAAAATATTAATAAATTTAATCAATTATATCATAAAATTTATACCTATTTAATTATAAAATATACATTTATCAAATTCCCCCACACTTTTCATATGAAATCTTTTGTTCAATTTAAACTTGAAAACTCTTTGTGAAATAACTTATTAAAGATCTTTTCAAAGTTTTTGTTCTTATTTATTTGTTCACCTTGCACACATAATAAAAAACTCTTTAGTCCCACAAAGCAATGTAACTTTAATGAAATTTAACTTTAATAGCATAAACAAGAATTCAATACATAATCAAACTTTAAAATAAAAACTTAAAAGCATCGAATAGCAAAAAGCACCCTAAAACCCCATGCACCTAAATCCCAAGTAATCAACTCATCCATTCATCACAAAATCACTACTCAAGCTCTTCTCCTCCTTTTTGTCTTCATCACAAAGGTGGAATCAATCATGAGGAGGAGTAGGTGGTTTGGCTGCTGATATAGGAGTGACAGAAAATGCCAATGATTGATATAAAATATCTGAAATTGAAGGATCTGAAGATGATGGTTCAGGGTCAGGAAGGTTCATTGGTGGTGTCTGAAGATCCTCTGGATGATTGATCGGAGATGAAGGGTAAGGAACCAGAGAAGTAATTTCTACTTCCTTTGTAGCAACCAGTGAAGACTCAAGCATCTCGTCAGTACATGTAGGTGATGCAATGGGAGTAGGTATGGGCTCTGGCTGAACAGGCTGAGGTGGATCTTTAGTGGTGATATGGATAGGCTCGGATGTGTCAGGGTTAGGCATAGGAACAACACATTGCTAGGTCTACTCTCAGAGGGTCTATGTTCAGTGGGTCTAGAGGGTCCAGGTTCAGGGACAGGTATGGGCTCATGAATACCAGAACGACCAGGAATAGAGGAGCCAGATGCCAAAGCATCAAGTATGGTAACAATGGATCTCAGAAGCTCACCCTAGGCACGCTGTTTAGCTAGCAACCTTTCGTGCCTCTTATCCATCCTCTCCACAAGTTGTCCCATCTTCTCATTCATATGGGTTACCAACTCTATATTGGTATTCACAATATCAATATGAAACATCCTCAAAATGTTTTCCATGAACGTCTGCATTACAGCACTAAAGAAGGATGGAGAAGATGTGTTAGCTGGAGTAGAAGACCGTGTGTTATCCATTCGACTAGTTGCTATGTCAGTCTTCTTCTTTTTCTTGGAACCTACTTCTAGAGGAGTCTTTAGAGGAATCTCAATATTCAACTTTCCAATTTGGTTCCTCCCCACTGATGCTATCCTCTCAATTGGCTCTATACTCTCCAAGTGCCAAATCTTATTCTTCTTGAGGAACAAGGAAATAAGTTGGGGATAATGCATTGGAATAGTTGGTTTTCCTTCATATCTATACCTCTTGATCTTATTGATGATATACTCTCCCAAGTCCTTTTGCTCTTTGAGAATCAATGAGGCGAATTTCCTGAAGTCTCTCTCAATGAAATGAGTGAAGTTATTGGATTTTTTCACCATGGCTCTAGAGTAGATATACCATAGGACTCTATGAAAATCACTCATATCACTTGGATTAAAATTGAGAGGTCCTACTATCTTACCAGGTCTGAGGATAGAGAATATCTGGTTTGAATCAAGGTCAAGGTAATCATCATCTGGAGGATTTTCTATTCCTAACCAGGTATTGATTCTGGAAGGTGAGATTAGAATTCTTTGTCCTCTAATATCAGAAGTCATCTCTTCTTCCACAGACTTCCTAACGGGATCATTAATCTATTCGATGTTATAATAAAAATGTCTTACTATTTTGGTGCAAAAAGGAAGCTTGACAGATAACCAGGGCATATAGGAATCAAGGTAGGGACTCAGATCAAATTTCAATACCTCTTGAAGTACCTTGTAGTCAATGTAGTGCATCTTGCACACATTTCTTCTTACAAAATGATTCAGGTACTTCTGAGATTCCTCAAGCTTGTTTACGTTGAATCCCTTTGGAGGAAATGTAATTTCTTCATCCCTCTCTTTTGTTTTCTTTGAAGATTGCCCTTTCTTTGCTTCCTTAGATTAGAAGGCTTCTTCAAGCATGCCTACCATGACTTTGGTAAGCTTCTCACTAACCTTGGGCTTTTTCAGAGGCTTAGGAGAAAAGGTGGGTGTGTCAATTGAATCAGAGGAAGGAGGAGATGGTTCTTTTGTTGTTTTTCCTTTTCCAAGAGGTGAAGTCTTCTTGGATTGAGCTCTTGTAAAAGTGGGCTCCTTATTCACAACCCCTTTCAGCTTTGGCTTGGTTTGCGTTTTGGCTTTGGTATTAGGTTTAGGATAAATTTTCCTTTTCTTGGTAGGAGGAGAGGAAAGTGACTCAGAGGTTTGATATGGTTTAGAAGACTCAGAAGGAGTGCTAAGATTGGGAGATTTTGTCCTCACCATTATGATTTGTGATAACCAAAGATTTCTAAAAAACTGAGACGAGCGTCGTGAATGTAGGGCAAGAATTTCTGAGCAATATGGGAGTTTTTAGAAGTTAAAAATGACTGGGTTTTGACGGAAATGAGAAGGAAAAAATTGTGAAATTTTCTTGTGAGAGCACTAGGAGAATCACTCGAGGAGATTTTATGAGAAATGACAGAGTATTGACTTGAAATAACCTAGAGCCCGACATCACTCGAGGGCCTACACGAGTGATCATCAGCATCACTCGGGTAGTTACTCGAGTGATCATACCAAAAAATTTTAAAATATAGCAAATTTTAGAATGTACTTGGCATGAATAATATTGTAATTATCCATGTATATTCCCTCGATCATTTGATGACACTTTATAACATATTTAAACTGAAACTGAACTGATTTGAAATTTGTACCCAGGTTCACTCGAGGCCTTACTCAAGTAACGTTGAAGTTTACTCGAGGCCTCCCTCGGGTAATCTATCTCTTGACCTTCTGACTGTTCATTTCTAATCGTTGTGCCATTTTATTTGAAATTAATGCTTCATTGGCACATTTCCAAGTTCATTACTCGAGTGGCTACTCAAGTAATGCATCCATTACATCAAGTTGTCACTCCAGTAATGCTCATTAGTTGAAGTTGTCACTTCAGTAATGCTTATTAATTGATGTTGCCACTCCAATAATGTTGTCCTCTGTTAACCTCTGCTATTCATATTCCAAAATAGATTATTATGATCCTACAAAACAAATTGCTAAAAACTCTGATGCTTAAGTTAGTAATCATCAAAACATCAATAAATAATATCATCTAACATTTTGTAAACACTAAATAACTTACAGTTCATTGGGATTTACCATTCCCAATTCTTGTTTAATATATAAAAATTGATCTTTTGCAAGAGGTTTTGTGAAGATATCAACTAGTTGAAGATGAGTTAGAATGAATATTACTTTAACATCTTTCTTTTGGACACGATCTCTGATGAAGTGATGTCTAACATCAATATGCTTGGTTCTGGAATGTTGAACAGGATTCTTTGCCAAGCTTATCGTGCTAGTGTTGTCACAGTATATTGGTGTTTCTTTCAAATAAATACTAAGATCCTGGAGTTGTTGCTTTAGCCATATTACTTGTGAACAACAACTTGATACTGCAACATACTCATCTTCCATTGACAAAAGAGACACTGTAGTTTGTTTCTTGATAAACCATGATACAAGTGAGCCTCCAAGAAACTGGCCTTGTCCACTCGTACTCTTTCTGTCCGTCTTGTATCCTCCATGATTCATCTATCGAGTAATGTCATTCAAATCTTGGCCGAGAGTTTGCTTTCCTGGTTACTCGAGTAATCCCTCGAGTAATGGATCAAATAACTCTATAGATTACTAGAGTGCTCCCTCGAGTGATACCTTTTTCTCATATGGTTACTCGAGTAATATGTTGCATTTCTTGGCTGAGAGCTATTGGAAGATTTTTTACCTGATTACTCAAGTGGTTACTAGAGTGATGCCTTTATAAATCATGTTACTCGAGTGGCTACTCGAGTAATGGTCTATATAACTTTGCAGATTACTCGAGTGGTCCCTCAAGTAACATCTTCCAAATTTTGGCAGTGCTTCTATGGATGAAATTCTCTGTGATTACTCGAGTGGTTACTCGAGTAACTACTCAAGTAAGCCTTCACAAAATTGGTCTATTACTCTAGTGCTTATTTCAAGTAATGCTTTGCCACTTTATTCAAATTCAGTTATTTGATATCAAATCCCTTCATATCATTGATCCAATGTTTGTGATCATCAAAACATATGGGATCTAACAGACCTATGTGGCCAACATTAATGCTAGTAAGCAGGGACTGGGATATGTCCTGATGTAGCCAGGCAGAGTGGTGGCCTATGCCTCTTGACAGCTTGTTAGAACTAGCTGACACCTAAAAGGGGGTGAATTGGGTGTAAGATAAAAATCTTAAGAACTTTGAAAATATTTTTGCATCTTAGAGTAAGCAATAAATATGAAAGTAATGAATCATAAATCAACAATTAATATATCCTAGAAGTATAAGAGTTTAAGGAAGAGAGTATATAAACTGTGATTTATCTTGGTTCGGTCTAATTTGTGATGGCCTACGTCCAGTCCCCAGGCTCCTCCTGAGATTTTCAAATCTACTATCTTCTTGTTTAATCCAAGCACAAGAAATGCCTTTACAACCCACAAGTTTAGCCGGGCACTTGTGAAGCCTTTTACAAATTTCTCATTGAGTTTCTCCCCCTTACACATCGTAAGGTTACAACTGAGTTAAGCCCCCTTATTCACCTTGTAAGGATACAACTTTGATGATGAAAGATTACAATCAATCTTCTCTCTCAGAAGTGAATAGATGAATATTGAAGCGCAATACAATCAATCACTCTTTCAAATACACATAATATAGAAAACAGATAAGAACAGAGAGTTTTTTGGTCGAGATGGATGGCTTATGATATGAGCATGTTTGTGTGGTTGCATTCTCATTGTTGTTGCTCTTCGTTGAATGTTCCCATATTTATAGATGAGTTGTGATAGCCATTGGAAGCAATTCAACCTGTCCATTAGAGTGGCGTAGCTTTGTTTAACCGTTCTTTGATTTTGAAAACTAGCCGTTGTTTTTGGTTAACGCTCTGCTTCCGTAAATTCAACTTTTGTCTCTTTACATCATCTCTTCATTGTATTCTGGAGAAATGCATTAAGCACTAATACAATGAGGTGTAAGAGTGATTGGAAGCAAGAAAAGTGAGTTTCATAATTAATCCCATGATTTTTGAAAACTTCAGTACGTTGTTCTATTCTCCTGGGAAGCATTACTCAAGTGCTAAGCCTATGTCATTACTCGAGTGATCCCTCGAGTAAGATCTCAAATAAGTTTGTTGATTACTCGAGTGCTCCCTCTAGTAAAGCCTTTTCACATCTGGTTACTTGAGTGGTCCCTAGAGTAAAGTCTGTCAATTCTTGGCCAAGAGCTACTGGATGATATCTTTTCTGATTACTTGAGTAGTTACTTGAGTAATGTCTCAAATACCTTTACAGATTACTTGAGTGGTCCCTTTGAGTAATCCCACACAATTCTTGACAGAGAGCTTACTGGAACATTTTCTCACATATTACTCGAGTGGTCCCTCAAGTAAATTTTAAATAACTTTGCATATTACTTGAGTAGCCCCTTCAAGTGATCTTTTAATTTTGATTCAAAACATGGAAAATTATATATCATCAGAAAGCTCTCATCGTCTACATTCCAATCCAACAAAAATCAGCTTCAAACTCGTTGTATATAGAAAGTTATGATCCAAAGAGTATCTACTATTCTTAGACAATCTCTAAAATCACAAGTAGAAACTTCTAGAAGTCATAGCTCTTAGGATATAACTTCAAATAATCCAAATTACCTATCCATAGAAAGCTCTTTTAGTCTACATTCATATGACACTAGGTTCATCACAATCCAATGTGTAGTTTGAGAGTTATGTCCAAAATACCAAAGCTGTCCTGAAATATAATGGTGATTCATATCTCAACTTCAACAGATCATAGCTCTCTCATATGAACTCCTTTTAATGTGATCTTGGTGTCCATAGTTCATGTTTGGAGTCTGGTTTATATGCCACCAGTTTTAGCTAAATCCGACATGTGGTTAAAGAGATATGCCCAAAATATCAAACCTTTATCCTGTCGCGCGAAAACAGAGCATAATAAAAATGTAGATCACTAGAGTGGTCACTCGAATGATCATGTCCATTACTTGAGTAACCACTCGAGTGATGCCTTCCAAAATATGGTAGAAAGCCAAAACTCAAAAGAACACCTTGGGGAAGTTCCATAACTTCCATATAAGTTATCTTGGCTTCGAATTGACCCATTCCAACCTTCATTTGATCAAAGAAACCTCCTGTATCACTTCTAATAGCTTGAATCTTGATATATTCATGTGATCTTGCAAGTTCTTCCTTCTTTAATCTCTTTCTTCTTCTTTTTCATCTTGATGATTATTCTTTATAACCCAACTAGATATCTTCTTAAATTAATGATCATTCTTCATAATCCAACTAGATATCTTCTTAAATATCTTCAATCTTCTTCTTTCTTTACTTGAATAATTTTGAATCTTGGTATTCCCATTAGATCTTACAATTTCTTCTTTCTTTAATCCCTTGCCTCTTGATTTTCTTCTTGATGATCATTCTCCATTTATGAGGAATTATAAGCAAAATAACATCAACCCACTATCAGGGATATGATTAATCTACAAGATATAAAATATTAAATATAGTAGTTAGTCAATAAAGAAGATAAGTATACTATACAAACGTTTTGCTCTTATTTGACATCTATATTTGACATCATCAAAACTATTCATATCTAACATAACTGAAACCTCATAAGATGAACTATCCCATACATGATCTAGAGTTGACGGTAATTGTGTTCACCCTAAAAATCTGGCGACACTACTTATACGGTGTGATTATGGAACTGTATTGTGACCATAAGAGTCTTAAGTACCTATATGATCAGAAAGAGCTCAATATCAGATAGTGCAGGTGGATGGAGTTACTAAAACACTACACCTAGAAATCAAGTGTCACCCAAATCAAGCTAATGTCATCATTGATGCTCTTATTCAAAAGGCGGTGTAAGCCGCGCTACGATGATATAGGAGAAACATTAATAGAAGATTTCTGAGATCTAAACCATCAAATCAAATCCTTTGTGATGGTTATGGCATTAGCCAATAGGAAAGTGATATGAAGGCTGACATTATAGAAGCTCAAATGCAAGATGAACAAGCACAATCCATCTGGACTATGATTGGATGAGGTGAGACTCAGGACTATGATCTTTCGCCTATTGGACTGATTCAATAGAAGAAGAGAATCTATGTTCCATGGAAGGTTGACTTTAGGCAAAAAATCTTGGACAAGGCTCATAAGAGTCAGTATACCCTCCACTCAGGGATGGTAAAGAAGTACCACAACTTGAAAGCTATGTATTGTTGGCCCAAATTAAAGAAGGATGTGATTGAATATATAGCACGATATCTTACTTGTCAAAAGGTAAAGATAGAACACCAAAGACTACCATGACTGCTTTAGGGTCCCAAGAATCCAGAGTGGAATTGGGAGAGCGTAACCATAGATCTTGTGGTAGGTTACCCAGAATCTGGAATCATGATACAATATGGGTAATTGTTGATCATTTCACCAAGTCAGTGTATTTCATATCGATCAATGCCAATTATTCTCTTGATAAACTAGAAAAGATATACATTAGGGATGTAGTGAGACTCCATAGGATGCTAAATAGTATAATTTCTGACAAAGATCCTTGCTTTACTTCAAGATTTTAGAGATCTCTACATGAAGCACTCGGCACTAAACTAAAATTCAGTACAACTTATAATCCTCATAAGGATGGACGAATAAAGAGAACCATACAGACGTTGGAAGATATACTGAGAGCATATGTGATGGACTTCAAGGGAAGTTGGGATCACTACCTTCTACTTACATAATTTTCCTATAATAATAGCTATCATGCGAGAATTCAAATGGCTCAGTATAAAGAACTTTACAAAATGAAGTGTTGTTCCCTCTTTGCTGGATGAAGTTATCATAAAGAAGGTTGTATGGGCCATATATAGTAGAACAAATGACTGAGCATATCAAACTCATCAAGCAGAGACTTGTTGTAGACCAGAGTAGGCCAAAGAGTTATGCTGACAAGTGAAGAAGATCATTAGAGTTCCAGGTCGGCGATCATGTATTTTTTAGGGTTTCACCTGTCACTAATATTGACACTGAAATAAAGAGGAAGAATCAAAGCCCTCAATACATCAGGCCATTTTAGATTTTGTCAAGAATTGGGCCAGTCGCATACTAGATTGGTTTACCCCCAAACTTGATCAGATTGCATGAGGTCTTCCATGTTTCATAGCTGAAGAAGTATCAACCAGAGCCTCAACATGTTGTAGAGCATGAGGATGTAGATATGCGAGATAATCTCACATATAAGGTTGAGCCAGAACAAGTCATCGAGTGATAGGAAACATGGCTTAGGCATAAAAGCATTCCATTTGTTAGGGTGGTCTAGAAGGGGTTATCACCTAGAGAGGGAACTTGGAAAGCAAAAGATGACTTACATAAGTGCTACCTGAAATGTATGTTTTAGAATATATAACCAATTTTGGGGGCGAAATTTATTGTACCGGGGGGGGGGGGGAGTTGTGCATATTGGAATATGAGCGCTCAGTCTTGCTTGTAAATATAATTAGTCGGAAGAACCTCACCAGTGCCAAGTACGTGTGTATATTGCACTAATTTGAATAAAATGGACATTTGACAAAATTCTATTTGTTAATTCATAAAGTAATAATTAAACAATTAAATAAATTAATTTTACTTTATGTGGGGACCGTGAAAGATGACACCTTATTGGTGAACCCAGGGAAACACCTTGACTTTCCTTCTCTTGATAAAGTGGACACAAGCGCCATCTTGTGGTGGAAGGACAAAAAGGTGCTTTTTGACTTTTGTGTTGGTCTAATCTCCAAGTGATACATGTTCTCTCATTGATGAAGTTGCATTTTACTTTATGTGCTGACCATCCAAAAGATAACACTTGTCCCCTTATAATGATAATGTCACTTTACCTTTTGAGTTATTATCATTGGAGGGTGCCACTTTACCCTGAGCTGGGTAAATCTACTGGTCTTTGATCCGGTCACCCAGCTAACTTTCCTGGACACTGAACCTAGGAGCCAGGAAAACCATCAGACCCTCATTTTCCCTGATAAGTTAGACTGCTAAAGGCCAGAGGAAAGAGTTAGGACCCACTTTATTAAAGCAAGTGACATGTGCTACCGAATCATTGGATCACCAGACAAATGGCACTACAACATGTTGAAATGTGGCATAACATTTTCAACACCCTTTGTAGGCCATATATTTTGGCCAACACCAGAAAAATAAGGGAGAAATCAAATTAAATCAAGAAAAATTGTTAGAGGAGAGATACAAGGATATTAGTAACTTTTCAGAAGGTCAATGAGCTGAAACACTACCGAATCAACTTTTTCTCTTAAAATACCCTTCACAAACCCTCTTCTACTCATCTTAAGCTTCATTTTTATGGTTTTAGATTGCCATTTGGAGGGGTTTGGTGCCGCCTTGCTTATCGGAGAACTGTCAGATTTCTGAACCGATTGCGCAAATGCATAGAGGTAAGCATGGGCTTGATTTTGAACCGATTGATTTTTTGTTTGGATGATGTCAACACCCATTTCAATTTTGATATTCACAGAGTAATAAAGACCAAGTTGTTAAAACTGATTGACACTCAAGAGGGGGTAATTGGGTGTAAGACAAAAACTTAGGAAGTTTGAAATACTTTTCGCATCCCAGTGAAAGCAGTAACTATGAAAGTAATGAATCATAAATCAATAGGTAGATATTTGAATGATATATGCTGAAAATATAAGAGTGTAAGGAAGAGAGTATGCAAACTATGATTTATCCTGGTTTGGTCCAATCCACGATGACCTACGTCTAGTCCCCAGGCTCCTCCTGAGATTTCCAATCCGTTATCTTCTTGTTTAATCCAGGCACAAGAAAAGCCTTTACAACCCACAAGTTTTGCTAGGCACTTGTGAAGCCTTTTACAAATCTCTCACTGAGTTACTCCCCCTTACACACCATAAGTATACAACCTTAATGATGAAGGATTACAAACAATCTTCTCTCTCAAAAGTGAATAGATGAATACTGAAGTACAATACATATGATTACACTCTCAAATATACATGATATAGAAAATAGATAAGAACATAGAGTAGTTGGGTCAAAGTGGATGACTCAAGATATAAGCATGTTTGTGTCAATGTGTTCTTGTTCTTCTCCTCAACTTTGAATGCTCTTTTATTTATAGTTGATGAAGATTGATGACCGTTTGAGCATTTCAACTTATTCGTTAGAGTCCTGTTGCTTCATTTGACCGTTCTTCATATTTGAAAAACTAGCCATTACGTTCGGTTGATACTTTACTTCCGTAAAGTCACCTTTTGACTCCTCACATCATATCTTTATTGTATTCCTAGAGAAATGCCTTAAACACTAATACAATAAAGTGTTAGAGTGATTAGAAGCAAGAAGAGTGAGTTGCATAATAATTCACATGATTTTTGGAATCTTCAAGATGTTGTTCTATTCCCCTGGAAAGCATCACTCGAGTGATCTAAGGTCATCACTCGAGTGATCCTCTTTAAAATGTGGCAGATGGCATCTAGGATATTTTCTAACTTCATCACTCGAGTAGTTACTTGAGTGATCTTGTGACATTACTTAAGTGATCACTCTACTGATCTCTTCATTTTGACTCAAAACATGGCAAATGATATATCATCTGAAAGCTCTTGCCGTGTACATTCTAATGCAATAAGAATTAGCTCCAAACTCATTGTAATATGAAAGTTATGATTGAAGAAGTGTCTACTATTCTTGTCAGTCTTTAAAGTTTCCAATGTCAACTTCCAAAAGGCATAACTCTTAGTATATAACTTCAAATATGACAAACTACCTATCCATGGAAATCTATTTACGTATACTTTCATGTGCCACTAGTTTCGTCATAATCTGATGTGTAGTTTAGAAGTTATGCCTATAATACCAAAGCAGTCCTGGAATATGATGGTGATTTATGTGTCAACTTCAATAGATCATATCTATCTCATCTTAACTTCTTTTAATGTAATTTTGGTGTCTATAGTTCGTGTTGGGAGTCTAGTTTCATATGAATTTAGTTTTAGCTCAATCCAATATGTGGTTAGCGAGATATCATCAAAATGCCAAACCTCTATCCTGCTGAATGAAAACAAAGTATATCAAAATTCTCAGCACTCTAGTGGTCACTGGAGTGATTCTGGGTCATCATTTGAGTGACCACTCTAGTAATCAACACTAAAATGAGGCAGTAGTATATCACTTGGGTGATCATTCAAGTAATCACCTCTGGAGGTAGCAAAACTTCCGTATAAGTCATTTTAGCTTTATATTGTCCCATGCCAACCTTTTGTATCACTTCTAGGAGCTTGAATCTTGATATTCTCATTTTTTTGTGCAAGTTCTTCTTTTTTTTTTCTTTTTCTTTTTTCAATCTCTCTCTTCTTGATTTTCCTCTTGATGATCATTCGTCATATTACAACTAGATATCTTCTTGAATTGATGATCATTGTTCATAACCCAACTAGATATCTTCTTGAATATCTTCAATCTTCTTCTTTCTTTAATTACCTAATATTTCTTAATTCCTATTAGTTCTTGAAAGTTCTCCTTTCTTCAATATCATTTTTCTTGACTCCATAGCCCAATTAGATATCTCTTTGAATATTTTCAATCTTCTTCTTTCTTTGCTTGACTAATCTACAAGATATGCAACATTAAATATAGTAGTTAGTCAATGTAGAAGATAAGTATATTATGCAAACTTTTTGCTCTTAATACTTGATATCTATATTTGACATCATAAAAAATAATCATATCTAACACAAGTTCTGTAGGCATACAGAAAAAGTATAAATATACTAATAAAAGTATTTGTTTACAGACTAGAGTTAACCATACAGAGTTAGGCAATATTTACAAATATGAATAGAATATCCAAAAATAAGCCAAAATATAACCACGATCCTTATCTTGGGAAACATGCCCATCAGTTCCCCATATCTACGTTCTTTCCTTTTGAGCCGCTGGTACCCGCTGAGACATTTTTGTTTTGTAAAAGGGGTGAGATTCCAAAGAATCCTAGTAGCAGCATACGATCAACATATAAAATGCAAGAATTAAATATGCAATTCCACGTATAATGTAAAATGAAAATTCAGATCAATCGTGTGTGTACACAAAACTTAGGGCCAACTATCTAGTTGGAACCCCTGTGTGTACCTCAGCCGAGTCCCTAACCACAGCTAGGTAATTCCAGTGTTCTTTACAAGGTCCTAGACTACAGCTAGGTAATGTGCCTTTGGCACGTGTTCATATCACAAAATACAATAACACATATCATATAAATAGTCATATAGTATATGAGAGATAATAGTCCCTACCTTAACCCTTTTCTTGCCTCGGATCGTCCACCTTGTAAAATGTGCCAAGCTTAAGCTTCTGACTTGGTCTTAAAATGTCAAATGTACAAGTAGGTTAAGACCCATTCATGTACCATTTTAGACACTTCCATAGTGTTTATAGTGGTTATATTAGCCTATGGTGAAAATTTACCAAAATACCCCAGGTACCCAACCTAACCTCGCTGTACCCAGTCCGACTGTACTTTTTTTAAAATTTTGACTTGGGCTATTTGGACATATTTTTGCCCAAAGAATCCATTTCCAAACTCATAATTATCAAATTTACTACCAAAAGATAGATATGGCCTTGGCAGATCTACTTTCCAAGTTTTAAGGGCGTTTTCGTAATTATGCTTTTTTAGGCTTTTTCGAAAAAGTGACCAATTGTAAATCAACCTAATTTCCCCGTTGAACTCAATAGAATCACTAAATCACTTAAAATTCAACTCTAAGGCCCCTAACTAGAGCTAGCCGAAATCCTCAACTTCCTCGGGAAAAATTGGATTTTTTCGATTTTAACTCCGCAGGCGTGTTCCTTTCTACTCCTAATCACTTTATCAATTATTTAATTAGGTTACAACTACCATTTAGTACCAATTTTGGTAGCATAACATTTCTAACGTAACATTTACAAGTTTCACAAACAAAGATAATCCGGTAAAATTTGACCGATTAAATCACTTACAACAGCAAGAACAATAAATAACTGAAGGTTTGAGAGTTTCCTTTCACTTCCCTCTAGCTCTCCTTAATGTGGCCAAAAAGCCATAACTTTCCCAACACCAAATATGAGCTCACAAACCTTAAAGAATATAGGAGAATAGCTTAGGAGCGGAGTTATACGCGTTAGGACCAATTTACCGTAGAAATCACTTGCCTTTGCAAGCTTTTTTTTCCTCTCTCTATCTACAATTTCACACTTTCTCTATCTCTATTCAGGTCTGTTTGGCATCAAATATGGTTGAAGGGAGGAAGGAGATGATGTATTTTATAGTATCCTATATCATACTTTAATTATTTATTAAAGCAAAATTCAAAAAATCACACTTTATGTACATAAATCCTATGTACATGTAACCATACTATTATGCCCAAGTATCATGCAACTAATATTTTACTCTTATTGTTACATGTATTGGCATCCCAAGGGTCCTTCTTCCATGTCTGAATTGGCTTCATAACTTGTACAAGGTATGTACACATGCAAAGTCATAATTTTGGGTAAAATTGCACTTTTGCTCAAATTTTCCATAAATTCATATTTATTTGACCAAGATATTCTAAATATATTTTCCCCTTTATTTTCCTTAAGTAATTGAAATTAACTTCAATTAATCAGAAAATAATTAATTTTATGCTAAATTGGCAAAATTATAAAATTGCCATTACATTTTCTATTTAATTATTTTCCTTCTTTTTATTTGGCTAATTTCCATTTATTTTTTGATAAAATATTTTCTCCATTTTTGGACCTTAATATTGGGCTTTTGAAATTTTCCAAATTAATTCCATAATTATTTTTGCCCATTTTCTCATAAGTATGAACATTTAAAAAATTCATTAATTCCCAATTCCTGAATATTCACCAATTTTATTGAATTTCTTGAATAATTACAATATGTTTGGTGAATATAAAATTTGGGGTGTTACAGATGAGTTTTCATAAGGGTGGGATACTGTTCATTTTTCTTCTAGGGGTATTTTTGAGGTTTAATCATGGCTTAATAATGTATTTATGGTTATATTATGATTTATAATGATATTGGACCAAGTTGTTGGACAAAATTCTATTTCAGTAATTTTGGCTTACAAGGGGTATGTTTGGCCAGTGCTATAAGGGGCTGAAGCTTTGTGATTTTGATGATTTTGATATTACCATTGTGTTTAGAATGCAAAATTGTGTAGGAATAGCCCTAGTTGTAAATTCTGGAGCACTAGAAATATATACTGCAAAGCTGAAATGCTGTAGTTGGTGTTCTGTGCAGGGCATATTATTTGCATAATGTTTTTAGATAGGTAAATGATGTCCAAAAATTGTGAAACTTTTCAGTGTAAAAGTAGACATGTCAATCTTTAATTTGATCTGTCATTTTTGTCATTTGGATGTTTGTTCTAGGAGTTCTATATTTCCAAAATTTGATATGGAAAACTGACGAATTCTAAAGGTAGTGATCAATTAAGTGAGATACTGTATTGATGTGTGTCCAGAAGTGTAATGACTATATATTTCCCTAAAACTAAACTGATTAGGGGTCACATAGCCTTTGGATTCATCAAAATTAGACATCTATACAATTAGTTATGAATTTCCAAAGATTAATGAAAATTCTGGCAGATTTAAGTACAAGTGCGAAAATGGAAAAATGTATTAACTTGTCATCCATAAATTCTAATTATAGGACCTAATAGTTGTCCGAAGCTTAAGACTTTCCTGAGCTCAGAGAAATGGTTGGAAATTACTCAGGGGAAATGACTAGGTAGTAACCTTGTCTTTCGCATGAAATATGATATACTGCATGTTTGGCGGATTTATCATGAATTGTCTGACACATTTTGATTATGCGGGGTGGTCACCTATGGCCTATTGCACGGGTGTACACTCTGGCCAATATAATGTTCTATAATGCATGAGTAGGTACCTGGTGGAAGAGACAAGCTTCACCCAAGGGGGGTGAATTCGGTGATGTGATAAATTTTTTGGTTGATATGGTAATATGAAAATAACTGTAGACAGAATATAGTTGAGAAGATTAGCACACAGAGAGTTATCCTAGTTCGGTCCAAAACCCATGCCTACATCTAGTTCTCAAAGATCAAAACGTATTGAGATTTTCACTATTCTTCCAAGATTTAGTGGGCTCTCGGAATGACACAAGACAACAATCATCCTTATATGGGATACGAGCAGAAATATTCTAATCCTAGAATTTTCTCTCCCCCTTACTACAAGTTTTATATGCAGAAACAATCCTATAAAGTTTCTCTCTTGCTTACACAGGCAAGTCTTATGAGCAGTAACGTTCTCTCTTGCTTATACCACTACCACTGTAAGTCTGATGAGCAGGAACATTCTCTCTGGCTTGCACCTTGTAAGTCTTATAATAAAAAAGTACACCTAGGAATTCTCTCAACTACTTCTCTCATAAGGATATCTACCCTCTTAAGGTCCCTATACCTTGAGATCAAATGAAAATATGATTTGAAATATATATAGACTCTCTCATAGAGAAAATATAATAAACACTGAAGTACAATATGAATACAAAGAAGATATGAAAATAGAGACACTCGTGAATGTTTTCTTTAAGCTTTCGTATAAAGTTCTACTTTTTGGTCTCTTGGTTTTGGTCTGTTGAATGGTAGCCGTTGTAGAGTGGAGCGTAGCATTATAGAGTAGAATGTGAGCATTTGAAACCTCTGGACAATATATCATGGTTGGTCTATAATGTGCTTGCTTAGCTGTTTGACTTTGAACGAAATGATTATGTCCAACAGTTTTGACTTACCATATTCTTCTCTGATTCAGACTATCAATTTCCTCTTTCACACTTGAAGTATATATTAAATGATTTTTAATAATAATAAGTGAAAACTTTGTGAATAAATAACATTTAAATATGTTTGGATTGATCAATGTAAGTCTATCTCGTTTTGTTTCTGATAGAGCATAACTCGAGTGTACAGAGGACTCACTTAAGTGTAACATCATGTTTAGACTTTTGCTTCAGCTTTTGATTTGTATTCCATGTGAAAAAGCAAGAGCGCATTTTCTCACTTGCGAGTGTTGTGGATCGTCACTCGAGTATATCTAGTCTTACTCAAGTGCATGTGTATTTTGCACTATGGGCTCACGTCTCTGAATAACACTTGTAGCATATTTTTGAAGAGTGTGATTTTGTACTTGCAGGTGATGTGGGTCCCCACTCGAGTGATGATGTCTCACTCAAGTGGATTATTGTATTTCAGCTTCAAGCGTCGCTTATGGATAGTACTCATACCAAGTTTTGTAAGAGTGAGATTTAACACTTGTGAGTGTTGTGGGGCCTTACTTGAGTACTGCGATGCTCGCTTGAGTGCATCATCATTTCCTCACATTTGGTAAACCTTACGCTTATCACTTGCGGCAATATTTGAAGAAGTGTGTTTTCTCACTCATGAGTGTTACTTCATTACTTAAGTATCAAAACCATTGCTAGAGTGCACTTCTCACTTTTAGTTCTTCTTTACTCTCGAGTAAACACTTCCAGTAGTACACTTACAGGACTCGAGTGAGCTTGAGGCTCTCACTCGAGTATTGAGTCCGTGCTCAAGTGCAATGACCATTTCCTGTCTCTGACTTTGCTCTCTATCCAAAACTTTGAAGGGTGTGCCTTTATGCCCAAGTACAAATCTGGTCATCACTTAAGTGTAGTGCCTCTCACTTGAGCATTACAGAAAAATGTCTAAATAGTGTGGCTCTCTATTAAAAACTTTTACGCTTGTACTTCCTCGACTAGAGTGCAAAATGGATTCTCACTCTAGTACGAGCTTCATCACTCGAGTACATTAGTTAAAATCATAGGAAGCAACACTGAACCTTGTGAAATGCATTTGGTAATCAATTGAATAATGTTTATGACTTCAAAACATAAGTTTCTTACCAAAACACATAATCATATTTTGTTATCGTCAAAACATGGAATCTAATATTCTCCCTCTTTTTTACTATGACAACTTTGTTATGAATTTGGAACTTGATTGAATTGAAAAGCCTTTGAAAAACATTCTTAGGATTTCCAAAACACTTTTAGGATTTCCAAATGCAGATTCACTAAATTTTTGAGCTACTTGACTTATTTTTGCACTTAATTTCAAAAACTTCCTGAAAATAAACTTAAAAATAAACTTGGATTCATTTATAAACTTGAAAAGTACATTGATAACAGAAAATCAAAAACTACCCAGATGACATCCGAATACACCCATATAATCCTAGCAACATAAAAAATTAGTAGCTGAAAACCTAGAACCTAATAATACATCACAACTCAAACACTCCCCCTTAATCAGTCCTAGACCATATTAGTCCATAGACAACTCAAATACATCACATGTTCTTCTCCCCCATTTTGTCAGCATCATCAAAAGGGGGTTAAGGGAAGGTAATGTTAAATGGCTGAGGTGGAGTATACAACACCATTGTGGTAGATAGATCAATAGGATCAGGTTCAAATACTTGAGATGAAGGCTAAAGAGTAGAGGCTGTAGGCTGACATGTTGATGGTTGATCAAGAGTCACACTAATTGGGGTAGTTATCTTGGGATCGGTGTAAGTAAAGAGTACATGGGTCTGTGTCTGGGATGGTGAAATAGTAGTGGTAGGTGTAAAAACTGGAGGTATATCAGGCTGAGGAGTTAGAAGTTGAGTATGCAAAAGTTCTCTAAATCACTGATTCTCTTCAACTGTTCTTCCTGAGCCTTAAACATCAAGTCAAAGTTGGCATTTGCTTTGTCTACCCACTTGGTGACTTGGAATTATATCTTATCAACCAGTTTCTCATATTTATTAACCAATTCCCATTTCAGACTAGCAACTTCTTGGTAGATCACATCGGCAAGATAATGCTGAAGAGAAGCACCAAGGAATGATGGAGGTGGAGATGAACCTTGTGCTGAAGAATGAGAGAGACAATTTAGGGGTATGGTATTATGGTGGATCAAGATGAAGAAAATCAAAATCTTCTCATTTCACTAAAAATAAACTCATCAACATCCCTCGGTTGGCCAGTTAAAGTGGATGCCAACAAGTAGTAATCTTTTTTAGCAAAGTGGGTAAAGTTTTTGGACTTGTTGATCATACTTGGGGTATGAATATAGTGAAGGGCACAATGAGAATCAGGTATATCAATGGGTTTGAAAATGAGGGGTCCTATTGGGTCCTTAGGTCTTAATCTTTGGAAGGCTTCATTAGCTGATAATGAGGATGAATTGCTAGGAGGAGTTACATAGCCAAGGATGTGGTTGATTATAGAGGGGGTAATCATAATGTGTTTGCCTTTAACAGTAGAGGATATTCCTTCCTCTATTGTCTCTCCGGTTCTAGATATAATGTTGTGCGCTTTCATATTGCAGTAAAATGTTCTCACAATAGTGGGCAAATAAGGCAAGTGCACAATCAACCATAGTTCATAGAAGTTCAGGAATAGTCAGAAATTCAGGCCATAGTTTGTACTCAGATAATCTAAATCCACATATACCATAGGGTAAAAGCTACATTGAGCAAATTCAGTATTATATACCTTCTGATTTAGTGGCTTCAGTTCCTAAGTGTTCAAGCCTTTTA
Source organism: Inga laurina (assembly GCA_963855925.1). Lineage (NCBI taxonomy): Eukaryota > Viridiplantae > Streptophyta > Magnoliopsida > Fabales > Fabaceae > Inga > Inga laurina. The sequence continues at coordinate 45,931,586 of OY979708.1, forward strand.
GAGGGATCATTTCTTGTTCTTCTTCCTCCGGAGGCTGAGAAGTGGATGGTGCTCTTGACTGAGTACCAACATGACTGTACTGCCCCATATGATGAGATGAACAAGAACCTACTTAAGAGGCAATCTTGCTAATAAAGGCATCCAACTTTGATTTCTCTATTACTTCCTGGAGTTGTATATTCAGGGAATCGTCAGAGGAAGACTCTTTTGGAACTTCTTTATCTTCCCTTTTTCCTCTTCCTTGTATCTCCTTCAATTGAGAACGTGTGATAATAGGCTCCTTAAAGATGACTCCCTTTGTTTTCTTCAGTGGTGGTTGAACCTCTTTAGCCACCTTCGGCTTGGGATGTTTGTTTTTTCACTGGTTTTGTCCTTTTCTTGGTACTCTTTGGTTTTGGAGAAGGTGTTGGTGTAGAAGAAGGTGAAGGTGTTGGAGTTGGAGTTGGAGTCAGTGTCACCGACTCACTAGTGGCAGAATGAGAAGTTGAATGAATGGGAGAATTCTGGGAAACTTGAGGAACTTTTGTTCTAACCGTTTTGAGAGATTCAGAAAGGATTGAAAACCAAAATCAACTATGAAAGAATTAGTGAGATTTCAGAAGTTTAGGGCACAAATAAGGATTTTAAATACAAAAATTGACCTTTTAAAGATGATGGAAGAGTTGCAACCTAAAATCGAAAGGATTTAAGGCATTTAATTGGTGGGTAATAGCCGAAATTGAAGATGTGTGACGTATGAGTGAGGAGATACTTTCGAGTGAGAAGAAAAAGTACGCCGTTTGAGCTATCGTGTAACTTGTATAGCCCCATACACTTAAGTGAGATACCTATGCACTCGAGTGTTCATACTTATGCACTTGAGTCACCTATTTTTGTGCTCAAGTGAGACAGAGGAAAATTCCAGAAAACTTGTAAATACGTACCTGATTTGAGTGTATTTTGTTGTGGTCTTCATCTTTATACTCAAGTCCTCCAAGATCACTTGAGTAAACCATGCTTTGAAGTTGATTTATGAATTTGTGCTTGTGGCACTCGAGAGTTCCTACCTTACTTTTAGTGCGCTCTTCCTAAACTTGAGTGAACTATTTTCTCACTCAAGTCATACCTAACATACCCGTTGAATTTTAAGTAAGCTTTTAGAACTTTTACCTCCTCTGTTAACCTCTATTTTGCAAGCTAGAAATAGAGCATATGAGTTAGACTTGCACTCAAGAGTTCATCCATAACTCAAGTGATAAAGTGCCTTCCACTCGAGTAACCTTCTCCTTTACTTGAGTGACGCTCTTGCAAAACAAGTTCCTGCATACTCCTAGGCCTTATATGGTTATCATCAAAACATATATTAAACATAAAAATTAACAAGAAACACTTACAACTCAATAGGATTAACCATTTCCAATTCTCTTCGTATATATAAAAATTTATCTTTGGCAATTGGCTTTGTGAATATATAGGTGAGTTGAAGATGAGCAGGAATGAATTTTGCTTTGACATCTTTCTTATGTATATGTTCTCATATGAAATGATATTGGATATCTAAGTGCTTGGTTCTTGAATGTTGTATTGGATTTTTAGCCAAGCTAATAGTGCTAGTATTGTCGGAATAGATAGGTATCTCTTTCAAGTATATTCCCAAGTCCTGAAGTTGTTGCTTTAACCATAGTACTTGAGAACAGCAGCTTACTACAACTATATATTTAGCTTCGGTGGAAGATAATGACACTGTTTTGGTTTTTACTGAACCATGATACCAGAGAAACTCTAAGAAATTGACATTATCCATTGGTACTTTTTCTATAAGTTTTATATCATTTATGATCTAAATTTGAATAGGCCATCAAATATTCATTTCCTCCTTTTGGATACCATAGCCCAAGTTCTTCAGTGTCTCCTATTTATTTGAAGATTCTTTTTACAATTTCTGGATGTGACACTGTTGGAGCAGATTGATACCTTGCACACATCCCAATGCTAAATTGTATATCTAGCCTGCATGCTATTAGATAGAGTAATAAGCCAATCACTCCTCTATATTTAGTAATGTTGAAGTCAGGGCCTTTCACATCAGCGTCCAGCAGTCTAGTAGAGCTCATTTAAGTGTTATCTTCATTAGCATTTTCCATTCCATACTTCTTTAATAACTCTCGCAAATATTTGCTTTGAGAGATAAATATCCCATTTCTCCGTTACTTGATTCGAAGTCCAAGAAAGAATTTTAATTCTCCCATTATGGACATTACAAACTCTCCCTACATAAGCTTAGAAAATTCTTGACATAGAGATTTGTTAGTAGCATTGATGATAATATCAACAACATAAATTTGAACAATTAGAAGATCACTTTTGTTATGTTTGATGAAGAGTGTTGTATCTACTTTTCCTCTGACAAAATTTTGATTAAGAAGAAATTTACTTAGCCCTCATACCAAGCTTTGGGTGCTTGTTTCACACCATATAAAGCTTTCTTAAGTTTGAAAATATGATCAGGCTTTATTTCATCTTCAAAACTAGGAGGTTGTTCTACATATACTTTCTCCATAATACAACCGTTAAGAAAAGGACTTTTCACATCCTTTTGATAAAGTCTAAAACCTTTAATGCAAGTAAAAGCAAAGAGTACTCGTATTGCTTCAAATCTTGCCACTGGAGCATATGTTTCCTTATAGTCAATACCTTCTTCTTGATTATAGCCTTTGGTAACCAACCTAGCCTTGTTTTTCATAATGATTGCTAATTTGTCAAGTTTATTTTTGAAAGCCCATTTGGTTCCTATGACTGAGTGATCTTTTGGTCGAGGTACCAAATTCCAAACTTGATTTCTTTGAAATTGATTTATCTCTTCTTGCATAGTAATCACCCAATCATTGTCAGAAAGTGCTTCTTCAACATTAGAAGGTTCAATATCAGAAAGAAAAGTAGAAAATGCTACTTCATTAAGAATTCTATTTCTAGTGTTGTCACCTTCGTGAGATTTTCCAAATACTTGATCAATTGGATGATCTTTAATATGTCATAATGCTTTTGGTTGAGCATGATCTTCGACACCTTTTCCATTTAAAGATCATTTGTTTTAAAATCAGTCTGATTTGAAATAGTTTTGTTTTTCTTTATCAAATCCAGTTCTTCTTTATCAAACAACTTTATCTGAGAATTAAGTTCATCAAGCATAACATGAATAAACTCTTCAATAGATGTTCTAATATTAAAAACTCTATATGCTTTACTTCTATTAGAATATCCTAGAAATAAACCTTCATATGAATTTGAACCAAATTTGGCCCGTTTTCTTTACCGTTGTGTGAATGAAGCACTTGCATCCAAAGACGTGTAGATAAGTAAGGTTTGGGTTACTCCCTTTGTAGAGTTCATATGGTGTCTTTTCAAGTGACTTGTGAATATATGCTCGATTTGAGATATAGCATGCAATACTCATTGCATCCTCCCTAAACACTTGTGACATTTCTTTTTCATTGAGTATTGCGCTTGCCATTTTCTGTGAGGACTCTGTTCTTCCTTTCTACTACTCCATTATGCTGAGGCATTCTAGGTGCAGATAAGTTGTGATGTATTCCTTCATTGTTGCAGAAGTCTTCAAAGAGTTGACTATCAAATTCTGCTCCATGGTCTATCCTGATAGAGACAATAGAAATTACCTTTCTCATTTTGGACCTTTTTAGCAAACATAATAAATTCAACAAACATTTCATCTTTTGAAGTAATAAATATAATCCATGAAAATCTTGTAAAATCATTGACAATTACTAAGGTATATAGATTTCCTCTAAAGCTTTTTACTCTTGCTGGACCTACCAAATCCATATAAAAGTAATTGCAAAGGCTTGGAAGTAGAAATTTTATACTTTTTTTTGAAGAAAGATTTAGTTTGTTTGCCTTTTGGACACGCATCACAAATCATGTCATCTTTGAATTTAAGTTTAGGAAGACCAACAACTAAATCTTTTCTAATCAGTTTGTCAAGTTGGTTCATGTTAACATGAGCCAGATGCGTATTCCATAACAAATTCTCCTTTGATTTGCTAAGAAAAAAAAATTTAGAAGAATTTGAATTTAAATCAATAGTTTAACAGTTACTATCCCTTTGAGCTCGAATCTTTGCTTTGATGGATTCATCGTTAAGTGGTAGTTCCTTCTTGTTTACAATCAAGCATTCCTCTAAATCAAAGATTACCCAGTTATCTTTGTTAGTGCTTTAACTCACACTTAGGAGGTTGGGGCATAATCCTTCAATGTAATATACATAATTGATTTGAACACCATCGGATTTTGCTACTTCACCAATTCCAGTAATGCATCCAGATTGGTTACCTCTAAAAGTTACCTTTCCTCCTTCTCTAGTTTCCAGCATGGTGAACTTATCTCTGTCACTAGTCATGTGTCTTGAGCATCCACTATCAATGTACCACTTGTTTGCTCGTGATGCTTTGAGACATACTGGGAGTAATATGATCAAGCTTTAGGTACCTACACTTTCTTGGGTCTTTCATTGTTAGTATGAATTACTCTTAGTACATGTGTCCATTTTAAAACCCAGTTGAAGTATAATGGCCTTTTCTATTACAGTAATTACATGATGCAAATGGATTTGAAGTATGCACATAATTCTTAAAATATTTGTGGTATGCCTTATTGACTTTGTTCTTCTTTCCTCTATTTTTATTCTGAGTCAAATTATATCCAATTTAGATTTATCATGAGTGACTCTCTATGATTTCAAGATTACTTGAAGAGTTTCACTTCCTTTTGTAAATTTTCCAATGTTTTTGTTAAATCACTTATTTTTTTGTCTTTTTCTTCACATAATGCACATAATGAGATGATAGTACTTTCTAACTCTTTTACTTTCTTCTTATGACTAACCATTTCTTTAGCTGACTTGATGAATTCAGTATGTAATGCATTATATTTAGATAATAATTCATCATAAGCAGGTTCAGAGTCACTTTCCTCAGAGTCCGATTCTTCTTCATTAGCCACCAAGCATAGATTTGCAACTTTGTTGTTGTCGCTTTCTTCATCTGACGAGCTATCACCCCATATGGATTATATGTATGCTTTCTTTTTTGCTTCTTCTTGTCTTTGTTTTTGAAGCATTCATATTTGATATGTCTAAGCTTTCCACATTCATAGCATACTATTTGTTGCTCATTATTTTCTTTCTTGCTTAGAATACCTTGGTAATTCTTGAAGTTCGTTTTGCCTCTTCTATAGAACTTCTTGAATTTCCTCATAATCATTCCCATATTATTATCATTAAGGACATCTTCATTTTCTGAAGAATCAGCTTCCTTGATGACTTTAAGGGTGACTCCTCTCTTCTTTTATCATCAAATTAGCAGCTATGAATCTCATTGATTCACCTTTGGCTTCTTTGATAGCTATCACCTTTGCTTCCCATTCTTTTATGAGGATATTAAGAATCTTTCTAACTTGGGATTTTTGAACAAAGGTTTTCTTAAGTGTTGATAGCTGATTAACAAGATGGGTATATCGAAGCTCGAATTCAGAAATCCTTTCTCCAAGCTTCTTCCAAAATATATCATACTCTATAATTAGAGTATTGACTCTATTTTCTTTAATTCCAGATGTACCTTCATGGTTGATTTCAAGTGCATCCCACATGTCTTTGGCTGTTAGTAGTGTACAGATTTGAAAATACTTGTTCTGAATAAGAGCACTCTGTATCATTAGAATATGTTTACTATTTAATGTTACTACCTCTTGTCATCATTGTCAAATTCCTCTGAACCCTTTTCCACAACTCTATCTTTGATTTTCTTCTTTGGAACATAATCACTATCTTGTGTCACATTCCATAGACCGTATTTGTTAGCCATCATGAACACTCAGAACTTAGCTTTCCAGAACAAAAATGCTCTTCAGTAAAACCAGGAGGTCTAGTGATAGAAGCTCTATCTGGAAGAATGTTCTCACCTATTGTTGCCATTTACTGGATCCTTCTTAAGTTGTTAGGCTCTTCGGAGAAAACCATGCTCTGATACCAAATGAAAGAGACAAGCTTCACCTAAGAGGGGGTAAATTAGGTGATGTGATAAACTTTTTGGATGATATGGTGATATGAAAATAACTGTAGATAGAGTAAGTTGAAAAGATTAGCACGCAGAGAGGTATACTAGTTTAGCCTAAAACTTAGGCCTACATCCACTCCTCAAAGATTAAGATGTACTAAGGTTTTCACTATTCTTTCAAGATCAATGGGCTCTCGGAATGCCACAAGACAACAATCATGCTTATATAGATAACAAGCAGAAATATTCTAATACCTAGAATTTTCTCTCCCCCTTACAACAAGTCTTATGTGAAGAAACAATCCTAAACCTTTCTTTCTTTCTTATGTATGCAAGTCTTATGAGCAGCAACGTTCACTCCTGCTTACACCCCTATATGTCTTATGAGCAATAACATTCTCTCCTACTTGCTCCTTGTAAGTCTTACAAGTAGAAAGTACCCCTAAGAATTCTCTCAACTGCTTATCTTGTAAGGATATATACCCTTTCAAGGTCCCTGTACCTTGATATCAAATGAAAATATGATTTGAAATGTATATAGACTCACTCATAGAGCAAATATGATAAACACTGAAATACAATATGAATATAGAGAATATATGAAAACAAAGACTCTCGAGAATGTTTGCTTTAAGCTTTTGTATGAAGTTCTCCTTTATGGTCTCTTGAAACTTTATATTTATAGCACATTGGTTTTGGTCTGTTGAATGGTAGCCATTGTGGAGCGGAGCGTAGCATTGTGGAGAGGAGCGTAGCATTGTAGAGCGGCATGTGAGTGTTTGAAATCTCTGGACAATATATTGTAATAGGTCTATAACGGTATGCTTAGCTAGTTGACTTTGAAAGAAATGATTATGTTCGCTGTTTTTGACTTACCATATGCATCTATGATTTAGACTTTCAATATCCTCTTTCACACTTGAAGTATATGTTAAATGATGTTTAACAATAATAACAAGTAAAAACTTTGCGAATAAATAAATTTAATAATGTTTGGATTGATTACTGAAATTCTGATACATTTTGGTTTCTGACAGAGCATCACTCGAATGTACAGAGGCCTTACTTGAGTGTAACATCATATTTTCTCATCTGCTTCAGCTTTTGATTTCCACTTCTATACGAAAAAGCAAGAGTGCATGTGTGTTTTGCAATATAGGCTCATGTCTCTGGATAACACTTATAGCATATTTTCAAGAGCATGATTTTGCAGTTGCAGGTGATGTGGGTCCCCACTCGAGTGACAATGTCTCACTCGAGTGCACCATTGTATTTCAGCTTCAGGCTCCGCTTTTGGATAGCAATTGTACCAAGTTTAGCAATAGTAAGATTTTGCACTTGTGAGTGTTATGTGGTCTCACTCGAGTGCATTAGCATTTCCTCGCATCTAGTTAAACTTATGCTAATCACTTACAGCAATATTTGAGGAAGTTTGTTTCCTCACTCGCAAGCGTTACTCTATCACTCGAGTACCATAGCCATTGCTCAAGTGTGCTTTTCACTTTCAGCTCTTCCTTACTCTCGGGTCAACACTTCCGATACCACACTTGTAGGACTTGAGTAAGCTTGAGGCTCTCACTCGAGTATTGAGTCCATGCTCGAGTGCAATGACCATTTCCTATGTCTGACTTTGCTCTCTGTCAAAAACTTCCAAGAGTGTGCCTTCATGCCCGAGTGCAAATATAGTAGTCACTCGAGTGCAATGCCTCTCACTTGAGCATTGCTGAAAAATGTTTGAATTGAGTGGCTCTCTGTAAAACACTTTCAAGCTTGCACTTCCTCAACTTGAGTGCAAAATGGATTCTTACTCTAGTACGAGCTTCATTACTATAGTGCATCAGTTAAAATCATAGCAACCATTATTGAACCTTGTGAAATGCATTTGGTAATCAATTGAATCAATGTTATGAGTTCAAAATATAAGTTTCTTACCAAAACACATAATCACTTTTTGTTATCCTCAAAATGTGGAATCTAACCCCTAGGGCCTATTGCATGGGTTACACACGGGGCCATGTGATATACTTAGTACTATGGTGATATGTTGAACTACATGTTTTGCATTTATTGCTGTTGCGATAATTTTGTTATGTGATGACTATGTGGCATGCTCTATGATTTGGTATCTATATGACTATCTATTACTACTGAGATTCTTTTGAATCTCACTCTTTTCTATAAAAAAATCTACAGTACAGGCTAGCAGCTCACAGGGTAAGAAGGTGAATATGTATAGCAAGAGAATGGAGCAGAGAGACTTTAGTTTACTATTGGTCGTTTGTGTTTTGGGTATTTTGGATATTTTTTTGGAACTGTATATGACGTACATAACTATATAAATAGAACAATAGTACAGTAGTAGAACTAGTAGATTATTAAATAAACGGTAACTATATATAGAGATAACGCTTCTGATTGACGAAAAAACATTAACTAACAAACTCTTCATGAGACTTAAGTAAAGACATGCTATCACACTCTGATAAAATGGATTTAAGCACTAATGTGACTTAGTGAGATAGTGAATGTTTATGAAACTATTTAGAAAAAAATTATTCCACTCAAAAATCCCTTCCAATCCCAGGTTCACTTCCTGAGATAGTTTTGGAAATTTGTGAACGTTTTCAAAAATCTATTTAATTCACGACCGAATTCTAGTTCCATAACTGATTTCACTACTCGTTTGCACTCATTTGAGTTTATGGGATATAAGTTATGACATGAACTATTAGCCTTCAGAACCATATTATTTGTAATATATATGCAGTTTCTATATTGCTTATAAGCATGCTAAATTTAGAGATTTTCTCTCTCTTCTTTTAGCATCATAGCAAGTATTAGTCTATAGGAAATTGTTGTCAAACTCACGAGTTTACTCTCAGAGTCTACTACTTTCATGTTTCTATCTTACAAAATTGAGTCGAGTCACTCTTAAACTCGTAATAGTCGTAAACTCGGTCAAACTCGTGAGTTCATACATTGAGTTTACTGTTGTTATCTTTCTAGTTTACAAAGTTATGTTAACTTGCTCTTAAATTGATGCTAACTTTTTCAATTTGATCATGGCCAGTGGCTTTATATATGAGTTGTATAAAAATTTATTTGTTGAGTATGATAAATTATGAATGTTGATGGATTTAAAATATATTTAAATCAATTTTTTTTTTCATTTTTTCTATTTTAATTATTTAATTATACACCGTTAATACCTATTTTTTGATAAAAGTAATCTCTTACAAGTTTATGATTTAAGTCTACGATACAATTTTACGTCACTCTCATGAGTTTGCTTAAACTCATGAGTTTGACAACCTTGTATGGACTACAATGAAGATATTGTTCAATTGTTTTTTGTGCCATGAGACATTTTAACCTTTTGGACTTCAAGGCCATGTCATTTATAATTATCATAATATCATAATGCCATAAAATTTTTACGAGTTTGTATCATTCATGTAGATCACAAAGTGATCTTTTACTAAATAGATGGAATTCAAAGTGATATGGCTTCTAGCCATTCAGTCACAAAATCATGAATTTAACATATATGAAATTAACATTGCTTCTACCTATTTTATTATTATGTTTTCCAACACACTAAGTCCATTCATATCAAAGCCACCGTTAACTATAATTAAGATTTTCTTGTAATATAAGATATTTGAACCATTGGACATTTGAGGTATATTATTTATGACTGTTAAATAGTCATTGTCTCATACAAATTTGGTTGAGAATCATTAGTGGTATAATTATTTTAATATGATCATGGCAAAAATAAATATGCTAATTAGTATTTGGGACTATTACTTTTCAATGGCATGAACCTTTTCTGGTCTTCAGGATTTATATAGTAAGGATATTTTTCAAAGTTACACAATTCTTTTGTCTCATTCAATATTTGACTCATAAGCCTTCAAGACTTTAATTAAAGTGACACATTTTTCCTTCCATGCCGTTTATTAAAACCATACATTGGTTTTTTTAAAAAGGAACCAGTACCAAAAGTACTAATGTGGCTTCTAGCATCCAAATAGGAAATCGATAATATTATGGCTACTGGCCATTTACTAATATGAAACTAAAATACCAACAAATATCAAATTGTGACAATTACAGCTGCTAGCCATTCAATAATATGAATTTCTAATATCAATAAATTCAATATCATAAACATATAAGAATAAGATAAGAGTAAAACTTGAACGTTTAATTGATAAAATATAAAATATAAGTATACATAGAGTAAGGAGAAAAGGTAAATTATAAGATAGAAAAATTGCAAGATCATGTTCCCTATCAACAAATTTTGGGTTATATGGCTTTTGACCATTTAATGAAGATAAAAAAAAGTTATATGGTTTTTGGCCATTTAATTTCAAGATAGAAAATAAAAGTTATATGGCTCCTAGCCATATAATAACATAAAAAATGTAAACTACAGGGCTTTTGGCCATATAATCATAAGGAAAATAAAGTTTATATGGCTTCTGGCCGTTAAATAAGATTAAAAAAAGAAGCTATATGACTTCTAGCCATATGACCTCAAAAATAAAAAAATTATGTGGCTTGTAGCCATTAAATAAGATAAAAAAACTATATGGCTTCTAGCCATATGATCCCCAAATAAAAAAATTATACGGCTTCTGCCCATATGATCTCAAGATTAAAAAAATCAAATCTATATGTCTTCTAGCCATTTAATATCATAGAAAATAAAAATTGTATGGCTTCTGTTCAAAATAAGAAATTAAAATTATATGGCTTTTAACCATTTAATAAAATAGAGAATAAAAGTTATATGGTTTCTTGCTATACAATTTCAAAATAAGAAATCAAAATTATATGGCTTTTAGCCATTTAATAAGATTAAAAATGAACGTTATATGGCTTCTGGCCATTTAATAAGATAGAAAATAAAAACTATATGGCTTCGGCCACACAACTCCAAAATAAGATAGAAAAGCAATAATGATCTCTAGTCTAAGCCATGGAACCTAATGTCTAAAATAATGGTAAAAGACCTTTTAGTTCCATATAGTGGCTTAGATCATCTGAGATAGATCAAATAAAGATTAAGTAGATCAAAACTTTATCATACCTTTATTAGAGACTCATGCTAATAACGTGTTATAAAGTAAAGGAAAAGATGAAAAAAGAATAGAAGGAGTAGAGAATTGGAGAGCAAGAAAGTGTAATTCTATTCACTATCCAAGAGTATAAAATACATAATTTATGCCTTCTATTTATAGGCTCAACTTTCCAATCACAATTAATCTGGATTCCATGATTATAGAAGATAATAGGGGACATAATAGGATTATAATGGGGGACATAATAGGCTCAACATCCACATATGTAAGATTAGAGAGAAAATATATTTTGAATGTCTTATGCATTCATGTACAAAAGAGAGCTATATATGCATGAAAGGGGAGCCTTAGTATTAAAGGCTCAAAATGATAATAATTCCTTAATCATAATACTTAATCCCTGATTGATAGTGAAACTAATTGATTCTACATTATTTACATTAATAATATTTCCTAACGAGCCTTTAAGTTGGAGCATAGATGTTAATCATGTCCAACTTGTTGCAAAGATAGTCAACATGAGTCCTATTTAAAGTATTAGTAAGAAGATCACCCAATTGGTCACTAGACTGCACATGCTTTGTAGAAATAAATTTCTCCTTGATCTTATCTCGAATGAAGTGACAGTTGATCAAAATGTGTTTCATATGTTCTTGAAACACAAAGTTGGAGGATATGTGTAAAGTAGCCTTATTATCACATTGCAACTTACTGGCAATGACATGGTAAAACCAACCTCCTTCATTAATGGATGGATCCGAACTATTTCACACATGGGTTGTTTTATAACTCTATCTCAACTTCTACGCTAGAACTAGATATCACATTGTGCTTCTTACTTTTCCAAGAAACCAAATTTCCACCCACAAATACATAATATCATATGGTGGCTCTCCTGGTAGCTTTTGACCCACCATGATTTGTATCACAGAAACATTCGATCTCGATGTGGCCATGGTTCTTATATAATATACTACAGCTCAGTGATCCCTTAAATTAGTGTAAGACCTGCTCCAAGGCTTCCATTGGTCAACAGTTGGTGCTATCATTAATTGGCTAAGTATACTAACTAGAAAAGCCATATTGGGGCCAGTCATAGTAAGATAGTTCAATTTTTCAAGTAGTCTATGGTATCTCTTTGGATGCTTAAATGGTTTGATCTTCTCATAATCAATCTTGTTCTTTACATCCTCTAGTAGCTCATCAAATGGTACAATACTATAAACATCTAAAAATGGATTAGGAATCATAGGAAAACTACTTGGTACTACCCCAAGTTTCCCTATTTCTTTTAGTAGATTAAGAACTTATTTTCTCAGTGTAACACCATATTTGATAAAATGTTTTGATGAGCTTTAGTCATGTAATGCTTACAAATTTGAGACATTATCAATAGTAAGTTGTTAAAATCCCAACTTTGATACAAGGTTCGATCCTATACTTAAGTGGGTTTTTCAAAAAATTTTTAAATTCATTACTACTTATCAGTTTCAAAAAAAAAAAAGAATCTTTTTCTTAAAATATAGATCATTCTTTGTCACTAGCCCACATAATGGTGGTTAACTTAAGGGCCTTTAGTGTTTAGTTGCCTGATTCTAATTCATTTATCGTGTTTGGATACCAGGGCATTTGCTGAAAACCTAATGTACTGGTTACAACTAAAGTGGTTAGTGTCATGGTTACTAGTACTACTACTGCTACTTTGACTTAATTATATTCACATATTATACAGTCATCCAAAATAAAAGTAACTAGACAATCCTTATTTAATTAGCCTTCTCTTCTCCCGTCCATATTACCTTCCTTGCCCTTGGAGTTAGACGTCTTTACTGTATATCATTTGTTGCAAAAGTGTGAGATTCAAAAGAATCTCAGTGCCAAAACAAATCACTTATATGATATGCAAAAATACTAAGTATGTATATCAAATCATCAAACAGTAATGCTCACAATATGCAATAAACAAAGGGCATATCTGGTCCCTTATCATATAAACACAACGCTTGTTTATCTCAATCAGACTGCCTAGGGCCTCTGCTCTATATAAGGTGCAATCATAGGCTTTCTGCCTCAAGGGTACCTAGCTCAAGATGCCCCCAGGTTACTCTCAGTATAACTTATACTTACGGGTCTTACCACCTAAGGACTATTTGTCCCGCATTTGAACCGATGATATGGTACACATACAAAGCAGCACATATAATATAAGGCTCCTGTTCCAAATACTACTTGACTACCTTTCTAAATTAGGTTCCTGTTCCTAGTCCCTCGGGCATCCCTGGCAAATGTTAAATCTTGTTAGTTAGAATTTACAGACATGCGAGTTATTATTTATCCACTTCTTTGATTACTTAAGACACTTAGTTGGTTGTCATTTGGGTTAATACCTTAGCCTAGCCTACTTAATTAGCTAAAGTGATTACACTAATCCCATGTGTTCAACTCTACCCATCGAGATAGCACTTATTACAATTTACCCTTAATCATCAATTTCACACTATTCTAGAAAATTGATAGATTTTTCACTTAACTTTGAAAACTCCTAACTTTGTCTAGAAAACTCCAATTGGGGTGGTTCAAAATCCTATGTGACTTTATTTAAGTCTATTTTCAAGGAAAATTATTTTCCTTGCTAGTTAAAGGCACACAAATCCAGAGAACACAATTAGCCTTCTCTGTTAGAAACATTAATCCAAACTTCAACATTAACTTTAACAAGCCATAACTTTTTGTGTACTAATCCAAATATTACAAATTATATATCAAACTAAAGTTTTTCCTGTATACTTTCTTTCTGGAAATTTTTGTACCCATTTTATTAAGCAAAAATAGGTCACAATCCAGCTTGCCACGGATTGGGCAGTGTTTTTACCAACAACACTTAAAGTTTCACATGGTTCTTTTTGGTCCTAACTCATTTACAATCACCACCAAAGGCTACCCCCGCGCAAATTTTCATGTAGAAGCTATTGGTGAACTCAAATATAACAAAATCTCACTCCTTTTACCTATTCTTGCCTTTGACCAAACAACTAGCCAAAACAACAACCATTAAGATTCAAGTTTTAGCATATAACTTCTCTATACTCATTATTTAACACCATATTTTACCATTTACAACGCCAAAAAAACATCAAATCCTATTTTTCCATATGACCCAAGATTAGGGTAGAAATGAGAAAACCAAAAGACTTCAACAATCATTACAATACTGGGCTCACAATAAAGCCCTAACTCACCTCTTTAGCTTTCTTAAACTCCTTCTTTGATCTTCCAACTTTGCTTCTTGCTTGAGGGATCAAAACACCTCCTCTTGAAAAACAAAAGCCATAGAAATGAAGATTTTATCAAGAGAAACAATGTTTATGAAGAGATTTTGAGCTAAAAAGGTGAGTAGGAAGGTGAAATCTTTGAGAGAAGCTTTACCTTGTTCTTGAAATTTTAGATTTTTCTCTCTCTTGCTCCTTGCTTGGCCATCAAAAATGATGAAGAAGGAGGGTGATGTGGTGTTTTCAAGTCACTTATTTCCCTTCATTATGGGATGACTAAAATCCTAAAGAAAATGGAAGGCCAAGATCACATCTCACTTCAGTTTGATTTGCTGTAAGGTGACATGTGTCTTGACTAACTCCATAAGTAACAAGTAGCTTGATAAAAATCTCTTCTTGCTTTTCTTCTTCACTTAACTAAAAATGAGAGAGAGAGAGTGTGTGTGTGAGGAGTAAAAATGGATCATTCAATTGTCCAATGATCTTGCAAGAAAAACACTAAGGTTATTAACTAATGGTTAATAGGGTTTACTTGGTTATCTTGAAGATTGGTCTCATTAGGCCAACTAATTGAGGTTTAGTTCAATTGAAGTCGTTTCCTCCTTCAACTGGTTGGCTTGGGCTGAAATTAGAGAGAGGGAAAAGGAAAATCTTGTGTCTAATGATTTATAGCTTCTTGCACAAAAGGAAGCTAATTAACCAATGGTTACTTGGCTAATTCATTTTGTCTCCCTTCTTCTTCTCTTTTTGGTTGAAAATTTAGGTTTAATTGGAGGGAATTAATTTGGTTTTTGTGCTTCATAATTACTTTACTTTTCAAAAGCAAATTCTAGCCCTTAATCTTGGCCACCAATTTTTTTACCACAAGATCAAAAGGCAATTGTCTCTTTTGCCCTTGATCATGGCATTATTTATTGAATGGCCATTTGCTTTTCTTTTGCATTTTAATTCCATTCTTCCTTATATGTTAGGCACCATTTTCCTTTCTCTTTAGGTTCAAGTAAGGTTTTGTATACTTTCTTGCTTTAAGTAAGGGAATTTGGTACTTTCCTTGGTCAATTGGAATTAAATTCCTTAAAATATTCCTACAGAAATTTCTAACATTATTTACACTTGCTTTGAGGACATTTAGCTCTTGTATTAGTTTTGGGATCTTACACTCTATGTCAAGAGGATGCTTTTCTTGCTTCTCACAACCTCTATTCCCAAAAAGTACTTTAGAGGACCCAAATCCTTTATTTGGAAATGAGAATTAAGGAAGGCCTTGAGTGATGAGATTCTTGATGTATTACTACCTATAATCACAATGTCATCAACATACACAACCAAGAGAATCATGCCTATATCCAGCCATTGATAAAATACAACATGATTGCACTTACTTTGACTCATACCAAATTTCTTAACAATAGAGCTAAACCTATCAAACCAAGCACATGAGCTTTGGTTTAAACCATATAAAGAATTTTGAAGGTGGCATACCTTCCCACACTCCCCCTGAGCAATAAAACTAGGTCATTGCTCTATGTGATCTTCCTTAAGAAGATTATCATTCATAAAAGCATTTTTTACATAGAACTAGCGAAGATCCCAACTATAAGTGACCGCCGTAGAGATGAAGAGGTGTATAGAGGACAATTTGCTATTAGGGAGAATGTCTTAGATTGGTCAATTCCTTAAGTTTAGGCATATCCCTTAGCAACCAAATGAGCTTTCAGATGTTCCAGGGAGCCTTTGTCTTTGTTTTAGCCGTGAACACCTACTTACACACAATAGCCTTCTTGCTTGTAGGTAAATCAATGATAGCCAAGTACCTAACTTATTAAGGGCCATCATTTCTTCTTCCACCACAACACATCAACTAGGGTAAGCTAAGGCTTGGTGGAGAGTAGGGGAACAATGATAGAGTCAAAGGATATTATAAAGGAACATGATGTTGGATATAGGTGGTTATTGGGAACAAAGAAAGAGATGGGAGAGGTACAACTATGTTTACCTTTACAAAGGATAATAGGCAAATCAATGGAAGGATTACGCTCAATGACATTATAAGAATCCACAGCTGGCATATGTACTATTTCTGGCTCAGGGATAAGCTCAGTAGCAGGAGTGGTGTAGAATTGATTTAGATCAGATGGTGAAGAATTGATCAGATCAGATGATGAAGGAGACATTGGAGGGCCATGAACATGATCGACTTCATTACTTTCTTTGGGACGTCTCAAATAGACGTTGTTGAGAGGTGGTTGAATAGGCACTGGAGAAGAGGTATGCAATAGTGGTAAGTGAACTTTGATACACCAAGATATCATCAAGATCATTTGCTTTGTCAGGGCATTGAGGTAGAGAAGAGGACAAAAAGAATGAAGTTGACTTATAGAAGGTGACATTTGTAGACATAAGATACCGACAAAGATTGGGATAGAAACACCAATAACCTTTCTGATCCTTGGAATACCTAAGAAACACACAATTGAGAGATTTTGGATCGAGCTTTGTAACAGTAAGACAAACATCACGAACAAAATAGACACACCCAAAAATTATCGGATCAATGGAAAATAATGATTTAGAAGGAAACGGAGTTTTATATGGAGTATTACCATTTAGAATAAGGGAGGACATACAATTGATAAGAAAACACATAGTAGTCACTTCATTAGCTTAAAAAGGTTTGGGAACATGCATATGAAACATTAAAGCCAAGCTACTTCTAATAAGTGTCATTTCTTATATTCTACAACACCATTTTAAGCTGGTGTATTTGCACAAGAGGATTGATGAAGTATACTATGCTATATAGCATATAGTTTTAGAACTGGGCAAAGAAGTACTTTTTAGCATTGTGACTTCTTAAGGATTGTACATATACACTAAACTGAGTTTTAACTTCAACATAAAAGTTGTAAAAATGAGAAATCACTTAAAAATAGAATTGGATTCAATATGACACAGACCTTAAGCATCAAAATAAACTAACTTAAAAGGGGACACATCTCGTTTATTGACTCGAGGTGCTAGATGAATATGATGTTAGTTTGCAAACTAACACAACTCACATTCTAAAGGTGAGAAATGATGGAACTAAGGATACATCCTCTTTAAAGAATACAAATACACTTGACCTAAATAACAATAAACTTCAAAAGGAGACAAACCTCTATAGCAAGTAGTTGAACACAGAACCCTATCTCAAGGAAGTAATAACCGCTAGATTCATAGCCTCTTCCAATAATTTGCTTCCTAGATGAGATCCAGAATCAAACAATGGTAAAAAAAGTGAGATAAAATAATTAAGTTACAGAGTAAGCTTACTAGGAGACATAAGGTTAAATACAAGATCAGGACTATCAAGGATAAAAGATAAAGGAATGGATGGAGTAGGTCAAACAGTGCTAGATCCAAGAATACAAGAATAAGAAATATTGGCAATTGTTATAGTAGATAAGGCATGCATGTTGAGAACAAATGATGGTTACCTATCATATGATGAGTGGTACCAGAATTGATGATCTATTTCAAGGAAGAAGTGGTACATCAGGAATCACAGCTACCTATAGCAAGAATACTCGATGTCAATAAAGCAAGCATAGAGATAGACTCATGATCAATATCACTATTAGACAGTGCCATGTGAGCAGAATCACTACATTGCAGCTTATTTTACAACTTGTGATAATAACACTTCGTATGACTAGGTTTCTTGCAATAGAAGCATACAATCCTGCTAGGATTCTGAGTAACATTTCCTTGTCTTGGGAAACTCTGGTAGGTACTCAAGCAATGAAGAAGAACTGAAAGACAGAGAACAGGGAAAAACATCACTGGCAGATTTTTGAAGGCATTACTCAAGTAAGCACTCGGGTAATGAACTTCATTACTCGAGGGATTACTCGAGTAATGTCTGAGAAATTATTCCAAAAGATTTCTATCAAAAACTCATAACATTACTCGATGGGATCACTCGAGTAATTTGCAAAGTTATTTAAAACATTACTTGAGTAATCAAAGCAGCAATGATGCAGTAACTCTTAGCCAAGAAATGAGTGACATTACTCGAGGGATCACTCGAGTAAAATGAAATGAAAAGAAAGCATCACTTGAGGGATTACTCGAGTAATCAGGTAAGTAAAGAGAAGTTACTCATGGCCAAGATTTAGATAACTTTAATTGTGGGATTACTTGAGTAATGGGAGTAGAATTGTAAGTATTACTGGAGGGATCACTCGAGTAATCAGAGAAGAAAATAAACACTTACTCGAGGGATCACTCGAGTAAGCAAGTCTACAAAGTTTAATAAAATGAATTACTCAATAGATTACCTGAGTAATCTGGTCAAACAACGATTAACTTACTCTTTGGCATATTTTTAAAGAGGTTACTTGAGGGACTACACTAGTAAAGGATAATAATCACTCCAGTAGCTACTCCAGTAATTAGGTCATATTCGTTGACTTAGCTCTTTTCCAAGTTTTTTTAAAGGCTCAATCGAGTAGCCATTCGAGTAATGAAGCATGATCACTCAAGTAGCTACTTAAGTAATATAGTACAAAAAGTATGATTTTAATATATTGTTTAATGATTTGTTATGTAGAAGACTAATCTTTCATTGTATTAGTTTTCTAAGTATATTTGTAGAGAAATAATGAAGAGATCATATATTAAGAGAAAAGTCAAATATATTGTCCACAACATCCAAAACTCTCACCTACCACAAAAGGCTAGTTTTCAAATTTGAAGAACAGTGAAATGAAGTTGCATGAATCTAATGAACATGTTTGAAATGCATCCAACGGACATCACAATTTATCTATATATATGGAGAACACAAACTTACATCGATCAATATATTCTTTGTGCTCTGTTTTCTTATATTCATTATTTATAGTTCAATGATTATACATTTGCTCTATGAGAGAATTTTTTAATTACAAACTCAATATTTGTTATTGAGATAACTTAAGGTTGTGGAACCTTTAGTTGGGGATTGATTTACAACATGTAGGGGGGATAGAGTATCCAGTGCAGTAACTTGTTGTGTATTGAGGTGCCAAGAACCCATTAATCTTTAAAGATATAGTGAAACTCTCAGAGAAGCTCTGAGGACTGGATTTAGGTTAAAGTGGTTGTAGGCAAACCAGTATAACTCCTAGTGTACACTTTGGTGATATTTCTCCTAACTCTTAATTGCTTTAAATTACTGTCAATTTTTTTATACACAACGAATTTTCTAATTTCACCAATTCACCTCAATTTGGGTGAAACGCTTACACTAACATTTGGTATCAAAGCGTAGGTTTTCTTGTTAAGGTATAACAGCATAAGAAGGATCCAATGGCGAGCATGGGTGAAGGAATTCTTCCTAATAGAGCTTCTATCACAGACCTTCATGTTTCAATGGTGAACACTTCTCTTTCTGGAAAGCCAAGTTTAGAGTATTCATAATGGCTATAGAATATGGATTATGAGACGTGATTGAAAGTGGAAACTATTAACCTATAAAAGCTGTAGATTCATAGAAAATTCCTAAAACACCAGCGGAATATGATGAGAATGACAAGAAACTCATCACTCTCAACAGCAAGGAAATTCTGATGATCCAAAGTGCTTTAAGCCAAAATGAGTGTTTCAGGATCTGCACGCTTTTAACGGCTAAGGAAATATGGGAAACCCTCGAAATAGCTCACGAAGGAACTTCGGGAATAAATGAAAACTAGATCAACACTCTAGTTACTGAATTTGATTTACTTCAAACGAAATCAAGTAAGTAAATAGCTAAATTTGAACTTAGATATACTCATCTTGTTAATCAACTTGTAGCTCTCGGGAATGTCTGTGATCAACATACCTAAGTATGAAAGATTCTGAATATTCTTTTTAAAGACTAAGAGGAAAAAGTCACCACTTTTGAAGAAGCAAAAGGCAAATCAATACAATCGGTTGCCTCTCTATTCAGAAGTCTTTCTAAATATGAAAGTAAATTAAAGTTCAAATGAGAGCTAGAAGATATTGGTGACAAGAAGAAGAGAGTCTTAGCACTAAAAGCAAAAGAAGAAAATCAAGATGAGGATGAAGAGTTTGACGATGATGAAATGGGCCTATTGATAAAACAATTCAGAAAGTTTTACAAGAAAGGCCAAGGATTTAAAAACTTACAAAAAGGAGGAACAGTTAGTAAAGAACATATCATCTACTATGAATGTGGAAAGCCAGGACATATCAAATCATAATGTCAAGAACTAACTCAGAAGAATGAAGAAAAGAGAAAAGGCAAGTTCTACAATAAGAAGAAAGCCTTTTTATCTGCCATATGAGGAGACAATTCATCTAACAAAGATAGAGATGATGAGGAAGTAGCCAATTTTGTTTGGTCACTCAAGAAGAGTTAGAAGAAGAAGAGGTAACTGATTTTGATTCTACGTATAATGAATTACTTTCTAAATATAATGATTTATGTTCTGAATTCTTCAAAGTAGTTAAGGAATTAGTTGTTTTGAAAAAGAAAAAAAAAGTTCTTGATGTAGAACTTCAAGAGAATTTAGAAAAGGATTGTGAAAACTGTTCTTCTTTGAAAAAGAAAAACATTGATCTCATGAGAACTCTTGAAAATTTCACCAAAGGAAATGAGACATTAAGTATGATTTTAAAAGATAAATGATTTGTAAATGACTGATTTGGTATTGGATATGATCCAAAATCAGATAAAAAAGAAAGGAAGAAAGAAAGCAAGAGGTGAGACATACACGAGTTATTTTCAACATTCTGTTCATTCATCAAATCCTTTTGCATATTGTAATTACTGCAATAGAAAAGGTCCTTATACTTTATCATGCATTCATAAAAAGAAAGGAAAAATAGGAACCTACAAATGGGTACCTAAAGGTTCATATGTTCAGAAAATATTCTGTACTAACCCAAAAGGACCCAAAAAGATCTGGGAACCTAAGACTTAATCGTATTTGATTGCAGATATGTCTTAAAGCAACCAAAAACAACAAGTGGTACATAAACAATGGATGCTCGAGACATATGACCGGTGATTTTGAAAGTTTTACCATAATACAACCTAAAGAATGTAGGAAGGTAAAATTTGGAGGAAATCAATCTAGAAAGATAGCAAGAATTGGTGAAATCAAAAATGATAAAGGCATACAAGTCAAAGACATATATTACATTGAATGATTGTGCCATAATTGGTAGAGCGTAAGTCAAAGTACAGATAAAGAAAACTAGGTAATATTTGACTCAGAGGAATGTCTAATTATAAACAAGAAAAACTTACAATTAGATAAGAAGAATCTTAAGGCAAAGCTCAGAGCAAAAAGGAAAGGTAACTGCTATACTCTTGATATCAGTAGAAATGATTCTAAAAACTATTTTCTAAGTAATGCCGATGAAAGTTGGTGATGGCATAAGAGGCTAGCTCATGTTAACATGCACCAAATAAGCAAACTTCTCAAAAAGGATTTAGTACTTTGATTACCCAAAGTAAATTTAAAAAATAATTTGATTTGTGATACATGTCAGAAGGGTAAACAAACTAAATCATCTTTCAAATTGAAAAATGAGATCAAAACCAACAGACTACTTCAATTATTACATATGGATTTAGTTCGACTAGCAAGAGTTAAAAGTTTTGGTGGCAACTTATATTCATTGGTAATTGTTGATGATTTCTCTAGATTTATATGGATTATTTTTCTATCATCAAAGGATGAAATCTTTGCAGAATTTATTGTTTTTGCCAAGAAAGTGCAAAGTGAGAAGGTATGTCTATTACAGGTATCAGGATAGATGATGGTAGAGAACTTGAAAATCAAGCCTTTGAAGAATATTATGATACTAATGGCATTGATCACAACTTCTTCACTTCAAGGACACCTTAATAAAATAGAGTTGTGGAATAAAAGAACAGAGTACTCACTGAAATGGCTAGAGCAATGCTAAATGATAAGAATGTGTCTCAAGTTTTCTGGGTCGATGCAATAAGCACAACATGTTATATTTCAAACAGAGTCTACATTAGAACAAAACTTGGAAAGACACCATATGAACTATAAAAAGGAAGGAAGCCAAACCTTGCTCATCTACGTAGCTTCAGTTGTAAGTGTTTTATTCATAATAATGGTAAAGATAACTTAGGAAAATTTGAATCTAAAATAGATGAAGGAATTTTCCTAGGTTATTCTAACTGGAGCAAAGCATACAGAGTTTTCAATAAACAAACATATGTTATTGAAGAATCAATTCATATTATATTCGATGAATTTGAATCCTCTAACAAAACCATGGATCATGAGCAAGAAGTTGTTTTAAATCAAGAGAATGGTAAACCTAATCCTAAATCTTTCATCCCAGAATTGATCAAACCAAGGAAGAAAATTGGTCACTAGGACAACGTAGAGCCTGAAAATACAATAAATTTCATCCCCTAGAGCAAGTCATAGGACATGTGATTGAAGTAGTCAAACTAGGAATAAAATTTTCAATGAAGTTAGTTTTTCTACCTTTATTTCTGAGATTGAACCTTCTAACATTGATGAAGCCCTATCAGACAATGATTAGGTAATAGCAATGCAAGAAGAACTAAAGCAATTTTGAAAGAAATCAAGTTTGGGATTTGGTACCCAGACCTAAGGATCATCCGATCATTGGTACTAAATGGGTATTCAAGAACAAATTTGATGAATCCGCAATTATTATCAGAAATTTGGCAAGATTAGTGGCCAAAGGCTATAATAAGGAAGAAGGAATTGATTATGAGGAAACATACGCTCTAGTGGCTAGATTAGAAGCTATATGAGTACTTTTAGCCTTTGTATGCATCAAAGGATTGAAACTCTATCAAATGAATGTAAAAAGTGCATTTCTAAATGGCTACATTATGAAAGAAGTGTATGTAGATCAACGTCCAGGTTTTGAAGATATGACTAAGACTAACCATGTTTTCAAACTAATAAAAGCTTTATACTTTTTAAACAAGCCTCTAGAGTATGGTATGAAATGCTTAGTAAATGTCTGATTGATCAAGGTTTTATACGAGGAAAAGTTGATACAACACTTTTTACAAAACAAAAATGAGATGATATTTTGATTGTACAAATATATGTTGATGATATAGTTTTCGGTGCTACTAATAAAACCTTGTGTAAGGAATTTTCTGAGATAATGCAAGGGGAGTTTGAGATGTCAATGATGGGAGAATTTCAATTTCTTTCTAAGTTTCCAAATCAAACAAAGAAAGAATGGAATTTTCATATGTCAAACAAAGTATTTGAAAGAGTTATTGAAGAAATATGGAATGGATAAAGCAAATGAAATGGACACACCTATGAGCTCAACTAAATTGCTTGATACTGATGTCAAGGAAAAAGATTACAACATCACAAGATATAGAGGAATGATTGGATCATTACTTTATCTCACTACAAGCAGACCTGATATCCAATTCAGTGTTGGTATGTGTGCAATATATCAATCAACACCAAGGGAATCACATGCTAAAACTGTCAAATAAATCTTTAGATACCTCGCTGACACGATATAATTAGGTCTCTGGTATCCTAAAGGAAGAAGTAGATATCTAGTTGCATACTTAGACTCTGATCATAGAGGATACAAGACAGACAGAAAGAGTAACAGTAGACAAAGCCAATTTCTTGGAGGTTTACTCATGTCATGCTTTAGAAAGAAACAAAATATAGTGTCTCTTTCATCAACAGACATTGAGTATGTTGCAGTGTCAAGTTGTTATGCATAAGTGTTATGGCTGAAGCAATAATTACAAGATCTTGGTATTTATTTGAAGGAAATACCAATATACTGTGACAACACTAGTACGATAAGCTTGGCAAAGAATCCAATTCAACACTCCAGAACCAAGCATATTGATGTTAGACATCATTTCATCAAGGATCATGTCTAAAAGAATGATGTCAAAGTGATATTCATTCCAACTCATCTTCAACTAGCTATATTTTTACAAAACCTCTTATAAAAGATCAATTCTTATATATTAGAAGTGAATTGGGAATGGTAAATTCCAATCAATTGTAAGTTATTTAGTGTATACAAAATGCTAGATGATGTTATTTATTAATGTTTTGATGATTACTAACTTAAGCATCGGAGTGTCTAGCAATTTGTTTTGTAGGGTCCTGATATTCTGTTTTGGGGTATGAAAAGTAAAAGTTAACAGAGTACTATATGACTCAAGGTACAACTTTAAGTAATCTATATTACCCGAGTGATAACTGGAAGTGATGATAAATATCACTCGAGTAACCACTCGAGTGATGAATGTGAAAATGAGGCAGAGAAGAATTAATTCAAAAGGAAATGGAAAAATGGTTGAAAGTGAACAGTCAGGAGATGAAAAGACTGATTACTAGAGTAGCTACTCAAGTAATGCCTCAGAGTCACTTGAGCAAGCTCTAAAGCAATCATGACAGCAGATTACAAATCAACCTTGTTTTCAACACAATTCTGCCTTAACATACCATCAAATTATGAAGGGAATATAGATGAATAATTAAAATATTATTCATTCTAGGTATGTGTTTAAATTCACTTTATTTTTAAATTTTTGGTATGATCACTCGAATAGCTACTTGAGTGATGCCTCAAGATTACTCGAGTAGCCCCTCGAGTGATATCAGGCATTAGGGCTTTATCTATCGCAACTCAATTATTTTTCTCAAAATCTCCTCTAGTAATTCTCCCAGTGCTCTCCTAAAAACTTTTCACAAACATGTTTTCTCCTTATTTCCATCAAAACCCAGTGATTTTTACTTCCAAAGACCTCTTAAATTTCTTAAAATCTCTAGCCCTAACCCTCAATATTCGAAACCATGTTTAAGAAAATTTTTTCTCTCTCAATCATAATGGTCATAACTAAATCTCCTAATCCTAATCATTCTGAGTCTTCTGAGCCGTATCAACCCTCTGATTCACCTCTATCTCCTCTAGCTAAAAGACAAAAGCTCACTCCCAGATTAAAAGCAAAAACCAAGCAGAAAGCTAAGCCTAAGGTCAAAGGGGTAGTGAACAAGGAACCAACTGACACAAGAGCTCAATCTAATAAGGCAATTCCTTCTGGTAGAGGCAAAGAGACTAAGGCACCATCTCTACCTCCTTCTAATTTGTTTGACACTCCTTCCTTCTCTGAAAAACCATCCAAAAAGGCCAAGTTTGACAGAATACTTGCTCAAGCCTTGGAAAATATACTAGATAAAGCTCACAAATCTAGAGAAGAGAAGCAAAGCCAATCTTTAAAGGAACCAGAAGAAGAAGAAATCACATTTCTTCTGAAAGGATTCAATGTGAAAAAGTTTGACGAATCACAGAAATTTAGAGATCACTTTCCAAGAAGAAAAGTGTGCAAGATGCACTTTATTGACCTCAGTGTTCTTCAAGAGGTATTGAAATTCAACCTCAATCCTTATCTTGAGTCCTATATGCCTTGGCTTTCAATTAAACTTCCATTGTGCACCAAGATAGGGAGGCATTTCTATTGCAATTTATAGCCTATCAATAATCCTCTTTGAGAAGATTTGGAAGAAGAAATGGTTTCTAAGGTTAGAGGTCAAGAAATCTTAATCTCATCCTCCAAAATAAACACTTGGTTAGGGATAGAGGATCCCCCTGAAGATATTTATCCTACCTTTGGCTTAAACCAATTGTTTTCAATTCTAAGGCCTAGTGAGATAGTGAAACCTCTCAGTTTTAACTCGAGTGATGTATGTGATCTTTATTGAGTACTACGGTATATCTATTCTAGAGCCATAGTAAACAAATCAAACAACTTCACTCATTTCATAGAGAGGGATTTCAGAAAATTTGCCTAATTTCTTCTCAAAGAGAAAAAGGACTAGGGAGAATATATTTTTGGTGAAATTAAAAGATACAGATTTGAAGGAAAAATGACCACTCCAATGCCTTATCCTCAGCTTATATCCTTGTTTCTCAAAAAGAACAAGATTTGATACTTGGAAAAGAATGAACCAATTGAGAGGCTAACTCCAGTAAGATGAAATCATATTGGGAAATTCCACATTGATATTCCCCTGAAGACTCCCCTTGAATCTGGTCCTAAGAAGAAAATGATTAAGGCTTCATTATTCCTTGGATTAGCATTACATACATTTATGGAGAATATTCTTATAGGTTTTCGTATTGACATTGCAAATAAAAATGTTGAGTTGATAACCAATATGAATGTGAAGATAGGAGAGCTTGCGAAGAAAATGGATAAGAGCATGAAGAGATGTTGGCAAAACAACAGACCTTGGGTAAGCTTCTGAGATCACTTCATGCCAGACTTAATGCTATGGCACCTGGTTCATCTACTCCTGGTCTATCTATACTTGCATCAATTTCTGAGCCTGTGCCATCTGAACTAAGGAAGTAATTGTTTGTTCCAGTGAGCATCAGTCACCTACTATAACAGAGGAAGTAGATGTTACTTCTCTAATTCCATTTACACAAAATCCTCTATATATACCTTTATTGAATCTTCCTAAGCCTGAATCATTATCTTCCAGTCACTCATCTTCCAATCCAACTGACTCACATGGCTCTGGATTTACACCTCTTCCTATCAATCCTATTTCTGCAATCAAGCCATCTAGTTCTATCCCTTCTCTTGATTGATCCTACCTTTATGATGAAGACAAAAAGGGGGAGAAGAACTAGAAGTGATTTTTGATCACTGATATTGATGTTGCGCATATATAGCAAAGACTTACTTATTGGTTGTTTAATGCATTAATTCTATAGTTATGGACTAATGAGTTTTTTGATTGTGTATGCAAGATGAACAAATGAAGAATTAGAACATATCTTTGAAGTTATAAGTTTTTTATTTAACATCATTAAAATTGGTTTCAAAAAGATTTCAAATACCAAATTTCTCAAAATCATTAGATTTTGATTCACATTAATCTTTCCCAAGTTATTTTGAAAGAGTTTTCAAGCTTAAATTGAACAAAAGATTTGATATGAAAAGTTATTGAGAAGCATATGATTGAAAACTCAATTTCAAAAACTTTCTTCAAAATCACCAAGTTTTGTCATCATAAAAATGGAGGAGAATGTTAGATCCTATATGTTTTGATGATAATAAAGATTGGATAAATGTTAAAAAAGGTTTTGATAATAAACAAAAATATTTGAACGAAGGAACTAAGTTATCTATGGCAGAAGAAAGACCATTACTTGAGTAGGTACTCAAGTACTGAAGAAGAACTAAAAGATAGAGAACAGGGAAAAGCATTACTAGCATATTCTTGAAGGCATTACTCGAGTAAGCCCTCAGGTAATGAACTTTATTACTCAAGGGCTCACTCGAGTAATGTGTGACAAATTGTTCGAGAAGCTCTCTGTCAAAAACTGCATGACATTACTTGAAGGGATCACTCGAGTAATCTGTAAAGTTATTTAAAACATTACTCGAGGGATCACTTGAGCAATCGAAGCAGCAATGATGTAGTAACTCTTGGCCAAGAAATAAGTGACATTACTTGAGGGATCACTCGAGTAAAATGAAATGAAAAGAAAGCATGACTCGAGGGATCACTCGAGTAATTAGGTAAGAAAAGGAGAAGTTACTCTTGGCCAAGATTTAGATGACTTAACTTGAGGGATTACTTGAGTATTGGGGGTAGAATTGTAGGTATTACTCAAGGCATCACTTGAGTAATCGGAGAAGAAAAGAAATACTTACTCGAGGGATCACTCGAGTAAGCAAGTCTGTAAAGTTTTATAAAATGAATTGCTCGATTGATTACCTGAGTAATCTAGTCATACAATGATTGACTTACTTTCTAGCATATTTTTAATTAGGTTACTCAAGGGACTACTTGAGTAATGGATAATAATCACTCCAGCAGCCACTATAGTAATCAGGTCACAATCGTTGACTTAAGTCTCTACCAAGTTTTTTTAAAGGCTCACTCAAGTAGCCACTCGAGTAATAAAGAATGATCACTCTAGTAGCCACTCGAGTAATACAGTACAGAAAGTATGATTTTAATCCATTGTTCAATGATTTGTTATATATAAGACTAATCTTTCATTATATTAGTTTCCTAAGCATATTTGCAGAGAAACAATGAAGGTATCACATATTAAGAGAAAAGTCAAATATATTGTTTGCAATGTTCGAAACGGTGACCTACCACAAACGGATAGTTTTCAAATTTGAAGAACTGTTAAACAAGCCTGCGTGACTCTAACAGACTTGTTTGAAATGCTTCCAATGGACATCACAATTCATCTATATATATGGAGCATTCAACAAAGAACAGAACACAACAACTAAGAGCACAAACTCACATCGATCAATATATTATTTGTGCTCTATTTTTTTATATTTATTTTTATAGTTCAGTGATTATACATTTGCTTTGTGAGAGAGTTTTTTCATTACAAACTCAATATGCTTTGTTGAGATAACTTAAGGTTGTGGAATCTTGAGTGTGGGATTGGTTTACAACATGTAAGGGGGAGCAAGTGTCCAGTAAAGGAATTTGATGTGTACTGAGGTGCCAATAACCCACTGAATCTTGGAAGATATAGTGAAACTCTTAGAGAAGTTCTAAGGACTGGACGTAGGTCAAAGTGGTTGTGGCCGAACCAATATAACTCCCAATGTACACTTTGGTGATATTTCTCCTAACTCTTAACTACTTTAAATTTATAGTCAATTTTTATATACGTAACGAATTTTCTGTTATCACCCAATTCACCCCCTCTTGGGTGAAACGCTTGCACTAACAATCTTTTCGCTCGATTTGAAAATGAATAGAGGTTTGCATGAGAATAAAAAAAGTAGTTTAATTTTTTTACAGAGAAATGGAGGCTATGGCAGTGTTTCAATGGTGGTTTCCGATGGTGGAGAGAAGGGTGGAGAGAGAAAGAAGGGAGGGGTGCCAGTACTTGGTTGTCTGAAAAGGAGAGGGAAAGAGAGTGGGAGTTGTTGAGGAATTTACTAAAACTAGTCATTTTTAATGTTTTAAAAAATAAAATAATAAGAAATACTAGGCTGGCACTTGAGTTTAAAATCATTTTGAGTTAGAACATTCTCATTGGCTAGAGCACAGAAGAGTAGGTACTTTGGTAGTACTTAAGTATTTCTCAGTATATATACATGAAAGGGGAGCCTCAGTTGTAACTCCTTAAAAGAAAGAACCAAATGCTTAACCAAAGTATTTCAAAAGTTGCCAATACGGATGTTCAACATCCAAAACATCAAAATACATAATTAGTTCAACTAAAACTAACATCATAATGTCAAATTAAATCCCCAAAATATTTCAGTAAACAAAATAAATTACGGAAGTCTTAGGGTCATGGAAAATAAAAACAATATAACATGTGCTCTAGGAGCACAAGAGAGCCTTCAAGGCTCACTCTATAGGTGTCTTCTCTTGCTCCTTACTAGAACAATCACTTAAAAAATGTTAACATAAGGGATGAGATTCCACGTCTCAATAACTACTGAAAGTTTCTACTGTACACAAGCAAATCACATATGATAAAAAGAAGGAACTGATTACATATATATTTGAGTATATCACAATCCTAATATAAGAGAATTTCAAGTTAATCATCATCAAACAACCTCTACATATACTACTATGCACTATATAATATGCAAACACCCTTATATCACCGTCCATTCTTATACCACTGGATGGAGCCATGGGCTGACACATAGTCTAATAGAAACACATCCATTTGAATGGATTGTCCCAAGGTTATCAGCTCTTAAGACATACTTAGCCAAAGGTGTAGAGCTTAAGTTTGGACTATAGCTCCCCTCCTTAAAAGAACACACCCAAGGATGTGTCATATGTCCCACAAGATCAATGCAATCCATGCCAAAGGAAAACATAGAAGAAGGGGCCCTGGCAAGTGCCATCCACTGTGCACAGAGTGATGGCATACCACGTGGGAAAACTCTCACCACGCAAATTCCTCCTTACTCCAGCCCATTACAAATGCAATCGATATGACAATTATATTCAATCTCCAATTAATATAATATCATAAAAAGACAAGATACAATAAATTATGCTTCCATTTATATCAAATATCATTACATATTCAAACATTTCTTATGCCTAAAAGGAAACAATAACCCAACAATACATTAATTATAGTTAAATTATTAACTATGTGAATAAAGTGAGTTGTAAAGAAATTTACTTGTAACATTGCTTGGGAATTTACAATAGATGCATATATACATATAATCAGGCTATTGTTTTTTTATAAGAGATAGTCATTAACAATCATACACAATTCACATGTAAATGGAAGAATATTCAGAGTTACCTGCTACTTCCTAGCTCCCAGGTAATCACACAAAGAGTTGTTTCAAAGCTCTTAATGAGAGTCTACAAATTCACAAACATGAATATCTATTAATATATTAATTAAAACTACTCTAAAGTTACTCAGTGACTACTTTAAAACTACTCTATGGCCTTAAAGATTACGCTATAAGAAGAATGTGATTAATTTAAAAGGAAATGAATGATACAAGGTGTGACTAGATTGAACAAACTATCATTTCAATTTTAGAGGAGTTAAAGACAAATAAAAAAAATGGCGTTGACTGGGCTTTAGAGGGTGGAAGAATATATATATATATATATATATTCAATACACGCTGAGGGAATGAAGGACGTGGGTTTGGTTTGTTGTGGGGAGGGCGAATATATACATACATACATATATATATATATATATATATATATATATATATAATAAACTAATCAAGCTACATGCCGGGAGAGTCAATGAAGCTTTGAATGATCAAAAAAATAGATTTGAAAAGAAATGATGATGATGGGAACACACATACTCAACAAAAATACAATATGGTTTTTCTTTTTAAAAAAAAAAACTTAAAACAATATACACACGTTTGAAGGAATGGGAGTCGGTGAGAGAAATAAATAAAATAAAATAAAACTCACCCACACATAGCACAGCACAAGAGTAAAGATGTGGGGGTCATTATTGTTGAAAACAAAACGATAAATAAAGTATATACTACTAAAAATAAATCATTCAACGACAGTTTTGCAGAGTAAAATGAATGTACTCACCAGGATGTAAGTGGGTTTTTTTTTTTTTTGAAACAAATATATGTATATATATTTTTTCCTTGCTAAAGGTGCATGTGGGTGTATATATGCGTATATCCATATATATATAATAATAATAATCATAATATGTATACATATCTACACTCTCACGCACAGGGAAAAATGGGGTTATAAAAGAAATGGATATACATATATATACACCCACATGCACCTTCAGCAAGGAAATATATATATATATATATAAGGAATGAAGAATAGATTTCAACAAAAAAAAAAAAAACGCACACACTCACACAGTGCAAAGAATAAAGCAAGCGGACTAAAATGATAAGACATGAGAAGACAAATGGAGGAAAAAGAAAGATGTTTGATAATACAAGCATTCATTGTCGGGAAGCTCGAAGTCTAGAGCACAGTGAAGTGAGATGAAGAAGAGAGAAAAGTAAAACTGTGGAGTGAGCGGCAGCGCCTCGCGATCACAATGGAGTAAGAAGATAGGGTATTTATAAGAGAGGGAATTATGATTAGGGTTTGCTTTTGACCAAAATAATAGTTTTTATTTTTCAGAAGATTTTTTTTTCCTGTTCTTTATCTTCCAAATGGTAAGAGAAGTTTACACACACTCACACTCATATTAAAATAATTATTTTAAGGAGGTATTGTATTTGTATATTTTTGTAGATTTTTTTACTTGATGTTCCTCTTAAATTATTAATTTACTTTATACTCTTTTGACTAAATAAAATATGAAGGATAACTAACTCCAAGTTAAAAATAGAGGATGTTACATCAATATTAATGGCTTATAATTATAATAATTACTTAATCGTAACCCCTAATTCATGATTGATAGATATACTAATTGATTCTATATTATTTACATTAATTAAAGGAAAGATGTGAAGAGAATGGAAGAAGAAGTAGAGAATTGGAGAGAAAGAAAGAGTAATTCTATTCAATATTCAAAGTACAAAATACATAACGATTCCTTCTATTTATAGGCTCAACTTTCCAAACACAATTAATCTGATTCCACGATTATAGAAGATAATGGGGAGATAATAGGAAATAATTAGGGATATAGACGTCTATAGAAATATTATATTCATAACAAGATTGTAAAATATGCATATTTGAAAGAAAAATGATGATATTGGCATAAACCTATAGGAAGAATAGAATTACTTCCATGTGCATCCAATCAAACCTCAAAATAATAAATTTATGACTTTTCAAATGCATTAGAGATCTTATGAAATATAAAAAAAGAAGTTATTGGGATATTATTAGTTGGGATATTTTTTTTCAAACATATTTGAGATTTTAGGAAATATAAAAAAGAAGGTTATTGTGATTTCATTTTGTTTGTCTTAGTTGGGTTATACACAATATTAGATGGGGTATAAGTTGATTTGAAGGGAGATTTTCAGAATTATAAAAAGGAAAGGTGTTCGGGTTATTATTAATTGGGATATTAATATACTAATTACTTATATTGTATAGAGATCCAAATATGGGTGGTAAATCCAAACCAACCCATTTCTTAATCAACCGGTTTTTACAAGTTTTCAAGTATATATTTGTTTGTTAATTGATGATAGATTATGGGTTAGAATTTATTCGTCAAATAATCGAAATTGCTACCTATGATTTGTAAAAATGAAGAAGGGTAGAATTGTAATCTGATGCCTATGATTTGAGCTCTAGCAAAATTACCGACAGAGCAAAAGAAAGAGTAAGAGAGGAAGAAGGGTTTTCTCACCCAAATACATTAAGCAGTTATAAAAAAGCCAAATGCCAAGAGTTGGGAATCATTTCTCAAAATGCTACACACAAAATTGTTCTAGCTAGGCTTGAAGGATTCTATAATTCATTTCACAAAAATCAGCTTCTTCAATGTTTGTCTTCCACCTCAATAGAAAGTTCAATAGAAATTCAACTTGGAGTGAACAATTTTTAAAACTTCATCACACCTTGAACAACATCATCACCCCCGCAACAACTTTTGATGTCTCCCACCTCTTTCTTCTCCCCCTAATAAATGAAGATGAAATGATTACATAATAATTTTGTAATCATCAAAATGATTATGAGTAATTAATTGGAGGAAAATGTTAATAATTACACAATGACAATATGAGTTGTATTAATTAGAAAATAATTATTAAAAAATAAATAATGGTTAAATATATATATATATATATATGAATATAAAATGAAAATTGATTTACCTGACAAATAGTGGCTTCCGGTAGCACATCTTGTTCTCACCCTCATACGATGTGATTGTTGTTGTATGTTAACTTCTTCATGAGATTCAAGTGTCTCATTTATTTGTGTGGTTTTATTGAAATCAAACCAAGGTGAATCAACTAAAGAAATGGATTGTCGAGGGGTGGCAAATGCTTTGTTTGATGGTCCACCTTGCTCAAATGTAGAAACATGGTACTTAGATGAAAATACGACAGGATTATCAAGCAACGACATGAATGATTGAAATTGAAAAGGATTTTGTGAGTTAGAATGGGATGATGCGAATGAGGATGACATTTACTAAGGCTCAACTTGTTTGGAATTGGAGAGGTAAAAAGGGATGATGATGAGGTTGGCATGCAATGAGACTAACTTAAATTTTGAGGCTCTTGTTCTCTTACTTTTTCATTTTGAATTGGTAGTTGGGTAGACAAGTAATCGGCATGCTGCTTGCTCAGCCTATCTTGAGGAATTTGTGGGTAGGGCAATTCAACTGTTGGTGGAGTAGGATGAGGGCTCAAGTTAAATTGTTGGTCTCTCATTGCAAGTAAGATGTTGCATTGGTCTTGAGCAACCCTTTCTTGATAATCAATAAAATTAGAGCATGTTGAACAAGAATTAATTATTAGACTATATAACTATTTTGCTATGTCAGCCTGTAATAAATAAGACATTGGTTGTAACAATTTTTGTATTGAGTAAAATGGTGTTATAGACAAAAAAGACAAAAATTCTTACCACGTAGCCAATATCATCACTAATATATTTGATCTATTGTCTGGCATGTCTCCAATGCCACTGCATGTACTCAGATGTTCAATCATATTCATCATGTATAAGAAGAGTATGAACAATAGCATGTGCATCTTTCCTAAGCTTGAATGAAATCTGAGTGCAGTTGAGTTCGATTTGTGGTTGTCCTGCCACATAGCTATATCCAATAACTAAAAATATAAATATATGTAAATATAAATTCAAATGATAATAATAATTAAAATATTATATTTAAATTTTTTTCGTTCAGGGGGATGGTAAAAATAAATGAACTTTTACTAGTGAAATTAACAAATTATTTAATGAAAAAAACATAAAATAAATAACATAATAAAATTAAAAAAAAATTGTAGTTATAAATTAAATAAATAAAAATAAAATTTTTAAAATATGGAAAAGCAAGTGGGGAAAAAGGTTACCAAAGAGTAAAGGTATAAAAAAAGGTAAAATTAATCATTTGGCCCTTGTAGTTTTTGATTGGTTGTAACTCAGTCCCTATAGTTTTGACTTGGTTATAATTTAGTTTCTATGGTTTTGACCATTTCATAATTTAGTCCTTATATTCTAGAATAATGGTAGGGGACTATATTATAAAATAGTTAAACTATAGGGACTAAATTGTAGTGAGTCAAAGTCTAGGGATTGAGTTACAAGCAAGTCAAAAATATAGAGACAGAGTTCTACAAAGTCAACATATAGGGACCGAGTTACAACCGAGTCAAAATTATAGGGACCAAAAGATTAATCCCCCCAAAAGATTTACACATATTGAGCACAAACATTAGGACAAAAATGAAAGGGCAAAAAAGAAGAGGGTGGAGGATGGGGGCAATGTAAAATAGAAGTAAGAAAACTTGGCTTCAATATGTTATTTTGGGCAGAAGCTCTTGTTCTTGTCATCCCAAACATAAATTATTAGGGTTACTCTGCATTTTCTACTTCTAACATACATTCAAATATACACTATGCGTTTTTAACTTTTATGATTTTTTTTGGAGTATTTGGGTGATTTTGGTATTATATATTTCCATAGAAAAGCCATATATATAGGACACATATACTACTGCAAATAAAAAATAACATATATTGCTACATATGAATGATATTATCTTTTATGAATATGCATATATTCTTATTTAATCTTATAATCAAAGAAATTAAGCCACAATTTATTTTATAAGAAAATTAATTACATGTCCATGTTGGAAATTGTGCCTTAAGGGCCAATCATTATACTTTGAACATTATTAATTTAATGAAATGTCTTCATTCTGTTATCATATTATTTGCATATTAACAGTGATAATTGTATCCTTGGATAAATCATAAAGATTGTCCTAAAATATCCCTAGTCAGTCATCTATACAGGAGCAGAGATGAAACAAGACCAGTATGACTTTGATAAGATATGGAGATATGAATCAAAGTCTTAGGCACTTGTAAGAGTACAAGGTGCTGGACTGACCTACTATGAGAAAGCTACATGGATCAAGTCATAAGCATTTATTATGTATAACCACGTCACAATGCCCTTTGACTTAATGTAACCCCCTGCTTTTAAACACGTAATTATAATTCGATATCACTTAATTAAGTTGGTTTAGAGACCGTCGAATAGTTCAAAACTCATTTAAAACTCCCTTTTATGGTAGAGACTTTACAAAATTTTCAAAACTTCTTTCCTACTCTGGTCTCACATTCAATTATCGAATATAATCACCTGTGCAGTTAATTTACATTCATTCATATCAGAATATCTAATAGCAGTCTCGGCAACCCCCGGGTTCCATTCATTCACTAGAAGGCTTAAAATTCCCATATAGGGGATTACACAACTATATTCTGTTACTAAATATAGCCCAAAAATAATTTACAAGATCCCTGTCCAACAGGTTTAACCAACACATCCAAAAGTAAATGTCCCTATAGGGTTCTAACTGCTTCGGGTCGTACGCTTCTCCTTAGAGCCACTCGCCCTGTCTGAAAGGTTAGTTAAAGGAAAGAATGAGATTCAAGAGAATCCCAGTAGTAACAAAACAATTATACCACACATAAGTACACAGCATGTAAGCAAATCATCATACAGCAGCAGCAGCACAAATCACACTCCACCTCATCCCCTTTCTCCGCCGGGAAGGCACACTGTCCTAACCCGAACGTTGTTAGCTACTCAGGGACTATTGGCGTGGCAGTGCATACACATAGCCTTATAGCTCATATAGCTATCTGGCTTTCACAAATGGCCCGTCGGCCTTCACAAATAGCCTTTTCGGCTCACATAATCACATATATCACACCTCATCCTCATCCCCTTTCTCCGCGGGGAAGGCATACAACCCTTGCTCGATCTGTTGTTAGCTACTCAGGGACTATTGGTATGATGGTGTTTACACTTATTCACAATGTCGCAGCATACAAGTTTATCACAAATCAATGATAATACACACATACAATGCATCACATATGGTACGAAAGAAAAGTTACTACCTCGTTCCTTCCTGACGTTTGCTGGCTCAGTGGGCTCACGAGGACGACAAATGTCGAATCCTATAAACCAAATTAGGGACAATAAATCAATCTCTTTTCCAAGTTCTTAATAGTACTTAAGTTGGTTATCATTTAGACTCTTTAGGTGGCTATTAGAGGCCTAAACATATACCCAAAGGGTTGGGAAAGGCTATACCAAAAACCACCTTTAAAAAGTGCAAAACACCAATTTTTGGGGGTTGGCCGAGGCCCACAAATCCACTGGCCGCGGCCAAAAACTGCCCAGAAACATTTGGGCCACGGCCCAGAATCCGCTGGCCGCGGCCAAGAAAATCCAGTTTCTTGGCTGAACTTACAAAAATCATAACTAATTCAAGAAAAATCGAAATAAGGTGATTCCAAAGCCAAATGAAAGCTATTTAAGTCCTATTTCAAGAAAAAATATTGGCCATTACTGGAAATCATCACAAAAGTCCAGAATTACCAAAAACCTAACGTTGTGCCAAAACAGGGTCCAGTTTTGTTTCCAAACTTTGGACAGTTCAAACTCCCAGCTCACAAAGCGAAATAACACAAAATTTATGTCCATTTTGAAGCTTGGGAAGTTAACCTCAAAACTGGAAAGTTTCATAATTTTCTAACATCATTAGCCTAGTCAAAACGTCCACACCATCTGACTGTCCAGAACAGACTTGCTTTAGCCAGATTTTCCAGATTTTCACATTTGATCCCAAATGATTCCCATTCCAACCCAAACACCATTCTCACACAATTTAGCCCAAGAAAACCATTGAAATCATCAAAATGACCAAATTCAACTCCCATTGACATATTACACAACAACCACAACATGTCTCACAATGTCACAACACAATTCACACATTGCCACACTTTCCAATCCAAGTTCCCAAATCAATTCCAATGGCCAAAATGTTCAACAAAAGACCAAATTCTACACAACACATAAGCCAATTTTTTTTTTTAACAGAAACACATAAGCCAATTTATTCCATTCAAAAATTGCACAAAATCAGGGCAAATTCATAAATCCCCAATACTCAACCAATGATTACAACAACTATACCAAAATACTTCTAATTCTTACCTCTTCTTCTTCCTAAAGCCAATTCTTCAATTCTCCAACTTCCAAATTTCCACAAGTTCTCAAACTTCACCAACCAAAATTCTGAAACCATAGGAATATAGCCCTTAACCTCATGAACAACATTAATGAAAGACACTTGAGCATATGAAGGCATTAGCTTACCAAAAACTCAAGCTTTTCCCTTTCTCTTTCCTTAGCTTGTTCAGCGAAAAAAATGGAGGAGGATGAGAGAGAAAAATGAGATATTGATGATGATGATTCATTTCCTCACATATACATAAACCAACTAGGAAGAGAAAAGAAAGAGAAAATGGTTTGAAAGTTTGACTTTAATCTAAGGGTCCTTATTTTGACACTTGGCACCATCTTGTTTTCCCTTCTATGATTTCACATGCATTTGCATGCACAAGATTCCACCTTTTGGTCTTTCAATCTCAGCCATTAATCTTGATTACTAAGAAGTATTCTCAATGGTATCTAACCAGTCGGTCGGTAAGTTTACCGTTTTGCCCCTGATTATCACAATGCACGATATATAATTCAAAAGTGCTCAATTAATATTAATTACATTACTTTGAAGTTGCTAATCCTTGGTCACAATCCAGGATATTACACCTAAGGTCATCATAGATTCCTACATGAGAGTTGCTAAGCTTTAAACTAGTCAAAAGTCATTTTTGACCGGGTGATAATAAAGGCTATAATCAGGCTTGGTGGTTTTTTCATCCAGAGGAATATAAATGATCAAGATGGAATTTGTCCCTCACATTAGTGAAAGATATTATCGGGCCCCTCTATGAGTGAATCTGAGAAATATATTGCCATACTACTATACAAAGGAGTTTCCATTTCTATTGACAGACTATTCAGGAATCGAGAAAGTAATGGTCAGGAACAAGAGGATGACATTATCCATGCCTCATTCTTGACCGATATATTGTGTGACAAAAGGGATGTGACATGGTTGTATGACAAGTTGCATATATATATAATCACATATATATCCATGCCTCATCCATCCTCATATGAATTGGGTAGTCGTAATGTCTTGCTAGAGGCCGCTTGCGACTTGTGGGTTAGTATAGTTATTGGCTCACTGCCAACTTTGTATAAGCCTGCAGGGTCGCACACAAGAATGACCCAACACGAGATAATGTTTAATCTAGGGTGGATGAATTTTTTTATTTATATATATATATATTATATAAAATTCGTTAGTATTATATATATATATATAAATATTTTAAATACATATTTTATATATATGTGTATATATGTATTATTTGATATTATAATATTGTGTTAGTTTTAAATTTAATTTTTATAAGATAAATTAGATTTAATGACTAATATGATAGAGATATAGTATCTTAGATTTAATTTATGAAGATAAA
This sequence comes from Inga laurina, assembly GCA_963855925.1. Classification (NCBI taxonomy): domain Eukaryota; kingdom Viridiplantae; phylum Streptophyta; class Magnoliopsida; order Fabales; family Fabaceae; genus Inga; species Inga laurina. Next base: position 45,971,125 of record OY979708.1, read on the forward strand.
TTAAATCTAATGGCTCTATATTTAGATTAAATAAATAGGTTAAATTAAAAATGTTGGACAAATTTAATTTAAACTGAATTTATTTAATTAGCACATTAAGATAATTAATTGTTAATTAATTTCAAAATTGATAAAGATTAATTTTGAAATTCAAATATAGCCCTCATAGGTTATAAAGTTGATAGAGCAGATATACATATACATGGATGAGAATTTAGAGCCGTAAGGGAAACCTTAGGAGATATTAAAGGTGCTGGCATGTAGTTTGTGTTGGAGATCATTCATGTGGATACCAGTAGAGGGAGCGGACCTGACGTGTTGGCTCTTAGAGATCGAAAACCCTGAATTGAAAAAGGTATGAATCTTTCTAACTTGGTTCAAACGTCATTGATAGATCTTCGATTAGGATCAGCGAAAATTTTAAAATTTTTTCGTTGTACCTGCCGATCCTAATAGTCCACACATCTACAATGTTTTTTAAAAAATAACTTGTAAACATTTTGATGATGAAATATCTCTTACTGGCATCATTCAACAAAAGAAATATAAAAATTAGAAAACATAAGTAACGAAGAGAATGTACCTTACTTAGATGAAAGATCAAGCTTCAAGTTGAAATGAATAATGCATTTAACAAAGACCATAAACTCTACATTTAAAAAAGGAGGAAGATGGAATGGAATGAGCAGACTTTAAAGAGGACAAAGGAGAACGATGGAACGAAAGGAGTTGGAGAAACAAAAAGGATTTTAAAGTGGCCTAATAGAAGAAGGATGCTCTATGTTAATATTGTTAGTCCAAGCCTTTCACCGCCAAGAGGGGGTTGAATTGGATGATATTAAAATTTTAAACTTCAACACAAAATAAATAAAGAGAAAAGAGTTAGAGATATATTATTGAGGGTGGACACAAAAGATTTATACTGGTTCGGTCCAACACACTTGATCTACATCCAATCCCTAGAAAGCCTTTATGAGATTTTCACTATCTTTTTAAGATTCACAAGTCTCTTGGTGCCTTAGTACAAGCAAGTTTTCTTTTTCAAAGAATACTCACTCCTCCTTACACTTTTCAATCAATGCTCACTCAAGTTCCCACTACCTTGAGTTTCTTAACTGAAGTAAATATTTAGGTATATTCTCTCACTAGAGTAAATAAATTATCACTTAAGCATAGAATCTCTACTCGAGTGATAATCTCAAGTGCACCAGAGTCCTTGCAAGTATGGTAGAGGAAGTGTTTACCCGAGAGGAAGGCAAATCAAAATGTAAACTACACTCAAGTCCAAGAGAGTAAGGGACATGAAGTGTTTGCCCGAGAGTCACTAAGTGCATGGAAGAGAAAGTATGCTCGAGTGGAGGATAATGCTCCTGAGTGATACCTAGCACCTGCGAGTGTGGAATACAACTCTCTCTATTCTAATGCAAGTATTGAAGCAAAAGAGTAACTTTTACAAGAATATAATGTTCACTCGAGTGAGAGTAAGTATGCTCGAGTGAGGGCCCACATCACCTGCAAGTGCAAAATCACGCTCTCTATAAAATGGGATGCGAGTGTTATCCAGAGATGTGGGCACATAGTATAAAATATAGGTGTACTCCAGTAAGGGGATTTGTACTCGAGTGAGGTCCCACATTACTCGTAAGTGTGAAAATGCACTCTCTCAAAGTTATGTGGAACTGCAACACAAGCTGAAGCAGAAGTGCATATATGAAGATTTACTAAAGTGATTCTCTATCAGAAGCCAAAACATCACTGGCTCACATCGATCAATCCGAATATGGTTTAATATTATTTAATCACTCTATTTCCACTTATTATCATTATTTAACACCATTTAACATATATTACAAGTGTGATACAGGTGGTTGATCATTTGAATTAGAAAAGCATAGAGGTAGTCAAACAATGACAGACAGAATCATTACTACCAACCAAGCACGTACCTACCACGTTCAAAGATTTCAAACATATGCATGTTGTTCCACAGTAAAATGCTCCACTCCGTAATGATTATTATTCAGTGGGCAAAATCATCAGGCTATAAATGCAGAGCTTGAGAGATCATCAAATATAATGAAGAGCAAGAATTCAGACAAGCAAATTCATGAGTCTCTTTTATTCACATTTTCTCTGTATTCTTATTATACTTCAATGTTTATAATATTTGCTCTATAAAAGAGTTTGTATAAACTTCATATTCTATTTTCATTTGATCTTAAGGTACTCGGACCTTGAGAGGGTAGATATCCTTAGGAGAGAAGCAATTGAGAGAATTCCTAATAAAACTTTTTGCTCATAAGACTTACAAGATACAAACAGTAGAGAATGTTGCTGCTCGTAAGACTTACAGTGGTGTAAGCAGGAGATAACGTTACTGCTCATAAGACTTGTATATGTAAGAAAGAGAGAAAGGTCATAGGTTTGTTTTTCTACACGTAAGACTTGTTGTAAGGTGGAGAGAAATTTCTAAGTGGTAGAATATTTCTGCTCATAGTCCATTCAAGGATGATTGTTGTTTTGCGGCATTCCGAGAGCCCATTGAATCCTGAAAGTATAGTAAAAATCTTAGTAGGTCTTGATCTCTTAGGACTGGACATAGGCCTTGGTTGGGGCCAAACTAGTATAACTCTCTATTTGCTAATCTTCTCAACTCTACTCTATTTACACTTAAAATCATATCACTGCATCAACCGAAGAGTTTATCACATCACCTAATTCACCCCCTCTTCAGTGAAGCTCGCCTCTTTCATTTGGTATCAGAGTGAGGTCTTCTCTGAAGAGCCTAACAGCTTGAGAAGTATCCAGTAAATGACAATGATGGGTAAGAACATCCTTCCAGACGGAGCTTCTATAACTAGACCTCCTGGTTTTGCTGGAGAACATTTTTCGTTCAAGAAAGCTAAGTTAAGATTGTTTATGATGGCTAATGAATACGGTCTATGGAATGTGATACAAGACGGTGACTGTGTTCTAATGAAGAAAATCAAAGATAGAGTCATTAAAAAGAGCCAGAGGAGTTTGATGAAGATGACAAGAGGTTAGTAATATTAAATAGTAAAGCTATTTTAATGATATAGAGTGCCTTCAGTCAAAAGGAATATTTCCAAATCTGCACTCTACCAACAACCAAAGATATGTGGGATGCTGTTGAGATCGCTCATGAAGGTACATCCAGAATGAAAGAAAATAGAGTCAATACTCTAATTATAGAGTATAATATATTTCATATGAAACTTGGGGAAAGAATCTCAGAATTCAAACTCAGATATACCCATCTTATTAATCAACTATCTGCACTTGGGAAATCATTTGACCAAAATTCCCAAGTAAGAAAGATCCTTAACATTCTTACGAAAGAATGGGAAGCAAAGGTAACAACTATCGAAGAAGCTAAAAGAGATTCAATGAGATCTGTAGCTGCTCTCTTTCGTAGTCTTTCTAAATATGAAGGAAAGTTAAGGTTCAAGAAGGAACTAGAAAAATTCGATGACAAAAAGAAAAGAGGAGTTACACTAAAGCTATCAAGGAAGAAGAGTCTTCTAAAAATGAAGATGTCCCTGATGATGATGATATGGGAATGATCATAGGAAATTTCAAGAACTTCTATAGAAGAGGCCAAAAGAATTTCAAGAATTATCAAGGTGGACCAAGCAAGAAAGAAAACAAGGAGAAACAGATAATATGCTATGAATGTGGGAAGCCTGGACACATCAAACCTGAATGCTTTAAAAACAAAGACAAGAAGAAGCAGAAGAAGAAAGCATACATCTTATCTATATGGGGTGATAGCTCGCCGGATGAAGAAAGCGACAACGATGAAGTTTCAAATCTATGCTTGGTAGCCAAAGAAGAAGAATAAGATTCTAAGGTAAGTGCTTCTGAACCTATCTATGATGAGTTATTATCTTAATATAATGTATTGCATACTGAATTCATCAAGGTAGCTAAAGAAATGGTTAGTTATAAGACGAAAGTAAAAGAATTAGAAAATAATGTCATATTATCATATGCATTATGTGAAGAAAAAGATAAGAAAATAAGTGAACTAATAAAAACTGTGGAAAGATTTAATAAAGGAAGTGAAACTCTTAAAGTTATTCTAAAATCTCAGAGAGTTTCCTTTGATAAATCTGGAATTGGATATAAGTCTGATCAGGATAAAAATAGAGAAAATAAGAAAAATAGCAGTAGAATTTATCTCAAATATTTTAAGAATTCTGTGCATACATTAAATCCATTTGAATCATGTATTTATTATAATAGGAAAGGAAATTATACTTCATCGTGTTATTTTAGAAAAGGACAGGTCATTGGTACATATAAATGGGTTCTAAAAGGGACACATGTACCCAAAATAATGCATACTAACCATAAAGGACCCAAGAAAGTGTGGGTACCTAAAACTTGATCACCTTACTCTAGGTATGTCTCAAAGCATCACAAGAAAACAAGTGATAGATTGATAGTGGATACTCAACACATATGACTGGTGACAGAAATAAGTTCACCATGCTAGAAACCAGAGAAGGAGGAAAGGTAACTTTTAGAGGTAACCAATGTGGACTTATTGCTGGAATTGGTGAAGTGGGAAAACTCGTTGGTGTTCAAATCAATTATGTATATTATGTTGAAGGATTATGCCATAACCTCCTGAGTGTGAGTTGTAACACCCTGCCTTTAATCACGTAATTATAATTCGATAATGCACATTTAATTCGGATTAGAGACCATCGGATAACTTAAACTCATTTCAATCTCCTACTTTGTAGTAGGGTTTTCACAAAACATTCAAAATCTCTTCCTGTTCCTGGTCTCCATTTCAAAATTCGAATATAATTACCTGTGCAGTTTATCTACATTCATGTATAACAAAGTGTATAACCAAATCCCCGGCAACTCCCGGGTCCTATACATATATAATCTAGAGGTTACAAGTATCTACTAGGGGATTACACAACCAAAATCGAATGTAGTGTTCCTGATTCAGGATATACAGTAATCCCGAGTTTAAAGTAGATAACCAACATCTCAAAAATCCTTAGTATCACTAAAGATCCTAAGTGCTTCGGGTTGGCCGCTTCTCCTTTGAGCCACATGCCCTGTCTGAAATGTTAGTCATAGGAAAGAATGAGATTCGAGCGAATCCCAGTAGTAACAAACCACTCACACAATGCATAACACAAAGCATGTATATAAATCACAACCAGCAACAGCAGCAGCAATCTCAAAGATACATGGTTTTCACCACAAACGACAGCACTCACGGCTATATGCATAATACGACAGCTCTCGCTGTAATAATAATCACGACAGCTTACGCTGTAATCACAATAACGACAGCTTACGCTGTAAACGACAGCTTGCGCTGTAAACGACAGCTATCACCAGCTGTAATCGCAGCAGCATCAAAGAATCATCACATAACAATGATAACACACACATACAGAGCATTATACATAGTATAAGAGAGAGAGTCACTACCTGATCCTTTCCCGACGTTTCTTGGCACTGCGGGCTCCCGAGGGCGGCAAATATCGAATCCTACAATTCCAAATGCACCATTTAGACACTTCCATAGTGTTGCTTGGGGTTATATGAGTCTATAATGAAAATTTACAAAACTACCCTCGGGGACCCGGCCCGGGCCCGCCGTACCCGGTCCGGCTGCACTTTTCCCGAAATTCTAATATGGGCTATCCTAACATATTTTCGCCCAAGGAATCTATTTCCGGACTCGAAATTATCAAATTCAATGTAAAATTACAAATTTACCCTTGGCAGCCCTACTTCAAGGGTTTCAGGGGCGTTTTCGTAATTATGCTTTTTTGGCCTTTTCCGAAAAAGTGGCCAACTGTAACCCCACCTAATTTTCGCTCCTGAACTCAATGGAACCATCAAATCATTGAAAATCCAACTCTAAGACCCATTTCTAGAGCTGGCCGAAATTTATGAGTTCTCCGGGGAAAATCGGGGTTTTACGATTTCGGCTCCGTAAACGCGTTCCTTTCTACTCCTAACCACTTTATTAACCATTACATTAGGTTAAAACTAACATTAAGACCCAATTTGGGCAGCATAACCCCTAGGCCATATCATTTCCAAACTTTAAAACCAATGGCAATCCGGCGAAATTTCACCGATTAAATTGCCCACAGCAGCCAGAATAAGCAATATATGAAAGTTTGGAAGTTACCTCAAGCTCCCACTAGCTTTTCCCAAATTTGGCTGAACCCTAGCCTCTTTGAAACACCAAATTTTGAGCTTCACAACCTTAAAGAATAAAGAGGAGTAGCTTAGAGTCGGAGTTATACGCGTTAGGAGCTAAATCATCGGAGAAATCGGCTTACCTTGCGAGATTTCTCCTCTTTCTCTCTCTAAGAGCTCTCAACTTTCTCTCACTAGTGCAGCTGGTTCATCACGACAGAAAATGAGCTGAAGAAGATGAGAATATATCTAATTCCATGCTGATGTCATCTTTTAGTGAGATGATGTCATAATTCCCATTTTCGGATTTTCTGGCAGATTTTCTGCCCAAACTTTGAAAAATCATAACTAATTCTAGAAAAATCGAAATGAGGTGATCCCAAAGCCAAATTAAATGTATTTAAGTCCTCTTTATAGGAAAAATATGAGCCATTACCAGAAATCACCACAAAATTCCAGAATTATACAAATTTCAACACTCCTCCAAAACAGAGTCCAGTTTTGATCCCAAACTTTGAACAGACATATCTCCAAGTTCCCAAAATGAAATGGTACAAATTATATGTCCATTTTGAAGCTTGGGATGTGAACTTTAATACTGGAAAGTTTCATAATTTTTAGACACCATTTGGTCATTCAAAACGTTCACACAAACGGACTGCCTAGAATAGAATTTCACTGGACAGAATTTTAGATTTTGCATGTTTGCTTCCATTGGTTCCATTTTCATACCAAACATCATTCCCACATAAATTTTCACAAGGAAGCCATTGGAATCATTAAAATATCCAAATTCCCATCACACATTCTTCAAAAGTGTTTATTCAACAATAATTACATCCACTTTTGAAGTCATTAGCCCTTAATCACTTTTTGGGATATTACATGAGTCACATCATTGACAGAGATAACTGGCTGATCTTTGATTCAGAAGAATGCTTGATAGTAAACAAAAAGGATATAATGCTTAACAAAGAATCTATCAAGGCAAAGATCCGAGCTCAAAGGGATGGTAATTGTTATACTATTGATTTAAATTCAAATTCTTCTGAAAATATTTTTCTTAGCAAATCAGAGGAGAGTTGATTATGATATAAGCGTCTAGCTTATGTTAACATGAACCAACTTGACAAACTGATTAGAAAAGATTTAGTTGTTGGTCTTCCTAAACTTAAATTCAAAGATGACATGATTTGTGAGGCATGTCAAAAAAGAAAACAAACTAAATCTTCATTCAAAACAAAGTATGAGATTTCTACTTCTAAACCTTCACAATTACTTCATATGGATTTGGTAGGTCCAGCAAAGGTAAAAGGTTTTAGAGGAAATCTATATACTTTAGTAATTGTCGATGATTTTACAAGATTTACATGGACTATATTTATTACTTCAAAAGATTAAACGTATGTCGAATTTATTATGTTTTCTAAGAAGGTCCAAAATAAGAAAGATATTTCTATTATCTTTATTAGGACAGACTGTGGAGGAGAATTTGATAATCAACTCTTTGAAGATTTCTGCAACAACGAGGGAATATATCACAACCTTTCTACACATAGATGCCTCAGCAAAATGGAGTAGTAGAAAGGAAGAATAGAGTCCTCACAAAAATGGCAAGGGCAATACTTAATGAAAAAGAAATGACACAAGTATTCTGGGCGGATGCAATAAGTACCGCATGCTATATTTCAAATCAAGCATATATTCGCAAGTCACTTGAAAAGACACCATATGAACTCTACAAAGGGAGAAAGCTAAATCTTGCTCATCTACACATCTTCGGATGTAAGTGTTTCATTCACAACAACGGTAAAGAAAACTTGGGAAAATTTGTTTCAAAATCTGATGAAGGTTTATTTATAGGATATTCTAATAGAAGTAAAGCATATAGAGTTTTTAATAAAAGAACATGTACTGTTGAAGAATCCATTCATGTTGTGTTTGATGAACTTGATTCTCAGATAAAGAATTTTGATGAAGAACAAATGGATTTGATAAAGAAAAACAAAAATATTTCAAAACAGAATGATTTTGAAACAAATGACTTTCAAAATATAGAAGATGCCGATGATCATGCTCAACCAAAAGCGTGGAGACATATTAAAGATCATCCAATTGATCAAGTAATTGGAGATATTCATGAAGGTGTCAAAATCGGGAATAGAATACTCAATGAGGTAACTTTTTTTACTTTTATTTCTGAAATTGAACCTTCTAATATTGAAGAAGCTTTATCTGACAATGATTAGGTGATTACTATGTAAGAAGAATTAAATCAATTTCGAAGAAATCAAGTTTGGGATTTAGTTTCTCGACCTAACGATCACTCAGTTATAGGAACCAAATGGGTTTTCAAAAACAAACTTGATGAATCAGCAATCATTATGAGAAACAAAGCAAGATTGGTTGCCAAAGGCTATAATCAAGAAGAAGGTATTGATTATAAGGAAACATATGCTCCAGTGGCAAGATTAGAAGCAATACAAGTACTCTTAGCCTTTGCCTTCATTAAAGGTTTTAAACTTTATCAAATGGGTGTGAAAAGTGCTTTTCTAAATGGTTATATTATGGAGGAAGTATATGTAGAACAACCTCCTGGTTTTGAAGATAAAACAAAACCTAATCATGTTTTTAAACTTAAGAAAGCTTTGTATGGTTTAAAACAAGCACCCAGAGCTTGGTATGAAATTCTAAGCAAATTTCTTCTTGATCAAAACTTTGTCAGAGGAAAAGTAGAGACAACTCTTTTCATCAAACATAATAAAATGATGTTCTAATTGTTCAAATTTATGTTGATGATATTATATTTGGTACTACTAACGAATCTCTTTGTCAAGAGTTTTCCAAGCTTATTTAGGGAGAATTTGAAATGTCCATGATGGGAGAATTAAACTTCTTTCTTGGACTTCAAATCAAGCAAAGTAAGAATGGGATATTTGTATCTCCAAAAAAATATTTGAAGGAGCTATTGAAGAAGTACGAATGGACAATGCTAATGGAGCTGATACTCCAATGAGTTCTACAAAGTTGTTGATGCTGACGTAAAAGGCCCTGACTTCAACATCATCAAATATAGAGGAATGATTGGTTCATTACTCTATCTAATAGCAAGTAGACCGGATATACAATTCAGTGTTGGAATGTGTGCAAGGTATCAATCTACTGTTAAGGTATCATATGCATAAACTGTAAAAACAATCTTCAATGCAAATACCTAAGAGACACTGCAGAACTTGGCCTATGGTATCCAAAAAGAGAAAACGAATATTTTGGTGGTCTATTCAGATTCAGATCATAAAGGATATAAAACTGATAGAAAAAGTTCTAGTGGACAATGTCAATTTCTGATTTCGTGTTCAGCAAGAAGTAGAACACAGTGTCATTATCTTCCACTGAAGCTAAATATATAGCTACAACAAGCTGTTATTCTCAAATACTATGGTTGAACCAACAACTTCAGGATTTGGGCACATATTTAAAAGAGATACAAATTTACTGTGATAACACTAGTACTATTAGCTTGGGCAAGAATCCTGTACTACATTCAATGACCAAGCACATAGATATCCGACATAACTTCATACGAGATCATGTACAAAAGAAGGATGTCAAAGTAGAATTCATACCAATACATCTTCAACTTGCTGACATATTCATAAAGCTGATAACTAAAGATCAATTTTTATATATATGAGGAGAATTAGAAATGGTTAATCCCAATGAGTTGTAAGTTTTTCTTTATAATTACTATGTTTAATATGAGTTTTGATGATTACCATACTGACTTAGGTATCAGAGTATGTAGAAATTGTTTTTACAGGGCTGTCACTCGAGCACAAGACGTATCACTCGAGTGATAAGTGAAGTTGCACTCGAGTAAGAGATAAATGCTCGAGTAATGAACTATATCATATACTCTATTTCTAAGCGTGTAAAACAGGGGTTAACAGAGGAGATAAAAATACCAAGGGGTTACTTAAATACAACAGGTGAGACGGCTCTCACTCGAATAATGGAAAAACACCACTCGAGCACAGTATGAATACACTTGAAGTGAAGGAAGAGCAATCGAGCAGAAGAGAAAGAATTATGCAAATACTCATTCAAGCATGGTTACTCAAATGATCTTGGAGGATTTGAGTACAAAGATGAAAAATATAACATGATACATTTAAATCAGGTAAGTTATTACATACTTTATCAGATTTCTTTAAGTATCACTCGAGCACAAAATTGTGTCACTCGAGTGTTGGCACTTATATCAGTTACGTGATAGCTCAAACCGTCGCACTTCCTTGTTAGATCCCAAGTTTTGATGATAACAAAAAGACAACTGTGTACAAATCATGGTTTTATGAGTTTAAGGAATGTTTACAAAGTTACCAAATGCATACAGAAATGTTTTCTGGTATCTGCTGTCAAATTGAACTGGAGTGCTCGAGCATGAACTTTGTACTCGAGCATAGATCCCTTCTGTACTCGAGCAGGTGCGAGTGAAAGCCAGAAAGTGTTCACCCGAGAGGCATGCCACAGTTATGTTCACTGATTCACTCGAGCACTGGAGTTTACACTTGAGCAGAGAAGTCATTCTCACTCGAGCACATGCGAGTGAAGGTCCGCGAGTGCTTGGCCGAGAGCAAGTATTATCAATTCCTCCTTGATGCACTCGAGCAAGGACATCAATGCTCGAGCATGAGCATTCATTACTCGAGCAAGAGACTGTGAGTGTTTGGCAAGTGTGCTCGAGCACAACCTCATTTGCTCGAGTGACACATCAGCACTTGCGAGTGAAAATTCTATCCCTCTCCAAATCTGATGCGAGTGCTTGTTTAAAAGGTATATTACTTGAGAATATTCTTCTCACTCAAGCAGGAGTCTTTGTGCTCGAGTGAGGGCCCACATCACCTGCGAGTGATAAATTTATCCCTCTCAAATCCTGATGCGAGTGATGACCCGAGAAGACATTCCCAGTGTAAAATGCAAGATCACTCGAGCAGGAGGAGTTGTGCTCGAGTGAGACCCCACATCACTTGCGAGTGAGAATTCTGTCTCTCTGAAATCCTTTGCAAGCACAACCCGATAACTGAAGCACAAAGAGGAAAATAGGAAGATCACTCGAGTGAGCCTTTCATGTTCGAGTGATGCTCTGCCAGATCACCAAAAATGCCAAGTCTCACAACTTTCAATCTGAATATGGTTTATTGTTATTTATTCATATCATCATTACTTATTATCATTGCTTAACATCATTTTGAATGTATTATATGTGTGATGCAGGAAGATGAACGTTTGAGATTTATTGTTAGGGAGAAAGTCAAATAACGGCAGACATAATCATTACAAGCACACACGTACCTACCGCATTCAGATTATTCAAACTTGCGTGTGTCTATCAATAGTTGCAAAAGTCCCGCTCCTCAAACAATGATTTCCCAAACGGGCAAAAACTAAAGCAACTATATATACAGAGATTCAAAGATCGTCAACCACAACGTAGCACAAGAATTCACAAGCTTATACACGAGTCTCTGCTATTCATCATTTTCTCTGTATACACATTGATCTTCAGTGTTTATTCATTTGCTCTGTAAGAGAGTCCTCATATAATTCAAATTCTATGTTTATTTGATCTCAAGGTATTGGGACCTTGAGAGGGTAGATTTCCTTACGAGAGAAGCAGTTGAGAGAATTCCTTGTTGTACCTTCCACTCATAAGCCTTATAAGATACAACCAGAAGAGAACGTTGCTGCTCGTAAGACTTACAGTGGTGTAAGCAGGAGAGAACGTTGCTGCTCATAAGTCTTGTATATATAAGCAAGTGAGAAGGGTCATAGGTTGTTTTTCTGCACGTAAGACTTGTCGTAAGGGGGAGAGAAATTTCTTATTGAGAGAATATTTCTGCTTGTAGTCCTTTCAAGGACAATTGTTGTTGTGTGGAGTTCTGAGAGCCCATTGAATCTTGGAGGTATAGTGAAAATCTCAGTAGGTCTTGATCTCTGAGGATTGGACGTAGGCCTGGTTGTTAGGCAGAACCAGTATAACTCTTTGTGTTCAAATCTTCTCAACTTTACTCTATCTACTATATTTTTCATATCTCCACACCAAGCGAAAAATTTATAACATCACCTAATTCACCACCTTCTTGGGTGAAGCTTGCCTCTTTCATTCCTCTTCTCACTTGAAGCGTCGCATCATTCAGAAGACATACCTCTTCACTTCGGACCATTACCCATCGATTAAACACAGATTGCTTCAAATTTCTGCTACAACTCTTCAATCATCTTCATAAGGTTAGATTTATCATTTTAGCTTCTCATTTCTTGCCCTAACCGAAGAGAGTTTTTGAAAATATTTCTTCAAGTTATTATTAACTCTTTGATTTTCATTTTAGTTTTAATGGCTAGAACTAAAATGCCTGTTGTTCCCCAAAGTTCCCATTTACCTTCACCTACTCAATATGTCGCTAGTGCTTCAGATACTCTAGTGGCAACACCTTCATCTCCAACACCTTCTCTATCTTATACACCAACACCTCATCTTAAACCCAAAACCACCAAGAAAAGCACTCCAGCCAAGAAACCTCATCCTAAGCCTAAGATGGCTAAGAAGGATCAACCTCCATAAAAGAAACCAAAGGGAGTGGTTTCCAAGGAACCAGTTGTCTCTCGGTCTCAATCGAAAGAAGTCAAAGGAAGAGGAAAGAAGAAGGACATAGAGCAATCACAATAATCTTATTCCTTCGATGACTTATTCAACATGCAGCTCAAAGAAGCAATGGAAAAATCAAAGCTTGACACCTTAGTTGGCAAGATTGCCTCCCAAGCCGGTGCCTCAAGTTCTCATCATATTGGCCAGACAAGTCAAGCTGCTTCAGGAGCATATTATACTTCACAAGCTCTAGAGGAAGAATAAGTCATAAATCCTCCAGAAGGTTTCAATGTCAAGGAACTAAAGCCGCTTATTCAAAAGGTATATGACTCTGAGTTTGCTCATAAACATTTCTGCCCCATAGTTCATGTAGACTTAGATTATCTAAAGAAAAGCTGTAGTTTGGATTTTTATCCTTTTCTTGGTTTCTTTGATCCCTAGCTAAATGTGCATCTTCCTTATTCACCTACTGTTGTGAAAACATTTTACTACAACATAAAAGTCCATAACATATATTCTAAGTCTGAAGAGTTAATAAAGGAAGCAGTATCTACTACTGTTAGAGATCAACATGTTATGATATATGCTAATATCATTAATTATATCCTTGGACATGTTGCACCCCCTTCTGATCCACCCACACTTATTGCCAATGAAACCTTATGGCATTTAAGGCTAAATGACCCTATAGGACCTCTTAATTTTAAGCCAGTTGACATGCTAGATTCCATTCGTGCCCTTCATTATATATACTCTCATAACATTGTCAACAAATCCAAAAACTATACCTATTTTTCCCAGAGAGATCACTATTTATTGGCCTCCTTTCTTACCAATCAATGAAGAAATGTGGGGGAACTTATTTTTGGTGAGATGAGAAGATTTCGATTTTCTTCATCAAAATCTGCCACAATTCCATATCCACAACTTGTGTCTCTTATTCTAAAGCATAACAAAGTGTGGTATTTGGATGGAACTGAGAAGGTTACCATTCTAAGGTTGGCAAGACTCAATTGACACATACGAGTATTAATCTTCCAGTAAGCCAATCCAAGGCTACATCTCAAAGAAAAGACTCTCCTTATAGAGGTGATGAAGCTCAGTCATCTGCACAAGGTCCTACTCCACCTCCATCCTTCCAGTATGCACACTATCAACCTATTTGGCCCAAGTGGTAAATCAAGCAGTGACTAGCCTGAAAAAGGAATTGATGAGTGAGTATGAGAAATTGGTGAACATGATGGAGATACAAGTCTAAAAGTTGGTAGACAAGGCAAATACCAACTTTAACTTGATGTTCAAGACTCAAGAAGATTTGTCCAGAAGAATAACTGATATGGAAATCTTCTTGCGCACTCATTTTCTGACTACTTCTCCTGAGGTGCCACCTGAGTCTACTCCTACCATAGCCTCACCTTATTAGACTCAGAATTGAAGTCACTTATGACCAATCACCTTTACGACCACTTGCAACTACAGTTCCTCAGCCATCATCTCCACCTTTTGTGCTTGAGCCAATTGACGTATCCACCGTTATGGTGCTATATACCCTATCCGCTGATCTTACTTTCCCTCATCCCCCTTCTAATATTGACAAAATGGAGAAGGATATGTGATGGTTTCTGAGCTGATATGGTCTGATATGAGAGATTTTTGTTTTAAGGGGGAGTGGTATTAGGTGGGTAGCTTTTCTGTATTGGGTAGAAGATTATTGTTATTTGACCTTTTCTAGTTTATTTTACTGACATGGTTGTACATGGGGTTTTATGGGTAGATGCTAATTCAAGCTTGATATTGTACTTTACAAGTTTATTTATGGTCATTTTCAAGTTTGCTAGGATTTTTGTTCAAATTTAATGGTTTCTGTCCAAATATAATGGTAGTATGACTTATCTTGACTTTTAAGTATCCATTGGAAGTATTATAGGAAACATATGTGATTAAGTGCAAAAATTTGAAAATGACTCTACATTTTGGTTAAATATGCATTTGTAAATGTTGAAAATGTTTTCAAAATTTTCACTCCCATCAAGTTTTTAAAACTCATCACAAAGGTTTTGTCATCATCAAAAAGGGGGCGAATGTTAGATTCCAAGTTTTGATGATAACAAAAGATTGTTGTGAGATATGGTAAGAATATAATGTTTTGCAAGTTTAAACAATAGTTTAAACTTGGATAATGCAACCGAGAGATACCTCATCACCTGCAAGTGTATAATCTAACTCTCTCCTTTCTGATGCAAGTATTGAAGCAAAAGAGTATCTTTTACAAGAATATTTTGTTCACTCGAGAGAGAGTAAGTATGCTCGAGTGAGGGCCCACATCACCTACAAGTACAAAATCACACTCTTGATAAAATGGGATGCGAGCGTTATCCAGAGATGTGGGCTCATAGTGTAAAATATAGGTGCACTCGAGTGAGGTCCCACATTACTCACAAGTGTCAAAATGCACTCACTCAAAGTCATGTAGAAGTGCAACATAAAAGCTGAAGCAGAAGTGCATATATAAAGATTCACTCGAGTGACGTCTAGTAGAGTCAAGTGATCCTTTGTCAGAAGCCAAAACGTCACTGACTCACAGCGATCAATCCGAATATAGTTTAATATTATTTAATCACTCTATTTTCACTTGTTATCATTATTTAACATCTTTTAACATATATTACAAGTGTGATATAGGTGGTTGATCGTTTGAATCAGAAAAGCATAGAGGAAGTCAAAGAACGACAGACATAATCATTACTACTAACCAAGAACATATCTACCACGTTCAAATATTTCAAACGTATGCATGTTGTTCCACAATAAAATGCTCTACTCTGCAATGATTATTATTCAACGAGCAAAATCATTTGGCTATAAATGTAGAGCTTCAGATATCATCAAATATAATGAAGAGCAAGAATTCAGACAAGCAAATTCACGAGTCTCTTTTATTCACATTTTCTCTGTATTCTTATTATACTTCAGTGTTTATCATATTTGCTCTATAAGATAGTCTGTATACACTTCATATTCTATTTTCATTTGATCTCAAGGTACTAGGACCTTGAGAGGGTAGATATCCTTACGAGAGAAGGAGTTGAGAGAATTCCTAGTCGGACTTTTTGCTCATAAGACTTATAAGATACAAGTAGTAGAGAACGTTGTTGCTCGTAAGACTTACAGTAGTTTAAGCAGGAGAGAACGTTGCTGCTCATAAGACTTGTATATGTAAGCAAGAGAGAAAGGTCATAGGTTTGTTTTTCTATACGTAAGACTTGTCATAAGGGGGAGAGAAATTTCTAAGTGTTAGAATATTTCTGCTCATAGTCCATTCAAGGACGATTGTTGTTTTGCGGCGTTCCAAGAGCCTATTGAATCTTGAAAGTATAGTGAAAATCTCAGTAAGTCTTGATCTCTGAGGACTGGATATAGGCCTAGGTTTTGGGTCGAATTAGTATAACTCTCTATGTGCTAATCTTCTCAGCTCTACTCTATTTATACTTCAAATAATATCACTGCATCAACCGAAGAGTTTATCACATCACCCAATTCACCCTCTCTTGGGTGAAGCTTGCCTCTTTCACTTCTTACTCCTAACCTGTTTGTTGACTATTTATTAGGTTACAACTACCATTTAGTACTAATTTAGGCAGCATAACAACCCTACACCCATTTTCCATTTTTACAAACACAGACAATCCAATGAAATTTCCCTAATTAAATTGTCCACAGCAGTCAGAATAGTCAATATACAGGAGTTTAGAAGTTACCTCAAGCACTCACTAGCTTGTCCTTAACTTGGCTGAAAAACCTAAGTGTTCAATAATAAATATTGAGCCTCCACACCTTAAAGAACATAGAGGAGTAGCTTAGGATTTGAGTTAGACGCTTTAGGAATAGATCATCAGAGAAATTGGCTTACCTTGCGGGTTCTCTTATGCTTCTCTCACTAAACTCTTCTCTCTCTATGGTTAGCTGGAGCACATCTAAAATGGCTAATGGAGGTGGAGGAATTGCCTTTTTATCATATGTTTTACATTATTTAATTATTTATTCATTTTCCCTTAATTTCGGATTTAAGCAAAATTTTAGCAGATTTTTCGTTCATCTTTGAAAAATCATAACTAAATTTGTAGACATTATGTTAGATTGATTTCTAAAACTATAGAATCCTTATTGAGTTAATTTTCAAGGTAAAATATAGCCTTTTACCAATTGGAAGCACATTATTCCCATATTTTTAGATTTTGGAAGCTATTCCAGAAAATACACCGTTTTTATGGGATAATTTCACAAATTCATAACTTTTTGTATATAGATCTAATTGAGCCATATGACCTATCAAATTAAAGCTTAGGATGTGTGCTTTCATTTTGGAAAATTTCATAGATTTTTGTTATCTAAAACCACATGATAAACTCACTGCCTTACAGGCGATTCCACTGGAAGCATTGTTCTCCTTTCAATTTCCAATACTTCTTTGACCAATTTCCTATATATTTTTGGACCAAATATTTTCTTTATAATTTCTCCATTTTTGGATCTTAATATTGGGATTTTTAAATTACCCAAATTAGTTCCATAATTATTTTTTGCCTAATTTCTCATGAAAATGAACATTTATAAATTCATAAATTCCAAATTCATGAACATTCACCATTTTATTGAATTTCCCAAATAATTACAATATTTTTTGTAAATATAAATTTTGGGGTGTTACAGTTCTCCCCCACTTAAATAAATTTTGTCCTCAAAATTTGCTACACCTATGTAGCCATAAATTTCGAGTAACTTTTCGTTAAGCTTTCTTCCATTTACTATGTAGCCTCTCTGGGCGTTAACCCTTTCCAGAAAATTTTGATGAATGAAATGCTCTTGTTCCAGAGTTATTTCTCTTGCCAATCAATGATTCAGTCAGGTGTGACTTCGTAGTCAAATCATTACGTATTTCCATGTCTTCATACTCTATCACATGTTCTGGATCAGGCTGATACTTTTTGAGTTGGGAAACATGAAAAACATCATGTGGTCTACTCAGATTCGATGGCAAAGCGATGCAGTATGCTACTGGCCCAATCTTCGCCAAGATCTCAAACGGACCAATATACTTTGGATGCAGTTTTTGTACTTTCAATGCTTTGCCAATACTCGTAAATGGTGATACTTTCATAAACACGTGGTCGCCAATTTCAAATTCTAGAGTTTTCATCTCTAATTATCATAACTCTTCAGCTGGCTCTGAGTTGTTAACAACCTCTATCTAATCAATTTTATCTGCTTTATTGTCTGGTCAACAATATTTGGCCCTAACATATGTCTCTTACACAATTTTTTCCAGCACAAGGCTGACTGACACTTCTTCCTATACAGTGCCACATATGGAGCCATCAAGATGCTTGAATGATAACTGTTGTTGTAGGAAAACTCTGCCAATAGAAGGAATTTGTCCAACTAGCTTTGTAATCAAGTACATATACCCTTAGCATATCCTCAAGGGTTTGAATCATTTGCTTCGTCTGCCCATCTATTTGAGGATGATTTGCTATGCTGAATTGGAACTTGGTACAAGCTTCATGAACCACCTTCCAAAACTTGAAAGTCAATTATGGATCTCGATCAGGAATGATGTTCTTCACAGTACCATGTAACCTCACAATCTCCTTAATGTGGATTTTTGCCAACTTATCAAGGGAATAGTGAATACTAATAGGCAGGAAGTGAGCTATCTTCATGAATCTATCAACTATCACCTATATAGCGTCATGGTTTCTGACCTTAGGTATTCCTGTCATGAAATCCATAGTAACGCTCTCCCACTTCCACTCAGGAATCTTAAGGTTTTGTAAAAGCCCCGATTGTCATTGATGTTCAACTTTCACTTTCTGACATGTTAAACAATGAAAGATGAACTTAGTTACCTCTCTTTTCATCCCTGGCCACCAGTATTGGGCCTTTAAGTCATGGTAAATTTTTGTAGCTCCTAGATGCAGAGTATAATTACTCTTATGTGGCTCCTCCAAGAATTGATGTTTCAGTTCTGGTTATGGTAGAACATAAACCTGCTTCTTGTACCTGACTAGTCCGCTAGGTGACAAGTCATATTCCTGAGTTTCACCCCTATCAATCATACCTTTGATAGATAGTTCTTGACCATCCTCCAGTTGGGCTTCTTCAATCACTGCCCTCAGATCATTGTATATCTAACTAACACCACTGTTTAACATAATTTGACTAGATAGAGTTATATCTCTGAAATCCTAGATCAGTTTGTGCTCAGAGATCATTATGGCTGCCACCTGTACTGATTTTCGGCTTAATACGTCAGCAACGACATTAGCCTTTATGGGATAGTACTTGATTTCTAGATTATAGTCTTTTAGCAATTCTATCTACCTATGCTGTCTCATGTTAAGCTCTTTTTGATCATACAAATACTTCAAGCTCTTATGGTTGCAGTACAACTTTACAGTCTCACCATATTGATATTGTCTCACTAATTGCCGCCAACTCAAGATCATGGGTAGGTTAGTTCAATTCATGAGGTTTCAGCTAACGAGATGCATATGTCACCACTTGGCCATGGTTCATCAATACACATCCTAATCTATGCCTACTAGCATCTATATAAACAATGTATATAAACTGTGGATCTAGGATTGTCAGTACTGGGGCTATAGTCAAGCTTTGCTTTAACTCTAGGAAGTTCTGTTCAATGGCAATGTAATTCTTTAGAAATTCTGTATAAATCTTCAATAATAGCCAGCTAGACCCAAGAAACTGTGAACTTCAAATACAATTTCTAGCATCTCCTAGCTCAGTACTGCTTTTACCTTACTAGGATCAACAAAAACTCCCTGCTGTAAGACAATGTGGCTCAAAAGCTTCACTTCTGAAAGTCAAAATTCATACTTACTCAACATGGCATAGAGAGTCTCTTATCCTGCAATATGTTTAACACAGTTCTCAAATGTTGCTCTGGCCCAACTTTACTCTTCAAATACACCAGTATGTCACCGACAAAGACTATTATGAACTGGTGCAAGTACAGATGAAAGATTTGATTCATGTAGTCCATGAACACGACAGGTGCATTAGTCAGCAAGGCATTACAAGGAACTCATAATGGCCATATCTAGTCCTAAAAGTAGTCTTCAATACATCTTCTGCTTTTACCTTCAACTAGTGATATTTTGATCATAGGTCAATCTTTGAGAATACACAGGAACTAGATAACTGATCGAGTAGATTATCAATTCTAGGGAGTGGATACTTGTTCTTGATGGTCTCCTTGTTCAACTCTCGATAATCAATATAGAGATGCAGGCTCTTATCTTTCTTTCTAACAAAAAGCACTGGAGCACCCCAAGTTGAAACGTTGGGTCGTATAAACCCATTTTTGAGTAACTCCTCAATTTGGTTCTTTAACTCCATAATTTCACTTGGAGCCATGGGTATGGGGTTTTAGAGATTGGACCTACTCTAGGCCTCAGATCAATTGAGAATTCCACTTCTCTATCTGGAGGTAATTAATCGACATCCTCTAGAAACACATCAGGTAACTCATTCGCTATAGGAATACTTTCCAAGGCTACACCAGCCTTTGACTGTATCGAATAGAATGCCATGTACCCCTGATAGCCTTTTTACAAACATCTCTCAACCTTGGCTGCAGAAAGAAGGTTGAGAGTGATTTTTGTGTTAGCTCGCAGTTGTGGATTCGGATATATAACTCTCTTTTGTTTGCAATCCAGTAAGACACTATTTGCTATCAACCAGTTAATACCTAAAATGACTTCTAACCCTTGTAATGGCAAGCAGATCAGATTCATAGTCTATTTATGCTCTTTGGCATTTATCCCTCAATTCAAACAAACATCAGCTGTCACATTTTGAATGCTCATAGGCATAGATACAACCATATCATATGGGTACTTATGCACATGTAAATTCAATCATCTTACACAGTTATATACAATGAATGAATGACTGGAACCCAAATCATACATAACATGCACTAGACTTCCATTGAGAGAAATCATACCTTTAATTAGCTCTGGAGATTTGTGGGCTTCTTCATTTGTCAGTGTGTAGACCCTGCCTAGAACCCTGGGTCTAGTCTCCTCCGGTTGCATCTTTTACGTGCAATAGTTAGAAAAGTGTCCAGACTTACCACAATTAAAGCAAGTGAGTGGCTTATTAGGATCAATTTTCAGTGGAGTACCACTACAAGTCTTGTTAGGATGAAAACGTTCGTAGCAATTCCAACATGTTCAGCCTCCCAACATCCCTAGTCTCCTCGGCCTCCATTTTGATTTGGTTTTTTACTATAGCCCTTGAAAGGTCCACCTTGATTCTTCTGTTTTTATGGAGTACTACTACTTCCAGAGGCATCCTTGTTATTGTCTTGGCCAGCCAGACTCAACATACGTTTTTCAATGTAGTGGCGTTCTTCCACGTCTTTACTGAACTCAGTGAAATATTGTGTAATCAATGTTTCTTTTAATTTGGGTCTCAACCCATGAATCAACATATCGAAACTCTACTCTTCATTTTCTTGAAGTTTGAGATAGGCTAAATACTATGATAAGTAGATATACTAGTCTAGATATTCATTGAAGCTCTCCAAATCTTGCTGTCAGATACTTAGAAACTCTTTCTCTTTCTGACGCTTGATAGATAGGGGAAAATATTTCTCATTGAGTTTCTCTTGGAATAATTCCAAAGTAATAAGTACATTCCTCCCCCTTAAGGTGAGCTTCGTGTTCTTCCACTTTCGATCTATGTCACCGTCCAATTTATAGATGGCTACCAGAGATTTTATCTTGTATGGGCATCACAACATGTTGAAAATCTTATCCTGATGTGACAACCAATTCTCAGCCAATTGTTGGTCAAACTTCCCCAAAAGATAGGTGGCTGTTGTTTTCAAAATCTGCTCAATAAATTATGGACTTCTGCCTCATGATCTAGTATAATATCCTCTAGGTCAGGTTCCTCCAGTGGTATTTTCTCATTATTACCCTTCATGAATTCGTCTAGGCGATCTGTCCTTTGCCGTACCCCCTGAAGTTCACTTCTTATCTGATTCATTGTATTTTGCTATTGTGCTAGCATATCTAATATTTGCTACTGTACAAGATCAAACCTTAGGTTATTTGTAGCATTATTGTGTCCTGCACGCTGTCTACCATATGGTCTGCCAGGTTATGCCATCTCTATATTTCAAACTACATGAACATAGAGAAGAATTACATTTCATATTAGAGTAAGGTAATTTTCATAGTTTCATAAAAGTCAAGGAATACATATATGTCATACATAGCATACAACAACTATTTATAATAGTTGCAGAGAAACAAAAATGCCAAATATCCTATAAACTACTGTACATGACTGTTAGTATTTTTACATTATATTTTTCAACATTCATGTACCCTCCCAAAATAATGACTCCAACTAATTCTTTTTCTGTCCATCGGTTCCCCCTGACTTCCCCTATCTCAAAATATGTGTTGGTCACCAAAATATACCACCTAGGTGTTCTACATCAGTCATCATACATAAATCTATCAACCAGGTCATTCATATGGCTCAGAAACATGTACATGTTCCTATTTGGGCCCTGCTTAACAATATCATTCTTTTGCCAATTCTAAAAAGCGAAGTTTGGGAAAAAATTCAGTGTGGTATGAACCCAGAACTCAACTGGTGCCCCAACCTATAGTTGTTCCCGAGTATCATACAAAGACTGAACTCCATGCAAAAACATATAGTATCGTGTCATAAGTGTTGACTGAGCTCGCCATGCCTTATAATATCTACTACAGGCATAGAGCCACAGCTCGAAATCTGGCTATAAGGTATGTCGTACCTGCACTTGCTCTACTATAGACTTACAGTCACTTATCTTATCATCGAGTACTCCTCTGGATCCTCCTCTGGGTCTTCCTTAAGATCCTTCTCAGGGTCCTTATCTGAATAAATTACGGTCTCCTCGACTCATGACTGTCTTGATAATGCCCATCTTGGTTCTGGTTCATATACAGACAGCTTCAGCAAACTCTTCCGTACCGACCGCATTATACTGACACCTCTAAGCCATAATACTCTATGTATTATTGCCCATCTGGAATCCGCTGCTTAAATGGATACTGATTCACTAATGTCTCACTCTCGGATGACTCACTGGTACTGTTGCTCATGATCCTGGCATTATGCAAACAAAACCAATATCAGTATACAATTATGATAATGCCAAACTGCTTATTAGCTCTACCAGAACCGCTTCGGGCTTTGATACCAAAAATGTCAACCCCCATTTCCATTTTGATATATACAGGGCAATAATGAACAAGTTCCACAGGTAAACAGAAAAGCAGAGTACACAAATATTTACAATTATGTCTAGAATATCCCAAAATAAACCCAGTATAGGCTATATAACCGCAGTCCTTGCCTTGAGAAATATGCCCATCAGTTTCCCTTATCTACGACCTTTCCTTTCGATCCGCTGGCACCCATTGAGGCATTTTGATTTAGAAAAGGGGTGAGATTCCAAGGAATCTCAGTAGAAACATACGATCCACAGCTTGGTAATGTGGCTCCAGTATATGTTCAAGTCACAAAATATAGTAACACTAATTATACAAATAGTCACTTAGTATATGAGAGATAGTAGTCTCTACGTGAACCTTTTCCTAGTCTCAAACAGTCTACTTCATAAAATGTGCCAACTACAGTCATCCAACTCAGCCCTAAAACATCAAATATCCAATAAATAGGTTAAAACCTATCCATGTATCATTTTAGAAACTTCCATAATTTTTATTGTAGTTATATTAGCCTATGGTGAAAATTTAACAAAATGCCCCTGGGACCTCGACCTGGCCTCGCCACACTTGGTCTAGCTCTACATTTTCTGAAATTTTGTCATAGGCTATTCTGAGCAATTTTCTCTAAAGAAATCCATTTCCAATGTTAGAATTATCAAATTCAATGTCAAATTACAAAATTTCCCTCAGCAGCCCGCTTTAAGGGTTTCAGGGGTTTTTTTTCATAATTATGCTTTTTCGGGATTTTCTGAAAATATGACCAACTATAATCCCACCTATTTTTCCCTCTTGAACTTAATGGAACCATCAAATCATTCAAAATCTAACTTGAAGGCCATCTAACAGCCCTGACTGAGATTGACAAGAACTCCGGGGAAAATCGGGGTTTTACGAAGTCAGCTTCGTAAACGCTTTCCTTCCTACTCCTAACCACTTTATTGACTATTCTAGTATGTTACAACTACCATTTAGTACCTATTTGAGCAGCATAATAGCCCCACACACCCTAATTCCAATTTTACAAATACAGACAATCTAATGAAATTATACTGATTGAATTGTCCACAGCAACCAGAATAGTCAATATATAAGAGTTTGGAAGTTACCTTAAGCTCCCACTAGCTTTTCCTTGAATTGGTTGAAAACCCTAAATATTCAACAACAAATTTTGAGCCTCTATACCTTAAAGAACATAGATGAGTAGCTTAGGATTGGAGTTATACGCGTTAGGAACTAGATCATCAGAGAAATAAGCTTACCTTGCGAGTTCTCTTCTCCTTCTCTCACTAAACTCTTCTCTCTCTATGCTTAGCTGAAGCACATCTGAAATGGATGATGGAGGAGGAGGAATTGCCTTTTTATCATATATTTTACAATATTTAATTATTTATTCAATTTCCCTTAATTTTGGATTTAAGCAAAAGTTTAGCAGATTTTTCATCCAAATTTGAAAAATCATAACTAAATTTGTAGACATTGTGTAGGAGTGATTCTGAAGGTTATAGAACCTTTATTGAGTCAAGTTTCAAAGAAAAATATAGCCTTTTGCCAATTGGAAGCACATTATTCCCATATTTTTATTTTTTGGAAACTGTTCAAGAAAATTCACAGTTTTTCCGGGCTAACTATAAAAATTTATAACTTTTTGTATATAGCTCTAATTGAGTCATATGACATATCAAATTAAAGCTTATGATGTCTACTTTAGTCCAAAAAATTTCTTAATGTTTTGTAATAATTTGGTCATCCAAAACTACATGAAAAACTCACTACCTCACAGGCTATTCCACTGGAAGCATTGTTCTCCTTTCAATTTCCAATATTTATTTGACCAATTTCCTATATATTTTTGGACCAAATACTTTCTCTATAATTTCTCCATTTTGGGTTCTTAATGTTGGGCTTTTAAATTACCTAAATTATTTTCATAATTATTTTTTGCCCAATTTCTCATGAAAATGAACATTTATAAATTCATATATTCCAAATTCATGAATATTCACCCTTTTATTGAATTTCCCAAATAATCACAATATTTTTTATGAATATAAATTTTGGGATGTTACAGAGGGGGAGAGAGAGAGAGTCATACCAAAGTAAGCTCATGAACAAAAACAAGAACAAGAAGCTAGGGTTCCAAGCAATCTATGGTAAGGAGATGATTTTCTTGAGAAATTGCTTGCTAAACCTAACATACCGCTTCTAAATCCTATATCTCCATGATTATGGCTCGTAGCAATGCAAAAACAAAAGGAAAGAGAGAGGGAGGTGCACGGTTAGATAGAGAAAGAAGGAGAAATCAAAGGGTAACCACAAATAACCTTGTTCTCTTGTGAATTCAAGGTTATATGGTTGTTGTTATTGTGGATTGGTTGTTTGGTTTGTTTTGTCTTGTTTTGTGATTTTGGATGATGAAACTCTAAGGGGTTATGTGACCCAAATTTCCATTGATTATGTTCAATAGGTGTTTAAGTAATTGAATAAGTTATTAGAAGTGGAAACAAGGTGATTAGTTGGTTGGAAACAAGGAAACACATGTTATTTTCCCCTAAAATGTTGTAACTTTCGGCCAACAGCAAAAATAGGGGTTAAAGCTGGAATTTTGTGTTTTTGATGATTACATTGTGTTTAGAATGGAAAATTGTGTAGGGTATTTGTAGAATGTTTAGTGTGAAAAGTATTAGAATGTGAAATGACAAAACTACCCTTAAAATCGTAAGTTAGGGGCTGCCAGGGGCATTTTTGTTATTTGGTAGTGAATTAGGTAATTCTAAGGTCACAAATGGATTTCTTGCATGAAAATATGTAAGAATAGCCTGGGTCATAATATTTGGAAAAGTACAGTTAGACAAGGTATGAAGGGATTGGATCGGCTCTCTAGGGGTATTTTGGTCATTTCATAGTTTTATCCTAAGATAACTGCAAAAAATGTTTAGAATTTTTGAATGACTAATAACTCATTTATTGAAAATTTGGAATTTTCAGATCAGACCGCCAACCAGAGCCGATCCAGAAAAGAGATCAGTCTGTGCTTAAAAAAGGATATAAGGTAGTAACTCTATCTTTCATAAATTATGTGAATGTTTTTATATATTTGTCTGTGCCATCTCCTTTGATATAATTTATGAACACTGTTTTGTCGAGTAGAGCAATTTGTACGAGTAGGCACTTTTATTGGTTATTGAGTAAGAATACGACCGAGGTGTACAGATAGTGGAGAAATAGCCCTGACTCATGTATACATGCCATGATGTTGTTTGTGTTGTTAATATGTTGCATAACAAGAAGTATGACGTATTGAATTTTAACTTATTAATAGATTGCAAACGTTATTGAACTCATTGAGGGAAAAGCAACTCTATGCCAAGGTGAGTAAATGCAAATTTTGGCTTTCAAAGGTGAGATTTTTAGGCCACGTAGTCTCTCAGCAAGGGGTCTTGGTAGATCCTGGTAAAGTGGAAGCAATACTAAACTGGAAAAGGCCAAAGACTGTTGTTAAGACAAGCATTTTTTTGGGTCTTGTTGATTATTATAGCAGGGTTTATATAAAATTTCCCTAGAAAACTCAATATTATGTGTGAGACAATAATTGTAAGAGGAGCTTCACAAAGCTGAGATAGAAATTTATCATAGCACTATTGCTATTAATCTCGATACAAGTAGGCATGGATTGGGATATGTATTGATGTGGGTCGAGTAGGTTGTATGCATCTTGTTAGTTGAAGCTTCATGAACTGAACTATCCCACTCATAATCTTGAGTTGGTAGTTACTGTATTTGCCTTGAAAATCTGGAGGCATTATCTTTATGGTGTAACCGTAGAGTTGTACTATGACCACAACCGCTTGAAATATTTGTATGATAAGAAAAAGCAGAATATGAGACAACATAGATGGATGGAGTTACTGAAGGTTATGACCTAGAAATTAAATATCATCTAGGGTAGGCCAATGTAGTGGCAAATGCATAAGCCGTAAAATAGTGTAGGTTTAAGCTGTAAGGATACATGAGTATAGATTGATCAAGTAGAGACTATTAACTGCTCAAAGCATATAAAAGAGTTATGTTGACAAGAGATGGAAACCTCTAATATTGAGGTTGATGATCATGTGTTATCAAAGTGTTATAGGCAATGGCAGTAAGTCCCAGTATACATGTTTGCACAGGGCAATAAGAATAGAATATTTTGTATTATGAGAATAGAATGATATAAGCTATAAGGTTACCTTGAATGTCCAAGTCCTGGTCTGGTACCGTGGATAGTTTGACATTTTTTTATGTGGGACAACATCCAAGCAAGGCAATAAGGCCTATAATGGCATACTGAGTGTCTTGATGGATAATCAGTACAATAATAGGTTGGGTAAGCCATAAGTATAGAACAGGTTAAATATGTAAGTTTTGATAGGTAGTTCACTCATATCAGATAATTTTTTGTGAATTCTTAATAATTATGCATAACCTAGGGAAGAGTTACATAGTGAGATAGGATTCTCATGAGGATGATTAATGTGATATCCCAAATTTCGAGGATGAAATTTTTATTAATAGGGGGAGAAATTTAATATCCCAAATTTTGGTTACCAAAATTCCTTATACCTTTGGAGTATTAAATGGGATAAAATGGTGAATATTGACATACCTTGAATAGCCTCTGGCTATAAATTCTGGACCATAGGAATTAAACACTGAAAACTTGAAATGTGAATAGAGTTTGTTATGTGGTTTTGGATGACCAAATGATGTCCAAAAATTATGAAATTTTCCAAAATGAAAGTAGACATTCCAAGCTTTAATTTGATAGGTATATGAATTATTTGGACCTGTACACTAAGAGTTATGAATTTCTAAAATTTACCTAGTGAAACTGGATAATTTCTGGGATAGCGTCAAAAGAATTACCTTCTGGGAAAGTAAAGCTTTAGGTTGGCTAAAGGCTATATTTTTCCTTAAAACTAAACTCAATAAGGATTAAGTAGCCTTTGGAAGCATGCCAATTGGATGTCTATAAATAAATATATAAATTCCCAAATTTGGTGTGAAAATGCTGTTAGTTTTGGGCGAAAATCACAAAATGTATAGGCAAAATGGTAATTTGCCATATTAAACAAAAGAAAATTATTTTCTTCAGAAAATACATTCAATTCATCTAAAGTGAGCTAAATAAGAAGGGAAAATTTTTTTGTTGGATATTTATCATTAATTTTTGGATTAAGGTCAAATTTCAAAAAAAGATGGCATAAAGTCAACAATTTCAACTCATAGTAAATAGGTGGAAGAGGATAAATGAAGACATATTATTACACCCTTCCAATCTTCATTTTCGGCCAAGTCTTGTGAAGAAAGAGAAAAGATGATGATCCACCCTACAATTTGTATGTGTTCAAATGGAATAAAATACAATAATTTAAGGAGGTGGTAGGATATTTATTTTAAAAGGCTTATCATCTTTCCTAAGCCTTCATTTTCGGCTGAACAAAGAGGGGGGTGAAAGAGTCATATGAAAGTGAGCTCAGGAACAAGAACAAGAAGCTAGGGTTCCAAGTAATCTAAGGTAAGGAGATGATTTTCTTGAGAATTTGTTTGCTAAGAACCTAGCATACCTCTTATAAATGCTATATCTTGAAGATTATGGCTTGAAGCAATGCAAAATGGAAAAACAAGAGGAAAGAAAGGGAGGAGCATAGTTAGATAGAAAAATAAGGAGAAATCAAAAGGTAACCACAAATAACCTTATTCTCTTGTGAATTCAAGGTTATATGGTTGTTGTTGTTGTTGTGGATTGGTTGTTTGGTTTGTCTTGTCTTGTTTTGTGATTTTGGATGATGAAAAACCCTAAGTGGTTATATTGCCTAATTTTCCATTGATTATGTTTAATAGGTGTTTAAGTGATTGAATAAGTGATTAGAAGTGGAAAGAAGGTAATTAGTTGGTTGGAATTAAGAAAACACATTTTCCCTTAAAATGTTGCAACTTTCGGCCAACAGCAGAAATAGCGGTTAGAGATAGAATTTTGTGTTTTTGATGATTCCATTGTGTTTAAAATGGAAAATTGTGTAGGGTATATGTAGAATGTGAAGTGTGAAAATAATTAGAATATTAATTGACAAAACTACCCTTGAAATCCTAAGTTAGAAGTTGCCAGGGGGATTTTTGTCATTTGATAGTGAATTTGGTAATTTTGAGGTCAAAAATGGATTCCTTAGGTGAAAATATTTAAGAATAGGCGGGGTCATACTTTTTGGAAAAATATAGTTAAACTAGGTATAAAGGGACTTAGACCCAGTCCCTAGAGGTATTTTGGTCATTTCAAAATTTTAAGTTATGATAACCAACAAAATATGTTTAGAATAATATTTGAATGCTTAATAACTTATTTATTAAAAATTTGGAATTTTAGGATCAGACCGCAAGCTAAAGCAGATCCGGAAAAGAGGCCAATATGTGCTTAAAAAGGATGTATGACAGTAACTGTATCTTTCATAAATTATATGAATTTTTTATATGTTTGTGTATGCCATCTTCTTTGATATAATTGATGAACATTGTTTTACTGAGTAGGCCCTTTTACCTAGTTATTGAGTAAGAATCCGACCGAGGTGTACGGATAATGAGGAAATAGCCCCGACTCATGTATACATGTCGTGATGTTGTTTGTGTTGTTAATATGTTGCATAACAAGGAGTATGACATATTTAATTTTCGCATATTATATGATTGGTTGTATGTTACTACTAAGATTCTTTTGAATCTCAGCCTTTTACAAAATTAAAAATATTCAAACTGAAGCTAGTAGCTCAAAAGGGAAAAAATGCCAATACGGGTGATTGAGGGTCCTAATGAAGATTTAGGAGCTTACGTTGGTATCTTAGAGTAGTTAATTTTTAAGGATACTATAAATAATTTTCAAACCCTATAGGGATTTTCTGTAATGTAATACAAGTACTAATGTCAGTATATTAATGCTATTTTTGTTTGCCTATCAAACTCTGCGTGATTTACGCTGCCAATATCATAATGTTCAGGGGTTTGACAACTGAAGTACAAATTCACACAAAGATTGAGCTTCAAGACTTAGCTATGGATGTAATAGTAAATGCATAGTGTTTGTAGTTGTTCTATGTAACATCCTATTTTTATTCACCAATATGCCTTGTAATTATTTGTGGCATTTAATGAAATAAAATGGTGAATGTTGATGCATTTGGTATGACAAGAACACCTTTGATGGAAGTTACATGAGAATTAGGCAAGAAGTAAGAGATAACGCTAAGTTTTTGTCTTCCAAAAAGGCCATTACTAAAGCCCATTGTTAAAGCCCAAAATGATATATAAAAGAGCACAATATATGGGCGAATATTAAGGGTTAAATTTGGCCATGAAAGCAAGAAGAGGAAGAAGGCCCAAATTTAATCAAAATGTGAGGGCAAAATACCAATTTGCCAATAACGCAAAGAATTAATTATTTTTCCAATTAATTGAAGTAATTTTGGTTAATTAAGGAAAATAAAGGGAAACTATATATTTGGAGATAAATATGCAATTTTGGAGCATTATTGACCAAGTAAGTTGAGTTTGAAAAGTCAAAAAGTAAAAGAGGTGAATCAATAAGTTAATTGAAAGAAGGGAATATGAGAATTCATGAAGCACTTTTATTTCCCTTATTCCTTGATGAATTTTAGGATGAATTGGGAAATATTGGGGAAAAATAATTATTTGAATAAAGATGATGCCATGTGGAATGAATTAGAGCCAAGTAATTAAATCATAAGTCATAAAGCAAAGCACATGGAAAATTGGCAATATAGTATAGTATCTTAGGAGAGATAAAGACGATAATATCTAAGCTCTTTTATCTCCTTCCTGGGCTTCATTTTGACTAAACCAAAAACAGATAGAAAGAGGAAGAGTTAAAGAGAGGTTGGTGAACATAGGGTTCCAATAAGCAAGAATCAAAGGTAAGATCATGTAAGTCAAGTGCTTATGCCTTCTAATCTCCTTGAAACTTTCTCTAACCTCTTCTTCTTCTTGAAAATCATGATTAGCAAGCCAAAACAAGAGAGAAGATAGAGACGGTAGAAGGTGTTGATGAGAGAGAAAGTTGAGAATCCAAGAGGTATTCTCATAAACTTGAACCTCTTGTGTTATAAGATGTTGTGGTTGCTATTGTTGAATTTGGCTTGGTTTTGCTTTGTTTTGTGATTTTGAGATGATGAACCTAAAATTTTATGCTGCCCAAATCTCCTCTAATCATGGTCATTTAGTGTTTAAGTAGTTAATCATTTGATTAGAAGTGGAAAGAAGGTGATTAAGCAAGAGAAACAAATAAAACACATGTTCCCTCCTAAGAACCCTAGTTTCGGCCAAATGCAAAACAGTGGGGAGGAGATGGAATTTTTAAATTTTGATGAATCCATTGGATTTATAAGGGAAAATTGTATGGGAATATAGGTGTTCATGATTTTTGGATGTTGGTATGCAAATCTAGAAACTTTTGGAATTAAAGGAACATGCTGTTTGATTTGCCTCTAGTAAGGCAGTGTTATTGTGCATTGAAATTCGTTTGTCAAACCTAGTCCAAAAATTATGAAACCTTTTAGGATGAAAGTAGACATTTGGAGCTTTAATTTGATATGTGGCTTGTAATTTTTGGATAAGTATATTCAAAGATATAAATTTTCAAATTTATGCCTAGTTTCTAGAAGGAAATCTAGAACAGTGCAGATTTGGTGAATTTATGGGAACAATGTGATTACAGTGGTCAAACTGAGGTATTTTTCCTTAAAATAACACTTAAAGAGCTTCACTTAGGCTTTGGAATTAGTCAATTGGATATTCCTAGAATTAATTATTAATTTCCAAAGTTTACTGAAAATCTGCCAATTTCTGGAAAGAGTGAAACTGCATTATGTAGTATTGTACTGTGCAGAAACTATTATAGCTGCATTAGATAACCAACAAGATTTGATTTAAAGGCAGTAATAATACAAGTATTAACCAGTTACTTGTTAACTTTAATTTATAGAAATTGGTAATAGCCTGAGCTAGAACAGGAGTATAGGACATATAGTAGAATTGAAAAGAATTCAGGTAGTAACTTTTTCTTACATATACTATGTGATTATTATATGTTATGTATGCCATTCTCTATAACATGAGCATAGTGTCATGGACATGCATATTAGCCTGGGTGTGGTCTAGGACCCAATGGAGGCATAAGGTTAAGCTAGGGTGCAAACATGTCATTTGGCCTTGGATAGGGTGCACGCAACATTCTTTCATCTTACATGACATAGTGTATTGCATATTTATTTTCACATTTTATATGTCTGAAAAACATGTTGCTATTGAGATTCACATATGTCATTTGGCCTTGGATATACTTGCAGCATTCTATCATCTTAGCTGGCATGGTGTATCGCACATTTATTTTCGCATTTTATATGTTTGAAAAGTATGTTGCTATTGAGATTCGCTCAAATCTCATCCTTTTTCAAACTATAAAACATTACAGTTAAGGATAGTGGCCTGAAAAGCAAGGCAATGGTTACTGGTGATTAGAGTTATGGGGCTCTCTAAAGTTGATGTAGTTATCTATGCTTGTAATTTAGTGTCTTTTGGAACACTTCTGCATTTGTAAATATTTTTTAAACCTTGCGGGGATTTTCCTGTTTGTAAATAAGTACCTAATATCAATATTTTTTCACTACTTTTGCATGCCTTACGAAAGTATGCACTTATTAGTCTGCGAATATCGAAATGTTAAGGGGTTTGATACTCTGTCTTCAATGCTCTTCTTTTTATACTGTGAGAATGTTTAAAGATCGTTGCTCCTGAATGTAGCTATTGGAGTGCTCTGTCTTTACTTCTGTGTGTTGAGCATGTCAGATTGTTCCTTTAGTCCTTCGATTTAGCCATTGGAGACAAAGAGGATTTAAAGCACGTTTGAGCTTGGTGCATTTAATACTCTGACATAATAGTGCTTTTTACTAATCTTCATTTGATCCTTGATTAAACACCTATAATATGATCAACCATTGGTATTATGAAGTTTATGATAGATTTGAATGAGTATCAAGATTTATGGAAGCTGCTATATTTTCTAAAACTGCATTACTTAAGTGGTCACTTGAGTGATCTTCAATTAGTCAATTTGAAAACAGGTCAGATCACTGGTTGGCTCATGTGGTTATATAGTAGTTACATATAAAAATAAGGACACTTAAGTTATCCTGTTTCTTTTGAAAACTATCAGACCCTTATCTTATTTTTACCTTTTTCATAGTATTTGTGGAAAACGATACACAGTTCGGTGGGCAACACATGAATAACATAAATATACTGAAAATATGTGCATGACTATAGAAATTCCCCAAAAGGGATTTTACATGATAATTAAAATTGATGTCATTGTCTTGGGCTACTAGGGTATCTAAACCCATTTTAGTGAAACAGAGGCATCTTCCCGTCTTTATTCCACCACTACATTCCTCCCGTGTAATTCTTTTCTCTGCGTTCAATACACTTCCTGTGTTCATCTATGTAAATTATTGGTAGGGGGTACAGTTACCTTAATGCATGCAGGATAGATGCTATGTGTATGACATGTTAGCTTTAACTAGATACATGCCCCATAATGACATTTCTGCATGCTCAATATTTCATGCAACATAACTATGGCCACTGAAAAAAAATAGAAACAAGCTTCATTTATTCAAATATGCTCTACACAATCAAGTACGGAAATCACATACATCACTACACAAGCAAAGATAACAAATACATGCAAATATGGTAAGTTCCCTACCTTAAACCCTTTTCGACTTGTATAGCATTCCTCGAAGTTCGTGTCGTAGCTTGGCTATCAATCAGGTCCTAAAATTCCAAATGTACAAGAACTAGATTAAAACCCATTCATGCATCATTTTAGACACTTCCATAGTATTTATGGTGCTTATATTTTTCTATATTAAAAAATTACCAAAATGCCCCAGGGACATAGCCGACCCCATTGTACCCGGTCCGACCATACATTTCCTAAAATTTTTACCTAGGCTATATTGACATATTTTCACCCAAAGAATCCATTCTCAGCCTCAGAATGACTAAATTTGGCAACACCCGTTTCCATTTCGATAATCGAAGAGTAATAAAGACGGAATTCAATAGGCATACAGAAAAGTACAATTATACTGATAAAAATATTCATTTATGATCCCAACATCGTTCGTTTACAGTTCCGATATTGTTCGTCGACGGAAACAAAAAATACAGCGGAAGTTTTAATATTTACAAATTATCCAAAATATCACAAAATAGACTAATTAAGACCATGATCTTGTCTGCGCCTCAGGACACGTGCCACTTACTTTCCAGCATCTACGTCTTTTCCCTTTAGTCCACTGGTACCGGCTGAGGTGTTTATCTAAAAATAGGGTGAGATTCCGAAGAATCCCCGTAGAGACATAATATCGTTCATAGAAAATGCGAAAAGTAAATGACATGCGCCAAGGTATGCACAAATTAATGAATAATATAAACACATCATTATCATCATGTATACATGAGTAGAGCCCAGCCCCAAATCTACACCGGTTGGACTTCTGCCAACTCCCAGTGTAAGTGCACCTCTGGCACTAACAACCTCTCTCTTAGCAAATCATGTTATTAATAAAGTGCATTTACAAAACAATGGCATCCACACAATCACATAACTCATGGCATAGTGTATGAAGGATAATGTCCCTACCTCAAAGCTTTGATATCCCCTATTTAATAGTGTCTCGTAAAGCGTGCTGTCCCGGCGTCCGACTCGGTCCTAAAATATTAAATGTACCAGAAATAGGTCATAACCTATCCAAGTATCATTTTAGACTATTCCATAGTGTTTATTGTGGTTATATTAGTCTATGGTGAAAATTTACAAAAATGCCCCCGGGAACCCGGCCCGATGGCACATTTTCCCAAAATTTTGACTAAGGCTATTCTAACTTATTTTCACCCAAGGAATCCATTTCCGAGCTCAAAATCACCAAATTCACTGTCAAATTTTGAAAATACCCTTGGCAGCCCCTATTTAGGGATTTCAGTTGCGTTTTCGTAATTATGCTTTTTCGGCTTCTACCGAAAAAGTGTCCAACTGTAACCCCACCTATTTTTTCCCACTAAATCCAATGGAACCATTTATTTTATGAAAATCCAACTCCTTCCCTCAGATATGTGCTGGCCGAAATATTGGTCAAAAATTGGAAAAATGGAGTTTTGTGTTTTAGCTTCTAAAACTTGTACTTTTCCACTTCTAATCCTAGATTAATTCATTTAAACACTTCATAACCATGATTCAAAGAAATTTGGGCAGCATAACCCCTTAGGATTAGGACTTTCCAAATTTACAAACTTAACAAAATAACCAAATCCAACCATAATCATCAACAACAACCACATCTAACATTATCTTAGGATTTGTGAAGTTACCTTCTTGAGTTCTTTTCCTTTCTCTAGAAGTTCTCCTCTCTCTTTCTCTTTGGGCTCAAGATTTGCTTGCTAATCCATGGAATTTATGGAAAGGAAGAGATTAGAGAAGAGATTTATGGAAGATTAGAAGAAGAAACCTTAAGAAATCATAACTTACCTTAACTCTTGCTTCCTTTTGCTCTCTAAATCACCAAGAACTCCCAAACTCACACTCTCTCTCTTTTCTCTATTCTTTGTGCGTGAATGGGCATGAAAGGAGGAAGGGAAAATATGTATTACTTGTCATCTTTCATCTTTAATCCTAGCCCTTGATCTAGCCAATGGTTAAGATCTTTCCATCTTTCATGAACACCTTACCTTCCACCATACTCTTTTGCTTTAAGCCATGCTTCCTCAACTTTATGCCATCCCTTGTCATTATTTAGGTCCAATTGGATTTGACTAACATTTTCCCTTAGTTAGCCTCAAAAAAACGTGCTCCCCTTCTCATGATTGAACCAAACCAATTCCTCTCCCAACTAACCAAATTAGCACTCAATGTAGCATACCATTTCATCATTATTTGTCCATGTAGCATTATTTTAATGCAATTTGACATGTGCTCATACAAATCCATTATAATTTAATCCCCTCCTTATATTTTCATGACACTTGGCATTTTAATTTCATTAATCAATTTCTAACAAATTTTATTTTCAATTTTCGGAATAATGCCAATTCTGGCAGATTTTCTGCCCTAACTTTGAAAAATCATAACTAACTTTGTAGACATCGTTTCGAGGCGATTCCAAAGCCTATGGAATCCTTATTGAGTATAGTTTCAAGGAAATATATGGAATTTTACTGGCTGGGATCATCTCATTCACAGATTTTAAATCTTTGACCGCTGCTCCAGAAATTAGTCAATTTCGCTGGGCAAACTTCAAAAATTCATATCTTTTTGTGCATATCTTCAATTGCATCATATTACCTATCAAATTAAAGCTTAGGATGTCTAATTTCACCCTATAAAATTTCATAATTTTTGGTCATCATTTGGGCTTCCAAAACTATATGACAATCTCATTGCCTCGCAGGCGATTTCACTGAAAACACTATTCAACCTTCAATTTTTAATATTTAATTCCTTTGGCCTTAAACATTCACCATTTCATTGAATATATATAATAATTACAATATAGTTTTTGTGAATAAAATTTGGGATGTTACAAAATTCACTGCCAAAAGACAAAAATGCCATTGATAGGCCTTAATTTAGGGTTTTGAGGGCATTTTGGTCATTTCACTTTATTTGGCTTTTCTGAAAAAATGTTCAATTGTAACCCCACTTAATTTTCCATCCTAAATATAATGGAATCATTAGATTATCAAAAATCAAGCCCTAACCCCCTATTATATCTTTGGCCAAAACTTACAATACTCCATGAAAAATTGGGATTTTTGAGTTATGACTCCATAGACTTGCTCCTTTCTACTCCTAATCACTTTATCAACTATTTAATTAAATTCCCAACTTGATTTAGACCAAATTTGGGCAGCATGATAGCTTAGGGTCCATCATTCTCCCAACTTCACAAATCACATAAATCAACCACATATTCACCGATTAAACCAACCACAACAGCAACACTAATAATAATTTGAAGTTCAGGAAGTCACCTTTGCTTTCTTCTGACTCTTCCCTTCTTAGCCAAACCCTAACTCCCACAAATCCTAAAGATTTGCTTCAAGAACACATTATGTCATGTAAAGGAGAAGCTTAGAAGAAGGATTACACAAGTAAGGAGGTAAATCATTGAAGAAATCAACTTACCTTGCAACTTTTGCTACTCCTTCTCTCTAGAAACCCATGAACTCACTTTCTCTCTCTGTTCTTCTTAATGAGCACTAAAATGAAGCATGAAATATGAAGGGAGGAGTTGTCATAAAATATTTCCTTTTTTCTTTAATTATTTTAATTACCAAAATCCCAAAAATGTTCACTTTTGTTTCATAATTGAACTTAAGCTTTTCTACATGTAACTTGTGTCTTAATGTAACATTAGATTCCAACAAATTCCTCCCCTCTAATCAGCCCATATTCAAGCCTATGATGGTTCTTCAATTAGCCCAATTCGCTTTTCTTCATTTATCTCATAATTACAATATTTGCCATAACATTTTCTTCCATTTTCAGAATAATTGGCAATTCTGGCTAATTTTTTTCCCAAACATTGAAAAATCATAACTAAATTTGTAGATATCATATTAGAGTAGTTCCAAAGGATATATAACTCTTATTAAGTATTGTTACAAGGAAAAATATAACCTTTATCCAAATGAAAGCACAAAATTCCCAGAATTTAAGTTTTTAGACGTTGTTCCAGAAAATAGATAGTTTTCCTAGGCTAAACTTGTGGAATAAAATTTAGGGTGTTAGAAAAAAAATCACTAGGTACTTACCTATGATGAACTTGTGGTGATGAGTGTAACAAGATTACTTGAGTAGTCACTTAAGAGATCTTGTTTCTTTTTCTGTTAAAAGAAAACAGGTCACCAAATAGCATTACCATAGTACTGTGGTAGTGATGCTCTTTCTACACATCACTCAAATGGTCACTCGAGTGAGCTAGTCTTAAAAAAATTTCCAAAAATATTGAACACCATGAGTCACTATGGTGCTATGCTAGTAATACACTTTTTCACATATCACTCAAGTAGTCACTCGAATAACCTTCTCTTGGAAAAATTTCATAAGGCTGATCACTAGAGCAAATAATTATTGTGAAGTGATAGTGATGAAAATTTAACATATCATTCGAGTGGTCACTTGAGAGATCTTCTCTTTGAAATATTTTTAGAAAAACTACTACTAGGAAAGAACACTATGGTGAAGTAAAAGTGATGACATCACTCGAGTGATCTAGTTTGAAATATATTTCCAGAAAGCTGATCACTAGATGGTTCATTATGGTGGACTGACAGTGATGTACTTTATGTCTCATCACTTGAGTGATCTCTTAGAAAAATGTTTTCCAGAAATTAGATCACTATCTTGGTCACCATGGTGAAGTAGAAGTGATGATAAATCTTTACATCATTTGAGTGGTCACTCAAGTGATCATAAGGTTGAATAGTTTAGCACTTGCAGTAAGTATTGTGGTAATCTTTTATTTTCAAAAACACATAACTTGAGAGGTCAATTCTTCATAACTCTTTTGATCATTCTTTTCACTCAATTCTTCACTCTCATTTTTACTCTCTTTAGTCTGAAAACACTCTATACTCTCAATATCCTTTTCTCTCACAAACTTAATTTTTCCCTCTAAAATAGTTCCGCTAAAGTCATAATCACTTATATTTTCACTTTTCTTTCATGATTGAGAGGATAATCTCTAACCACGAGGCTAGTATTTGGAATAAGGAGGGCTTCTTCTACATATTTGTTAGACTGATTTTCAATTGTCAATTCTTCTTCTTCCTTAGTTGGATTTAGCTCATCATTAGTGGCTATAACAAGAAAGCTTTCAATCTCCTTTGCATTGGAGCTACTTTCTGAACATCTTTGTTGCTTGATATTTTGCTCATAATCATCAACTAATGGAACCAAAATATCAATGTCTTTGAAGCTTAGGGTCTTTGTAAAACAAGCTTATTTAGGATTAAGCAGATTTACAAAAATGATCCATAGTGGCTTTTGAAGTTTCCTACAATCCAACTCTAATCATAGCAAACTCCATCTCTTGAAAATATTCCTCAATAGTCATGGAGCCTTGTTTCAACTCCTGTAACTTTCTTTGTAATTCTATTTTTGACTTAGAGTTGTGACTAGACATCTATTGGTCATTTTCATCATTAGGCTTTTGGAGTCCTTTTAACAAAAATTGAAGATCTCTTTGATGTTTTTTTTCACCATACATATTGATACTTGAAAAGTTAGAGAGAAAAAAGGGACCTCACTATTCTACTCACATGCTTCACTCAAACAATTTAGTGTCACTTGTGTTTCACTCAAGTTTGACTTTCGAATTAATGTATGTCACTCTTGGCTTTTTCTACTTTTAGATTCCTCTTGAGGCTCTTTAAAGAATTAAGCAATTTAATCAATGCAATCACAACTTGTAGAAATCAACACAACACTAAAAAATTTGGTTTATTAAAGTGAGTATTAGAAAAAGAGATTCAAGGAAATCAAGAGTTCATATGACACAGATTTCATAGAGTAAAGAAAATTCTGGGTATGAGCATGAATACTTGCTTAGAATACTACCATCACAACAATTGGAACTTCTCTGTTTTTTTTTGTGATTTATTTTTCTTTTTTCCTATTTTTCTTTCTAACACTTCTTTTTTTAGGTTTTCCTTTCCTTTCCAAGAAAAATAGCGTAACCAAATGAGAAGAAGCAAGATCAACCTAGAAATTCTAGAAAAACACATTCTTTTCAAAATAGATGTATCTCGTTCTAAAGAACTTGGATTGAAGTGATTTCAAAATGAGTAGATAAAAGAGATTCTAAACAATAAAAATGAATTATTAAATGTTGTAGTATGAAAAAAAAGTGGTTGAACATGGATAGAAAGTTTGGTGACAAACATAAAAGCAGAAGATGAATAGACTCAAGAAATTACAGAAAACACGTCTGGATAAAAATGGATATAACTCACAAATGAAAACTCGGATTGAAACTATTCCAAACAAGCTAAAAGACAACATTTTGAAATATCAAATTGACCTATTACACATAGGAATA
The DNA here is from genome assembly GCA_963855925.1 of Inga laurina. NCBI lineage: Eukaryota > Viridiplantae > Streptophyta > Magnoliopsida > Fabales > Fabaceae > Inga > Inga laurina. The sequence continues at coordinate 46,011,504 of OY979708.1, forward strand.
GATGTTAGTGCAAGAGTTTCATCCAAGAGGGGGGTGAATTGGGTGATGCCAGAAAATTTTTTGTGTATATAAAAGTTGACTGTAAATTTAAAGCAGTTAAGAGCTAGGAGAAATATCACCTAAGTGTACACAGGGAGTTATACTGGTTCAGCCATAACCACTTTGACTTATGTCCAGTCCTAAGAGCTTCTTTAAGAGTTTCACTCTATCTTCCAAGATTCAGTTGGTTCTTGGCACCTCACCTCAGTACACAGCAAGTTCCTTCACTAGACACTCGCTCCCCCTTACACGTTGTAATCAAAATCCCCAACTCATGGTTCCATAGCCTTAAATTGTCTCAATAACAAAAATTGAGTTTGTAATGAAAAGCTCTCTCACAAAGCAAACATATAATCACTGAAGTACAAAGAGTGAATATAAGAAACAAAGCACTAAGGATATATTGATAGATGTGAGTTTTTGTTCTTAGTTATTGTGTTATGTTCTTTGAATGCTCCATATGTATAGATGACTTGTGATGTCCATTGGAAGTATTTCAAATATGTCCATTAGAGTCACACAGCTTCGATTAACCATTCTTCAAATTTGAAAACTAGCCATTAACAGAAGATAAACATTTTGGACGATATGTTTGACTTTATTGTTTCTCTGCAAATATACTTAGGAAACAAATACAATGAAAGGTTAATAATATAAATAACAAATTAATGAATATTAGATTAAAATCATGATTTCTGTAATGTATTACTCGAGTGGCTACTCAAGTGATCTTGCTTCATTACTCGAGTAGTCCCTCGAGTAGCTTCATTAAAAATAAGCCAGAGAGTATGTCAACGTCATTTGACCAAATTACTCGAGTAAAAAATTGAGTAATTCATTTTATAAAAGTTGGCAGACTTGATTACTTGAGTGATCCCTCGAGTAATTCTTTCTTTTCTTCTTTGATTGCTCGAGTGATCCCTTAAGTAATGCTTCCAATTATTTTCTCATTACTCAAGTACTCCTTCAAGTAAAGGCATCAAATTCTTAGCCGAGAGTAACTTCTTCTTTACTTACCTTGTTACTCTAGTGATCCCTCAAGTAATGCATAAATAACTTACAGGTTACTCGAGTGATCCCTCGAGTAATGTCACTCATTTCTTAGCTGAGAGCTATTGGATGATTTCTTCTCTCATTACTCGGGTGATCCCTCAAGTAATGTTTCAAATAACTCTATAGATTACTCAAGTGATCCCTTCGAATAATCCCATACAATTCTTGACAGAGAGCTTTTAGAATAATTTTTCACACATTACTCGAGTGATCCCTCATGTAATAAAGGTCATTACCTGAGTGCTTACTCGAGTAATGTCTTCAAAAATCTCATAATGTTCTTTTCTTCTGTACTCTGTCTTTCACTTTATCCTCATTATTTGAGTGCTTACTCAAGTAATGCTCTTGCCTGCCATGGAAAGCTTAGTTACTTTGTTCAAACCTTTTTGTTTATTATCAAAACCTTTTGTATCATTAATCCAATCTTTGTTATCATTAAAACATATAGGATCTAACATTCTCCCCCTTTTTGATGATGACAAAAGTTGTTGATTTTGAACAAAGTTATTGAAAACTTTTCATATGCAATCGTTTGTTCAATGTAACTTAAAAACCAACTTAGTGAAGATAGTTTAAATCTAATGATCTTGAGAAATTTAGTTTTTAAAACCTTTTTAATTCCAATCAAAAAATCATAATTTTGAAGGTATGTTCTAAATTTTTATTTGTTCGCCTTGCATACACAACAAAAAATTCATTAGTCCACAATGTAACATATTGAAATTGTAGAAAGAGTTCATAATCAAAAACTAATAAAGTTCCCTTAAACACTATACACCCATATCCATATGCATTACAAAATCACATCATATCATTTTTCCACAAAATCACCCAAGTTCTTCTCCCCCTTTTTATCTTTATCACAATGATAGGATCAATCAAGAGAAGGGGTAAGACTAGATGGCTGACTGTAGAGATAGGAGTGACAGGAAGAGATGTGAAGGCAGAGCCATGTGAGCCATCTAAACTTGAAGAAACTGAAGAAGAGCTAAAAGGTTCAGGATGAGGAAGCAATAGAAGAGGAATCACAATAAGATCCTTTAGACGACTTTGTAGGACTAAGACCTGATAGGAAATCTCCACTTCCATTGTTCGTTCAGGTGATTGATGATCACTAAAGGAGACAACCACTTCCTCATTGCTGGTTGGGGATGCAATGGGCGTTGGCATAGGCTAAGTTGGCTAAATATGATCATCGACTGTGATGTCTATGTGCTCAAACATAGATGATGGGTCAGGCATAGAGAATAAAAGGTTGCTTGGAATAGAGATAGGTATTGTAGGAAGAGGAATGGATGATGGTCTAGGCTCAGAAGGTCTTGGCTCAGAGGCTAGTACTAGCTCAGGAATAAATGAAGGCACAGAAGGACCAAGAGTAGAAGGGCCAGATGCCATAGCATCAAGTCTAGCATGGAGTGATCTCAGAAGTTCACCCTGAGCCCGTTGTTCCACTAGCATCTCTTCATGCCTCTTATCCATTTTGTCCACAATCTCTCCCATCTTCACATTCTTGTTGGTTATCAACTCAGCATTTATATTTGCAATGTCAATATGAAAACCTCTAAGGATATTCTTTATAAAAGTCTACAATGTGGTACCAAAAAATGAAGGAGGAGATGTGGATGATACAGTAAAAGACTGTGTCTCATCCAAATGGCTTGTTGCAGTCTCATTCTTCTTCTTATTTTTGGTACTTGACTCAAGTGGGTTCTTTAGGGGTAGCGTAATATGTAACTTCCCAATTTGGTTTCTTCCCACTGGAATCAGCCTTTCAATTTGGTTTCTCCAGATACCAAATATTGTTCTTTTTGAGAAGTAGGGATATAAGCTGAGGATAAAGCATTGGAGTGGTGGATTTTCCTTCAAATCTATATCTTTTAATTTCAGCAAAGATATATTCTCCCAAGTCCTTTTTCTCTTTAAGAAGAAATGAGGCAAATTTTCTGTAATATCTCTCTATGAAGTGAGTGTAATAATGTTCTTTGTTCACTATAACTCTAGAATACTCAATTGATCCCTCGAGTAATTCTTTCTTTTCTTCTCTAATTACTCGAGTGATCCCTCATGTAATGCTTGCAATTCTTCTCTCATTACTCGAGTACTTCATCAAGTAAAGGCATCAAACTCTTGGCCGAGAGTAACTTCTTCTTTCCCTATATTATTACTCGAGTGATACCTCGAGTAATGCTTCAAATAACTTTGTAGATTACTTGAGTGATCCCTTGAGTAATGTCACTCATTTCTTGGCCGAGAGCTACTAGATGATTTCTTTTCTGATTACTCAAGTGTTCCCTTAAGTAATGTTTCAATAACTTTGCAGATTACTCTAGTAATCCCTTCGAGTAATCCCATGCAATTCTTGACAGAGAGCTTTTGGAACAATTTTTCACACACACTACTACAAAAAAGCAAAGCTATGGCCTTATAATTGCATTAGTTGTTGCGCTAGAGAAATGCCACCTATCTAGACGCTACTAAAAAAAGCTGTGGCGCTTGGAAGCGCCACAGAATTTTAAAATTTTTTTAAATAACCTCCTGTGGCGCCTGGCCAACTAGGCGCCACAGGAGGCATCTGTGGCGCCTGGTTGGCCAGGCCCCACAGGAGACCCCCCTCCTGGGGCGCCTAGCCAACTACGCGCCACAGGAGCCAACACCTCCTGGGGCGCCTCTTAACACAGGCGCCACAGGAGGTGTTTTTTTTTAATTCTTCGTATTGGTTTTATTTAGCATATTTTTTCCTCATATTTTTTGGGTTCTTCGTAATTGTTTTTTTTAGCATATTTTTTCCTCATATATATCTCCCATGCATATATAATTATAGTCTGCAAGGTTTAATAAGAACAATGATAGATAACTTTAAAATGATACCAACAAATGATTAATTAGCTAAAGTAGTACTGAAAATTGTTATACAATATATTATTGTAAACGTAGCTAAATGAAATACAACAAATTCAACTTCAACAAACATGCATGACACAACAATTGGCAATTAGAAATAGACAAAAAAAGACCAGCTAGTGAATTTAATAGTATATATAGCTAGCCAGAGATTTGCCTAAACACATATTCACACCATTCCTTGATCACTTCATTAACCTGATGGTCTGTCAAAGCGTCACAACGTTGATCTTCATAATACTACAGATATATACAATCAGACACAAGTTAGAACGAATTAAAATCAGTAAAACATAATTGTCAGGCACTAATTTAATTTCATTAAAAAACAATATGAAGTGCAACTAATGACTTACTTTTTGAGAATAAATGGCTGATCATGCATAATAACATCCTTCTTAAATTTCATGATATAGTACCCACAATCATTGTCATTGGGTTGGAAAGGGCACTGTAAAAATATAATCCAATATTTAACTCTGTTCATGAATAAAAATTGTTTACTAACAAAGTCTAAGTAAAGTCATATATCAATACCTGTATCTTCTTCCAAGGATAGCTAAGGTGAGGGTCAGCAGCTTTAGAATAGTTTAACGAGATAGACGTCTGATACGCAGTCAATGCACTAACAAAACAAATAGAAACTGATTACTTTTAGTTATTCAATCACGTACGCAAATATTTATACATAGGCACGTATACTTACCTATTGATCAATAGTAACATATCAAAACGGTGTTGTGGAAGACCATTTTTTAGAGGATCCACATAGTAAATGCGATGCCCTGAAGGTTCCGCTGGATTGATAACGATCAATATCCAATGGCGCCTAAAATATATTTTAAAAATTTTGTTTGAATAATCATGTTATGATAGAAGTTAAACAATAAAAACAAAAATTGTATGAATAATAACTTACCCCGTATCATACGTCACTAAAAATAATGTCTTTGGTGTCGCTTTCTTGCTAAAGTAATCTTTCAGCTCATTAGACTGCGCATTTATATCTACTTTACCCTCATGATGACCAACGAGAAAAAGGTTGATAAATGTGAATTGGACCCTGTGTGTATCCATTAAAACGTCATGGTCTAAATGCCTGGTATAAAACATACAGTGTCATGAGAAATAAAAGAAATGGAACGAGAAATATTAATAACAGTGATAAACGATGATAGTGAAGTACCTTATCCAGATGTTGATAGCCAAAGCACTAACCTAATCACGAGCACATATGTCCTGCACGACCTCGGCAGTAACATAATCAACTAGACCACTAACACTGTAGATATGTCTTGGAATACGTAATTGCACTCCTTCATCACCGATCAATTGTGGTGTAATGATATTAATTGATCGAGAAATGAGGTCTGTCTTCTTCTGCTCTATTGGCTAGCCGATGCTTTTGACTTGGGTTGTGTTGTTGAACACTTTGAAATCTTACCCTGCGTAATTCAAAAAATTAAATCACAGTTTGAGATGAAAGTTTGAAGGAAAAGTGTAGGGAATTTTGAATGAACGACCTTTTCATATGGCTCGATAAGACCTATTGGCCAAGCAACATAGCCACCTACAACATCTGCCACCTTTTTTTGCTCATCCCGAGAAGGGATCAATAAGAAGGCGTCTTCGTTCGTGCAGACGTCAACCCGCACCCGGAGTGTGTTGTCGAGCAACGGTGAATTGTGCAGTATGTCCTCACCAGTGTTGTTCGACATATAGCTTGCATTGAAATTCGCCCTACGGAAAATAGAGTTAATATGTTAAAGTTCGCTTAATTATAATTTAACATAAAGTTAAGTAGAAAAGAAATTAATTACCGAAGGAAAAGGGACTTTAGGCATAGAAGTGCAGCTATCTCTAAAACTTGGGCTATCATAGAACGAAACATTTGGTATTGGTCTACCCTAGACCAACTGTTGTATTTGCGTTGTTAACAACACATTCTGTTCTTGCATCAAACACATTTGTTCTATGAATTGTTCTTCTCGTTGTTCCTTGTAGCGCATTTGTTCTTGAAGTTCTTGTGTTTGATGCTTAAAGCTAGCCATCTCGTCACGCAGGTGGGAAACGTCACTTCTATTCGGGCGCTTCTACGTCTGAAGTATGCTGATGGGGTAACTGCAAAACCAGTACCCCAAACACGACCATCATACTCGGGTACTGCTAACGCTCTGCTCAATAAATCATCCCGACCAACATAGGTCACCAACGCAGGATCCTCCTGTGTCATTTGTCGCTTTCCCAAAAAGAATTACAATGAAAATTAGTTATTATAAATCAAGTTCATTTAAGTAAAGCCAATTATTTATTGTACGCATAATATAATTGAATACTTACACAATATTCGGCTACTCTTCTTGCTTCCTCACTACGAATTTCACCATTCTTATTTGTGACACCGGCTACCCACAGATTATGTCGTGGAACCTGTGTAATATCTGAGCCTGATTCTTGTATCTGCACATCAAAGTTAATTGAAGTTAAATGATATTCATACAATTTTTATTATGAATGAAATAATCATCAATTCGTACCATTTTTCTTTCTAACCATGCGTATGAAACAGGTCCTTGTGTGTACCGGTATGCCATGTTGGCCGCGTTAGCTCGATTTTTCTCGCTCAACTCCTAGTTAGATTAAAATGATTCATATAATAATATAAATGTTAATTACAAATATGTACATTACACGTAATAGGGAAAGACAAACAAATCCCCTTACCAGGAAATCAGGAGTTGTATGTGTTCTGATAAACTCATCCCACATTTCTTGAGTGATGATTCCTTCGTACAATGGATAAGGCGGTGTAGTAATGATATCATCATTATCATCCCTCAAGAAATATTTGACAAGAACAGAACGAAACTTTCGCATAAGTTTTTTGGCTTTTCTTATTACGAAGTTCTTCCGATCATCATCAATAATAAAAATACTCTGTAAACAAGTCAAAAAACATATATAATATTTAAGATTGAAATGAAGTGAAAAAAAGCAAACCAAACAATTATATAATTAAGGTGTTACCTGTACTTCAGCCCAGATCTCATCCTCATAATTTTTCTTTACCATTTTCCAATTTTGAACTGTAATAGGGGGACTCTGTCTCGAACCGTAGTCCCGATGAAGTTATTTAAGGAGGTACAGTTCTCGCCGAACGGGTTTCCATTTTCATTCCACTCTAGTTGTAACTTGATTCCGTTACTTCTCAGTCTGATCAACCTCGCCATAATTGTCCTGCCACGTCTGACATTCTCCTCAAATCTTTGTCTACCAATGTGCCTGGGAACATCATCAATGTCATCATGTGGTGAGTCCATACTCCTGCAAGTGAAATAAACCAAATCAAAACATCAGTGCACAATGTCAACCATGTCAACGAAAGCAAATTATTTTGAAATTTATAAAAACATACGTACAAGTAAACAAGTCAAGGCAATCATTATCTTTTCCTTTTTCTCGTCTGATTTAAAAGTTTATTCTTCAGAATTCATGTTGGATTGAGAATTGTGTTCCTCTTGACCCAAGTTCCCTCTTCATGATCATGTCTCACATATACGGGTCCATCTCTATCTTCATCTTCATCTGTATCTCCATCTATATCAATCTCTACTGACCACAAATTCTCAAACGAAGGATCATCATTATTGATGTTCAAATATTCATTACTTTCAAAATCAACTTCTGCTTGACGATTCTTGTTGGATAGAAGTACAATAGACCATAAAATTCTTAGCAGGATCAGGAATGTAAAATGCTTGTTCTGCCTGTGCTGCTAAAATAAAAGGATCATCTTCATACCAAACCTTAGAAAGGTCCACTTGCATAAAGCCTAAGTCATCTATCTGTAATCCACTGTTGTTGTTAACCCACTTACATTTGAAGACTGGGACCCTGAACATAGAGTAATCTAACTCCTATATACGTTCAATGACACCAAAGTATGACATTGATGCATAGACAGGGTATGTGTCTTTAGCACTGGATCTATGCCAAGAATCAGCAACAAGTGTTACCTCACTATTCTGCATCGTGCTCTGTGTATCATTGTCTTGTGTATAGAATGTGTAACTGTTGATTGCATAACCATTATAAGATAATACATGTAAGCTCGGTCCCTTCGACAGGCACTTCAATTTTTTAGAAACTGAATCAGGATTCCTCTCCATCTCATCGTTAATGCAATTTCTCAACCAGCCTGCAAATTGTTTATTGTGTTCTACTGTTAATAAATTTTCATTCCTATCACCATATACCAATCGGAGAGCATCCTTGTGTTCTTCTACATATAGTTTGACCTCATCAGTGTTATGTAGGACATACAAGTGGGCTTGGTCCCGTTGAGTCGCTGATATCATTATTATATCGCTCCCTGTTGTTCCTTTCCCTGATCTTCAGCCATCATGACGGGACTTGGGGATCCCTACAGGGTCAACATTTGATAGAAAATTAGCATAGAAGTCACTTGCTTCTTCAACCATGTAACTTTTAGCGATACAACCCTCTGGGCGATATCTATTTTTCACATACCCTTTTAATATTTTCATGAATCGCTCATTTGGGTACATCCATTCAAGTACACTGGACCGCACAATTGAGTCTCTTTGACCAAGTATACAGTTAGATGTACCATAATGTCAAAAAAAGAAGGTGAAAAATACATTTTAAGTTCACACAGAGTACACACAATAAGCCTTTGCAAATCTTGTAACTTGGTTGAATCAACCACTTTACTGCAGATCAACTTGAAAAACACGCAAAGTTTTGTGATAGTGTTCCTTAATTTTTTGGGTAAAATGGATCGTATACCAACCGGTAGGAAATTTTGCATGAGCACATGACAATCATGAGATTTAAGGTTCTTTAACTTCAACTCTTTTACCGATACAAGGTTCTTTATATTTGAAGAGTAGCCCTCGGGAACTTTAATTCCTTGCAGAAACTCACAAAACAATTTCTTCTCTTTCCTCGACGAAGTGTATGCCACTGGCAGTAGATAGGTACGAGATCCTTGCTTAATCGATGCCAACTCTTCTCTAATTCCCAAGTTCACTAAATCCAACCTCGAATGGACACTGTCCTTACTTTTTCCTTGGATATTAAGCAACGTGCCAATTAGACTATCACAAATATTCTTTTCTATGTGCATCACATCAAGAAAATGCCTCACATATAAAGAGTTCTAATATGGAAGTTCAAAGAAAATAGACTTTTTCTTCCAACCTCTTGTCTCGATTTGTTTTGCAAAAGGCTTGCCAAAATTGTTATCCAAGTCTTTTACCTTGGAATACACCTGGGAACTTGTCAACATCTTCGGCGGGCTACCTTCTTCTGCATCACCATTGAAAGGCTTTTTCCACTTCCTCCAACGATGTTGTGATGGTAAGAATCTTCGATGCCCCATGTAAACATTTTTCTTACAATGATGAAGTCGTACTGAATGAGTGTCATCTTCACATATAGGGCATGCACCATATCCTTTGACGTTGTATCCTGACAAATTTCCATAAGCAGGGAAATCATTAATTGTGCCAAACAACATGGCTTTCAAAGTGAAACTTTCTTCTATGTACCCATCATACACACTAACGCCTTCATCCCAAAGCAGCTTCAAGTCATCAATTAAAAGAGCCAAGTATACATCTATATCATTCCCAGGTTGCCTTGGCCCAGAAATTAACATGGACAACATCATAAACTTGCGTTTCATGATTAAGTGTGGAGGAAGGTTATAAATCATCAATATCATCAGCCACGTGCTATGTGTGCTACTCTGAACACCGTGCGGATTAATTCCATCAGTTGACAGTGCAAGGCGAAGGTTCCTGACTTCATCAGCAAAGTCAGGGTACTCATGATCAATTTTTTTTCCATTGAGGAGCATCTCTAGGGTGCCTAAGCTTTGTGTCTTTAATCCTTTCATCTGCATGCCATGTCAACTGCTTAGCAATCTCTGCATTACTATACAGTCACCTGAATCTCGGAACAATGGGAAAATACCATAGCACCTTCAAAGGATTTTTTCCTTTCTTCTTCTTATATCGAGATGCGTTGCATTTAGGGCACTTCTCCAATGTTGCATACTAATTTCGAAATAATACGCAATCGTTAGGACATGCATGTATCTTCTCATATCCCATACCGGTTGTAGAGAAAAGAATTCACTTTGCCTCATATGTCTTGGTAGGAAGTACATTTTCTTCTGGAAGCATATCTTGCAACAGTTCAAGCAATGCGGTGAAACCCGAATCACTCAATCCGTAGCAAGCTTTAAAGTTGTACAACTTCAACACTGCTAGCAATCTTGTGTATTTAGTACTTCCGACATATAATAGTTTCTCTGCATCACCTTTCAACTTCTCATACTAGTTAGGGTAGTTATGAAGCACCCCTTCAACCATATTTACCATTTCTTCAAGACCATCATCTTCATCAAACATGCTTTGATCAAATTCATCCGAGGCACCACCCGTGGTATGCACCCGATCACTATATGCATCGTTGGTCTCACCATGCCTTGTCCATCGTATATATGTTTGATCAATACCATAACACACTAAATGATCTAGCAAATCAAGTTGACTAATCCGCTTTCCAAAACAACAAGATAAGCAAGGACATAAGATTTTGCCAGAATCTTTTGTGTGCTCAGTTGCAAATGTAATAAAATCCTTCAACCCATCTATATATTCCCTTGAACATCGATTAGATGACATCCATTTACGATCCATCTATGGGCTTCAATCTATTTTTTTAAAAAAAGTATGTAGTTAGTTGTATGACTATTGCATTTACTAATTACTTTTATATTCTCTTACCAATTTTAATTTAAAATAACATACACCACATGAATCTTCATAATTGAAGCTTTCTAAGTCTTAAACTGAATGTTTAAATTGCCAAGTAATTCATTAATTATTCCTAGGCATTATAATAATTTTTTACAACTCATAACAAAAGAAACCATATTTGCCACAATATATCATAGTTAAATTAGAAAACATTACAAGTCAATAAATAAAATACAAGTGTTAAGAATATATAAATAGTTATTTTGCTTATGCAATTAATCAATAACAATCATTAGAACACCTACAAATTATAAATATTAAATTCAACTAAAATCACTTTTGTAAGCTCAAAATTTAAAAAACATACCGTAAATAGAAGCTTCAATAGACTGATGAACTAAAACTACAAACACAAATTAAAAATAAAAAAATCAATAAAATATTTGAGGTTCTAAGTTATTTTTTTTAATAATAATATGTGAAATAAACATCAATATATAATAAAATCAAATTTGATTAGCTTAAATCAAAAAATATGATTCAGAAAAAAAAATAAAGAAAATAAAATAAAATGAAAAAGAAAGCATAATCCCAACATTAATTATCTCTTTATTGTATGTTTTCCCCCTTACAGTTTTAGTTAATATATTTAAAGCTAAACAATATAAACAAATTATATTTTATTTTATTAAATATTAACATTGATATATATTGATATATTAAAGTCATTTTATCCATATTTTAAAATCCTTAAATAAGTTAATGATTCAATTAACGAATTATTCAATTTACTATCCCGATTTCAATTTTTCCTATTTTCATTGGATTTCTATGGGATTTTCTCTATTATAGTTTAATAAGATAATACAAAAAATTATTTTCTTACCTCTACAAAATAGCACTAACACAAATATATATTAAATACGTGAAATAATATTAAATAAATGATTTTAATTTTTTGGAAAACAAATAATTTGAAGAAGTTTTAAAAGAAATAGCAGTATTATTAAAAGTTAATTTGATTATCTAAGTTTAAATATTCAGAAACAGAATTGATTCTCATATATTTTAAATTTAAATTTTATAAACCGTTGATTACTGACTTTTGTTTAACATTTTTTGTACATTTTATTTGACATCTTAATATTAAACTAAAAGAATCCGAAATTAATCTTGAATTATTCTTTTATTCTTTTTAAAAGATAATTTATAAAGACAATAATAGAAAAAATAAAGCACAAGGCCTAAGTGTACACTTTGCAAGACTTGTAAATTTTAGTAAATTATAAAAATATATTATTCGTGATTTACAAAGAGTACTATAAAGTAAGTTATTTAGCTTTATTAATCTTTCCAAGAAAAATCAACTAAATCTTATATTAAGAACTAGAAGTAGTATATATGCATCATCCCCTTCTCAACATGATCGAGGAAAACCTAAAATAACAAAACCAGGATAACTTGTAGCTTACCTAAACCCAAATTCAAGTCACTTGTATATTAATTACTGTCGTTCAAATTTATGGTTATATATAACATATAAATTCAATTGTTTCATTGTTCTTGTAACTTGTTGCATTAATTTCTTAGAACTAGTGAGAGCTAAAACACACACACGCCTACACGCAATAATCTTTGAAGAAGAGAAATCATATTGATATACTCTTAGGGTTAATTGGTTGCATTATTCCCAAGATAAGACAAAACTCCTCACATATATATTTACCCTGTATAATGTAAATCATGAATGAAAAGTTGCTTTTGAAGTATCTAATTACCATTTTTAACACACCCTAAATAACTTTTACTAATGAAAAATATTCCAAGTACTGTATGAATATATATTTTGTGAATGATTTAAGCAGTGGTGATTAATTATAATTAGCCTGGAAATTCCAAACCATTAGATTCAATCTTTTTTTTTCCAGCTGGATGGATGTAGAAAAGTGGAGACGCAGAAAAATTAAACTCAAAAAGAGACAAGAAATCGGCAAGCTAAGTCCTATCATAATTTAATTGGCACTAGACATAAAAAGGTGTAAAATGAACCAACTTAATTAAATTCAAATTATTGAGAGGGTCAATCAATAATTGGCATCAATGTATGGCATATAAGGACCACATTGGTCTCATCACTATGGCCAACACAAATAGTAATGGGAATATATATAGTATACATACACAAACAACACAAACATTTGTATATTTTATATATATATATATAGGTGTTGTGTAAAAAGCAAAGAAACAAAACTAGAGATGGTCCACAGAAAAAGAAAAATTTGACAGAGAGAGAGAGCATGGGGACAGTGTTATTCTTCCTTCTATTCATGGCAACACACCATGAGAGGAAGTTTGAAAACTTACTCCATCTTGAAGGAAATTAATTAAAGCTAAAGCCCAAGCTTCTTTCTCTATACACTTTTTATTTGTTTGCTTTCTCTCTCACTAGCTTGAGACGAGAGAGAGAATCTTCCATCTATTCACACATACATCACAAAAAATTTTCAACTTTTGGTGGCATCCTGATTTCTTGCCTTTGTTGGCGCATTTTCCCACGTGGGAACTCTATCCACAGAGATAGAACCAAACTCCAATCCCAATAACAAGAGACCCTAAATAAACCGTGTTTGGATAAAATCTTCATGTATAAAGTTAACAACGTGCACCACACATACACTTTGTATATTTACTTGTCTTCTCCTTAATAATTTTATTTACATTCTTTATTTTGTTCCTGTGTTGATGAAGTTACATACTATGTACAGGCCTATTTCTAATTTGGTTTATGTACTAGTATAATAACACCATGCATGAAGAAGATGACTATATATGACATATAAATATACATGCATGAGTGTCATAACAGGGAAAAAAGCATCACAAGCATGCCATAAAAAAAAGCAAAACAACCTGAAAAAAATATTAATAAAAAGAAAACGCAAGTTGAACTTACAGGTTGATCAGTGTAGTGGAGTGGGGGACCACGTAATTGCCATTGGTGACGCAATCTTGAGTGAGGGAAGGAAGAAATTTGAGCTACCAAATGGTGCGGGGACCAAAAGTTGAGGACAATACAAAGAAAAGGGAATAATAGGGAAAGGAGTGGGGATAGTAGTTGGAAAAAAACAAAGACCTATCCGCGTGTGGGTGTAGTTTTAAGATGTGATGATGAAAATAGAGGGACGGGGTGCACGCAGATGAAAGGGAAAGTGAGAGAGGGAATAATTAAAGGTAGTGAAAGAGATGGGGGTGGAGGTGGTAAAAGGAAAGAGATGGGGGGGAGGGCGGGAAAAGAAAAGGATAAGGGGGTGGGGGAGGGATGGGTTCTGATTGGTGGGGAAGGGATAGGAAATCTATTTTTTTTATTTAAAAAAAGGGTCAGGTATGGCGCCTGACCAGGCAGGCACCACACCTGACCAAATTTTTTTTAATTTAAAAATTTGTCATGTGTGGCGCCTGGCCAGCCATAAGAGGAATAGCAAAAAGGAATAAGAGATAACTTCTGCAACTTCAAATATTGACTGTTCTAGCTGCTTTAAGTAGTTTAAACAGTGAAATTCTGTTGTATTTGATATATTTTGGAAAAGATGTGTCCTAAACGTTATGCTGCCCAAATTGAGCCTAAATAGGGGTTATAACGTAATTAAATAGTTAATAAAGTGATTAGGAGTAAAAGGAGCAAGTCTGTGGAGTCAGATTTCAAAAACCTCAAATTCTTCGAAGAATTGGGAATTTTGGCCAGCTTTAATTGTGAATTGATAATTTGATGATTTCATTGTGTTCAGGAGGGAAAATTAGGTAGGGTTATAGTTGATCACTTTTTCAGAAAAACCTAAAAAAAGCATAATTATGAATATGCCCCTGAAAGCCTGAATTAAGGGCTGCCAAGGGCATTCTAGTCTTTTGGCAATGAATTTGGTAATTCTGAGGCTGGAAATGGATTCCTGGCGAAAATATGCTAGAATAGCCTATGTCAAAATTTTGGGAAAAATACAGTCGGATTAGGTGCGGCATGGCTGAGCCAGGTATGCAGAGGTATTTTGGTAATTTTTCAATATAGACTCATATAACCACCAGAAACCCTATGAAAGTGTCTAAATTGTACATTGGACATTTTAAGATCGAGTATAGAGCCCGATGACTATTGTTTACCCACATATAGCTGAAAAGCTTTAAGTCTTGAATAAATACAGATAACTATTGTTTACCCACATATAGCTGAAAAGCTTTGAGTCTCAATTTTTGAAGTATGAAATAGAAAAAAAACCCTACTGTTTGATGTTCCCAATGCTGAAAATGGTTTCTTGGAAGGGTAAAGCATGTGTAAATCTCTAAAATGATGATTTATGCATTGTTCTTGAATTTGGAAAATTTCCATATTAAAGTGGAATGCTGTCTAAAAATTTGAAAGGGCTAGAGGGTGTATATAATAAAGAAATAGTATGGTTTAGTGTCAAACCCTTTCTTTATTTTGATAATTCACTACTACAAATAGTATATTTAACTTAAGTAATTAATGTTCGTTTTCAAGAAAACAGAAGTAAAAAAGGCATGCGATGACAAAACTGAAATTTTGGCAAATGTTTCAACCATCGTTTTGATAAAAATGGTCATTAAAGGGCATGGTTTCAATGATCGTTATTGGAAATGGTCGTTGCTTCCAATGACCGTTTCCAATAACGGTCATTGGAATTTGAGATTCAATGATTGTTCTCTAAAAAAGGTCATTGAAATCTCACATCTAATGACCATTTTAGAGAACGGTTGTTGAAACCCAGCTACAAATGCCTTTGTGCCTCACTTTTCCCCTTTTGCTCTTTACGCCTCCTTCTCCTGCCCACTCTCCGACTACCCTCCCCTTACTTTTCCTTACTTGTTCCTCACAAGTCTCAAGTCACGACAGGGTCTCTCTCAGGCGTCCTTCTAGGAAAATTTCAAATCCCTTTGTTTACAATATTTGGCTAGTTGTTTTGTCTACGTTTTGCTAATTTGTCTCTGGATTGTTGAAGTTTCATTAATGAAATGAAAGCTCTTTCTTTGTTGAATGTTATGCTATGTGTGTTGTTCGCAAATCCTGCTTTTGATTGCTTTTTATGTATAGCATATGTGTGGTGTGTTGGGACATTATGAGTATGGGTGGGGCCATAGCTTAAGGGAGACGAAGAATAGATCACCGTCACCATCATAATTTAGATTCTTAAAAATAGGTGTAATTTAGTGAGGACATATGCTATTATTTGATCACACGTGATATTGAAGGGGCTGGTATGAAGATTGATACTGTCATTGTCCATTTTCTAATTTTTAATATGAAAGTGAGGATATATGCTATTATTTGATCACATGTGAAATGCTTTTGATAACATTTTTAGATCAATGTTTACACTTTCAAAACATAATTTAATTATCAAAACACATAGTCACTTTTGTTATCATCAAAACTTGAATTCTAATATGGGGTAGAAAAAGAACCTTATTTTTGTATATAACTAATGTTGAAATCCTCTTTGGTATGTTAGAGTTCTATTCTTTTCAATTGGGTTGTTGTTTGAAGTTTTGGATGTCTTACTTTTAAAGGGAAATGCTGCTGAAATTTTTAAAAAAGAAGTAAGCCATGCCCCTTCCTTGACCCAGATTCATATTATAATGACAATTGGTCTAAAATTGAGCATTTTTGAAAATGGAATAGGCCAAGCTTAGTAAAATGGATCACTGTTGGATGAATGCTTTAAGAACTAGTGAAGAATATGAGAAAGGGGTGGAAGAGTTTATTGAATTTGCTAAAATGAATGCGCCTAGTAAAAATAGGAAGTATTTTTGTCCATGTGTGAAGTGTTTAAATGAGAGTCGATGGGATATTGATAAAATATGAGATCACTTACTTTGTGATGGAATAAATCTTCAGTACACAAGGTGGATATGGGATGGTAAGGATGTAATGCTTGTGTGTCCCACGAGAATGAAGTATTGGATGTTGGAGATGACGATAGAATGGAGAAAATGATTCATGATGTTGAGGTAGAATGTTTTGTACAATTTCCTGTATATGATAGTATGTGGAGTAATGTAGAGACACCTTTGTACCCTGGGTGTACTAAGTATACACGCTTGTCAAATATTTTGCACTTGGTTAACTTAAAGGCAACATATTGGTGGATTGATAGTGGTTTCATATTGTTACTTGAATTGTTGTGTGATATGTTTCCAGAGAATAATTTACTTCCAAATCATATGTATGAGGCCAAGAAAATCTTGTCTACGATGGGTATAGAGTATAAAAAGATACATACTTGCCTTTATAATTGTGTATTGTATAGAAAGGAGTATGAAGGACTAAGTGAGTTTCCAAAATGTAAAACCTCCAGATACAAAGTGAAGAAAGGTGCTGACTATAATGATGACACAAGTAACAGGCAACCTTTAAAGATTTTGTGGTATCTTCTAATCATTTCACGGTTTAAATGAATGTTTGCTAATGCGAAAGAAGTGAAGAAGTTGAGATGGCATTATGATGACTGAATATGTGATGGAAACTACCTTCGGCACCAGGCTGACTCTTAACAATGGAAGAAAATAGATGAAATTTATACCAAATTTGGTAACGAACCAAAAAACCTTTGGCTTGGGCTTTCCATAGATAGAATCAATCCTTATGGTATATTTAGTAGTACACATAGTGCATGGTCGGTTCTGCTGGTGATTTACAACTTAGCTCCCTAGTTGTATATGAAACGCAAGTATATGATGCTTTTTATGATGATTTCGGGACCAAAACAGCCAGGGAACGATATCGATGTCTACTTGGCACCTTTGATAGAGGACTTAAAGAAGTTATGGGAGGATGGCATAGATGTGTTTGATACATATAAGCAAGAATTGTTTAAGCTACATGCAATGATTTTCACCATGATTAATGACTTCCCTGCAATAGGAAATTGTCAGGGTATAGTGTAAAGGGTCATAAAGCATGTCCGATATGTGAAGCAGACACATAATTCTATCAACTTAAGAATAGAAGAAAAATGGTCTACCTTGGTCTTAGACGATTTCTTCCTTAATTCCACCCATACTATAGACTGATGAAGACTTTCAACGTCTTGCCGAAGAATGGAATGGCTCCAAAGGCATTAATTGGAGATTAGGGTTATAGTTGGGTGGAAAGAATCAATATAACTTTTGGTAAGAATCAGAGGACTACGGGTGAGAAGAACATATGGAAGAAGAGGTCAATTTTCTTTGATCTTCCATATTAGCATAGTCTTGATGTAAGACACAGTATTGATGTAATGCATGTGGAGAAAAATATATGTGATAGCCTTATTGGTACACTTTTGTACATACCTGGGAAAATGAAAGATGAAATTAGTGTGAGGCTAGACTTGGTTGACATGGGAATAAGAGAATGGCTATATCCAAAACTAAGAGATGATGGAAATAGGGCGTGTATGGAGCCAACAATGCATACATTGTCAAAATCCTAGAGAAGAAGTTTGTGTGGGTGTTTGCAAGGCATTAAGATGCCATAAGGGTATTCTTCTAATGTGAGGAGGCTTGTGTTAATGGAAAATTTCAAGTTAGCAGGAATAAAGTTCAATGATTGCTATTCTTAATGCAAAAACTATTACTGGTAGCTATTAGAGGCATTATGAAAGATGATGTGCAAAGAATGATAATGAGGTTGTGCAGTTTCTTTACTGCTATTTGTAGTAAAGTTGTTGACATTGGAAAGTTAGATGAGTTGGAGAATTAGGGTTATACTATTCTTTAACAACTAGAGATGCATTTTGCTCACACGTTCTTCGATATAATGGTACATTTAATAGTACATTTGGTAAGGGAGATATGACTATGCAGCCCAGTTTATCTAAGGTGGATGTACCCTTTTGAGTGATACATGAAGAACTTAAAAGGGTATTCTAAAAATCCTTATCGATCTGAAGCTTCAACTGTGGAAAGATACAGTTGAAGAGGCTATGAACTTTTGTAAAGAATATCTATCAAGGTTGAAGGCCCAATGTCGTCATGAAAAGGGTACAAGTAAGGGAACACGAGGGCTCAAAGTAAAGATTATGTGTAGTGAAGAGGTATTGCAAGCACACTTGTATATCTTGAATAATATAGAAGAAGTTCAGTCGTACTTAGACAAATACAGAAAGAGTTTGAAGGAGATGTATCCAAGAAAAAAATGACATGTAGATAGCTAATGAGCAAAACAAGACTTTCATAGAGTGGTTTAAGGAAAAGGTTTTTCATGAGACCAGTATGTCTAAGACAATCAAACGGTTAGCTTGGAGGCCTTCTTTTAAGGTCAAAACTTGGAGTGGTTTTGATTAAATGGGTATTCTTTCTACACACTTGCACAAGATAATATAAGTACTATGCAAAATATTGGGGTGATGGTGGTAGCCAAAGCAATGCAGTTTTCTAGGTTGACAAGAACCGCATATTGCATCTATGGTCTATTATGGAGTTATTACAGACATATGGTAGTTAAGCTACACTAAGTTGAGAGTACCTTTATTCAAATGCAAGTGGGTTAACAATAATGGTATTGAAATAGATCAATTTGGATTTACTTCAATTGATCTTAAAAGAGTTGGTTATAAAGATGAGAGTCATTCATTCTACCAAGCCAGGCAAAATAAGTGTTTTATGTCATTGATCTAGTAAATGAAAAATTGTCTATTGTACTCCAAAGTAAAAAACAAAAGGATGGTGATCCAAGTTTGAATCTTGATGACACACTTTCTTTTACTACAAATCCACCTATACCAATTGAAATAGAATTGGTAGATGATGATGAATATATAGCTAAAATTGATCATTGTGAAGGAATTTAGGAAAACACATAAAGTAAGATTTTGAATTGTTTAAAATATTTATTCAATTGCAATTTACTTATCATATCTCACCTTCATTTCTTATAAGGAATATGGCAAGTTCAAATTTGGGCGTCTCAGGTGGCTTACCTGTTAAGAAAATGGTTAGAGGTAGAATGAAGCTACGATTGTTGGTAAAACATCATGAGGAAGAAAAGGAGAGGGTGCACGTGAAATTTGATGCTGATTTGAATACAATAGGAAAGAGGGAGACATGTTTATTAGCTATATTGGCTATTTAGCTTTAATCAAAGTTGGCATTCTATTTTCTTCTTGGAAGGAAGTTTTAAAAGACATGAAGGCTATGATTTGGGAACAACTTCTGGTATATAAAGTTGTATTTTCATCTCTATCTTTATTTCTATTTGTTCATATAGAACTATTATATATTTTGCTCTATAGCAAACCTACGATGTCCCTAACATGAGGCACATGTACAAGAATTGGATGGGGGAAGTTTATCAGTGATGGAAAGATTTCAAATCTACGCTTACTACCAAGTTTATTCAAGGGTCAAAGAGCAACAAGGATCCTTATAAAGAGTATTCATTTCTTTCTCCAAATGATTGGAGGTTGTTTGTGGCATTGCAGCAGGATCCCAAATTTCTAGTATATATATTTTGCTCATCTTAGTTTGAAACATTTTACTTGAACTTATTTGACCTCACTAACTCAGTTTTTTTTCTATGTTTATATAGGAATTGAGTCAATCAAATAAAGAGAGACGAGCAAAAAATAATTATCAGCATTACATGTCGCGTAGGGGTTATCGAAAGTTTGAAAAGAAAATAATGCAAGTTGAATTGAAAAAATTAGAGGAACTAGTCAAATCAAATACTAGCATTATCGTGTAGGAGCCGCCTCTTCCCTCATGTCATAAAAAATGGAAAGCAGGGAGGATAAAAGGAGAAAAATATATAAATCTAATCGTTGCTGACGTCGCTAAAAGGACTGTGAGTATTTATAACAAGTATATTTAAGTGTGTTTCATTGTCCTTCAAAGATTGCATGTAATTAATTTTTATTTCTCTATTTTATTCTGCAGAATGAACTTAAAGAGCAGAGCAGCCAAGGTTCCTCCACTTAAAGTGGAAGGATGGACATCTTAACAATGGTGCTTGGGAAGTTAGATCACCCTTGTCAAGTTAGAGGGGAGCCAAGGGGAGTTGGTATCTCAAGATACTTTGGACAAGGTTCACAACCTTATGGACAAAGTGAACTGAGTAGAGAGTTTATGGCCAAGGTTCAAGAGGAATTCTAAGCAGAGCTAGTAGTGTAAATGCATCAATCACTTCAAGATGAGCTTAAAGAAGAGTGTTTGCTTGAGCTATGAGGTGAGATGAATTCGATGGTATTTCTCACATTCAACTCAGGATGTGTAACAAGGAGCCTAGATCTCAGGTTTGTAGATACTTTCATTTAAGATAACATTAAGTTTTTCCTTAAGTTGTTTTAAATAATTCTTTCATTTCTCTTACTCAAGAATCCCCAGCCTTTCCTAGCACCAAAGGCAGTTACCATCCACTAGAGATTGGACATGGCGACCCTGGTCCTTCACTAAAGGCTGGAGAACCTTGCTCTCTTTATTTGGATGTCCTGTACCTGTGTGTTGTTACCGATACTGTTGTATACACACATGCTACCACCCACCATAATAAGCAAATTTGGGACGATCAACACAAGGTCAATGTTACAAGTGTTCGACAAGGGGAGGAAGGTATAGATATCCCGTTCCCGATGAAGAGGTGCCAAATTAGGTCATCCAATAGAATATTTCATATTGAGGCCTCAACATTTTGTTCATACAGCAACAACCCCTCCAATGGTAGGAACCACCTTACTGTTAATTTATGCTTGACATCCTACTTATAACCTTTATTTTGTGTGTTACTAGGATCAAGAAGAATCGATAAAATTTGTAATATCTTGAATTTTGGGATTTAAGGCTTAGGAATAAGCCTAAATTAAGAGGACTACTAAGCTCCGGTTTAACAGGTGTCCCAAATCTATTCTCTAATGTTTCTTATAACTTTGGGATATTAAAGAAAGTAAAATAGTGAATTTTGGAGAAAATAATTATGCTTCCAGTGAAATTTCCTGTGAGGCAGTAAGTTTGTCATCCAGTTTTGGAAGACCAAATAATGAGCAAAAATTATGAAATTTTATGGGTGAAAGTAGACATCCTAAGCTTTAATTTAGTAGGTCAAATGACTCAATTAGAGCTATTTACAAAAAGTTATGAATTTTCTAGAACAACATTTGAAGAAATTAATTCTGGGAAATTTGTGCTGCCAAATGGTGAGAGGCTATATTTTTCTTTGAAACTAGACTCAATAAAGGTTTTATAGACTTTAAAATAACTCCTATACAATGTCTACAAATTTAGTTATGATTTTTCAAATTTAGGGCAGAAAATCTGCCAGAATTGCTATTAAATCCGAAAATGGGGAAAATTGTTATGGCAAAATTGTAATTATAAAGAAAGGGCAATTGATTTAACTTGGATCCATTGTGTGTGAACTTGGGCTAATTACGGGAAGGGAATTAGTTCAATATCAAATGGAGATTTATGACACCAATATCATATAGATAAAGCTAATCATTAAATGTGTCATAAAAGTCAATATTTTTGGATAAAATAATAAGAAAAAAATATAAGATATTTATGGAGCTTGCTTCATTTATTTCTCATCCTCCTAGCTTTATTTTCACGTCCCAACATCAGAAAGAGCTTTAGACACTTTGAGAAAGAGAGCTTAAGGAAGAAAAACTAAGGTAAGAACTTGTGTAGGCAAGTGATTTTGCCTTCCAACTTGTGTAATTATTCTTCTAAACTCTTGATTTCCATGAAAATCATGTGTATCCAAGCTAATCTTCAAGGGAGAAGAGAGAGAAAGTGATGTTTTTAGGAGGGAAGGAGAAGGAATCAAATGTAAATCGTAAATCCTTGCCTAATATGTTGATTTATGTTGGATGTTGGTGGTTTAGTTAGTTGTTGGTGGATTGGTTTTCATAACTTTGTGATTTTTGGAAGCTTAAACCCTAAGGGGAGGTGCTGTCTAAATTTGGATTAATCATGTGGGAAGTGCAATTAAGTGGTTAAATAAGCGATTAAATGTGATAAGGTGTTTTATGGATTGAAATCATAAAACTCCATTTTCTCCAATTTTTATGGAATTTAGTCTAGATCTGTTTTAGGCTGTGTTTGGACTGGATTTTGATCTTCTTGATGATTCCATTATGTTTAGAATTGAAAATTGTGTAGGTTTCATATTAGGTGCGAAGTGAGAAAAGCCCTAGAAAGTTATATGATAAAACTAGCTTTAAAACACTCATATAGGGACTGTTAGGGGTAAATTCATAATTGGGGATGGAATTTGAGAAAACTAAGTTCAAAAATGGATTCCTTGGGTGAAACTATGTTAGAATAGCCCCAATGAAAATTTCAGAAAAAGTACAGTCGGACCGAGTATGGCGGGGCCAGGCTGGGGTCTTGGGGGCATTTTGGTAAATTTTCACCATAGGCTAATATAACACAATAGATACTATGGAAGTGTATAAAATGGTACACGGATAGGTTATAACCTAATTCTTGTCAATTTAATATTTTAGGACCGCGTTTGAAGCTTAAAGTTGGCATGTTTCACGAAGCGGGCCGTTTAAGACTAAAAAAGGGTTCAGGTAGGGACTACTATCTCTCATATACTATGTAACTATTTGTATCATGCGTGCTACTATATTTTATGATTTGAACACGTATGAGATATTACCTAGTTGTGGTTCGGTCCCCAGCCAAGGTACACTGGTATTACCTAGCTGTAATTGGTGACTTGGCTAAGATACACGTAGGGGTTTCAACTGGATGATTGGCCTTAAACTTTGTGTACACACATGGATTGATGTGAATTTTCATTTTATTTGAAACGGTGCATTGCATATTTAATTCTCACATTTTATATGTTGATAGTATGTTTATACTGAGATTCCCTGGAATCTCACCCCTCTTTTTAAATAAAATGTCTTAGCGGGTGCCAGCGGCTCGAAAGGCAAGGATGTAGACACAGGGAACTAAAGGGCATGTTTCCCGAGACAAAGACACTGGTTATATGTAGTCTTTACTTTTGAATATTTTGAGAATTTGTATATTCCTCAATGTAATCACATACTATATATCGGTATTTTTACACTATTCCTATGTAGTCATCGAATGGTGCACAAGCACTCTGATAATATGGAAAATTAGATAAGGGTATGACAAAATTTCCCTTCTTGGCACAACTGCAAAATATTCATAACAAAATTGACAGGGTCGACTTGCATATGCCTTGTGGGATTGTGGGTCGTGCAATCTTGTATAATTTTTGAATTGATAGCAAAGATATTAGAGAGTTCCTATCTTTATAGGAGATAGACACAGGATGAGTCACATTTGTAATCATATAGTTTATTTTTTATTTTTAACTTTGATTAATGCACTAATATTTAGGAGTTTTAGGTGTCTATATTTACTAAGTCATTTATCATTTTATTTTTGTGGTAGCTGCTTCCACAAAATGTGTCAAAAGAGAGCTCGACACTTCGTATGGCTTCTTATGTCCTACCAATTCATCCAGGCATAATAATAGTAGGTTGGAAGATAGGACGAGCTATATGGGCTATTTATTGGGATGGACTCAGCTGCCTTGCTATCTAGCACCAATTGTTGAAAGACAAGTAACTTAATTTTATATATTTATACATATTTAGTTTGCTAACAAGTATTATGTTATCTAACCTCATTTTAATCTACAAATGTGATGATAGTTCTCATTGGAGCCTTTGTGTTGCTTGTCCCCTCATCAACGTCATCTTTTGGTTAGACTCATTAGGTCGCAAGCTAGATAGAAGATAAAAACCATTTTTAACACATAAGTTAATTTGTTTGTAAATCATTGAATTTTGATTTTACTCAATTGTTTTAATATCTTCTATTTTTCATTTCAATTACAGTGCATTGAAGACATATTATATAATGGGTAGGAAGTGCAAAGGTAAAAGTTGTTCGACGAAGTGATTTTTGTCAAAAGAAAGTTGTTTAAATTCAAGTTATTCAATTGACAATTGATTTACATATGCCTTTTGTTGGAAATTGTGCCCAAAGGGCCAATCATTGTACTTTGAACCTTATTAATTTAGTGAAATTTCTCCGTTTTGTTATAATACTATTTGCATGTTAACTGTGATAATTGTATCTTTGGATAAATCATATAGATTGCCCTAAAATGTCCCTGATCGGTCATTTATGCAGGAGCAGAGATGAAACAAGACCAGTATGACTTTTATAAGATATGGAGATATAAATCAAAGTCTTAGGCACTTGTAAGAGTACAAAGTGCTGAATCGACCCACTATGAGAAAACTATATGGATCAAGTCATAAGCTTTTCTCGTGTATAACCATATCATAATGCCCTTAGACCTGAGGTCATCATGGATTCCTGCATGAGAGTTGCTAAGCTTTGAACTAGTCAAAAGTCACTTTTGACCGGGTGATGATAAAGGCTACGATCAGGATTGGTGGTTTTTCATGCAGAGGAATATGAATGATCAAGATGGAAATTGTCCCGCACATTAGTAGAGAGATATTACTGGGCCCCTCGATGAGTGAGTTTGAGAAATGTATGGCCATACTACGATGGAAAGGAGTTTCCATTTCTATTGTTAGACTACTCAGGAATCGAGAAAGTAATGGCCAGGACAAGAGGATGACATTATCCATGCCTCATCCTTGACCGATATATCGTGTGACAAAAGGGACATGACATGGTTGTATGATAGGTTACATCGTGTTAATGATCCTCATATGAATTGGGTAGTTGTAATGTCTTACTAGAGGCCGCTTGTGACTTATGGATTAGTACAGTTATTGGCCCATTGCCAACTTCATATGGGCCTACAGGGTTGCACACAAGAATGGCCCAACATGAGATAATGTTTAATTTATTATGGATGAATTATATATATATATAATATAAAATTCGTTAATAATATTATATAGATATATATTTTCAAAATACATATCTTATATACATGTGTGTGTGTGTGTGTGTGTGTTTGTGTGTGTATTATATGATATTATTATATTGTGTTAGTTTTAAATTTAATTTATTAAGATATATTAAATTTAATAACTAACATGATAGAGATATAACATCTCAGATTTAATTTATGAAGATAAATTAAATATAATGGCTCTTTATTTGGATTAAATAAATAGGTTAAATTAAAACTGTTAGACAGATGTAATTTAAACTGAATTTATTTAATTACCTCACCAAGATAATTAATTATTGTTGAATTTCGAAATTAATGATGATTAATTTTGAAATTTGAATATAGCCCTCATATGTTATAGACTTGATAGAGCAGATAGATTCATATGCGCATGAGAATTTAGAGCTACAAGGGAAACCCTAGGAGACATTAGAGGCGCTAGCACGCAGTCTCTATTGGAGAGCATTCGTGTGGATACCGGTAGAGGGAGTGGATCTAACGTGTTGGCTCTTAGAGATCGAAAACCCTGAATCAAAAGGTATGAATCTTTCTAACTTGGTTTAAATGCCGTTGATAGATCCTTAATTAGGATTGGTGAAAGGTTTTTTTTTTAAATTCTTCCATTATGCCTGCTAATCCTAACACCTTTATTCTTTTTTACCATTTACTTTTGATATATAATGCCCTCGCCAATTAGGGAAAACTGAGTGCAGCTTCTATGTTTTACTATATATGTATAATATCAATTTTAGTGGCCTTACTACCAATTTTGAACATGTGATCATATCTTGATTGTCAAATGAATTTCATTTTTGTTATTGTAATTCAATTGTTAGTTATTTCATTCAATTAATTGATTTATGTTAATATATTCTCCATTTTGAGCTCAGATTTTTGGTAATCAAGACACCTACACAGTCGAAGACATTAGTTTGATCTAAGACCTTTTGTCAGGACATCTTCTACAACACAAAGGGTGATGATGTATAGAGGTTTTTTTTATATAGTGCACTAGTTTTGTACAGTGATATATTATGTCTGCTTATTCGAATACTTTTCCTCCTGTTACTTTCATAGTTTCATATTTATGAGCACTTTGAATTTATTAAGGCATTATGATTTATTGAGAACACTTTGGAAATTGATGAAGTATAGAGCTTTCATGGAAGAATGTTATCACTTTGGCCATATGATTGTCATGATTTAGATTGGAAGTTGAAGTTTGAACATTAAGGGTGTGTTTGGTTTGTAGAGAGGGGAGCGGGTTAAATTACAATTTTGGACTAGAGAAATCCAAAATTTACATCTCATTCTTTTAAATTTTAGGTTCCCGTCCAAAATTTACCCTCTCATTCCTTTTAAATTTTGGGTTTCCTCCCAAAATTTAAATGCCTTCAACACAAAAAGGTATTTACCCCCTCCCCTCAAACCAAGCACACCCTAAAATGATGTTATGATGATATGTGTGTGATATGTCATGATAGAACTTTGAAGATTCAAAATATAATTGTCTGAGTTTGTGGTTTTCCAATGGCATTAGAGGTTACAACGAGTAAAATTTATACACAAAAATATAGTTACAATGACTGTTTTACTGAAAATAGTCATTGTATCACACTTACAATGACTATTTTCAATAAATCAGTCGTTGTATCTCAAGACTTGCAATGACTTTTTTTAAAAAAACATTCATTGTAACTATGTTACCATTACTGTTTACAGTAGTCATTGTTTCTTAAACTTTCAATGACACTCACATACACGTCCCCTTGAAAATGGTCGTCTAAAGGCCATAAAAATAGAGGTTAAAAGTGCCTTCTACAGTAGTGATTACCAGGGTAACAACTTGCAGTTTGGTAGACATATATAAATAACATCTACATACTGATATAAAGTACTTAATTATATTATAGGAATTCCCCATAGGGTTGGTACATGATAATTACAAGTCTCATAAATAATAAAAAGCTCACAGATAACCAACAACAACTCTCAATCTAGACCAGAACCTTCAGTGGCCAGTATTTATATCTTTGCCCTTTGAGCTGCTTCCTTCAACTAGATAAATTCTAAATTTATGGAAAGGATGAGATTCATATGAATCTTAGTAGTAACATACTATCAATCATATAAAATATGATAAGTAAACATGCAATGCACCATATAATGTAATTGAACTGTCATACTGTAAACATGTTTATGCACACTGTTCATGGCTAAAAGACTATTTGGACCCCTACTTGTCTGTCTACCTCATCTGGTCCCATAAGGCCATATGGTCTTGTGCTTTTCCAATACCATTGCTAGGTTCTATACTGTATATATCATATCTGGGTCTAACTAGGCTGGCTAGTACTTGAGTTTTTCCCATACCACAGCTAGATATTGTGCCTCATGTATTATTTATATCACAAACATGGCATACCCAAAGCATACAAACAATCACATAGTTTATGAAAGATAAAGTTAATACCTGAATCCCTTTCCTGCTCAACTTTCTGTCCAATACCTTTAGTCTGGCTCAGGGTACTGACAAGTCCTAAAATTTCAAATTTACAATAAATGAGTTATTTCTCATTCATGTCTCATTTAAACTCATATTGTTGGTTATCTTTACCTTTAGAGTTCAAGGTAATTACATTTTGCCATTACCTTGTTACTTTCGCACATTGCCTAAAAGATGCCAGAATTTTCATCAAATTTTGAAAATTTATATCTTTATTTACAAATGTCCAATTGCAGTGATTTAATGGCTATGTGACCCTTATTAAGTGTATTTTTAACAAAACATATTGCCCTTTGACACTGTCATAGAAACTTGCCATTTTTACTTGACTAAATTCAAACATACATAACTCTTAGTGTACAGTTCCAAATGACCTATATGACCTATCAAATTAAAGGTTGATAAGTCTATTGTCATTCCAGAAAATTTCAAATTCATTTATCATTTTCCTATTCAAAACCATTACACATACAGACTACCACATAGGAAATCACACTGGCAGCAACGATTACATTGCAAATTTTAGTGTTTAATTCCAATGATCCAGAATTTATAGCCCGAGGCTATTCCAACATAGTTTTTTGTATATAACACAATGAAATAATCAAATCTATGAAATTCCAGCCCAAACACACCCAAAACAGGTCTGGACGAAAAATCTAGAAATATTTGGGAAAATTGGTGTTTCATGATTCCATTCAACCAAACTCCTTCCTTTCACTTCTAATAACTTGTTTAACCACTTAAACACCTCTCAAACATGATTAATCAAAATTTGGGTAGCACCTCCCCTTAGGGTTATGCATCCCAAATTACAAAATAAAGCTAAAACAAGCCAATAATCAACCACAACATCATCAAGCAACTTTGAATCAACAAGAAAACAAGGTTAATTGAATTACCTATTGTTTCTCTCTCTAGCTCCCTTAAAACCATCCCTCCTTTTCCTTCTTGCTCTTGATTTTGTGATTGCTACATGTGTATTTCAAGAAGGCATAGAGATTAGAAGAAGTTCCCATGAATTTGAAGACAAGAACAAGTAGAAATTACAACCAAACTCACCTTGATTGATTCTTGCTCCATGCTTTCTTCTGTGTTCTTGCTTCTTCAAAACACTCTTTCTCTCTCTTGCATCTTGTGTTGGCCGAAAATGAGGCCTTTGGAGGGGATAATGATCTTTTAAAAATATCATCTTCCACCTCCTTAAAATATTATTATTAAAATGCTAATTATCACATGTTAATTTTGACTTTTCTTGTTCCTTTTTACTTAGCCATAATTGCTTCTTCTTTGCTTAATTTTGGACCAAGTATTTATTTTTCCCTCTCCTCTTCCTTCTTTTCTGAAATTGGCCTTAATTATTGGGAAAAATTAATAGCTTATTGCTTTATGGCCCAAAGACCAATTTGCCATTACATTTTTGTCAACTATTGTATTAAATTGTGTCTTTCTTCTTTCCTTCTCTTTTTGGCCAAAAATCTCAATAATTATTTGGCCAATATTTGTGCTCTTTCCTTCTTTCTTTTGGTCTTTAACATTAAGCCTTTAAGGGAACAAAAATTGCTACTGTATGTCCAAACTTAGTCATGTTGTTTATGACTACTAATTGCAATATTTTTGTCATTCCAAGTACATCAAAATTCACCATTTTATTCCTTTTGATGCCACAAAGGTGTAAGGAATATTTGGTGAATAAAATTTGAGATGTTACATTTAGAGCGTGTATATGATAATGGAATATTATATGATGAAATATACACTTAAGTGTCTAGTGGCTCCTTTGGAGTAATTGGTAATGTAATTAATAAGTTAAATCGGGAAAAAATTTCTAGAATAATGCTTATGAAACCAATTATGAAAAGGAAAAAACTTAAGTGTCTAGTGGCTCCTTTGGAGTAATTGGCAATGTAATTAATAAGTTAAATCGGGAAAAAATTTCTAGAATAATGCTTATGAAACCAATTATGAAAAGGAAAAAACACAAAATGCTTGATTAGGATGCATATATATGTGCGCGCGTGCGCGCCGTACATGCTTAATTACCAACTCCTCGTTCGGTAAACACTCTATATTGGCACGTCTTTACTTTTCTATCTCCTTAAGATTCCGTTTTAATGTGTGTGTATATATATATCTTTATATAAAATATTAAAGGAACAACCAAGATATAGATTACAAAGATTATTAGAAGTAGCAAAATCTATGGAACAAAAATTATATATATATATATATATATAAACAGAAATAATAAATAATACAAATGAATTAGCTTATATAAAAAGAAATATTAAACAAATTATGAAAGCATTGGGAATAGAAAAAAAAAATAGAACCAATTCAGAATAATATACAGATGAATATGATGAAAGCATTAGAGGAATATGAATAACTAGAAATAACTAAAGAACAAGTAAAAAAAGCAAACAATGGATGAAAATATAAAACAAACAAGAATTATAACAGAAGAATCCAAAAAGGACAATATGTAATTGATAAAAACTTATGAACTATATTTGATGAAATTCAAAAAAAAAAAAAAAGAAAAAGATTTAAGAAGACAACAAGAAAAAACTGGTCATATCATTTACAAACAAGGAGAAATAAAAGAAAGAAATCAACTTGAAAGTGATAGAATATCAGAAATAACATGTTATATAGGATCAGAAATTGATAAATTATTTGAAATATTCAGACCTTTAGTAGAACAGGAACAAAATAATAATAAAACCTCAATAAATATGATGAATGTTTTAGAAGAATTAGAGGAAGAAGAAATAGAAGAAATAACGGGAAAAGAAGAAGCAAATTTGGAAGAAATAAGAAGAGAGTTTCAACATGTTACAAGTATAGGAAATATAGAAGCAAAAATAAATATGCAACGATCAAATAATCAACCAAGATTCAATCCACCCAGTATAAATAATTCGAAATATGATATAACTAATGCCGAAGCAAGTTTGATAGAAAATAATGAAAAAAGTAGAGAAGAAGAAGCAGAATCGAATAATTTATATCACAAAGAACCTTTAAAAGAAAAAGAGAATATATTATTTGAAGCAAAGTTTAAAACACCAAATAATTCAGAATTTATGCCACTACCCATAGATCAATATGAAACTAGACAAATTCCTAATTCAGAAATATGGCTAGATTGAGATTGTAATTTAGATAATGAAAAACGATTAGAAGAATGGACTAAATCACAGTTCATAGCTTTAACAGGAAGGAATATAGCAAGTATGTTAGTAGAAGTAAGTTTTGTAGGAAACGTATAAAATTGGTGGAAAAGTAAAACACATGAATTTCGAGAACAAGCAAGATCAGGAACAGAACCATATAATAATAGGAAAGAATTCTATGCACTATTAATAAGAAACTATGAACAATTTTTAAGAAATGAATTTATAATGAGAAGTGTAGGAGCAAATGAGAATACAAAAATAGACAAGGCTATTATGAACTTACATCAGATAGACATATATTCATTAGACTCGAAGTATTTAAACCAGTATATTTATGAATACAAAAAATACTATTATGAATCGAGACTAGAAAATTATGAAATACAAAAATTCTATATGGATTTTTTTTATATAAAATCACCAAAATTAATAAGTGAAACTATATTAGAAGACTAAAAATAAAGCATTTGGACAAAGAATTGACTTAATGCCATTTATAGACAATATGGGAAGAAGAGAAGATTAATTCAGAGAATATTTATCAAAAAAATGTAAACAAGCTAAACATTGAGAAATATAAAATATTATAAAACAAATAAAACAATATTAAAATGTGGAGAACTAGAAACACCACATGGGGATGTAAATTTAAAAGATAACGTAAACATAAATTTTATTAGAAATATAAACCTAGAAAATATTTTAAAAAAGGGAAGAAGAAAATAAATTATAATGAGAAACCAAAAAAGTGTAGATGTCATAATTGCGGTAAAATAGGACATATATCCACTAATTGTCCAGAACCATTAAAAAAGAAAGTTATGAAAATAATAGAACAAACATATAAACATGAACTATAACCTTTAGAATTTGATGAAGCAATTTATATGATATAGATAATCCAAAAATAGAAATACATATATTAAAAAATATAAGTGATTTCAGACGATGAGTTTGATTATTCATCAATAGATGAAGAATATAAATCTTTATGATGAATATAGTAAATGATGGAAAAGGAAGTAGTAATAACGAATATGAAGAATTTGAAGACTAGAGAAATATTTCAGAAGGATCGGTAGAAAAAAAAAAAAGACTTTTAATAAAAAACAATATGATACAATATAAAATTGGATATGAAACCATAAGGAATAAAAAAATGAAATTTTTTTTAAATAAAGTGAGTAAAATATTAAAATCAAAGCAAACTAGAAAGAGTCATTGCATAATATTAGACAAGAAACACCCTATAGAATCAACATTAACAGAAGGAGTATTAAAAAAATCACTAATAAGTAAAGCACTAATCTAAAATGAAATATCTAAATTACCATTTAAAGATGAAGTAACTGAGATATATATTGCAGAAGTACAAATATTAGTTAAAGCTTATTTCAAAGAAGGAATAGATTCACCCATATAATTACTAATAAGATATGGAAGAATAATAAGCAGTGTATAAGATAGTATATTAGGAGTATTACCAGGAAATTTGATATATCAAAAATTAAAACTTACACTAAATACAAATTTTGCAATATCTAGAAATGATGAGCATATGAATCAATCCATAATAATATATCACAAATTAAGAGGAATAAAATTATTACCTGGAGCTAGAATAGTAAGTATAACAGCAATGATATGATTAGTATTAAATGAACATGAAATATATAATAATTCACAAGGAAGAATAAGTATAGAAAAATACTTTATGCCCGCATTACAAGAAATTTCTATAGATCCGATTAATATAACCATCCCATGACAATTGCAAATAGAACTAGACAATACTATAAATTGTCAAATAAATAATCCAAGAAGAATTGAAACAAATGACAACATTGGACAAAGACTATTAAGAATAAATACACTATCTACATCAAATATAAATATAAATATAAATCCACAAATATTAAGCTTAGATTATTCCATACCAATAACTAGAAGAGGATTGGTTAGAACTGCAAGTTTAAGAGAAAATTTAGATGATAACTATCAAAGAAATATATTAACAGAAATACCGATAAGTTCAAATTTAACACAAATAAGGCCTAGAACACAACAATTGGACTGAACTCAATCTAATAATTATATAAAATTAGAAATTAAAAAGGATGCTATATGGGTAGAAATATTAGCATTAGTAAATGAAGAAATGGGAAAAAGTTATATTAACTTAAACTATATTGAAAAGGCATTTTCTCAAGCCTCTAATCCCAAAATTCAGAATATTACATTTCTCCCCCCGTTTAATAAATTTCGTCCTTGAAATTTGAACTCTACAACTTGGGGATCACTTCTTATCACTCAATCTATTCCCTTTTCATGTGCAGGCTCACAAGACGTGCCACATAATTATCATATTCAATCTATCTCATTCATACATAAGCTCATCGAGCATGCCACACAATCATGATATTCTCATCAAAGATCTCAGATAGTGTTCAACATTCATCATTCATTATGTATATAGTATGTAGCGTGTAGTCAAACACAGGACCCACTAGTCCATTCCCACAGCACTTGCTTCCTTAGGCCTCACAGATATTTCAGAACTCTGCCTGGATCATGAATCACCTTTTTATATAACGGCGGAGGGTTACACTACCACACAGGCTGGCTTGGCTAGCGTTTGAGGGCCAAACCACACAGGACACCAAGCAGGAATTGTCCCCTGCTCCACACTAAGAGCCTCTGCCTCACAAGTGCTTGGGGTCTTATTAGGTAACAATCATAATAAGCACTGACCTCACTCGCCCATGCAACAATCATAACAAGCACTATACCTCGCTGCCCAGGCCACACCAAAGCACTTGGTCACACTACTCTTACTATATCGGCTATAATCTGGTATAGTTTGAATGTTTTGTCAACCTTTAGACATACCTTTGACATACTGGTCCAATGTTATCGTGATAGGCATGAACGAAAGCTCTAAACACATAGCTCTTACAGCCCAAGGACATACTGCAAACTTGTGTAAGATGTGATTAGTTTTGATGATGTAAAAAGTAGATGCTAAATAATAAGAGCAAAAATTTTACATATTGTATTTTTTTTAATACTTTGACTAACTACAATGTTTAATGTGAAATATATTACAGATTAGTCAATGGAAGAAGTTATCAAGTTAATTTGATGAGAATGATTAAGAGGAAGAAGAAGAAAGAAAGTGAATGAGAGAGTCAAGAAAAGGAAGAAGACATCTAGTTGGGTAATAGAGAATGATGATCAAGAAGAAAATTAAGAAGCAAGAGATTTCTGAAAGAAGAACTTGCATGATCTAATGGGAATATCAAGATTCAAGCTCTTAGATTTGATATTGGAAGTCTCCATGATCAAATAGAAGTTAGGATTATTCAATTTGAGGTTAAAATACTCATCCGGAAGCTTTTCCATGTTCACTTATGAATCAAGTTGGAGTGATTGTGAATCACTTGGAGTGATCCTCAAAATCACTTTGAGTGAGTATTAAAATTATCAGTTCATTTCCAGTGAAGTCCTGCTGTACTTGAAGTGAATTCTTAATGCACTCGAGTGAATACATGAATCACTTGAAGGGATTTCTGAAAATATTAGATCACTTCCAGTGAATACACATTATACTCGAGTTAATATCAGAATCACTTCAAGTGATTTCTAAAAATGTCAAATCACTTCTGATGAATACATATTGCACTCAAGTGAGCATCATAATCACTTGAAGTGATTTCCAAAATAGCAAATCATCACTTCCAGTGAATATCAGAATAACTTAAAGTGATTACCAAAATTGATAGATCACTTCTAGTGAATTCTTAATACACTCGAGTGATACAGGAAGTTGATAGATCACTTCCAGTGAAATCCCATTGCACTTGGAGTGATACTCAAAATTGATAGCACTTTGTTTTTGTTCAGCTTGAGTGAGGTTCAGTAATTTGATCATATCTCCCAAACCACAACTTGGAATAAGGTGAAATCAGTGGCATATAAAGATAGACTCCCAATGCATCATTTGGACACTAAGATCAAGTAAAAAGGAGCTTAGATGAAAGATATATAAATTTTACAAAATAACACTCAAATTACCATCATATTCAAGAACATGTTTGGTATTTTGGATGTAACTCTCAAAATACATGTCAGATTGAGATGAAACATGTGGCATATGAAACTAGACTTAAATACCTTTTACTTGATACGTCATCGGTTATATTTAGAGTACATTCAAAGAGTTATATCCACTGGAAGTTGACCTCTATGTAAAAGTTTGAGAAGGATTACTCAACGGGAGTGAAAGTGAAATTAAGTTGCAGTGATATGATAATATAGATCACTCAAGTAATTAGGAAATTCACTCAAGTGATTTTTGACTAGAAGCATGTCACTCGAGTGATACACAATAAAAGCCATATCACTCGAGTGAAAGGCTAAACCACTTGAGTGATATATAATTCTAGAAAATAGAGCACATATCGTAACTTTTAAAGATCATTGGAATAATTGTGTAATTCATTCTTCTTACTTCTAATCAATCTAACACTTCATTATATTAGTGTTTAAAGTATTTCTCTAGGAAAACAATGAGAAGATCATACAAAGAGAAGAAAAGCCACCTTACAGAATGGAAAGTCCACTCGACGTAACAACTAGTTTTTCAAATATGAAAAGTGGTCAAATGAAGCAACGAGACTCAATAGATAGGTTGAAATACTCGTAATGGTCATATCCTACTCAACTATAAATATTGGAGATTTAAGTAGAGAGCAACAATTAAAAACATGCTAATATCATGAGCTATCCACCGGGACCTAAACAGTGTCTGTTATTCTCTAGTCTCCATATCATTTACCTATGAGAGAGTGATTATTTGTATTGTACTTCAATATTCATCTTATTCACTTTTGAGAGAGAAGATTGATTGTAGTCCTTCATCATCAAGTTTGTATTCATACTATGTGTACGGGGGAGTAACTTGATTGTATCCTTATGTGTGTAAGGGGGAGTATCTCGGTGAGAGATTTGTAAGAGGTTTGTAAGTGCCCGGCTAAACTTAAGGGATTGTAGAGGCTTCTCTTATGCTTGGATTAAACAAGAGGATAGTAGATTGAAAATATCAGGGGGAGCTTGGGGACTAGACGTAGGTCATCATGGATTGGACTGAACTAGGATAAATCACAATTTGCATATTCTCTTCCTAAAGAACTTCTATTTCCAGCATATATTGTTTAAATATCTAACTATTGATTTATGATTCATTACTTTTATAGTTACTGGTTTCACTAAGATAAGAAAAGATTTTCAAAGTTCGTAAGTTTTTATCGTACACCCAATTCACCTCCTTCTTGGGTGTTACCCGGTTCTAACAACTTGTACATATGCCCTTCTGCCTCAGACCTTCGATCGGTACCATTTTCAAACATATCACATTCTGTTAGCCTAAGGACTTACTAGTCCATCAGGTCTTATAGCCTAAGCACATACAATTCATCATCTCTGCTGAATACATATCGAGTCTAACTACCTAGGACAAAGCACTGTACTCACCATCAATTTCCCGTGTCTACCAACTTGCCTTTGGATCTACTGGTTCCCACTGGTACATTATCATTTATGAAAAAGAATGAAATTCCAAGGAAAATATAGCCTTTAGCCAACTGGAAGCTCACAATTCCTAGAATTATTGTTTTTGGGCTCTGCTACGAATACTGACTAGTTTCATTGGGCTAACTTCAAAAATTCATAACTCTTTGTGTACAGCTCCAAATAATTCCCAGGACCTATTAAATTAAAGCTTAGGATATCTACTTTCATCTTGTAAAACTTCTCAATTTTTGGACATCATTTGTTCGTCAAAAATCACATAACAAACTCACTGCCTCATAGTAAATTTCACTGGCAGCAAATCCTTATTCCTAATACTCTTGCTAAATTGGGGCATAACAGTCCACTTGATTTAGGCTTATTCTTAAGCATCTAATCCCAAAGTTCAGGATATACAAGATCTATATTAAGATTTAATAAAAAGGATATAATAGATATTAAATTATAGGTAAAAGAAAATGATGATAATGAATATAAAATAATATTATCAAAAGATTTTTTAAGACAAGTAAAGCCTTATAGAGTACAAGAATATAGAATAATAATTAACCTAAACAATCAAACAATAATAATTCTAAAATTTAAATGAATAATAGCAACAGAACAACTAGGACCAATTATTACATGAAAGGAAATCAAAAAATAATTATATCAAGTGCAAACAAAAGTTTTCTAAAATTCTTAATAAATAGACTAGATAAATTAAATAAAAAAGATAAAGATATATTAAAAGAAATTATACAAAATAATATAGAACAATTACCTATGGTCTATAATCAAACTGTTAGACAAATAAATAGCAGAAGACTTCTTAAGAAAATAGTTTAAGAATAACCTAAAATTATTATCAAGAATATAAATACATGACAAAATGAGACCCTTATATTATATATTAGTTAACTTTAGTCCTAAAAAATGTAGATCTAGAAAGTATCATGCTCTAGTAGATACAAGAGCAAATTTATCATCAGCAAAACATAATGTATTACCACATGAATTATGGAAGAGAAAAAATCGAATATTAAGAATGGAAAGTACAAGAAAAGAAATACACATGATAGAATTAGAAACAAAAAATATAAATATACAAAACGGAAAATATGAATTATTAATTCAAGAATTAAACTAGTAAAACAAACCATCGTGTGATATAATATTGGGACTAGATTTTTTAGAACAATATTATCCAATACATATGAGAAAGAAAGCATTAATATTAATGACGCCACGAAAACATGAAGCATGGGGTATAAGAATAACTAAACCATAAAAAAGAAATGATGAAAAATTTTAGAAAAAACAAATAATAACGTAGACTAATTTTTGTAGAATAATCAACCTGTAGAAATTCAGCATATATTAGCAACATTTGCTATCATAGAAGTAAAAACAATAGAACAAAGATTATTGGATAATTATGATGATAATCAATTAATTTATTGGAATAAATCTAAACCATTAGCCAAAATAGAATTAAAAGATTACAGCAAATAAATAACTTGTAAACCATACTCACAGATGGAACAAAATAAAAACTAATTTATAATGCACACTAAAGAAATGAGAAAATATAATTTAATAAGAGAAAGTAAATCAGAGTATTCATCACCAGTAATGATAGTAATAAAATTTAGTGAAGAAAGAAGAGGAAAATCTAAATTGGTACTAAATTATAAATAAGTAAATGATTTAGCAATAAGAAATAGATATCCTATACCTAAAATGGATTTGTTATTTAATCTAAAATGAGGAAAAACAATATTTAATAAGTTTGATTGTAAATCAGGGTTTTTTCAAATTATATTAGAAGGAAAAATGTAAAAAAAATATACAGTGTTTAGTACTTAAGAAGGTATAACACACCAAATTTTATTCTCCAATATGACTTGTAAGTATTTGTGGCATTTAATAAAATAGAAGGGTGAATTTTGGAGGATGTGATTATGTTGCTAGTGAAAATTTCCTGTGAAGTAGTGAGTTTGGCATGTGATTTTGGATTACCAAATGAAAAATAAAAATTATGAAATTTACAGGATGAACGTGGACATCCTAACCTTTACTTTGATAGATAAAGAGTAATTTTTGGAGCTATATGTTAAAAGTTAAGAATTTTTTGATGTTAGCCCAGAAAAATTGTTGATTTTCTAGAACAGCATCTAAAGAATTTAATTCAAGGAATTTTGTGCTTCCAAGTGAAAACATGCTATATTTTTCCTTGAAACTATACTTAATAAGGGTTCTATAACTTTTGGAATCACTCCAATATGATGTCTACAAATTTAGTTATGATTTTTTAAAATATGGGCAGAAAATCTTTCAGAATTTCCAATTAATCTAAAAATGAAGGAAAATTATGGGATAAAATCATAAGAGCTTATTTCTCCTACTCCTATAGGCTTGGAAATGATTATGGCTGACAGGAGAAGGAAAGAATTAGTTACACATCAATTGGGCTTGTTAACCATTTACATGTGCATAATAGTTTATGTCGTAAAAAGTTAATACTTTGATTTTTGGGAAACTGGACAATTATCACATAAGCAAGATATTTGATGACACAAGAATGATATTATAAACTATTTTGCTTTCTTCTTCCCTATCATTCCCAACGGTTTTGAGAAAGAAAAGAGAGAGAAGAGTTGCTTGAATTATAGAGAGAGAAGAACCAACAACTTATAAGGTAGGTTGATTTCTATAGTGAATTAGCTCCTAACTTGTATAATCCTTCTCCTAAGCTTCTTCGCTATGTAATTTAACGTATTTGAAGCAAGAATTTTGGTGTTTTGGGAGCTAGGGATTTCGGCCAAGCAAGGAAAAACTAGGAGGAAGAAGTGGTAACTTCCTAAATTTGAAATATTGGCTGTTATGGCTGCTGTGAGTAGTATAATCAGTGAATTTCTGCTGAATATGCTCTAATTATAAATTTGGGAAAAGTTTTGTCCTAAACATTATGGTGCCTAAATTAAGTCTAAATGGTAGTTTTGACGTAATTAAATAGTTAAGAATGTTATTTAGAGTAGAAAGGAGCAAGATTGTGGAGTGAGATTTCAAAAACCCGATTTTTCCTTAGAGAATTGTGAGTTTTGGCCAATACTGGTTCAAGGGGTTAAGGTTGGATTTGTGATGACATGATAATCCCATTGAGTTCAGGAGGGAAAATTAGGTGGGGTTACAGTTAAGCACTTTTCCAAAAAAGCTTTAAAAAGCATAATGACCAAAACGGGCCTAAAACCCTAAAGTAGGGGCAGCCAAGGGCATTCTTGTCTTTTGATAGTAAATTTGGTAATTCTAAGGCCGGAAATGGATTCCTTGGGCAAATATATGTTAGAATAGCCTAGGTCAAAATTTCAGAAAAAGTACGGTCAGACCAGGTACTGTGGGGTCGGTGGGTCTCCGGGGGTATTTTGGTAAATTTTCACAATAGGCTTATATAACCACTAGAAACACTATGGTAGTGCCTAAAATAGTACATGAATAGGTTTAAGCCTAATTCCTGTATATTTGATATTTGTGGACCAAGTTGGGAGCCCAGTCATTGGCACGCTTTACAATATACATGTTTTGAGGCAGAAAAAAGGTTAAGGTAATAACTACAATCTCTCATACACTATGTGATTGTGTATATGCTGTATTTTGTGATATGAACACGGTGCCTAAGGTATGTTACCTAGTTGTAGTTGGTACCCAGCTGAGGTACGCCTACAGTACATTGCCTAGTTGTGGTTAGTGGCCCAGTTGAGGTGTACACGTAGGAGATCTTATGTAACAGCCCAAATTTTATTCACAAAAATATAATGTAATTAATTGGAAATATTTAATAAAATGAAATGGAAAATTTTGGAGAAGGTGAATAGTAGTGAGATTTCTTGTGAGGCAG
Organism: Inga laurina; assembly: GCA_963855925.1. Lineage (NCBI taxonomy): Eukaryota > Viridiplantae > Streptophyta > Magnoliopsida > Fabales > Fabaceae > Inga > Inga laurina. The sequence continues at coordinate 46,052,356 of OY979708.1, forward strand.
TGAAATTGTTATATGATTTTGTATGACTAAATAATGAGCAAAAATTATGAGATTTTACATGATGAAAGTAGACATCCTAAGATTTAATTTGATAAGTTATATGACTTAATTAGAACTATATTCAAAAATTTATGTATTTTTGAAATTAGGATAGAAAAACTATTAATTTTCTGGGACAACTTCCAAAAACTAAAAATATTTGAATAATGTGCTTCCAATTGGCAAAATACTATATTTTTTCTTGAAAGTATACTCAAGAAGGGTTTTATAGCCTTTGGAATCACTCTAACTTGACGTCTACAAATTTAGTTATAATGTTTCAAAGTTTGCACATAAAATCTACTAGAATTTTTACAAATCCGAAAATGGAAGAAAATTGTGATGGTAAATGGGATAATTATGCGACAACCTCATATCAGCCTATTAGGCCTTTCATGTGGGGTGTGAGATATGGAAGACACCTAACCAAAGAGGGAAAGAGTAGGTTAAAGTAAAGAGGGTTTATGATAACATGTGATATGAACATGAAGCTTGAGTACATAAAAGTCAAAGAGTAGGTACTTTTGGAAATTAAATAACTAAGTAATTTAAGGGGAAAATAGGATATATTATAAACAAATCCTCTTCATCTTCTTCATTCTATTTTCATGACACAAGGAAGTAAAATAAGAGAGAGAGAGAGAGAGAGAGAGAGCGCTTTGGTGATCTAGAGACAAGGAGGAGAGAAATTGCAAAGGTAAGTTGATTTGCTTGGTGATTTGGGTTTTAATTCATATAGTCCTCTTCCTAAGCGTCTTCTTTACATGGTTTAAGGTGGTTGTGAAGAAAAATATTAGCGTTGAGAGGTCTAGGGTTTTGAGCAAGAGGAAAGAAACAAGAGAAGCCAAAGGTAACTCTAAAAACTTCATTCTTTGGTTGCTATTGCTGTTGTGGTTGGTTTAATCAGTGGTTTTTTGTTGGATTTGTATGATTTGTCAATTTGGGAAAATACCAAACCCAAAATATTATGCTACCCAAACTTAGTCTAATCATATTTAGAATGTGATTAAATGGTTAATGAAGTGAGTAGAAGTGGAAAGAAGTAAGTTTTTGATGTTGAAACACAAAAGCTCATTTTTCCAACCAAGAACATTAATTTCGTCCAGATGATGAATAGGGGACATGGAGTTGGAATTTGGCAATTTCAATGGTTCCATTGGTTTTAGAAGGGAAAATTGTGTGGGAATATAAGTGATTATGATTTTTGGAAATTGTTTTACAAAATAGGGAATTTATTAAAGGGTAAAAGCATGTTGTTTTGTTATCTCCTGTAGGGTAGTGTTGTTTTTTCACGTATTTTGTTGACCAAATGAAGTCATAATGTAATGGAGATTTTTAGGATTATAGTAGACATCCTAGGCTTTAATTTGATAGGTATTATAAGCAATTTCAATTTGTGGATTAAAATTTATGAATTTTCAAATTGGTGCCCTATTTCTGGAATTAATTATAGAGCAGCATGGGAATTTATGAAATTCTAGAATTTTGTGATTATAGATAATGATGTTTCATATTTTTTTATGAAGCTACACTTAAAGATATTTCCATAGAATTTTAGAACACTCCATTTCGATTTTTTTGGAATTAGTTCTAATTTTTGGAAATTGAGCCAAGAATATAGAATTTCTTGGCCGAGGCCAGAGTATTTTCTTGGCTGCAGCCCAAGACTTTCTGACCTCCCTTGGCTGCGGCCAGCTGACTTTTTGCCAGGCCAAGACCCTTATTTCAACATTTTCACCCTTTTAATAGGTTTTACTTCTCCAATCCCATGGGCACTTGTTTGAGCTTCTAATAGCCGTCTAAATAGCCCGAAAGATAACCAATACCATGAGTGTAAAGTAGTACATGAATGGGTGGTAACCTAAGTTTTGTACATTTGTGATTTTAGGACCAAATTGGACGCCTATCATTGGCACGTTTCATGGGGTAGACTTTACAAGACAAGACAATGGTTAAGATAGGGACTACTATCTCTGACATACTATGTGACTATTTATATGATGTGTGTTACTATATTGTTTGATATGAACACATGCAAAGGCACATTACCTAGTTTTGGTTTAATGCCTAGCAAAGGAACACTAGTATTGCCTAGCTGTAGTCGGTGACTCGACTGAGGTACACATAGGGGTTTTAACTCGGCATTTGACCCTGAAACTTTGTCTACACATATGAATCGATGTGGATTTTCATTTTACTTGATACAGTGTATTGCAAATTTAATTCTTGTATTCTATATGTCAGTAGTATGTTTCTACTGAGATTTCTTGGAATCTCATCCCTTTTTCCAAACTAAAATGTCTCAGCGGGTGATAGTAGATCAAAAGGTAAAGACACTGTTGTGGGGAACTGACTGGCACATTTCCCAAGATGAGGGTTGTGGTTATAGAGTTTGTATTTTATATATTTTTGGAATATTCTGTACATAGTTGTAAATATTTTCAAATTTTACAAGTTGATTCCGATCTGTAAATAAATACTTCTTATCAGTATATTTGTACTTTTTGTATGCCTGTGGAACATGGTCTCTATTACTCTCTATATATCGAAATGGAAACAGGGGTTGACAATTTTGGTATCAAAGCTAATAAGCAGTTCTGGAATTATCATAATGGTATACTAATACGGTTTTGTTTGCATAGAGATAGGATCATAAGCAGCCATACTTGTGAGTCGTTTGAATGTGAGACATCGGTGAACCAAAGTCCGCCAGAGCAGAGGATATTGGATGAATAGCAGTATATAGAGTATTATGGACGCGATCGTCTATGTATAAGGCAGATAGCACGGAAGAGTTTTCCGAAGCTGTCAATGTACGGTCCAAAGCAGAGGCTGATATCCCCAAGTGTGGCACAGGTTAGAGAGACTGGTAAAAATCCAAATGAAGATCTAGAGTGGGATTTTGATTATGATTTGGAGAAAATCCCAGAAGATGAGCCGAGTGATGGCGAGTCTTAGGCGGAGCCAGTACTGGTGCCGTACGACCTACCGCCAGACTTGGAGATGTCATACCATCTCAAGGCCAAATATCACAGGGCACTGCAGGAGCATGACACACCTAGAGGCCGATATCTTGCATTCCATGATAGTTAATGTCTCTATATTGACTTCAGCTACCGTTGGGGGGTCACAGTGTCTGATGAGTGCTTGCTTTATTCCATGATGTATTTCTTTACGAACTCAGCATATTGGAATCGACAGAAGAATCTTATCGGTAAGTAGGGCTCAAAGGTGAATTTGTGGACATTTTAGAGGCACATCACTGAGCTAGTATAAAAGTTTATGTACACCAGGTGATGTGGGATTTACGCTATCTATTTTGGTGACTGGAGCCGATTGGCACGTACTATGAGTTAAGGGAAGTCAGGCGGAACAGACAGACAGAGAAAAAGTTAACTAGAGTAGGAATTTTGGTAGGGTGCAGAGAAAGTTAAGCGTGCTCGACCTGGGGTAATTTAGGATGGGTGATGTAATACCCCAAATTCTGAAACTTAAACTTAGAGAATAAGCCTGAGATTAGTGGACTGTTAAGCCCTGGTGTAGAAGGATCCCATATTGGATTAAGAAATAAGAAAATGAGTTTGATGGTGATTCCAAGTGAATTGCCATAATCGGGGGCAAAACGATAAAGTTACCGACCAGTTGATCGGTTACCGAGGAGGAAACCTATTGGTAGCTTCAAGATCAATGGTTAGGATTGATTTGTGTATTAGATCAAGGGGCAGAATCATGTGTATGTGTGTGCATGTGAGCTCATGGGATATGTGGTGAGATTGTGACAAGTGTCACAATATGGACTGTTGGATTGGTCAAATATTCAAAAGCTCATTTCCTCTCTCCTCTCTTCTCTCCAAGTCAGTGGTGTGTGTGAGTAGGGAGCCAAAATCTGATTCTCTCTCTCTCCTCCAAGCCTCCATGTTCGCCCAAGTGAAGGGAAGAAAGAGAAAAAGGAAAAGGTGAGATTTGGTTAACTTCTTGGCCCCCTTAGCTTAAATTATCTTCTCTAAAGTTGTTCATAGTAATGAGAGCTTCATTGCTATGGTTTTAGATTTAAGAAAGAATGTGTTTTGGGAGCTTGAGGAATCTTAGAAGATGAATAATTGAGGAGTAGCTTTGAGAAAGAGGAAGAGGAAGAGGTGAGTGATATCTTCCTTTTGATCTATATATTGGGTTATTTGATTAAGTTTTGTGATTTGTGGATTTTGGCCTAATTTTGGTATCATTGTAAAATGAATGATTTGAATGGTAGGTGATCTTGAAAATGGTGTCTTAATGTGTTTTAATGCCATTAGAATTAATTTAGAGCATTGGGTGTAAGGTAATGAAATTTGGGAAGTTTATGTGTCATAGAGACGAAAGGGCATAAATTGTGTTTATAATGGTGTTTGGGTGTTTTAGAAGTTGCTAATGTGTCGCTTAAGCATAAGTGTGTATAAGCTTTGTGAGAAGTTTGGAAACCATTGGGATTGGTTTTGACCATTTGGTTTTTTTTGTCATTTGCTGCTTTTCTGGTCTCTGATACACAACACTCGAGTAGGGGAAGATCATGCTCGAGTGCTGTGTGCATTTTCCCTTTTCTGCTTTGAGTTTTGCCTGTTTTCTCATAAGGAGGGCTCGAGTGCGTTTATTCACCTGTGAGTGAAGTAGGTCATTACTCGAGCACAAGGTGCGTCACTCGAGTGAGCATGCATTTTGGTGCTTGGAGCTGCTCTCAGGTTGTCACTCGCAGTTGGATTGTCAAGAGTGTGAGCGAGCACTCACGAGTTGTGTGCCATCACTCAAGTACTGGTGGTGGTGCTAGAGTGAGCTTGCTCTCAGGTCGCACTTCTTGGGCTTCACTAGATGGGACTTGGGTGAGCGTAAGTCCATCACTCGAGTGCTTGGGTTAGTGCTCGGGTGAAGCAATCCCTTTCTGTCTCTGGTTGTGCTTTCGGGCAAGTACTCACGAGTAAGAGTTGTCCTTACTCGGGCACGAGTCGACCATCACTCGAATGCGCATCCCTCACTCGAGTGATGAAGCTAAAAATGGGTTTGTGAGGTTTCAAAAGAGAATTTTGGTTAAGTTTCTCCCAACCCTTTAGGCTTGTGTTTAGGCCTTGAATAACCACATAAAGGTTGTGAATGATAACCAACTTGAGTATCTAAAAGTTAAGGAATTGGAAAAAGGGATTAACCCTATGTACTTATTTTGGTTATAGGGTTGGATGATCACCCTGATCGTGAGCAACCGGAGCTGGAGCTTACGTGAAAATAGGGTAGGGAACTTACCTCTCCTGCATGCATTTGATAATTGTGTTAGTGTATTGATGCTTGTTATTGCTTTGACTGATTATTTGAAACATATATGAGTGATTGAAGCTTTGTTTCAACTTCTACTATGGCCATGAGTATATTGTGTGAACATTGAGCATGCTAATATATCATTGTGTGAACATGGATCATGTATTGCAAGCATGTCATGCATTAAACACTTATCTTGCATGCAATTGGTATTGTTTACCTACTGAGATTCCCCAGAATCTCACCCTCCCCTAACAACAGTGTAGACAGGGCAAGTGGATCAAGATGGGGCAAGCAGCCAAGGGCGATGAGAACTCCTTCAGGTTGTCATTCTGGTAGTTGGTTATCACTCTAGTTGGGAGTATTGTGTATTGGATTTAGTTGTGTATATGTGGATGAGGATTTAATTATGTGTATGAGAAAGAACTGTGTAATCCCCATTGAGATATTGTAAAGGGCGTATGTTCCCTATGAATTTTAGTGAATGTATAAAGCTAGGATTGTCGGTATCATTATGGTGCACTCTGATATATTATAAATGTGATTTATCTTTGTGTAGTAATTGTATTCGGAATATGAATGGGAGACTAGGTTTTAAATGATTTCGAAATGTAAAGGAGGAAATCCCATCTGGTAGATGGGTTTATAAATGTTGTTTTTGTCTTATTGGTCTCTATTTCACTTTAATGGCGTAATCCGAATATTAATTACGGACGGGGGTTACAGGTGACCCCTGGGAAGTTGCATGAACTTAGTGTTTTGTTATGTAAAGAACTAATATGTCATGTAAAGTAGTATATAGGATATATGATGTTTCTACTTCTCTGTAACTACTATAAATAGTTATTTTATGCTATGTATGACATATCTGTATACCCTAACTTTTACGAAATGGCGAAAATGCCATTACTCTTATATGAAATGTAATTCTTCTCTATGTTCATGTAGTTTGAAATATAGAGATGATGCAAGGGAGACCACGAGGTAGAGGCTGAGGAAGGGATTGAAATGGTAATGATGAGAAAGGACATAGTCCTAGACCAGATCTAGTACAATTGCAAATACTAAATATGCTAGCACAACAACAAAACATTATGAATGAAATAAGGGATGAACTCTGGGGGGTACAACAAAGGCAAATCATCTGGAAGATTGTTTCTAGGAGTTGATCTGAGGAAATGGTAAGGAGGGAGTACATGAGGAACCTCCACCAGAGGGTGATATACTTGAGCCTAAAGTGGATATTCAAACTTGGCTGAGCTGTTCAGTAAACAATAACCACCTATGTTCAGAGGGCAGTTTGATCTTCAACTAACGGAAGATTGGTTGGCACGTATGGACAAGATTTTTGATATGTTGCAATGCCCAGACAAGGTGAAAAGCTTGGTTAACTATATATAATTTGGAAGGTGATACCGATCGTTGGTAGAAGGGCATAAATCTCACCTTGAGGGGAAGGAATATTCCTATTATATAGGCATTATTCCAGGAGAAGTTCAACGAGAAGTACTTACCCATAACTATCAGAAGAGAAAAGGAAAGAGAGTTCTTGTGTATCAAACAACAAGATTGGGAGAGCTTTGATAATTAATTAGCCTGGTATATTCAACTGTCATGATACTCGTCATACAGCAAATTGAATGATAATGAGGAATGGAATGCAGATATGATGATTGAAGGGTTGAAACCCGAATTCAAAGAAAAACTTATTTCTCAACATTTTACTAAGTTCAACAAAGTGGCAGAAGAGTGTTCATATATTGAGAAGCGTATGTGAAGCCTGGCGACCCAGATTGGGAATAGAAGTGCTTTTGGTAGTAGTAGCTCAGCACATAAGAGAAAAGAATTGGGTAGACCTTCCGAGGGAGCTACTAAGAGACCGATTCAGACGGGAGGCCTTAGAGGCCAAGGATCCTCTGGCAGTCAAACATATTGGTTTTGAATAAACCTTTCCATCCTGAGAAGGCTTGTAATAGTACCCTACTGAGAACTAATCCAATAAACCATTTACTTGTTTTAATTACTATAAGATAGGACACATGTCCAAGGATTGCCCGAAAAAGTAGTAACCAGTAGAGACTAGACCTAAGGTTTTAGGCAAGGTCTACACACTGACACAAGATGAAGCCAGAAAGTCTCTAGAATTGATTCAAGGTATGATTTCTCTGAATGACAATCTAGTATATGTTATGTATGATTCTGGTGTAAACCATTCATTCATTGCATATGACTATGTGAGATGGTTACATTTACATGTTCATAAATCCCCATATGATTTGGTTATATCTACACCTATGGGTATTGAAATTGTGACGGCCAACATTTCTCTAAATTGCATGGTAAATGCTGAGGGACACGAATCAATTGTAGATCTTATTTGTTTGCCATTATAAGGGCTGGAAGTAATTTTGGGGATTGACTAGTTGACAGCAAATGGTGTGTTACTAGATTGTAAACAGAAGAGAGTTATATATTTGAATCTACACCCACGAGCTGACACAAAAATCACTCTTAACCTCTCTCTGCAACTAAGGTTGAGAGATATTTGCTGAAAGGTTGTCATGGGTATATGGTATTCTTCTCTATGCAATTAGAGGCCGTGTAGCCTTGAAAAGTATCCCTATAGTGAGTGAGTTCCCTGATGTATATCTAGAGGATGTCCGTGGACTACCTCCAGATAGGGAAGTAAAGTTTTCGATTGATCTGAGGCCTGGAGCAGGACTGATTTCCAAAACCCATATCGTATGGCTCTAAGTGAAATGGTGGAACTAAAGAAGCAGATTGAGGAGTGACTTGAAAAAGGGTTCATACAACCCAGCGTATCACCCTAGGGTGCTCCGTGCTCTTCGTCAAGAAGAAAGACAGAAGCCTGTCTCTGTATCGATTATTAAGAGGTGAACAAGGTGACTGTCAAGAACAAGTATCCGCTCCCTAGAATTGATGATTTACTTGATCAGTTGTTTGGTTCCTGTGTATTCTCAAAGATCAATTTTTGATTGGGATATCACTAGTTAAAGGTAATAGCAAAAGATGTATCAAAGACTACTTTTAGGACTAGATGTGGGCATTACGCGTTTCTAGTAATGACATTCGGGCTGACCAATACACCTACTGTGTTCATGGACTACATGAATCGAATCCTCCGTCCGTACTTGGAACAGTTCATTGTAGTCTTTATCGATGACATACTGGTGTTTTCACGGAATAAGGCTGAACACGAGCAGTATCTGAGAACTGTGTTGAACGTATTATGGGATAGGCAACTTTATGCCAAGCTGAGCAAGTCTAAGTTTTGGCTTTCAAAGGTAAAGTTTCTGGGTCATGTTTTCTCACATCAAGGGGTCTTTGTTGATCTTAGTAAGGTGGAAGTAGTTCTGAACTGGAAGAAACCAAATACTATATTGTAGTGCATAGTTTTTTGGGTCTAGTTGGCTATTACCGAAGGTTTATATAGAACTTCTCCATAATTTCTTTGAATTTGACGAAATTAACATGGAAAGCTTAACAGTTTGTGTGGGATGAGAATTGGTAGAAGAGCTTCGTTGAGTTAAAGTAGAGGTTAACTACAACCACCAGTGCTAATGTTCCAAGATCTATAGTTTACATATGTTGTTTATACAGTTGCCAATGGGCACGGATCGGGATGTGTGTTGATGTTGCATGGCGAGTGGTGGCATATGCATCTCGTCAGCTGAAACCTTATGAACTGACCTATCCCACTCACGATCTTCAGTTGGCGGCAAATGTGTTTGCTTTGAAAATCTAGAGACATTATCTCTATGGAAATACTGTAGAGTTATACTATGACCACAAGAGTTTGAAGTACTTGTACGATCATAAAGAGCTCTACATGAGATAGTACAAATGGATGGAGTTGTTAAAAGACTATAATCTAGAAATCAAATACCATCCTAATAATGCTAATATTGTTGCTAATGCAATAAGCCATAAATCATGCAGGTGGCAGCCATGACTATCTATGAGTAGAAATTGATCAAGGATTTCAGAGATTTAAATCTGTCTAGTCATATTTTGTTAAACAGTGGTTTAGCTAGATATATAATGACCTAAGAGCATCAATTGAGGAAGCACAAATACAGGATAGTCAAGCACTAACTATCAGAGATATGATTGCTCGAAGGGAAACTCAGGAATATGACTTGTCAGCTAGCGAACTAGTCAGGTACAACAAGGGGATTTATGTTCCACCGCAATTAGAACTGAAATGGCAGATCTTGGAGGAAGCACACAAGAGTAAGTATACTTTGCATCTAGGAGCTACAAAGATATATCATGACTTGAAGGCCTAATATTGGTGGCCAGGGATGAAAAGAGAGGTGACTAAGTTCATCGCTCATTATTTAACATGTCAGAAAGTGAATGTCAAACATTAGCGACCATTGAGGCTTATATAAAAAATTGAGATTCCTTAGTAGAAGTGGGAAAGTATTACTATAGATTTCATGATTGGTTGCACAAGGTCAGAAACCACGACGCTATATGGGTGATAGTTGATAGATTTATGAAGATAGCTCACTTCTTGCCTATTAGTGTTCACTATTCTCCTGACAAACTACCAGAAATCTACATTAAGGATATTGTGAGGTTACATAGTACTCCAAAGAACATCATCTCAAATAGAGATCTATGGTTCACTTCTAAGTTTTGGAAGGAGGTATATGAAGCTTTGGTTGCCAAGCTCCAATTCAACACGACATATCATCCCCAAACTAATTGACAAACATAACTAATGATTCAAACCTTTAAGGATATGCTAAGGGCATGTGTACTTCATTACAAAGGTAGCTAGAACAAATTCCTTCTATTGTCAAAGTTTGCCTATAACAACAGTTACCATTCGAGCATCCAGATGGCTTTATATGACGCATTCTATAGGAGGAAGTGTCAATGGACCTTATGCTAGACCGAATTGTCTAAGAAGTAGCTATTGGGGCATGATATTATTGATCAAATGATAGAGCAAATAAAGTTGAATAAGCAGAGATTACTAGCTGCTCAGGGCTGATAGAAGAGTTATGCAGATAAGAGGTGCAAACCTCTGGAGTTTGAAGTCGGCGACCATGTATTCATAAAAGTATCACTAGTTACTGGTATTGGTAGATCGTTAAAAGTATGAAAGCTGCATCTGAAGTACATTGGTCTATTCGAGATCTTAGCAAAGATTGGACTAGTGGCATACCGCGTTGCTTTGCCATCAAATCTAAGCAGGATACATGATGTTTTCCATGTTTCTTAATTGAAAAAGTATCAACCCGACCCAGAACTTGAAATAAACTATGAGGACATGGAAATGCGTGATGATTTGACCTACGAAGTCACACCTAATCAAAACATCAAGCGGCAGTAGAGCAGCATAAAAGTAAGAGCTTTTCATTCGCCAAAGTTTTTTGGAAAGGGTTATCTTCCAGAGAGGCGACATGGGAAACAGAAGAATATATGAAAAAGCGTTACCTGGAGTTCATGGCTCTATAGATATAGAAAATTTTGGGGACAAAATTTATCCAAGTAGGGGAGAACTATAACACCCAAAATTTCATTCACCAAAATATAATGTAATCAATTGGAAATATTTAATAAAATGAAATCGTGAATTTTTGAGAAGGTGAATAGTACTGCCAGTGAGATTTCTTGTAAGGTAGTGAGCTTGTTGTGTTATTTCATATGACTAAATGATGAGAAAAAATTATTAGATTTTATATGATGAAAGTAAATATCATAAGCTTTAATTCGATAGGTCATGCGACTTAATTAGATCTATATACAAAAAGTTATGTTTTTTTGGATTTAGCCCAGAAAAATTATTGATCTTTAGGGACAGCTTCCAAAAACTAAAAATTTGGGAATGATGTGCTTCCAATTGGCAAAAGACTATTTTTTTCTTGAAACTAGGCTCAATAAGGGTTCTATAGCCTTTAGAATCACTTCAATTCAATGTTTACAAATTTAGTTATGATTTTTCAAAGTTTGCGGAGAAAATCTGCCAGAGTTGTTATAAATCCAAAAATAGAAGAAAATTGTGAGGGTAAATGGGATAATTTGAGATAAACTCATATCAGGCCATTAGGCCTCTCATGTGGGGTATGAGACGTGGAAGAGAGCTAACCATGGGGGAAAAAGTAGGTTAAAGTAAAGAGGATTTATGATAACATGTTACATGTACATGAAGCTCAAGTACATAAAAGTCAAAGAGTAGGTAATTTTGGAAATTAAATAACTAAGTAATTCAAGGGGAAAATAGGATATATTATAAACAAATCCTCTTCATCTTCTTCATTCCATTTTCATGACACAAGCAAGCAAAATAAGAGAGAGAGATAGTGCTTTGGTGATCTAGGGAGAAGGAGGAGAGAAATTGCAAAGGTAAGTTGATTTGCTTGGTGATTTAGGTTTTAATTAGTCTAATCCTCTTCCTAAGCTTCCTTTCTACATGGTTTAAGGTGGTTGTGAAGCAAAATCGTCACATTGAGAGGGCTATGGTTTCAAGCAAGAGGAAAGAAATAAGAGAAGCCAAAGGTAACTCTAAAAACTTCACTCTTTGGTAGCAATTACTGTTGTGGTGGGTTTAATCAGTGGTTCTTTTGGTAGATTTGTACGATTTGTCAATTTAGGAAAATACCAAACCCTAAATGTTATGCTGCCCAAATTTAGTCTAATCATGTTTAAAATGTGATTAAATGGTTAATCAAGTAATTAGGAGTAGAAAGAAGTAACTTTTTGATGTTGAAACACAAAAACACATTTTTCCTACCAAGAACCTTAATTTCGTCAAGTTCAGGAACAAGGGACAAGGAGTTGGAATTTAATAGGAAAAATTGTGTGGGAATATAAGTGCTCATGATTTTTTGAAAATTATACACAAATAAGGATATTATTGAAGTATAAAAGTATACTGTTTTATTATCTCCTGTAGGGTAGTATTGTATTGTCATGCATTTTGTTGACCAAATCAAGTCAGAATGTAATGAATCTTTTCAAGATTGGAGTAGACATCTTAGGCTTTAATTTGATGGTATTATAAGCAATTTCAATTTTTGGATTGAAATTTATGAATTTTCAAAGTGGTGAACTATTTTTGGAATAAATTCTAGAGCAGCATGGGAATTTATGAAATTCTAGAATTTTTTGATTTTAGATAATGGTGTTTCATATTTTTCCATAATACTACACTTAAAGAGATTTCCATAGAATTTTAGAATGCTCCATTTCGATTTTTGTGGAATTATTTATGATTTTTGGAAGTTGAACCATGAACATAGGATTTCTTGGCTGCAGCCCAAAACTTTTTAACCTCCCTTAGCTGTGGCCATTTGACTTTTGGCCGGGCCTATTTCAGCATTTTCACCCTCTTGATTGGTTTCACTTCTCCAATCTTATGAGTAATTGTTTGAGCTTCTAATAGCCGTCTAAATAGCCCAAAATTTAACCAATACCATACGTTTAAAGTAGTACATGAATGGGTAGTAACCTAATTCTTGTACATTTGTGATTTTATAACCGAGTTGGATGCCTATCGTTGGCACGTTTCACGGGGTAGACTTTATAAGACAATAAAAAGGTTAAGGTAGGCATTATTATCTCTTATATACTATGTGACTATTTATATGATGTGTGTTACTATATTATGTGATATGAACATGTGCTAGAGGCACATTACCTGGTTATGGTTCAGGGCCTAGCCAAGGAACACTGGTATTGCCTTGTTATAGTCGGTGACTCGGCTGAGGTACACGTACGGGTTTTCTCTCAGCATTTGACCCTGAAACTTTGTGTACACATATGAATCGATGTGAATTTTCATTTTAATTTATATAGTGCATTGTATATTTAATTCTCACATTTTAAATGTCGATAGTATGTTTCTACTAAGATTCCTTGGAATCTCACCCCTTTTTCTAAACAAAAATGTCTCGGCAGGTGCCATTGGATAAAAAGGCAAAGACACTATTATTAGAGTAAGCGTTTCACCCAAGAGGGGGGTGAATTGGGTGATACTAAAATTTCATTGCAAATAAAAACTTGATGGTGAATATAAAGCAATAAAGAGTAAGGAGAAATATCACCGTAGTATACACCGAGAGTTATACTGGTTCGACCACAACCACTTTGACCTATGTCCAGTCCTTAGAGCTTCTCTGAGAGTTTTACTATAACTTCCAAGATTCAGTGGGTTCTTGGCACCTCAGTACAAGCAAGTTCCTTCGCCTGGACATTCGCTCCCCCTTACAAGTTGTAATCCAGTCCCAACTCAAGGTTCCACAACCTTAAGTTATCTCAATAACAAATATTGAGTTTAAATGAAATATTTCTCTCACAGAGTGAATAAGATCACTGAAGCATAGAATTACAAGTATAATGTAAAACAGAGTAATGACCTTGATGATACGTTTATGTGTGTTCTTATATTTCTCTCTGTTTGGAGGTTCCCATATATATAGATACGTTGGTAATGATTGATGGAACATATTTCTTCATGCCCGTTGGAGCGCGCGCAGCCACTATTGACTTTTCCAATTTTTGAAAGATATACATTTGCGGTAGGTGGCGGTTGGTGACATTTGAACGCTGCATTTGACTTTCCTTATTTGGTAAGAACTCTTCATTGTTTATCTGTGGATATGCTAAGAATACTAATATAATGAAAGGTTAATCATATAGGAAACAAAACAATGAACGTTGGAATGATTTCTTAATTTCTGGGTTTGCATACTCGAGTAGCTACTCGAGGATTCATTAAAGTTTACTCGAGTACTTACTCAAGTATCATCGTGAAAACTTTGATGAACTACAAGTCAACAAACAGATATAACATTACTTGGGTAGTGCATGGAATAAACAAAATCTCAAACCTTTGGAAATACTTGTTTACTCGGGTACCTACTCAGGTAATGCACTCTTTTCTTCATAGGTTACTCGGGTACCAACTCGAGTAAACCTTCAAATAACTTTAGGTTACTCGATGCTTTACTCCAGTAATGTTGGCAAGATTTCAAGGCCGAGAGCACTTCAAGTTCGATTACCTTGTTACTCGAGTACATACTCGAGTAAACATAGCTTACTCGGGTAATGACTTGAGGTTTTTCTTCAAAAATAACTCTGGATACTAGAGTACATACTCGAGTAATCCACTTAAAATGAATCATTAAATACCTGCATACTTTAAGAGCACCTCGAGTGAAATGTGATAAAAACCAGATCAAGTTATTCGGGTACTACCTTCAGGTTTTTGCTTACCACAGTGAGTTACTTGAGTAGCGCCTCGAAAAACGTTGGTAGGGTTCAAAATGCTGAGAGCAACACATTTTCTGAAACAGAGTAACTTGACTACATACTCGAGTATCATTGGCAGGCCGAGAGTAACTTGAAAACTTTTACCTGGTTACTCGAGTAGCTACTCGAGTAACGTTGGCAAGCCGAGAGCAACTCCAATTGATTTACCTGGTTACTCAAGTATCTACTCGAGTAACATTGGCAGGCGAGAGCAACTTGAAAACATTTACAGTATTACTCGAGTACTTACTCGAGTATTGTTGGCAGGTTACTTGAAGGTGTCTCTGGTTACTTCAAGTTTCTGTCTCATTACTCGAGTACTTACTCGAGTAATGCCTTAGAAAACTTGCTTCTGATCAAGTTTCTCAGCTTTTTCTCTTGGCCTTTCTTTATTACTCCAATGCTTACTTCAAGTGATGATTTTCCCTGTTATTAGTTTGTTCAAACTTATTTATTAACCAAATCTTTTTCATAATATTCTTTGTTATCATCAAAACATGGGATCTAACATTCTCCCCCCTTTTGATGATGACAAAACTTGGTGATTTTGAATTGAGTTCTCAATTAAATACTTCTTGAATTCAAAGATCATTTTGAAAAACTTGTTAAGTTTAGATTCAAAGTGTTTTAAAAAAGAGTGAAATCATAGTATTCACCTTGTATATACAACAAACTCATTAGTCCAACAATGTATCATAATTAAATGGACTTGAAATGAAATCATAACTTAAACTTGCATTAATCTTAAGAAATTACAATATAAAAAGTTCAAAAGCTCCCTAAAACCCATATACACCCAAAATACCCAAAATGACTCAGAAACTTCCACAAAATCATTCTCAAGCTCTTCTCCCCCTTTTTGTCTTCATCAATCAAGTGGAGGACTAGAAGGCTTGACCATGGAGATAGGCTTTACTGGAAGAACAAAAGAGTCATCTGAACCAGAAGAATCAAAGGAACTAGAGGATTCTGGTTCAGGAAGATTAACTGGAGTGATATGGATGTCATCTCTGGGAGGAATAGAAGAAGGCTGGTAGACGGTCATAGTAGTGGTCTCAACCTCTGGAGTGGTCTCAATCTCTGGAGTATGATGATCAGAGGATGAGGAGGGAGATATTTCCTTAGTATGGGTAGGAGATGGAATAGGTTTAGGAGCGGGTTCAGTCTGAGGTTTAGGTGGTGAATCATCAATGATGATGTGAATAGTATCATTTGTTTTGGGGTTATCCACTGAGTACAAGATATCTTTGGGTTGTGCCTCAGGTGGACTAGAGACCAGAGGGATATAATGCTCAGCCTCAGGGAGAGGAATATCAGAATGAATGTGCTCTGGAGGTGGTGGTGGTGTAGAAGAAGATGGACAGGTAGAAGGTCCAGGACCTAATAAATCCAGTCGTTCCAGAATCAATCTCAATGTCTCACCCTGGGCACGTTGCTCAGCTAGCAACTCCTCGTGCCTCTTATCCATTTTCTCAACTAACTCCGCCATCTTGTAATTCATGTTGGTTATCAGTTCAACATTTGTGTTGGTGATATCAACATGGAATCCTCGGAGCATATTCTCCATAAAATGCTGAAGTGTGGCATTGAGGAAGGAGGGTGATGATGTAGTGGCAGCTGGAGCCGACGACTGAGTGTCATCCATCTTGCTAGTCTCAATCTCAGTCTTCTTCTTCTTCTTTGACCCAGACTCCAGAGGACCCTTGAAAGGTATATCAATATTGAGCTTGCCAATCTGATTTCTCCCAACCGGTATAATCCTCTCAATAGGTTCCTTGTTCTCCAGATACCATATCTTATTCTCCTTTAGAATAAGTGACACAACCTGAGGATATGGCATTGGTGTGGTAGCCTTCTCATCCACCTTGTACCTCTTCATCTTATAGAAGATATACTCCCCCAAGTCTTTCTATTCCTTCAGGAGAAGTGAAGCAAAGCATCTAAAGTCCCTATCAGAGAAGTGGGTATAGTTGTTGGCCTTATTCACAAGGGATCTAGAGTAGATGTACCATAGAACCCTGTGATGATCACACATATCACTCGGTTTGAAATTTAAAGGGCCAACTAACTCACCAGGTTTAAGGACAGAGAATATTTGGTTTGAGTCTAGTTGGGAGTAAATGTCATCTGGGGGTTTCTCTATCCCTAACCACAAGTTTATCCAAGAGGGTGAAATGAGAATCTTTTGGCCTCTCACTGTGGTGGTCATCTCTTCCTCAGCTGAGGTTCTGTTTGGTTCATCTAGGATCTCAAGGTTACAGTAAAAGTGTGTGATCACTTTTGTGCAAAAAGGTAGTCTAATGGAAAGCCAAGGCATAAAAGGTTCTAAATAGGAACTAAGATCATGCTTTAATACCTCCTGAAGTAACTTGAGATCCACATAGTGTGTCTTGCACACTTTCCTCCTGGAGAATTGAGTGAGATACTTTGGGGACTCCTCCAGTTTGTTGACATTGAACCCCTTTGGAGGGTTGGTGATCCCTTCTTCTGGCAATTTGGATTTCTTTGAAGACTTCCCCTTCTCCATTTGATCTAGGATGCTCGCCTTGCCTTAGCCACGTTCTTGTCATATTTGGGCTTTTTAGAAGGCTTTGGTGTGAAGGAGGGAGTTGAGGAATCAGAGGGGGGAGGAGAGGGAGATTTGACACTTTTGCCTTTCCCAGTAGAGGTGCTCTTTTTAGATTGAGCCCTTGTAACTATAGGCTCTTTGATCATAATCCGTTTTGGTTTTGGTTGAGATTGAGGTTGAGGTTGGATTTTGGCTTTTGATCTAGGGGTAAGTTTCCTTTTCTTTTTGGGAGGAGAAGAAAGAGGGTCAGAGAGTCGTTGGGATTTTGAAGAATCTGTGGTAGTAAGATTCTTGGTTCTAACCATCTTGAATCAGTGAAAGATGAAAATTTCAGAAAAACAGAGTCACAGTTGCGAGTTTAGGGCACTGAGAATATGAGCAGAATAGGAGGTTTTTGAGGTTGAATTCTGTTGGGTTTTGACGGAAATGATGCAAGGAATCGATTGTGAAAAGTTTTTGTGAGAGAGTATAGTGATTTACTCGAGGAGATTTTGTGGAAATGACCGAGTTTATGACAGATAAAGACCTAAAACCCAACGTTACTCGAGGCCTTACTCGAGTAAACTTCAAGGTTACTCGAGTCCTTACTCGAGTGATCATACAAAAAATCTCTAAAACAATTCATTTAAATTGCGTACCTGGCATGAATAATATTGTAATTATCCATGTATGTTCCCTCGATCATTTATAACCAATTTGAAGTAGATTTGAGTCATTTTTCATCAATTTGGTGATCTGGACTTGCAATTACTCGAGTCTTTACTCGAGTAAGCTTCAAGTTTACTCGAGGCTTGCCTCGGGTAACCTGTCTTTTCAACTTCTGACTGTTCATTTCTTTGTAACTGAACCGTTTGATTTAAATTCCAGGTAACTTGATCCGTTACTTCCAGTTTTGGAAGACCATTACTCGAGTAGTTACTCAAGTAAAGTAGTTCTTTACATCAAGTTGTTCCTTGGGTAATGTTTCACTGTTAGTCATTACTTCAAGTTGGTACTCCAGTAAAGGTGTCCTCTGATAACCTCTGTTTTTGTTTCTCAAAACAGAGTTTCAATCTCCCTGTAAAACAAGTTTCTTTATACTCCAATGCTTAAATTAGTAATCATCAAAACATTATTAAATGACTTCATCTAATATTATGAGAAACTGAAATAACTTACAACTCATTGGGATTTACCATTCCCAATTCTCTTCTAATGTATAGAAATTGATCTTTTGCAAGGGGTTTTGTGAAGATATCAGCTAGTTGAAGATGAGTAGGAATGAATATCACTTTCACATCTTTCTTTTGGACATGATCTCTGATGAAGTGATGTCTGACATCGATGTGCTTGGTTCTAGAATGTTGAACTGAATTTTTCGCCAAGCTTATCGTACTGGTATTGTCACAATAGAATGTTATTTCTTTGAGATAAATACCAAGATCTTGTAGTTGTTGTTTTAACCATATCACTTGTGCACAACAACTTGAGACTGCAACATATTCAGCTTCCGTTGACGAAAGAGACACTGTATTTTGTTTCTTGCTGAACCATGATACAAGAGATCCTCTAAGAAATTGTCCTTGTCCGCTGGTGCTCTTTCTGTCTGTCTTGTATCCACCATGATCCGAATCTGAATATGCAATTAGATATTCATTTCTTCCTTTGGGATACCATAAACCCAATTCCGGTGTGTCAGTAAGGTATCTAAAGATTCATTTGACAGTTTCAGCATGTGATTCCTTCGGTGCTGATTGATATCTTGCACATATGCCAACACTAAATTGGATGTCTGGTCTGCTTGCCATGAGATAGAGTAATGATCCAATCATTCCTTTGTATTTTGTGATGTTGTAGTCTTTCCCTTTGATATCAGCATCAAGCAACGTAGTTGAGCTCATAGGTGTGTCAGTTCCATTTGCTTCATCCATTCCATATTTCTTCAATAGCTCTCTTAAGTACTTTGTTTGAGATATGAAGATTCTATTCTTTCTTTGTTTGATTTACAAACCAAGAAAGAAATTCAATTCTCCCATCATTGACATCTCAAACTCTCCCTGCATTATCTCAGAAAATTCCTTACACAGAGATTCATTAGTAGCACCGAAAACAATATCATCAACATATATTTGAACAATTAAGATATCATCACGTTTTCGTTTTATAAAAAGTGTTGTATCAACTTTTCCCCGTACAAAACCTTGATCGATGAGAAATTTACTGAGCCTTTTGTACTATGCTCTAGGAGTTTGTTTTAAACCATATAAAGCTTTTTGAGTTTGAAAACATGGTCAGGTTTGGTAATATCTTCAAAGCCTGGTGGTTGTTCTACATACACTTTTTCCATGATGTAACCATTTAGAAATGAACTCTTTACATCCATTTGATAAAGTTTGAATCCTTTGATGCATGCAAAGGCTAAAAGTACGCGTATAGCTTCCAATCTAGCCACTGGAGTATACGTTTCCTCATAATCAATCCCTTCTTCCTGATTATAGCCTTTGGCCACCAATCTTGCCTTGTTTCTGACAATAATTACGGATTCATCGAGTTTGTTCTTGAATACCTATTTAGTACCAATGATCGGATGATCCTTGGGTCGGGGTACCAAATCCCAAACTTGATTTCTTTCAAATTGATTTAATTCTTCTTGCATTGCTATAACCCAATCATTGTCTGATAGGGCTTCATCAATGTTAGAAGGTTCAACTTCAGAAATAAATGCAGAAAAACTTACTTCATTGAAAATTCTATTTCTAGTTTTGATCCCTTCATTCACATCTCCTATTACTTGATCTAAGGGATGGCTTTTATTGTATTTCCAGGCTCTAGGTTGTCCTAGTGTTTGTTCTTCTTCCTTGGTTTCATCAACTTCTGGAATAAGAGATTTAGAAATAGATTGACCATTTTCTTGATTTAAAACAACTTCCTGTTCTTCATCAATGGTTTTGTCAGAGGATTCAAATTCATCAAATACAATATGAATTGATTCTTCAACAACACATGTTCTTTTATTCAAAACTCTATATGCTTTACTTCGGTTAAAATACCCTAGAAAAATTCCTTCATCAGTTTTAGAATCAAATTTTCCTAAGTTATCTTTACCATTATTATGAATGAAATATTTACAACCGAAGATATGTAGATGAGCAATGTTTGGCTTCCTTCCTTTGTATAGCTCGTATGGTGTCTTTCCAAGTTTTGTTCTGATATAGGCTCTATTTGAAATATAACATGTTGTACTCATAGCATCAGCCCAGAACACTTGAGACGCGTTCTTCTCGTTTAACATTGCTCTAGCTATTTCAGTAAGTACTCGATTTTTACGTTCCACGACTCCATTTTGTTGAGGTGTTCTTGGAGCAGAGAAATTGTGATCAATGCCATTAGTATCACAAAATTCTTCAAAGCCTTGATTTTCAAATTCTCCACCATGATCCATCCTAATACCTGCAATGGACATACCTTTCTCATTTTACACTTTCTTGGCAAAAACAATAAATTCTTCAAAAGTTTCATCTTTTGATGATAGAAAAATAACCCATGTAAATCTGGAGAAATCATCAACAATGACCAATGAATACAAATTGCCACCAAGACTCTTTACTCTTGCTGGGCCAACTAAATCCATATGCAATAATTGTAATGGTCTATTTGTTGAAATCTCATTTTTCAATATGAAAGATGATTTAGTTTGTTTACCCTTTTGACATGCGTCACAAATCAAGTCATTTTTTAAAGTTACTCTGGGTAATCCAAGAACTAAATCCTTTTTGAGTAGTTTGCCTAATTGATGCATATTGACATGAGCCAATCTCTTATGCCATAGCCAACTTTCATCGGTATTACTCAGAAAACAGTTTTCAGGTTCATTTCTACTAATATCTGAGTATAACAATTACCTTTCCTTTTTGCTCTGAGCATAGCCTTGCTATTCTTCTTATCAAGTGGTAAGTTATTCTTGTTGATAATTAGACATTCCTCTGAGTCAAATATTACCCAGTTATTTTTGTCTGCACTTTGACTTACACTTAGCAAGTTATGACATAATCCTTCGACATAGTATATTTCTTTGACTTGTATGCCTCTGTCATTTTTTATTTCACCAATTCATGCTATCCTTCCGATTTGATTTCCTCTAAATTTTACCTTCCCACCTTCTTTAGGTTGTAATTTGGTAAAACTTTCGAAATCACCGGTCATATGTCTAGAGCATCCACTGTCTATGTACCATTTGTTGTTTTTGGATTCCTTGAGACATATCTGAAATAAAATGACTAAGTCTTATGTACCCACATCTTTTTGGGTCCTTTTGGGTTAGTACAAATAGTTTTCTTAACATATGAGCCTTTAGGTACCCATTTGTAGGTTCCTATGTTTCCTTTCTTCTTATGAATACATGAAGAGGTACAATGACCTTTTCTATTACAATAATTACAAAATGCAAAAGGATTTGATGTATGCACAGAATGATGGAAATAATTCAAATATGACTTACCTCCTGCTTTCTTTCTACCTTTCCTCTTATCTGATTTTGGATCATATCCAATTCCATATCGGTCATTTACAAATCGTTGAGCTTTTAAAATAACATTTAGCATCTCACTTCCTTGAGTAAATTTTTCAAGAGTTTTTGTAAGATATGTGTTTTTCTTTTTCAAAGAAGAACAATTTTCACAATTCTTTTCTGAAATTTCTTTAAGTTCAATTTCAAGAACTTTGTTTTTCTTTTTGAAAACAACCAATTCTTTAACTACTTTGATGAACTCAGAATGTAGAGCATTATATTCAGAAAATAATTCATCATAGGTAGGTTCAGAATCATTTACCTCTTCTTCTGTTTCTTCTTGAGCAACAAGACATATATTGGCTACTTCTTCCTCATCACTTTCTTCGTCAGAGGAGCTATTACCCCATATAGCAGATACAAAGTCCTTCATTTTGTTAAAGAATTTTCCTTTTCTCTTCTCTTTACTCTTTTGGTTCAGCTCTGGACATTCTGATTTGATATGTCCTGGTTTTTCACATTCGTAGCAAATGATATGATCTTTACTGCTAGTTCCTCCTTTTTGAAAGTGTTTGAATCCTTGTCCTTTCTTGTAGAACTTTCTGAATCGTTTTATGATTAGGCCCATTTCATCATCGTCAAACTTCTCATCCTCATCTTGATTCTCTTCTTTTACTTTTAGTGCTAGACCTTTCTTTTTCTTGTCACCAATGTCATCTAGTTCCCGTTTGAACTTTAGTTTGCTTTCATATTCAGAAAGACTTCCAAATAGAGAAGTAACTGATCTCATTGATTCTCCTTTTGCTTCTTCTATCGCAGTGACTTTGGCCTCCCACTCTTTAGAAAGAATATTCAAAATCTTTCGTACTTGGGTGTGCTGATCATAAACTTTCCCAAGTGTTGTAAGTTGATTAACAAGATGAGTATATCTAAGTTCAAATTCAGATATTGATTCACCTGATTTCATTCAAAGTAGATCGAATTCAGTGACCAAGGTATTGATCCGGTTTTTCTTTATTCCCGAAGTTCCTTCATGAGCTATTTCCAGAGCTTCCCACATTTCCTTTGCTGTTGGAAGTGTGCAAATTCTGAAATACCCACTTTGACTCAAGGCACTTTGTAACATAAGAATTGCCTTGCTGTTGATAGTGATAAGTTTCTTGTCATTCTCATCATATTCCGCTGGTGTCTTGGGAATTTTCTGAGAATCTACAATCTTTGTAGGTTGATAGTTTCCACTCTCAATCACATCCCATAACCCATATTCAGTAGCCATCACGAATACTTTGAACATTGCTTTCCAGAAAGAAAAGTGTTCACCACTGAAACCTGGAGGTCTCGTGATGGATGCTCCGTCGGGAAGAATTCCTTCACCCATGCTTGCCATTGGATCCTTCTTAGGTTGTTATACCTTAACAAGAAGACCTACGCTCTGATACCAAATGTTAGAGCAAGCGTTTCACACAAGAGGGGGGTGAATTGGGTAATACTAAAATTTTGTTGCAAATAAAAACTTGACGGTGAATATAAAGCAATAAAGTATAAGGAGAAATATCACCATAGTGTACACCGAGAGTTCTACTGGTTCGGCCACAACCACTTTGACCTACGTCCATTCCTCAGAACTTCTCTGAGAGTTTTACTATAACTTCCAAGATTCAGTGGGTTCTTGGCACCTCAGTACAAGCAAGTTCCTTCGCCTGGACACTCGCTCCCCCTTACAAGTTGTAATCCAATCCCAACTCAAGGTTCCACGACCTTAAGTTACCTCAATAACAAATATTGAGTTTGAATGAAATATCTCTCTCACAGAGTTAATAAGAATCACTGAAGCATAGAATTACAAGTATAATGTAAAACAGAGTAATGAACTTGATGATACGTTTATGTGTGCTCTTATATTTCTCTCTGTTTGAAGGTTCCCACATATATATACGTTGGTAATGATGCTGGAACATATTTCTTAATGCCTGTTGGAGCATGCGTAGCCACTATTGACTTTTCAAGTATTTGAAAGATATACGTTTGCGGTAGGTGGCGGTCAGTGACATTTGACCGTTGCATTTGACTTCCCTTATTTGGTAAGATCTCTTCATTGTTTATCTGTGGATATGCTAAGAATACTAATATAATGAAAGGTTAATCATATAGGAAACAAAACAATGAACGTTGGAATGATTTCTTAATTTCTGGGTTTGCATACTCGAGTAGCTACTCGAGTATTCATTAAAGTTTACTCGAGTACTTACTCAAGTATCATCGTGAAAACTTTGATGAACTACAAGTCAACAAATAGATATAACATTACTCGAGTAGTGCATGGAATAAACAAAATCTCAAACCTTTAGAAATACTTGTTTACTCAGGTACCCACTCGGGTAATGCACTCTTTTCTTTATAGGTTACTCGGGTACCAACTCAAGTAAACCTTCAAATAACTTTAGGTTACTCGATGCTTTACTCCAGTAATGTTGGTAGGATTTCAACGCCGAGAGCACTTCAAGTTTGATTACCTTGTTACTCGAGTACATACTCGAGTAAACATAGCTTACTCGGGTAATGACTTGAGGTTTTTCTTCAAAAATAACTCTGGATACTCGAGTACATACTTGAGTAATCCACTTAAAATGAATCATTAAATACCTGCATACTTGAGGAGTACCTCGAGTGAAATGTGATAAAAACCAGATGAAGTTATTCGGGTACTACCTTCAGGTTTTTGCTTACCACAGTGAGTTACTCGAGTAGCGCCTTGAGTAATGTTGGCAGGGTTCAAAATGCCGAGAGCAACACATTTTCTGAAACAGAGTAACTTGAGTACATACTCGAGTATCATTGGCAGGCCGAGAGTAACTTGAAAACTTTTACCTGGTTACTCGAGTAGCTACTCGAGTAACGTTGGCAGGTCGAGAGCAACTCCAAATGATTTACCTGGTTACTCGAGTAACATTGGCAGGCCAAGAGCAACTTGAAAACATTTATAGTATTACTCGAGTACTTACTCAATTATTGTTGGCAGGTTACTTGAAGGTGTCTCTAGTTACTTCAAGTTTCTGTCTCATTACTCGAGTACGTACTCGAGTAATGCCTTAGAAAACTTGCTTCTGATCAAGTCTCTCAGCTTTTTCTCTTGGCCTTTCTTCATTACTCCAATGCTTACTTCAAGTGATGATTTTCCCTGTTATTAGTTTGTTCAAACTTATTTATTAACTAAATCTTTTTCATAATATTCTTTGTTATCATCAAAACATGAGATCTAACAACTATTGTGGTGAACTAACGGCATATTTCCAGAGATGAGGTTGTATCTTGTTTTGGTACAGGCACATAAGTTAAGCGTGCTCAACCCAGGGAATCTTAGAATAGGTAAACCCCCTTGGAAGTTAAGTGGCAAGGTCATGGAGACTTAAGGAATAGTGATTGTCTTAATGTTTCTCTATGACTAATGATCATCCTAAAATTAGATGATTTGAAGAATGCTTAGAAGTATAGAGTGATGATATAAGTATTGATTTTAATATGAAACATTTATATGTTAGTGAGTACTGCTAGAAAAGTTCGTTTGATGAGGTTATGGGAACACGAGGCATAGTAAATGTTTTGAGGTTTCTATATGCTAGGTAATGAACTTTTGTAACACCATGGTGTTAAAGGTATGTAGGTATGATATACAGTGGTACATGATGCAACGTGATTATGCCGTATATTGATCCTTGAGGATTTGATCTGATGATACTAAGGGTTGGGATAGGCTTAAATTTGATCTAAGCTGAAATAGTGCTTTAGTCAAAATGTGATCAGGTTGCATTATGGCTCTGGGACATGACAAAAATTTAAACCCTGTGAACCTTATGGATAGTATTGAGCCTTCAGTAATGTTTTAAGGATAATACCCATATAACATGAAGGTTAGAATAGGCGCTATTGATTCTGATTCTTAGTGAACTTATTGGGTGTAATTTAGAAAAATGATCAATCTATGTGATGTTGGGGTTTAAGATTTCACGGGGAACCTAACCGTTGGGTTAGAGACCCTAGGCTATATGATTTACATGCTAGATATGTTGTAGTAGACCTGTGAGTCCAGAGGCCTTAAAACCTAGGGGACCAATATGTCCTTAGGCAGGCAAACGTATTCAGAATTGTGTTGGGTTAGTGATGATCCATGGATTTGAGGAACAAGATTCTTATGGACACAAATCCTCACAGAAAGGAAGCTTGAAAGGTTACTAGCTTGAAGCCTAGTATAGGGAAAGATTATGATCATATAATATTCCCTTAAAGGATTTATTGAGGTGATAGATAGCTTTTCTGATAAAATGAGAGAAAAAATTGATTTTCCTGCCATTCCATTAATTTGAGGCTTTAATAGGAGTCGATTGGTGGATGGCAGATAATGTGTTGAAAGGTATGAATAGAGAAGAAAATAAGAGGCATCTAAGGGTGGTGTTAAGATATTTTGGGACAACATCTCAGGAATTGTCACAAATTGGGATCTATCATATCTTAAACAAGTGAAAACAACATTGAATTAAAGTGGGCTAATAACTGGCATAGAGGAACACCAATTGTGGGTATAGTCAGGTGTTATAGGATGTTCCTATGGGACTCCTATTAAATCCTCTTGACATTATTAATGCTAATGTGAGGAAAATACAATATCAAAGTGGCATTGTTATATCCCAAAAAGTGATTAAGGGCTAATGACATCAAAAGTGGATGTAATTATTGTTGAATAAACAGTTTTGGAGAATGTGTGATGGGAATTTGGATATTTTAGTGATTCCAATGGCTTCCTTGTGAAAATTCGTGTGGGGAGAGTGTTTCTTGAGAAATTGGAACCATTGGAAACAATTGTGCAAAAGTTGAAAACTCTGTACAGGGCAGCCGATTTGTATGGACGTTTTAAATAGGCAAATGGTGTCTAAAAATTCTGAAATGTTCCAGTCTTAAATTTCACATGTCAGGCTTCAAAATGGACATATAATTTGTATCATTTTGATTTGTGAGCTAAGAGTTATGGATTTTTGAACGTTGCCCAGCGAAATTAATTATTTTCTGGAACAGTATGCAAAGATTGAAATTCTGGGAATTTTGTGAATCCATCCAGAAAAATTCTATATTTTTCCTTAAAAATAGACTCAATAAGGGTTCCATAGGCATTGGAATCACTCCAATTCAATTTTTCTAGAATTAGTTATGATTTTTCAACATTTGGGCAGAAATCTGCCAGAATTTCTGAAAAATCCGAAATTGTTGGAAATTAATCAATAATTAAATATCATATAATATATGATATTAAATACCATCAGCCTTCTTTCTCCAGCCATTTTCGTAAAATTCCATACCTGAAACAAGAAAGAGAAGGTGGAGAGTTTAGAGAGAGAAAGGGAAGAGATTGCACAAGGTAAGCCGATTTCTTCGACGATTTAGCTCCTAACGCGTATAACTCCGACTCTAAGCTACTCCTCTTTATTCTTTAAGGTTGTGAAGATCAAAATTTTTGTGTTTTAAGGGTTAGGGTTCAGCCACCTTGAGGAAAAGCTAGTAGGAGCTTAAGGTAACTTCCAAACCTTCGTATATTAACTATTCTGGCTGCTGTGGGCAATTTAATCGGTGAAATTTCGTCAGATTGCCATTTATTTTAAATTTTGGAAATTGAGTTTCTTAAGGGTTATGCTACCCAAATTTGATTCAAACAGTAGTTATAACATAATGTAATAGTTAATAAAGTGGTTAGGAGTAGAAATGAACGCGTTTAAAGAGCTGAAATTGTAAAACCGCGATTTTCCCCAGAGAACTCATAAATTTTGGCCAGATCTAGAAATGTGTCTTAGAGTTGAATTTTCAACGATTTGATGATTCCATTGCGTTCAGGAGCAAAAATTAGGTAGGGTTACAGATGGCCACTTTTTCGGAAAAGGCCGAAAAAGCATAATTACGAAAGCGTACCTGAAACCCTTGAAGTAGGGCAGCCATGGGTAAATTTGTAATTTTACATTGAATTTGATAATTCCGAGTCCTGAAATAGATTCCTTGGGTGGAAATATGTTAGGATAGCCCATATTTGAATTTTGGAAAAAGTGCAACCGAACCGGGTACGGCGGGCCCGGGCCAAGTCCCCGAGGGCATTTTTGTAAATTTTCATTATAGACTCATATAACCCTAAGAAACACTATGGAAGTGTCTAAATGGTGCATTTGGAATTGTAGGATTTGATATTTGCCCTGTTCGTGATCTACTTGCGCTAGAGCACCATCGGAAAGAACAAGGTAGTAACTCTTTCTCTTATACTGTATGTGAAACATTATATGTATGTTTGTCATGCATTGAGAATACTTTGTGAATACATTGTGATGCTTTGAGTTCGCAGCGAAAGCTGACGCATAGTGATACTTTTTGATACATAGAGTTCGCAGCGAAAGCTGACGCATAGAGATTACAGCCATGAGTGCTATCGTTTGTGGTGAAAGCCATGATACATTGTGATGCTGCTTAACATGATCATATATGCTATGTGTTTATACACTATATGAGTGATTTGTTACTATAGAGATTCTTTTGAAACTTATTCTTTCCATTGACTAACATTTTAGACAGGGCAAGTGGCTTCAAGGAGAAACGAACCACCAGGAGCAGCTAGGATCTTGTAGAGATGTGTTGTTAGGTTCTTGGTTATCTATTTTAGACATGGGATTACTGATTATTTTTGAAATGTAGATATTACGTTGATGTTGGTCATGTAATCCCCTAGTTGGAACTTATAACCCTTATTTTATACATGTATGAAACCCAGGAGTTACCGGGAATTTGGCTATGCACTTTGATATGTATGAATGTGATTAAACTGCGTAGAGTAATTAGAATTGGAAGATGAATCTGAGACCATGTTGAACAAATTTTAGAAAAGAGATTTGAGAAAAACGTATCCATTGGTCTCTAATTCCTTTAAATTACACATTTTCGAATCTTAATTACTGTTATCAAGGTGGGGGATTAAATTTTTGGTATTAGAGCTATAGTTCCTGGTAAGGGTAGAGTTTGCTAGGATAGATCCCTTAGTTGGCTTTAGGGATAGAAGATCATATGTGGATTTGGCTTTAGGGATAGAAGATCATCTGTGGATAATTGTTGTGTATGCACATCTATGTTCTATGTTCTATTGATATGGATATATATATGAAACTTGTGAATATATGTTCATACTATCTCTGTTATATTAATGGGGTAAGTTGTTTGTAGAATGAAGAAAACTAGAGGATGCCCCAATGTTCCGCGTGTAGACCCAGAGGTAAAGTAGTCAATGACAATCCACCATATCCTATGCAAGAGTTGATGGGTCTAATCCAGGATCAAAGAGATATGATTGCTGAGCTAAGAGAAATCTCAGAGTAGAGAAAGCAAAGAACAAAGAGGACCTGATTCAGTCCACTCTAGTGGAAACTCAAGAAGAAACTCGTCATGAGGATACTGCTGAAGGGTCAACACGACACCTGGAGTATTCCAAATCAAGAGTGGTATGGGGTACCGGCAAGAGAGGAAAGGGACCTTCAATTTTGGGTCACCAGATTTTGTAAACATATGCCTCCAGTGTTCAAAGGGAGGTTTGATCCGCAAGCAGCTGAAGATTGGTTTAATCGCCTAGAGAAAATCTTTGAGGTCCTAGGATGCCCATTCGAGGTGAAGGCACGCCTGGCTATCTACAAGTTAAAAGGTGATGCAGATCACTGGTGGAGGAATATCTCCCTCACTCTGCACAGTAGAAATATGCCTTTGACTTGGGAATCTTTCTAGTAAGAATTTAATGAGAAATACTTTCCCAAATCGATGTAGCTCAAGAAGCAAATAGAATTCTTGAATATCAAACAAGGGGACACGGAAAGCTTTGATGACTATCTGTCCCATTTCGTCCGTTTGTCTCGATATTCCTCCTACCTCCGGTATAAGGATGATGAAGAGTGGAGTTCTGACATTCTTATTCGTGGGTTGAGACGTGATATGAAGAAGCGGTTGGTCACTCATATGTTCACTAAATTCAACAAGGCTGTTGAAGAGTGTAGGATCGCAGAAAATAATTTAAGAGAGCTATATCCTACTAAAGCTACTGGCCATAGCAGTGAACCCAGTAAGGGTGGTACTTCACAGAAGCGAAAGGGACAGGGATCTTCATTTGGGAGTGGTAAAAAGCCCTACCAGTAT
Source organism: Inga laurina (assembly GCA_963855925.1). Taxonomy (NCBI): domain Eukaryota; kingdom Viridiplantae; phylum Streptophyta; class Magnoliopsida; order Fabales; family Fabaceae; genus Inga; species Inga laurina. The sequence goes on from OY979708.1 coordinate 46,082,217, forward strand.
AGGAGCCGTGATCAACAGAGAACTCCTTTTACACCTTGGATCTGTCCTCATTGTAATCAGTCACATCATGGTAAGACTTGTGAGGGTCGAATAATATGCTTCAATTGTTAACGTGTGGGGCATACTGTTGCCAAATGCAAAGAGCCATGACCAGACCAGAGGCCGAAAACTCAGGGCCGAGTATTCGCTATGACCCACGAGGAGACCCGTAAATCTCCTAAGTTGATACAAGGTAAAATTCTTCTTAATGGCTATTTATTACAAGTTCTGTTTGACTTGGGTGCAAGTCACTCCTTCATTGCCTATGATTGTGTGAAGCGCCTGGGATTGCATGTGCATAAATTACCATTTGATTTGATAGTGTCAACTCCGATGGGTGTTAAAGCCTTGACTACAGAAGCTTGTCTGAATTGTGTCATAATTGTAGAAGGGCACCAATCTACTATGGATTTGATTTGTCTGCCGCTTTACCAATTGGAAGTCATTTTGGGTTTTGGTTGGTTAACGATGAATAACGTGATACTTGATTGTGGGAACATGAGGATAGTATATCCTGCTTCTCATAGGGTCAAAGTTGTAAATGGCAGTATGAATTTCCTTTCTACGGCTAAAGCTGAAAATATCTTGAAAGGGTTGCCAGGGTATATGGTATTATTCTCTGTGCAAGGGGAGATTAGTGAAACTTTGAGTAGTATACCTATGGTAAATGAATTCCTTGAGGTATTTCTGGATGATCTTAGTGGATTACCTCCAGAAAGGGAAGTTCAATTTCCTATTAACATTGTACCTAGAGCTAGTTCTATATCTAAGGCCTTATATCGTATAGCCCCAAACAAAATGGTGAAGTTAAAGAAAAAAATAGAAGACTTGCTGGAGAAAGGGTTTATTAGACCTAGTGTGCCGCCTTAGGGAGATCTAGTGTTGTCTGTGAAAAAGAAAGACGAGAGTCTTTGTCTATGTATCAATTATAGAGAACTGAATAAGATTACTATCAAGAACAAGTACCCTCTTCCCCGGATCGATGACCTTTTAGATCAACTATTTGGTTCGTGTGTATTCTCAAAAATTGATCTAAGGTCAGGGTAACATCAGCTATGAGTGAAAGCAGAAGATGTTCCAAAGACTGCTTTTTGGACTAGGTATGGTCATTATGAGTTCTTGGTGATGCCATTTCGGTTAACTAATGGACCTGTGGTTTTCATGGATTACATAAGCTATATCTTTTGACAATATCTGGATCAATTTGTTGTGGTATTCATTGATGATATTCTGATATGCTCTAAGAGTAGAGAAGAGCATGAGCATCATTTGAGAATTGTATTGAATACATTGTGTGAGAAGCAGCTCTATGCCAAATTGAGTAAATGCGAGTTTTGGCTATCGGAAGTAAAATTCCTAGGCCATGTTATCTCACAAGAAGGGATCTCTGTAGATCCTAGTAAAGTGGAAGCAGTACTGGACTGGAAAAGGCCAGAATCTGTGGCAGAGGTACGCAGTTTTCTGGGTCTTACTGGTTACTATCGGAGATTCATTTAGAATTTCTTACGTATTGCTTTGCCGATGACCAAGCTCACGAGGAAAGATCAGCCTTTTATGTGGGATGAACATTGTGAAAAATGCTTTATGGAGTTGAAAGAGAGGTTAACTACGACACCTTTGTTGATTATACCTGATCCCAGCTTGACCTACATTGTGTATAGTGATGCGAGTAAGCAGGGATTAGGGTGTGTCCTTATGCAGTAGGGACGTGTGGTGGCCTATGCCTCTCGACAGCTCAAACCTCATGAGATGAATTATCCTACACATGATTTGCAGCTTGCGGCCATTGTATTTGCCTTGAAAATTTGGAGGCATTATCTATATGGTGTGACGGTAGAACTTTACTGCTACCACAAGAGTCTCAAATATTTGTATGATAAAAAAGAATTGAATATGAGACAGCGATGGTAGATGGAGTTGCTTTAGGACTACAACCTGGAAATCAAATATCATCTGGGTAAAACAAATTTAGTCCCAGATGCTCTTAGTCGAAAGACAGTGTTGGTGGCCGCAATGATGATTCAAGAGGGGAAGTTAATAGCGGATTTTAGTGTTTTGAATATGTCAAATCTGATCCTCTGTGACAATTATACTATTTCCCTAGAGGAAAGTGACTTGAGAATTGAGATTGAAGAAGCTCAGAGGCAAGATGGCTGGATACAGTGTAATCTAGTTCGGATTAAACGGGGAGAAACTCAGGTCTATGATCTATCTCCTAGTGGATTGGTTCGCTATCAAAAGAGAATCTGTGTTCTACTTAAGGCGGAGTTGAGATAGAAAATTTTGGTTGAGGTGGACAAGAGCTGTTATACTCTTCATCTTGGTATGACCAAAATGTACCATAATCTGAAGTTTATGTATTGGTGGCTGGGTTTGAAGAATGATGTGATGAAATATGTAGCGAGGTGTCTCACTTGTCAGAAGGTGAAAATTGAGCACCAGAGACCGCCTGGTTTACTGCAAAGTCCTGAGATTCCAGAATGGAAACGGGAAAGTGTGACCATGGACCTTGTAGTGGGATTGCCCGGAATCAGGAGTTATGATGCGATCTGGGTAATTGTAGACCGGTTAACAAAATCGGCACATTTCATACCGATTAATGCTGGTTACTCTCCAGATAAACTGCTAAGATTTATATTCGAGAAATCATGGAACTTCATGGTGTACCAAAGAACATCTTTCTGACCGAGATCCTTGATTCACTTCGAGATTCTGGAGGGCGTTGCATGAGGCCCTGGGTACTCAATTGAGACTTATCATGGCTTATCATCCTTAAATGGATGGACAGTCAGAAAGGACAATCCAGACGATGGAAGACATGTTACCGGTCTGTGTTCTAGACTTTAAAGGGAATTGGGATCGTTTTCTTCCACTTCCTGAGTTTGCCTATAACAATAGTTATCATACGAGCATTCAGTTGGCTCCGTATGAAGCGTTGTACAAAAGAAGGTGCCGATCGCCTTTGTGTTGGAATGAGTTATCAGAAAGGAAGCTGTATGGGCCGGTTCTTGTTGATCAAACCTCAGCATAGATTCAGATTATTTGTAAGAGGCTTCTTGCAGCGTAGAGTCGACAGAAAAGGTACGCTGATAAGAGGAGATGGCCTCTAGAGTTTGAGGTTGGTGATCACATATTTATGAGAGTATCACCAGTCATTGGCATCAGGAGAACTATCAAGCGAAAGAAGCTGGGCCCAAGGCACATAGGTCCTTTTGAAATCCTTGAGAGGATTGGGCTTGTTGCTTATCGAGTAGCCTTACCCCCGAACTTGAGCAGGCTCCATGACGTGTTTCATGTTTCCTAATTGAAGAAGTACCAATCGGATCCCTCTCACATCATTAAGTATGAAGAAGTTGAGTTACAAGACAACTTCACATATGCGATAGAGCCAGAATAGATCATTGATAGAGAAGAAGACGGCTCAGACACTGAAGCATTCCATTTGTCAAGGTGATCTAGAAGGGAATGACTCAGAGGGAAGCAACTTGGGAAGCGGAAGCGGATATACGAAGACGTTATCCAGAGTTTATGGCTCAAGTTGTGTGACAAATTTCGAGGACGAAATTTTTTTTACGTGGGGAGAAATGTAATACCCCAAAAAGTGATTAAGGGCTCATGACTTCAAAAGTTGATGTAATTATTGTTGAATAAACACTTTTGGAGAATATGTGATGGGAATTTGGATATTTTAGTAGTTCCAATGGCTTCCTTGTGAAAATTTGTGTGGGGAGAGTATTTATTGTGAAATTGGAACCATTGGAAACCATTGTGCAAAAGTTGAAAACTCTATTCATTGAAACTCTGTGCAGGGCAGCCGATTTGTATGGAAACTCTAATTTCTCCGACGATTTAGCTCCTAACGTGTATGGAAACTCCAATTCAATTTTTCTAGAATTAGTTATGAATTTTCAACGTTTGGGCAGAAATCTGCCAGAATTTCTGAAAAATCTGAAATTGTTGGAAATTAATCAATAATTAAATATCATATAATATATGATATTAAATACCATCAGCCTTCTTTCTCCAGCCATTTTCGCATTGTTCCAGACCTGAAACAAGAGTGAGAAGGTGAGAGAGTTTAGATAGAGAAAGGGAAGAGATCGCACAAGCTAAGCCGATTTCTTCGACGATTTAGCTCCTAACGCGTATAACTCCGACTCTAAGCTACTCCTCTTTATTCTTTAAGGTTGTGAAGCTCAAAATTTGGTGTTTCAAGGGTTAGGGTTCAGCTACCTTGAGGAAAAGCTAGTGGGAGCTTAAGGTAACTTCCAAACCTTCATATATTAACTATTCTGGCTGCTGTGGGCAATTTAATCGGTGAAATTTTGCCGGATTGCCATTGGTTTTAAATTTTGGAAATTGAGTTTCCTAAGGTTTATGCTGCCCAAATTTGATTTAAACGATAGTTATAACCTAATGTAATAGTTAATAAAGTGGTTAAGAGTAGAAAGGAACGCGTTTAAGGAGCCGAAATTGTAAAACCCCGATTTTCACCAGAGAACTCATAAATTTCGTCCAGCTCTAGAAATGTGTCTTAGAGTTGGATTTTCAATGATTTGATGATTCCATTACGTTCAGGAGCGAAAATTAGGTGGGGTTATAGTTGGCCACTTTTTCGGAAAAGGCCGAAAAAGCATAATTACGAAAACGCCCCTAAAACCCTTAATGAATATATATATGCTCACAGAAGTACAATACAAATAATCACTCTCTCAATGATAAGTAATACAGAAACTGAAAAATAGAGAGTGTATGGGTAGAAGCAGAGGATTCACATTTCTATCATTTTTCTCGTAGTTCCTCGCTGTCTCTGTTTTTTTTATCGACGTTGAATGCTCTCTCATTTATAGTTAATGAAGATGATGACCGTTGTGAGCATTCGTCCGTTGGATTCATTTTGACCATTGAGCATATTTGAAAACGAGCTACTGTCCGTTGTAGAGTGGAGCGTTTTGTTGAACAGCAGGAAGATTCATTTTGAGCTGTAGTAACGTTGTGGAGCGGGATGAATATGTTTGAGTTTCCAAACAATCTCTCATGGTGGGTCAGTTGCTTGTCGTGGTAGGTAGCCGCCATTCGGTGTGTAATGATGTCGCCCGCAACACTTGACTCTTTCATTTGAATCTGTAAGCTCACCGTTAAATTTCCTGTTTCACACTATAAAATGCTTAATCACTAATATGATGAAGTATTAGTTATGGGTATGTTGGATCATTGGTCAAAAGCTGAATTTCTGGCTTCTGGGACTCATCACGTTCAGTGAAGACTTTTGCCATACGTGACCTCCGTTCTTGAAGATACAACCCAAATATTTAATCTCCTGTTTTACACTTGAAATATATGTTAGTTAATGTTTAGGAATAATAACAAGTGAAAACATAATGATTGTATAACATTTAACCACGTTTGGATTGATGGCCGTGAGAGTATGAACTTCTATGTTGCTTCTGTCAGGACCTCACTCGAGTGCAATATGGCTCACTCGAGTGCAGTTCATATTTTCACGTTCTGACTTCCTCTCGGGCAAGCACTCGCTAAACTTCACTCGCATCTGCTCGAGCGAATTCTCGACATCACTCGAGCACAACCAGTCATGCTCGAGTGCGTTTCATGCTTTCACGTACAAGCTTCTTCTCGGGTTATCACTTCCATGACAAAACTTGCATGTGCTCGAGTGAGAAATCATCCAATGCTCGAGCATGGATCCTAGTGCTCGAGTGATGCAATTTTCTTCACGTTTCAGCTGCTTCTGGACATCACTCGCACAATATTTTCAGAGAGAAAGTTTTTGCACTCGCGGGTGATGTGGGGCCACTTTAGAAAAAATTTGTTTATTTGATTCAAATGATGTATCATAAGAATGCTCTTGCCATATGCATTCCAATGCAACAAGAATCAGCTCCAAACTCCTTGTATTCTGCAAGTTATGATCGAAAGAGTGTATATTTCGCTAGACTGCACAAGCGTCAACTTCCAGAAAACATATCTCCTAGAATATACGTTCGAATTAGGCAAATTACCTATCCATGGAAAGCTCTTTGAGTTTACTTTCATTTGGCACTGGTCTTGTCTCAATCCGATATGTAGTTTGTAAGTTACATGCAAAATACCGAACCTGTGTCGAAAACTGACGGTGATTTCAGTTTCATTTTCCACGAATCATATCTCCTTCATTTGATCTTATTTAAATGTGATCCTGGTGCCAATTTTACGTGTTGTGCGTCCTCTTTCATATGCCACCAGTTTCGGGTCAATCCAACATGTGGTTTGAGAGATATGATCAAAATACCGGACCTCTGTCAGACTGAATGTAAAACAGAGTAGAACAGAGTATTCATCCCGTGCTCAAGTGAATTCATCTGTGCTCGAGTGAGTTCTTCCTGTGCTCGAGTGAAACACCTCGTGCTTGAGCATAACACCTTTGGAAGTTCCAAAACTCATATATAAGTCATCTTAGCTTCGTATTAACCTATTCCAACCGTTATTTGATCATAGAAACCTCCGGTATCATCATAGAAACCTCCAGTATCACTTCTAACAACTTGAATTTTGATATTCATGATAGATCTTCCAAGTTCTTCATTCTTCCATATCTTTCTTCTTGATTTTCCTCTTGATAATAATTCTCCATAACTCAAGTAAGTATCTCCTTGACTATCTTCAATTTCTTCCTTCTTCTTCCTCTTGTTCAATTTCATTAATTCAATCTTCTTCATTCTTTGCTCGACTAATCTACAAAATATGTAACATTAAATATAGTAGTTAGTCAAAGAAATACATTATATAAACTTTTTGCTCTTATTACTTCATATCTATATTTGACATCATCAAAACTAATCATATCTAATAATTGGCACACTTTATGAGGCACACATTTCGAGACAGAAAAATGGTAAGGTAGTAACTATAATTTTTCCACACTATGTGATTGCGGATATGTTGTATGTTGCTCTATTTTTGTATTATGAACATGGTGCCTAAGGTATGTTACCTAGATATGGTTAGGTACCCAGCTGAGATACACCTGGGGTACATTGCCTAACTGTGGTTCGGGGCCCAGCTGAGGTACACACAGGGGATCGAAATAGCGATTTGGCCCTGAGTTTTGCATACACATAGGTTATGTTATTAATTTTCATTTTACATTATATGGTGTATTGAATATTTAATTTTTACATTCTATATGATTGACTTTATATTACTATTGGGATTCATTGAAATCTCACCCCTTGTTATAAACAAAAACGTCTCAGTGGGAACCAGCGGCTCTAAAGGTAAGGTTGTAGGCATGGGGAACTGATATATACATTTCTCGAGGCAAGGATGGTGGTTTATATGTAGTCTTATTTTGGGCATATTATATACATTTGTAAATTTAACACCCCAAATTTTTCACCAATATTCCCTTTATGTAATTAGATACTTACTACAGTAAAATGGTGAATTAAAGAGTATAAGAAATTTGTATTCAAAAATGGAATTTATTGAAATTGCATGTGCATTCTGTTTACTTCTTTCAATGAGGTAGTGAGTTTGTCATGTGGTTTTGGATGACCAATTGATGATCAAGAGTTATGAAATTGTATAGGTGAAAGTTAACATCCTAAGCTTTAATTTTGATAGTTAATGGGTAATTTTTGGAGTTGTATGTAAAAGGTTATGAATTTTTCAAGTTAGCCCAGAAAAGCTATTGATTTTCTAGAACAGCATTCAAACAATTTAATTCTAGGACTTTTGTGCTTCTAATTGGAAATAGGCTATATTTTTTCTTGAAACTAGACTCAATAAGGGTTCTATAGCCTTTTGAGTGACACCAATACGATGTCTAAAAATTTAGTTATCATTTTTCAAATTTTGAGCAGAAAATATACCAGAATTTCTAACTAATCCAAAAATTAAGGGAAAATTAAGGGAAAATTGATGGATGAAGGTAAATGCTATAGAAACATTTCACTTTCCCTTCCAAGCTCAGTTATGTCATCCTTCAACCTTCAATGAGAGAGAAAGAGAGTCCATAATTTTAGAGAGAGAAGGAGAAAGAAATCTCATGAGGTAGGTTGACTTCTTTGGTAAATTGGTTCCTAACCTACGTAATCCTTCCTCTACGCTTCTCTTCCATGTTATTCAAGGTGTTTGATGCAATAAATTGTAGTGTTTGGAGCTAGGGTTTTCAGCCAAGAAGGGAAAAAGCTAGACTGAAGCTAAGGTGATTTCCTAAATTTCAAACTTTGTTTATTCTAGTTGTTGTGGATAGTTTAATTAGTGAATTTCTATTGGATTAGCTGTGGATGTGAAGTTGGAAAACATTGAACCGTAAGCGTTATGCTACTAAAATTGAATCTAAATGGGGGTTATAATGTAATTAAATAGTTAAAAGAGTGGTTAAGAGTCAAATGGAGAAAGTCTGCTAAATTAGATTTCGAAAGCCCAAATTTTCCTTTGAGAACTGTGAGTTTTGGTCAGTACTGGTTCAAAGGGTTGGGGCTAGATTTTTTATGATATGATGATTTCATTGAGTTGAGGAGGGAAAATTAGGTGGATTTAAAGTTGAACAGTTTTCCAGAAAAGCTTTAAAAAGCATAATTGACCAAAACGCCCCTGAAACCCTAAAGTAAAGCCTATCAAGGTTATTCTTGTCTTTCGATAGTGAATTTGATAATTCTGAAGCTGGAAATGGATTCTTTGGGCAAAAATATGTCAAAATAGCCCATGTCAAAATTATAGAAAAAGTATGGTCGAACAGGCACGGCAGGGTTGACCTAGGTCCCGAGGGGTATTTTTGTAAATTTTCACAATAGGCTTATATAACCACTAGAAACACTATGGTAGTGCCTAAAATAGTACATGAATGGGTTTTAACCTAATTTTTGTACATTTGACATTTGAAGACCAAGTTGGGAGCCCAATCATTGGCACGCTTTACGAGGCACACATTTTGAGACAGAAAAAGGGTTAAGGTAGTAACTATAATCACTCATACACTATGTGATTGTGAATGTTCCGTATGTTGTTGTATTTTGTGAAATGAACACAGTGCCTGAGGTTTGCTACCTAGCTGTGATTAGGTACCCAGCTGAGGTACGCTTAGGGTTCATTGCCTAGTTGTGATTATAGGCCGAGCTGAGGTACACGTAGGGGATTCAAATAGCGATTTGGCCTTGAGTTGTTTGTACACACATGTTATGTTATGAATTTTCATTTTACATTATGTGGTATATTACATTTTTAATTTTCCAAGTCTATACGATTGACTGTATGTTTCTATTGGGATTCCTTGAAATCTCACCCCTTGTTATAAACAAGAATGTCTCAGTGGGAACCAGTGGCTCTAAAGGTAAGGTTGTAGACACGAGGAATTGTTGGATATATTTCCCAAGGCAAGGATGGTGGTTTGTATGTAGTCTTATTTTGGGCATTTTGTATACATTTGTAAATTTAACACCCTAATTTTTATCACCATATTCCCTTTATGTAATTAGACAGTTATTGGAATAAAATGGTGAATTAGAGAGTATGGGAAATTTGTATACAAAAATGGAATTAATTGAAATAGCATGTGCATGCTATTTCACTTCTTTCAGTGAGGTAGTGAGTTTGTCATGTGGTTTTGGATGACCAATTGATGCTTAAAAGTTATGAAATTTCATAGGGTGAAAGTAGATATCCTAAGCTTTAATTTTTCCTAGAAACTTGAATCAACAAGGGTTCTATAGCCTTTGAGTAACACCAATATGATGTCTACAAATTTAGTTATCATTTTTCAAAATTTGAGCAGAAATATACAAGAATTTCTAACAAATTCGAAATTTAAGGGAAAATTAATGGATAAAGGCAAATGTTATAGAAACATTTCCCTTCCCCTTCTAATCTCATTTTTGTCATCCTTCAGCCTTCAAAGATAGAGAAAGAGAGTCCAGAATTTTAGAGATAGAAGGTGGAAGAAATCTTACGAGGTAGGTTGATTTCTTCGATGAATTGGTTCCTAACTTGCGTATTCCTTCCCCTAAGCTTCTCTTCCATGTTATTCAAGTTGTTTGATGCAATAAATTGCAGTTTTTGGAGATAGGCTTTTCGGCTAAGAAGGCGAAAAGCTAGACTGAAGCTAAGCTGACTTCCTAAACTACAAACTTTGTTTATTATGGCTGTTATGGATAGTTTAATTAGTGAATTTTTGTTGGATTTGCTGTGAATGTGAAGTTAGAAAACATCAAACCCTAAGCATTATGCTACTAAAATTGAATCTAAATGCGTGTTATAATGTAATTAAATAGTTAAAAAATGGTTAGGAGTAGAAAGGAGCAAGTCTGTTGAATCAGATTTTGAAAACCCAAATTTTCCCTTAAGAATTGTGAGTTTGGGTCAGTGCTAGTTCAAGGGGTTAGGGCTGGATTTTTAATGATATGATGACTCCATTGAGTTCAGGAGGGAAAATTAGGTGGATTTATAGTTGAACACTTTTCCAGAAAAGCTTTAAAAAGAATAATTGACAAAAAGCCTCTAAAACCCTAAAGTAGGGGCTACCAAGGGCATTCTTGTCTTTTGGCAGTGAATTTTGTAATTCCAAAACTAGAAATGGATTCCTTGGGCAAAAATATGTCAGAATAGCTCAGGCCCAAAATTCTGAAAACGTATAGTCGAACCGGGTACGGCGGGGCCGGGCCTTGTCCTTGGGGGTGTTTTGGTAAATTTTCACAATAGGCCTATATAACCACTAGAAACACTGTGGTAGTACCTAAAATAGTACATGAATAGATTTTAACCTAATTCTTTTACATTTGAAATTTGAGGACCAAATTGGGAGCCTAGTTGTTGGCACACTTCACGAGACAAGAGTTTTGAGGTAAAAAAGGGTTAAGGTAGTAACTTTAATCTCTCATACAGTACGTGATTGTGGATATCTTGTATGTTGCTCTATTTTGTAGAATGAACACGATGCCTGAGGTATGCTACCTAGCTGTGCTTAGGTACCCAGTTGAGGTACGCCTGGGGTACATTGCCTAGCTATGGTTAAGGGCCCAGCTGAGGTACACGTAGGGGATCCAAATAGAGATTTGGCCTTGGGTTTTTTGTGCACACACTTTAGGTTATGAATTTTCATTTTATATTCTATGTTGTATTGCATATTTATTTTTCGCATTCTATATGATTGACTATATGTTACTACAGGGATTCCTTAGAATCTCACACCTTTTTATAAACAAGAATGTCTTAGCGAGAATAAGCAGCTCTAAAGATAAGGTTGTAGACACGGGGAACAGATGGATACATTTCTAAAGCAAGGATGGGGGTTTGTATGTAGTCTTATTTGATCATTTTGTATACCTTTGTAAATGTAACACCTTAATTTTTATCACCAAAATTCCCTTTATGTAATGAGACATTTATTGGGATAAAATGGTGAATTAAAGAGTATGAGAAATTTGTATACAAAAATGGAATTTATTGAAATTGCAAGTGCATGCTGTTTCACTTCTTATAGTGAGGCAGTGGGTTTGTCATGCGATTGTGGATGACCAATTGATGATAAAAATTATGAAATGTTACATGTTGAAAGTAGACATCCTAAGCTTTAATTTGATAGTTAATGGGAAAATACAGAGGAATGATTGGATCATTACTCTATCTCACGGCAAGCAAACCGGACATCCAATTCAGTGTTGGCATATGTGCAAGATATTAATCAGCACCAAAGGAATCACATGCTGAAACTATCAAATGAATCTTTAGATACCTTGCTGACACACCAGAATTGGGTCTATGGTATCCCAAAGGAAGAAGTGAATATCTAGTTGCATATTCAGATTCTGATCATGGAGGATACAAGACAGACAAAAAGAGCACCAGTGGACAAGGACAATTTCTTGGAGGATCTCTTGTATCATGGTTCAACAAGAAACAAAATACAGTGTCTCTTTCGTCAACGGAAGCCAAATATGTTGTAGTCTTAAGTTGTTGCGCACAAGTGATATGGTTAAAACAACAACTACAAGATCTTGGTATTTATCTCAAGGAAATACCAATCTTTTGTGACAATACCGGTACGATTAGCTTGGCAAAGAATCCAGTTTAACATTCTAGAACCATGCATATCGATGTCAGACATCACTTTATCAGATATCATGTCCAAAAGAAAGATGTGAAAGTGATATTCATTCCTACTCATCTTCAACTAGCTGATATCTTCACCAAACCTCTTACAAAAGATCAATTTCTATACATTAGAAGAGAATTGGGAATGGTAAATCCTAATGAATTGTAAGTAATTTCAGTTTCTCATAATGTTAGATAAAGTTATTTAATAATGTTTTGATGATTACTAATTTAAGCATCGGAGTATGTAGAAACCAGTTTTGCAGGAAGATTGAAACTCTGTTTTGAGAAATAAAAGTAGAGGTTATCAGAGGACACCATTACTGGAGTACCAACTTCAAGTAATGACTGACAGTGCAGCATTACCAGAGGAACAACTTGAAGTAAAAGAGCATATTACTCGAGTGAGTACTCGAGTAATGGTCTTCAAAAACTGGCAGTGAAGTCTCAAGTTACGAGGAATTTAAATCAAACGGATCATGAACAGTCAAGAGGAGAAAAGACAGGTTACCTGAGGGAAGCCTCAAGTAAACTTGAAGTTTACTTGAGTAAGGCCTCGAGTAACTGCAGGTCCAGACCACAAACTTGATGAGAATCAACTTAAATCTATTCTTAAATGGCTATTAAATGATCGAGGGAAAATACATGGATAATTACAATATTATGCATGCCAGGTACGCAATTTAAATGAATTATTTTAGAAAATTTCTATATGATCAATCGAGTAAGGACTCGACTAAACTTGATGATTACTCGAGTAAGGCCTCAAGTAACGTCGGGTTCTAGGTCTTTATTTGTCGCAAACTCGGTTATTTCCACAAAATCTCCTCGAGTAAATCATCCAGTCCTCTCACAAAATTTTTTCACAATCTCTTCCTTACTTGATTTTCGTCAAAACTCACCAAATCTTAGTTCCAAAAACTTCCCATTTTGTTCAGATTCTCTTTGCCCTATATCGCGACTTCTCACTCTATTCTTCTGAGATTTCCTGTTTCTCTGAATCAAGATGGTTAAACAAAAAATCTTACTCCTACCGATTCTTCTGGATCCCCACAACTCTCTGACCCTCTTTCTTCTCCTCCCAGAAAGAGACGAAAACTCACTCCTAGATCAAAAGCCAAAGTCCAACCTAAACCTCAACCAAAACTAAAGGAGAAAGGTGTTGTGATCAAAGAGCTAGTGGTTATAAGGGCTCAATCAAAGAAAAGCACCTCAATTGGGAGAGGCAAAAGCACTAAATCTCCTTCTCCTCCACCTTCTGATTCTTCTACTCCCTCTTTCACACCAAAACCCTCTAAAAAGCCCAAGTATGATGTGAATGTGGCTAAAGCAATGGCTGGAATTCTTGATCAACTTGAGAAGGGGCAATCCTCTAAAAAGTCAGAATTGCCAGAAGAGGAGGTCACTAAACCTCCAAAGGGGTTCAATGTCAAAAAAATTGGAGAATTCTTAGAAGTACCTCACATAGTTTTCAAGAAGAAAAGTCTGCAAAACTCACTGTGTGGATCTCAAGACACTTTAGGAGGTATTTAAGTATGACCTAAGTCCCTTCCTTGAACCTTTTATGCCTTGGCTGTCAATTAGACTTCATTTTCGCACAAAACATGTTACTCATTTTTACTGCAACCTTGAAATCCTAGATGAACCCAATAGGACTTCTGCCGAAGAAGAAATGACCACAACTGTTAGAGGCCAGAAAATCCTTATCTCACCCTCTAGGATCAATGTTTGGTTAGGAATAGAAAACCCTCTAGATGACATTTACTTCAAACTTGAACCAAACCAGATTTTCATTGTCCTAAGTCCTGGTGAGCTAGTGGGTCCTCTTAATTTTAACCTGAGTGACATGTGTGACAATCACAGGGTTCTTTGGTATATTTACTCTAGATCCCTTGTGAACAAAACCAATAAATACACCCACTTCTCTAACCGAGACTATAGGTGGTTTGCTTCTTTACTCCTGAAGGAACAAAAGGATTTGGGGGAATACATATTTTCTGAGATGAAGAGGTACAGGATAGAGGGGAAAGCAACTACTCCCATGACATATCCTCAGATTATCTTACTTATCCTGAAGAAAAATAAGATATGGTATTTGGAGAATAAACAGCCCATTAAGAGGATCACTCCAATTGGAAGAAATCAAATTGGGAAGCTTAATATTGACATTCCTCTCAAGGGTCCTCTGGAGTCAAGTCCTAAGAAGAAAAAGAAGACAAAGACTGAGCCAAGTAAAATGCATGATACTCAGTCTTTTGCTCCATCTGCCACTACCTCTTCACCCTCTTTCCTCAATGCCACACTTCAATACTTTATGGAGAACATGATAAGGGGATTTCACATAGATATTGCCAACACCAATGCTAAGCTGATAACTCACATGAATGATAAAATGGCTGAGTTGGTTGAAAGGATGGACAAGAGGCATGAGGAGTTGTTGGCTGAGCAGCGTGCCTAGGGTGAGACTCTAAAGTTGATTATGGCAAGACTTGACTCTATGGGTCCTCGACCTTTTGCTGGTCCATCATCTGCACCTGAGGCATTCTTACCTCCAGAGAACATTCCCTCTGAGTTTCATCATACTGAGGTTGAGCCAACTATCCCGGAGATATCCTTTCCCAAACCTCCAGTCTCTAGTCCACTTGAACCAAGACCCTCTACACTCAAATTCCCTATCATTCTTCCTAAAGATATCCTATGCTCAGTGGATGATCCTGAAACCAATGAAACTATCCACATCACCATGGAGGATTCACCACCTAGAGCACAGCCTCAACCTACACCTACATGTATTCCTTCCCCTACTCATACAGAGGAAATCTCTCCCTCATCCTCTAGTCATCATTCTGCAGATGCCACAGAAGAGGTTGAGACCACTACTATTTTTGTCTATCAACCTCCTCTAATTCCTCCAAGAGATGACATTTGTATCCCTCCATTTAATCTTCTGAACCAAAATCTTCCAACTCCACTTCTGACTCTTCTAGTTCAGATGGCTTCTTGGTCTTTCCAGTCAAGCCCATATCTATAATCAAGCCTTCCGATCCTCTACTTGATTGATGAAGACAAAAAGGGGGAGAAGAGCTTGAGTGATTTTGTCGAGTTTCTGAGCTTCTTGTAAGTTTCTTTCATTTTGGGAATATGGATTATGTACATGGAATTTAGGGAGCTTTTCATATAGCTTTTTCATTCTTGTAATGCAATTTTTAAGTTCAATGCAAAAGCTTCTTTAAGTTTTAATTTGATTTTAAGTCCATTTAAGTTTTTAAGTTATAATACATTGTGGGACTAATGAGTTTATTATGTATGCAAGGTGAATATGTCATGTTTTCAAAAATTTTCCAAAACACTTTGAATTGACACTTAAAAAGTTATTTCAAAAAGGTTTTAAAATTACAAAAAGTGTTTATTTGATAACTTAATTTCAAAAAATTTATTCAAAATCACCAAGTTTTGTCATCATCAAAAAGGGGGAGAATGTTAGATTTCACATGTTTTAATGATAACAAAGAATGGTATGAAAAAAATTTGGTAAACAAATAAGTTTGAACAAAGTAATAATAGGGCAAATCATCACTTGAAGTATGTACTGGAGTAATGAAGAAAGGCCAAGAGAAAAAGCTGAGAAACTTCATCACTGGCAATATTCCTAAAGGGTTACTTGAGTAAGTACTCGAGTAATGAGACAGAAACTTGAAGTAACCAGAGTCGACCTTCAAGTAACCTGCCAATGTTACTCGAGTAAGTACTCGAGTAACCAAGAGAAAGACTTGCAGTTGCCCTCAGCCTGCCAATATTACTCAAGTGAGTATTCGAGTAACCAGGTAAATCACTTCCAGTTGCTCTCGGCCTGCCAATGTTACTCGAGTAATTAGGGAAGTTACTTCCAGTTCCTCTCGGCCTACCAACGTTACTCAAGTCTGTACTCGAGTCCCCTGCTTCAAGAAATATGTTGCTCTCGGCATTTTCAATCCTGCCAATGTTACTCGAGGAGCTACTCGAGTAACTCACTATGGTAAGCAAAACTTGAAGGTAATACTCGAATAACTTGAAATGCTATTATCACTTCACTCAAGGCACTACTCAAGTATGCAGGTATTCAATTATTCTTTGTCAAATATTTTAACTAGATTACTCGAGTCAGTAATCGAGTAATCTGCAGAATTATTTACACAACACTTGAAGTATCTACCTGAGTAAGCTATACAGAAAATTGATGTTTACTCGAGTAAGTACTCGAGTAACTAGGTAAGCAAACTTGAAGTGCTCTCGGCCTTGTAATCTTGCCATCATTACTGGAGTGAAGCATCAAGTAACCTGAAGTTTATTTGAGAGATTACTCGAGTAACCTATGAAGAAAATTGTATCATATCTGAGTAAGTATCGGAGTAAACATGTATTTCCAAGGTTTGTAAATTTGTTTACTCCATGCACTACCTGAGTAATGTAATGTTCAGTTATTGACTTGCTGAATATCAATTTTTTCACGATAATACTCTAGTAAGTACTCGAGTAATGTTAATGAATACTCGAGTATGCAAGTCCAGAAATTGAGAAATCATTCCAACGTTTATTGATTTGTTTCCTATGTGATTAACCCTTTATTGTAATAGTATTCTTAGCATATCCGCAGATAAACAATGAAGAGATCTTACCAAATGAGGAAATTCAAATACAACGTTCAAACGCTACCTACCGCCACCTACCGCAAACGGATATTTTTCAAATATTGGAAAAGTTAACAGTGGTTGCACACACTCTAACGGGCGAGAAGAAAATGTTCTAATGGTCACTACCAACACATCTATATATGGGAACATCCAAACAAGAACACACACATGAACGTATTATCAAGTTCACTACTTTGTTTTACACATATTTGTAATTTTGTACTTCAGTGATTCTTATTCACTCTGTGAGAGAGATATTTCATTCAAACTCAATATTTGTTATTGATGTAACTTAAGGTTGTGGAACCTTGAGTTGGGATTGGATTACAACTTGTAAGGGGGAGCGAGTGTCCAAGTAAAGGAACTTGCTTGTACTGAGGTGCCAAGAACCTACTGAATCTTGGAAGTTATAGTGAAACTCTCAGAGATATTTTGAGGACTGAACGTAGGTCAAAGTAGTTATGGCCGAACCAGTATAACTCCTAGTGTACACTTCGGTGATATATCTCCTTACTCTTTACTGCATTATATTCACCATCAAGTTTTAATATTTGCAATGAAATTTTTTAGTATCACCCAATTCACCCCCTCTTGGGTAAAATGCTTGCTCTAACAGTTATCAGTGGGATTGTAGACATAGTATCCTTTCATTTCTTTAGGATATCCCACGAAAAGGCACTTTCAGAGGCTAATTTATCTGGGTGCTAATTTATCAGAGGCTTGTTGCTTAACATAAACCTCACATCCCCATATCTTAGGAAAAGATAAACTTGATCTCTTTCCAGTCCATATCTCATATAGTGTCTTTTCAATTGCCTTAGATGAAACACGATTTAGTGTGAACGTAGCTATCTCTAGGGCATATCCCCAAAAGGATAGTGGAAGATTTCTTTGACTTACCATAGATCGAACCATATCTATTAGTGTTCGATTCCTTCATTCAAAAACACCATTTCATTGTGGTGTTCCTAGAAGAGTTAATTGGGAGATTATCCCACAACTCCTAAGATGGTCAATGAAATCTTAGCTTAAATATTCACCACCTCAATCAGATCGAAGGGCTTTAATTGTTTTCCCAAGTTGATTTTGTACATCATTTTGGAATATTTTGAACATTTCAAAAGATTCAGATTTATGTTTCATTAGATAGATATAGCCATATCTACTAAAGTCATCTATAAATGTAATAAAGTAGGTATAAACCTCCTCTAGCAGCTGTTTTTAATGGTCTACATACATCTGTATGTATGAGGCCCAATAATTCAGTGGCCCTCTCACTATGCCCAGTAAAAGGTGCCTTTGTCATCTTTCCTAATAAGTAAAATTTGCATGTATCATATGATTCAAAATCAAATGAGTTAAGAAATCCATCTTAATAGAGTTTGGAAATGTGTTTCTCATTTATATGGCCTAGACGACAATGCCATAGGTAGGTTGGATTCAAATCATTTGATTTTATCCTTTTAGTAGTTACGTTATAGATATTCCCATTATTAGGATGTTCCAAATTTAATATATAATGACCAACATGCAAATCACCATCAGCATAGAAAATGTCATTGCGATAAATAAAACATTTACCATTCCTAGTAATAAAAGTATAACCTTCCTTATCCAAATAAGAAAGAGAAACAATGTTACTACTCAAAGCAGGAACATAATAGCAATTGTTCAAAACTAACAAAAGCCCACTGGGCAGAACTAATTCATAAGTGCATACGGCTAAAGCAGCAACTCTTGCTCTATTTCCAACTCATAGGTCCAACTTGCCCTTTTTCAACTTTCTACTATCCTTTAAACCCTTCACATTTGTACAAATGTGAGAACCACATGCAGTATCTAATACCAGTGTAGAGGAAGTAGAAAAATGAATGTCTATAACATAAATACCTGAAGTGATAGCCCCACCGCTATCATTCTTGTTTTTTTTCACATCTTCCAAGTAGAGTTTGCAATTCCTCTTCCAATGATCGGGTTCATTGCAGAAGTAGCAGACTCCTTCCTTTAAAGGCTTGGCCTTCTTGGGTGCAGGCTTGGTTTTGGGCTTGTCTGACTCTTTGGTCTTACCACCTGAGCCATTACCCTTCCATTTGCCCTTCCCTTTCTTTTTTATACCCTTTCCTTTCTGAACCATCAAAATTGTACTGGGCTTTTTGTTGTACTGGGCTTTTTGTTAATGCTTTGCTCAGCAATTTTAAGAATCCCATTCAGCTCAGGAATTGATTTCTCCATGTTGTTCATGTTGTAGTTCATGACAAACTGGTCATAACTCTTTGGGAGTGAGTTCAGGATCAAATCCATAACTAACTCCTGGCACATGGGAAATCCAAGCCTCTCAAGGTGATCAATATAGCCTTTCATCTTTAATACATGAGTACTAATTGATGCACCTTCAGCCATCTTGCAGGAATGTAAGGGCTTTATGGTTTTATACCTTTCTTGCGTTGCCTGTTGCTGGAACATTTCCTTGAGATAGACAATCATCTCATGAGCCTCCATAAGTTCTAGATCTCTTTGGAGCTCTGGAACCATAGTGGCAAGCATCAGGCAACCTACATCCATAGAGTCATCCTTATGCTTGGTGTAAGCATCTCTCTGAGCTCTTGGAGCATTGGCTGCAGGCTCCTCAGGAATGGGTTGATCTAGGACATAAGCCTTTCTTTCCTGCTTGAGAACAATTCTCAAGTTCCTAAACCAGTCAAGAAAGTTTGTCCCATTGAGTTTGTCCTTTTCAAGGACTGATCGCAACGATAGCGTAGCAGTATTATTGGTTGACATGATTCTAAAATTAAAATGTGCAAAGTTAGTTAGTAATCTCCCACTAAATTAACAACCCTTGAAATAATAATTAGTGGGCTACGATTCATATTTGGCTTAAACTTAAGTCCGCTTTGGCAAGACGCTTAAATTCAAGTTATTTAGGTAGGTAACCTATTTACCAATTACATCACATGTAACTCTTAGTTGTTTATGGGATTTGACTATCATATGATCCGGCATGTTTAATCCTATCCAATGCCTTGAGATTCAAAACAACTTTGTTAATCTCAATTAATTCAAAACAATAATGAATAGTATGAGCAACACCATTACTCATGCTTGTCTCATTAAGATAACTCAAGTGCATCCACCTTGGTTGTTTTCGCAATTGAGCGATCCAGGTTTTGATAGGTATTCATTAATTGATGGCATTAAGACTTAAGATTTGATTAGAGGGCTCAATTAAGTAGTCTTGTTTATATGAATGCAATCGTGGTTGTATCTCATACAGATAAGTACATATAAATGTAAAAGTATTCATGCAATGATCTTATCAAAGGCATAATTTAAACATGACACAACATGGCTTACCTAACCTAAAATCCTCCCAAGCCAATGAGAGGACTTATCTAAATAAGAAAAGAAATACATTGAGAGAAACCTCTTTTAAACATTCGAGGGGAGTAAGATGAGAAGAGAATGTACATCAAGAGTATTTAGAGAAAACCATGGCACGCAGGCTGTATTTAAATATTACAACCCTTTGTAAAATTCTAAAGCCATGTTGTTCACCATACCCAAACAAGTATAAATAATAAACCACAACAAGAATTCATACAATATGAAAAGCAATAAATGTCGTGATCAAATTATGTTGTGCTATGCAAAGGTAGCCACGGAGGTCCCGCTAGCTGGTTAGAGGGCGGGGTCAAGGGGCAGCACCCAATTTTTCAAAAAATTCATTTAGTCTAATTCTTAAGGGATTTCGGCCCAATTTCAAAAAACAACAATGACCCAGAACGCTTCTGATCCATATTGTCTTCCTTATAATTTTGATCCTTATTACCCAAATAGATATCTGAACTTAGACCCGATTGTATTGTCGCCAACTATGATCTCAGGTACCCTACCCAATTTCATGCAAGCCTATTTGAAACCTAAACGATGAATTCTACTTCAGATCAAATCCAGAATAGAAAATCATGATGCCAGTGGCAGAATTAAAAACTAAACATAATGTATGTAATCGAAAAAATTTCACCAGATCACATGAACACACAGCTCTATCCAAAAGTGCACAATAATGTTGAACATATTCCGTTTCTTATTAACATATTCGGATGTTTTCTTATAACCACACATATATATCCAATATATATCAGATGTATAAGAACACAAACTCAATTTAAACGCACAATTGATCTGGCTCTGATGCCATTGTTAGGATCGGCAGGCACAACGGAAGAATTTTAAAATTTTACCGATCCTAATCGAGGATCTATCAACGGCGTTTAAATCAGGTTAGAAAGAACTTGTACCTTTTTCACTTAGGGTTTTCACAATCTCAAGGAGCCAACACGTTAGGTCCACTCCCTCTACTGGTATCCACACGAATGCTCTCCAACAAAGACTGCATGCTAGCGCCTCCAATGTCTCCTAGGGTTTCCTATGGGGCTTTAAATTCTGATACGCGTATGAGTATAACTCCTCTATCAAGTTTATAACCTATGAGGGCTATATTCAAATTTCAAAATTAATCATCATTAATTTTGAAATTGATCAATAATTAATTATCTTGATGAGCTAATTAAATAAATTCGGTTTAAATTAAATATGTCCAACAATTTTAATTTTAACTTGTTTATTTAATCCAAATAAAAAGCCATTAGATTTAATTTATCTTTATAAATTAAATTTGAGATACTATATCTCTACCATGTTAGTTATTAAATTTAATATACCTTAATAAATTAAATTTAAAACTAACACAATATAATAATATCATATAATATATATACATATATAATATATATATATAAGATATATATTTCGAAAATATATATCTATATAATATTATTAATGAATTTTATATTATATATATAAATATAAAATTCGTCCACCCTAAATTAAACATTATCTTGTGTTGGGCCATTCTTTTGTGCGACCCTATAGGCCCATATGAGGGAAGAGAGTTCAAAATTTTAGAAAGACAAGAAGGAAGAAATCTCACGAGGTTGGCTAATTTCTTCGAGGAATTGGTTCCTAACCTGCGTAATCCTTCATCTAATCTTCTCTTCCATATGATTCAAGGTATTTGAAGTAATAAATTATAGTGTTTGGAGCTATGGTTTTTGGACAGGAAGGGAAAAAGGAAGACTGAAGCTAAGGTGACTTCTTTAACAATAAAATTTGTTTATTCTGGCTATTGTAGTTAGTTTAATGAATGAATTTCTGTTGGATTTGCTGTGAATGTGAAGTAGGAAAACATTGAAACCAAAGCGTTATACTGCCAAAATTGAGTCTAAATGGCAGTTATAATGTAATTAAATAGTTAAAAAAGTCGTTAGGAGTAGAAAGGAGTAAGTCTACGGAGTCAGATTTCAAAAACGCCAATGTTCCCCTAAGAATTGTGAGTTTTAGCCAGTGCTACCTCAAGTGGTTAGGGCTAGATTTTTTATGATATGATGATTCCATTAAGTTCAGAAGCAAAAATTAGGTAGGGTTATAGTTGAACACTTTTATAGAAAAAGCTTTAAAAAGAAAAATGACAAAAACTCCCCTGAAACCTAAAAGTAGGGGCTGCCAAGGGCATTCTTATCTTTTGGTAGTGAATTTAGTAATTCTGATGTCAAAAATGAATTCCTCGGGCAAAAAGTTTTTAGAATAGCACAGGTCAAAATTTCAAGAAAAGTACGGTCGGACCGGAGATGACAGCACCAGGCTGTACCCCGGTGTTTATTTTGGTAAATTATCATAATAGGCTTATATAACCACTAGAAATGCTTGGTAGCACCTAAAATAGTACATAAATAGGGTTGAACATAACTTTTGTACATTTGACATCTGAGAACCAAGTTGGGAGCCCAGTCGTTGGCACGCTTTACGAGGCACACGTTTCAAGGCAGAAAAAGGGTTAAGGTTGTAACTATAATATCTCATATACGATGTAATTATGGAATGCTTTTCGTTGTTGTATTTTGTGATATGAACGTGGTGCCTGAGATATGTTACCTAGCTGTCGTTAGGTACCCAGCTGAGGTACACTTGAGGTATATTACCTAGTTGTGATTAGGGGCCTAGTTGAGGTATACGCAGGGGATCTAAACAGCGATTTGGCCTTAGTTTTGTGCACACACACGTTATCTTTTGAATTTACATTTTACATTATATGATGCATTGCTTATTTAATTTTCGCATTCTATATGTTTGATTGTATGTTGCAACTGAGATTCATTGGAATCTCACCCCTTTTTATAAACAAGAATGTCTCAGCGGAAACCAGTGGCTCTAAAGGCAAGGTTGTAGACACAGGGAACTAATGGATACGTTTCCTGAGCCAAGGATGGTGGTTTGTATGTAGTCTTATTTTGGGCATTTTGTATACATTTGTAAATGTAAAACCTCAATTTTTATCACCAATATTCCCTTTATGTAATGAGACATTTACTGGGATAAAATGGTGAATTAAGGAGTATAGGAAATTTATTTACAAAAAAGGAATTTATCTAAATTGCAAGTGCATGTTGTTTCACTTCTTCTAGTGAGGTAGTGATTTTGTCATGTGGTTGTGGATGACCAATTGATGATAAAAAAAATTATGAAATTTTACAGGACGAAAGTAAATATCCTAAGTTTTAATTTGATTGGTAAAGGGTAATTTTTGGGGCTGTATGTAAAAAGTTATGAATTTTTGAAGTTAGCTCAGGAAAACTATTGATTTTCTGGAACAACATTCATATAATTTAATTCTAGGACTTTTGTGCTTCTAATTGGCAAAGGGTTATATTTTTTGATAAAACTAGACTCAATAAGGGTTATATAGTGTTTTGAGCCACACTAATATGATATCTACAAATTTAGTTATGATTTTTCAAAGTTTGGGCAGAAAATCTACCAGAATTGCTAACTAATCTGAAAATTAAGGGAAAATTAACGGATGAAGGCAAATGTTATAAAAACATTTCCCTCCCCTCCCATGCTCATTTATGTCATCCTTCAGCCTTTAAAGAGAGAGAGATTTCAGTATTTTAGAGAGAGAAGGAGGAAGAAATGTCATGAGGTAGGTTGATTTCTTCAGTGAATTGGTTTCTAACCTGCCTAATCATTCCTCTAAGCTTCTCTTGCATGTGATTCAAGGTGTTTAAATCAACAAATTACAGTGTTTGGAGCTAGGGTTTTCGGCTAAGAAGGGGAAAAGCTAGGCGAAAGCTAAGTGACTTCCTAAACTACAATCTTTGTTTATTCTGGCTATTGTTCTTAGTTTAATCGGTGAATTTCTGTTGCATTTGCTATGAATGTGAAGTTGGAAAATATTGATCCCTAGAGCATGCTGACAAAATTGAGTCTAAATGGGGGTTATAACATAATTAAATAGTTAATAAAGTGGTTATAGTATAAAGGAGCAAATCTGCGGAGTCAGATTTCGGAAACCCCAATTTTCCCTTAAGAATTGTGAGTTTCAGCCAGTGCTATTTCAAGGGGTTAGGGCTGGATTTTTGATGATATATGAATCCATTGAGTTCAAGAGGGAAAATTAGATTGGGTTATAGTTGATCACTTTTCCAGAAAATGCCTTATAATGCATAATTATCAAAATGCCCCTAAAACCCTGAAACTGGATCTGCCAAGGGCATTCTTGTCTTTTGGTAGTAAATTTAGTAATTTCAAATTTGGAAATGGAAAATATAGTAGGATTAGGTAAGTCGGGCCAGGTTGGGTTCCTAGGGGCATTTTGGTAAATTTTTACAATAGAATGGTATAACCCCTAAAAACAGTATGGAAGTGCCTAGAAATGTACCAAATGGTTTTAAACCTAATTCTTGTACATTTGATATTTTAGGACAAAGTTGAGAGCCTAGTCATCGGCATGCATTCGAGGCACGAGTTTCGAGGCAGAAAGGGTTATGGTAGTAACTATGATCTCTCATACACTATATGATTGTTGATGTGTTTTATATTACTATATTATGTGATATGAACACAATGCTTGAGGTATGTTACCTAGCTGTGGTTTGGTACCCAACTGAGGTACGCCTGGGGTACATTAGCTAGCTATGTTTAGGGGCCCAGCTGGGGTACCCGTAGCTGCTCCAAACATTGAGTTGACCTTGAGCTTTGTGTACACACACATATTGTTATGAATTTTCATTTTACATTATATGGTGCATTACATATTTATCACTCACATTTTATATGTTTGGTTATATGTTACTACTGTGTTTCCTTGGAATCTAATTCTTTTTCAAAAGTGATAATGTGCCAGCAAGAATCAGCAGATCTTAAGGCAGGGTGGTAAACATGGGAAACTAACGGGTGTAGATCTTGAGATAAAGATGGTTGTTATATGTAGTCCTTTTTTGGAGGAAAACCAATAATGTATTCAAGTACATTGTATCGATCTATCGGTATATTTATGTCATTCCAGTATTGCCCACCAAATTGCGCGCAAGCACTTTGAAACATGTGAAAACAAGATAAGGGTATGACAGTAAATATTATCAAACCTTGCAAGGAAAATAGGTGATTTAATTAAGTACATTGTATCAATGTAAGTATATTTATGTTATTCCTTTGTTGCTCACCGAACTGCGTGCAAGCACTCTAAAAAATATGAAAATAAGATAAGGGTATTATAGAAGGACTATATGAATGGAATGTATTGCTAATGGGTTTTCATAATAGTCCAAGTATATTCCAAGAATACATGTCAAAATTACTATCACCAATAAGAGATTTTGCAGTAATATATATTGATGTTATATTAATATTTTCAAAAAATGAAAAAGAACATAAAGACCACATAAATAAATTTGTAACATTAATAGAAGAAAAATGATTGAATATATCACCTAAGAAAGTTAAACTAAGAAAAACAATAATACCTTTCTTAGGACAAAGGATGGAATAGATTTACAAGATCATATACGTAAAAAAGTATTAGAATTTTTTAAAATAAATGATAGAAAAGGATTACAATCATTTTTAGAACTAGTAAATTAAGCCAAAAACAATATACCAAATTCATCAAAATTAACATATAAAATATCTAAATTAGCAAGAAAAAAAATTATTTGGAGATAAAATAAAGGAACCCAAGAAGTAGTAGATAAAATAAAAATATTATGTCAAGATTTACCAAAATTAACTATACCTATCAGTGAAGATATAAATTTTTGTATCAAAAAAGTGAAGATATAAGTTGGATTATATATATAGATGCTTCAGATAATTATTGGGGTGTAACCTTATATCATGAAGACAAAAATGGTGAAGAAAAAATAAGCAGATACTCAAGTGAAAAGTTTAATGAAACTTAGAGTAAATATCATTCTAATTGGAAAGAATTTTTGCCAGTAGTTTTAGGTGGTGGAAAAATTTGAATTGTTGATAGTAAATGCAAGATTTATAATAAGACTGATAATACCCAAGTAAAAACATGGATAAGTAAATGAATAGGAAATAATAAGATATGCAATAAAATGTTAATAAAATGGTTAGGTGTTTATCCTATTATGATTATGAGATAGAATATATAAAAGGGCAAACTAATCCTGTTGCTGCTCGTTTGAGCAGATGAACACAGGAAATGTGAAGACAGATAATGAAGAATCACCAATATTAAATCAATTAATAATAAAGGTGAATATTCTTGAAATGAATATTTGACTTCTCAGCAGTCAAGGAAGATCGAGTATCCAAAATTTAACAAATTATGTTGCAAATATATCAAACTCTATTGCAAACATATATTCTCACATTAAGAGCATGACAAATAATGTCATGCCAAATTTATTCCCTAATATGCCTTTTAAGTATTTGAGGTATTTAATAGAATGAAAGGGTGAATTTTGGGGATGTTGCTAGTGAAATTACCTGTGAGGCAATGAGTTTGTCATGTGGTTTTGGATCATCAAATGATGACAAAAATTAATGAAATTTTACAAAGTGAAAGTCAACATCTTAAGCTTTAATGATAGGTCATGGGTACTTTTTGGAGTTGTATGTCAAAATTTATGAATTTTTGAAGTTTACCAAGTGAAATTGATTATTTCCTGGAACAACATGCAAAGATTGAAAATTTGGGAATTTTATGCTTCCATTTAACTAAAGGCTATAATTTTTCTTGAAACTAGACTCAATAAGGGTTATATAGTCTTTGAAATCACTCCAGTTCAATATCTACAAATTTAGTTATAATTTTTGAAAGTTTGCGCAGAAAATCTGCCAGGAATTGCTTAAATTCGAAATTTGGAAAAATTACATAATGATGCAATTATGACATCATCATAAAATTAAAACATTATCTCCCTCCTTCCATCAGCCCAAACCAATGCTACTTTCAGCACATAGTGAGAGAAGAGTTGAGAGCGTTTAGAGAAAGAAAGAGGAGAAAACTTGCAAGGTAAGCCAATTCTTACGACAATTTAGCTCCTGACACATATAACTCCACTCCTAAGCTAGTCTTCTATGTACTTTATGGTTATGGAGCACAAATTCTCTTGTTAAAGAGTGAGGGTTTTTAGCCATATCAAGGAAAAGCCAAAGGGAGTTTGAGGTAACTTCTAAAACTTCAATCTTTGATTGTTCTGGCTGTTGTGGACAATTTAATCGGTGAAAGTTCGCTGGATTGTTTTTGTTTCTCACATTAGGAAATGACATAGCCTAGGGTTATGTTGCTGAAATTTGGTCTAACTGGTATTTGCAACCTAATTAAATAGTTAATAAAGTGGTTAGGAGTAAAAAGAAACATATCTGTGAAGTCAGAATCGAAAACCCCCAATTTTTCCCATGGAATGTGAGTATTTCGGCCATAGAAAGAAAGGGACCTTAGGGGTTAGATTTGTAATGTTTTGATGATTCCATTGGGTTCAAGGGGGAAAATTAGGTGGGGTTAAGTTGGTCAATTTTTTGGTAAAGCCCGAAAAGGCATATTTATGAAAGTAGGCCTGCCAAGGGCAATTTCATTTCATGGCAGTATGAAATGAATTTCTTAGGTGAAAATATGTCAGAATAGCCATAGTCTAAATTTTGAGAAAGTATGTACAGACCGATACAATGGTTCTGGGTAGGGTCACTTGGGGCATTTTGGTAAATTTTCTTAATAGACTCTTATAACCCCCAGAAAGACTATAAAAGTCTCTAAACTGGTACATTTAACATTTTAGGACAAGTTGAGAGCCCAAGGGATAGGCATGCAAATCTAGGCTTACAATTCAAGGTGAAAAAGGCCTAAGGTAGGGGACTTACCTCTCTTGTATGTATTTGATATTTGTGCTGGTGTAGTGATCCATGTTAATGCTTTGCTTGATTATATGAAACATATGCGAATGATTTAAGCTCTGTTTCTATTTATACTCTAGCCATAAGTATATTGTTTGAAACATTGAGCACGCAGATATGTCATTGTGTTAGCATGAGTTTATGTAATGCAAAGATGTCATGCATTAAGCACTTGTCCTGCATGTATATTGGTACTATTTCCTATAGAGATTCTCTAAAATCTTACCCTACTCTACCAATAATTTAGATAGGAGGAGACAGAAGATATACTGAGAACAAAGAAAAGAATCATACTAGGGGATTGTAGTGGTGGAATGAAGACAAGAAGATGTTTGCATTTCACTGGGATAGGTTTAGATACCAAACCATGCATTAATATTCCTCTGCAAGTCAAAAATAAGTAAGGGTATGACATTTTGGTAGAGCTAAAAGCGATTCTGGAAGAGCTGAAAGTGGCTCTAGCAAAGTAGCAGTTTTGGAAGCAGGGTAGTATACTGATAAGGTCTTGATTACATGGTAAAGGAGATTTACACCGAATGGGGTACTAAAGAAGTGAACTACCCCTTTTTTGTGAACCAGTCCTGGAGAAATGGAAAATACCTGAGCGTAAGTAGTAGTACTATGCCGATCCAAGGGTGGTATAAGGATGTCACAGACATCAAGGAAGTGGATCTGAATGATCATTTTATTGAGTTTTAAGAGCACATGATATAGTACATAGTGAAGTCCATGTACGACAGCATGTAAAGGGTTTACACCAATATTTTGGTGACTAAAGATAGCTGACATATCTTTTGAGGTCAAGGTAGTCATAGGGTACAAGTGGATAGAAAAAGTTCAAGCCAGTATCTGTGTTTTGTCAAGGGCAAATAAAAGTTAAGCGTGTTAAACCCATGATAATCTTAGGATGGGTGACCCCTAGGAAGTTAAGTGGCAAGGTCATGGAGACTTAAGGAATAACATTGTCTAAAGGTTTCTCCATGTCTAATGATTATTTAAGTTAGATGATTTAAAGAATGCGTAGACACATGGAGATAATGATGATGTAAGTATTGATTTTAGGGTTCAAATGATTGGGTTGTGGAAAATTTGAGGGGTAGCAGATGTTTTGAGGTTTCTCCATGCTAAGTGATCATCTATAGTAATAGTATAGTATGAAAGCTATGTAGGTATGATGTACGGTCATATATAATTAGTAGTGATTATGTAGTATATCGATCGAAAAGGATTTGAATTGATGAACAGTGCTTACAGGCAGTGCCTACGGGTACACTGATATATAATGTTTATAAGTTTATTGATAGGCCCAGACAGAGGAATGAGGCGCAGAATAAGTAAGGGTTGCAACAATGGTTGGCCCTGAATACATTTCTGATTGAACTAAATTATGTATTATCACATCTATGGAGCTCAAGTGGGATTCAACTGAGGAAGTAAGACAAGTGTGGGCAGATGGTGCTGCCCCATCTATATTATATTTAATGGTATGAAACATGAAAGTGGGCATCGGAAGCATAGTGAATATGTGCAACATTTGAGGGCAACATGAGAGGTTAATAGTCCGTACCAGTTTTGATCATCCCAAATCCTAAGAAGAACTATGTGAAGAACTGTGTGAAGCTAGTTGTCAAAGATAAACTCCGGATCTAAGAGATTGACTTACTAAGTGGTGATTTTTTCTCAGAATGGAATCTAGTGAAGTAGGATGGTGAGTTTGTACTGTCTAAAATAGTGTGCCCTGTGTGGTTTATAATGAAGTATTCTGTGTAGTTTATAGTAACATGAGCTGTATGGTAGTAATCTATATGGTTTGTAGTGATGTGATCTGTGTGGATTGCTGTGTGGTAAAATGTGTTGTCTGCTGTGTGGTGACCTGTGTGGTTTGTAATGAGGGAATATGTGTGGTGCAACCTATGTGATTTGTAATGAGGTGATCTTTATGGTGTGACCTGTATGGTCTGCTATGTGGTAATTTATGTTATATTTGTGGGTTATAATCTTGGAGTTATGCAACCTCTGTGTAGTATGTGAGCTTTTGTGTTATAATCTTTGTGTTATATAATCTCTTTGTGGCATGTGAACTGTGAGCTACAAAAATATAGGGTAGGTTATCAGTGTTGTTCGTAGGTGGAATGGTAATGAGCCCTTGTGCGGTAGTAAGGGAGTTGTCTATGTGGATTCGAGTCACATGCTTCATGGATATCATATTGAGTTTTGGTGACATGCTTCATGGACATCATATTGAGTATATTGAATATTAAGGGATAGATTGAATGATAAGAAGTTGTTCCAAAATTGTAGACATTTACATTTCAGGGACAATTTATTTAAGTGGAGGAGAACTATTAAACCCGAAATTTTATTCCTCAATATGCCTTGTAAGTATTCAAGGTATTTAATAGAATGTAAGGGCAAATTTTGGGGATGTGATTATGTTGCTAGTGAAATTTCTTATGAGGAAGTAGGTTTGTCATGTGGTTTTGGAAGAACAAATGATGACAAAATTTATGAAATTTTACAGGCTGAAAGTGAATCTTAAGCTTTAATTTGATAGGTCATGGGTAATTTTTGGAGCTGTATGTAAAGAGTTATGAATTTTTGAAGTTTATTGGAACAAAATGCAAAGATTGAATGCTGGGAATTTTGTGCTTCTAGTTGCTTAAAGGCTATATTTTTCCATGAAACTAGACTCAATAAAAGGTCTATAGCCTTTGGAATCACTCCAATTTGATGTGTACAAATTTACTATGATTTTTCACAGTTTGGGCAGAAAATTTGCTAGAAATTGCTAAAATTTGAAATTTGGAAAAATTACATAATGATGCAATTATGACATCATCATAACATTTAAACATTGTCTCCCTCCTTCTAATATCCCAAACCAACGCCACTCTCAACATTTAGAAAGTGAGAAGAGTTGAGAGCATTTAGAGAGAGAAATAGGAGAAAACTTGCAAGGTAAGCTGAATCCTCTGACTATTTGGCTCCCAACACGTATAACTCCACTCTTAAGCTATTCTTCTATGTCTTTTAAGGTTGTGGAGCACAAATTCTCTTGTTAAAGAGTTAGGGTTTTCAGCCATATCAAGGAAAAGGCAGAGGGAGTTTGAAGTAACTTCCAAAACATCAATCTTTGATTGTTATGGCTGCTGTGGATAATTTAATCGGTGAAATTTCACTAGATTGTCTTTGTTTATGACATTGGGAAATGACATGACCTAGGGGTTATTCTACTGAAATTTGGCCTAAATGGTAGTTGTAACCAAATTAAATAGTTAATAAAGTAGTTAGGAGTAGAAAAGAACACATATGCGGAGTCAGAATCAAAACACCCCAATTTTTCCTGGGAAATTTTAATATTTTAGCCAGAGCAACAAAGGAGCCGTAGAGTTGGATTTTCAATGCTTTGATGATTTCATTGAGTTCAAGGCGAAAAAATTAGGTGGGGTTATAGTTGGTCACTTTTTTGGAAAAGCCCAAAAAAACATATTTATGAAAATGCCCTTGAAAACCTTATAGTGGGGCTGCCAAGGGAAATTTTGTCCTTTGGTAGTGACTTTGGTAATACTGAGTCTGGAGATGTATTCCTTGGGTGAAAATATGTCAAAATAGCCACAATCTAAATTTTGAGAAAAGTGTGATCGGACCGGTACGGCAGTGCCAGGCCGGGTCCCTAGGGCATTTTTTTAACTTTTCACGATAGACTAGTATAACCCCTATAACACTATGGCAGTGTCAAAATGGTACATTTGATGTTTTGGGACTATGTTGAGAGCCTGAGGGATTGGCATGTAATTGAGGCACATGGTTCGAGGTGTAAAAGGTCTAAGGTAAGGAACTTACCTCTCTTGCATGTATTTGATATTTGTGTTAGTGTATTGATGCATGTTATTGCTTTGCTTGATTATGTGGAACATATATGAATGATTTAAGCTCCATTTCTCTTTATGCTATAGCCATAAATATATTGTTTGAAACATTAAGCATGTAGATATGTTATTGTGTTAGCATGAGTTTATGTCGTACAAGCATGTCATACATTAGGCACTTCTCCTGCATGCATATCGATAATGTTTACTACTGAGATTCTCTCGAATATCACCCTTCCTTACCAATAATTTAGACAGGAGGAGACAGAAGATATGCTGAGAACAAAGAAGAAAACCGTATGAGGGGATAGCAGTGGTGGAACAAAAACGGAAAGATGTCTCCGTTTTACTGGGATTGGTTTGATACCCTAGAGCCTTGTGTGGTTACAAACCCCTTTGGGGAATTATTATGTACAAACCCCTTTGGGGAATTTCTGAAATCATCACATATTATCAGTATAATTATGCTATTCCGGTGTTGTCCATCAAAACACGAATTAATATTTTGTTGCAAGTCAAAAATAAGTAAGGGTGTGACAAATAAAGTGGAGTCAGATGAAAGACCATATCAAGAAATATATTTGTGGTTGGCGCTGTCAAACCCCTTAACATTTTGATATTCCCAGACTATTAAGCGTATCGTTCCATAAGGTATACATGAAAAGTGGAAACATAATGACATTAAGTACTTGTTTACAATACAAAAATTCCTCGTAGGGTTTGAAAAATATATACAAATGTACAAGTATTCAAAAGAAACAAAAGTATAGTTCTAAATAACTAACAGTAGCTTCCGCCTACACCGGGACCATATTCACCAGTAACCACTACCTTGCCCTCAAGCTGTTAGCTTCAGCTGTATGTTTGTATTGTTGGGAAAAGGGTGAGATTCGAGTAAATCTTAGCAGTAACATAAATTTCAGACATACAAAATGTGAAAATAAATATGTCATGCACCATGTTATGTAAAATGATAGAATGTTGTGTGCACACTATCCAAGGCTAAACGACTGTTTGCAACCCTGGCTTACCCTACCCCTCTATTGGGTCCTAGACCATAACCAAGCTAATATGCATGTCATAGACACTATGCTTATGTTATAGAAGATGGCATACACAAACGTACCGCCACCATATAGTGTATGAAAGAAAATGTTACTACCTGCCTCCTTTTTCAATTCCTCGGTCAGTCTTAAAGGTTTGTTTTGGCATGGCCTATTTCTAGTTCCTAGAAAAATTAGAGTTACAAGTAACTGATTATTACTTGTACTATTACTACCTTTAATTAAAATTCTACTAGTTATCTAATGTAGTTATAACAGTTTTTGCATAATACCATTCTGCATAGTACAGTTTCACTGTTTCCAAAAACTGGCAGATTTTTAGTCAACTTTGAAAATTCATAATTAATTCTAGAAAAATCTAATTTGACTGATTTCAAAGCCTATATGAAGCTCTTTAAGTGTTATTTTAAGGAAAAATACTTGAGTCTGACCTATAAATTCATCAAACTTCCCCTGTTCCAAATTTCCTTCCAGAAACAGGGTACAACTTTAAAAATCCATATCTTTTAATTTATTGGTCCAAAAATTATGTTCTACCAATCAAATTAATGCTCTACATCTCTACTTTAATCCTAAGAAGTTTCATAACATTTGGACTAGGTTTGTCCCTCGTAATTCATTTCATAACAACACTCCCTCTAGGAATAAAATCAAACAGCATTTCCCCTTAACTTCAAAAAATTCTAGATTTGCATACAAACATCCAAAAATCATGGACACATATATTCCTACACAATTTTCCCTTCTAAATCCAATGGAATCATCAAAACTAAAAAATTCTAACTCCTCCCCTATGTTCTACATTTGGCCTAAACATGCAAGAGAGAAGGGGAAATGTGTTTTCTTGAATTCAATCCTTAAACCTTATCATCCTAATCACATTATTAATCATCTAAAAACCTAATAAACATGATTCATGAAAATTTTGGCAGCATAATGTCTTAGGGTTTCATCATCCAAATTCAGTAAAATCAACAAAATCAAACTAATATCCACAAAAACCACCACAATAACAACACATAAGGCAAGAAGATCAAAGTTTTGGAGTTTGCCTCTTGATTTGCTCTCTTTATCTCTATAGGCCTCTCTACTCTCTTTCTCTCTTCCCTCTTGATTTTGCTTGCTAAACATGGTTTTCAAGATGAATAAGAGATTAGGAGAGGTTCCCAAGTGATTTAAAAAGCAAAAGCACTTCAAATTAAGCCTCTTACCCTAGGTTTTGCTTCTTGAAACCCTAGCACTTTCTTATATTCTTCAAGTGTTTAAAACTCTCTTCTCTCTCTATTTGGTGTGTGTTAACCGAAATGAAGAAGAGGAAGAGTGATAAAAGCTTTAGCAAATATCTCTTCTTTCTTTTATTATATTACTATTTAATGACTTAATCTCACATGGGAAATATACTTGGCCTTGATTAACCCTTCTTCTTTTAATATAGACCAAGTAAATCATTTCCACCTATTTTTCTTCATTTTAGCTGAAATTCAAGAGAAAAAGTGAAATAAAAATTGCTGACAAAGTTTTCAACTTGGAAAAATTTAGACTGAATGGCAATACAGGTTGAGGCAATTAGTCAACATATTTTTCTCCATTTTGTTAGCACAAAAATCATCCAAAAAGGGGCTAGAAAGAAGGAGAGAATGTAATACCCCGAATTTTGAGACTTGAGGCTAGAGAATAAGCCTGAGATAAGTGGACTGCTAAGCCCCAGTTTAGCAAGATCCCAAATTGTGATTAAGAGATAATGACTCCAAAAGTGGATGTGGTTAGTGATGAATAAACCCTTTTGGAGATTATGGTGTGATTTGGCACCCGATGTGATTCGTATGTGTTGTAGGCAGCGCCGAAACCCTGTATTTAAGTTCAATTATGGATTAACATCTAAATTGACTTAAAATAGAGGGGAGGGCGCATTGAGGAAGAAAAGGAATGATATGGTGTGCTTGGTGGTGATTCAAGAGGAATTGCCATAATCAGGGTCAAAACGGTAAAGTGACTGACCAATTGGTCAGTTACTGAAGAGGAAAATCATTAGTAACTTAAAGATCAATGGTTAGGATTGATTTATGTGATAGATCAAAGGGTGGAATCCCATGTGCTTGTGTGCATGTGAGCTCATAAGAGATGTGGTGAGATTGAGACAAGTGGCAAAATGTGGACCTTTGGATTGGGTCAAGATGTCAAACTCTTCCCTTTTAGGTCAGTTAAGTGGGCCATTTGGGAGCTAAAACTGATCTCATGCTCTCTCTCCTTCATTCTCCATGGTGCCATGCTTAAGGGAAGAAAGAGAAATCAAAGGTGAGTTTTTGGTTGGCTTAATGTCCTCTAATGCTTAAACACCTTTCTATAAAGTTGTTCATAGTGATGAGAGCTTCATCTCTATGGTTTTAGATTCTTGATTGGAGGTGTTTGATGGCTTGAGAAAAAGTGGAAAGATGAAGAATCAAGGAATTGATTTGGGAAAGAGGAAGAGGTGAGTATTTGGAGCCTTTTGATCTAAGTTTTGTGATTTGTGGATGAGTATTGTGAATTTTGGTTTTTGCCCTGATTTTGGTGGAATTGTGAAATGCATGAATTGTCATGTGTTTTGTGTTGAAAATGGTGTTTTGTTGTGTAATTATGTCATTGGAATTTGGGAACTTGAGATGGAAAGTTGTGCAATGTTGAGTTGAAATGTGATATTGTGTGACATGTTGCAATTCATTGTGAAACATGTCAATATAATGTGAATTTGGTTGATTTGGTATTTCCAATGGATTCCTTGTGAAATTTTGTGTGAGAATGATGTTTGATATGAAAATTAGACCATTGGAAGCCAATTGTGCAAATTTGGAATTTTGTCTTTTGAAACTCTGTTCTGGATAGTCTTCTTGTGTTACCGTTTTGAATGGGCAAATGATGTCAGAAAATTATGAAACTTTCCATTCTTGAAGTTCACATCTTAAGCTTCAAAATGGACATATAATTTGTGTCATTTTGTTTTGTGAACTGGGATTTATATTTGCCCAAAGTTTGAGGTCGAAACTGGGTTCGATTCTGGGTCAGTGATGAAATGTGTGTAATTCTATATTTTTTTAGTGATTTCCAGTAATGATCCATATTTTTCCTATGAAGAGTACTTGAATAGCTTTCATTTGGCTTTAGAATCACCTCATGTCAATTTTTTTGGAATTAGTTATGAATTTTTGAAGTTACCTTGGCTGCAGCACAAAAGTTCTGTGCACGTTTTGGCCGCAGCCAGAAATTCTTAGCTGCAGCCAAAAACCTTCTGTGCATGTTCTAGCTGCAGCCAGAGGATTCTTGGCTGCAGCCAACCCCCATTTTCAGCATTTTGAGATTTTGAAAGGTGATTTCCAACCTAGTATGTCCCAATCCTTTCAAGCTTTTGTTAAGCTTATTATTAGACACTTATGGGACTCAAATGACAACCAACCTTAAGTGATATGGAAGTAAGGATTTGGAATTGAGATTGACCCTATGTCCTTGATTTGGTTATAGGGTTGGATATTTGCTTGGATTGCGAGTAGCCGACGCTGGAGCATACGTGGAAAGAATAAGTATAGGGAACTTACCTCTCTTGCATGCTTTGATATTTGTGTTTGTGTATTGATGCATGTATTGCTTTGCTGGATTATGTGAAACATGTATGAATGATTGTAGCTCTATTTCTAGTTATGCTATGGCCATAAGTATGTTGTTGAAACATTGAGCACGCAGATATGTCATTGTGTGAACATAAGTTATGTATTGCAAGCATGTCATGCATTAAACACATATCATACATGCATATAGGTATCTGTTTCCTACTGAGATTCTCTTAAATCTCACCCTCCCCTACCAACATTTTAGACAGGGTAGGTTGATCGAGGTTGGAGCAAACAGGCAAAGGCGATGAGGACTACTTCGGGTTATAGATTTTGGTAGTTGGTTATCATAGTTAGGATGTATATTTGGATATTCGTATTTGGATTTAGATGTGTATATATGATTATGTATATTTGATTATGTATGGAGATGAGACTTGTGTAATCCCCGTTTGAGGCATTGTAAAGGGCGAATATGCACTATGAATTCTATGTAAAGGTATGAACCCGGAAGTTGCCTGGATGATATTGTTGTACACTCTGATATTTGTATAAATGTGATATTCCGCGTGATGTAATTGTATTCGAAATTGAATATGAGACCAGGTTAACTAGATTTCGAAAGTTATTGGTGAAAATCCCGTCTGGTAGATGGGTTTGTAAACGTTATTTGATCATTAGTGGTCTCTAATTCATTTTAATCCCATATTTCGGATATAATTACGGAAGGGGGTTACAGAGAAAGTCAATGAAATTATTTTGGTAAATTATCACATATGGTAACTTTCTAACTTGTCTAAAAAGAATGAATATAGACCACATGATTTACTTTTCTTTGGACCAAAATTTTTGCCAAGTATTATAGACCAAAGGGAAAAGAAAATTTGATTATTTTCACACTCTTCTCTCTCTCAAATATTCAGTCAAATGTACAAGGAGCCAAAGAAAAGAAGACACATTTGAAGGTACGTGATTGTAGCTTGATTTTCGCCTTCTTAACAACTTCTATGGCTCAAATACTCTTCATAAACATTGTTCTCCTTAATGAGAGCTTCATTTTTATGGCTTTTGAATTTCAAGGGGAGGTGTTTTAAGATTTCTAACAAGAACCAAAGTTGAAGTATTAAGAAAAGAGCTCAAGGAAGTGTAGGAGGTGAGATAGAGCTTCACTTTGACATCTATATTGTATGGTTTAGTTGAGTTTTATGGAGTCCTCTTGCTGCCCTACTTTTCGGTCATTTAAGGTTTTCTTGTGTTCATAAAGCTTTGATCATATACATAATGGTTATATGATGTCTGGGAAGCATATGAACCTGGTTTTGTGGATAAATTGAGAATTTGTGATTTGGTGTTTTTGAGGCTTCCATCATGTTCTACACAAAAATAGTGTGGGAATAGGCCCTGGATATAAATTTTAATCGGTAGGACTAAAAAGCCAAAATTGGGATTTAAAGTGCTTCTGGT
The DNA here is from genome assembly GCA_963855925.1 of Inga laurina. Taxonomy (NCBI): domain Eukaryota; kingdom Viridiplantae; phylum Streptophyta; class Magnoliopsida; order Fabales; family Fabaceae; genus Inga; species Inga laurina. The sequence goes on from OY979708.1 coordinate 46,120,253, forward strand.
TAGTTGCTGCCAGTCTGGAACCAGATTGCATGTTGGATGAATTTGATTACCTAAATGTTTTCTGATGGTTGTAATATTTTCTAGAATGATAATAGACATTATAAGCTTTAATTTGATATATAATATGTTAAATTTGGGTTAGTACCACTGGTACAAAAAATGCCTTTTAGACCTGCCCTTTTAGACGTGTTATAGCGGATAAGGTCTTAAATTTGGGTTAGTACCACTCGTAATAATGCAAAACTTATGAGACCGGTTCCTATAAAGAAAGAGCTAAAAACAGTTTATAATAAGAACAGGTCAAAAAATAAATAAAATAATATAAAAACATGCAATAATACATTTTCTAGACGGTTGTAATATAATGGGTATATAATATATGTTTTGAATTAAAAAAAATATCCATTATTGTTTAGACCCGTTGTATTTCAAAACCGGTTTAAAATGTTAAAATTTTTATACCTGTTGTTATCAAGAACATGTCTAAAAGTATAGAAATCAAAAAAAGTTTTAAGACCGGTTATTCAAAATAACCGGTCTAAAAGGCTTGATATTTTAGACAGGTTATTCCCTTAAACCTGTCTAAAAAGTTTAGCATTAAAAAATAAGAATGTGGCCTTTTTTTAAGACCAGTTGTAGGGAGCAACCGGTGTAAAAAATTTTCTATTTTAGACCGGTTGTTCCTTGAAACCGGTCTAAAAAGTTAAGCATTAAAAAATAAAAATGTTGACTACTTTTAAGATCGGTTATTGGGAACAACCGGTCTAAAAGGTTTAATATTTTAGACCGGTTGTTCTCTTAAACCGGTCTAAAAAATTTTTTAGCTACTTTTAAGACCGGTTTCTGTGAACAACCGGTCTAAAATATTCAAATTTTAGATCGGTTATTCCCAATAACCAGTCTTAAAAGTGCTGCCATTGCCCGCCCTAAAAGCCTTTCTTGCTCCCGAGTTTTTTTCATGCTTGAATCTGAAACTTTCCCTTTCTGCTAAATTGCTCCTGTGCCCAGCTGTTCCTCTTACACATATCCCTCCTCCGTCCATAATGCTCCTCACTGTTCATCCTGTACACGAAAACTGCCGGTGGAAGATCTAGATTGCATTACGGCGCTATTTTTTAGATGTCCACTTTTAAAGTTTCATTGACATATAATCTTAATGCCCGTTTTAGTTCACTGAGGAAGAGCCAGAGAGGGATTCACTCATTTGCCTCCTTGACCGATGTTTAATATTTTCCCCTGTCATCATAAAATTGTATACTTAGGTGTGTTAGGTTTGTGAGACCTATGGTCAAGTTAAAAATTAAATTGTATTAATTTTACTAACATTATTGGTTATGGTGTTGTCTTGCTATTTTATTGGCATCTCCCTTACTTTGTATGCTCTTGGGTGTAATGATTACATGCTCTCATCATAGTCCTGCCTTTTCCAAGGGAAAAAACAGAAAACAAAAAAAAGGTGTTGGAATATATGGATCGTAGTTGGATACAAGCTAAACAGACGAGTGTTGAATATGATGTTAGGGTAAGGGGTTTTTTATACTTTGAAAAAAGAAATGCCGATGATGATAGTGGGATGCTTTATTGCCCTTGTATAAAATGTTTAAATGAGAAGCGACTAAGTGTTGTAGATATATATACACATTTAATTTGTGAAGGGTTTTGTAAGATGTATATAGTATGGGTATGGCATGGTGAACAATTAGAAATGTTAAGTGCATCTCAATAGGGGAGAGTGACTTGACGGATCTAGATGATCGGATAGAGGATATTGTTCATGATGTAGGAGAAGAGGCTTTTGAACAATTACATGCATATGGTAATATGTTCAGTGATGTTGAGAAGCTGTTGTACCCAGGGTGTAAAAAATACCAATTGCTGCAAGCTGTATTGAAATTTGTAAGTTTGAAAGCACGGCATTGGTGGAGCGACAAGAGCTTTTCAAAAATGCTTGAGGCTTTTAATGACATACTTCCTGATGATAATGTGTTGCCTTATCGATACTATGATGATAAGAAAATATTGTGTCCACCAGGGAAGAAGTAAAAAAAGATCCATGCTTGCCCAAATGAGTGCATATTGTTTAGAAAAGAGCATGAAGTGAAGGAGCAATGTCTGATATTTGAAACTCTGAGGTATAAATCAAACATGGCCCCTGCAAAAGCATTGTGGTATCTTTCGAACATGCCGAGGTTAAAGCGCTTGTTTGCTAATTGTAATATCCCAAAAAGTGATTAAGGGCTAATGACTTCAAAAGTAGATGTAATTATTGTTGAATAAACACTTTCGGAGAATGTGTGATGAGAATTTGGATATTTTAATGATTCCAATGGCTTCCTTGTGAAAATTCGTGTGGGGAGAGTGTTTATTGTGAAATTGGAACCATTGGGAACAATTGTGCAAAAGTTGAAAACTTTGTCCATTGAAACTCTGTACAGGGCAGCCGATTTGTATAGACATTTTTACTAGGCAAATGATGTCAGAAAATTATGAAACTTTTCAGTCTTACATTTCACATCCCAAGCTTCAAAATGGATATATAATTTGTGCCATTTCGTTTTGTGAGCTAGGAGATATGACTGTCCAAAGTTTGGGATGGAAACTGAACTCTGTTTTGGGGCAGTGATGAGTTTTATATGATTCTGGAATTTTGTGTTGATTTTCAGAAATGGCCAATATTTTTCCTATGAAGAGGACTTAAATATCTTTCATTTGGCTTTGGAATCACCTCATTTCGATTTTTCTAGAATTAGTTATGATTTTTCAAAGTTGGGCAGAAAATCTGCCAGAAAATCCGAAAATGTGAAATTAGAAATTATGACATCATCAGTGGTAAGGTGACATCAGCATGATATTATAAATCACTTTTCTGTTCCCTCTTCAGCCATTTCCGACGTCTTGAGCTTCAAAGAGAAAAGGAAGGTGATTTGAGATATCTAGTGAGAGAAGGAGCAAGAACTTCAAGGTAAGTTCGATTTCTTCGGTGTTTTAGCTCTTGACTTGTATAATCCTTCTCCTAAGCTTCTCTTTTACATGATTCAAGGTGTTTGAAGCTATAATTTAAGTGTTGAGAAGGCTAGGGTTTTGGTTATCAAAGGGAAAAGCCAGAGGGAGCTTGAGGTAACTTCCAAACTTTCGTATATTGCTTATTCTAGTTGCTGTGGGCAATTTAATCGGTGAAATTTTGCCAGATTGCCATTGGTTTTAAAGTTTGGAAATGATATGGCCTAGGGGTTATGCTGCCCAAATTGGGTCTTAATGTTAGTTTTAACCTAATGTAATGGTTAATAAAGTGGTTAGGAGTAGAAAGAAACGCGTTTGCGGAGCCGAAATCGTAAAACCCCGATTTTCTTCGAAGAGCTCATAAATTTCGGCCATCTCTAGAAATGAGTCTTAGATTTGGATTTTCAATGATTTGATGGTTCCATTGAGTTCAGGAGCAAAAATTAGGTGGGGTTATAGTTGGCTACTTTTTCGGAAAAGGCCAAAAAAGCATAATTACGAAAACGCCCCTGAACCCTTTAAATAGTGGCTGCCGAGGGCAATTTCGTCCTTTGGCAATGAATTTGATAATTCTGAGTCCGAAAATGGATTCCTTGGGCGGAAATATGTTAGGATAGCCTAGATTAGAATTTCGGGAAAAGTGCAACCGGACCGGGTAAGGCGGGCCCTGGCGGGGTCCCCGGGGGTATTTTTGTAAATTTTCATTATAGACTCATATAACCCCAAGTAACACTATGGAAGTGTCTAAATGGTGTATTTGGAATTGTAGGATTTGATATTTGCCGCCCTCAAGAGCCAACTGCGCCGAAGGACGTCAAGAAAGGACAAGGTAGTGACTCTCTCTCTTATACTTTGTGTAATGCTCTGTATGTGTGTTGTATCACTGTTTTATGATGATTTCTGATGCTGCTGCGGTTACAGCTGGTGATAGCTATCATTTACAGTGCAGGCTATCGTTTACAGCGCAAGCTGTCATTTACAGCGTAAGCTGTCGTTATTGTGATTACAGCGTAAGCTGTTGAGATCTTGATTACTGATTACAGCGTAAGCTGTCGTGATGTTGATTGCAGCAAGAGCTGTCGTATTGTGTATACAGCCGTGAGTGCTGTCGTTTGTGGTGAAAACCATGTATCTGTGAATTGCTGTTGCTGTTGCTGTTTGTGATTTATGTACATGCTTTGTGTTTATGCATTGTGTGAGTGGTTTGTTACTACTGAGATTTTCTCGAATCTCATTCTTTCCTATGACTAACATTTCAGACATGGCGTGTAGCTCAAAGGAGAAGCGGCCAACCCAGAGCAATTAGGACCCTTGGGGGTATATAGTTGAATTGGAAACTTTGGTTATGTATTTTGAACTCGGGATTACTGTATATTCTGAATCAGGAACACTACATTCGATTTTGATTGTGTAATCCCCTAGTGTATACTTATAAACCTTCAGGTTTTTATGCATAGAACCCGGGAGTTGTCGGGGATGCGATTATACACTCTGATATGATTGAATGTCTATTAACTGCACAGGTAATTATATTCGAATATTGAAATTGAGACCTGGATGGGAAAAAGAGTTTTGAAAGTTTTGTAAAAATTTTACTGTGAGACAGAAAGTTTAAAACGAGGTTAAAGCATCCATTAGTCTTTAATCCGATTTAAATATGTGTTATCGAATTATAATTACGTGTTTAAAGTCAGGGGGTTACATTTTGGTATCAGAGCTGTAGTTCCTGGCAAGGGTAGAGGTAGCTAGGATAGATCCCTTAGATAGTAGTAGGGATATCTGTGAATGAATGTTGTGTATGCACATGTATGTTTTATTGACATGGATATATATATGAGTTTTGTGACTATATGTGCATACTATCTTTGCTAAATTAATGGGGCAAGTTGTTTGTAGAATGAAGAAAACTAGAGGACGCCCCAATATTCTGCGTGTAGACCCAGAGGTGGAGGTCGTCAATGATAATCCACCAGATCCTATGCAAGAGCTGATGGGTCTAATCCGGGATCAAAGAGATATGATAACTGAGCTGAGAGAAGAGCTCAGAGCAGAGAAAGCGAAGAACAAAGAAGGTCCAGTTCAGTCCACTCCGGAGGAAACTCAAGAAGAAACTCGACATGAGGACACTGCAGAAGGATTAGCAAGACCACTAGAATCCCCACCTCATGCTATTCCAAATCAAGAATCATATGGGATGCCGCTTAGAGAGGACATAGGCCTTCAGTTTTGGGTCACCAGATTCTGCAAGCATCTGCCTCCGGCGTTTAGAGGAAGGTTTGACCCTCAAGCAGCCGACTATTGGATGAACAGGCTGGAGAAAATATTTGAGGTTAATGGTTGGCCGGATGAGGTGAAGCCACGACTGGCCATTTATAAGCTCGAAGGGGATGCAGATCGTTGGTGGCAGAATATCGCCCTAACATTGAAAAGCAAGGAAATGCCATTGACTTGGGAACTGTTTCAACAAGAGTTCAACGAGAAGTATTTTCCCAAATCGGTGAGACTCGAGAAGGAGACAGAATTTCTCAACATTAGACAAGGGGACACAGAGAACTTCGATGATTACTTGTCCAGTTTTGTTCGGTTGGCTCGGTACTCCTCTTACCTCCGGTACAAGGATGACGAAGAATAGAGTTCTGATATGCTCATTCGCGGTCTAAGGCGAGAGTTGAGGAAACGCCTAGATACTCACCAATTTACCAAGTTCAACAAGGCGGTTGAGCAATGCAGGATTACAGAGAACAACTTGAGAGAATTGTATCCTGCCAGAGCTACTAGCCACCGCAATGAATCTAGTAAGGGTGCTACCTTACATAAGCGAAAGGGGCAAGGATCTTCATCTGGAAGTGGTAAGAAGCCCTACCAGTCTGGGAGCCGTGACCAGCAAAGAACATATTTTCCACCGTGGATTTGTCATCGCTGTAATCAACCACACCAGGGTAAAACATGTGATGGCAAAATAATATGTTACAATTGTAAGCGTGTGGGCCATACTGCTGCTGACTCCAAAGAGCTACGACCAGACCAGAGACCGAAGACACATGGCCTAGTATTTGCTATGACCCACGAAGAGACCCGTAAATCTCCTGAGCTGATACAAGGTAATATTCTTCTTAATGGCCATCTGTTGCAAGTTTTGTATGATTCGGGTGCAAGTCACTCCTTCATCGCCTATGATTGCGTGAAGCGCCTGGGAATGCATGTACATAAGTTACCATTTGAATTAGTAGTGTCAACTCCAATGGGTGTTAAGGCCTTAACAACAGAAGCTTGTTTGAGTTGTGTCATAACTGTGGAAGGGCACCAATCTGTTGTAGATCTTATATGTTTGCCGCTTTACCAATTGGAAGTTATTTTAGGTTTTGATTGGTTAACGGCAAATAATGTATTACTTGATTGTGGAAACAAGAGGATAGTATATCCTGTTTCTCAGAGGGCTGAAGTTGTGGATTCTAGTATGAATTTCCTTACTGCAGCCAAAGCTGAAAAGTATCTTGAAAAGGGTTGCCAGGGTTATGTGGTGTTTTTCTCTGTGCAAGGGGAAACTGGCGAAACCTTGAATAATATACCCGTGGTAAATGAATTTACTGAGGTGTTTCCGGATGATTTGAGCGGATTACCTCCAGAAAGGGAAGTTCAATTTCCAATCGATATTGTGCCTGGAGCTGGCTCTATATCTAAGGCCCCATATCGGATGGCCCCAAATGAAATGGTGGAGTTAAAGAAACAAATAGAAGACTTGCTTGAAAAAGGGTTCATTAGACCCAGTGTGTCGCCTTGGAGAGCTCCAGTGTTGTTTGTAAAGAAGAAAGACGGGAGTCTTCGATTGTGTATTGACTACAGAGAACTAAATAAAGTTACTAATAAGAACAAGTACCCTCTTCCCCGAATCGATGACCTTTTAGATCAACTATCCGGTTCGTGTGTATTTTCAAAGATTGATCTAAGGTCAGGGTATCATCAGCTACGAGTGAAAGCAGAAGATGTTCCGAAGACTACTTTTCGGACCAGGTACGGTCACTATGAGTTCTTGGTGATGCCATTTGGGCTAACCAATGCACCTGTGGTTTTCATGGATTACATTAACCATATCTTTTGACAATATTTCCACCAAAGGAATCCATTTTCGGACTCGGAATTATCAAATTCATTGCCAAAGGACGAAATTGCCCTCAGCAGCCACAATTTAAAGGTTTCAGGGGCGTTTTCGTAATTATGCTTTTTTGGCCTTTTCCGAAAAAGTGGCCAACTATAACCCCACCTAATTTTTGCTCCTGAACTCAATGGAACCATCAAATCATTGAAAATCCAAATCTAAGACTCATTTCTAGAGATGGCCGAAATTTATGAGCTCTCCGAAGAAAATCGGGGTTTTACGATTTCGGCTCTGCAAACGCGTTTCTTTCTACTCCTAACCACTTTATTAACCATTACATTAGGTTAAAACTAACATTAAGACCCAATTTGGGCAGCATAACCCCTAGGCCATATCATTTCCAAACTTTAAAACCAATGGCAATCCGGCGAAATTTCACCGATTAAATTGCCCACAGCAACTAGAATAAGCAATATACGAAAGTTTGGAAGTTACCACAAGCTCCCTCTGGCTTTTCCCTTTGATAACCAAAACCCTAGCCTTCTCAACACTTAAATTATAGCTTCAAACACCTTGAATCATGTAAAAGAGAAGCTTAGGAGAAGGATTATACAAGTCAAGAGCTAAAACACTGAAGAAATCGAACTTACCTTGAAGTTCTTGCTCCATCTCTCACTAGATATCTCAAATCACTTTCCTTTTCTCTTTGAAGCTCAAGACGTCAGAAATGGCTGAAGAGGGAACGGAAAAGTGATTTATAATATCATGCTGATGTCACCTTACCACTGATGATGTCATAATTTCTAATTTCACATTTTCGGATTTTCTGGCAGATTTTCTGCCCAAGTTTGAAAAATCATAACTAATTATAGAAAAATTGAAATGAGGTGATTCCAAAGCCAAATGAACGATATTTAAGTCTTCTTCATAGGAAAAATATTTTCCATTACTGGAAATCACCACAAAATGCCAGATTCATATAAAACTCATCACTGCCCCAAAACAGAGTTCAGTTTCCATCCCAAAATTTGGACAGTCATATCTCCTAGCTCACAAAACGAAATGGCACAAATTATATATCCATTTTGAAGCTTGGGATGTGAACTTTAAGACTGGAAGGTTTCATAATTTTCTGACATCATTTGCCTAGTAAAAACGTCTATACAAATCGGCTGCTCTGTACAGAGTTTGAATTGACAGAGTTTTCAACTTTTGCACAATTGTTCCCAATGGTTCCAATTTCACAATAAACACTCTCCCCACACGAATTTTCACAAGGAAGCCATTGGAATCATTAAAATATCCAAATTCTCATCACACATTCTCCAAAAGTGTTTATTCAACAATAATTACATCTACTTTTGAAGTCATTAGCCCTTAATCACTTTTTGGGATATTACATTTCTCCCCCCGTAAAATAAATTTCGTCCTCGAAATTTGTCACACAACTTGAGCCATAAACTCTGGATAACGTCTTCGCATATCTGCTTCTGCTTCCCAAGTTGCTTCCCTCTGAGTCATTCCCTTCCAGATCACCTTCACAAATGGAATGCTTCGGTGTCTGAGCCGTCGTTCTTCTCTATCAATGATCTGTTCTGGCTCTATCGCATATGTGAAGTTGTCTTGTAACTCAACTTCTTCATATTCAACAATATGAGATGGATCCGGTTGATACTTCTTCAGTTGGGAAACATGAAACACATCGTGGAGTCTGCTCAAGTTTGGGGTAGGGCTACCCGATAAGCAACAGGCCTAATCCTCTCAAGGATTTCAAAAGGACCTATATATCTCGGGCTCAGCTTCTTCCTCTTGATGGCTCGCCCAATGTCCGTAATTGGTGATACTCTCAGGAATATGTGATCACCAACCTCAAATTCTAGAGGCCTTTTCCTCTTGTCAGTGTAACTTTTCTGTCGACTCTGCGTTGCAAGGAGCCTCTTAGGAATGATCCGAATTTGTGCTGAGGTTTGATTAACCAAATCTGGCCCATAAATCTTCCTTTCGGATAATTCATTCTAGCATAAAGGTGATTGACACCGTCTTCAATATAACGCTTCATATGGAGCCATTTGGATGCTCGCATGATAGCTATTGTTGTAAGCGAACTCAGCCAGTGGAAGGAAACGATCCCAACTTCCTTTAAAGTCGAGAACACAAGCTCACAACATATCTTCCAGCGTTTGAATTGTTCTCTCAGATTGCCATCCGTTTGAGGATGATAAGCCGTACTGAATCTCAGTTGAGTACCTAAGGCTTCATGCAATGCTTTCCAAAACTTCGAAGTAAATCGTGGATCTCGATTGGAAATGATGTTTTTCAGAACACCATGAAGTTTGACAATCTCTCGGATATAAATCTCCGCTAGTTTATCAGGAGAATAACCAATATTGATTGGTATGAAGTGGGCTGACTTCGTTAACCGATCCACAATTACCCAGATCGCATCATAGTTTCTGATCCTGGGTAATCCCACAACCAAATCCATGGTCACACTTTCCCATTTCCATTCCAGAATCTCAGGACTCTAAAGTAAACCAGGCGGTCTCTGGTGCTCGATTTTCACTTTCTGACAAGTGAGACACCTTGCAACATATTTGGTCACGTCACTCTTTAAACCCGGCCACCAATACACCGATTTCAGATTCTGATACATCTTGGTCATACCAGGATGAAGAGTATATCGGCTCTTGTGTGCCTTATCCAGAATCTTCTGCCTCAACTCTGCCTTAAGTGGAACGCAGACTCTTTTCTAGTAACGAACCAATCCATGAGGTGATATGTCATAGCCTGAAACTTCTCCCTATTCGATTCGAGTCAGATTGCGCTGTATCCAGTCATCTTGACTCTGAGCTTCTTCAATTTTCGCCCTTAGATCACTCTCCTCTTGAGAAATAGTGTAATTGCATAAATGATCTGGTTTAGACCTAGGGGGATGATATGCCTTACACTGGCGGAGATGTTTGAGTTTAGGCTGGAGTGGAAGATGCTCCGTGGATTTAAGGGAAGTGATTTCCCAGTTCAACTGCGATTGAAGGTTTGAAAGATGAATTGTGATCCAAGGATCAGACTTAATAGTCAAGCTGGTCTTTAGGAGGTTGATATGACCTGTGTGGTCTGTGGTACCATGATGTGGTACTAGATTGGAATTGAAATGTGTATTAGGTATCCTGAGGTTTCTACTGTTAATCTAGCACAGGGAAAAGTTATTCTGCAGAGAATTTGAATTTGAAAGAGTTATCTACGAGGATTCGGAGCGGAGAAGGCAACCTACGGGGAGTTCTGATTGGAGAGGGCTACCTACGGTGACGTCTGATCGGAGCGGCTATTTGTGTGTTTATCACCTGCGGCCCACTGGGGGTGTGTATGGCACACAGTGGGAGGACCGTGCCTTCGGGGCGGTAGAGATACGGCGGATATGTGAGTCTTGGGTGAAATGTGAGTAACCCAGCTGCCTGCCAAGCTCAGTTTAAGGGCCGGCCAGTAGAGCCCTGGTACGGAGTTGACCAGGGGAGTGGGCACTTTGAAGGGGTGTGACAATATATATATAAAAAAAAATTTGTGACAGCCGCCATGACGACAAACCCTAGTGTGCAGCTGCCGTGACGACGAACCTTAGTGTGCACTCGCCATGACGTTGAATCGTAGAATAGAGCTCTAGGAACGTTGGGAGTATGGGATCTCAACGAAGTACTGGTTGTGGCTTTGAATGATTCAAGTTGAATCGGGCCAAGGTCTGACGCAGATGAATATATTTTGTGAATGTTGTCAGTTGTGGTGGGAGATTCCTATGGTACTTCTGTTAAATCAACTTGACATTGTTAAAGCACAGATGAGGAGATTGACCTCAGAGTGTGCAGCGGAAGCGTGAGAATGTGATATGTTTAAGAATTGTGTTGAGCAGAAGCTCGAGGTTACCGTGAGAATGATGTGTTAATTATGGCTTCGGGAGGTAAAACTTTGAAGTCTAGATTATTTTGTGAAAAAGGGGTCTTGAAGGATCCTAGTTTGGTGAAAAGAATTTGTGGTGGGTGGAATTATTAAAATGCCTGGTTCCAGCTTATTGCAATTGTGCATTGTGAGTCTCTCACCTGCAGCCGCATGGGGTGATTCCTATGGCGGAGGACCATTCCGCTGGGGCGGTAGTTATGGGGGATTGACTATTTGTGAGCCGCGAGGCTATGTGTGTGCACTGCAGTGTCAATAGTCCCTGAGTAGCTAACAACGGTTCGGGTAAAGACTGTGTCTTCCCGGCGGAGAAAGGGGATGAGAGTGGAGTGTGAATTGACATTGAATTTGATAATTCTGAGTCCAGAAATGGATTCCTTGGGTGAAAATATGTCAGAATGGCCCATGTCAAAATTTCAAGAAAAGTACAGCCGGACTGGGTAAGGTGGGGCTGGCCGGGTCCCAGGGGTATTTTAGTAAATTTTCAATATAGCCTCATATAACCCCCAGAAACACTATGGAAGTGTCTAAATAGTACATTTGACATTGTAGGATCGAATGTGAAGCCCTGAGTTGCCGGCACGCAAATCGAGGAGCAAAGACTGGAGGTAAGGAACTTATCTCTGCTGCATGCTATGATAAATGTATTAATGTGTTGATGCATGTTATTGCTTTGCTTGATTATGTGGAACATGTATGAATGATTTGAAGTTGTGTTTCAGTATATGCTATGGCCATATGTGCATCGTTCGAAGCATTGAGCTTATAGATTTGTCATTGTATGCGTGCATGAGTTATGTGATGCAAGCATGTCATGCATTAAACACTTATCTTGCCTACATATTAAATTAATCTAAATTCTAAATAAATATCAATATTGAAATAGAAATATATAGTAAAGAAATCAAAATATATAGTTATATAGTAAAGTAATAATATGAATCTAAAATTAGAAAATGACAGGACGTCAGGAAAGGACAAGGTAGTGACTCTCTCTCTCTTATACTTTGTGTAATGCATGTATGTGTGTTGTATCACTGTTTTATTATGATTTCTGATGCTGCTACAGTTACAACTGGTGATAGCTGTCGTTTACAGCGCAAGCTGTCGTTTACAGCGTAAGCTGTCGTTATTGTGATTACAGCGTAAGCCGTCGAGATCTTGATTACTGATTACAACGTAAGCTATCGTGATGTTGATTACAGCAAGAGCTGTCGTATTGTGTATACAGCCGTGAGTGCTGTCGTTTGTGGTGAAAACCATGTATCTGTGAATTGCTGCTGCTATTGTTGTTTGTGATTTATGTACATGCTTTGTGTTTATGCATTGTGTGAGTGGTTTGTTACTACTGAGATTCTCTCGAATCTCATTCTTTCCTATGACTAACATTTCAGACAGGGCGTGTGGCTCAAAGGAGAAGCGGCCAACCCAGAGCAATTAGGACCCTTAGGGGTATATAGTTGAATTGGAAATGTTGGTTATGTATTTTGAACTCGGGATTACTATATATTCTGAATCAGGAACACTACATTCGATTTTGGTTGTGTAATCCCCTAGTGTATACTTATAAACCTTCAGGTTTTTATGTATAGAACCCGGGAGTTGCCGGGGATGCGGTTATACACTCTGATATGATTGAATGTCTATTAACTGCACAGGTAATTATATTCGAATATTGAAATTGAGACCTGGATGGGAAAAAGAGTTTTGAAAGTTTTGTAAAATTTTTACTGTGAGACAGAAAGTTTAAAACGAGGTTAAAGCATCCATTGGTCTCTAATCCGATTTAAATATGTGTTATCGAATTATAATTACGTGTTTAAAGTCAGGGGGTTACACTAATGAAATTGATGCCAAAAATTTGAGATGGCATGCAGATGAGAGGATTTCTTATGGAAAGCTTCGACATCTAGCTGATTCTTCTCAATGGCTAAAAATCAATCAATTATTTCCTAGCTTCGGTGAAGAACCTAGGAATCTAAGGCTTGGGCTTAGCACAGATGGCATGAATCCTTATGGTAGCCTAAGTAGTCTACATAGTTCATGGCCTATTCTGTTGGTAATTTACAATTTATCTCCTTTGTTATGTATTAAATGAAAGTACATTATGTTGTCTATGTTGATTTTGGGACCAAAGCAACCCGAAAATGACATAGATATTTACCTAGAACCCTTGATTGAAGACTTGAAAGAGTTGTAGATAAAGGTGTCGATGTTTTTTATGCGAACAAGAAGGAGACTTTTAATATGTGAGCAATAATCTTTTGTATTATAAATGACTTCCCTGCATATGGGAACTTGTCAGGATATAGCGTTAAAGGCTAGAAAGCGTGTTCGATTTGTGAAGAAGGCACATGCTATCATCAACTTCAACATGGAAGAAAGACAGTTTACCTTGGCCATAGGCAATTTCTTAGACGAAGCCACCCATATCGTATATTAAAAAAACCTTTTTTCGGTGGCCAAGAGTTTGAAGATGCTCTAGAGGCATTGACTAGGGAGAAAATTTATGAAAAGGTGAAAAATATCAATACTATATTTGGTAAGTCATCAAAGAGTAGAAATGAAAAAATTATATCGAAAAAAGGCATGTCTTCTTCGATCTTCCATATTGGCGTAATCTTGACGTCAGACACTGTATTGATTTCATACATGTGGAGAAAAATGTGTGTGATAGTATTGTTGGGACACTGATCAATATACAAGGAAGTTCTAAGGATGACATGAAGGCAAGATTAGATTTGCAAGAAATAGTAATACGAGAAGATTTACATCCAAGGCCATATAGTAATAGAACTTTTTGTCCTCCAGCTGCTCATACTTTGTCTAAGGATGAGAAAAGAAGCTTTTGTGAGTGTTCACATGGCGCCAAAGTTCCCTCAGGGTATTCTTCAAATTTTAAAAAGCTTGTATCGATGAAAGACTTGAAGTTAATAGGGCTTAACTCTCATGATTGTCATGTCTTAATGCAATAAGTACTCCCAGTAGTTATTCGAGGCATTGTCGAATATGATCTTCAATACATATTAGCTAGACTTTGTTTCTTCTTTAATGCCATTTGTTATAAAGTCATTGACATGAAAAGATTGGAGGAATTGGAAAATGAAGGATATATGATCTTGTGCCAGCTTGAAAAGCTTTTTCTTCCTTTTTTTTGACATCATGGTACACTTGATTTTTATCTAGTGAGGGAGATAAAGTTGAGTGGCCTTATCTATTTCTGGTGGATGTACCTAATCGAAAGAACTATGAAAACTCTAAAAGGGTATGTGAAGAACCCCAACCGGCTTGAAGTAACTATTGTTCAGAAATATATTTCAGAAGAAGCTATGGAAATTTGTCAACATTATTTGTCAAATGTATGACATATTGGGCTTCCTAAACGTCATGATCAAGAAGGGGGTAGATGCAGGGCAACAGTAAAGAGCGTAGATGCTGATGAATTGCAACAAGTCCACTTGTACACCTTGAATAATGTTGATGAAGTTCAATATTACATGAATGCCCAAAAAGAAATTGTACAAAAACAAAATAGTCGAATGACTAAACAAAGGTTAATTAGGGAGCATAACAGAACTTTCGCACATTGGTTCAAACAAAAGGTTGATAGAGAAGAATGCGCTTCTGATAAACTAAATTGGTTAGCACGTGGTCCTGAAGTTGATGTCATAAGTTGGAATTCATTTGTGATGAATGGTTATACCTTTTACACGAAGTCCCTAAATGATAAGAGCACCATCCAGAACAATGGTGTTGTATTAGTGGCTAAATCTATGCACTTCTCTAGTTCAAATGATAAGAACCCTAAATTGGCTGTCATACCTTATTATGGGGTGTTGTCATACCTTATTATGGGGTTATTGAAGAGATATGGGTGGTTGACTATGTTAAAATCAGATTTCCCATTTTCAAATGCAAGTGGGTTGATGTCAATAATGGTGTGAAGGTCGATAAGTTAGGATTTACATAAGTAGATTTGAATAATAGAAGCTTTAGGGATGAACCTTTCATTATGGCATATCAAGTGCAACAAGTGTTCTCTATATTCTTGATCAAGCAAATAAATTATGGTCTGTAGCTCTCCAAGGAAAATGGGTCGTTGATATTGATGAGAAAAGTCACTCAAATATTATCTTCTTGAGACTCCTTCTTTTTCCAAGGATCTACCAGAATTGAACAAAGAAGATGAAGTAGATAATGAACACGGCACAAGAAATGATCATTATGAGGGAATATAGGAGGATATCTCTTTATGATACTACTTTAATCTAAAGTAATTATGATTGTGATTTATAGACGTTTAATGTATATAGTTTTTCCATAGATATAGTCTTCTCATGTTGTAGCTTAACAATTTATCTTTCTTTGTTGTCATTACAAGAAAATGACAAATCCCCGGTGTCCTAGTATATAGGATCAGCCACCTATTGCTCCTCAGAGTCAGCCACTTATTGGCCAGCAGAGTCAGCCACCTATTGGCCAGTAGAGTCAGCCAACTAGTACACCTCAGAGTCAGCCAGCTAGTGCTCCTCAATGTCAACCACCTATTGCTCAGTAGAGTCAGCCATCTAGTGTTAATCAGAGTGAGCCTAGCAATGCTCAAAGCCAGGATCATAGTAAGCCTATTAGCCAGTCTTTACGGAGGGGTAGATATGGCACACAATTCACCAAAAATTCCCTCAGTCGGAGTGCAGGGCAAAAGATACCGATTGAGTTTAATAGATATTGGAAACCAATCAGGCTTAATGCTCAACGGTATAGAAGTTTTGTCGGCCTCCTTGCACATAACAAGCCGAGCATCTTAATAGAGAAGTGGAGAAATGTCGATGGAAAGGTACGGCAACATATTTGGGACACTATCTAGGTATACAATTCTCTTCTATTATGTATGTAATTATTATCAAATATGTCACAAATTTGTTACTTACTCATTCAATGCATGCATTCCAACTTACCTATGATGTTCCTTAGAATGAGATGTTGTACAACAAGACAATGACTTATTGTTATGAGTGTTGGAGCAAGTTTAAGACAAATCTGACTAACAATTACATTCATATCGAGGTGAAAGATGGTCAGTCTCATCCTAATCCATGCAACAAGTATACATTTCTTGATCAAGCGACTTGGGACGCATTTGTTAGGCTTCGGACTACTCTAGAATCTTTGGTTAGTTCACTTATTTTTCATTTTATTTTCTTAGTAATTATCTTAATTGATTATAACACTTTCCTTTTGTATAATTTCTTATTCGTAGGAAAAAAGGCAAAAAGCACAAGAGAGTGGTAGGAAGAACGATTGCCCTCAATAAATGTCTCGTGGGGGTTATGGAAAGGCTAAAAGAGACTTGTTGGTGGCCAAACGAAAGAGATTGGAAACAACATCTCAATCCGATCCTTCTGTTCTTCTTTCTCCACCATCTCTGATTCGTCACGAAGAAAAATGGTTGTTTGCTCACCAAAAGAGGAGTGGGTCTTATACGAGTGAACAATCTCGTATAGTAGGTGAAAAAATTATAAGTATATATCGTTGCTGTTATTAATTACATAAGAAACATACTTGATTACTAATGTTTGTTATTTTGTATTATTTTACAAAAGGAACTTAGAAAAAACAAGTTGAGGGATCTTTTAAGTCGGAGGGTAGGAATGATATTCTAATTGTTGTTACTGGCAAATATGAGCATCCAGGCCATGTTAGAGGAGTTAGAGGAGGGGTAGGGATACGGGATTACTTTGGAGCCCCCGTATGCCACTCTTCAAACATCTTGACTAGGGAGAAATTAGAGACTATGTTGGTCACTGCAAGAGCAGAAGCAAAGGCTAAGGCTAAAGCATCGTTTGATGCATTATTAGAGACCTGGTTGAGCAAGATGAAAGAGGAAATGATAGTTTTTATGAGCTTAAGACAATATACCAGTACTCCCCAGCCATAATCAATTGATCCTAATAAGCAGAGCACTAAAGGGAGTTGTTGCAATATCGGGCGGTCATCCAAGGGTCCTGTAGGAGAAATTACTGAGCCATGTGATATTTTTGTCGAGGATCCTCTAAGATGATTAGTTGTATGGGGTAGTGTGCATAACCTGGGATCAACTATCTACCACCGATAAATGGAAGATGATCATGTTCGAGTGTCAGTTGACGAGGTGATCATTGCATATGCACCTATCCCTATCCCTTCTGATGAATTCAAGATCGTAAGTGATGTCTTGGGTACGTTCATCTTGTGGCCAAAGAACCTTATTTTTTTTCGAGCTGAGAAAAGTACGATCAAAGCCCCACCAAGTCCAGCTCCCTTCACTCAAGAAGTTTTATAGCCTCCATTGAATATCATGTAGTAAGTGATTCTGATGGCATATGATACATCCTTTAAAATAAGACATTGGCCTATGAATTCAGTTATTGGACAGTCAGGGGTGACATGCTATCTTGTGAGGGATGATTTGATGTCCCTGGTTGCTCCTAGACAAAATCTTACTATTGGGATTGTCTAATTGTTCTTAATATAAGTATCTTCTGCAATTCAAAGTAAATTTTTTAAAAGTTTCACCGTTTACCTTTGATTTATGTGCTTGTATTATTGTAGGTACATACATCGTAGGTTGGTTTCCTCTGGCAAAAGCGAAAAATTTGGATTCTTATACCCCCATCACATCTAAGAGAAAGGGACTACTACTTCTTTCAGACATAGATACTTATCAGAGAGGCTTAGTGAAATTGGAACTGAGTGTTTCTTGGCTCCATATGTGTATAGGTAAGAAACAAACTGATATTTTATAATTTATATCATGTTTTATGTTTGCTTAATATTCTTCTCTTTTTTCAGTTATCGCTGGCAGTTGGTTCTTCAATGCAAGAGTAGTTACACTGACATCCTTTTATGCTCCCTCCACTTCAAACAAGGAATGATTTCAAAAAGACCATGAACTCATTAGTTTTCTTGCATTATTACCTTTTGTGTGCAAAGTTTATGGAATTTGTATAAAATAAATAACCTTTATGATTTTGATGATCATAGGGCTATGCGGACATTCCTACACACTGTTTGTGGTAAGCATGTTCGTGACTTAAAGGACCCTACATGGATTATGCCAAAGGTTTGTACATATTGATTTGTTTAAAGAATGTAATAAGTTATGCCTTTATATTTGTTTTAATGATATCATGTTTTGTCTCAGAGCCGTAGGGAACCATAGGGGTCCAACTTATGTGGTTTTTATGTTTTGACGCACATTTACAATATTATTACTTTAGCCACGACTGATTTAACTTAAGAGGTAAGTTAATGTTTCGTCTGGTAATTTATATTTCAGAACTTTTGTATTCCTTTATTGTTTTTAAGTTACTAAGTCAATTTTTCGTCTAGTTTTGGTGTTACAGATGTTTGATCTTGCTAATCCTTTTCTTGAAGAAGATATTGATTTCATTCGCACATGTTGTTCTAAATTCATCTATAAGCTATTACAAAAATAGTGAGTTTTTGAATCTAAAGTTACATTGTACATTGTTCTCATATGTATTGCTCCTGTTGTATGAATTTTTAACTAGGTTTATGTATCTGTGTAAGATAATTTTTGCGATATAGGTGATACTAGCATTGTATTTAAGGGAATCTGTACTTTTTCTTCCCTTTGAATTCCATAAAACTAAGGAATTTTTGCTATTGCTTACTTGTATCAAACCTTCAATTTTATTGATGTCATTGTCATTCAAAGTTTTGCATCCATTTCTGAGCAATTTTGTCTGTTTGGACATTCCTTCATATTGCACATTGAGATTGATTCATAAGCTGTGTTGAGTGCATTTTGGAATCTGATTCATATTGAATTGCACATTCATTCAAAGTTTAAGACAGTTGTTGAGTGCATTTTGGAGTTCTTGGAATCTAATTTAAGCTTGTTGGTTGAGTTGTCCACATTGAAATGATTATCAAGTTATGTATATGAATTAATATTGCTACAATTTGCAAAAATCTGATTCTACACAGTGGAAATTCATTATTGCTTATTTTGATATTGAGCCTTGAATCTTGTAATATTTCACCAATTGTTAGCTAAATCATTTGATTTGTTGCTCAAAACTAAGTATACGCTCTACACTTAGCATTTGTTGGAAGAGATTTAAAGTCACCTAGCCTACACCTTCATTTATGCTTGTTGTTGATCTTGCTGCTGTCATTGCTTCTATGAAATCTATCATTGCATTGCTTATGTGTTAAGTTGCTTCTTCTGTGGAATATTGCTTATGTGAAATCTGTCATTTCTTCTGTGCTACGTTGCTTCTTATGAGGAATCTGGGATAGAAATGGCTTGCTGGGTAGTATGTATATAAAAAGGGACATTTTTTTAAAAATATAACTTTTAAGATCGGTTAGACCTACAACTGGTCTTTAAAGTCAAACTTTTAAGACCTGTTGTTTCTACAACCGGTCTTAAAAGTCATAGCTTTTAAGACCGGTTTAAGCTACGATCGGTCTTAAAGGATTGACTTTTAAGACTGGTTGTAGTTTAAACCTGTCTTAAATTAACATTTTAGACCGGTTTGATCTACAACTGGTCTTAAAAGTGTTACTTTTGTGAACCGGTCTAAAAATAGCACTTTTTAGACCTGCTGTAACAAGACCTAATACACAACCGGTCTAAAAAGTCTTTTTCCCATTAGTGTACATTGGGAGTTATTAATTGTTAAATTTTGAGGTTTGAAACTGGACTAAATTCTGGAACAGTATTGCAATTCGTGGAATTCTTTTTTTTTTGTGTGGTTACTAGTGGTAGTGGGTAATAGTTTTCCTTTTCAGAGGATTTATAGAGCTTTAAATAGGACTTTGAACTACTCCATTTGAAATTTTGTATATTAAGTATGATTTTTCAAAGTTGACCAATCAAAACTAGTAGATTAGGTTTGACTTGCGAATTTACAGAATTTAACTTAAGTTAAGATAAGAGGGATCATAGGAAATAGAGAGATAGCCTAGGGAGCTCTGGGGTCACCTTGGACATCCAAGTCCTAGGAGTCAAGAGACACATAACTGCCTTAGAATAGACAATGTGTGGTACAATACAGGAGTCTTATAGATAACCAATGTGACTAAATTAAGGACAAGGTTAAATATGGGTCAAGAACAGTATATAGTTTATTATACTACTAACTTTAAACTGAGTAATGACCCAGTCTTTATCAACTCTACATTATAGGACTTGATAACAGTCTGGGATCTAAGACCTGCCCGTAGGGCTGAGTAATGGGCGGGTTGGGCTGACCCGAAGGTCAGCCCATTACCCGCCTGTTTATGTCTTAATGGGTACGGGCTAGCCCGTACCTGTTAAGTACCTGAGATAGCCCGGTAATAAACGGGTTGGACATACCTGTCCAATTTTGGGCGGGTAATGGGCAGCCCATTTAGCATATGATATTAAAAAAACCCCTATTATTGCAAAGTGTAAAACAATTCATTGACATATTTTAAGTCCTACAGTACTGCGCTTGTACATTTAACAAACACATAATACTTATATAACTGTCTACATTATACCTTTTAATTTAAATTAAAACATCACATAGTAACATTCACAATCAGAATTTAAGCCTTAAATCACAATTAAAAAGAGTATTCAAACTTTGAATCTAAAGGAACAAAACTGTTAACAAAAGCCATTCAATAAAAGCATTGGCATATTTCCATAATCAGTCTTCTTAACATGCATCATCCTTACATTTCTATTGAATCTTTAATAAAACCAATAAAAAAAAATAAACAGGCGGGTATGGGCAGCCCGAAGGGGTACCCATAGCCCACCCGTTTAATGCTTAAATGGGCGGGTAATTTGCCCGCCCGTTACGGGCCTGTTTTGGGCGGGCCTAAAATAAATAAATTTATTATGGGTGTGGGCGGGCTTATCGGGTTGCGGGCTCCTTGCTCAGGCCTACCTGCCCGTGCTTAGAGAAAAGTTGGACACCTTCCAGGGAAAGTGACCTGGTAGTAACTCTTTCTTTCATACGTTGCATGTTTGTGGTATCATCACGAGTTTTGGAAGCATTCACAATTTGTGAGGTTGTCGCTTGGGCCATGAAAATTACAGTTATGCATGAGTGGAATACTAGGGCCTGTTGTGTGGGTGAACACTTAGGGCCAAGTTATTTATATACCTAGCGCTATGGTAATGTGATAGCTATTGATGTGTTTTTAATGATGCTTTTTATTTCCGTGTTATATGATCATTATGTGGCATGCTCTGTGTTGTTGTATATATGTGATTGAATACCTATTACTATTAAGATTCTATTGAATCTCAATCTTTTCCTATAGCCTCTACAGCATAGGCTGGTAGCTTAAGAGGCAAGAAGGTAAACCCGGACATCTAGAGGACAAAGCTGGGGGATTTTATTTCCTGTTGGATGTCTATTTTGGTACTATATATGATATATATAACTTGGTACCCATAACGATGGTACAATAATAGAATAAGAGTAACTAATACTTAGGTAACTTAGTTGAATGACACTTTCGCACAGTAAGGGATGATTAACCAATCTATAAAACATAACACTTAAGAAGAAAAACACTCACAAACTTTGATGAAAAGAATTAAGAGCTAATGAGACTTAGCGAAGCAATGAACCTTTCCGAAAAGGGTTTGAAAAGTCTTAATTTCTTCAACAAAACTCAATCAATTATAGATTTAAACCCAATTTGAAGCTGAGATTTATAACTGCCTTATAAAGTATGTTAGTTCTAAGACTGAATTCTTGGTTTAATGGTTCAATTCATTGTGCTTTTGCACTAATCCAACTTATAAAGTATAAGGTATAACAATTTGGTATTAGAGTAGATATTCTAGTGCTAGGCTAATGTTCTCTGTTATTGTGAATAGAGATACTGATAACTTGTTAGTGATCCCATAATGTGAGAGAAATATGGGCAATGGTCAAACCCAGAGGAATAGAATTTTCCCCAGACCATTAATTCGTAAACTGTATATAGAGAATGAAACGGAGCGGTAGTAATGCACACCCTATGGGAAAAAGGGTATGAGCTTCAAAGAATATGATGTCAAACTGGTTTGTGACTCGGATACCAACGAAACTTCATGATTAAGCTTGCTCATGTGAGAAAAATCTCGGGATGGGTGAGCACCTGGGAAGCCCCTTAGAAATTTGAAACCGTTCGATTAAAGGTTTGGAATTTGGATTAGAAGTTCTTAGATGCATAAAGAATTATTAGAAGCATGGAGATGATGAGGTAAGTATTGATTTTTAATTCAAACCATTTCTGTTGCAGTGAGTACTACCCAAAAAAGTTCATTTGATGGGGTTATGGAAACCGAGGCATAATGTGTTGGAAATTGTGCCCTAAGGGCAAATCATTGTACTTTGAACATTATTATTTTAATGAAATTTCTCCATTATGTTATCATATTATTTGCATGTTAACTGTGATAATTGTATCATTAGATAATTCATAAAGATTGTCCTCAAATGTCCTTGGTCGGTCATCTATACGGGGGCAGAGATGAAACAAGATCAGTATGACTTTGATAAGATATGGAGATACGAATCAAAGTCTTAGGCACTTGTAAGCGTACAAGGTGCTGGACCGACCCACTATGAGAAAGCTACATGGATCAAGTCATAAGCTTTTCTCATGTATAACCATGTCACAATGCCCTTTGACTTGAGGTCATCATGGATTCCTATATGAAAGTTGCTAAGCTTTGAACTAGTCAAAAGTCACCTTTAACCAGGTGATGACAAAGGTTATAATCAGGCTTAGTTGTTTTCATGGAGAGGAATATGAATGATCAAGATGGAATTTGTCCCTCACATTAGTGAGAGATATTACTGGGCCCCTCAATGAGTGAGTCTGAGAAATGTATGGCCATACTATGATGAAAGAAGTTTCCGTCTCTATTATCGTACATGGGTATGTTGATCATAAACTTTCCCAAGTGCTGCAAGTTGATTAACAAGATGAGTATATCTAAGTTCAAATTCAGATATTGATTCACCTGATTTCATTCGAAGTAGATTGAATTCTGTGACCAAGGTGTTAATCCGATTCTCCTTTATTCCTAAAGTTCCTTTATGAGCTATTTCCAGAGCTTCCCACATTTGCTTTGCTGTTGGAAGTGTGCAAATTCTAAAGTATTCACTTTGACTTAAAGCACTTTGTATCATCAGAATTGTCTTACTGTTGAGAGTGATAAGTTTCTTGTCATTCTTATCATATTCCGCTGGCGTCTTGGGACTTTTCTGAGAATCTACAATCTTTGTAGGTTGATAGTTTCCACTCTTAATCACATCCCATAGCCCATATTCGGTAGCCATCACGAATACTCTGAACTTTGCTTTCCAGAAAGAAAAATGTTCGCCACTAAAACCTGGAGGTCTAGTGATGGATGCTCTGTCGGGAAGAATTCCTTTACCCATGCTTGCCATTGGATCCTTCTTAGGTTGTTATACCTTAACAAGAAGACCTCTCTCTGATACCAAATGTTAGAGCAAGCGTTTCACCCAAGAAGGGGGGTGAATTGGGTAATACTAAAAGTTTTGTTGCAAATATAAAAACTTGATGGTGAATATAATGCAGTAAAGAGTAAGGAAAAATATCACCAAAGTGTACACCATGAGTTATACTAGTTCGGCCACAACCACTTTGACCTACGTCCAGTCCTCAGAATATCTCTGAGTGTTTCACTATAGCTTCCAAGATTTAGTGGGTTCTTGGCACCTCGGTACACGCAAGTTTCTTCGCTTGGACACTCGCTCCCCCTTACAAGTTGTAATCTAATCCCAACTCAAGGTTCCACAACCTTAAGTTACCTCAATAACAAATATTGGGTTTAAATGAAATATCTCTCTTACAGAGTGAATAAGAATCACTGAAGTACAGAATTACAAGTATGTAAAAACAGAGTATTGAACGTGAACTTGATAATGCGTTCATGTGTGTTGTTGTTATCTTTCTCTGTTTGGATGTTCCCATATATATAGATGTGTTGGTAATAACCATTGGAACATTTTCTTCTCGCCCGTTAGAGTATGCACAGCCACTGTTGACTTTTCCAGTTTTTGAAAGATATTCATTTGCCGTAGGTGGCGGTAGGTAGCGTTTGAACGTTGCATTTGACTTTCCTTATTTGGTAAGATCTCTTCATTGTTTATTGGCGAATATGCTAAGAATACTAATATAATGAAGGGTTAATCACATAGGAAACAAATCAATGAATGTTGGAATGATTTCTGAATTTATGGACTTGGATATTCGAGTAGTTCCTCGAGTATTCATTAAGTTTACTCGTGTATCTTCATGAAAGTATTGATAGATAGCAATTTAATAAATGAATATCACATTACTCGGGTAGTGCATGGAGTAAACAAATTTACAAACCTTAGAAATACCTTTTTACTCGAGTACTTACTCGAGTATGGTACAATTTTCTTTATAGGTTACTCGAGTGGCTACTCGAGTTGTCTCTCAAATAAAATTCAGGTTACTCGATACTTCACTCCAGTAATATTGGCAGGATTACAAGGCTGAGAGCACTTCAAGTTTTCTTACCTGTTTACTAGAGTACCGCCTCGAGTGAACATCTATTTTCTGCATCGCTTACTCGGGTAGATACTTCAAGTGCAGTGTTAATATCTCTGCAGATTACTTGATTACTAACTCGAGTAATCATGTTCAAGTATTTGACATAGAATACCTACATACTTAAGTATTGCCTCGAGTGAAGTGTGATAATAATATTTAAGATTAATCGAGTATTACCTTCAAGTTTTGTTTACCACAGTGATTTACTCGAGTTGCTCCTCGAGTAACATTGGCAGGATTGAAAATTTCGAGAGCAACATATTTCTTGAAGCAGGGGACTCGAGTAATGTTGGTAGGCCGAGAGCAACTGGAAGTGATTTCCCTGATTACTCGAGTACTTACTCGAGTAACATTGGCAGGCCGAGAGCAACTACAAGTGATTTACCTAGTTACTCGAGTAGTTACTCGAGTAATATTGGTAGGTTACTTGAGGTTTTACTCTGGTTACTTCAAGTTTCTATCTCATTACTCGAGTACTTACTCAAGTAACCCTTTAGAAATTTTGCTAGTGAAGTTTCTCAGCTTTTTCTCTTGGCCTTTCTTCATTACTCCAGTGCTTACTTCAAGTGATGATTTGCTCTGTTATTACTTTGTTCAAACTTATTTGTTTATCAAATCTTTTTCACATCCATTATTCGTTATCATCAAAACATGTGAGATCTAACACCTTAAACCCATTATATGTAAGTAACTCGGGGTTTGCTAGGATTTTAGTTTTCGCAATCTGATATTTATTATGTGAGTTGATTTCTCAAGTAATTATGTCGTCCGTGAATGTGAGACCAGGATTAATTGGATTTGGAACTGATATTTGAAATACCCCATCCCTTGTTGAGCGATTATAAATTGTTATTTCATCTTTTTGGTCTCTATTTCACTTAAATTTTGTAATCCGGATGTAATTGCAGTGAGGGGGTTACATTTTTTGTATCAGAGTTGCAATTCCTGGCAAGGGTAGAGTTTGCTAGGATAGCTCCTATATTTGGTCTTAGTGATAGAAGATCTCTGTGACTGACTATTGTATACACATATGTGTTTTGTTATATGGATATACATGTTTGTGAAATTATGTGTATACCATAATTTTTGGATTAATGGGGTGAGTTCTTTATAGAATGAAAAGAGCGTCAAAAGGTTGCCCCAGAGTACAACAAGAAAATCCCGAGATGGAGATTGTCAATAAGAATCCACTGGAACCGATGCAAGAGTTAATAGGTCTGATAAGAGATCAACAGTATACGATTGCGTAGCTTAGAGAAGAGCTTCGACCTGAGAAAGCCAAGAACAATAAGGGTAAAGATCAATCTACTTAAGAAGGAATTCGAGAGGAAACCCGGGAAGAGACTGCTGAAGGGTCGACAAGACCGTTAGGGTCACCACCCCATGTGATTCTGAATCAAGAATCCCATGGAGTGCAGGCTAAAGAAGAAAGAGACCTTCAATTTTGGGTCTCCAGGTTCTGTAAACACCTAACTCTGGCATTTAAGGGGAAATTCGATCCTCAGGCGGCTGAAGATTGGTTAAACCATCTTGAGAAAATCTTTAAAGTCCTAGAGTGTCCCTCAAAAGTGAAGACCAAGCTGTCGGTGTACAAACTGGAGGGAGACGCAGACCGCTGGTGGCGGAACATTGCTTTGTCTTTGAGGAGTAAGAACATGCCATTAACCTAGGAGTTGTTCCAAAAACACTTCGATGAGAATTACTTTCCCAACTCAGTGAGGCTTGAGAAGGAGACTAAGTTTCTAAATATCAAGCAAGGGGACACAGAGTCATTTGATGAGTATTTGTCTCAATTCACCCGGTTGTCTCGATATTCCTCTTATCTTCAGAAGATGGATGATGAAGAGTTGAACTCAGACTTGCTTAGACGAGGTTTGAGGCGTGATATGAGAAAGAGAATAGCCACCCATCAATTTTCTAAGTTCAACAAGGCTGTTGAAGAATGTTGGATCACAGAGAGCAATTTGAGAGAATTGTATCTGGCTAAGACTACTGGTGGTCATAGTGAGCCCAGTAAGGGCAGTGCTCCTCAGAAGCGGAAGGGCTCGGGATCATCTTCTTTTAGGGCCTGTGGTAAGAAGTCCTATCAGCCCAGAGATCGTGAACCACAAAAATTTGGGACTGAGTGGAAATGTCATCACTGTAATCAGTCGCATTATAGCAAGAATTGTCGAGGTGAGATGATCTGCTTTAATTGTAAGCAACCTGGACATCTTTCTAGAGATTTCCAGTGACCTCAAGCGGAGCAGAGGCCGAAAACTCAGGGCTGAGTATTTGCTATGACTCACGAGGAGCCCCAGAAATCCCCAAAGTTGATATAAGGTACAGTTATTCTCAATGGATTTGTGTTACAAATATTGTTTGACTCGGGTGCAAGTCACTCCTTTATTGCTTATGATTGTGTGAAGCGTCTGGGCATGAATGTGTATAAGGTACAACTTCCTTTGGTGCTTTGCTTATTAAGATCAAGCGATTGTGCATGGGGAGCACTAGTATCTTGTCTTGAGCTCATAAACACTATCATTTCCTCTTTTATCTTGCTCAACCGGGTTTATAATAGTGCATCAAATGATGTTTTTGCCTTAGCCATTACTTCTGCTCTTGCAGTGGCCAAAATAGTCACCAATTCCTCCCTAGTCACGATGTTTGAGGAATGGCATAATGGGGCTCCAAATTAATACCTTATGCCTACCCCTCCTCCAACTCCCCTAACACAGCCTGGATGCTCATGTTTGCCAATAGCAATAGTCAGAATATCATTTCTGCCCTCCAACCTAAAAGATCCCTTGGCTTGTTTTTTTTCTATGTTCTTCCTATAAGATAATAAAAAATAACAAACATAAGTATTGAAACATGTTTCTTATGTAATTTATAACAACAATGATATATACTTACAACTTTTTCACTTAATATACGAGATTGTTCACTTGTATAAGACCCACTCCTCTTTTGGTGAGAAAACAACCATTTTTCTTTGCAACGAATCGGAGATGGTAGAAAAAGAAGAACAGAAGGATCGGATTGAGATGCTTCTTCCAATCTCTTCCATTTGGCCACCAACAAGTCTTTTTTAGCCTTTGTATAACTCCCACGAGACATTGTATGAGGGCGATCATTCTTTCTACTACTCTATTGTGCTTTTTCCCTTTTTGCCTGTGAATAAGAAATTAAACAAAAGAAAATGGTTACAATCAATTAAGATAATTGATAAGTAAATAAAATGCAAAATAAGTAAACCAACCAAAAATTCTGGAGTAGTCCGAAGCCTAAAAAATTCTTGCCAAGTCACTTCATCAATATATGTATCCTTGCTATATGGAGTAGGATGTGGCTTACCATATTTCACCTCTATATGAATGTAATTGTTGGCCAAATTTGTCTTAAACTTGCTCCAGCACTCATAACAATACGTCATTGTCTTGTTGTACAAGATCTCACTTTGAGGAAAGTCGTAGGTGAGCTGTAATACATGCATTGAAGGAGTAAGTGACAAATTTGTGACATATTTGACAATAATTACATGCATAAGAAAATTGTATACCTAGATAGTGTCCGATATATGTTGCTTCACCTTTTCATCAACATTTCTCTACTCATCTATCAAGATGCTAGGCTTGTTATGTGTAAGGAGGCCGACAAAACTCCTATATCGGCTTATATTAGGCCTGATTGGTTTCTAATATCTTTCAAACTCAATCGGTATATTTTGCCCCATACTCTGATTAAGGGAAATGTTTGTCAACCATGTACCACATCTACCCCTCCGTACAGACTGGTTACGGGGCTCACTTTGATCCTGGCTCAGAGAATTGCCAGGCTCGCTTTGATTAATACTAGTTGGTTGACTCTCATGAGCACCAGGTGGCTGACTCTGAGGAGCACTAGGTGGCTGATCCTCTACACTAGGACACTGGGGATCCATCATTTTGCTGAAATGATAACAAAGAAAGATAAATCCTTAAGCTATAACATGGGAAGACTATATCTATAAAATAACTATATACATTATTCAGATATAAATCACAATTATAATTATTTTAGCTAGCTAACTTTCAAAGTAGTATCACAAAGAGATATCCTCCCATATTCCCTCATGATGATCATTTCTTGTGTCATGCTCATTATCTACTTCATCTTCTTCATTCAATTCTGGTAGACCCTTGGAAAAGAAGGAGTCTTAAGAAGATCATAATTTAAGCAACTTTCCTCATCAATATCAATGCCCTTTTTCTTTGGAGTGCTACAAACCACATTTTATTTGCATGATCGGTAATATAGAACACTTGTTTTGCCTATTCTGCAATAACAAAGGTTCATCCCCAAAACTTCTACTATTCAGATATACTAATGTAAATCCTAACCTATCGATCCTTACACCATTATTGACATCAACCCACTTGTATTTCAAAATGGAAAATCTAATTTTAATATAGTCAACAACCCAAATCTCTTCAGTAACCTCATAATAAGGTGTGGCAACCAATTTAGGGTTTTGATCTTTTGAACTAGAGAAGTACATTGATTCAGCCACTAACTCAACATCACTATTTTGGACGGTGCTCTTATCATCTAGGAACTTTGTGTAACTGGTATAATCATTGATCACAAATGAAGTCTAACTATGACATCAACCTAAGGATCATGTGCTAACAATTTTATTGTATCAGAAACACATTCTTCTCCTTCAACCTTTTGTTTGAACTAATATGCAAAAGTTTTGTTATGCTCCTTAATTAACCTTTGTTTAATCATTCGACTATTTTGTTTCCGTACAATTTCTTTATGAGTATTCCTTTAATATTGAACTTTGTCAACATTATTCAAGATGTACAAGCGGACTTGTTGCAGTTTATTAGGATCTACACTCTTTACTATTAAACCTCTTCTACCCCCTTCTTGATCATGACGTTTAGGAAGCCCAATATGTCCAACATTTAACAAATAATATTGACAAAATTTCTTAGCTTCTTCAAAAAACATATTTCTAAACAATAGATGCTTCAGACCGGTTAGGGTTCTTTATATACCCTTTTAGGATTTTCATAGTTCTTTTAATTGAGTACTTCTATCAGAAATAGATAGAGCCACACAACTTACCTCTCTCACTAGATGAACAATTAGATGTACCATGATGTTAAAGAAAGAAGAAAGAGAAACAATTAAGGAAGAAAT
Organism: Inga laurina; assembly: GCA_963855925.1. Lineage (NCBI taxonomy): Eukaryota > Viridiplantae > Streptophyta > Magnoliopsida > Fabales > Fabaceae > Inga > Inga laurina. The sequence continues at coordinate 46,150,059 of OY979708.1, forward strand.
AGAGTTTAGTCAATATATGTTGAAGATCATATTAGACAATGCCTCAAATAGCTATTGGGAGTATTTGTTGCATCAAGACATGACAATCATGAGACTGTAACCCTACTAACTTCAAGTCTTTCAATTACACAAGCTTCTTAAAGCTTGAAGAATATCCTAAGGAAACTTTGACGCCATGTAAACACTCACAAAAACTTATTTTCTTATCCTTAGACAAAGTATGAGAAGCTAGAGGACAAAAAGTTTCTTATCATATGGCCTTGGATGTAAGTCTTATCGTATTCCCATTTCTTGCAAGTCTAATCTTGCCTTCACACTATCCTTAGAACTACCTTGTATGTTAAGCAGTGTCCCAACAATACTATCACATACGTTTTTCTCCACATGCATGAAATCAATACAATGCCTCACGCCAATATGTAATATTAAAGAAGACAGACCTATTTTTCCATATATTTTTCTTATTTCTACTCTTTGTAGTCTTACCAAAGGTTACATTAATATTTTTTACCTTTTCATAAACCTTCTCCCTAATCAATGCCTCTAGAGCATCTTCAAACTCTTGGCCACCAAAAAATGCATTCTTTAATCTTCGATATGGGTGGCTCCGTCTAAGAAATCTCCTATGGCCAAGATAAGCGGTCTTTCTTCCATGTTGAAGTTAATGGTAGCATGTGCCTTCTTTATAAATCGGACATGCTTTGTGACCTTTAACGCTATATCCTAACAAGTTTCCATATGTAGGGAAGTCATGTATAGTACAAAAGATCATGGCTCGCATTTTAAAAATCTCCTTCATATTCGCATTAAAAACATCAACACCTTCATCCCATAACTCTTTTAAATCTTCGATCAAGGATTCTAGGTAAACATCTATATCATTTTCAGGTTGTTTTGGTCCCAAAATCAATATAGACAACATGATGTACTTTCATTTCATGCATAATAGAAAAGATAAGTTGTAAATAACCAAAAGAACAGGCCATGAACTATGTATACTACTTAGACTACCATAAGGATTCATGCCATCCATGCTAAGCCCAAGCCTAAGGTTCCTAGGTTCTTTACCGAAGCAAGGAAATAATTCATCAATTTTCTTCTATTGAGAATAATCAGCTAGATGTCAAAGTTTCCATCAGAAATCCTCTCATCTGCATGCCATCTCAAATTTTTTGCATCATTTTCATTAGCAAACAAGCATTTGAACCTCAATATGATTGGAAAATTCCACAACACTTTTGCAGGGGACTTATTTGATTTGTACCTTGGGGTTTCACACATCAGATAATGCTACTTCTTTTCATGCTCTTTTCTATGCAATATACAATCATTAGGACATGTATGGATCTTTTTATACTTCATCCCTAGTAGACACAATATTTTCTTCACATCATAAGATCGAGAAGGCAACACATTATCACCTAGAAGTATGTCCATAAAGGCCTCAAGCATTTCTAAAAAAAATCTTGTCGCTCTATCCATGATGTGCTTTCAAGCTTATCAATTTCAATACTGTTTTTAATAATTGGTATTTTTCGCACCCTGGGTATAGCAGAGTCTTAGCATTACTGCACATATTACCATATGCATGTGATTATTCAAAGCCTCTTCTCCTACATCATAAATAATATCCTCTATCAGATTATCCATATCCATTTCATTATCAGCACAAGTCACTCCCCCTATGAATGCACTTAGCATTTCTAATTGTTCACTATGCCACACCCATACTATATACATCTTACAAAAACCTTCACAAATTTAATGCGTACATATATTTGTAGCACTTAGTCACTTCTCATTCAAACATTCTACACAAGGGCAATAAAATATCCTACTATTACTATCAGTATTTCTTCTTGTAAAGTCTAAAAATTCCCTCACCCCATTATCATATTCAACATTCTTTCGTTTGGCTTTTATCCAACTACGATCCATATATTCCAACACCTTTTTGTTTTTTTTTTCTACTTTTTCCCCTGGAAAAGGCAAGAGCATGGAAGAGCATGCAGTCATTACACCTAAGTACCAAGTTTAACTACTACATAATGAACAAGTAGAAGATAGTAGAGATCTAGAGATTGAAGACAAGTAATTTGAATAGTACAAGTCTCATTAACAATGGAAATCTGTCCAATACAATGGGTCGACTCCATATATATAGCAAGTATGAATAGTAGAAATTAAATAGTACTATAGGGTTACATGTTCATTAATTAGGGACCTATTAGTAATTAGCCACGGTTAAGGCCATGTTTGGCTAATACCACTCTTAAACGGCTAGTGCTACTAATGATTAATTTTGATCTTCTAATTTACTAACCTAACTAACTTTCAAAATATTTTAATTACAATATCATATCATATATATAGCAAAGACAAATATTGGTTGGCATCATTTCAATTATTTAATGGCAAAGACTAATTAAATTACCCATCAAGCACTCGAACAAAGGCTTTGAAGATCAGAAACTACACGACAAAGATAAGTTTGGTATGATAGGGTGGATTAAATGCTAGAAGAAAGGCTTTAAAGACTGTAAACTACAAAGCAATAACCAAATGCAAAATAAGCCTCTGTGACAAGACATGCAATTATTAATTTAAATGTTTTTTCCATAATTTTTGTATCAATATTTTAAACTTTTTTTATTTTAGTAAGTATTATATTATCTGGTCATAAAAGCTTAGACTATTTTGATAGTCGATTTTGATAAATTTCCTTCAATATTTTTTATCATATGATGTGTTTTTTTTATATATTTCTAGATCTTAATTAGTTCCCTTCGATTTCAAGTGTTTATGTGATTATCCATTATGAGTCATACTCATGGTTGAAAATGTACCCAACTTGGAAAACAATAGACATATTGTTAAGCACTAAAAGTGGTTCCAAAAGAAATTCCTATAGTTTTAAGTAGTTAAATTGATCAAACTTAGTTAAGCATGATTCTCTGTTGCTGCATGATAATGGAAAGAACAGAAATAGACGTAGAGAAATGATGTTATAAATGGCATGTGTATAGAGAGAGAGATAATTTGACCAAATTATTTTATTTTTTTCATTAAATAATAATATACCTCCTGAAGTTTCATGATTTTTTTAAGGAGAAATGCAAAAACTAAACCAATTGATGATGGCTTTAATAAGAAAAGGAGTTATTAACTATAACCATTAAGTAAAATATCTTTGTTCAAAAGTGTATGAGGACGAAAAATTAAAGAAGTCTTTGACAAAGGTATCTATTTAGGAGATTGTGTAAAAAATAAAATGCAAAAGATAAAGGAGAAAAATAGGATAATTTCTTACCTGAAATGAAGGGAGAAATTGAAGCCAGGGACACTCTACATATACAGCCAATAGGTTGTTATTCCAGAAACTCAGGTATGAACAAAACTAGAACAATCCTTAACCTTTCAATAGAACCCTTGACATTTCTCATAACAATCCAAAACTCATGAAAAGAAAAACCTTTGTCGTTGTTGACAACAAAAGCTGTCACTTTTCTCAATATAACCTCTATATAACCCTTGAAATTTCTCAGAATTAAAAATGTTAGTGACAGAAATTAGCAATTAGATTCAAGTTCATAACTTCAAATTCAAAGTCAAAAATAGATACACACTATTTGCATTTCATTCAATGCACAAAATAGAGGAAAACTCAAATTTGCAACATAGAAACTAAATTCATAATCAGATTCAAAGCAACTTGGTTCTCAGGCTAATCATTTTGATAGCAAAGAGAATTCAAAAATGAAACAAGAATATTCTCATATGATTTCACCCAACAAGTAGACCTTCTATTCAACCCACAAATGAACTCTTAACCAATTAAATTGTAACTATCCTAGATAGTGCTTCAATGTAGCAAAAATCATGAATGCAATTATAAGTTAAAGATGAAAAGAAATTTAAGCAAACTCATCATCCTGGGGTAAGTTCGAATTTAAGGAAGTTCACATGTTGGGAGAGTTGAGATATCAGAACCACAATGCCCCCACTTTTCCAATCTCCCAAATCCTACCCACAACCTTCTTTATCAGCTATATCAAACAAATCATAAAAAAAACAATAAACAAAGAGAAGAAATACCTAGAAGAGAATTAGGGCTTCAACAAGTTTAGGATCCAAATTTCACAGACCGACGCTGCATATAAATGAGAAAAGAGTGTGTTAAGTGTCATCAAACCTCAACACTCAAAGAAAAGAAAGAGAACCAATACACCCTAACGAAGAGCAACGAGATCCCATTGTCATGACAGAAGTACAAAACCCATAAGGTGACACACTAATTCTATCTTATAATGACTAATTTGGAGGTGCCATCAATTCTTGATTGTTTGCTGCTTAGTCTAAAAATATATTGGAATGGAAAAGATGGCACGAAGCTCTGACCGTGAAAGCAATTTAGGGTAGATCTTTAAGACCGGTTATAAAAATAATTGGTCTTAAAAAATTGTTAAGATCGGTTATTGCAATAACCGGTCTTAAAAATCTGTTTTTTAGACCGGTTATTCCTAAAATATATTTCTTTTAGACCAGTTATATGAGTAACTAGTCTAAAAACAATTCATTACTTATTTTTTCACCGCTGAACCTTTTAGACCGGTTTATAATCAAAATAGGTTTAAAAGGTTTCCTATTCTTGACAACCGGTCTAACAAGTAGCAAACATATTTTTTCTAATAACCTTTATTCCATAAAATATATTAGACCTGTTATAGGTAGAAACAATCTAAAAATATATTTCATATATACATTTTTGTAATTATTTAATCTTTTTAGATAGGTTAGTTATAAAAATGGTCTAAATAATATTTTTTAGACCTTATATTACTTGAACCGGTCTCTCAATTTGCTCATAATTATGAAAATGCCACCGGTCATTTCCTTTAGATCTTATCTGCTATAACCGGTCAAATGTGCAGGTCTAACACACTTTTTTTGTACTGGTGACAAATTGTGATCAAATGACCCAGGGTTTATAACCAAGGGCCATTCCACACAGCTTTCCACGCAGAAAACTATGGTAACATGAAAATGATTAAATGCCTATTCCTTTATCATGCCCTATTTAGACCAAAATTTAGGGTTTGGTGCAATAAATCAGAAATTCACATTTCAACTACATAACTTAGCTCATCCAAAACAACATATAATGACATGTATATGATAAAAGTCTCATGAACCATAATAAACCCTAACTAATTGAAATTAGGGTAGCATCAACCAAAACAATATATACATCAAAGTGATGCTCTTGCTCCCCTCTAGCTCATTATTGAGCTCTTTTCTTAATTCTCCATCTTTTATCTGGCAAGATGGCTCAAAACAACTCCCCTTGTGATTCTAAAACCATAGAAATAATCTCTCATTAAGGGAAACAATGTTTATGAAGAGTGTTTGAGCTAGAAATGTGATTTACCAAGTGAAAATTAGAGAAGAAGCTTACCTAGCGCACTTGATCTTCCTTTTTTCTTTCCTTAAGTTTTGTTCCTTAAACACACACACTCTCTCTCTCTCTCAGGTTTTATCTAGGACAAAAAATGAGAGCTCTTAGAAGAGGATAATGGTCTTAAAGTATCATTCTTCCACCTCCTTGAAATATTATATTTAATTGCCAATTAAGCATATGTTATTTGACTTTTCTTTCATCTTTTTCCCACTTGGCTCTAATAGCTTCATTTATATTCAAATGAATATTTTGTCTCACCTTTTCCTTTGTCGGACGAAATATGAACTTCTTGAAAGGAGGATGATCTTTTAAAAATATCACCTCCTTACTTATTATTATTTTATAGCAATTAACACATGTTTACCTATTTGACTTTTCAACATATTTTTACTTGGCTAAAAATGCTTCTTCATGATTAATTTTGAGCCAAGTATTTATTTTCCTTTGCTTTATCTCTTGTTTGGACATTCAAGAGCATAAAGAGAGGGAAAATATGGGCTTTTAGTTTTTATTTAGCCAAAAGACTATTTTGCCAATTGTTCTATTAAATTATGGCTTCTTCCTTCCTTTCTTGTTTTGGCCAAAACTTGTCATATTTATTAGGCCAAAAATTGTGTTATACCATTCTCCAATTTGGGCTTCCAAATTAAGCCTTTAAGGAACAAAAATTGCTCTTTTATGTCCAAAATTAGTCATGTCGTATAATCATTATTCACAATGTGTTGCCATTCTTTCCGCTGTATCTAAATTCACCATTTATTCCTTTTAATGCCACAAGATGAAAGGAATTTTGGTGATTGAAATTTTGGATGTTACATAGAGCCTCAGAACAATGCTGATGCTATAAGAACACAATCCAAACGTTTGAGGATTATATTTGGAATGTTAAATCTTGATTCTAGTATGTGTGTGTATTAGGTATAATTTGGGAACTTGATTTCTCAGCTAAGAAGATGTTAAATGTTTAAGGTACTAAGAGTTGAATCATAACCTGAGAATCAAATGCAATAGTTAAATTGATTCTCTAGGAATTTGAAATAGCTTGAGTTACTTGAAGTACTAGAATGTGGTACAAAAATGTGTATGAGGTTTTTGGAGGATGCTAGATGCTAGTCAAGCATAGGGAAATATCTTAATCATAGAATATTCCTTTAGAGTTGTGATTATGCCTAGAGCAAATTGATATCAAAAGTCTATATAAAATGCCCTAACGATGAACTGTAAAGTACAGCTACCAAGACATCGAATCTCAAAGGTAATGATTGTAATGAGTCTCCTATTGAATCAGTTTCCTTGAGAGGAGGGGTTTATATAACCCAGTGAATCACCATACGTTGCTCTAGTGCTATTTGTAGAAATAATGATGAGGAAGGAAGTTAAGGAGGAATAGGCTCGACGATATAAAGGAAAGCAACTATTGCTCTCATATCTTATGTAATGATTCTGTACCATCGGATATATCGTATTATGATATATGGTGGGTAGTAAGACCTATTAGGCCAACTTGTCCTTAGGTAGTCAGACTTAATGAGGAAAGGCTCGAGGCTATAAGTTCCATAATGCTTATGGCATAGGGTTGATTCCCTGGGCAGTGAGACCTAATGGGCATTTAGAGTATACGGGGTTGACGCCTGGGCTGCATAAATGTTTTATATCACTGGTGCATACGCAAAATCATTGAGAATGCACTATGTAGATGCCCGGAGGCCATACGACTTGTTTTTCACTAGGTAAAGCCGAGGGGCCACATGATTTATTTTACATCGGGAGACAACCAAGGGACATATGACATGTTTTACCAAGCGCTTTGGTGTGGGACCAATGTTTCAGTGATTGTTATGATATATGAATACTCACTGGATAATTATTGTTGGATTGTTTGTTTAGCATGCCTTATAAACATCACATAAGTGTATTAATGGCTTGAATAGCAAGAGTTAGAGCCTGAGATGTATTCAAAATGCCTAATGGTTTGTGTGTCCTGAGGTAGTTAGTGTCGATAGGTATTCAGTAAAGATGATGGACTGAATGTCCTGAGGCCATAAGACCTGAGGGACTAGAATGCCCTTAGGATGGTAGAATGTTATATATTTGAGAGTTATTGCCAGCGGAGGCTTGTGGTGGTAAGACCTAGTGTCCAAGTTTGCAAGGAGCGGTGTCCCTGGGCTATAAAACCTTTATGCCTAGTATGGTGGTTGTTGCCTAGAGTAATGACATTAGACCAGTATGTCAAGAGTACACTTTGAGGCTAGCAGAACATCCGACTGTACCAAGCAGTAGCCAAAGTAGTAAGTCCTGAGATGCCTATGGTATGCGGGTGATTCCTTGCGTAGTAAGACCAAATTACCTAGTGTTGTGGGAGTAGAATGAGATGTTAGGCTTGATATACATGCAATGTGATCCGAGTAAAGTCTCGAAGATACTATAGGGCCTGATATTGTCATCTGGGCAGAGTCCCAAAGAGGCTGTAAGGCTTGGTATGCACACAGTGTGATCCGGGTAGAGTCATGAGGAGGTTAAATGGCCTGATAAACCAAGCGTTGTGAGAATAGACCATTGGGTCCTATATTGAATACTACATATTGTGTACAAAATAAATGAGAATGCTATATGATAATTGCTGAATACTATCTAAGATCTTTTATGAGAATATGATGATTGTGTTGCATGCTTGATAAGCTTATATATGAAAGATATATTGAAAAATATGACTTGTGTGGCATGCTTATTAAGTTGCCCATGAGATGGATAGATTGGGTGTCTAGAATGATCCCCGAGGTATAAACATTCAAATTTTGAGGACAAAATTTATTGAATGGGGGGAGAATTTTAATATCCCGAATTTTGGGACTATAAGCTTGAGAACGAACCTGAATTGAGGGGATTGCTAAGCCCTAGTTTAGCAAGAGTCTCAGGAAGGAATAAGAAATAGAATGGCTTGTAGAAACCGCACCCGGAGTAGAATATGAATTTCGGTGTGAATTAGTCAGAATAGAGTACCCGATTCCATTTAGATGTGTTAGAATGAAATCAAACCTAAAATCAGATCTAAAGGAGAAGGGAAATGGTGTCTAGAAAGAATTAATAAAGAGAATTAAGAGAATTAATGGCACAAGAAATAATATTGCGATAATCAAGGGAAAAAGAGACAATTGTAACCTGATCTTGAGTTTAAAGTGGGAAACCAAAATGATTAGTCAATATTTGCTCTTGAAAAGCAAGAGTAATGAAGAAGGAAGATAAGAAATTAATTCCCTCCCCTTAATTCATGAAAAACATCCAAAAAAGCATAAAAAAAAGAAAAAGGGGATTAGTCAACAAATTTTACAAGAAGACTTGGTCAAAGTTGAACCTTTATACATATGGTTCATTGACAACATTTTCCTTCCTCTTTGTTAGGAAATTTCAGCCAAGCCAAGGGAAAGGAGGAAAGAGAGAATTTCCAATTAACTAAGTCAAAAAAAAACAAAAGAAAGGAAATAAGAGGAAAAAGGAAAGAGAATCATTTGGTTGAATTAAAAGAAAAGATAAGAATCTATGAGTAATAATAAAGTTGCGAACCACTAGAATATGCTTCCACAAGATTTTGAAATTTTAACAAAAACCTACTCAACTATACGTTTGAATCCTGTCTTGAAGTTGGGAATAAAAAAAAGTTTACAAAAGAAAATTACTTAGTGGTTCAAATTCGTTGTGTAAAACTCATTAGAACGATTACGAAACTATGGTGTTACAATAATTCATACCTTAGTGCACTTAAACCTTTAATCAAAAGGTTTCAAATTTCCAACATACTTCCCATCGGGTCATCCATCATAGTACTACTCAAACCCAAGCACACTTAACCATGGAGTTCTTATAGGTTTCGGTGCATGAGCGCAATCTAGATCCATATACCTCTGGACATCTCATTGGGCATCGGTATCTGATATATATTTCGTTCCCAATATATCATATTATTATCCCCATAAATGCTAAATATTGTCCCCACAAGGGAACATAAACAATACCAGTTGCTTAGTATAACTCTTCTATATATTCCCGTAACACAAGGTACAGATCTAAATTATACTATAATTTAATACTAGGAGCCTTAAAGTTAGCAACAAAATTTAAATCATGTTCTATCATATATATCTCTAGAGCCACAATCTCACTAGTAGAAAAATCCATAATAGGACTAGACACTGCTAATACTACTATCATCGGAGCTCATACCCTTTTCCTTGGGATATATATCACTACTGCTCCATGTCTTCCTCTATACAGAGCTCTCCTCTTCTTCGACAAGCTGTTTAACAGATAGGGGAGATCTATCTTTTGGGCTCATCTAGTGCCCATAACTCTTAATCACAGATCTACTAATAAGGTATCAACATATATGAGCAAAGAATACTAGCCTAATTCTAGAATCTATGTTCTGAATTAAAACCATAGTTAAACCCCAAAAATAAAAACATGCACGAATATTCAAATAATCATATCACAAAGTAATTAATACATAACAGATTGTCATATATCCACTTCAATTCTTCATCACACTTCCGCTGCGTAACTCTGATGCATTCCTCTTTTTGTACTTGCATACCTATGTGGTTGTTGAGGGAAGGTGAGATTCAAATGAATTTCAGTGTCAAACAATACAAAAATGCCTGTAAGATAATTGCTAGTGTATGACATACTTGCGTTACATAGGCTCTTGCTAACATAATGACATATATGGCTGATCTATGTTCATGTAACATACCTATGACCACATTATAAATAGAAACAGAGCTTCAATCATTCATATATGCTTCACATATCAACCAAAGCAATCATACATATCAAGTACATGTAAGTTAGGTAAGTTCACTACCTTTTAGACTTATGTCCTCTTCTTGTTCCCTTTTCTTCCAATCCTTGAAGTTGCTTGAATAATCTTTCATTTTCTCTTCCTTGTCATTTCATGGCCCTAGATACATAATCATATCACTAAAGCCATAACAAATGAATATCCAATATGGCTGTATTAGCCTATAGGATATGTCTCTATTCCTTATAATCTCATTTATCTCAATGCCCTCCAAAATCTACAAATTCGTAAGTCTTCTTTGATCTTCCAGATTTCATTGGTCAATTTTAAAAATTCATAACTTAATCTACAAAACTCCAAATGCGGTGATTCAAAGTTGTATGTAAAGCTCTCCAAGTTATTTCAATATTTATCAGAATATTAACACGTAGTTCAATGGGCGAATAGAAATAGCATAAACATACTGATATAAAGTACTGGATTATATTACAGGAATCCCTATAGGGTTTGTACTTTATATTTATAGAACCCAAAATAACATAAAACTACAAGTACCAACACTACTGCTTGGACAGATTCAGGATCTTTAGTTACTGGTATCTACTTCCTTGCCCTTGGAGCAGTTGTCTCTTGCTGAATAATTTTTAAATATTTGGAAAGGGGTGAGATTCATACGATTCTCAGTAATAACACACAATCAATCATATAAAATGTGATAAATAAACATGTAATGCACCATATAATGTAACAAAATTGATATACTGCAAACATGTTTGTCTATTCAATGTTCAAGATCAAACAACTATTTGTCCCTACTGGCCACACCGTATACATTATTCACGATCAAATGACAGTTTGACTCTTACCTGCTGTAATATTCCAGAATAGATAATTGTCTGTTCGTACTTGTCTCACTACCTTAGTTGGGTCCCATTTGGCCTAATGGCACTTGTGCTTTTCCCACACAATAGCTAAGTTTTATAACAAACAATTAATATAATAGAATATGGCAACACAAAGCATATAAACAATCATATAGTGTATGAAAGATATGGTTACTACCTAAAATCCTTTCCAATAGCATAGCTTTTCCGGCCTAATAATTCTTTGTTTGAATTAGGCAAATGTCAAATCCTCTTAATTCTCCCCTTTTCTCTTCAAAATCGTCCCCTCTCCTTCTTGTTCTCCTTGATTTTCTTCTTGCTAGGTTTGCTTCTTGATCTCTTGTCTCTTCTTTTGATCTTTGCCTTCTTCAAGATGTTGCTCTCTCTCTTCTCTCTCATTTGGGTAAAAGTTTTGGCCTCTTGGAAATGTCAAGTAGCTTCTTGAAATATGAAATATCATCTTCCACCTCCTTAAAATAATAATTATTTAATGGAATTTTTGTACTTGTCTTGAATATTTTACTCCTTTTTCCCTAGTTGGCTCCATAAGCTTCCACTTAGTTCCATAAACTTCTACTTGGTTCCGTAATCATGAAAAAGTATGAGGCTTCTTGATTTATTAGCCAAATGACCATTTTGCCCTTTCTTTGCTTCAATTTTTGAATTAAATGTTGTCTTCCCTCTTCCCTTTTTATTCTTGGCCGAAAATTGAGCAACAATTAGGGCCAAGAATTGTGCTCTTCCTTTCTTCATTTTGGGCTACAAAATTAGGCCTTTAAGAAGACAAAAATTTGAACTTTTTGGTCTTAAATTAGCCAAATTTCATGCAACCTCAACTTCTAATATTTTTCCATTTCAAGTGCACCAAACCCATCATTTTATTCCATTTAATGAAACAAATGTACAAGGAATGTTGATTAACAAAATTTGGGATACTATAGCTCTCCCCACTCAAAAACATTTCATCCCCAAAATTTGCTATATGAACTTATTCATAAGTTCAAAATAACGTCTTTGCATGTCTTCCTTCGCTTCCCAAGTAGCTTCCCTGGGAGATAATCCCTTCTAAACTACCTTCACGAACAGGATACTCCTATGCCTGAGTTGTTTCTCTTGTCGATCAATGATTCGATTAGGTTTGACCTCCATTGTAAGGTCAAAAATGGATTCCATAAGCAAAATTGGGTAGAAATAACCTAGGTAATAATTTTTGGTAAAGTACAATTATACCAAGTATAAAGGGAATTAGACTAATTCCTAAGAGCAATTTGGTAATTATGTGTTTTTGAAAGAGATAACCTATCCTATGAATTTAATAAAAAGATGTGAATGAGCAATAACTCATTTATTATAAATTTTTAATTTTAGGATTTGGCATTTGCCCTAGCCGGACAAAGAATTATTATATCAAAATAACTAGATAGTTGGAAAGGATTTCAGGTAGTAACCCTATCTTTCATACACTATGTGATTGTTTATGTACTTTATGTTGCCATGATCTATGATATGAATTTTTTGGTACAAAACCTAGTTGTGGTGTGGGAAAAGCACAAATACCACTTGGTGGCAAAGCGCAAATACCATCAGGCCAAGTGGGACACAACTGAGGTAGTGAGATAAGTACAAACAGACAGTTATCTGCTCTAGAACATTACAGCATGTAAGGATCAAACTATAATTTGATTCTAAATAGTGAACACAATATGGCAAGTATTAGATCCCATATGATAACAAAGATTGGATCAATGATATAAAAGGATTTGATAACAAACAAATGAATTTGAACTAAGTGGCAAAACATTACTTGAAGTAAGCACTGGAGTAATAAACAAATTTTGTGAAGGCTTACCCGAGTAGCCACTCGAGTAAGGGAAGCTATTACTCCAGTAAGAACTCGAGTAATTAATGAGAATTTCATCCAGTAAAGCACTGCCAAAATTTGGACAAAGTTACTCGAAAGACTACTCGAGTAATATGCAAAGTTATATAGACCATTACTTGAGTAGCTACTCGAGTAACCTCATTTGCAAAGGCATCACTTGAGTAACCACTGGAGTAACCAGGTGAAAAAACTTCCAATAGCTATTAGCCAAGAAATGCAACAATTTACTCGAGTAGCCACTCGAGTAACCATGTGAGAAAAACACATTACTCGAAAGACCACTCGAGTAATCTGCAGAGTTATTTGAATCATTATTGGAGGGGTCACTCGAGTAATCAGTAAGCAAAGTCTCGGCCAAGAATTTGTTGCAATTACTCGAGGGAGTAATTGAGCAATCTGTAGGGTTATTTGAAATTTACTCGAGGGCTCACTCGAGTAACATGTGAAGAAAAAGGAAGGTCACTCGAGTAACCACTCTAGTTACTAGATTACTAAAGTCAGCGCCTGAGTAACTAGTGAAGAAAAGACATGGCCACTCGAGTAGCCACTCAAGTAATCAGGTATTTCTAAGGTTTGTGAGGTATCTCACTCCTTGTCTTACCCAAGTAATATCTAATGAAAAATGTTGAATTAAGCACTGCCATATTTTTGATAGGTTTACTCGATGGACCACATGAGTAGCTACTCGAGTATGATAGTCCAGAAATTATGTTTTTAATCAAATATTTATTAAATTGTTATTTACATGATTAACTCTTTATTTCATTAGTATCCTAAGTACATTTATAGAGAAACAATGAAGAGATCATGCAAGAAGTGAAAAGTTAAATAAAAGTCCAAACGTTCACCTACCGCTACCTACCACAAACGGATAGTTTTCAAATTCAAAGAATAGTTAACCGTTGCTGCGCGACTCTAACAGACATGTTTGAATTGCTTCCAACGGATACTACAAATCATCTATATATATGAAGCATTCAAAAAGAAGAAAACAAGACAAGAACTGAGAATACACTGATCAAGACACTCTTAGTGCTTTGTTTTTTGATACTCATTCATTGTACTTTAGTGATTATATATTTGCTCTGTGAGAGAGTTTTTCATTACAAACTCAATATTTGTTATGGAGACATCTTAAGGAGGTGGAACCTTGAGTTGGGGATTTGATTACAAAGTGTAAGGGGGAGCAGTGTCCAGGTGAAGGAACTTGTTATGTATTGAGGTGCCAAGAACCCACTAAATCTTGGAGAATATAGTAAAACTCTCAGAGATGCTTTAAGGACTAGACGTAGGTCAAAGTGGTTGTGGCTGAACCAGTATAACTCTCGGTGTACACTTTGGTGATATTTCTCTTTGCTCTCAACTGCTTTAAATATTCTATCAATTTTCTTATATGCAACGGAATTTTTGGTATCACCTAATTCACCCCCTCTTGGGTGAAACGCTTGTACTAACAGCAATTAGGGACAACCAGTCATTTGATCCTAAATGCTGAACAGGCATACATGTTTGCAGTATATTTGTTTTGTTACAATATATTGTGCACTATAATTTATTTATCATATTTATATGATTGATTGTGTTGTAACCCTCTACCTTAATAGCAGTAATTAGAGTTTGAAAATATGTCATTAAGTTAAATTAAAGATCAACGGGTAATTCAAAACTTATTGAAAGTCCCAACTTCAAGATAGGGTTTAGTTCTGTGATAAAGTGGGTTTTCAAAAAAAAATTTCCCAAAACTAGTTCAATACAGTCTCATATTCAACCTTCAAATATATCTGGCCCATGAAGTTTGGTTCTACTCATAAATATCAAAGTGTATAGCAAAATTCCCGATGACTCTTGGGTTTCATCTATTTACCACAAGGGTTTCAAAGGGCATATTCACCCATATCAGTTTCCTATATCGGGAATTACATAACACTAACCAAATTGACCACATTTATAATTTGTACCATCATCCCAAAAATATGATAATAACAACAAAGTACAAATCTCCAAGCTTGGAACTCTAGCCACCCTTAGTCACTTGTTTCTCCTTCAATCTGCTAGCCCTGGTTGTAGATTAGTCATTAGAAATAATGAGATTCATAGGAATCTCATTAGTAACAATTCACTCATATGATATATACTGACAAAGCATGTAAGTAATTATCACAATGCAGTAGCACAGCAACGGCATTCACAATAGCATACAACAAATGCATTCATAGTAGCAATACTACGTGTGACTTTCATCATATTTATGACAACTTTCGTTATATTTACAATGGCATTTTTATGATAGCTTTCACTGTATTCACAACAACATAAACAACATTATTCCCATTCATCAGAATTCAATGATAAGTATAAACATACAATGCAAATTATAGTATATAAGAGAAAGGGTCAATACCTTGTTGTTTCTATCCTACTTTGACACTGGTTTCTTATGCACAGGGCAAATGTCAAATCCTATAAATCATAATCAAGGACGACGATTTATTACCTATACCAATTCTTTAATAACTCATAATACTTGGGCTGGTTATCATTTTGGTCATTTAATCAAGTCAACTAAGGAGCTAAAGTGATCATTTAACCCAAAAGACAAATTTTCTACCCTTAAAGTTCATAGTTATTACCTCATGTCATTACCTTTGAATTTTCACACACTTAACCAAACCTACCAGAATTTTCTCTAGATTTTGAAAAATCATAGTGAATTCTACAAAAATCGAAATAGAGTGTCTCTAAGTCCTACTTAAAGCTTTTAAGTCATCTTTACAGGAAAACTATGAATCACCACAATCTACAACCATAAAAATACAGACTTCAACAAATTTCCACACTGCTTCAGAATTAAGTCTACTTTCAACCTTAAACTCTGGAAGTATGTAAATTCTAGCAATCACATCAAAATGACACCCATTATATATACCTTTTGAAGCTTAAAACATCCTCTATTTAACTGAAAAGTTTTACAATTTTTTTGACACCATTTACTTATTTAAAATTGCTATGCAAACTGACTGCCTGTATAGAGTTTTCATCGAAAGCATTTCCTAGTTTTCAACAAATATTCCCAATAGTCCAATTTCCACAACCAATACTATTGCCACACAATTTTTCATGTACAATACAATGGTAACATCCAAATGAACAAATTCTTAGTGCTTCATCATGCCTTGTTCAGGTCAACATTTTAGGGTTTTCTACAACAAGCAACCAATTCATAACTTAATCATCAAACTTAGTTCATTTGCTCCCAAACCAAGGTATAAGCACATACATAGGAAGAAAGCTTCATGATCCCTAATATACCCCAAAAAAATGAAATTAGGGCTGTCACAATAGCCCACCAAAAATCAGCCAATCAATGCATCATATACATCAAAATATTGCTCTTACTCACCCCTTACTTCTCTTATGTTCTTTCCTTGCTTCCTCAACTTTTGTTCTTAGATGATGGCTCAAAACACATCTTCTATAAATTATAAATCCATATAAATGGAGCTCTCTCATTAAGAGGAAAAATGTTTATGAAGAGCTTTTATGCCATAGAAGATGTTAAGAAGGTAAAAATCCATGTTGAAGATCTTACCTAAACTTTGCTCTTTACTTTTGGTTGTTTTGCTGAACTTGGCTGACCTTGAGAAGAGGTGAGAGAGTGAATTAAGATCAGTTTTTCTCTTCCCTTATCCTTTTAATATCTGACAAAAAATGTGGCCCAAGGAGAAAGAAAAGTTGTGGCTAATAATGAATCCCTTTGGTCATATAGTTATATTATTTAACTAGAGTTTTTCCTTTCCTATTCCCTTTATCTTTTGACCAAAAATTTGCTGCCCAAAAGATGTCCCAATTAATTCAATCTTCAGCCCCTCTTCTCTCTTAATTTGACCAAAATATATGTCCCAAAAAGGTGACAATTTGGTTGACCAAGCTTTCTTACAATTAACTTGCTTTTTCATAAAAATTTCCAATTTGTAACCACTTGTAACTCTAGTTGAATTTTCTCCTTTTCTTCTTTCTTTCTTTTTTACTTGTCAATGGTTATGTTTTAATTATATATGCTCTTTCTCTTTCTTTGGGATCTTAGACGGAATCAATTGAGAGAAAAGGAGAAAGATATATTGATCCATTGATCTCTGAGTTCTTGCTTTATTTATACCTAGCCACAATTTTTGACTTTTCAAATGGAAAAGATGAAGAAGCATATCATTTAAATTCTCTTCCGTAAGCCATTTTCTTTCTTCTTCTTCTTATGTTCAAATTAAGCCTTTGGTCATTTTTGACTTTAGGCAAAAAGAGTAAGTAGTTATCTCAATTTAATCAGAACTAAAGTCATAACAAAATTTTTTGGGTAACTCTGTCATTAATCCCACCCTTTATTTTGTGCATTTAACCCTTGAATACATTTTGGGGTATTAAAATTCTCCCCCCATACGATAAATTTCATCCTCAAAATTTGTTACACCTTTTAAGACATGAATTCCGGGTAACGTTTCCTCAGGTCTACTTTCACGTCTCAAGTTGCTTGTAATACCCTGAATTTTGAGACTTGAGTTTAGAGAATAAGCCTGAGATTAGTGGATTGCTAAGCCCCGATTTAGCAAGATCCCAAATTGTGATTAAGGGTTAATGACTCCAAAAGTGGATATGGTTAGTGATAAATAACCCTTTTGGAGACTATGATGTGATTTGGCACTCGAATGTGATTCGTAAGTGCTGTGAGCAATGCCGAAACCCTGTATTTAAGTTCAATTATTGATTAACATCTAAATTGACTTAAAATAGAGGGAAGGCATATATTGTGGCTAAATGAAAGATGGGAAGTGTTGGTGGTGATTCAATGAGAATTACCGTAATCAGGGGCAAAATGGTAAAGTTACCGACCAATTGGTCAGTTACTGAAGAGGAAACTCATTGGTAACTTCAAGATCAATGCTTAGGATTGATTTTTGTATTAGATCAAGGGGCGGAATCATGTGTATGTGTGTGCATGTGAGCTCATGGAGGATGTTGCAAGATCATGACAAGTGGCAAGATGGGAACCCTTGGATCTTGGTCAACATTCAAACTCTTCCCTCTCTCTTTCATAGTCGGTTAACACATGAGAAAAAGGGGAAAATCTGATTCTCTCTTCATCATCTTCATCTTCACTCCCTCTCTCTCTCAAGACTCCATGTTCGTCCAAATAGAGAAGGAAAGATAAAGAAACAAGGTGAGCTTTGGCTTGTGTAATGGCCTCTTATGCTTAAATCCTCTTCATTAATCTTGATCATGTTGATGAGAGCTTCATCTCTATGGTTTTATATTTTTGAAAGGAGGTGTTTTAGAGCTTGTGGAAATTGGGAAAGATGAAGAATCAAGGAATTTGTTTGGGAAAGAGGAAGAGGTGAGTGTTTGCTTCCTTTTGATCTATTTATTGTGGTTTTTGGTGGAGTTTTGAGAATTGTGATATTTGCCCTGATTTTATGGTATTTTCGTGTGGAATGTGAATGGTGGAATTGGATGTTGTTTTATGTTGAAAATGGTGTCATGTTGTGGTATTTAATCATTGGAATTGATTTGAATTGGATTGGATACATTGTGTGCAAAACTGGAAATTCTGTCCAGTGGGAATTCTGTTTGGGCAGTCTTGTTGTGTGGACTTTTTGACTGGGCAAATGAAGTCAGAAAATTATGAAACGTTTCTGTCTTAAAGTTCACATCCCAAGCTTCAAAATGGATATATAATTTGTGCCATTTCATTTTTGGAACTGGGAGTTATAGCTGTCCAAATTTTGAGGTCGAAAATGGATTCTGTTTTGGGACAGTCTTGAATGTTTGGGAATTCTGTATTTATGTGGTGATTTCCAGTATTGGCCAATATTTTTCCTGTGTATAGGACTTGAATAGCTTTCATTTGGCTTTGGAATCACCTCATTTCAATTTTTTTGGAATTAATTATGATTTTTGGAAGTTCAGCCAAGAAACTGGATTTTCTTGGCCGCGGCCAGCGGATTCTGGGCCGTAGCCCAAATGTTTCTGAGCGTTTCTGAGCAGTTTTGGGCCACAGCCAGTGGATTCTGGGCCGCAGCCCAAATGTTTCTAAGTGTTTCTGGGCAGTTTTGGGCCGCAGCCAGTGGATTCTTGGGCCGCGGCCCACCCCCAAAAATCAGTATTTTACATTTTTAAAGGTGATCTTTGGTTAAGTGTTTCCCAAGCCTTTAGGCATATGTTTAGGCTTTGATTAGCCAACTAAAGGTCATGAATGATAACCAACTTAAGTATTTGAGAGTTAAGGAATCGGGAAAAAGGGATTAACCCTATGTCCTTGTTTGGTTATAGGATTTGGTGTTCGCCTGATCGTGAGCAGCCGGAGTTGGAGCATACGTGGAAAGAGAGTAGGGAACTTACCTCCTTGCCTGTATATGATATTGTGTTAATGTGTTGATGCATGTTATTGCTTTGCTTGATTATGTGGAACATATATGATGTTTGAAGCTCTATTTCTATTTATGCTATGGCCATGAGTGTGTTGTTTGAAACATTGAGCATGCAGATGTGTCATGGTATGGGCATGTGATATGTATTGCAAGCATGTCATGCATTATACACTTATCATACATGCATTTTGGTATTTGTTTCCTACTGAGATTCTCTCGAATCTCACCCTCCCCTATCAACATTGTAGACAGGGAAGGAAGAGCGAGGATGGTGCAGGCATTCCAGGACGGTGAAGACTCTTTAGAGTATTTGAGTTTGGTAGTTGATTATCATAGATGTTGGGATAATTATATATGATATGGATGTATATTTGAGTATGTATCCGGATGTGTATTTGAGAAGACTTTGTGTAATCCCCATATGAGGGCTTGTATGGGCTAATGTGCCCTATGATTGTTTAGCGAAGATATGAAACTTGGGGTTACCGGGATGATTATATTGTGCACTCTGATATTGGTATAAATGTGATTTATCTTCGCATAGTAATTGTATTCGAAATTTGAATATGAGACCAGGTGTATTATATTTCGAAAGGTATTTGTGAAAACCCCATCATGAAGATGGGACTTTGAAATAGTTTTGTTTCTTATTGGTCTCTAATTCACTTTAAATCGCGTATTTTGGATATAATTATGGCAGGGGGTTACATTGCTTCCCTTGGAGATAGCCCCTTCCATACCACCTTCACAAATGGTATACTTCAGCATCTAAGCTGCCTTTGTTATCATTCAATGATTCATTCTGGCTCTATGACATAAGTGTAATCATCTTGCATGTTGACATCTTCATACTTGATAATTATGTGTAGGGTCTTGTTGGTACTTCTTCAATTGTGAGACATGAAACACGTCATAGAGTCTGCTCAAGTTTGGGGGTTGGGCTATCTGGTATGCTATAGGTCCGATCCTCTCAAGAATCTCAAAAGGACCAATGTACCGTGGGATCAACTTCTTTTACTTGATCGCTCTATCGATGCCTGTGATTGGAGAAACCCTCAAGAACACATTATCACCAACTTCAAACTCTAGAGGTCTTCTCCTCTTATCAGTGTAGCTTTTCTGTCAACTCTGCAATGCAAGGAGCCTGTTTCAAATGATTTTAATATGCTTTGTGGTCTGATAAACAAGATCTAACATGTATAATCATCTCTCAGATAGCTTTATCAATAGAAAGGTGATTGGCACTTCCTTCCATAAAGTGCTTCATCCAGAGCCATATGAATGCTGGCATGATAGCTATTGTTGTAGGTGAACTCGGTAAGTGGAAGAAAGTGGCCCAATTCCGTTTAAAGTCTAGGACACACACCGTCAACTTATCTTCTAGCATTTGAAAGGTCTTTTGTGACTGTCCGTCTGTCTGGGGATGATAGGATGTACTATGTAACCCCCTTCGTAATTATGATTCGAAATACGTATTTTAAAATGAAATAGAGACCAATAATAATCAAACTCATTTACAATCCCTTCCTTACGGAAGGGTTTTGACAAATATTTTCAAAGATTTTGCCTTACCCTGGTCTCAAATTCCACAACTCGAATATAATTACCCTATGTAGTTACATCACATTTACATATCAGAGTGTACAACAAAATCCCGGCAACCCTCGGGTTTCATACATAAACTAAAGGTTTATAAATTCCCATTAGGGGATTACACCACTGTCTCCAAAACAACATTTATAAGATATACGGTGATCTCCCAACAAAACATGATATCCAACACCAAAATATAAAGTCTCCCTGAGGAGCCTTATCCGCCCTTGGTCGTCTCCTTTCCCTTGGAGCCACTTGCCCTGTCTGAAGGTTTGTCAATGGAAAGAGTGAGATTCAAAAGAATCCCAGTAGTAACAAATCACTCATACCACATGTAATCACAAAGCATGTAAGAAAATCATCAAGCAGCATCACAACATAAAGCACAGCACGCAGGCTGCCACATAAGCACATATTCACATAATCTCATCCCCCGTATTCCACCGCCCCGAAGGCATGGTCCTCCCGTTGTCACACCAATGGGCCGCGGGTGAAGGTTTCACAAATAGCCTTTTGGCTTTCACATATAGCCTTACGGCTATCACATAGTCTCATCCCCCGAATTCCACCGCCCCGAAGGTACGATCCTCCCACCATCAACACCGATGGGCCGCAGGTGATAGACTCACAAACAATGATCAAACAAACATACGATGTATCATATATAGTATAAGGGAAAAGAGTCACTACCTTGTTCTTTCCTGACGTGTGCCGGCACAGGTTGCTTGCGATTAGGGCAAATGTCGAACCCTATAAACCAAAGTCAAAGACGACAAGTTATTCTCTATTCCAAATTCTCACATTCAGAACACTTAAAGTTGGTTATCACTTGGACTCTTTAGGTGGCTACTAGAAGTCTAGACACATGCCTAAAGGGTTAAGGAGTACTATCTCAAAGACCACCTTTTAGTGTGCATCGTAAAACGTGCTAACCACTGGGCTCACAACTTGGTCCTACAATTCCAAAATACAATTTAGACACTTCCATAGTGTTTCTGGGGGTTATATGAGGCTATTATGAAAATTTACAAAAATGCCCCCGGGACCCGGCCTGGTCGTACCCGGTCCGGCTGTACTTTTCCTGAAATTTTGACATAGGCTATTCTGACATATTTTCGCCTAAGGAATCCATTTCCAAACTCAAAATTACCAAATTCAATGTCAAATTACAACATTACCCTTGGCAGCCCCACTTTAAGGGTTTTAGGGGTGTTTTCGTAATTATGCTTTTTCGGCCTTTTCAGAAAAAGTGACCAACTGTAACCCCACCTAATTTTCGCTCCTGAACTCAATGGAACCATAAAATCATTGAAAATCCAACTCTAACCCTCAGATCTAGCCCTGGCCGAAATCTTGGCATACTTTGGGAATAATCGGTGTTTTTCGGTTTCGGCTCCGTAAACGTGTTCCTTTCTACTCCTAACCACTTTATTAATCATTACATTAGGTTACAAGTAACATTAAGACCCAATTTGGGCAGCATAACCCCTAGGCCATATCATTTCCAAACTTTAAAACCAATGGCAATCTGGCGAAATTTCACCGATTAAATTGCCCACAGCAGCCAGAATAAGCAATATATGAAAGTTTGGAAGTTACCTCAAGCTCCCACTAGCTTTTGTTCAAGGTGGCTGAAAACCCTAGCCTTAGAAAACCCAATTTTGTGCTCCACAAACCTTGAAGAATATAGAAGAATAGCTTAGGAGCGGAGTTATACGCGTTAGGTAAGGATTTACTGAAGAAATCGACTTACCGTACAAGTTCTCTTCTACTTCTCTCTCTAGAATTTCTCACACCTTCTCTCTCTAGTTGCAGCTGAATATCACGGTTTTGAGCTGATGGAGGAGGTGGATGATGATTTAATGTAATATAATATAATATTATTTTCTAATTATTTACTAAATTTCCATCAATTTCGGATTTTCACAAAATTCTGGCAGATTTTTGCCCAAACTTTGAAAAATCATAACTAATTCTAGAAAAATCAAAATGAGGTGATATTAAAGCCAATGGAAAGATATTTAAGTCCTATTTATTGGAAAAATATGGATTACTGCATTTAATAACCTCAAAAATACAGAATTGCACAAAAGTCCATACTGCTCCAAAACAGATTCCAGTTTCCATCCCAAACTTGGAAAATCATAACTCTTAACTCAAAAATTGAAATGATACAAATTATATGTCCATTTTAAAGCTTGGCATGTGAAATTTAAGACTGCAAAATATCAGAATTTTTAGACACCATTTGCCTATTTAAAACGTTCATACAAGTCGACTGCCCTGTACAGAGTTTCAGTGAACAAAGTTTCCAAGATTTGCACAATTGTTCCCAATGGTTCCAATTTCACAATAAACACTCTCCCCACACGAATTTTCACAAGGAAGCCATTGGAATCATTAAAACATCCAAATTCCCATCACCCATTCTCCAAAAGTTTTTATTCAACAATAATTACATTCACTTTTGAAGTCATTAGCCCTTAATCACTTTTTGGGATATTACATACTAAATCTCAATTTCGTACCTAGAGTTTCATATGGAGCCCTCCAGAATCTTAAAGTAAAATGAGGATCTCTATATGATATGATACTCTTCGATGTCCCATATAGTCTCACTATCGCTCGAATATAGATTTCTGCCAATTTGTCCAAAGGGTAGCCAACATTGATCAGTATAAAATGTGCTATCTTTGTGAATCGATCCACGATCACCCAAATTGTAACATAGTTTTAATCTTGGGCAAACCCACAAAAAGATCTATTGTCACACTTTCCCACTTCTATTATGGAATCTCAGGACTCTATAGTAATCCTAGTGACCTTTAGTTTTGATTCTTTACTTTTTGACAAGTAAGATACCTTGCTACATACTTGGTCACATTGCCCTTCAATCTCGCCCACCAATACATAGACTTCAAACTGTGATACATTTTGGTCATTATGGGGTGAAGAGTATACCGACTTATGAGTGCCTCTTCCAGGATTCTCTGCCTCAAGTTAGAATTTAGTGGAACACAGATTCTCTTTTTGTATCAAACTAATCAACTAGGCGGCAATCATAATCTCAAGTTTCTTCTCACTTGATCATAGTCCGAATAGACTGCACCTGATAATCTTGCTTCTAGGCCTTTTCAATTTCAGCTCTCAAATCACTTTCCTCTTAGGAAACATTATAATTAGCACATAAGATCTGATTCCTCAAACTCAAATCCCAAAAATCTTCTATCAATTTATGCTCTTGTATAATCATTGCTGCAACTAGCACCATCTTTTGACTAAGAGCATCCACGATGACATTAGCTTTACCTAGATGATATTTGATCTCTAGGTTGTAATCTTTTAACAACTCCATCTACTAGCACTGTCTCATATTCAACTCTTTCTGATCAAACAAATATTTGAGACTCTTGTGGTCACAGTACAGTTCTACCATCACACCATACAGGTAAGTCGCCATATCTTCAATGAAAATATAATTGCCGCAAGCTCTAGATCGTGAGTATGATAGTTTATTTCATATGCCTTCAGCTATCAGGAGGTGTAGGCCACCACTCATCCCAACTGCATAAGGACACACCCCAACCCCTGCTTACTCACATCACTATACACAACACAAGTCAAGCTGGGATCAGGTATAATTAATACTATTGCTGTGGTCAACCTCTCCTTCAGCTCAACAAAACTTGTTTCACAATGTTCATCCAGTTAAATGGTTGATCTTTTTGTATGAGCTTGTCATCAGCAAGGCAATCTAGGAGAAATTCTGAATAAATCTCCAGTAGTAACTAGTAAGACCCATAAAACTACGTATCTCAGTGATAGTTTCTGGCCTCTTCTAGTCTAGCACTGCTTCCACCTTACCATAATCCACTGAGACCCCTTCTCGCAAAATAAAATAGCCTAGGAACTTTACTTATGATAGCCAAAACTCTCACTTACTCAACTTGGCATAATGTTACTTTTCATGCAATATCTCCAGCACTATTATCAAATGATACTCCTGCTCTTTATTGCTCCTAGAGTATATTAGAATGTCTTTGATAAACACAACTACAAATTAGTCTAGGTACTGTCGAAAGACACAATTCATGTAATCTATGAATACAAAAGGTACATTAGTTAGGCCAAAGGGCATTACTAGAAACTCATAGTGCCAATATCTAATTCAGAAGGCAATATTCAGTATATCTTCTGCTTTCACTCACAGTTGATGGTAACCCGACATTAGATCAATCTTTAAAAATACACAAAAACTAGACAACTAATCTGAAAGGTCATCAATTCTTAGAAGTGGATACTTGTTCTTGACATTTATCTTATTTAATTCTTTGTAACACACACACAGCCTCAGACTCCCATCTTTCTCTTAACAAACATTACTGGAGCTCCCCACAGAAAAATATTGGGTCGAATGAACCCTTTTTCAAGTAATTCTTCAATTTTTTTCCTTAACTCTGCCATCTTATTTGGAGTCATTCAGTATGGGGCCTTTGATATAGAACTAGCTCCAAGCACAATTTCAACTAGAAACTGTACTTCCTTTTCTGGAGGCAATCTGCTAAGATCGTTCGAAAACACCTCAGGGAACTCTCTTACCATGGGTATACTTTCCAAAGTTTCTTCTGTCTCTCCCTGCATGGAAAAGAATACCATATATTCTTGGCACCCCTTCTCCAGATATTTCTTAGCTATTAAGAGGAAATTCAAATAAGCATTTATATCATCCTCCCTCTGTGTAGTAGGATAAATTATTTTCTTATTCTCACAATCAAGCAACACATTAGTTGCCACCAACCAATCAAAGGCCAATATGACTTCTAATTGGTAGAATAGTAAACAAATCAAATCAACAATAGACACACACCCCTCAACAGTTATTACACAATTCAAACAAGTTTCAGCCATCACAACCTTAACACCCATTGGTGTCAACACAATCAAATCAAATGGCAGTTTATGAATATACAATCCCATGTGCTTTACACAGTCATACGCAATTAAGGAATGACTTGTACCTGAATCAAATAACGCTTGCAATAAGTTACCATTGAGAAGGATTTTACCATGAATCAGGTCGGGGGACTTTCGGGCTTCCTTGTGCGTTATGGTAAACACGTTGCCCTAATTCTTGGGTCTTTTCTCTCCTAGCGATAATTTGCATTCAATAGCAATGTGTCCTGGCTATTTGTAGTTAAACAGATTACTTGCCTTGTACATGTTTTGTCAAGATGTGCCCTCCCACAACGAGAGCATGTCAGTATTACTGGGGGTTTCTAGTGCTCATTATCTTCTGTTGATAGGGCTTCTTCCCACTACCCTTAGCCGAGAACCCCTAGCTCTTCCGTTTTTGGGGAGTTTTTCCCTTATTGGGTTCACTGTGGCTGCTACCACCCGTGTCTGGTTACAGATCCCTTAAGTTATTCTTGGTGATTTTGCACTCTTCCACCGCTTTATTGAATTCAGTAAATTGGTGGGTGGCTAACCTTTTTCTCAGATCACGTCTTAAACCTTGAATTAGCACATTCAAGCTCTATTCCTTATCATCCATATGTCGTAGATAAGAGAAGTATCTGGCTAGTCAGATAAATCAAGACAAATAGTCGTCAAAAGTTCTACATCACCTTCCTTAATGGATAAGAACTCAGATTCCTTGTCGAGCCTCATTGACTTGGGAAAATATTTATTTTTAAATTTTTCTTGGAATAACACCTGGGTAAAGGGTACATTACAGTTCTGCAACATCACAATGATATTCCGCCACCACCGGTCAGCATCCCCCTCCAACTTATAAAGAACTAATTGTGCCTTTACCTTGGTTGGAAAGTCTAATACCTCAAAGATTTTCTCGAGGCGGTTTAACCAATCTTCAGGTGCTTGGGGTTCAAACATCCCCCTGAACACTGGAGATAGATGTTTGTAGAATTTGGAGAACCAATACTATAGATTTCCTCATCTTAGACTAGTACCCCATTTGACTCTTGGTTTGGTGTAGATGAGGTGGGGACTCCTAAGCTCGAATCAACCTTTATGTGGTCTCTTTATGATGTGTCTCCTCCTGTCTCTTCCTAAGTCGACTGAACTCTATCAGTATTACATTTTTCTTTCTCCTCTCGAAGCTCTTCCCTTAGTTCATTAATCATATCTCGCTGCTCTAGTAACATACCCATTATCACTTGTAGGGGGATCAGGTGGGTTGTCATTACTTCCTTGTACCTCTGGTTGTACACGTCGTACTCTTAGGCAAACCATTATTTCTTTTTACTCTACAAATGATTCACTACGTCAATATCATATTAAATGTATACACATATTCATTAAAACTCATATACCAACAATAATAGGAATATTCATGTGTATACAACAAGTAATCATGGGTTAACTATTATCTCTAAGACAACTATGCTAGCAAAACCTACCTTGCCAGGAACTTCGGCTCTTATATAAAAAATGTAACCCCTACCTTAATAGCCGTAATTACAGTTTGAATATGCGTCACTAAGTTAAATTAGAGACCAACGAGTAATTCAAAACTTTTTGAAAGTCCAAACATCAAGATAGGGTTCGGTTCTATGATGAAGTGGGTTTAAAAAAAACTTTTTCCAAAACAAGTTCGATACAGTCTCACATTCAACCTTCAAATATATCTTGCCCATAAAGTTAGGTTCCATATAAGAATGTATAGCAAAATTCCCAGTGACTCTCAGGTTTTATCTATTTACTATAAGGGTTTACATGGCATATTCGCCTGTATTAGTTTCCAATATCAGTGATTACATCACACTAACTAAATTTACCACATTTATAATATGTAAAATAATCCCTAAAATATAATAACCAACTAAAAAGGTACAGATCTCCTAGCTGGGAACTCTAGCCACCCTTAGTCACTTATTTCTCCTTCGATCTGCTAGCCCTGGCTGTAGGATAGTCATTGGAAAGAATGAGATTCATAGGAATCTCAATAGTAACAATTCACACATATGATGTATACTGACAAAGCATGAAAATAATTATCACAATGCAGCAACACAACAATGCCTTCATAATAGCAATACAATAATGACACTCACAGCAGCAATACTACATGTGACTTTCGACACATTCACGACAACTTTCGCTATATTCACAATGGCATTTTTATGACAGCTTTCATTGTATTCACAATGGCATAAACAACAGCATTTCTATTCATCACAATTCACTACCTTGTTCTTTTTGTTCCTACTTGGACACTAGTTTCTTATGCACAGGGCAAATGTCAAATCCTATAAATCTTAATCAAGGACGACGAGTTAGTACCTATTCCAATTCTTTAATAACTTAAAATACTTGGGTTGGTTATGACTATGGTTATTTAATCAAGTCAAATAAGGAGCTAAAGTGGTCAATTAACCTAAAAGACCCATTTTCTAACCTTAGAGTTCATAGTTATTACCATGTGCCATTACCTTTGAATTTTCACAAACTTGAACTAAATCTACCAGAATTTTCTCTAGAATTTGAAAAATCCTAACTAATTCTACAAAAATCAAAATGGAGTGACTCCTAGTCCTACTTGAATCTGTTTAAGTCCTATGTACAAGAAAAATATGAATCACCACATTCTACAACCACAAAAATATAGACTTCAACAAATTTCCACACTGCTCCAAAATTAAGTCCAATTTCAACTTTAAATTTTGGAAATATGTAACTTCCAGCACAAATGTCAAAATGACTCCCATTATATGTCTATTTTGAAGCATCACATCCTCTATTCAACTAGAAAGTTTCATAATTTTTTGAGACAATTTACTCATTAAAACTGCCATACAACTTGACTGGCTACATAGAGTTTTCACTAACAGCATTTTCCAGTTTTCAACAAATGTTTGTAATGTTGCAATTTCAACAACCAACATTATTCCCATATAATTTTTCATATAGAATACAATAGTAACATCAACATGAACAAATTCTCAGTGCTTCATGATGCCCTATTCAGGTCAGAATTTTAGGGTTTCTACAAGAAGACACCAATTCACAACTTAATCATCAAACTTAGTTCAATTGCTCCAAAACCGATATATAAGCACTTACATAGGATGAAAGCTTCATGATCCCTAATATACCCAAAAAAAAGCAAAATTAGTGGTGGAAATTGTGCCCAAAGGGCCAATCATTGCACTTTGAACATTATTAATTTAATTAAATTTCTCCATTCTGTTATCATATTATTTGCATCTTAGCTGTGATAATTGTATCCTTGGATAATTCATAAAGATTGTCCTAAAATGTCCCTGGTCGGTCACCTATACGGGAGCAGAGATGAAACAAGATCAGTATGACTTTGATAAGATATAGAGATACGATTCCAAGTCTTAGGGACTTGTAAGAGTACAAGGTACTGGACCGACCTACTATGAGAAAGCTACATGGATCAAGTCATAAGCTTTTCTCATGTATAACCACGTCACAATGCCCTTTGACCTGAGGTCATCATAGATTCCTACATGCGAGTTGCTAAGCTTTGAACTAGTCAAAAGTCACCTTTGACCGGGTGATAATAAAGGCTATAATCAGGCTTGGTGGTTTTTCATGCAGAGGAATATGAATTATCAAGATGGAATTTGTCCCTCATGTTAGTAGAGAGATATTACTAGGCCCCTTGATAAGTAAGTCTGAGAAATGTATTGCCATACTCTGATATTATTATATTGTGTTAGCTTTAAATTTAATTTATTAAGATAAATTAAATCTAATAACTAACATGATAGAGATATGGTATCTCAGATTTAATTTATAAAGATAACTTAAATGTAATGGCTCTTTATTTGGATTAAATAAATAGGTTAAATTAAAATTATTGGATAGATTTAATTTAAACTAAATTTATTTAATTAGCTCATCAAGATAATTAATAGTTAATTAATTTTGAAATTTGAAAATAGTCCTCATAGGTTAAAAACTTGATAGAGCAAATATACTAAGATACACATTATAATTAAGAGCCGCAAGGGAAACCCTAGGAGACATTAGAGGCACTAGCACGTAGTCTCGGTTAGAGAGCATTCATGTGGATATCGGTAGAGGGAGCAGACATAACATGTTGGCTCCTAAAGATCGTGAAAACTCTAAATCATACAAGGTACGAATCCTTCTAACTTGGTTTAAACGCCGTTGATAGATCCTCGATTAGGATTGGTAAGAATTTTTTTAAAAATTCTTTCACTGTGCCTGACAATCCTAACATTTAGGGCTATCACAATAGCCCACAAAAACTCAGCAAATCAAAGCATCATATACATCAAAATAATGCTCTCACTCAACTTTTGCTTCTTCTTGTGTTCTTTTCTTGTTTCCTCAACTGTTGTTCTTAAATGGTGGCTCAAAAAACCTCTTTTTGAAATTCTAAAACCATATAAATGAAGCTCTTATCAAGAGGAACAATTTTTATGAAGAGCTTTTGTTCCATAGAAGAGGTTAAGAAGGTGAAAATCTATGTAGAAGATATTACCTAAACTTTGCTCTTCACTTTCTCATGTTTTTTTGAACTTGACCAACCTTAAGAAGAGGTGAGAGAGTGAATTAGAGTGAATTATGGTAATTTTTTCTCTTCTCTTATCCTCTTAATATCTAACAGAAAATGTGGCCCAAGGAGAAAGAAAAGTTGTGGCTAATAATGAATCCCTTTGGTCATATAGTTATATTATTTACCTTGAGTTTTTCCTTTCCTATTCCCTTAATCTTTTGACCAAAAATTTTCTGTGCAAAAGGTGTCCCTATTAATTCAATCTTCAGCCCTTCTTCTCTCTTAATTTGACCAAAATATATGTCCCAAAAAGGTGACAATTTGGTTGATTAAGCTTTCTTGCAATTAACTTGCTTTTTGGTCAAAATTTTCAACTTGTAACCAATTGCAAGTCTAGTTGAATTTTCTCCTCTTCATCTTTCTTTCTTTTTGGCTTGTCAATGGTTATGCTTTAATTATATATTCTCTTTCTCTTTCTTTGGGATCTTAGACGAAATCAATTGAGAGAAAAGGAGAAAGATATATTGATCCATTGATCTCTTGGTTCTTACTCTATTTATACCTAGCTATAATTGTTGACTTTTAAAATGGAAAAGATGAAAAAGTATATCATTTAAATTCCTTCTATCAACCATTTTCCTTCTTCTTCATATGTTCAAATTACACCTTTGGTCATTTTTTACATTAGATGAAAAGACTAAGTAGTTACCTCAATTTCATTAGAACTAAAGTCATAACAAAGTTTTCAGGGTAATTTTATCATTAATCTCACCCTCTATTCTGCGCATTTAGCATTTGAATTATGGGGTATTACATGTGTTACTACTGAGATTCACATAAATCTTACCCCTTTCCAAATATTTAAAAATTTATTTAGCAAGAGATAGTGGCTTTAAGGGAAAGGAAGTAGAAACTAGCAACTGAAGATCTCGAATCTGTCCAAATAGTAGTATTGGTTATCTATAATTTTTATGAATTTTTGGGTTCTATAAATATTACGTACAAACCCTGTGGGGATTCTTGTAATATAATGAAGTACTTTATATCAGTACGTTTATGCTATTTTTGTTCGTCTATTGAACTATGCGTTAATACTCAGATAAATGTCAAAATATTAAGGAGTTTGACATTTTTGGTATCGGTAGGGCATTAAATGTTAAGAAATTAAGCCTAAAGTACATCAGTCCATATTATCAAGAATCATTCAAGTAGCATACCAAATAGCTTTACTCCCAAAATTAAGCAGATTACAAGATGTCTTCTACATCTCACAATTAAAGAAGTATCAACCCGACCCTGAGAATGTAATTGAATATCAAGATGTAGATGTGAGGAATGATCTTACATATGAGGTCAAACCTAACCGAATCATTGATCGGTAGGAAAAACAACTTAGAAATAGGAACGTAGTTTGGAAGGGATTGTCTCCCAAGGAATGTACTTGGGAAATGAAGGAAGACATGCGAAAATGTTACCTAGAATTTATGAATATTTTCATATAGAAAATTTTGGGGATGAAATTTTATTTAGGGGGAAGCTATAATAGCCCAAATTTTAGTGAACAAAATCCCTTGTACATTTGTTATATTAAATGGAGTAAAATGGTGGATTTTAGTGCACTTAAAATGGAAAAATATTAGACGTAGAGTTTGCATGAAATTTGGCTAAGTTAAGACATAAAATTTTAAATTTGTGTGTTCTTAAAGGCCTAATTTTATAGCTCAAAATGGACAAAGGAAGAGCACAATTCTTGCCCCAATTTAATATGAAATTTTCGGCCAAGAATAAAAAGGAAAGAAGGAAGACAACATTTAATTCAAAAATTGAAGAAATGTAAGGGCAAAATGGTCATTTGGCTAATAAATAAAAAAGCCTCTTACTTCTTTATAATTATGGAACCAAGTGGAAGCTCGTAGAACTAAGTGGAAGCTTATGGAACAAAGTAGAAAAAAAAGGAATAAAATATTCAAGACATACGGAAAAATTCCATTAAATAAGTCTTATTTTAAGGATGTGGAAGATGATATTTCAAGAAGCTACTTGACTCTTCCAAGAGGTCAAAATTTCGGCCAAAAAAGACAGAGAAGAGAGAACACAAAGTTTGAAGAACAGCAACACAAAGAGAAGAGACAAGAGATCAAGAAGCAAACCTAGGTAAGTTTGCAAGAAAAATTCACTTGTTCTTGTCTCTCAATCCTTAGAAACCTCTTTGAATCCTCATATACTTCTTGAAATCACATGAAGTAAGAATAAAATTAAGGAGAAACAAGAGGGAGAGGGCATGGTTGGAGAGGAAAGAAGAGTTAATCCAAGAAACCTTGTTTTACTTGTTGATTCATGGTTGTTGTTGATGATTTAGTTTATAGTTTGGCTTAGTTGTCATGATTTTATGATTTGGTAGGTATAAACCCTATGGGGAGGTGCTGTCCAATTTTGAATAATCATGTGGGAAATGTAATTAATGGGTTCAAGAAGTGATTTAAGGTGATAAGTTGTTATATTGAAACAAAACATAAAACTTCATTTTCCCAAACTATTCTTGAATTTGGCTAATGGTGATTTGTTAGGTTTGGGCTGGAATTTAATGGATTTAATGTTTCCACTGTATTTTGAATAAAAAATGGTGTAGGGAACATGTGAAAAATGAAGTATGGAGGCTTTAGGGTGTGAAATGACAATTCTACCCCTAAAACCCTAACATATGTGGTTGCAAGGGTAATTTTGGAAATGGAGTTTGAATTTTGCAAAAATGAGGTCAAAAATGGATTCTACACATAAAATTGTGTAGAAATAGCCCGGATTATAATTTTTGGTAAAGTACAGTTATACTGGGTATAAAGGGAAATTAGACAATATTTCTAAGGGCATTTTGGTAATTATGCATTTTTTTATAGAGATAACCAACCATATGAACTTAGGAATGAGACTTGAATGAGTAATAATTCATTTATTTTAAATTTGAAATTTTAGGATTTGATATTTGCCCCAGCCGGACTAAGAAACATTAGACCAGATTAGTTAGACAGCTGGAAAGGATTTCTGGTAGTAACTCTATTTTTCATACACAATGTAGTTGTTTATATGCTTTATGTTGCTATGTTCTGCGATATGAATTGTTTGTTACAAAACTTAGCTGTGGTGTGGGAAAAGCAAAGTACCATCAGGCCAAGTAGGACCCAGCTGAGGTAGTGAGACAAGTACAGACAGATAGCCATATGCTCCGAAACATTACAGCAAGAATCAAATTGTCATTTGATCATGAACAAAGTACAAAGTATAGCCAGTAGAGACAAAGATTCATTTGATCCTGAATTCCAAACAGACGGACATGTTTACTGTATATTTGTTACATTCTATTATATGGTGTATTACATGTTTATTTATCACATTTTATATGATTGGTTGTGTGGTACTACTGAGATCCGTATGAATCTCACCCTTTTCCCAATATTTAAAATATTATTCAATGAGAGACAATAGCTCCAAGGGCAAGAAAGTAGATACCAGTATGTGAAGATCTCAAAACTATCCAAGCAGTAGTGCTGGTTATTTGTAGTTTTTATGTTATTTTGGGTTCTGTAAATATTACGTACAAACCCTGTAGGATTCCTATAATATAATCAAGTACTTTATATCATTATGTTTATGCCATTTTTGTTCACCCATTAAATTGCACATTAATACTCTGATAAAAGTCAAAATATTAATGGACCACTTAGTGCTGATTATATGGGTAATACTCAAGAATCCTCGACCAACCTTACTGCCACAGAATGCTTTCCAGTGTTGTAGCTTAACTTCAATAAGTCATATCTCACAATCTACAAAGACAAAATTCACATTCTATACATCATTTGAAAGCTTAGGATGCCTACTACACCCTGTGAAATATCACAGTCATTGGACAATGTTTGACCAGCAAAAAACAATCCACAAGTAACATAACTTGAATCTAGCAGAATCTAACTTTAACACTTTAAGTTCCAAAACTAAGGTTTTATAATCAATCATCCAAATATCATATTCCTAAGCTATTGTTACATAAATTTTCCCATAGAATCCATTTCTAACCTTGAATTGATCAAAATCCAGCTCCAGCCCTAAGAACGCGAGATTGCTGAATCTGACCCTAAGGAAGACAAGTCGTGTTCTTACAAATTTCATCCTCCATACATGTTTTTCACCCTCATAAACCCTTAATTAACATCATGCTCATTATCAAACACCGATTAAAGCTCAAAATACCCTTCTTAGATCAAACCCTAGGGGTCTTATAGCTCTATAAACACTCATCAAAATAGCGAGGCACTATACTCAAATCGAAGCTTACGATTGCCTTTACGTGATTATCGGATCAATTCTTAATTATGGCAGTACTTCTACCAACAAGGTGACACCAAACACCTCTAATTAGAAATCAAGAACTATAAACACATAGCTTTTGATGAGTAGAAGAAGATTTATGAAGGCTCCGATGGCTAGAAATGCGATCTTAAGCTTCAAATTGGCTGATGAACTCAAGAACATGAAACTTCTCTCCTCTTTCTTTTTCTCTTGATTTTTTTCTTTTTTCTGTTAATTTTAGGATGCTGCATGAAATTGATATGCCTTGGGAGAGTCTTGGATGGACTGATTATGACATATGTCCAACTGTAAAAGCCCTAGGGCGCTAGGCTCTCCTTCTTGAAATCCCGGGTACCAAGTGGTCCACTTACTCAGGGTGCTTGGTACACCATTTTGAAACTATCTCCTCTCCTTCTCACATATCTTGACTAACAAGTCTGGGGAAGATAAAGTCTAATGATTTCATTCGGCTTCCATGTTTGGTGTTCAGAAAAATTGGGTATGTTGCTGAACCTATGACTGGCGAGTTATTATGGCTTCTAGGACGTGGTATCATAGGAGCCAAGTAAGGCTGGGCGGTGCTTTATGTAGGAGGACAAGTAAAGAAGGAGCTTTAATAAGGCTACTTTAATAAGAGCCACATGTCTACGGAGTCTACTCAGTTTTGTGCCACGTGTCCCCTATGCTTCATGATTTCACCACATACATGCCTTAGAGTCCCAGAAAACTGACAGAAAGTCGATGTGTAACACCCCAAAATTTGAGACTAGAAACTAGATAATAAGCTTGAATAAAGTAGACTTTTAAGTCAATTTAGTAAGAGTCCTAGGAATGCATAAGAAACATAACGACTTTTAGAAACTGCACTTGGAATAAAGTATGAATTTCTGTGCGTATTAGTTCAGGGAAAGTACTCGATTTCTTTTGGATGTGTTGGAATGACATAAAACCTAACTCAGATCCAAAGGAAAAAGGAAATGGTGTCTAGAAAGAAATAAGAAAGTAAAGTAAAAGAACTAATGGCACAAGAAATAATATTGCCATAATCCAGGGTATAAGAGTCAATTGCCAATAAATCTTAAGGTTAACATTGGAAACCAAAATGAAGGGATAGGATTTGCTCTTGGAAATCAAGAGTAATCATAAGGGTCAAAAATAAAATTAACTCCCTTCCTCATGTGATTAAAAAACGTCCAAATGGGGCAAAGAAGGAAGAAAGAAGGGTTTGGACAAAGTTTCAACTCTTTTTGTAAGAAAACTTCGATCAAATTTGATCACATACACCTTTAGGCTTTGGTCAGCATTCATTTCTTCCTTTTTAATTGACAATTTGGTCAAGAGCAAAGAGGAAAGAGGGTAGACCATTTTAATTGACCAAGCAAAAAAGCAAAAGAAATGTCACCAAGTTTTGCTTTTTTATTTAACTTGGATTGTTAACCAAAAAGCCAGCTTTCAAGAGGGAATTGGTTAACAAATTCCCCTACCTTTAAATGGTGAATTTCGGTCAAAAGAAGAAGATGAAGGAAAGAGAAAGTTTAACCAAATTAAATTAACCACTCTTCTTCAAGAAGCCACAATTTTGGCCACATGTTATTTTCTTTTCTTTTGGCCAATTTTCAGCCTAATATTAAGTGATAAGGGGAGGGAAATTGAGAACATCTCTCTCTCTCTCTCATTCTCAAAAATTTAGGTAAGAAGCTTAATGAATGGAAGAATTGATAAGTTAAAGAGAAAAGTAACCCCATGAATAAAGTTTAGTAATCTTGTAATTACCTAGAACTGTAAGGGTGGAGATAACCAATTTGGGTTAGTTTGACCTTAATAGTTCTTCATTTGACTAAGTAAAGTAACCCTAATGAATTATGTATGAGCAGTAATATCTCATGAGACAAGATTATGATTTGATCAATACAGCTTTCTCATAGCGGGTCGGTCCAGAACCTTGTACTCTTATAAGTGCCTAGGACTTTGATTCGTATCTCAATACCTCTTCAAAGTCATACTAGTCTTATTTCATCTTTACCCTCGTATAGATGACCGACCACATACATTTAGGACGATCATTTTGATTTATCCAAGGATAGTTATCACAGTAAACATATAAATAATATGATAACAAAATGGAGAAGTTTATTGAATAACAATGTTCATAGTATAATGCTTGGCCCTCAGGGCACAATTTCCAACAGTATGCTCTGCTAATATGAATAGTATCTATGAGTGATACTGGAATAACCTTGAGTGAAGACGGGATTAAGAGTTATGGGTAATAGGCAAACCCAAAGAAATAGATCTCATCTGTCTATCAAAGGAAGGGGTAGAGCAAGATGTAGATGTAGAAATATAGCAGTAGTGATGTATACCTAATAAAAAAGGGTGTGAGCTCTGGTGAATCTGATGCCAAGTTGGCATGTGCCAAGATTCCAACATAATTTTGAGGTTTAACGTGCTTTAGCGAGAGAAATCCCAGGATGGGTGACCCCCTAGGAAGTCAATTCAATGAGATTGAGACTCTAAAAGATAGATGAGGTAGCACAAGATGTGGATTCTATTGCTAACTCTTAAGTCTCTAGTGCTGAATTAGAATAAGAATTAGGTCCCCACTCTATGTTATGCGAATACATAGAGAAGCTATACCAAGAAGTTGATACTGCTAATATTTCCTTGTGGGGATGGTATCTAGCATCTCTAGAGGACTAGTAAATGTCATAAGGAATCTCCAGGCTAGATAGTCATCTTAGTTAGATAAATGTGATCAAAGGCATATAGGTGTTATATATCATGAGCATGGTATGATGAATAGTACTAAACTAGAAGAGGCCAGGAACTAGTATAGAGATACACAGTTGTCTGGGTCTTGTTGGTTTGTATTGAAGATTAATTGAGAATATCCCCAGGCTAGATAGTCATCTTGCTGCTTATGTGAATGACAGAATTGTGCTTGAGTATAATGGTAACTATGAGAGTAAGCTTATAAAAGATGAGGGAGAGGCTGATATTCACACCAGTATTGATGATCCCAGTTCTAAGTGCTATTAGTATAGTCTACAGTGAAGCGACCTAAGTAGTCTGTAAATGAAGTAACATATATGGGCCATAGTGAAATGAGTATATAGGATTGGGACGTGCCATAGTGTAGTAGGGTAAAATGGTTGCGTATGTCTCTTCACAGTTGAAGCCTCACAAGATAAGTTACCCACCCATGATGTAGAGTTGGCAGCGATTGCCTTTGAGGTTAAATAAGGTGATTTAAATATGCCTTTTAATATTGAGGATTGAGGTAGAGTTACAATCACGTGAATAATGTTGATACCATGAGAACATTACCCAAATGTTTAAGGTTTAGAATACGAATGATGAATCCTGATTCTAGTATACGTGTATATTGGGTATAATTGAGGGAACATGATTTTCTCGGCTCAGCTGATGTTGTGGTTCTAGGAGTTGAACTATAACTTAAGAATCAAATGTAATAGTTGAATTGATTCTCTAGGTATTTTAAATAGCCTGAAGGGTTTGAGGTCTCAGAATATATTGAAATGCATTGAAGTTTCTGGAGGTTGCTAGCTACTAATCTAGCATTGGGAAAGATTTTGATCATATAATATTCCCTTAGAAAGAATGATCAAGGTTTTATTCCTTGATAGAATGAAGTGGTAGATAGAACTAGGGTAGCCATGAGTTATGGTCTCATGACTGAGACAGACAACAACAGATATGTTAGTGGCTAACGAATTCCTTGCACGACATAGGTAGATTACCCAATACAAGAAGTTGAATTTGTGACTATGCCTAAAACTAGACTGATATCAAAAGTCTATACAGAATAACCCCAGATGGGATGACAGAATTAAAGAAAGTAGAGTACAGAATTGCTAGGAAAAAACTAGGGACCTTATAAGATCTGGGTTCCCATTACAATAGTACTTACATTAAGAGATGGTTAACAAGAGAGAGTTACCTGTAGGAAGTTCTAATTGGAAAAGGCTACCTACGGAGGGTTCTGATAGAAGAGATCTACCTAAGAGTCATGATCAAAGAGTGCTATTTACTGAGGGTTTTGATCAGATAAGACTCCCTATGAAGAGTCCAGATCAGAGAGGGCTGCCTACGGAGAGTTCTAACCTGAGGGGATGACTAGTTAGAGTGAACTGAGTGAAGCATCGAGTGTAGTTTCATAGCATAGAGCCACCTTGATGATGAAACATTATGTGGAGCCACCATGACATCAATCGTAGAGTAGAGCCGCCCTGATGATGAACTGTAGAGGAGAACCAGGACGTCAATTCTCAAAGGTGGAGTATTATAATGAGTCCCATGTTAGATGAATTCCCTAGTAAGAAGGATTTAAGGTGATCAAGTAAATCAATATGGGGTGCTCTAGTGTTGTTTGTTGACAAAAAGATGAAAGAAGAGACTAAGGAAAAACAGGCTCAATGAGATAGAGAAAGTCAAGCAACTCTTGCTCTCATATTTTATGTAATGATTCTATATATATATGTTTACCATCGAGTATATTCATGTTATGAATATGCTGTAGGCAATAATACCTATTGGACCAATGTGTCCTTAGGTTGTGAGACCTAATATGCATTAAAAATAGGGGTGTAAGACCAACTGTGCAATATGAATATGAAGGTTGTAAGACCTAGTATGAATTTAAAGCAGGGTTGTAAGACCTGCTATGCATTCTGAATGAGATTCTGAGTAGTGACTTGATGCAGGAGATTCTAAGCAGTGTCCTTAAAGGGTTGTAAAGCTTGAAAATGAATAGACAATTAGTCCCAAGGCAATAAGACCTGTAAGTACAAGTGGTACAGCGAGTTACCCTAGGCAGTAGCATAACGAGTTACCTTAAGTGTATGACTTGAGCTAGGTATGCTTGATGTAGAAAGCCCTTAAGTGCACCATGTATGGGGAGTTACCCTAAGCTATAAGACCTAATGAATATCCGGTGGTAGATTGGAACAGGCTCGAGGCTATAAGTCTTGTTGTGCCTATGGCATAAGGGAGACTCCTTAAACGTTAAGACCTCACAGGCTACCTGGATAAAATGTGATAGATAGTGTGTCCTGTGATTACCCAATAGACAATATCACACCTTATGTCTAATAGACTCATATAAGTGGAAAAGAGTATTGAAATTATTAAGGAACCAAAATTTAGTCCCAAGTTAAACTTACTTTGAGAAATGTTCACAATCTCTAAACCTATCTCAGGAAGTGAACTTGGGATTGGAAGGGATTTTCAAGTGGAATAAATTTTTTTTCCAAACAATTGCATAAATATTCACTATCTTACTATGTCCCATTGTCATTTCAATCCATTTTATCAGAGTGTACGAACATGTCTCTACTTAATTCTCATGATGTGTCCATTAGTTAATGTTTCTTTGTCAATGGGAAGCATTATCTCATATATATAGTCACTGTTCATTTACTAAGCTACCAATACTATTGGTTATACTACTGTACTGTTGTCAGGTTACATAGTTATATATATCATATACATCCCAAAAATATCAAAAATAGACAACCAATAGTAAACTTAAGTCTTTCTGCTCTATTCTCCAACTGTTTGTATTTACCTTCTTACCCTGGAGCTGCTAGCCTGTATTGTAAATTTGTTTATAGAAAAGAGTAAGATTCAAAAGAATCTCAGTAGTAATATATAGTCCATCATATAGATATCAAATCACAAAAAATGTCACATAGCTATCATATAATAGAATTATAACAACAGCATTCAATTCACAACATGCAGTTCAACATATCACTATAGTGCTAGGTATATCACATGACCTCGAGTGCAACCCATGCAATAGGCCCTAGGCATCCACTCATGCATGATAGAACAATATATTGGCTTGAATGTCCACTTGTGCAATAGGCCTCTGGCGACCACCCTACATACTCAAAAACATGTCATACAATTCATGATAAATCCACAAAACATGCAATATATCTTATAGCAAATGAAAGACATGGTAATACCTGCTCGCTTTCCCTAATGGGTGTCCAACTATTTCTCCATGCTCGGGCAGATCTTAGATCTTGGACAACTAATAATCCTATAACTAGAATTTACGATTGACATGTTATTACTTAGTCCAATATGTTTGGCACAGTGCAAACTAAGTTATTCTTAACCTATCCCCATATTTATTCTTTATTTTAAACTTGTTGGTTATCATTTGAGCAACTTGGGTAGCAATTGGGAGTCTAAACAAATGCCCATGAGATTTGGAAAGGGTAGAACAATCAACATTTTTCATAAAGTTTGAAGTGCTGAAAAGGGGGTCTTGGTAGCAGCCAAGGAATTCTTTGGCCGCAACCAATAGAGGTGAAAATCTTTTAAGCCATATCAAAAAAATCTTCTGGTCGCAACTAAGAAAACCTCCTGGGGCTTGACCATAGCAAAAAATGCTTGGTTGCAGCCAAGAATCTGGACTTCTAGATTTTCCTTATTGTTAGATATGATGATGTCAAATATAGATGTTAAATATTGATAGCAAAAAAGTTTATATAATGTATTTATCTCCTACATTGACTAACTACTGTGTTTAATGTAAAATATCATGTAGATTAGTCAGGCAAAGAAAGAAGATATCAAGTTAGATTGAAAAGATTCATGTGATTTAATATTATGGATTATTCAAATAGTTAAATTGTTATTCGAATAGTAAAACTTGTTTTTGGTTAAGATCTTTTCGTATAACTCTCAATTTATCCGAATAAACAAAGTATTATTCAAATAATGAATATGCTATTCGAATAAAGGAGAACTGTTAACAGTTGAAAGTATTTGGATAAGCACATTAGTATTCGAATAGCATGCCTAACAAATTTATCTGAAAATAATTCAAGTGAAACAGTATGCGAATAATCAAGGAACTATTTGAATAGTCATTGTGATTTCAAACTCTGTTTCTAAATATGTTATCCAGATAGTTGGATAATTATTTGAATAGTAAGGGCACTATTCAAATAGTGTGATGATTAACCGAATAAGTTTTTGATGAATTTCAGCATCTAGCACTACAAGACTATTATGATAGTAAGGAGACTATCAGAATAGTATTTGACATATATCACAAAGGACTATCTGAATAGTAATGGAACTATCAGAATAGCCTCAGTGCAAATTATCAAATACTATTCGAATAGTGAAATGACTATTCAAATACTATAAGACTATCAGGATAGTAATAGAACTATCAGAATAGTCTCAATGCAAAATGATCAAATACTATTCTGATAGTAAAGTAACTATTCGAATAATCTATAACTGAAAAATGGTGATTTTATCGAATAGAAGAAGTGCTACTTGAATAGTAGCAACATACTTTGTTTCTTTCAGCATCGGCGATGTTCAGTAATTTGATCATATCTCCTGAACCACAACTCGGATTGTGGTGAAACCAGTGGTGGCATAAGAAACTAGACTCCCAATGCATCATTGTTTACAGAAAAATAATGTTAAAAGGAGATGATATGAATGAGATATGAATTGTGGAATATGACATTCAAATCACCATCATATTTCAGAATAGGTTCAGTATTTTTGACATAACTCTCAAACTACACATCAAATTGAGATGAAACTGGTGCCATATAAAACTAGACTTAAATATCTTTCCATGGATAGGTCATAGGTCATATTTGGAGTTATATTCAAAGAAATATACCTTCTAGAAGTTGGTGATCAAAATCAATCTCTGTTCTATTCCAGCCCAATTGATACACATTGAATCATAACTTTTGAAATACAAAGTATGTGTGATTGATTCTAGTTGCTGTGGAAAGAAGACTTAAAGAGCTTTATAGGGATAGTTCATTTGCCATGGATTTATATTCAAAGAGTTACACCCTCAGAAGTTTATTCAAATATAGAGGCTGTAGTATTCGTTTGTGAAGATTCATTATCAAAGGTGCACTATTCGAATAGAGCAAGTACTATTCAAATAATATCATATATTTTGTGTGACAAGCTATTCGAATAAGGGTTGGTCTATTCGAATAAGAAAGTTCATTATGAAAGAATATTATTCGAATACAAGTGGCACTATTTGAATAAGATCTTTTGTTTTACAAGGCAACTATGAGAATAAGGAATTTACTATTCGAATACACTTCAAGTTCAAAAGTTTTATTCAAATAAAGGATAAAGTATTCAAATAAATATTACTCATTATCAAAGAAGGCTATTCGAATACAACATATATTATCTGAATAACTGATTTTTCTGAAAATAGAGTATCACCTTGAAACTTCTAAAAATCATTGAAATTTTGTGTGACATGTTCTTATTGATTCTGATCACTCTAACACTTCATTATATTAGTGATTAAGCATTTTCTAGGTGATCAAACAAGGATTAACACATAAGACAGAGAAAGCACTTTTGTGTTAGAAACTTCCAACAGCTAGTTCAATAGTAATATTTTAAGCCTTAACGGGAAGAAGAAAAATTCTAAAAGAAGAGTCATTCAAAATAAACTATAAGAGAAGAGTCATTCAAAATAAACGAAGAAGAAAGCCCATGCCTGCAATATTGATATGTTGTTACTCTAAATCTAACCTGATCAAAGCTCTATAATGATACTCCCACTATGTACTTCAGTGTCAATCATTATCTACTTCATATAGAGAGAAGTAATCACCACTACTACAATTGGGTGATTTAACGACTGGAATTCACATCTGTTTTTAGAAAACAATAGTGAAAACAAGGCGGTGGCAAGGATGGTAAATAAGCCAAGATTTTCAATGACTGTTTATATGGAAATAGTCATTGAAAACAAGTTTCAATGACTGTTTCCAATAATAGTCATTGAAATACAGGTTTCAATGACTGTTATTGGAAATAGTCATTGAAACTTAGCCCTCTACTTTATCTTCAGATATGATTAGTTAATTAAGAAGGCCCAACTAAACTCCTGCATGCTGTCTCATCTCATAGCTGATAATTACTACCCTATAAAGGCTCATGTGAGTTTGCTTTTAACACTTGTTCCCTCCATATATAGAGATAGAGGTATAGAGGTAAGCATCAATAAGTGTGTGTAAGAGAGATTCTCAATCATCATGTCTTCCTCTTCTTCCTCCCTCTTCTTCTGTGACAATCATTATCACCCTAACAAGACTCCTTCATCTCTTTCTTTATCTTCGCCTTTGTCCTCGTCATCAATCCCTACTACTAATTATTCTCACTGGGCATCTTCAATGACTATTTATCAAAATAGTCGTTAAGGATAATATTAAATGACTAGTTTAATAACCAGTCGTTAAAAC
Source organism: Inga laurina (assembly GCA_963855925.1). Lineage (NCBI taxonomy): Eukaryota > Viridiplantae > Streptophyta > Magnoliopsida > Fabales > Fabaceae > Inga > Inga laurina. Next base: position 46,194,238 of record OY979708.1, read on the forward strand.
TTACTGTTTCAACAACTGGTTATTAAACCAATCGTTGAATATATGATAATCAACGACTGGTTATTAAACTAGCTGTTGAATCTATTGATCCAATGACTGGTTTTAAACTAGTCATTGAATCATCTACATTCAGTAACTGGTTTGTAAAAATCAGTCGTTGAAACAACGGCCCAATCAAACCTGTCAGAAAAGCAACTCGTCTTGGTCAATAGATGCAGTAGCTTCTAGACATTCAGAGTTTCAAGTGTCAATTTCTTCATTGCTGAGGGTTCTCTTACTCAAATTGGTGTTTCACCTCCGTCTGTGACCATAGGACAGGACCTCTGCCTCCATCGACGTCTCTTGCTCAAACATTGCTTCATTCTATTTCCTCTTCTCAGTCCTCCATTGCTGTGGGTTCTGTAGCTCTGTCTTTCATTCCTATTATTGTTCTTCTCCATCAGGATAAGGTAAGGCATAAAAGCTTTCTTTTATTTGGTTGGGTACTGCATGTCGGCCTCTAAACTTTGATTACTGGTTTATTGTTTCTAAAAACTACCCAAGTTAATAGCTTTATAAATTCATGGACATTATTTTCTAGGTCCTTCTTTCATGCTTGTTCAGTCTTTGTAAATCTGTATCATGCCATTGAGATACATTAGCTACCAGAATGGGTATGGTTGAATTGTTATTGATGGCTTAAACAGGGATTATCATGAGTTGCTAGTTGAATTTTTAGGTCCACGAAAGTCAATTTATTTTTTTCTAGAAGTTAATATTGAGAGTCTGATGGATATAGATGTAGGAAAAGTAGAGAGAAAGAGAGAAGAAAGTGACAGATATGGATTGGCAGAGAAAGAGAGGGAAAGGAGTATGTGAGGTTAGTTCCCCTACTCCCATTTCGTTTTGTCATGTGTAATTACCCTATACCCATTGTACACTAACCGTTAACTAACCTCAAAAAAATCTGCATTGTACTATTTTCTCTCACAAATTTCACCTTCATGCATAGCTTTTCTTATCAAAATCATTGGTTCTAATTTCATTATGCTTAAGCCATGAAATTATTTTACCTCTATATAGCAAATATTAGATTGAATCTTATCCATTTTTCCTCTATACGTGTAATGACTTGGCTCTAACGTGAATTAAATCTTCTCCAATTTTACCATCTTTTAAATTATCTCTAGAAATTGGCGTTTGAAGTTTCAACATACCTCAAGCACAGCTTTTAATTTCATACTTTAATTAGGTAAACTTGGCTAATTCAAATCAATTTATTGAATCAATTCAAGTCATTTCTTTATATATACAGCTTTATTTTTTACAAGTGTTAGAACATCTTCGGATCCAAATATTAGTGACCACCACCCCCTAGTCCTTACAATAAGAACAACTTAATCAAAGAAATTGATTAATTTAAACAAATGTAATGCATACATAAAATTGGGAATTTTTTAAGCCAAGTGAATTGGGAAACAAGTGCTAAACATTTTCCTTTTATTCCCATATTAAAGTCCAACAACAGTAGCCTTTTGCAATAGACTTCTCCCCAAACCAAGAAGCAGGATGCTATATTGATAAGATTTTGTTAATTTTTTTAATTAGCAGTATGTTTAACTTTTCCTAGTGATTTATTTTCTAGGGATTGGAAAATGTGAATAGTTTGCAATCTAGTTATTTGTGAACTTCATAATGTTTCTGTTTTTTTGTTCCATTTTTTGTATATAGTAACTATCTTGTGTCTTTAAATTTTCCAATATATATAGGCTCCTGATTAGAATTTTCAATTGTCTTTGTCTTTAAATTTTGTCAATTTTTTAATTAGCATAATGGTAAAGTTGAGTGCTGTTGAAAATGGATTAGGTAGTAATAAAATGAATCATAGTTGGATGAATGCATTGAGAACTATCAAAGAATATGAGAAAGGGGATGAATAGTTTATTGAATTTGCTAAAATGAATGCGCCTAGTAAAAATGGGAAGTATTTTTATACATGTCTGAAGTGTTTAAATGAGAGTCGACGTGATATTGACGATATAAGAGATCACATAGTTTGTGATGGAATAAATCTTTGGTACATAAGGTGGATATGGCATGGTGAGGAAGTAACTGCTTGTGTGTCCCATGAGAAGGAAGTCTTGGAGGTTGGAGATGATGATGGAATGTAGAAAATGATTTATGATGTTGAGGTAGAATGTTTTTCACAATCTCCTGTATATGATAGTGTGCGGAGTGATTCAGAGACACCTTTATACCCTGGGTGTACTAAGTATACATGCAAGTCAGGTATTTTCCACTTGGTCAACTTAAAGGCAACTTGTGGGTGGACCGACAGTAGTTTCACATTGTTACCTGAATTGTTGTGTGATATGTTTCAAGAGGATAACGTACATCTAAATCATATGTATAAAGCCAAGAAAATCTTTTCTGCGATGGGTATGGAGTATAAAAAGATACATGCTTGCCCTAATGATTGTGTATTGTACAAAAATGAGTATGAAGGATTGAGTGAGTGTCCGAAATGTAAAACTTCGAGATACAAAGTGAAAAAAGGTGCTAGGTGCAGTGATGAGACAAGTAAAAAGCAACCTTTAAAGGTTTTATGGTATATTCCAATCATTCTGCGGTTTAAATGAATGTTTGCTAATGCAAAAGAAGCGAAGAAGTTGAGATGGCATTCTGATGACAGAATATGTGATGGAAAATACCTTCGGCACCTGGCTGACTCTCCACAATGAAAGAAAATAGATGAAATGTATCCAGGATTTGACAGCAAACCAAGAAACCTTCGGCTTGGTCTTTGCACAAATGGAATCAATCCTTATGATACTTTTAGTAGTACATATAGTGCATGGCCGGTTCTGCTGGTGATTTACAACTTACCTCCCTAGTTGTGTATGAAACACAAGTATATGATGCTTTCTATGATGATTTTGGGACCAAAACAGCCAAGGAACAATTTGATGTCTACTTGGCACCTTTGATAGAGGACTTAAAGAAGTTGTGGGAGAATGGCGTAGATGTGTTTGATGCATATAACCAACAGTCCTTTAAGTTACGTGTAATAATCTTTACCGTGATTAACAACTTCCTTGCATACAGGAACTTGTCAGGCTATAGTGTGAAGGGTCATAAAGCATGTCTGATATGTGAAGCAAGCACACACTTCCATTAACTTAAGCACGGTAGAAAAATGGTCTACCTTGGTCATAGCATTTCCTTCCTCGGTTCCACCCGTGCCATAGGCTAAAGAGGGCTTTTAACGGTTTACCAAAGAATAGAATGGCTCCAAAGCCATTAATTGGAGACGAGGTTTATAGTCACGTTGAAAGAATTAATATCACTTTTGGTAAAAATCGAAAGACTATAGGTGAGAAGAAAAAATGGAAAAAGAGGTCAATTTTCTTTGATCTTCCATATTGGCGTAGTCTTGATGTAAGACATAGTATTGATGTGATGCATGTAGAAAAAAATGTATGTGATAGCGTTGTTGGTATGCTTTTGCACATAGCAAGGAAAACTAAAGATGGATTAGTGCAAGACTAGACTTAGTTGAAATGGGAATAAGAGAAAAACTGCATCCACAATAAAAGATGATGGTAAGAGAGAGTATATGGAGCCAGCAACACATACATTGTCAAAAGTTGAGAGAAGTTTTTATAGGTATTTGCATGACATTAAGGTGCCATAAGGGTATTCTTCTAATGTGAGCTAGCTGTGTCAATGGAAGATTTGAAGTTAGTTGGAATGAAGTCTCATGATTGTCATGTCTTGGTACAGTAACTATTACTAGTAGCTATTAAAGGCATTGTGAAAGATGATGTGCGAAGCTCAATAACAAGGTTGTGTAGTTTCTTTAATGCCATTTGTAGCAAAGTTGTTGACATTAGAAGGTTAGATGAATTGGAAAATGAGGGTTATACTATTCTATCCCAACTAGAGATGCATTTTGCTCCCACATTCTTTGATATAATGGTGCATTTAATAGTTCATCTAGTAAGGGAGGTAAGACAATACGGCTCAATTTATCTAAGGTAGATGTACCCTTTCAAGTGATGCATGAAGAACTTAAAAAGGCATCCTTAAAATCCGTATTGACCTAAGGCCTCAATTATGGAAAGATATGTCGTTGAAGAGGCTATAGACTTTTGCAAAGAATATCTATAAAGGTCGAAGGCCCAATCTCATCATGAAAAGGGTACAAGTAACGAAACACGAGGCTAAAAGTGAAGTATGCATCGTGAAGAGGTGTTGCAAGCACACTTGTATATCTTGAACAATAAGAAAGAAGTTCAGCCGTACTTAGCCAAACACAGAAAGAGTTTAAAGGAGATATATCCAAGAAAAAATGACATACAGATAGCTAATGAGCAAAACAAGACTTTCACAGAGTGGTTTAATGATAAAATAGCTCACGAGACCAATGTGTCTGAGACAATCAAATGGTTAGCTTGAGGGCCTTCTTTTGAGGTCATAACTTGGAGTGGTTTCGATATAAAAGGGTATTCTTGCTATACAAAAGCCTAGAATAACAGAAGTACTATGCAAAATAGTATGGTGATGGTGGTAGCCGAATCAATGCACTTTTCTAGTTCAAAAGACAAAAACCCCATCCATAGTCTATTATGGAGTTGTTGAAGATATATGGGAGATAAGTTGTACTAAGTTTAGGGTTCCTTTATTCAAATACAAGTAGGTTAACAATAATGCTATTAAAATAGATCAATTTGGATTTACTGCAGTTGATCTTGAAAGAGTCAGTTATAAAGATAAGCCATTCATTCTATCAAGTCAGGCAAAACAAGTGTTTTATGTCACTAATCCAGCAAATGAAAAATCGTCTATTGTACTCCAAAGTAAAAAATAGAAGGATGGTGATCTGAGTTTGAATATTGATGACACACTGCCTTTCACTACAAATCCACCTATGCCATCTGAAGTAGAATTGGTAGATGATGATGAATATGCAGCTAGAATTGATCATTGTGAAGGAATCTAGGAAAATACTTAAAGTAACATTTTGAATTGTTTAAAGCCAACATGTAATTTCAATTTACTTATCATATGCCACATTTATTTTTTAGTAAGATTTTGAATTGTTTAAAGTATGCATGAAATTTCAATTTACTTATCATATGCCACATTTATTTTTTAGTAAGATTTTGAATTTTTTAAAGTATGCATGTAATTTCAATTTACTTATCATATGCCACATTTATTTCTTAGTAAGATTTTGAATTGTTTAAAGTGTGCATTTAAATTCAATTTACTTATCATATGTCACATTTATGTCTTAGCAGGATCATGGCAAGTTCATATATAAAAATCCCTGACCTTTCCCAGCACCAAAGGCAATTACAATCCGCCAGAGGTTGGACATGGCGACCCTGGTCCTTCACTAGAGCCTAGAGAACCTTGCACTCTATATTTAGATGTCCCGTACCTACGTGTTGTTGCTGATGCTATTGTATACATGCATGCCACCACCTACCATAATACCAAATCGGGGATGATCAAAGTAAGGTCATTGTCACAAGTGTTTGACAAGGGGAGGAAGGTGTAGATGTCCCGTTCCCTGATAGTGAGGTTGCCAGACTAGGTCTAGCAACATGATCTTTCATCTTGTGGCCTAGATATCTTGTTCAAACTATGACAGTCCCTTTAATAGTAGGAAACACCTTACTGTTACTTGATCCTTAAAATTCTACATATAATCTTTATTTTGTGTGTTATTAGGAAAAAGATTATGCGACAAAATTTCCCTGATTGGCACAACTGCAAAATATTCATCAAGATATTAACAAGGTCGACTTGCAGATGCCTTGTGGGATTGTGGGTCACAGGATCTCATATAATTATGGACTTTATAACAAAGATATTAGAGAGTTCCTATCTTTAGAGAAGATAGACATTGGATGGGTCACATTTGTAATCATGTGAGTTTAGTTACAATTTTTAACTGTAATTAATGCACTGATATTTAGGAGTTTTAGGTTTCTACATTTGCTCAGTCATTTCTCATTTCATTTATGTCGTAGCTACTTCCACAAATTGTGTGCCGAAGAGAGCTCAGCACTACATGTGGCTCCTTATGTCCTAGCAATATGTCACGGTGTAATAACCAGAGGTTAGAAGATCAGATGAGCTATGTAGGCTATACAATAGGTGAGCCTCAACTGCCTTGCTATCTAGCACCAATTGAAGGGCAAGTAACTTTATTTGATATATTTATACACGTTCATTGTGCTAAACAGTATCATGTTATCTAAGCTCATTTTAATCTATATATGCATGTGATTATAGTTATCATTGGAGTCTTTGTGTTCCTTGTCCCTCAATCAACATCATCTTTTGGTTTGACTCATTAGGTCGCAAGCAAGATGCAGATGTCAAAAGCTTTTTAACACGTAAGTAAATTTATTTGTCTGTCATTGATTTTTGATTTTACTCAATTGTTTTAATGTCTTCTGTTTATTATTTTAATTATTACAGTGCATTGAAGACATATTATATAATGGGTGGGAAGCGTTAAGGTAAAGGTGGTCTGACAAAGTGGTTCTAGCCAAACGTAAGTTCTTTACATTCAAGTTCTTTGATTGACTATTGCTTTACATAGGCCTTTATTTTTTTTATTGTTTGCTTTTGATGTATAGTGTCCTCGGCAAGCAGGGAAAATTGAGTGCGGCTACTATGTTATACTATATATGTATAACATCATTTTCAGTGGCCTTACTATAAATTTTGAACAGGTGATCATTTCTTGAATCTCAACTAAATTTCATTTCTTTTCATGTAATTCAATTGTTAGTTATTTCATTCAATTTATTGATTTATGTTAACATATTCTCCATTTTGCGTTGTAATCAGGACCCCTACACAATCAAAGACATTGATTTGATCCGAGACCTTCTGTCAAGACATCTTCTACAACACATAAAGGGGTGATAATGTGTAGAGGTTTTTGTACATATTGTAGTGGTTTTGTACAGTTCTATATAAGTTTGCATATTCGAATACTTTTCCTAGTTTCTTATTTATGAGTACTTTGAATTTGTTAAGGCATTATGCTTTATAGAGAACACTTTGGGAAATGATGATGATGCATAGGGATTTCATGGAAGCATGTTATCATCTCTTTCACCATATGATTGTCATGATTTTACATTGAAAGTTGAAGTTTGCACATTGAAATGATGTTATGACATATGCGCTATATGTCATGATAGAAAATTTAACATGTGCTTTTCCCTTCCATGAAGTAATAGGGGAAGCTAAAGAGTTAATCATAAGAGAATGGTTCGTGGATCTAGTTTTTTCTTTTAAAGATAGCAATGTATAGGTTATAGAACTTGTTAGTATAGGTTCATCTAGCATTGAGGTTTCAAGAGCCTTTGATCATCAATCACTATTAGTCTTTAGGTTGTAGATGATGAAAGGAGATAGATTTTAGGGACAATATACCTTTGTAAATCATGAAAGGAGATGATGAAAAGGAAGGGTTATTCATTCCTGTGTAACCGACCAATTACTTGCCCACTTTGAGGATTCAAAATGTAATTGTCTGGGTTGGTGCTTTTCCAATGGCATTGCTGGTTGTAATGAGTAAAATGTTACAAAAAAGAGCTAAGATACAACGACCATTTAAGGAATGACAGTCGTTGTATCTTTAAGATACAACGACTATCAATTCTATAACAGTCGTTGTATCTCAGCTGTTTTTTTTTGGGTTTAAGAGATACAACGACTGTTTTAGAAATAACAGTCGTTATATCTTTGATACTACGACTGTTTAAAAACAGTCATCTTTTCTCGATTTTTCAACGACACTCACATAGACGTCCAACCAAAAATAGTCATCTAAAGGAAAAAAAAACGGTCGTTAAAAGTCCCTTCTGTAGTAGTACACTCATTGTAATCATTCTATATTTGTGAGAGTTACTCAAGATTTGGGAATCTTGAGTGGGAAATAGATTGTATCCTTATAGTGTGTAAGGGAGAGTCCTTGTCTCAATATGAGAATTGTAAAGGCTTCACAAGTGCCTAGATTAAACCTGTGGGATTGTAGTGGTTCCCAAATACCATGTTAAACTTGAGGGAGATAGTGGATTGAAATCTTAGGAGGAGCCTGGGGACTGGACATAGGTCATCTGGATTGGACCGAACGAGGATAAATCACAGTTTACATCTTTTCTTCCCTAAACTATTCTATTTCCAACATATATGATTTCAATAATCGATTATGATTTTATATTTCATTACTCACATACTTATTGATTTCATAAGATGCGAAAAGAATTTCAAAGTTGTTAAGCTTTTATGATATACCCAATTCCCCTACTCTTAGGTGTCAACCTGTTCTAACACTTATTTCTTAGCTAAATCTCCAAAACATAAAACTTAATCTACAAAAATCCAAATGAAGTGGTTCAAAGTTCTAATTAAAGCTTTTTAAGTCCTCAACACAAGCAAAATATTAACCACTGCTACTTGCAACCACAAAAGTATAGAATTCCATGCATCATCCTACTGTTCTATAACCAATTCCAATTTCAGTCCTCAAACTTTAACAATGAATATCTACCAATATACAAACCTAGATTAAGCATATTATATATCAAATTAAAGCGTATAATATCTAGTATTGGTTTAAAAATTACCATAGCCATTGAACATCATTTGCCCAATCAAATTCATCCCACAAGTAATATGACCTAATACTAGCTGCAACTAACTACAATTAATTTAAAGTTCAAATTTTGATTTTTCATTCCTACTGATGAAAATTCACAATTAGGGCCTATTCCCAAACAGTTTTTTGAGGAGAACAAAAAGGAAGGCTCAAGAATGCTAAAATCAAACTCTTTCCTACAACATATGCATGATCAAAATATCATCAATCCTCTAAGAACCCTTACTGCTTGAAAACCCTAAGCCCTGCAAAACACTTGAAAAGTCATCAAAAACTCAAAATAACTAGTTCAAATTAAAGCTTACTCTTACCTCTACAAGTTTCTACAACTGACTCTGGAATTTGGTAGTACTTTGTCTGGCAAGCGATCACCAAACACCTCTAAATGAAATTCTAAAACCATTGAAATGAGGCTTAAGAAGAGGGTAAGAAGCTTATAAGTAGGTTTTTCAAGTGAAAATGTTGATTTGATAGTGACTTTTGTGATTGAACTCAAGAAAAATCACTATTCATTTTCTCTTTGAGATGACCACTATTCACTTGCAAGATGACCTTGAGAGCTTGGAGAGAGAGAGTAAGATCTGATAAAATGATCTAACTTCAGCCCCTCCCATCTCTTTGACCGAAATTGAGAGGAGAGAGGGAGTATTAGGTGATTTTCTTCACCTAACCAAAACACGTAGCCCATAATGTGCCACCTATCATAAACTCGTGGTCCCTCAAGAAGTAGGTAACTAACTTACTTAATACAAGTAGTTTTGTTAGTCATTTAGTCCTCCTTCATCTTTATTTGATTATTGACCAATTTCTTCTTCTAAGAGGAGAGAAAATTGTTGACTAACTGACCAATAATTCTTTTCTTCCCCTTTTTGCTCTTGACTATAACAATTTTAATTAAATTGCCATTTGGTATTTTATTTAATTCCTTTTTCCCCTTTTATACGCCATTCCCTCTTTCTTTTAATTTCAAATTAGACTTTGTCTCATAATTGAATTTAGATATTAGGTTTGGCATTTTCTACAACTAATTCAGATCACAAATCACACTTTATTCCCAAAAGTGTTTTTCTAACATTATTTACATTTCCTTTCGAGTCGTTGATCCCTCGCACATATTTTGGGATATTACCATTCTCCCCCAGTACAATAAATTTCATCTCCGTAGTTCGTTACAAGTAATAAAACTTAAATTCTGGGAATCACTTCTGTAGGTCTTCCACTGCCTCTTAAGTTGCCTCTCTAGGTGATAGTCCCTTTTAGACTACATTCACAAATGGAATGCTTTAATGCCTAAGTCGTCTTTCATGTCGATCGATAACTTGATCTGGCTCTACCTCATAGGTGACATTTTCCTGCATATCCACATCCTCATACTCTATAACATGCTCTAGTTCTGATTGGAACTTCTTCAATTAGATACATGGAAAATGTCATGCAACCTACTCATGTTTGGGGCAGAGCTATCATTTATGCTATTGGACCTATTTTGGACAAAATATCAAAAGGATTAATGTATCGAGGGCTTAGTTTTTTTATCTTAAGAGCCCTGCCAACCCTGCTAATAGGCAAAACCTTTAGGAAAATGTGATTACTGATCTCAAATTCTAAGGGTCTTCTTCGCTTATCAGCAGAACTCTTTTGTCTACTTTGGCTTACTATTAATCTCTTTTTAATGTCCTTAATATGCTTTGTAGTCTGATCCACCAAATTTGGCCTATACAATCTTCTCTCTAATAATTCTATCCAGCAGAGAGGGGATTGATACTTCCTTCCATAAAGCACTTCACACGAAGCCATCTAAATACTCGCATAATAGCTATTGTTATAAAGGAATTCAATGAGTGCAAGGTAGTAATCCTAGCTTCCTTTAAAGTCCATTACACATGCTCTCCACATGTCTTCCAGCATATGAATGGTCCTCTTTGACTACCCATCCGTTTGAGGGTGATATGTTGTACATAATTTCAACTTAGTACCCAGAGTTCATGCAAAGACCTCCAAACTTTTGAAGTGAAGTGAGGATCTTTGTCAGAAATGATACTTTTTAGCATACCGTGAATTCTTACTATCTCCTTTATGTATATCTCTACTAGTTTATTAGGAGAATAACGAGTGTTGATTGGTATAAAATATACCGATTTCATGACTCGATCTGTAATCACTATATCGTATCATAGTTTCTGATCTTGGGCAATCCCACCACTAGATCCATGGTCACACTTTGCCATTTCCATTCTGGAATCTTGGGAATCTCAAAGAGTCTTGGTGGTCTCTGGTGTTCAGTCTTTACCTTCTGATAGGTAAGATATTGGCTACAAATATAGTCATATCCTTCTTCATTCTAGGCCACCAGTACATAGACTTCAGATCATGGTATATCTTTACCATGCCTGGGTGAAGGGTATATCGACTCTTGTGAGGCTCATCTAGGATTCTATGACTCAAGTCAACCTTTCACGGAAAATATATCCTCTTCTTATGTCAAACTAGTCCACTGGGAGAAAGATAATAATCTTAAGTTCATCCTTGCCGTTCTGATAGATTCTGCATGTTCGTCTTGTTTCTATGCTTCCTTAATCTCAATTCTCATATTACTTTCCCCTTAGGTAACATCATAGTTAGCAAATAGAATTTGATTGAGAGATTCAAATCTCATAAATCTTAAATTAGTTTCCATTCCTGTACCATCATAGCCATCACTCATATTGCCTTTTGACTAAGAGCATCAGTGACGACATTAGCTTTATCTAGATGATATTTGATCTCCAGGTTGTAATCTTTTAGTAACTCCATCCATCTGCATTGTCTCATATCCAACTCTTTTTGTTCATGAAAATGCTTGAGACTCTTGTTGTCACAGTGCAGTTCTATAGTTACACCATATAGGTAGTGTCGCCATATTTTTAGTGCAAACACAATTGCCACAAACTCCAGATCATGAGTGGGATAGTTCATCTCATTGATCTTTAGCATTGAGAGGTATAGGCTACTACTTAGCCCTGCTGCATAAGGACACATCCTAATCCTTACTTACTAGCATCACTATAGATCACATAGGTCAAACTAGAATCAGGGATAATCAATACTGGTGTAGTTGTTAACCTCTCCTTTAACTCAATAAAGCTCCTTTCACATTTGTCGTCCCACTTAAATGATTGATCCTTTCAAGTTAGGTTGGTTATTGGCAAGATGATTCAGGAGAAATTCTGAATGAATCTCTGATAAAAACGAGTAAGGCCTAGAAAACTACATATCTTAGCAACAGTTTTTGGCCTCTTCCAATTCAATAATGCTTCCACCTTAATGGGATCCACTTAAACCCCTACTTGTAAGATAATATGGCCCATAAATTTAACTTTCGAAAGCAAAAATTCATACTTGCCCAGTTTGGCATAGAGTTGCTTCTCTCACAAAATACTCAGTTTGATTCTCAAATGATCCTCATGTTCTTTCCTACTCTTAGAGTATATTAGGATGGCGTCGATAAAGACTACCAAGAACTGATCTAGATACTAGCAAAAGATAGGGTTTTTGTAGTCCATAAATATGGTAGGTATGTTAATCAAACCAAAAGGCATCACCAAAAAGTTATAGTACGCATATCTAGTCTTGAAAGTAGTCTTCGATATATCTCCTACTTTCACCAGCAGCTAATGGTAACCTAACCTTTGATCAAATTTTGTGAACATACAAGAACCAGACAATTGATCTAGAAGGTTGTCAATTCTGAGGAATGGGTATTTATTCCTGACAGTTACCTTATTCAACTCTCTGTAGTCTATACATAGCCTCAGCTTCTATCCTTCTTTTTAATAGATAGCAACGGAGCTCCCTACGGTGAGACACTGGGTCAAATGAACCCTTTCTCAAATAATTCCTTGATCTGCTACTTTAGTTCAACCATGTTATTGGAGCCATTTTAGGCTAGGCTTTTGATATAGACCCAGGTCCAGGCATAATCTCAATCATAAATTCCACTTCCCTTTCAGGAGGTAAACCACTAAGGTCATTCAAAAACACCTTAGGAAATTCTCTTACAACCGGAATGTCTTCAAAGATTACCTCGGTCTCCGCCTGTACGGAAAAGAAAACAATATATCTCTAGCATCCCCTTCTTAGGCATTTCTCAACTTCTGCCAATGAGAAGAAGTTTAGATTAGCATTTACTTTATCATCCCTCTATCGGGTGGGATATACAATTTTGTTATTCCCGAAATCTAGCAGCACATTACTTGTCATCAGCCAATTAAAAATTAATATTACCTCAAGTTTTTAGAGTGGCAAACAAACCAAGTCAATTGTAGACTCATGTTCCTCACATTTACCACATAATTCACACGAGTATCAATAGTCATAGTCTTAACACCCATTAGTGTCACCACAATCAAATCAAATGGCAGTTTGTGTATATGCAATCCTAGGCGCTTGGCATAATTCAATAGGTGCGTTGCAAGGAACTACCATTGAGAAGAATTTTACATTGAATAAACTCCGGTGACGTCTTTACCTCTTCACGTGTTAAGCCTTGGTTCATAGGTCTAGGATTGGCTGCTAGCGGGGACAGCTTACTATAAAGTGGCTTGACTTCTAGTAGGCATAATAGATTACATGGCTCATAGGGACATTGCAAAGTCATTCTGGTTGTGACGTACCATACCGAGGGCATATTTGAGTTATTAGGGGTTTCTGATTGCCATAGTTCTTAGACTAAAAAGGCTTCTTATTGTTCCCCTTTTATAAGAACCCTTGTCCCTTACGCTTCTACGAGATATCACCATGACTAGGTCCATCTCTATTATTAGTAGTTTTATTCATATGTATCCTCCTTAAGTTACTCTTTGTTAGCCAGCACACTTCCACTGCCTTATTGAATTCAATGAACTACTAGGAAACTAGCTTCTCTTCCATCTCAGGCTTCAATCCTCCAATCAATATATCAGAGCTCCACTCCTTATCCTCCTTGAATTTCATATAGGAGGAGTAACGGGATAAACAGATGAACTGTGATAAGTAATCATTGAAATTCTCATCATCAACCTATTGAATAGCCAGGAATTCTTTCTCCTTCTCAAGCCTTATTAATTTAGGGAAATATTTCTCATTAAACTTTTCTTGACAAACCTCCCAGGTCAGTGGAATATATCAGCCCCTTAGAACTACTGCTGTATTTCTCCAGCAGTGGTCAACATCTTCCTCCAGCTTGTACATGACTATTATGGCCTTTATTTTCATAGGACACTCCAACACTTCAAATATTTCTCTAATCAAACTAATCAGTCCTTTACAGCTTGTGGATTAAATCATCCTCTGAATGCTTGGAGTTGGTACTTGATGAATTTTAACATCCAGTATTAGAGATTTTCCTCTTCTAGGATGGGAACAATATGAATACCTTGATTGGATTTGAGTGTCTGGATTGCTCATTATGCCTAGGTTGTTCTCCTTCTCGATTTACTATGGTATCTTTATTCACCTCAGTGTCTTCAGGTTATGAGCGATCTTTATTCTACTTTTCCCTTACTTCCCAGATTTCCTCACACAAGTCTTGAATCATAGTTTGTTGTTGTGCCAACATTCTGAGAACTTGCTACATAGAGTCAGGTCTCGTATTGTTCTCAGGTTCTACATTTGGTGGTATATTCCATGATCTTTGCAATACCATCATTTCCTTTTCACTATTTAAGAGGAATACCATGTTAATATCACATCGAACACACACACACACACATAAATATATGCATTATGTACTTCTTATGACTTTAAATACCAACACACAACATATACATAAATGCATTATAGCAAACATTTATATTTGCACCAAAGTGGCTTGGCATTTACATCAAAATAAGCCTTTTTTACTACGATAACCAGACATATTTACAATAGAATGCTTGGTAATTACACCAAAAGAAGCCTATACTACATTATCTTGATTGAATAGGTTGATATCAACACTACGTCATTTACATGTACTTCCATACATAATCAAACATATGATCTATGAAAGGAGGAAACTCACAAGGACCCTATCAACTATATCATTCTTCTTTCAGACTAAAAAACTGTAATGGGAAAGTAGGCCCAAGCAGTCTTGATCCATACTTTTTAGTTCATCCATAAATTGTACATATCCCAATTATTATACAACAGGTCTATGTATGAAAAACCTATTATACTATTACTATATTGCCTATACCAATTCATACACCTCCATAGTTCATCATCAGGATAGGGATCATAAGCTAGCTTGACCTCTGGAGCCTTAAAGTTAGCTGGAGAATCAGTATCCTGTATAACCATCCTAACCATCAGTTCATCCTTGTCTTCGACGAAAGATTCTTTACTCAAACTAGGGTCTATCTTGACCATTACTGGTATAGGAACTCTCTTCCTGGTGATATGCTTCATCTTAGCACTACCCTTCATCCATCCTATGTATCACCACTTACTTCCTTTCTGGAATGCACCTCTCCTTTGATGACTGGTTAACCGATGAGGGTGATAAATTTATTAGTCTCCTCTTACCTCACATAATCCTTAAATAATGCCACTAATCAAGGTTAGAAACTATAGTCATGAGCAAATGAATCTAGCACACACTTATCGTTCCCAGAATTTATGGTTTGATTGCCAAAGTGTCACACCTTATGTCCAATAGACTCTAAAAAGTGTAAAAAAGTAGTGAAATCAATTATGGACAAGAAATCTATCCCATATTAAACATACTTTGGAAGGGATTGTTGAGTGGAATAAATTTTGTTTTAAAAATAGTTGCATAACATTCAATATCTCACTATGTCCTATTGTTGTTTAATTCCATTTTATTAGAGTGTGTAAACATGTCTCTGCTTAAGTCTCATGATGTGTTCATTAGTCAATGTTTCTTTCTCAATCAGAAGCATTATGTCTATATATATAGTCAATGTTTTTTTACTAAGCTACAAGTACTACTATACTATTGTCAGGTTACATAGTTATGGACATCATATAAATCCCAAAAATATCCAAAACAGACAACTAACAATAAACCAAAGTCTTTATGCTCCATTTTCTAGCTATCCATGTTTACTTTCTTGTCCTACAAGCTCTTAGTCTATACTGTAGATTTGTTTAATGAAAAGAGTAAGATTTAAAAGAATTTCAGTAATAATATATAGACAATCATATTAAAATAATTTCAGTAATAACATATAGACAATCATATAGATATCAAATCACAAAGCATGCCGCACAGCCATCACATAACAAAATTATAACAACATTTAGTGCACAACATACAGTTCAGCATGGCACCACATCGCTACGTATATCACATGGCGTTGGGTATAACCCATTCAATTGGCCCAGGCATCCACTCATGCATCACAGAACACTATATTGGACTGGGCATCCACTCGTGCAATAGGCCCCGCACGACCACTCTGTATAATCAAAATGTGTCTGGCAATTCATGATGAATCCATAAAACATGTAGTGTATCTTATAGTATATGAAAGACAAGGTTACAACCCATTCGCTTTCCCTTATGGGTGTCTAATTGTTTCTCTATGCTCGGGAAGATCTTAGAACCTAGACAGTTATCAGGTCCTATGATCAAAATTTACGATTGAAGTGTCATTACTTAGTCCAATATTTTTGCACAGTGTAAACTAAGTTATTCTTGACCTATCCCCATGTTTATTCTTTGTTTTGAACTTGTTGGTTATCATTTAAGCAACTTGGGTAGCCATTGGGAGTCTAAACAAATGCCCATGAGGTTGGAAAAGGATAGAACAATCAACATTTTTCATAAAGTTTAAAGTGCTGAAATGGGGTTCTTGGCCGCAGCTAAGGAATTATTTGGCCACAACCCAGAAATAGCCTTGGAGCTTGACCGCAGCCAAGAATCTAGACTTCCAGATTTTCCTTTTTCTTGGCTAAATTTTCAAAAATCTTAACTTAATCTACAAAAATCCAAACGAAGTGATTCAAAGTCCTAATTGAAGCTTTCTAAGTCCTCTACACAGGAAAAATATTAACCACTACCACTTGCAACCACAAAAGTATATAATTCCACGCATTGTCCCACTCTTCCAGAACCAATTCTAGTTTTAGTCCTCAAACTTTAACAATTAATGTCTCCCAATATATAAACCCAAATTGAGCATATTACATATCAAATTATAGGTTATAATGTCTAGTATGTTTTTGAAAATGCCATAGCCATTAGGCATCATTTGTCCAATCAAATTTGTCCCACAAGTAATTTGATCCAATATTGTCAGCAAGTAACCACAAGTAATTTCAAGTACGAATTTAGATTTTTCATTCCTACCGATTAAAATTCATAATCAAGGCCTATTCTCATATCCTTTTTTTGTAGAACACAATAGAAGGATAGAAAATATCAAAATCAAACTTTCCCTCTCCATTCTAGCCAAAATAGGGCCCAAAAAACAATTAGTCAAAATGATATTTTAACCTAAACCAGTCTAATATTATCATTAACCATTATTCAACAACATACACATGATTAAAACATCAATAATCCTCTAAGAACCCATGTTGATTGAAAACCCTAGGACCCATAAAACTCATGAAAGCTCATCAAAACCACAAAATAACCAATTCAAATTAAAGCTTACGATTACCTCTATATGTTTCTACAACCTGTTCCAAAATCTGGCAATACTTCATTTGGTAAGAGGTTACCAAACACCTCCAAATGAAATTCCAAAATCGTAGAATTGAAGCTTAGGATAAGGAGAAGAATATTACATACGCTTTTTTTAGATAAAAACGCTGATTCCATAGTGATTTTTGAGATTGAACTCAAGAAAAATAACTATTCACTTTTCTCTTTCCTATTCCCTTGCTAGCCAACCTTGAGAGCTTGGAGAGAGAGGGTGAGATGTGGTAAAATAATCTAACTTCAGCTCCTCCCATCCCTTTGACTAAAATTGTTAGGAGAGAAGGGGTATTAGATATTTTATTCACCTAACGAAAACACTTTATTCCAAAAAGTATTTTTCTAACATTATTTATATTTCCTTTTAAGTCATTAAACCATTGCACATATTTTGGGATATTACATATAGTGTGTCATGTGATTGTTGTATGTCGAATGATTGATTGTTGTTAAATGGTTTGTTTTGCATGCTTCGTGAACATTACATAAGCGTATGAATGGCTTGAGTAGTAAGTGTTAGAATCTGGAATGCAATCAATTCCTAGTGGACTGTATTTCTTAAGGTTCTAAGACTCCATATGTTAGATCCTAAGTTTTAAAGATAACAAAAGGCAATTGTGTGTAAATCATAGTTTTATAAGTCTAAGGAATTATTACAAAGTTACCAAATGCATATGGCAAAGTTCTGTGAAGTCTGCTGTCAGATTTAACTGATGTACTAAAGCACAAGAACTAGCACTCGAGCATGAAGCTCTTTTGTACTCAAGCAGATACGAGTAATAGTTAGAAAGTGTTTGCCCAATAGCATACTACTGTCATTTTTACTGATGCACTCAAGCACTGGAGATAGCACTCGAGCAGAAGACTCTTTCTCACTCGAGCACATGCGGTGAGGGACTGCGAGTGCTTGGCCGAGAGCAATTCCTGTCATTCTTTCTGATGTACTTGTGCATTGTAATCAACACTCAAGCATGAAGCTCTTTTGTACTTTAGCACTAGCGAGTGAAGGACTGCAAGTGTTTGGCCGAGAGTCATGAAGGTCAGAGAAGCACAAGTATGCTTGAGTGAGACTTCATATGCCTAAGTAACACATCAGCACTCACGAGTGAGAAATCTAACCCACTCAAATTCTGATGTAAGTGCTGATCACAAGAGTATATTACATGAGAATATTCTTCTCACTCGAGCAGGAGTATGTGTGCTCGAGTGAGGGCCCACATCACCTGCGAGTGTAAAATCTCACTCTTGCTAAAATGGTATGCGAGTGCTGTCCAGAGACAAGTCTCCTAGCGTAATATACAAGGCCACTCGAGCATAAGGAGTTGTGCTTGAGTGAGGCCCCACATCACTCACGAGTGAGAAAATTAACTCTCTAAAATCCTGTGCGAGTGCAAGTACAAAACTGAAGAACAAGGAGAAAAATGGTGAGTTCACTCGACTGAGTCCATCCATATCGAGTGATACTCTGCCAGAAGACAAAATGCACCAGTCTTACAGTGTTCGATCCGAATATAGTTTAATGTTATTTATTTATCTTATCATCACTTATTATTATTTAACATCATTTTGAATGTATTATAAGTGTGATACAGGAGGATGAACGTTTGAAATAAATAGACGCGAAGGAAGTCAAACAACATCATCACAAGCATGTACCTACCACCTCAAATATTTCAAACGTACGCGTGCTGTTCCACAGTAACATGCCCTGCTCCTCAATGATCGTTATTCAAATGGGCAAAACTGAACATCTATAAATACAGAGTTCCAGAGATTGTCAACAACAACGAAGCACAAGAATTCACAAGCAAATTCACGAGTCTCTGTATTCATATTGATCTTCAGTGTTTATCATACTTACTCTGTAAGAGAGTCTATATACATTTCAAATTCTATTTTCATTTCATCTTAAGGTATTGGGACCTTGAGAGGGTAGATATCCTTACGAGAGAAGCAGTTGAGAGAATTCTTAGTTAAACCTTCCACTCATAAGACTTATAAGATACAAGCAGTAGAGAACGTTGCTACTCGTAAGACTTACAGTGGTGTAAGCAGGAGAGAACGTTGCTACTCATAAGAATTGTATACGTAAGCAAGTGGAAAAGGTCATAGGTTGTTTTTCTGCACGTAAGACTTGTTGTAAGGGGGAGAGAAATTTCTTTGTGTGAGAATATTTCTGCTCGTAGTCCATTCAAGGACAATTATTGTTTTGTGGCATTTTGAGAGCCCATTGAATCTTGAAAGAATAGTGAAAATCTCAGTAGGTCTTAATCTCTGAGGACTGGACGTAGGCCTGGTTTTTAGGCCTAACCAGTATAACTCTCTGTGTTCCAATCTTCTCAACTCTACTTTATCTACTACTATTTTCATATCACCACATCAAGCGAAAAATTTATCACATAACCCAATTCACCCCCCTCTTGGGTGAAGTTGACTCTTTCACAATATGCATTCAACGTGGATGTTGGACTATGTGTCCTAAGTCCTTAAGACCTATTGGACTGGTATGTCCTTAGGTTGATAGATTGTTACACATCCAGATTAGAGCGAGTAGAGGCTCGAGGCTATAAGACCTAGTGTGCAAGTATGCATAGGGTGAAGGCCCTAGGCCATCGAATGGTAGTAAGACCCAATGTGCACTTGTATCGGGCAAAGGCCCTGGGCCATAAGACGTGTATGCCTAGCACTGTGGTTATTGCTATTGGACTAGTAAGCCCAAAGAATATGTTTGGATAATTGCTAAATGCTATCTGGGATCTTAGATGATGATATGACCATTTGTGATGCCTACTTTATGAGCTTGAAAATATAAAAAGATAGACTGAGTGATAAGAAATGATTCCCTAAGGGATAAATGTCTGAAATTTTAAGGACATAATTTATTGAATGGGGGGAGAATTGTAATACCCCGAATTTTGGGGCTAGAAGCTAGAGAATAAGGTTGAATAGAGTAGACTTCTAAGTGTAGTTTAGAATGAGTCCCAAGAATGCATAAGAGACAGAATGACTTTTAGTAACTTCACTTGGAATAAAGTATGAATTTCAACATATATTAGTTGAGGGAAAGTCTCTAGCTAGAGCCAAAATTTGGGATATTACACCATATGTCCCCTGTGCCTCATAATTTTTCCACATATATGCTTCAGTGTCCTAGACAATTCTCACCAACCTAGCGTCTCTTCAATAATCTAGGGAACATACACTTGCCTTGAGAGTGCCATGTTCATACTTACACTGACATATTTTATTTGACTAATTAGTCACATACGTCTATGTCTTGAAGAATGCACCACATATGTGCTTGCATGGCATAAGATGGTGCCACATAGCTCAAAAATTGCCACATGTGAGCCTGTGTGTCTTATGGCAATCGAGTATACAAAGACACTGATAACTTTCATATGATCGCATACACACACGACCACTTCACATTATGCCAGCTCAAAAGCTTCTTTATACATATGGGACTCAAATAGTGCACATATACCTCTGCGTGCCACCAAAATAGTGCTAAGTGTGCCAAAGTGCCCATGCACTAGCATCTTTTATTTGACTACTTATACATACTGAGCCTCATGTAATCTAGAGACTCATTATTAACCCAAAGGGCTGAATCATATAGTTCCACAAAACTCATTCTATCTTTGGGAATCTTACCAAACTAGGCTTATACTTAAGCTTCTAGTCCCAAAATTCAGGATATTACAAACTGCTCTGATGCCAAAAGGGTAACATCGCATTTCTAAAATGTTTAAATGACTTTTAGTCATGTAATGTTTACATACCTGAGACATTGTTCTATTGTAAGTTATTAAAAACCTGACTTTAATATAGGGTTCAAACCTATACTTGAGTGGGTTTTTTTAAAACTTTTGAAAATACTTAAGTGTGGTCTCAAACCAGTTTCCCAATTCATTACTACTCATCAGTTTCAAATCCTTTTATTTAAACTTCAAAGCGTTCTCTGGCAATAACCTGCATAATGATGGATAACTTATGGGCTTTTAGAATTTGGTTGCCCTATTCTAATTCACTTATTACATTAGGTTACTAGCGTGTTTCTCTATGTACTACCGTACAGGTCACAACTAATATGATTAGTGCTACTGTTACTGGTGTTGGGATTGGCAGGCACAACGAAAATTTTAAATTGCAAAAATTTACCAATCTCAAATTACGAATCTATCAATAGCATTTAAATTGAGTTTGAAAGAATCGTACCTTTTACATTTTACTTTTTGATCTCTAGGAGCCAACACCTCAGATCAACTCCCTCTACCAGTATCCACATGAATATGACTCCAACATGGACTGCGTGCTAGCACCTCCAATGTCTCCCTAGGGTTTTCTTGTGGCTCTTTATTTCTCAATCATCCTCAGATTATCTTGCCCCTTCGTTTTATAACTAACTATGTCTATATTGAATATTTCAAAATTAATCTTAATTAATTTTCAATTCAATTAACACTTAATTGTTTTGATGAGCTAATTAAATAAATTTGGTCTAATTAAATATATCCAACAGTTTTAACTTAACCTATTTATTTAATCCAAATAAAGAGCCAATGGCATTGGATTTAATTTATCTTTTATAAATTAAATCTTAGATATTATATCTCTATCAATGTTAGTCATTTAATTAATCAAATAAAATTAATTATGAAACTAACACTACATAATAATATTGTTATTATTCTTTTTAAGAATTTTATATCCTATATATGTATTTATAAAATTCATCCACCATAGATTAATCTTTGTATTCATTGAATCTTAGACACGTATTAGATTCAAAGAACCTAAACATTATAGCTTGTATTGGGCCATTCTTATATGCAACTTTGTAGGCCCAAAGAAAGTTGGCAGTGGGCTAATAAATGTACTAACCCATAAGTCACAAGCGGCCTTTACTAAGACATTATGACTACCAAATTCATATGAGGATCATTAACATGATGCAACCTATCATAGAACCATATCAAATCCCTTTAGTCACACGATATTTTGGCCAAGCATAAGCCACGAATAATGTCATCCTCCTGTTCCTAACCATTACTTTCCCAATTCATAAGAAGTTTGACAATAAAAATAAAACTGCTTTTTATTGTAGTGTGGCCATACATTTCTCAGACTCACTTATCGAGGGGCAGTAATATCTCTCTACTAAAGTCAGAGTATGGACATCCCCTATTTTAGGGATGTTATTGACAGTTTTTTCTATATTGCTCAGATAGACGTCCCACTACTACAAACTAGACCTTCTACGTCCCTAAAGGACGTCCCTTTTTTAAGTTAGGGATGTCCAAAGTTCAATATTTGGTGGGAGGATATGGCGCTGGATGAATTTGACCAAAAATAAAAAATTCCAACACTTTAGATGTCCCCAGAGAAACTGGGGACGTAGAAACACCACAGAAACATCACCTCATTCACTGTACATGGCAGCTTTACCTTCTGTGCCAAAGCCATACCCGTTAATGTCCCCTGCTGCATTTGTTTTCTCTCTTCTCCCAAACCCGTGAGCTGCATTTCATTTCTGCTTCACTGAACAAGTTCCAAAGCCATACCCGTGAGCGTCTCCAGATTTGCACTTCCCTTGCTGCATTCGTTTTGTCTCTTCTCCCAACCCATGAGCTGAGTTTCAGAACTCATTCACTGAGCAAAGGCGCACCTCCCCTCCCCTGCATTTGTCTTCCCTCTTCTCCCATTCCCGTGCCCGTGTGGGTCTTCCCATTTGCTGCTGCTGCTGCATTCTCAGAATTATTCAGGTGCGTTTCTGGGTTTCCTAAAATCATGTGCATATGAGGCGTGAGTTGGATTATTATGTGAAGCAATTAAGAATTTACATTTTGCGTTTGTGGAATATTGTTGCTGCAATTGGATTCTGTGTTTCTGGATTGTTGGTGTGTACACTTGATTCTGCGTTCTGGGTTATATTGTTGCTGCATGCACTTGGATTCTGCACTTGGATTTTGAGAAAATCAGGTGCATGGGTTAACAATGTAAATAATTATTGTTAATGTAAATAATTATTTTGGGGAACAGATGTTAATAATTATTGTTAATGTAAATAATTATTCTGCGTTTCTAGAATATTGTTAATGTAAATAATTATTTTGGGGAACAGATGTTGTTAATTAACAATGTTAGAATTGAATTAATGTTAGATTAATATGTCAAACGTTATGTATGTTGGGGTGATTTATCATATTTGTTTAGACTTTTAAGAATCACTTGTGATCTAACGTAAGTGAACCCTTACAAAACCCTTACAAAATTGTTAAATTGTGTTTTTTTTTTAAGTTTTAAAAATTTATAACTAATACTATATATTAAGTTTGCATAACTTGTCTTTTTTGCTTTTATACATATAGAGAAATTTTTTTGCAAACTTTTGAACAAAAAAATTGCGTTTAGGAAGTTTGGATTTTGATTTATGAATATTCTAAAAGTTGTTTGATTTGATATTGAAAGAATTGAGTTTGATTAGGATTTGGTTCTATCTTCTTAAAGTGTTAGTAGGTAGGCATAGAATTTGGCTTTGATAATTAATTTTAGGAAGCCAAAGACTAGTGAGGAATTGAGGCTAAATTTTTATTTCTTTTAAGAAAGGGTATATTTATTGGCACTAATTAAAGTATTCGTCCCTTTGTTTGGGTTAGAAGAATTAATATTAGCTTCCTGCTTTTTACTCTTGTTTTACTGTTATGAATTTTTATTTTACTCTTCTTAATTAGTTTAGTTTAGTTTAAATTAAGCTGAGATGGTTTGTTATTTTGATTTTGGGATGTGTCACTTTTAAGGGGAAATGCTGCCAAAATTTTGGAAAACAAAATAGTAAAAGGCAATTCCCAGTGTCGACAATGACTCTAAACTTGAGTGTGAATGGCATAGGTGGTAATAGAATGGATCATAGTTGGATGAATGCTTTGAGAACAAGTGAAGAATATGAGAATGGGGTTGAAGAGTTTATTGAATTTGCTAGAAGGAACGTTCCAGCCAAAAATGGGAAGTATTTTTGTCCCTGTGTCAATTGTTTAAGTGAGAGAACACGGGATGTTGAAGTTATAAGGGATCGCCTACTTTGTGATGGAATAAATCTTCGATACACAAGGTGGATATGGCATGGTGAGGAAGTAACTGATTGTCCGTCACACAAGAAGGAAGCTGCGGATGTCATAGATGAAGATAGAATGGAGAGAATGATTCACGATGTTGAGGTAGAATCCTTTGCGCAGTCGCATGAATATGACAGCCTGCGGAGTGATGCAGAAACATCGTTGTACCTTGGGAGTAAGTACACACGGCTCATAGGAACATTACATTTGGTTAACTTAAAAGCAACTTGTGGGTGGACCGATAGTAGTTTCACATTGCTGCTTGAACTGTTGTGTGATATATTTCCAGATGATAATGTACTTCCAAATGGTATATATGAGGCCAAGAAAATCCTATCCACAATGGGTATGGAGTATAAAAAGATACACGCTTGCCCTAATGACTGCGTACTGTACAGAAAGGAGTATGAAGGCCTGAGTGAGTGCCCTAAGTGTCAAACCGCACGATACAAAGTGAAGAAAGATGGTGGTTCTGGCGATGGGAAGACTAAAAGGCAACCTGTAAAAGTTTTGTGGTATCTTCCAATAATACTGCGCTTTAAGCGTTTGTTTGGCACTGTAAAAAAGGCGAAGAAGTTGAGATGGCATTCGGATGACAGAATATCCGACGGAAAATATCTTCGGCACCCAGCTGACTCTCTACAGTGGAAGAAAATAGATGAAATGTTCCCTGAATTTGGCAGCGAGCCGAGAAACCTTTGGCTTGGGCTCTGTACAGATGGCATCAATCCGTATGGAACTCTTAATAGCACACACAGTGCGTGGCCAGTACTCCTTGTAATATACAACTTGCCTCCCTGGCTTTGTATGAAACGCAAGTATGTGATGCTTTCTATGATGATTTCTGGACCAAAACAGCTAGGAAACGATATTGATGTCTACCTGGCGCCTTTGATTGAGGACTTGAAGAAGTTGTGGGAGGAAGGCGTAGATGTGTTTGATGCGTATAAGAATGAGTCCTTCAAGCTATGTGCAATGCTGTTCACTACCATAAATGACTTCCCTGCCTACGGAAACCTCTCAGGGTACAGTGTGAAGGGGCATAAAGCATGTCCGATCTGTGAAGCAGACACTCACTTCCACCAACTGAAACATGGAAGAAAAACGGTCTACCTAGGTCACAGGAGGTTCCTTCCTAGATTCCACCCGTATCGTAGGTTAAGAAAGCGTTTTAACGGCTTGCCGGAGCATGGAATGGCTCCAAAGGCATTAACCAGAGAGGAAGTTTACAGTCAGGTTGAACGTATCAATGTCTTACTCGGTAAGAATCATAATACTTCAGGTGAGAAGAACATATGGAAGAAGAGATCAATTTTCTTTGATCTTCCATATTGGCGTAGTCTTGACGTGAGACACAGTATTGATGTAATGCACGTGGAGAAAAATGTTTGTGATAGCCTTGTCAGTACACTTTTGCACATTCCAGGGAAGACCAAGGATGGGATTAATGCGAGACTAGACCTTGTTGATATGGGAATAAGAGAACGGTTACATCCACAGCTAAGAGATGATGGTAGGAGGGCATACATGGAGCCAGCAGCGTATATACTATCAAAAGCGGAGAAAAGAAGTTTGTGTGGGTGTTTGCATGCAATTAAGGTACCATAAAGATATTCTTCGAATGTGAGAAGGTGTGTGTCAATGGACGATTTGAAGTTAGTGGGAATGAAGTCCCATGATTATCATGTGTTGATGCAACAACTGTTACCAGTAGCTATTAGAGGGATTATGAAAGATGAAGTTCGAAGCACTGTGACAAGATTGTGTGTTTTCTTTAATGCTATCTGTAACAAAGTCATTGACACTGAAAAGCTGGATGAACTGGAAGCTGAGGGTTATATCATATTGTCCCAATTAGAGATGCACTTTCCTCCTTCTTTTTTTGATATAATGGTCCATTTGATAGTTCATTTGGTAAGGGAGGTAAGGCTCTGCGGTCCAGTTTACCTGAGGTGGATGTACCCTTTCGAGTGATACATGAAGATCTTAAAAGGGTACTCTAAAAATCTCTATCGACCAGAAGCCTCAATAGTTGAAAGGTATGTTGTTGAAGAGGCTATGGACTTCTGCAGCGATTATCTATCAGGGAAGAAGGAACAATCTCGGCATGAAGAGGGGAGGAGCAAGGGAACACGAGGACTGAAAGTGAAGACTATGCCTCGTGAAGAGGTGTTGCAAGCACACCTTTATATCCTGAATAACATGGCAGAAGTGCAACCGTACATAGAGGAACACAGAAAGAGATTGAAGAAAGAGAATCCGAGGAAGAATGACATGCAGATTACTATTGAGCAAAACAAGACATTCATTCAGTGGTTTGAGGAAAAGGTTTTGCATAAGACCGGTGTGTCTGGGACAATAGAGTGGCTAGCCTGGGGGCCTTCGTTTCAGATCATTACTTGGAGCGGTTATGATATAAACGGGTATTCTTTCTACACAAAAGACCAAGATGACAGGAGTATCATGCAAAATAGTGGGGTGATGGTAGAAGCTGAATCCATACACTTTTCTAGTTCGAAAGACAAAAACCCCATATTAGCATCCATGGCCTATTATGGAGTGATAGAAGAAATATGGGAAATCACTTACAACAAGTTCAAAGTTGCTTTATTCAAATGTAAGTGGGTTAGCAATAATGCTGTGGTAATAGATCAACAATTTGGATTTGTCTCAGTTGATCTTGAAAGAGTAGGTTATAGGGATGAGCCCTTCATTCTAGCAAGCCAGGCGAAACAAGTGTTTTATGTCACAGATCCCGCAAATAAAAAAATGTCCATTATACTTCAGAGTAAAAAACAGAAGCATGGTGATCCAACCTTCAACCTTGACGACACACCACCTTTCACAATTAATCCACCTACAACAAGTGAAGTAGAATTGGTAGATGATGAAGAATATGCTGTGAGAAATGATCATGGTGAAGGAATATGGAAAACAATCTAGAGTAAGAGCTTAACTTAGAAAATAGTAATGTGTGCTGTTTGTTTTATTACGTCTCAGTTTATTCATTTACTTACAATTTATTCACCTATCTGACAATGATTTTTGTGCTTACAGGAATATGGACAATTCTGGTGACTCTCCAAGTGATAGGGACAATGAAATGAATAGGCCTGAACGTGATGCGACACGTGAACCGGTTGCGAGACGAAGGGTTAGAGGCAGTACAAAAATGCCTGCATTGGTAGCACGTCATAACCATCAACAGGAGAGGTTGCATATTGACTTTGATCAAAATATGAAACCAATTGGTCCTGAGGAAGACCATTTCATTAGCTACGTAGGTTTTTTGGCTCGAAGCAAAGTTCGCATTACCTATGCTAATTGGAAGTTGGTTCCACCAAAAACCAAAGACTTGATTTGGCAACAACTTTTGGTATATAAGTTTCAATACATCTGCATTATATCTTTATTCCTATCGCTTCAAATATAATTAACGTATGTTTTTACCTTGCAGCAAACCTATGATGTCCCTAACACCGCGGAGATGTACAAGGAGTGGATGACGGAGGTTCGTCTACGATGGAAAGATTTCAAGAACAGGCTCACACGAGATTACATTCGAGGGGACTTGAGGGGTCAGGATCCATGTCATGAGTACCCATTTTTGTCTCCAGAGGACTGGAGGTTGTTTATGGCATCACGAGAAGATCCAAACTTTTTGGTAAGATTTCTGTAATCATAGTGTTTTATTTGAATATAGTTGACATTATTGATTCGGTGTTCATTGTTTTCCTTTAAAAGGCATTAAGTGCAGCAAATGCAGAGAGGCAAGCAGCTAATAACTATCAATATTGCATGTCTCGTAGTGGTTATCGAAAGCTTCAACGACAGATGATGGCAGAAGAGTTGGAGAAATTGAAGGAAGCAGCCACATCAGATCCTACCGTTGTGGTCCAGCCCCCGCCACCTCCACCACGTCACAAAAAATGAAAAGCAGGGAGGCTTAAGGGTGGGAAGTACGTAAATCCGACTGTTGCTGAGGTTGCCGCAAGAATTGTAAGTAGTTAGAGCATAATTACAAACTTATTTTTTCATATTGGGAGTGCTTACTATAACTTTTATGTTACAGGATGAACTGGAAGATCATAGTAGCCAAGGTTCGTTCACTCCAAGTGGACGGATGGACATCTTGTCAACGGTGATTGGGAAGCCAGATCACCCTGATCATGTTTGAGGGGAGGCAGTGGGAGTTCGTGTCACGAAGTATTTTGGCCGAGCCTCACATCCTTATTCGTCACAAGTTGAACCCAGTAGGGAGCTTGTGGCCAAGATTCGTCAGGAAGTCTCACAAGAGCTCGAGGCCAACCTTCGCGACAAGCTCCGACAAGAGCTGTTGCCAGAGCTACGTCTTGAGCTGATGCCTAAGCTACGAGCTGAAATGCAGAAGATGTTTGAATCACAGATGGCAACTACCGAGCGTAGAACCCATTCATCCCCGGCCTTCCACAGCACCAAAGGAAGTTACAACCCGGTGGAGGAACCACTTGGTGACCCTTCTCATACTCCAGCGCCGGGAGAACCTGCCATCCTCTCTTTGGATGCCCCAGTGCTGCGTGTAGTTGCAGATGCTCTCGTTCACACAGAAGCTACTACCCACCATCATCAGCAAATTCCACAGCATTTGCGTAGGGTGACTGTGACGTGTGTTCGAGCGGGGGAAGAAGGTACAGCCATCCCTATTCCTAATGCCGAGGTTGCCACGATAGCTCAAGCGAGAGGATCTTTCATCCTTTGGCCTGTACATCTTATTGGCTTGTTACCACCAACACCTCCAATGGTATGGAACTACCTCACTTTTACTTGAGATGTGTTGACATCCTACTAACAGTATGTGTTTTTATGTTCTAAAAGAACGAGCAGGAAGCAGAGAAATGGCCCTTCTTAGCACGACTGCAGCATATCTATAAAGGCATTCGCCAGATTGATTTACATATGCCTCCAGGGATTGTGGGCCAGGAAACAGAGTATCACTTCACAATTGATAAACAAGATCTTAAACAGTTCATGAAGTTCGAGGAGCTAGATGTTGGATGGGGCAAATTTGCAATCTTGTAAGTTTTTTATTTCCCATTTTTTGATTCATTTAGTTAAGTTGATTTTAACTAGCTAATATATTCATCATTTTAATTCTATTATAGCTCCTTCCGTCGTATATGCGTTGACTCTCAGAAAGTTGATTTATATGGATTCTTGTCTCCTGCACATACGACAAGGATTGGGAATACATTGAAAAAAAGGAAGAACTATGTGGGCTTCGCATTGGCAGAGGACGAGTATCGTTGTTATCTAGCACCGATTGTTCAAGGGTACGCATTTTAACTTTGTGTATTTGAGATTATTAATAAATAATTGCCTTGCCATCTAACTTCTTTTTAATCTATATATGTTGTGATAGTTATCACTGGAGTTTGTGTGTTGTCTGTCCTCGGTCGCACGTTGTTTACTGGTTTGATTCCTTAAATAGAAGACCAGACAAAGAAACTAAAAGCGTCTTCAACCAGTAAGTTATTTTTTTGTATTTCATTGCTTCTTGATTCTTGACTTAATGAATTATTCTAATTTATTTTGATTTTCATTTTAATGATAGGGCATGCACGACGTATCGAGCGCTTGGCGAGCCACGCGAACGTAGAGGTGGCAAAGATCCGAGATGGTTGTTTCCAAAGGTACGTAGTTTCAAATCAAGTTCTTTTGATTGACGGTCGTTTTAGATATGCCTTTATTGATTTTAACCATTTGCTTTTGATTTATAGTGTCCTCGACAACCTGGCGGCTGGGAATGTGGATATTATGTCTTGCTTTATATGTTTAACATCATCAGAGTGGCATTACGACAGATTTTGAACAAGTAATCGCTTCTTCATTCTCAGAGGATAATATTCTTGGTGTTGTGATTCAATGGCAATTCATTCACTTCATTCATTATTTCATCTAAGATTATTTTCTAATTTACAGATTTTTGACAATGAAGATGCCTACTCATATGAAGACTTAAATATGATCAGAGACTTTTTGGCTGGACATCTTCTTCAACGTATACCAGAAGAGTAAAGTCTTTAGTAGTTTGTGTAGGACATACTTTTGTGGTAGTACATATAATTAGCGTTATTGTTGTTGGATATGGATTGGATTTTAGTCTTGGTTTTTGTACAAACTGGGGACTTGGATATAGATTGTTGTGTAGTTTGTATGGTTTGAAAGTTTGTGTGGCATGTAGTAGACTTGGATATAGATTGTTGTGTAGTTTGTGTGGCATGTAGAAGCCTTGGGTTGATCACTGTGTTTGTTGTTGTTTCCATTCTGCTGAACTGCTGTTCTTTGATTCTGTTGTTGGAATCCTATTTCTGCAGTTTACATTTCCAGACAGTGCAATATATATAAAAAGTCCATTTAAAAAAAAAACTTTCAACGTCCTTAATAAAAAAAGGGACGTGGAAAGTATTGCTGTCGACACTTTAGACGTCCCCAGTTGGAACTGGGGACGTCTAATGTCATACCTTAGATGTCCCCAGTGGAACTGGGGACGTCTAAAGTCTGCCTTCTATATCCCCTGTTTTACGGACGTTAATGACGTTTTTTTCTACGACCCTCACATAGACGTCCCTCTGTTTTCAGACGTTAAAAGGCCAAAAAAAGGGACGTTAAAACCCTTTTTTCTAGTAGTGTCCCCCTATTTTCATACGTTAAAAGGCCCAAAAAAGGGACATTAAAAGCTTTTTTTGTAGTAGTGCAGTAATATCTCTCTACTAATATAAGGGACAAATTCCATCTTGACCATTCACATTCCTTTGCATGAAAACCACCAAGCTCGATTGTAGCCTTTATCATGACCTAGTCAAAGGAAACTTTTGACTAAGTCAAAGGTTAAAGGCTTTCTGTAGGAATCCATGATGATCTCAGGTCTAAGGGCATAGTGATGTGATTATACATGAGATAGGCTTATAACTTGATCCATACACCTTTCTCATAGCGGGTCGGTCCAACACCTTATACTCTTACAAGTACCTAAGACTTTGATTCATATCTCCATACCTAATCAAAGTCATACTGGTCCCACTTCATCTTTACTCCCACATAGATGAATGACTAGGGACATTTAGGACAATCTTTATGATTTATCCAAGGATACAGTTATCATAGTGAACATGCAAATAATATGATAAAAAAATGGAGAAATTCATTAAATAATAATATTTAAAGTATAATGATTGGCTGCTAGGACATCATTTTTAACATCCTGCCACCCGTACTAGGTCCAATCATTAATTTGTCTAATTCCTATTCTAGTATGATGACTCTTAAGCTTTGTCTATCCATACAGCTTGGTAGGAAGGTCAACAACATTGTCTTCTCCTACTACTTTGCATATTTTTATGTCACCTCTATCACTGATTTCTCTCATGAGATGAAATCACTTGAGTATGTGGTTGGTCCTTTGATATGACCTAGGCTCATTGGCTTATGCAATACTACTTCTGTTGTCACTTAATAAATCTATTTGATTTGAGATGGTAGACACCACCCATAGTTCAGTAAAGAACTTTTTGATCCAAACAGCTTTCTTAGCTGCATCTGATGCTGCTATATACTCAGCTTCTGTTGCAGAATCTGCTACATATCTTGTTTAGAGCTCTTCCAGCTTACTACTCTACCATTCAAAAGGAATATGTTTCTAAATTGTGATTTAATGTCATCTTGGTTAAGTGGAAAAATGCATCTATGTAACTGGTTACATAATGCTCATCATCCAATACACCATATACCAAGAATAAGTCCTTAGTCCTTCTTAAGTACTTTAAGATATTCTTGACAGTAGTCTAATGGCCCTCACTAGGATCTTGTTGATATTTGTTGGTCATACCTGAGGAAAATGAGACATCCGGTAGAAATACATAACAAGTCATGCATGATGGATGCCATATGACATGGGCATGATGTATGTGCTCTAACTTAGGCCTATTAGTCTCTTGGATTTATCTCTATATATTCTAATTCCTAGGATGTAGGTGGCTTAACCTAAGTCTTTCATCAAAAAAGACTTTACTAACAAAGACTTGACACTCTGTAAGGTTGGAATGTCATTCCTAATGAGTAAGATGTCATCTACATAAAGTACTGGAAATACAACTGCACTCCTACTAATCTTCTTATAAACAGAAGGTTTGTCGATGTTTTGAATGAATCCATATCCCTTGACTACTTTATCAAAATGATGATTCCATCTCTGGGATGCTTGCTTTAATCCATAAATGGATCTTTGAAGCTTACGCACTTTACTAAAGTCCTCTAAATGCTCAAAGTTTTCAGGTTGTGTCATGTATGCATCCTCAAGCAGCTTTCCATTAAGGAAGGTTGTTTGCATGTCCATTTGCCATATTTTGTAGTCATAATATGCTGCAATGGCAAGAAGGATTTTGATTGATTTGGCCATTATAAGTGGGGAAAAGGTTTCATCATAGTCTACACCATGAGTTTGAGTAAATCCTTTTACGACCTGCCATACCTTGAAGATATTTACATTTCCGTCCATGTTAGTTTTCTCCTTGAAAACCTATTTGCACCCAATAGATTTTACACCTTCAGGTGGATCAACTAAGGTCCATACCTGATTGTCGTACATGAATTGAATTTTAGACTTTATGGCATTTAGCCATTTCTCAAAGTTTGGTACCATTATGGCTTCTCGATAGGTGGTCGGCTCATTTCTCTTAATGAGCAACACATCACAACTTTGAAAAATCAGAAATCCATATCTTCTCTATTTTCCATCTGTGGTTCTGTGCTATCTTGTGACTCTCGAACTTCCTCAAGATGTACCTTACTCCCACTTGTTCTTTTAAAGATAACTCTATTTCTATAAACATATCATTTTGAATAACAAACACTTTGTTATTGGTAGGATTATAGATATGGCATCCCTTTATTTCATTAAGATACACCACAAAAAGGAACTTTGAGGATATGGGCATTAATTTCTTGAGGCTTATTGATTAACATATACCTCACATCCCCAAATTTTGAGAGAAGATAAACTAGGTTTCTTATGTGTCTTTTCAATTGCCTTAGATGGAACAAGATATAGTATAAACATAAATGTCTCTTGGGCACGGCCCCAAAAGGATTCTGGAAGATATGTTTGACTTATCATAGATCAAATCATATATAATAGTGTTCAATTCCTCCTTTTAGAAATGCCATTCCATTATGGTATTCCTAGAGGAGTCAATTGTGAGATTATCCTACAACTCCTAAGATGGTTAATGAACTCTTGGTTCAAATATTCACTACCTCGATCAAATCAAAGTGCTTTAATCATTTTGCTGAGTTGGTTTTGTATTCCATTTTGGAATATTTTGAACATTTCCAAAGATTCAGATTTATGTATCATTAGATAGATATATCCATATCTACTATAGTCATCTATAAACATAATGAACTACGTATAACCTTCTCTGGTAGCTATATTCATTGGTCTACATACAATTATATGTATGAGGCCCAATACATTAGTGGCCCTCTTACTATGCACAATAAAAGGTGCCTTTGCCATCTTTCCTAATAAGCAATATTCATAGTATCATATGATTCAAAATCAAATGAATAAGAAATCTATCTTGATGGAGTTTAGAAATGTGTTTCTCATTTATATGGCCTATATGACAACGCCATAGGTAGGCCGGATTCCAATCATTTGACTTGATCCTTTTGGTAGTTATGTTATAGATATTTTCAATATTAGGATGTTTCAAATTTAATATAGAATGACCAACATGCAAATCACCATCAATATAGAAAACGTCATCACAATAAATAGAACATTTACCATTCATAGTAATAGAGGTGTAACTTACCTTATCCAAATAAGAAAGACAAATAATGTTACTATTCAAAGCAGGAACATAATAGCAATTGTTTAAAACTAACAAAAGCCCACTAGGCAGAACTAATTCATAAGTGCCTACTGCTAAAGCAGCAACTCTTGCTCTATTTCCAACTTGTAGGTTTACTTCACCCTTCTTCAGCTTTCTACTATTCTTAAGATCCTACACATTTGTACAAATGTGAGAACCATATGCAATATCTAATACCTATGTAGAGGATGTAGAAAAATGAATGTCTATACGATAAATATCTAAAGAGATAGCTCTACTATCCTTCTTATTCTTTTTCAGGTCTTCATGGTAGAGTTTGCAATTCCTCTTCTAATGACCGGGTTCATTTTAGAAGAAGCATACTCCTTCCTTTAGAGGTTTTGCCTTCTTCGCTGAAGGCTTAGTTTCGGGCTTGTTTGACATTTTGGTCTTACCACTTGAGCCAATACCCATCACCTTGCCCTTGCCTTTTATTTTCATACCCTTTCCTTTTTTGAAGCGCCAAAACAATGCTGGGCTTTTTCTTAATGTTCTACTCAACCATTTTGAGTACCCTATGCTATTCAGAAATTGATTTCTCTATGCTGTTCATGTTGTAGTTCATGATAAATTGGTCATAACTTTTAGGGAGTAAGTTTAAGATCAAATCTATAGCTAACTCCTGGTTCATGGAAAACACAAATCTCTTAAGGAGATCAATATAGCCTTTTATTATTAACACATGAGCATTAACTGATGCACATTCAACCATCTTACAGGAATGTAAGGCCTTTATGGTTTCATACCTTTCTTACCTTGCCTGTTGCTGGAATATTCCTTGAGATACACAATCATCTCATGAGCCTCCATAAGTTCCAGATCTCTTTGGAGCTCTGGAACCATGGTAGCAAGCATTAGGCAAACCTACATCCACAGAGCCTTCCTTATGCTTTGTGTACGCATCTTTCCAAGCTATTGAAGCATTGGCTGCAGGCTCCTCAGGGATAGGTTGACACTAGTGGAAAATTGACTTTTTAGGCCGGTTAAAAAAGACTTTTTAGACCGGTTGAGAATTAGGTCTTGTTACAGCAGGTCTAAAAAGTGTTATTTTTTAGACCGGTTGTTCTTCAAATCGATCTTAAAGGTCACCTTTAATACCTGTTCTGCCTACAACAGTTCTTAAAGGTCAGACCTTTTAAGACTATTTGTGCCTACAACCAGTCTTAAAAATCTACCTTTAAGACTGGTTGCAGGCTCAACCATCTTAAAGCTTCTATTTTTTTAAAAAAATGTCCCTTTTATATATACACACAGTGGATGCTCCAATTTTAACAATAGTATAAAACAATCACAGATTTCAATTTCAATTTCAATTTCAATATTCAAAAGTAGCAGTCTATAGTAGCAACAAATTTTCATACAAGCCAGTCACACATTGATGATTCATTTGCAGCACTTTAATTACAGTATGGAAAATATGGCAGCAAGTAATGTAAACTTTATTGGCTCAATTTCAACTGAATTGCACTTTTAGTTTCATTCCCTAAGGCAACAGATTGGGAAAGTATTTCACAGATTTAATTTACTTGACATCTTTTGAAAGACTCAATTTTGTTCCAGCAAGGTAAATGAAGTGCAAATTCACATTTTCACCAAGTTTCAAACAACATCCACTTCAAATAGAGGATAGAAACAAGGAAAAACTAGGAATGAGTTTAGACAATGTTAACAGCAGACCAGTACAATAGAATGTACCACAAAACTCAGATGAAGATAATGCTTGACCTAACCCAACTTGCAGAAACAAAAAGCAGACAAGAAATTAATATCAAATGCACAAAAAATGCTAAACAGATTTGCTCAATTTCAGCAAAGGCTTCATAATGATGCAGAAATTTATTTAAATCCTAGACTTTAGGAAACAATGCATGACAACTTAATGCACAACTTTGACAGTAATTCCAGTTACAGTAGAGTGCAAGAAAATTTGTTATGAATTTAGCCAAAGGTAATAACCAACCTTAGTTTAGCACTAAATAACACCAACAATGCAATTGATTGTAAGGAGGACCAAATGACAGCAGTAATAAATCTTGAAGCAACAGAGAACAATGCAAAATGCAATGGATGAAATGGAGTGCATGTATTTGTCTATCTATATGCAACTCCCTAAGTATGAAGTAAGTAATAGATTGCACAGAAGCACTATAACATATTTCACAAAAGCAATGGCAGCAGCAAGATCAACAACTAGCACAAATAAAGGCGTAAGCCATGTGACTTTAAATAAACTTGCAACAAATGGTAATTAGTGTAGAACGAGGCTCAAGATCAAATGTTACAATTTAAGCAACAAGCTAAAATCAGATTCTAGGAACTCCAAATTCACTCTATTTCTTGCAATTTCAATGTGCAACATGAAGTTGTCTAAAACTAAAAACATGAAGGAATGCCCAAACAGACAAATTTGCTTAGAAATGAATGCAAAACTTTGAAATGACAATGACAACAATAAAATTCAAGTATTGATACAAGCAACAATAGAAATTCCTTAACTTTACAGAATACGAACAGAAGAAAAATTACAAAGGTCAGTCTTGCAAATCCTATGCCTCCTATATCACCCATATCACAGAAATTGTCCTACACATATACATAAACCTTGTTAGCAATACATATGAGAACAATGTACAATGTAACATTTGATTCAAAAACTCACTATTTTTATAATAGTTCATAGATGAATTCAGCACAACATGTGCGAATGAAATCAATATCTTCTTCAGGAAAGAGATCAGTAAGATCAAACAACTGTAACACCAAAATCAAACAAAACATTAACTTAGTAATATAAAAACAATAAAGTAATACAAAAGTTCTAAAATATAAATTTACCTCTTGAGTAAAATCATTCATGCCTAGAGTGATAATATTGTAAATGTGTCTCAAAACATAAAAAGCACATAAGTTGGACCCTTGTGGTTGCCTACGGCTTTGAGAAAAAGCATAATATCATTAAAACAAATATAAAGGCATAGCTTATTACATTCTTTAAACAAATCAATATGTACTAATCTTTGTCATGATCCATGTAGGGTCCTTTAAGTCACGAACATGCTTACCACAAGCAGTATGTAGGAATGTCCGCATAGCCCTATGATCATCACAATCACAAAGGTTATTGGTTTTACACAAATTCCATAATTTTTTCACATAAAAGGTAAAAATGCAAGAAAACTAACGAAATCATGGTCTTTTTCAAATCATTCCCTGGTTTGAAGTTGAGGGAACATAAGAGGATGACAATGTAACTACTCTTGCATAAAAGAAGCAACTACTAATGATTACTGAAAAAAGAGAAAAATATTAAGCAAACATAAAACATTATATAAATTATAAAATATCAGTTTGTTTCTTACCCATGCACATATGGAGCCAAGAAACACTCAGAACTCAGTTCCAGTTTCACTAAGCCTCTCTGATAAGTATCTATGTCTGCTAGCAGTAGTGGTCCCCTTCTCTTGGATGTCATGGGGGAATAAGAATCCAAATTTTTCACTTTTGCCAGAGGAGACCAACATATGATGCATGTACCTACAATAATAGAAGCACATAAATCAAACGTAAACGGTTAAACTTTTAAAATATTTACTTTGAATTGTAGAATATACTTACATTAAGAACAGTTGGACAATCCTAATCATAAGATTTTGTCAAGGAGCTACCAGGGACATCAAATCATCCCTCTCAAGATAGCATGTCACCCCTGACTGTCCAACAACTAAATCTATAGGCCAATCTCTTATTTTAAAGGATGTATCATATGCCATCAGAATCACTTGTTGCATGATATTCAATGGAGGCTGTCAACTTCTTACTGAGTGAAGGGAGCTGGACTTGGTGGGCTTTGATCAAACTTTCCTCAGCTCGAATAGAAACAAGGTTTGTTGGCCACAAGATGAACGTATCTAGGACATTGCATATGATCTTGAATTCATTAGAAGGGATAGGGACAGGTGTGCCTGTAATGATCACCTCATAAACTGACACTTAGACTTGATCAGCTTCCATTTGTTGGTGGTGGACAGTTAATCCCAGGTTATGCATACTACCCCGTGCAACTAGCTATCTCAAAGGATCCTAGACAAATATATCATAAGGCTAAGTAAGTTCTCTTGCAGGACCTTCTAATGACTGGCCGATGTTATAACAACTCCCTTTAGTGCTCTGCTTATTAGGATCAATCGACTGTGGCTGGGGAGCACTGCATTTTATCTTTAGCTCATAAACACTATCATTTCCTCTTCTATCTTGCTCAACCAGGTCTCTAACATTGCTTCAAATGATGCTTCAGACTCAGTATTTGCTTCTGCTCTTACAATAGCTAGCATAGTTTCCAATTCCTCCCTAGTCACGATGTTTGAGGAATGGTGTACGGGGGCTCCAAAGTAATCCCGTATCCCTACCCCT
The DNA here is from genome assembly GCA_963855925.1 of Inga laurina. NCBI lineage: Eukaryota > Viridiplantae > Streptophyta > Magnoliopsida > Fabales > Fabaceae > Inga > Inga laurina. Next base: position 46,233,019 of record OY979708.1, read on the forward strand.
CCTCTAACTCCCCTGACACGGCCTGGATGCTCATGTTTGTCAGTAGCAACAGTTAGAATATCATTTATGCCCTCCGACTTAAAAGATCCCTCAACTTGTTTCTTTCTAAGTTCCTCCAGTAAGATAATACAAAATAACGAACATAAATAATGAAGTATGTTTCTTATGTAATTAATAACAGTAATGATATATACTTACAATTCTTTCACCTACTATACGGGATTGTTGACTCGTATAAGACCAACTCTTCTTTTGGTAGGCAAACAACCGTTTTTCTACACGACGAATCGAAGATGGTGGAGAAAGAAAAATAGAAGGAAAGGATAGAGATGCTTCTTCCAATCTCTTTTGTTTGGCCACCAACAAGTCTCTTTCAGCCTTTACATAACCCCTACGAGACATTGTATGAGGGCAATCATTCTTTCTACCACTCTCTTGTGCTTTTTGCCTCGAATAAGAAATGATACAAAAGGAAAGTATTATAATCAATTAAGATAATTGCTAAGTGAATAAAATGAAAAATAAGTCAACTAACCAAAGATTCTAGAGTAGTCTGAAGCCTAACAAATGCTTGCCAAGTCACTTGATCAAGATATGTATACTGGTCGCATAGATTAAGATAAGGCTGACCATCTTTCACCTCGATATGAATGTAATTGTTGGTCAGATTTGTCTTGAACTTGCTTAGGTAAGAATATCTGATGGACATGAAGCTTTGTGATGTATTGTATCAGGTGTTTCCGTTTCAGAACAGATGTATTTTGTCGATGTTTTGGACTAAATGTGATGATTTGTTCATGGATATATATGTTATAGTGCAAACAAGTTTCTTACATTGGAGGAATTCTTAATACCATGCATCTTATGGTGTTTCATGGTCAACACACGTATTTGTCCCTTGGTCAAGCAAGTAATCATCATGAAGGTACTCAACAACATTAGAATGTTGCAGATACATTAACAAACACATTCTGCAACAACCTTTACTACTTTAGTGGAAATTGCTATAGTATAAACTTAGTCTATCCATTGTTTTTTTAAAGTGTTTTTGCCCTCTATGCAGAGGCTTTATTTAAATTTTTACGTGTTGAATTGCTTGGTTGTTTGTTGTGTGGATGCATCTTCTAACCAACAATATTTGACACATAGCTTTTATGAGTTTTTTGTTGTGTTAATTTAAAGGAAAAAGCATTGGAGTTTGGGGAGAATAGGAAGCATTTTTCATACGTGTTGGCGTGTTTATAAGGGAATGATGAGTGAATCATTGACCCTCTTGAGAAAAAGTGAATGAAAACATACTTCAACTTTTGAATATGGGACACAATAAGGAAGAACCTAATTAAATGTTAGAATCACCGAGAATGAGTTTCACCATTTCATTTGGGTGGGGGAATAATGAATGAATGAGATGAACATAAAGAACACTATAGTGAATATTGATACTTATAATATATATGTATGGAGGAGTCAACAAGTCAATGGCGATGGATGAGGCAGATACGTTTGGATGAGAAAACTACTCTAAATAAGCAGATTTCGTATGGAACATACTAGACAGGAAACTCCAACATCTAAACAGACAAAAGTGGACTGAATCAAATTGAATTTCAAGCCAACAGTTAAGAGAATGCGCGTTCATCATAGAAAGTGACTTGGATATATATTCTTTTAATGTCTAACGCCTGTACATGCTAGATTCATTATTATACTATTTGTCCTTGGATATATTTTTTAGGGTGACTTTGGTCCTTTGACTAATAATATCCAAGCAATACTGTTGGAAACCAATAGAAGGTAACTAGTTAAACAATGCAAAGAGAACTATAAGTTCCACTACCCTGTGCCCAACTTTCAAAATTGATGACCATCTGTAGATTTAAAGCAGAAAATTTTCACACGGCTTTAAACACCAAACACACCAACTAGAATTCCAAATCTGGAGGCAACAGCTTCATATAGTAATTGTAGAGGGGTAAATGTAGAGGATGAGGAAGTATACCTCAAACAAGACGATGAAGACGAAGACATCCCTGAGTCATAGTGAATAACGGACGGAGCTCAAAACCTTAAGCAAAGGAAGACGGTGACTCAACAGCAACAACCACGAGTAGCGACCAGCCGAATTCGATTGTTCCAATTCAAAGATTAGGTAAGGGACGGGGAGTCGAGCACTGAGAAGCGAAATGATTGGGATGAAAGAAGCTAAGTTGATTTAGAATGGAAGAGATCGATTTCAGAATGGAGAGGGCGGGCAGCCGAAGCGTGAAAATATTGGGGGAGGTTTTTAAGACCGGTTTAGTAGGATAATCGGTCTAAAATGAAGCTTTTTAAGACCGGTTCTCTAACAACCGGTCTTAAATAAGACCGGTTGTTAGAGAACCGGTCTTAAAAAGCTTCATTTTAGACCGGTTATTATAATAACCGGTCTAAAACTTAATATTTTTAGACGGTTCTCTAACAACCGGTCTTAAAAATATTAATTTTTAGAACGGTTATTATAATAACCGGTCTAAAAATTAATCTTTTTAGACCGATTAGTGTAGAACCGGTCTAAATTATATTTTTTAGACTTGTTATTATAATAACCAGTCTCCCAAATTATTTATAATTATGGAAATGCCACTGCACATTTCTTTTAGACATCATTTACTACAACCGGTTTAAATGTGCTGGTCTAAATCACCTTTTTTGTACTAGTGATGATGTCAAAAAAGGAAGGAAGAAAAAGCTTCTTAGGCTGGCACAAGATCATATATCCTTCATTTTCCAATTCCTCCAATCTTTCCGTATCAATGACTTTACAACAAATGGAATTGAAGAAAAAACAAAGTCTAGTCAATATGTGTTGAAGATCATATTCGACAATGCCTCGAATAGCTACTGGGAGTAGTTGTTGCATTAAGACATGACAATCATGAGACTTTAGTCCTATTAACTTCAAGTCTTTCATTAATACAAGCTTTTTAAAATTTGAAGAATACCCTGAGGGAACTTTAGCGCCATGTAAACACTTACAAAAGCTTCTTTTCTCATCCTTAGACAAAGTATGAGCAGCTGGAGGACAAAAAGTTCTATTACTATATGGCCTTGGATGTAAATCTTCTTGTATTCCTATTTCTTGCAAGTCTAATATTGCCTTCACGCCATCCTTAGAACTTCCTTGTATGTTGAGCAGTGTCCCAACAATACTATCACATACGTTTTTCTCTACATGTATGAAATCAATACAATGTCTGATGTCAAGATTGCGCCAATATGGAGGATCGAAGAAGACGGACCTTTTTTCCATGTATTTTTCTCATTTCTACTCTGTGATGACTTACCAAACATAGTATTGATATTTTTCACCTTTTCATCAATTTTCTCCCCAATCAATGCCTCTGGAGCATCTTCAAACTCTTGGCCACCAAAAAAAGCTTTTTTTAATTTAAGATAAGGGTGGCTTCATCTAAGAAATCGCCTATGGCCAAGGTAAACCATCTTTCTTCCATATTGAAGTTGATGGTAGAATGTGCCTTCTCCACATAGCGAACAAGCTTTGTGGCCTTTAATGGTAAATCCTGACAAGTTCCCATATGCAGGAAGTCATTTATAGTACAAAAGATCGTTGCTCGCATATTAAAAATATCCTTCTTGTTTGCATAAAAAACATTGACACCTTTATCCCACAACACTTTCAAGTCTTCGATCAAGGGTTCTAGGTAAACATCTATGTCATTTCCGGGTTGCTTTGGTCCCAAAATCAACATAGACAACATAATGTACTTTTGTTTCATACATAACAAAGGAGATAAGTTGTAAATTACCAACAGAACAATCCGTGAACTATGTATACTGCTTAGGCTACCATAAGGATTTATACCATCTGTGCTAAGCCCAAGCCTGAGATTCCTAGGTTCTTTACCGCAGCTAGGAAATAATTGATCGATTTTCTGCCATTGAGAAGAATCAGCTGGATGTCGGAGCTTTCCATCATAAATCCGCTCATCTGCATGCCATCTCAAATTTTTGGCATCAATTTCATTAGCAAACAGGCGCTTGAACCTTGGAATGATTGGAAGATACCACAACACTTTTACATGGCCCTTATTTGATTTATACCTCAGAGTTTCACATATCAGACATTGCTCCTTGTCTTCATGATCTTTTCTATACAATATGCAATCATTATGGCAAGCATGGATCTTTTTTTACTTTATCCCTAGTGGACACAATATTTCCTTAGTATCATAGTATCGACAAGGTAACACATTATCATTAGGAAGCATGTCTTTAAAGGCATCAAGCATTTCTGAAAATCTCTTGTCACTCCATCTATGCTGTGCTTTCAAGCTTACCAACTTCAATATAGCTTTCGACAATTGGAATTTTTTACAGCCTGGGTATAACGGCTTCTCAGCATCACTGCACATATTACCATATGCATGTGATTGTTCAAAAGCCTCTTCTCCTACATAACGAATAATATCCTCTATCCGATCATCCAAATTTATGTCATTATCATCACAAGTCACTACCCCCTGTTGAATGCACTTGACATTTCTCATTGTTCACCATGCCATACCCATACTACATACGTCTTACAAAACCCTTTACAAATTAAATGTGTATATATATATCCGCAGCACTTAATCACTTCTCATTCAGATATTTTACACAAGGGCATTAAAACATCCCACTATCATCATCGGCATTTCTTTTTGCAAAGTCTAAACAACCCCTCAACCCAACATCATATTCAACACTCATTCGTTTAGCCTGTATCCAACTACAATCCATATATTCCAACACCTTTTTTTTGTTTTCTGCTTTTTCCCCTGGAAAAGGTAGGAGTATGATGAGAGCATGCAATCATTACACCTAAGTACCTAGTTTAATTGCTACATAATGATAACGTGGGCTTGCAAGTTGAGTTGAGACTTGTCTTATTATTGAAAGTAATCAAAGAAAATAAAATCAGAGAGGTAATTTGTAGGTGATGGAAAGGGGTTGGTGTGTCTAATTTCTTGTGTTGATTGAAAAGGTTTACTAGTTGTGATCCATTAAGAAATCAAAAATAGAAAGAGGTCTTGTAGGTGTTGGGTATGTCCTAACCCACTCATCACGCTTAGTTGACAAAGAAGGGCTCTTTTGTTTCAGTGTTCATTGGAATGCACGGATACAACTTGCTTCTAGACATGTAGAACATGATTTATTTTAAATAAGAGCAATACATATAAAGGACATAAATAAGAGCAATACATAGGGGACCCTCACCCTATTATCTATATATAAACATAGTTGGATCCAGCTCAAAAGAGAATTCACAATCATTATTATATAGCTTTACTTGTAAGTCAGGCGAAAAGCATGAAATCGAATAAAATTGATTTTTTGCCCAAGTCCACTTGAAGCAATTTAATAATTTATAAATTATAAATCGGTTTTCCATAAAAAAATTACCTGCACTATAGCTGGCGACCAAAACCTAAAGGAGGAAGGTCCTTTCTTCCCAGCTTATGTTGCTTAGTGATTTCCAGATTCACTCTCTTTCGTACCAATTCCCAGCATCTACTAGCAGAAAGATGAATGAATACCTCACTTGGTTAATGAGCTAAGGACACCTGAGGGAGAAAAACAAGAATGTTATTATGTCTTTAACTTTATCCCACTGAATTGCACTTTGGAAATCCTAACAAAATAACCAGTTCTTCATTCAAATTAAGGCTTTCAAAGTTCAAACTAAGTTTATTCATGAAAACTAATTCTAAAAATCAAAATCCCAAGTAGGGGATAGTTTCAAAATATTCTTTTCAAAGGGCTAAGAAAATGGTACAATTAGTTTGTGAAACACATGAAAACCAGGAGTAAAATTCTATAAAATTGAACTTTATAGGGAAAAAACATTAATTGCTCTGGTATCGGCTAGTTAAGGGAATAAGAAAGTGCAAGTACCAAAACCCTTACTGCCCTCTCACAACCACGAAAGGGCACAATAGAATAAATTGTCCCAACCATTACTGAAGTCTAAAGAAGAAACTCTCCAATCCAGAGAGAGGGTGGAAAAGAAATAGTTTATGCAATTTTATCATTTAGATTACAAACGTAATTAAACTTGAAAGGATTCATATGCAGTCTCTATTTTTCTTCTCTCGTTTGTGCGAGGTACCCTACAACTTGCTTATAGTCACAGAGAGGCTAGTGTTCCAAGAATGGGTCATCTTTTTTCTTCAAGCATAAACAAGAGTGTTGACTTTCTTATTTCTTTGAAATATAAGAAACATTTTGGCCACAAATTTCTATGAATGGGGTTGAAGAAGTTATATCTCAACCCCATTCATGCATATTGAATATGTGATGACATGAGCTGGCAATATTGCTTTTATAATTATAATTCTAATGGATTAATTAAAGGCACATATGCACTAAACTAATATTAAAGGAACATAAACTCAAGTCGCATTGCCTTTGTACGTATCCCTCCATTATATATATGCTCATAAAAAAGCAATAATGATTAATATAACACCTGGATCATTACCTATATGATATATTCCTAACCTTCCCAATTATTTATGTTCCTATATTTTATTCATCATAATGGGTCCAAAAGTATAACACAAAAACATAAAACAAGTTTTTTAATAAAAACAACTATAAATGGTCCCACTAGATCCAGCACTTGCAAGCAAATAATTAGATTAATGTAACTAATCATATTTAAGAATTGTGCCTTATGACTTAATCCCTAATGTTTATGGATTTAATTATAGAAACTAAACACTTGTTAATAGTGTAGTGACCACCACGAAGACACAACATTGTTGGTTTATAATTCCCTCATAATAATTATAATTTGACTTGTATGTTATAATCATTTTCTATCAAACTCGCACTTCAAGGCCAAAATAAAAAGTCATATTAACTTTAAATGTATAATTTAAGGTAAGGCACTGATATTGGCATTCAATAAACCAAATCCTACCTGAACAACTATTCAGTTTTCACTAAAACTTCTACTCATACAATTGTTGCCAGAACTAAGCAAGATTTTGTGAGAGGGTTTTAAACACCAAACATACTAGAAAATTTATATTAAGCTACTATTTAGTTTATCCCCTTTGCTAGCCTAGGCCGATGACCAAATTTGGAGGTAACAACTTCTATATAGCAATTGTAGAGGGGGAAATGTAGAGGACAATGAAGCATACATCAAAAAAGAGATTGAAGACGAAGACGTCCCATAAATGCAGTGAATAACAGATGATAGCACCCATGATGACAACCACAAGTAGCTGAGCAATGTATGATAGTGATCGAAGAGCAACGACGGACTCGATTCAAAATGGGATCAGGTAAGGGATGGGGAGTCGACGGCTAAGGAGAGAAAATATTGGGATCAAAGTAGCTTGGGTGATTCAGAATGGAAGGGATTTCATAATTGAAGAGGGTGGGACTGTGAGGCGCGACACGAAAATAAATTGGGGAAGACTTTTTAGACCGGTTAATAGGATAACCAGTCTAAAATAAGGTTTTTAAGATCGGTTCCCTAACAACCGGTCTTAAAAGTGGGCTTTTAAGACCGGTTGTTAGGAAAACTGGTCATAAAAACTTTTCTTTTAGGCCGGTCATCCTATTAACTGGTCTAAAATAAATATCTTTTAGACCGGTTCTCTCAGTAACCGGTTTAAAAAATAAAATCCTTATTTTTTTTAGATCTGTTAGTGTAAAACCGGTCTAAATAATATTTTTAAGGCCGGTTATTATAATAACCGGTCTCCCAACTTGTTTATAATTACAAAAATGCCACTGCACATTTCTTTTAGACCTCATCCACTTCAACCGATCTAAATGTGCCGGTCTAAAACACCTTTTTTATACTAGTGTGTTTTAGAACATTTGCTTTTCTTTCATGCTTGAGAACCATTCTCAAGTTCCTGAACTAGTCAAGAAAGTTTGTCTTGTTAAGTTTGTCCTTCTCAAGGACTGATCACAATGATAGTGTAGCAGTATTACTAGTCGACATGATTCTACAATTAAAATATGCAAAGTTAGTTAGTAATCTCCCACTAAATTAACAACCCTCAATATAATAACTAGAGGACTAAGATCCATATTTCTCTTAAACTTAAGTCTGCTTTTGTAACCTCTTTAAGTAGGTAACCTCTTTACCAATTACGTCACATGTAACTCTTAGATCTTTATGGGATTCGATCATCATATAATCCAGTATGTTTATTCCTATATAATGCCTTGAGATCAAAAATCATTTTGTTAATCTCAATTAAGGCAAAACAATAATTAAATTTGTAAGTAGCACTATTACTCACGCTTGTCTTACCAAGATAACCCAATTGCATCCACTTTGGTGGTTCTTACAATTGAGCAATCTAGGTTTTGACAAGTATTCATTAATTGACGGCTTTATGAATTAAGATTTGATTTGGAGGTCTCAATCAATTAGTTTTGTTTATATGAATGCAATCGTAACTGTATCTCATATAGATAAATACATATAAATGCAAAAGTATGCATGAAATGATCAAATCAAAAGCATAATTTAAATGTGTCATAACATGACTCACCTAATCTAAAATCCTCCTAAGCCAATGAGAGGACTTCTTTAAATATAAAAAGGAAAAATATTGGCAGAAACCTCATTTAAGCATACGAGGAGACTGAAATGAGAAGAGAATATACATTGAGACTATTTAGAGGAAGGCACGGCACGTAGGCCATATTTAAATATTACAATCCTTATAAAAACTAAAGCCATATAGTTCACCATACCCAGCAAGTTTGAAAATAAACCATAACAAGCAATAGTTTATACAATATGAAAAGCAATCAGTGTTGTGATTAGGTTATATCGCGCTATAAATAGTTACCTACGGCGGTCCTACTAGCCGATTAGCTGGCATTTTGGCTAGGTGAAAATGACGTTGTTTTATTCTTCTTCTCTACACTTCCAGATCCTTAAAACCTGATTAGAGACTCAGTTGTTCTTGCAATTAGTCATGACCTTCAGACAATCTTTTAGCCAATCTAGGGTTTTCAACATCGATTTTGCTGGCAACTTTTATGAAATAATATTTTACAATCAAGGTCTCAGACGTTGATTTCACATAAAATTGAAATCTCAAACCAAACCTAAATTACAAAAACAATTTGAAACAAAACCATAAATTCCAATTCCAGATCTAATCCATAATAGAAATCACGAAACCAACACGGCAATCAAAATGAAACATATCTCATATAATCAAAAAAATTTTACCAGATCACAAATATATAGCAGTATCTAAAAATGATAATTAGAGAAGAACATATTTCTTTGAAAATGAAAATCAAAAAATGATTTTGAGATCAAATCTTTCTAAATAATTCCTTTCCGTATTAACCAGATCAGATACATAGTCAGATGTTTCTTATAAACATACACATATGTCCTATATATATCACATGTATAAGAACATAAACTCAATTTAAACGGACATTGACCTAGTTCTGATGTCATTATTGGGATTGGCAGGCACTAGGGAAATTTCAAATTGCAAAAATTCACCAATTCCAATTGCAAATCTATCAATAATATTTAAAAAGAGTTAGAAAGATCATACCTTTTGCTTTTTTATTTTTGATCTCTAGGAGCCAACACCTTATAGCGGCTCCCTCTATCGGTATCCACACGAATATGACTCTAACACAGACTACATGCTAGCCCCTCTAATGTCCCCCTAGGGTTTTCTTGGGCTCCTTATTTCACATTTATCTTTAGATTATCCTGCCCCTTCATTTTATAACTAATAAGGGCTATATTGAATATTTCAAAATTAATCTTAATTAATTTTGAAATCAATTAACACTTAATTGTTTTGATGAGCTAATTAAATAAATTTAGTTTAATTAAATATATCGAACATTTTTAGTTTAACCTATTTGTTTAATCCAAAGAAAGAACAATTGAATTAGATTTAGTGCTCGTTTGGGATAGTATATTTTTAGGCAATAAGTGCTTATAAATCGTGATTTACGATATACGAGGTAAGTATGTAAGAGGAGTTTTATCTCGACTTACGTAATAAGTGCTTATTACCCCCCAATAAGCAATACCAAACACACACTTAATTTGTCTTTCATAAATTAAATCTGAAATAATATATCTCTATCAATGTTTGTATGTAAATTGTTAAACAAAAGTAAATATGAAACTAACACTACATAATAATACAATTATTATTATCATTTTCATGAATTATAAAATTTCTCTACCCTAGATTAAATATTGTATTCAAAGAATCTCAAACACATCTTAGATTCAATGAACCTGGACATTAAAGTTCGTGCTGGGCTATTCTTATGTGCGACCCTTTAGGCCCACACGAAGTTAGCAGTAGGCCAATAACTGTCCTAACCCATAAGTTACAAGTGGCCTCTAGCATGACATTATGACTACCCAATTCATATGAGGATCTTTAACACGATGCAGTCTGTTATACAACCATATAACGTCCCTTTTGTCACATGATCTTTCAGCCAAGGTTAAGGCACAGATAATGTTATCCCCCAATTCCTTATCATTACTTTCCCAATTCCTGAGTAGTCTAACAATAGAAATGGAAACTCCTTTCCATCGTAGTATAGCCATACATTTATTAGACTTACTTATCAGGGGCCCATAATATCTCTCTATTAATGTGAGGAGGAAATTCCATCTTGACCATTTACATTCCCCTGCATGAAAACCACCAAGCTCGATTATAGCCTTTATCATCACCTGGTCAAAGGTGACTTTAGACTAGGTCAAAGCTTAACGACTCTCATGTAGGAATCTATGATGATCTCAGGTCTAAGGTCATAGTGATGTGGTTATACATAAGATAAGCTTATGATTTGATCCATGCAGCTTTCTCACAGTGGGTCGGTCCAGTACCTTATACTCTTACAAGTGCCTAATACTTTGATTCATATCTCCATACCTTATCAAAGTCATACATGTCTCACTTCATCTTTTCTCCTGTATAGATGACTGGTTAGGGACATTTAGGACAATCTTTATAATTTATCCAAGGATACAGTTATCATAGTGAACATGCGAATAATATGATCACAACATGGAGAAATTCATTAAATAATAATATCCAAAGTACAATGATTGGCTATAAGGGCATAATTTCCAACAACTGGTACTGTTACTACTATTTCTATTTAGTTACATTTACAAATTTTACAATTATCTAAATGAAAGATAACCAAAGGGACTCTAATTTGCTGGCTTGCTCTTCACCCATCCGTAGTTACCTTCTTGCCCTTAGAGATGCTTGCCTTTGTTGTAGATTATTGGTTGGAAAGGATGAGATTCAAAAGAATCATAGTAGTAATATACACCATTTAGATGATATGCAGAATACTAAGCATATAAAACAAATCCTCAAACTGAATACTTAAATTATGTAGTAAACAAAAGGCATAACTGGTCCCTTATCACAGAACCATAGCGCTTGGTGTCTATGAACTGGTAGCCTAGGGCCTCCACCCCATACAAGATATGAAGTCTAGGGTAACCCCCTGTGTTGCATCCCAGGGTAACTCTCCTTACAACTTTTACTTACGGGTTTTACTACCTATGGACTAATTGTCTAGTACATAAGCAGTTGATAGGGAATTCATACAAAGCAATACATATGATATAAGGGATAAGGTACTACCTAGTAGCCTTTCCAAACTATATTCTTGTTCCCAATCTCGTGGGCGTCCCGGGCAAATATCAAACCCTATAAGTTAGAATTCACGAATGGCGAGTTATTACTTCTCCCAAATTTTAATAACTTTAAAACACTTGAGTTGGTTATCCATAAGGTTAGTGTATTAGGCCAAATGAAAAGTCAATATGTTCACACTAGCCCAAAATGCTTAGTTCTACCCTTGGAGTTTAAGATTATTACACTTAACCCTTAATTTTTTAAATTCTCATGTTAGCTAAAAGTTGCCAGAATTTTCATTAAACTTTGAAAATTCATATCTTTTAATATGAATATCCAATTCAGGTGGTTCAAAGTTATATGTGTGACTTATTAAGTTGATTTTGAATGAAAACTATTTCCTTCAGCCAATTTTATGCACAGAATTCTAGAACCACAAATTAATTCACACTGCCACAGAAGAATTCCAGCTTTAAATTTCTAACTTCAAAAATTCATGACTCCCAATGTACTATTCCAAATGGTGCAAATGAGATATCAAATTAACGTTTCACATGCATAGTTTTATTTTGTAAAATATCATATTCATTGAACAACATTTGATTGTTGAAAAACATGCTGTGTACTATCCCAAAAAGCGATTAAGGGCTAATGACTTCAAAAGTGACTGTAATTATTGTTGAATAAACACTTTTGGAGAATGGATTATGGGAATTTGGATGTTTTAATGATTCCAATGCTTCCTTGTGAAAATTCGTGTGGGGAGAGTGTTTATTGTGAAATTGGAACCATTGGGAACAATTGTGCAAAAGTTGGAAACTCTGTCCATTAAAACTCTGTACAGGGCAGTCGACTTGTATGGACGTTTTAAATAGACAAATGGTGTCTAAAAATTCTGATATTTTCCAGTCTTAAAGCTCACATGCCAAGCTTCAAAATGGACATATAATTTGTGTCATTTCAATTTTTGAGCTAAGAGTTATGATTTTCCAAAGTTTCCAAACTGGAATCTGTTTTGGAGCAGTATGGACTTTTGTGCAATTCTGTATTTTTGAGGTTATTAAATGCAGTGATCCATATTTTTCCAATAAAGAGGACTTAAATATATTTCCATTGGCTTTGGGATCACCTCATTTTGATTTTTCTAGAATTAGTTATGATTTTTCAAAGTTTGGGCAGAAATCTGCCAGAATTTTGTAAAAATCCGAAATTGATGGAAATTTAGTAAATAATTAGAAAATAATATTATATTATATTAAATCATCATCCACCTCCTCCATCAGCCCAAAACCGTGATATTCAGCTGCAACAAGAGAGAGAAGGTATGAGAAATTCTAGAGAGAGAAGCAGAAGAGAACTTGTACGGTAAGTCGATTTTTTCGGTAAATCCTTACCTAACGCGTATAACACCGCTCCTAAGCTATTCTTCTATATTCTTCAAGGTTTGTGGAGCACAAATTTGGGTGTTCTAAGGCTAGGGTTTTCAGCCACCTTGAGGAAAAGCTAGTGTGAGCTTGAGGTAACTTCCAAACTTTTGTATATTGCTTATTCTGACTGCTGTGGGCAATTTAATCGGCGAAATTTCGCTGGATTGCCATTGGTTTTAAAAGTTTGGAAATGATATGGCCTAGGGGTTATGCTGCCCAAATTGGGTCTTAATATTAGTTGTAACCCAATGTAATGATTAATAAAGTGGTTAGGAGTAGAAAGGAACACGTTTACGGAGCGGAAACCGAAAAACACCGATTCTTCTCAAAGTATGCCAAGATTTCGCCTAGGGCTAGATCTGAGGGTTAGAGTTGGATTTTCAATGATTTGATGGTTCCATTGAGTTCAGGAGCGAAAATTAGGCGGGGTTACAGTTGGTCACTTTTTCAGAAAAGGCCGAAAAAGCATAATGATGAAAACGCCCCTAAAACCCTTAAAGTGCGGCTGTCAAGGGTAATGTTGTAATTTGACATTGAATTTGATAATTTCAAGCTCGGAAATGGATTCCTTGGGAAAAAATATGTCAGAATAGCCCATGTCAAAATTTCAGAAGAGGTATAGCCGGACTGGGTACGGCCGGGCTGGGTTCTAGGGGCATTTTTGTAAATTTTCATAATAGCCTCATATAATCCCCAGAAACACTATGGAAGTGTCTAAATTGTATTGTGGAATTGTAGGACCAAGTTGTGAGCTCAGTGGTTAGCACGTTTTACGATGCACACTAAAAGGTGGTCTTTGAGATAGTACTCCCCAACCCTTTAGGAATATGTCTAGACTTCTAGTAGCCACCTAAAGAGTCCAAGTTATAACCAACTTTAAGTGTTCTGAATGTGAGAATTTGGAATAGAGAATAACCTGTCGTCTTTGACTTTGGTTTATAGGGTTCGACATTTGCCCTAATCGTAAGCAACCTGTGTCGGCGCACGTCAGGAAAGAACAAGGTAGTGACTCTTTTCCCTTATACAATATGTGATACATCGTATGTTTGTTTGATCATTGTTTGTGAGTCTATCAAGTGCGGCCCATCGGTGTTGACGGTGGGAGGACCGTGCCTTCGGGGCGGTGGAATACGAGGGATGAGATTATGTGATTATGTGCATATGTGGCAGCCTGCATGCTGTGCTTTATGTTGTGATGCTACTTGATGATTTTCTTGCATGCTTTGTCATTACATTTGGTATGAGTGATTTGTTACTGCTGGGATTCTTTTGAATCTCATTCTTTCCATTCACAAACCTTCAGACAGGGCAAGTGGCTCCAAGGGAAAGGAGACGACCAAGAGCGGATAAGGCTTCTTAGGGGGATTTATATTTTGGTGTTGGATATCATGTTTTGTTGGGAGATCACCGTATATCTTATAAATGCTGCTTTGGAGACAGTGGTCTAATCCCTTAATGGGAATTTATAAACCTTTAGTTTATGTATGAAACTCAAGGGTTGCCGGGATTTTGTTGTACACTCAGATATGTAAATGTGCTGTAACTGCATAGGGTAATTATATTCGAGTTGTGGAATTTGAGACCAAGCTAAGGCAGAATCTTTGAAAATATTTGTGAAAACCGTTCCATAAGGAAGGGATTGTAAATGAGTTTGATTATTATTGGTCTCTATTTCATTTTAAAATACGTATTTCGAATCATAATTATGAAGGGGGTTACATTTTTGGTATCAGAGTTATAGTTCCTGGCAAGGGTAGAGTAGCTAGGATAGATCCCTTAGTTGGCTTTAGGGATAGAAGTTCATTTGTGAATAATTGTTGTGTATGCACATGTACGTTCTATTGATATGGATATATACGAGACTTGTGAATATATGTGCATACTATTTTTGCTATATTAATGGGGTAAGTTATTTGTAGAATGAAGAAAACTAGAGGTCGCCCACTCAGCAAGTAGACCCTGAGGTGGAAGTGGTCAATGATAATCCACCTGACCTGATACAAGAATTGATGGGTCTTATTAAAGATCAAAGGGACATGATTGCTGAGCTGAGAGAGGAGCTCAAAGAAGAGAAGGCTAAAAGAAATGAGGGTCAAGGTCCGTCCACACAAGAGGAGACCCAGGAGGGGACTTATAAGGAAGAAACCGCGGAAGGGTCGGTACGACCACTCTAATCACCTCTTCATGCTGGACCAAACCAAGAATCATATGGAGTTCCAATTAGAGAGGAAAGAGATCTGCAATTTTGGGTTTCAAGATTCTGTAAGCACTTGCCTCCAGCATTCAAAGGGAGGTTTGATCCCCAAGTAGCTGAAGATTGGTTAAACAGGCTGGAAAAGATATTTGAGGTCCTTGGGTGCCCGAACGAGGTGAAGCCACGTCTGGCAGTTTATAAGCTCGAGGGGATGCAGATCGTTGGTGGCAGAACATTGCCTTAAAGTTGAAAAGCAAAAATGTACCGTTGACTTGGGAATTGTTTCAACAAGAATTCAATGAGAAATACTTTCCCAAATCAGTGCAGCTTGAGAAGGAAACTAAATTTCTCAACATCAGACAAGGGGACACGGAGACCTTTGATGACTATCTGTCCCGTTTTATCTGTTTGTCTCGGTATTCTTCTTATCTTCAGAAGGCGGATAATAAAGAGTTGAGTGCAGACACGCTTATTCGTGGTCTACGGCAAGAGCTGAGGAAGAGGTTAGCTACACACTTGTTCACCAACTTTAACAAGGCAGTGGAAGAGTGTAGAATCACAGAAAATAATTTGAGGGAATTGTATCCTGCCAAAGCTCCTGGTAATCGCAATGAACCCAGTAAGGGTAATACTTCCCAAAAGCGAAAGGGCCAGGGATCCTCTTCATCCCGGGGTACTAGTAAGAAGCCCTACCAGCCTAGAGATCGGGAGCCCCAGAAATCTTTGACAGAATGGGTATGTCGCCATTGCAACAAGCCACACTACGGTAGAAATTGTTGGGGCGAAATGATCTGCTTTAATTGCAAGCAATCGAGCCATCTTTCTAGAGATTGTCGGCGGCCTCGAGCAGAGCAGCGACCGAGGACTCAGGGTCGAGTATTTGCCATGACTCATGAGGAATCCTGAATCCCCTAATCTTATTTAAGGTAAAATTCTCCTTGATGGTAATGTGTTACAAGCGTTATTTGATTCGGGTGCAAGTCACTCTTTCATTGCTTATGATTGTGTGAAGCGCCTGGGTATGCATGTACATAAATTGCCCTTTGATTTAGTTGTGTCGACGCCAATGGGTGTCAAAGCTATAGCTGTCGAAGCCTACCTAAATTGTGTCATAACTGTGGAGGGGCACCAAT
This sequence comes from Inga laurina, assembly GCA_963855925.1. Lineage (NCBI taxonomy): Eukaryota > Viridiplantae > Streptophyta > Magnoliopsida > Fabales > Fabaceae > Inga > Inga laurina. The sequence goes on from OY979708.1 coordinate 46,249,454, forward strand.
CCATTGTTGATTTGATTTGTCTGCCGCTCTATCAATTAGAAGTCATTTTGGGTTTCAATTGGTTGACGGCAAATAATGTGCTATTAGATTGTGGGAACAAGAGGATAGTGTATCCTATTTCTCAAAGTGTTGAGGATGTGAATAGCAGTATGAATTTCCTTTCAACAGCCAAAGCTGAGAGATATTTAGAGAAAGGTTGCCAGGGGTATATGGTGTTCTTTTCTATTCAAGGAGAGACCGGAGAAACTTTGAGCAGTATACCTGTGGTAAATGAATTCCCTGAGGTATTTCCTGATGACCTTAGTGGATTGCCTCCAGAATGGGAAGTTCAATTCCCAATCGAGATTGTGCCTGGAGCTAGTGCTATTTCAAAGGCTCCATATCGTATGGCCCAAAATGAAATGGCGGAATTAAAGAAGCAGATTGAAGACTTGCTTGAGAAAGGGTTCATTAGACCCAGTGTGTCGCCTTGGGGAGCTCCAATGTTATTCGTCAAAAAGAAAGATAGGAGTCTACGTTTGTGTATTGATTACAGAGAATTGAATAAGATTACTGTTAAGAATAAGTACCCTCTCCCAAGAATTTATGACCTTTTAGATCAACTGTCTGGTTCGTGTGTGTTTTCAAAGATTGATCTAAGGTCAGGATATCATCAGCTGCGTGTGAAAGCAAAGGATGTTCCGAAAACTGCTTTCAGAACTAGGTATGGGCATTATGAGTTTCTGGTGATGCCATTTGGGCTAACCAATGCACCTGTGGTATTCATGGATTACATGAACCGTGTCTTTCGACAGTATCTAGATCAGTTTGTTGTTCTATTTATTGATGATATTTTGATACACTCCAAGAGTATGGAGGAGCATGAGCATCATTTGAGGATTGTGTTGAACATCTTGCGTGAGAAGCAGCTCTATGCCAAATTGAGTAAATGTGAGTTTTGGCTGCTAGAAGTAAAATTCTTAGACCATGTTATCTCGCAAGAAGGGGTCTCTGTGGATCCCAGTAAGGTTGAAGCAATACTGGACTGGAAGAGGCCAGAAACTGTTGCTGAGGTACGTAGTTTTCTGGGTCTTGCTGGTTACTACCGGAGATTCATTCAAAATTTCTCCCATATTGCTTTGCCAATGACCAAGCTCACGAGAAAGGATCAGCCGTTTTTATGGGATGAGAAATGGGAAAATTGCTTTGTGGAGCTGAAGGAGAGATTGACTACGGCACCTGTGTTGATTATACCTGATCCCAGCTTGACTTATGTTGTGTATAGTGATGTGAGTAAGCAGGGATTAGGGTGTGTCCTTATGCAGTAGGGATGTGTGGTGGCCTATGCCTCTCAACAGCTCAAACCTCATGAAATGAACTATCCCACCCCTGATCTGGAGCTTGCGGCCATTGTGTTTGCTTTGAAAATTTGGCGGCATTATTTGTATGGTGTGAAGGTAGAACTGTACTGCAACCACAAAAGTCTCAAGTATTTGTATGATCAGAAAGAGTTGAATATGAGATAGCGTCGTTGGATGGAGTTGCTTAAGGACTATAACCTAGTAATCAAATATCATCTGGGTAAAGCAAATGTGGTTGCGGATGCTCTTAGTCGAAAGACGGTGCTTGTGGCAGCAATGATGATACAAGAAGGGAAATTGATAGCGGATTTTCGAGATTTGAACTTGTTGAATCAAATCAACTGTGCCAACTATACTGTTTCCCAAGGGGAAAGTGACTTGAGAGCTGAAATTGAAGAAGCTCAGAAGCAAGATGGTTGGATACAGCGCAACCTAGCTCGGATTGAATGGGGAGAAGCTCAGGGCTATGATCTATCGCCTAGTAGATTGGTTCTCTATCAGAAGAGAATCTGTGTTCCACTAAAGGCGGAGTTGAGACACAAGTTTCTGGATGAGGCACATAAGAGCCGATATACTCTTCATCCTGGTATGACCAAAATGTACCATAATCTGAAGTGTATATATTGGTGGCCGGGCTTGAAGAGTGATGTGACAAAATATGTAGCATGGTGTCTCACTTGCCAAAAGGTAAAAATTGAGCACCAGAGACCACCTGGTTTGCTTCAAAGTCCTGAGATTCCGGAATAGAAATGGGAAAGTGTGACCATGGACCTTGTTGTAGGATTACCCAGAATCAGGAATTATGATGCGATCTGGGTGATTGTGTCGGTTAACAAAGTCGGCACACTTCTTACCAATCAATACTGGTTATTCTCCGGACAAACTAGCAGAGATTTACATTCGAGAAATTGTGAAACTCCATGGTGTGCCAAAGAACATCATTTCTGATCGAGATCCCCGATTCACTTCAAGATTCTGGAAAGCTTTGCATGGGGCATTGGGTACTCAACTAAGATTTAGCACAGCTTATCATCCTCAGACGGATGGACAATCAGAGAGGACCATTCAGACATTAGAGGATATGTTGCGAGCTTGTGTCCTTGACTTCAAAGGGAATTGGGATCGCTTTCTTCCACTTGCTGAATTCGCCTACAACAATAGTTATCATGCTAGCATTCAGATGGCACCGTATGAAGTGTTGTACGGGAGGAAGTGTCAATCACCCCTGTGCTGGAATGAGTTTTCCGGAAGGAAGCTTTATGGGCCAGATCTTATTGATCAAACCTTATCACAGATTCAAGTCATTCGAAAGAGGCTCCTTGCAGCGCAGAGTCGACAAAAAAGCTACGCTGACAAGAGAAGAAGACCTTTAGAATTTGAGGTTTGTGATCATGTGTTTTTGAGGGTGTCACCAATCACCGGCATCGGGAGAGCTATCGAGCGGAAGAAGTTGAGCCCAAGGTATATAGGTCCTTTTGAGATTCTTGCAAGAATTGGGCCTGTTGCGTATCGAGTAGCCCTACCCCCAAACTTGAGCAGACTCCATGATGTGTTTCACGTTTCCCAACTGAAGAAGTACCAACTGGATCCATCTCACATTGTTGAGTATGAAGAAGTTGAGTTACAAGACAACTTCACCTATGCGGTAGAGCCAGAACAGATTATTGATCGAGAAGAATGACAGCTCAAACATCGAAGCATTCTGTATGTGAAGGTGATCTGGAAGGGAATGACTTTGATAGAAGCAACGTGGGAAGCGGAAGCGGACATGCATAGGCGATATCCGGGGTTTATGGCTCAAGTGGTATGACAAATTTCGAGGACGAAATTTATTCTACGGGGGGAGAAATGTAATATCCCAAAAAGCGATTAACACTACTACAAAAAACATTTTTAACGTTCCTTTTTTAGGCCTTTTAACGTCTGAAAACAAGAGGACGTCTATGTGAGCGACGTAATAAAAAATGGCAATAACGTCCGTAGATAAAAGGACGTCTAAAATCTGGACTTTAGACGTCCCCAGTTTAAATTGGGGACGTCTAAAGTGCCACTGTGGGACTTTAGACGTCCCCAGTTTAAAGTGGGGATGTCTAAAGTGCCACTGTGGGACTTTAGACGTCCCCAGTTTAAAGTGGGGACTTCTAAAGTCACTTTAGAAGTCCCCAGTTTAAAGTGGGGACGTCTAAAGTGCTTTTTTTAAAAAAAAAAATTCGTTTATATCACAGAACTGGACTAAACAATATTTAAAACCAGAAATCATATATTATCGTCAATAAAATTACAGATCTAGTATCTGAAATCCAAAATCTACACAATAATATTACAGATCTGGACTAAACAGTATTTAAAACCAGAAATCATATATCATCGTCAATAAAATTACAGATCTAGTATCCAAAATCTACACAATAATAACTCTAGAGCTGAAATCTCTTAAACAGAAGATGATAACAATAAGATAAATCAGTTGCGAAAAACTTATCTTCTTCTATTATTAAAATTCATTTTCTCATAATAATGAATAGAGAAGAGCAACAGGGAGAGGTGTACCTCATTTTCTCAGTGGGAACGTGGCCATGAAGCTTGTTTTGGAGTCTCGATCTACAAACCATAACAACACGAGTTAGAAGATAAAATAGAAGGGAAATCCAAAGAAAAAAGAGAAAGAAGATAAAATAGTAAGAAACATAACAGATCTGGTGAAAAAGAGAGAGAGCAAAGAAGAAACAAGTTTAAAAGTAGTATATGAAGAAGAAGAAGTAAGAGCTAAATGCGTGGTGGTAAACATTACAGATCTGGTGAAAAAAGAGAGAGAGAAAAGAAGAAACAAGTTTAAAAGTAGTATATGAAGAAGAAGAAGTAAGAGTTAAATGCGTGGTGGTAGTGGTTGCGTTGATGAGAAAGAAGAGTGTGGATCTATAAAACTGACAAATAAAGACTGTCAGTACATATTTGAATTATTTTTTGCGTCCCCAATTTAATTTAGGGACGCCTAAAGTTGTTTAGTTAATTTTTTTATTTTATTTTTTAACTTTAGACGTCCCCAATTAAAAAAGGGACGTCTAAAGTCACACTTTAGACGTCCCCAATTGAATTGGGGACGTCTAAAGTGAATTTTTTTTTTTTTAATAATCACACTTTAGACGTCCCCAATTTAATTGGGGACGTCTAAAGTTTTTTTTTTTTTTTAAATAATCAGGGACGCCTTTAGGCGTCCCTAATATTTTAGGCGTCCCTTATATTATACAAAGGACGCCACTTTAGGCGTCCCTGATGATATTAGGGACGCCAAAAGTGGCGTCCCTCATATTTAAGGGACGCCTTTTGGCGTCGCTAATATATATTAGGGACGCCAAAAGGCGTCCCTGATTTAAAAAAAAAAAAAATTTACTTTAGACGTCCCCAATTAAATTAGGGACGTCTAAAGTGACCAAAAGACGTTTCTGATTTTTAAAAAAAAAAAAAAATTTAACTTTAGACGTCCCCAATTAAATTGGGGACGTCTAAAGTGACTTTAGACGTCCCTTTTTGAATTGGGGACGTCTAAAACTATTCAAATCTCACTCAAAATTACAAAAATGCCATCGCCTTTATTTTTGACGTCCCTTTTTTAAAAAGGGACGTCCTTTAAGGTCGTTAAAGCAATATTTTGTAGTAGTGTAAGGGCTAATGACTTCAAAAGTGGCTGTAATTATTGTTGAATAAAAACTTTTGGAGAATGGATGATGGGAATTTGGATGTTTTAATGATTCCAATGGCTTCCTTGTGAAAATTCGTGTGGGGAGAGTGTTTATTGTGAAATTGGAACCATTGGGAACAATTGTGCAAAAGTTGGAAACTCTGTCCATTGAAACTCTGTTCAGGGCAGTCGACTTGTATGGACGTTTTAAATAGGCAAATGGTGTCTAAAAATTCTGATATTTTCCAGTCCTATAGTTCACATGCCAAACTTCACAATGGACATATAATTTGTGTCATTTCAATTTTTGAGCTAAGAGTTATGATTTTCCAAAATTTGGGATGGAAACTGGAATCTGTTTTGGAGCCGTATGGACTTTTGTGCAATTCTGTATTTTTGATGTTATTAAATGCAGTGATCCATATTTTTCCAATAAAGAGGACTTAAATATCTTTCCATTGGCTTTGGGATCAACTCATTTTGATTTTTCTAGAATTAGTTATGATTTTTCAAAGTTTGGGCAGAAATCTGCCAGAATTTTGTAAAAATCCGAAATTGATGGAAATTTAGTAAATAATTAGAAAATAATATTATATTATATTAAATCATCATCCACCTCCTCCACCAGCCCAAAACCGTGATATTCAGCTGCAACAAGAGAGAGAAGGTATGAGAAATTCTAGAGAGGGAAGCAGAAGAGAACTTGTACGGTAAGTCGATTTCTTCGGTAAATCCTTACCTAACGCGTATAACACCGCTCCTAAGCTATTCTTCTATATTCTTCAAGGTTTGTGGAGCACAAATTTGGGTGTTCTAAGGCTAGGGTTTTCAGCCACCTTGAGGAAAAGCTAGTGTGAGCTTGAGGTAACTTCCAAACTTTTGTATATTGCTTATTCTGACTGCTGTGGGCAATTTAATCGGCGAAATTTTGCCGGATTACCATTGGTTTTAAAGTTTGGATATGATATGGCCTAGGGGTTATGCTGCCCAAATTGGGTCTTAATGTTAGTTGTAACCTAATGTAATGATTAATAAAGTGGTTAGGAGTAGAAAGGAACACGTTTAGGGAGCGGAAACCGAAAAACACCGATTCTTCTCAAAGTATGCCAAGATTTCGGCCAGGGCTAGATCTGAGGGTAAGAGTTGGATTTTCAATGATTTGATGGTTTCATTGAGTTCAGGAGAGAAAATTAGGCGGGGTTACAGTTGGTCACTTTTTCGGAAAAGGCCGAAAAAGCATAATTACGAAAACATCCCTAAAACCCTTAAAGTGGGGCTGTCAAGGGTAATGTTGTAATTTGATATTGAATTTGATAATTTCAAGTTCGGAAATGGATTCCTTGGGCAAAAATATGTCAGAATAGCCCATGTCAAAATTTCAGAAAAGGTACAGCCGGACCGAGTACGCCGGGGCGGGTCCTAGGGGCATTTTTGTAGATTTTCATAATAGCCTCATATAACCCCCAGAAACACTATGGAAGTGTCTAAATTGTATTTTGGAATTGTAGGACCAAGTTGTGAGCCCAGTGGTTAGCACGTTTTACGATTCACACTAAAAGGTGGTCTTTGAGATAGTACTCCCCAACCCTTTAGGCATATGTCTAGACTTCTAGTAGCCACCTAAAGAGTCCAAGTTATAACCAACTTTAAGTGTTCTGAATTTGAGAATTTGGAATAGAGAATAACTTGTCGTCTTTGACTTTGGTTTATAGGGTTCGATATTTGCCCTAATTGTAAGCAACCTGTGCCGGCGCACGTCAGGAAAGAACAAGGTAGTGACTCTTTTCCCTTATACTATATGTGATACATCGTATGTTTGTTTGATCATTGTTTGTGAGTCTATCACCTGCGGCCCATCGGTGTTGACGGTGGGAGGATCGTACCTTCGGGGCGGTGGAATCCGGGGGATGAGACTATGTGAAAGCCGTATGGCTATATGTGAAAGCCAAAAGGCTATTTGTGAAACCTTCACCCGCGGCCCATCGGTGTTGACGGTGTGAGGACCGTGCCTTCGGGGCGGTGGAATACGGGGGATGAGATTATGTGATTATGTGCATATGTGGCAGCCTGCGTGCTGTGCTTTATGTTGTGATGCTACTTGATGATTTTCTTGCATGCTTTGTCATTACATGTGGTATGAGTGATTTGTTACCACTGGGATTCTTTTGAATCTCATTCTTTCCATTCACAAACCTTCAGACAGGGCAAGTGGCTCCAAGGGAAAGGAGACGACCAAGGGAGGATAAGGCTCCTTAGGGGGATTTATATTTTGGTGTTGGATATCATGTTTTGTTGGGAGATCACCGTATATCTTATAAATGTTGTTTTGGAGACAGTGGTGTAATTCCCTAATGGGAATTTATAAACCTTTAGTTTATGTATGAAACTCGAGGGTTGCCGGGATTTTGTTGTACACTCTGATATGTAAATGTGATGTAACTGCATAGGGTAATTATATTCGAGTTGTGGAATTTGAGACCAGGGTAAGGAAGAATCTTTGAAAATATTTGTGAAAACCCTTCCGTAAGGAAGGGATTGTAAATGAGTTTGATTATTATTGGTCTCTATTTCATTTGAAAATACTATTTCGAATCATAATTACGAAAGGGGTTACATGCCGCATTCCAACTGCCTCACAGGAACTCTAATCTGGTAGCATTATATCAAAATTCCAGTTTTTGGTTTTTCATTCCAATTCATTTAAAATCATAATTAGGGCTGTTCCTACACAATTTTTCATGTTGAATCCAATGATGATATAAAAAAAATACCAAAATCACATCTCCTTCTCTTATTTTGGTTCTGTCCAAACCATACACCCAAACTAACAACACCAGATTTGAAATTTTCAACTATCAACTAGTCAAATACCCTTATTAACTCTAGAATATCAACATATACATGATTAAGACAACATATAACCCCAAAATTCCAGCTTGGTTGAAACCCCAATGCTACCTAAGAAATACATAAAACTTAACAAAGCTTTAAGACAATCAATTCAAATCGAAGCTTAGGCCTACCTCTTCATGATTCTACAATTTATTTGGATTCAACAGTACCGGCCCCAGGTAGATGGCTTTAAACACCTTAGATTAGAAATCTGAAACTATAGAATTGAAGCTCACACTAAGTAGGTAAAAGCTTCGTTGGCTGGAAATGGTGATTTGGTAGTGAAATCAGAGGCTGAGCTCAAGAACACTCTAACTTTCTTCAACTTCTCTCCTCTTTAAAATTCCTTAGATTTCCTCCATTTTCCTCTTCTTTTTAGGCCCTTGGATGAAATTTTAAAGAAGGATAGAGAGTTAGAATTTGATCTTGCATTTGGTAGCCTCTTAGTGTACCATGTATCAAGTGATTAAGTCATAAAGTGACAAGTGTCCTTTAGTATTATCCTTTCTCTTTTCTTTCTCATCTAGGCATCCTTGAAGGGTCTAAAAAGAAGAGCTTGATGAATTCCCCTAACTTCTGGGTTTGGTGTTTAGAAAGTTAAGTACATGACCAATCTGAAGGCCAGTGGATTCCCCTGACTCAGAGGCTAGGTGGCGCCATTTTGGAGTGCCAACTCAAAAGTCAAAAAGTAATTATCATAATTAAGGGATATGTGCCATTCTCTTATTGAATCCAACACTAAAGTTATGCCGTCATTACTCATCATTACTTACTTTATGAAAACTACTTTAATAAAGTTACTTTGATAAAGCTACTTTATCGGTGTTTAATAGGATCTTACTCAAGTCGTACCCGAGATTTATTCGTGATTGCACTGCATATATTAAGGCCTACCAATTGCAACCTTGAACCCATATGTCCCATAAGATAGCGCCAAGTGTCCTTGTAGGGCCTACATGGCACCATATGTCTATGTGGACACCAATAAATTTCCTCCGACTATTTACTATGTCTTGCATCTTGATGCTTTTAACTATGCCATGTGATATATTGTAACTAGTTTGAATTTAGACTTTGATGTTTTGTTATTTTAATTTTGATCTTAATGTGTTCTAATCACTACTACAAAAAACGTTTTTAACGTCTGCAAATAAGGGAATGTCTATGTGAGCGACGTAGTAAAAAATGGTAATAACGTTCGTAGATAAAAGGATGTCTAAGGCCTGAACATTAGGCATCCGCATTTTAAAATGGGACATCTAAAGTGCTAACTGACACTTTAGACGTCCCCACTTTAAAATGAGGACATCTAAAGTCTCCAATTTAGACATCCCCATTTTAAAGTGTGGACATCTAAAGTTTCAGTGTAACACTTTAGACGTTCTCATTTTAAATTGGGGACGTATAAAATGCTTTTTTTAAAAAGAAAATTGTTTATATTATAGATATGGACTAAAGAGTATTTAAAACCAGAAATTACATATCATCGTCATTAAAATTATAGATCTAGTATCTGAAATCCAAATCCAAAATGTACACAATAATAACTCCAAAGCTAAAATCTCATAGGCAAAAGATGAAAACAATAAGAGGAATTAGTTCCAAAAAAATTATCTCGTTCTATTGTTGAAATTCATTTTCTCGTCATGATGAATAGAGAAGAGCGACAAGGAGCGATAAACCTCGTTTTCTCAGCTAGAACGTGGCCATGAAGCATGTTTCAGAGTCTTGATCTACAAGCCATAACAACACGAGTTAGAAGATAACATAGAAAGGAAACCCAAAGAAAAAAGAGAAAGAGGATAAAATAATAAAAAATAGTAAGAAAGGATAACAGATCTGGAGGTGAAAAAAAGAGAGAGAAAGTAACAAGTAAGAGTAAAAAGAGCATAGAAAGAAGAAGCAAGAGTTAAAAGGCGTGGTGGTAGTGGCTCTTCCTGTGTTTATGGCGACGAAAAGAGAAAGATGAGTGTAAAAGTATATAAAACTGACAAATAAAGACTGTCAGTAAAAATTTGGATTGTTTTTGGTGTCCCCAGTTTAATTTAGGGTTGCCTAAAGTTGTCCATTTATTTTTTTATTTTATTTCTTTTAAAAAACATGGGGGACACCCTTTGGCGTCCCTAATATATAAAGACGCCAAAATATATATTAGGGACACCACATATGTATCATATTGGAGGGACGCCAAAGTTGTCCCTCATTTAAAAATTTTTTTAAAATTTTAGACGTCCCCAATTTAAACAAGGACGTCTAAAGTATGACTTTATAGACTTTACACGTCCCTATTTGAATTGGGGAAGTCTAAAGAAAATATTTTTGTTTTTTACTTTAGACATCAAAAATATTTACTTTAGACTTCCCCAATTCAAATAGGGAAGTCTAAAGTTTGTAAAGTCACACTTTAGACGTCCCTATTTCAATTAGGGATGTCTAAAGCTATTCAGTTCTCATCTATAATTATAAAAATGCCACCGTCTTTGTTTTTTATTTCCCTTTTTTAAAAAGGGACGTCCTTAAGGGATGTAAAATCTATATTATGTAGTAGTGAATAACTTTTGTTTGTGATATCCTATTATTACTTTTCTAATAGTATGCCGCAAAGATCAAACAAAAATAAGCAATGTTTGAATTGGACAAGAGCTATAGATGGCTGCCTTATTGATGCTTTCATTAAATGATATAATTGTGGCAATAAGGTAAATAGTATGTTCACAAGCACAACATATGATAACAATGTAAAAGAGATGATTTCCTTACTTGATATTGAAATGGACAAAGACTGAATTAAGAACAAGTGGAATACTTTAAAAAGAAATTTCTCTGAAGTTTATGATGTTTTTAAAAATGGATTAAGTGGGTTTTCTTGGAACTCAATGTCACAATTGTGGGAGGTAAAAGATCATGTTTGGGAACAACTTATTGAGGTTAATTTATCTTAACATTTGTTATAGAGTATTGTTTCAAAGAAATTTATTTACATGCAATTTATTGGTTCATATTGACTATTGTTTAAAATTTTCATTCTGTTGTCCAAGCCTAAAGGTGCAAACTGGAGAAATAATTCTATCCCCAACTATTATAGGATGGTCATTTTGTATAGGATTGATAGATTATCAAGGGATGGAACTCATATGGTTGGTAAGATGTAAAAGAGACGTCACACACTTAATAAGGAGGACTTAGTTGATGTGACCAACAACATTGTAATGTTGCATTCTAACATGATATAAATATAAACCATTTTGAAGCTCTTGATTATACTATCAATCAAGAGAATTCACCTAGAGTTACAAGTGGTTCTTCTAGAAAGAAGCAAAACATGAATTCAAATAAAGAAATGACTAACTTGGCTCAAGATGTCATGTATGAAGTTACAAAACCAACTAAGGCTGGAAATCAAATGATGGGAGAAGGAAATTAAATAACTAGAGAAAGATCTATAAAGCTTCCTCAATTGTCAGGTGAAGAAACATGAAATCACTACTATAGATTCGTGTATATATTACACTTAATAAATAATAGTTACAACAAATAAATATCATGTTTGTTGAGGCAGATGTTGCATAAGAATATATAACACTAAAACTAAAAAAGTTAATTATGCGTATTGTCATGTATTATAAGGCAAAATTTGTTAAAAAACAAAAATAATTGCTGTAGTTAATAACCATCATTTATTTGCTGATAAAAATGATGTTTCTTATGAAACAATTGCCATGTAACTCTCATAAATGATTTATCTTTCAACCTTATATCATCAAACACAAAAATCTAACGTTCTTAAAAAACAACTATGATGTAACACTTTCAAATGATCTGTTTTGCTCGAGTACCTATTTATAATCATAACTTTCATAACATCGTCAAAGCTTCATAAGTTATAAACCCTTATAACATTTGTTGAATGTCTATTTAAACTCAACTATTCCTTATGATTCTTACTACTTTTCTTTATCGACCTCCTCCTTCGCTCTTGCATCATATTAAGATTCCAGGGAGCTCCTCTACTCCTCCCACCCTTCCTCCCCCTAATCCTCTAGAAATAAAGATTTTAATGTAGACATTGACAAGCTTTGATTGCCATATAAGATGTCCCACGACATACACCTACAAGTTGAACAAGAAGTTAAACCTCATAATTCATCATATGAGGTTGAATATGACTTGCAGTCAAACCCTTCATCACCTTCCTTTGGTGAAAAGAATGATGAAGAGGAAGCAGAGGAGGATGAGGAGATGGAGGATAATAGTGGTGGTGGTAACTAAACACCACTATCTTGTTTTTTAAAAATATTAAAAAAAAATAAGACTAAAAAACAACTTAAAATTATAACGTTATTAATTAAAAACTGTAAAGTATTCTTGATGCATAGCTAAAGTAGTTACAAATCAACATACTTAATAGTTCTAACTTAATAGACATTAATTAAAGATTTGAAAACTTTCTTCTCCGTAGTAACTCTAGGTGCCTCCTTATTATCTAATTATCATCAAGAGAACCAAGTACCCTTTTATTACATCTTGTTCAACTTCTAATGCATGCAATGATGCTTTTTTCCCGCTCATTCTAAATGTCTATTTAAACTCCCTATATTCATTAGTTTTTCGTATATTTTCTTTATTGTCCTCTTCTTTGTTCTCTCAATTTTCAACATGAAACGTCATGCTGAAGAATTGCCAGAAAACTCTCAACATCATCCTCCACCACCTCCTTCTCCTCCCTCTAACCTCTACCTCCTGCTTCTCCTACCCAACATCTCCCTCTGCTACCACCACCTTTGCCACCTCCTCCTCCGCCTCTACATCATATGCTTCCTTAATTGGAGGTAGTGTTGTGGCATGCAAAACACACTGACCATGCCATGAGAAGGCTTTCTAGATACCTCTCAAGTACAAACAAGAAGGTCATTCCCATACTGGATGACTATGAGCTTGGCCATAATCTAAACAATGATCCTGCCCCCTCCTCTGGTGACGGGTAGCCTGGTTATCTCATCAGTTCATTAGAATACTCACCACTATTATGTTCTTTTTTTATTTTTTTCTTTTAATGGTTCTTTTAAAACAACAGTCATGTAACTCATAATACGGGAAAAGGAACATAATTGCTCACAGGAAAAGAAACAAAATATGTTTAAACTCTCTATTTTCATACATTTTCTTTATCCTCTTCCTATATTCTCCTTATCATAATGGTGAAGCAATATGCTAAAGAGATGCTAGAGAATCCTCCCTAACCTCCACCTCATTTAGGAAAGTCATTGATAGTGGAAAAGAGCATGACTCCTTCACTCCTAGCTACAGGAAGATACATGCTTGCCTAAACAATGTTCTCTTATTCATGAATGAATATACATCATTAACTCAATGTCCTATGTGTAAGGAGGAGTCACACTACCAACTGAATAGGAAGAGCACAAATAAGATGTTTTGGTATTTCCCCATCATACTAGGATTTAAATGTTTATATAGCAATCATAAAGATTCCAAGTACATATTGATGTCAGCATGCTTTGACATCCAACTGATTCTCTATAATGGAAGAAGTTTGTTCTAAACCACCCTAAATTGTCTATAGATGAAAAGAACTTGCACATTGAATTGGCTACTGATCGGATGAACCCGTTTGGGATGCAAAGTAGTACCCATATTACATATTGTTAATATTATTTATATATAACCTACCTCTATGACTATGCATGAAGCACAAGTACTATATGTTGTCCATTCTAATATCGGGGCCCAAGCAACCTATGAATGACATATATGTCTACCTGACTCTACAAATTGAAAACTTGAAGTGTTTGTGGGATGATGGGGTCATGGAGTATAATGCTCATAGGAAGAAATGGTTAACTTGAGAGCCATACTCTTTGGTACTTTCAATGACTTTATTGCATATGGTAATTTGTTAGGATTCAACATTAAAGGACAACTTAGATGTCTAATTCCTGAAGATGGTACATATTCAATTAAATTGAAGCATGGCATGAAGAATTCCTATATAGGACATCAAAGATGGTTGCACCTTAACCTTTAACTAGTGAATTGGTATATTAAAAGGTGAAAGATATAAAATGTCTATTGGCAAACCTTTTGAAAGGGATATTGGTACAATGAGTGGAAGATGAGGTCTATTTTGTTTGACTTGCCTTATTGGAAGACCTTAGATGTAAGACATTTTCTTCATATTATGTTAATTGAAAAAAATGTGTGCGAAAGTATTCTTGGCATATTACTGCATATTCTAAGGAAGACTAAAGATGACATAAATGATAGCCTAGACATGGTTGAGATAGGAATAAGGGAAGCATTAGCACAGAGGAGAGGAGAGCCCACGCATTTCATCGTCCCGCAGCTCACATTATCAAAGGAAGACAAAACTAGTTTTATAGTTCCTTACCTTAGTCAAGGTGCCAGAGGGTTACTCTTTGAATATCAAAAGACTCATGTCTTTAAAGGACTTGAACTAACAGGATTAAAATCTTATGACTACCATGTCTTGATGGTGAACCTTATTTTAGTGGCTATATGGAATATCATGCATTATATGGTGTCCACTGCAATCACCAAGTTATGTTTCTTCTTTAAGCCACTTTTTATTAAAATGACAGTGTCAAACCCCTTAACATTTTGATAATTAGTTGAGTGAAAACGAGCAATTCAAAAGGCATACAGAAATAGCATAAGTATACTGATAAAATGTACTTGATTATATTTAATGAAATTCCTATAGGGTTTGAAAAATATATACAGATCCCATGAGAAACAAAATAAAACTAAAGATAACCAATGGTAGCTCTTGATCTAAATCAGAACCCTTAGTTACTGGTATCTACCTCATTGCCCCTAGAGCTGCTTCCACTAGCTGATTAAATTTAAATTTATAGAAATGGGTGACCTTCATACAAATATGAGAGCAATACACAATCACACAAATAAAATGAGATAAATAAACATGCAATGTACAATTTAAGTAACATAATTATAACACCATATATTTAATTGTTGCTCTGTGTTCGGATACAAATGATTGATGGTACTTGTACTTTTCCATTAGGTAGTACTTGTGCTTTTCCTATGCCACAACGAGGTTGTTTTTCTACACAACTCATGTTACAGAACATTGCAAAATAAAGCATACTAACAATCATATAGTTTATGAGAAATAGAGTTACTACCTAAAAATCCCTTTCCTGACTTGGTTATTGTTTAATCTTCTTGTTCCGGCTCGGGCTAGTGAAAAGTCCTAATATTCTAAGTTTATAGGAAATGAGTTATTACTCATTCTTGTTCCCACCTAAAGTCATATAGTTGGTTATATTGACTTAAAATAGCTAAATGACCAAAATGCCCTTAGGGACCCCGCCAAGTCCCTTGATACTCGTCTAACTATACTATACCAAAAATTATGACCCAGGTTGTTCTTATACAATTTCATGTATAGAATCCATTTTTGAGCTCAGATTTGTCAAACTCATGTTCAAATGACGAAAATGGCATTGACAACATCTATGTTAGAATTTTAGAGGTATAATTGTCATTTCACACCCTAAGGCCTTTATACTCCATGTTGTACAAGTTCTCTACACAGTCTTCCATTTTAAACACAATGGGACCATCAAATTAACCAAATTCCAACCAAACATTGACAAACAGCCCTGGCCAAAAATCACAACAGATTTGGAAAAATTGGGTTTCTTGATTTTATTCAACTAAACACCTCATTTTCAATCTAAATCACTTCTTGAACATCTTAATTTCATTTCCCACATATTTAATCAAAATTTGGGTAGCATAAGCCCTTAGGTTTTGAGCTTCTCAAATTACAAGATCAACCAATACAAAGCCACAAATCAACCATAACAATAATAACCACCACCCACAAGAATAAATCATTAAGAAAATCGAGGTTTTTAAGGTTACATCTTGCTTCTTTCTCTTAGCTCTCAAAATGGTCCCTTTCCTCCTCCTTTTCTCTTGAATTTTTTATCAGTATGAGTTTTTTTCAAGAAGGCATAGATATTAGGAGGTGTTTTCCATGAATTAGAAGGCTTAATGACAAGAATTTCACAACCAACTCACCTTGATTGCTTCTTGAACCACTAAAGCTCTCTCTCATGTTCTCTTCCTTGGCAGAAAGTATGAGGCCTTTGTAAGGGATAGCTATCTTTTTTTAAAATATCTCAATCAACTTCCTTAAGTAATTATTATTTTAATGTTAATTGGTATTGGAAAGTTGAATTTTGCTACTTGCTTTTTGCTTGACCGAAAATCTTTCTCTTTGGTCCTTCCACTTAACCGAAATATGGCCCTTAAAAGTGCTAAAAGGCCTTCTTGAATTGTACTATTTAATGGCAAATTAACATATTTACTGTTTGACTTTTCAACTCATTTTTTTCTTTGGCCACAATTGCGTTATCCCTTGGCATATTTATCTATCAACATTTATTTCCTTCTTGCTCCCTCTTTTTGGATGTCCAACACCATATGAAATGTGAAAATATTGGCTTTTAATTTTTTTAGCCAACTGAATATTTTACCCTTACATTTTTACCAATTTTCTATTAAATTGTGGCTTCTTCCTTTTCCTTTCTTTTTGGCTGAAACTCACCCTTATTATTGGGTCAAAAATTGTGCCCTTCCTTTCTCCAATTGGGTTATAATATCAGGCCTTTATGGAAACAAAATTGCTCCTTTGTGTCCTAACTTAGTCATGTTGTGTGTGACCATAAATTGTATTGTTTGTCATGTTAATTGCTCTATAATTCACCCACTATTTTTATTTTTATTCCATTGCATGTCAGATATATTGTCACACTTTAGAAGGATTTTGGTCAACTAAAATTAGGGTGTTACAGATCTCTCCTCCTGAATAAAATTTCATCCCCAAAATTTGCTACATGCACATACTCATGAATTCTAGGTAACGCTTCCATATGTCTTCCTCTGTTTCCTAAGCAGCTTCTTTAAAAGATAGTCCCTTCAAGCTACTTTAATAAATGGGATACTCGTGTTTAAGTTGCTTTTCCTACCGATGAATGATTTGGTCAGGTGTAACCTCGTATGTCAAATCATCCCGTACATCCACATCTTTATACTTGATGGCATGTTCTGGGTCAGGTAGATATTTTTTTAATTGTGAGACGTGGAAGACATTATGTAAGCTGTTGAAACATAGGGGTAAAGCTATTTGGTACGCTATTGGACCAATCTTGATAAGATCTTAAATTGACCAATGTACCTAAGGCTTAGCTTCTTTACCTTTACAAATACTAGTCATAGGTGAGACTTTCATTGATACTGTTAGTGCAAGTGTCTCACCCAAGAGGGGGAAAATTGGGTGATCATAGAAATTTAAAACTGTATATACGAATTGATAGGAAATTTAAAGCAGTTAAGAGTTAGATGAAATATCACCGAAGTGTGTTCCAGGAGTTATACTGGTTCAGCCACAACCACTTTGACCTACATCCAGTCTGAAGAGCTTCTCTGAGAGTTTCATTATATATATTCCAAGATTTAATAGGTTCTTGGCACCTCAGTACATAGCAAGTTCCTTTATTTGGACACTTACTCCCCCTTACACTATATAAACAATCCCCAACTCAAGATTCCATAACCTTAAGTTGTCTCAATAACAGATATTGAGTTTGTAATGAAAATCTCTCTCTCAAACTAAATGTAGAATCACTGAAGTACAAAGAATGTAAAGGGTGAAGAACAGAGCAAGAAAGTATTTGTTTAACATGAATGTTTGTTGTCATTCATTCTTTTTCTTCTCGCTTAAATACTTCAGTCTTATATAGAGGTTATTTAAGAGCTATTATGAGCATTTTAATATTTGCCCGTTGCAAAGGGTCTTTGTGTTGACAAATCGTTCCACCATTATTCACTATTTGTAAATGCTCCGTTGTTGGTGATGACTTTGAATTTTGATTTGTTGTATATGTCATGTAACACACAAAAGAAAAGGTTAATGTTGCAATTAATCTAATTTTAAACTTCTCTCGAGTGAATTATCACTTCGCTGGAAGTTATCTATCAATCTTATAACATTACTCAAGTTTATAAAGGATTTACTTGAAGTGATATGATATTTTGGAAATTGCTTCAAGTGATTCTGTCAATCACTGGTAGTAATCCGTCATCACTTCAAGTGATTCTGATATTCACTCGAGTTCATAAAAGATTCACTTGGAGTGATATGATATTTTGGAAATCACTTCAAGTGATTCTATCACTCACTGAAAGTGATCCGTGATCACTTCAAGTGATTCTGATATTCACTCGAGTTTCATCGACATTCACTGGAAGCAATATATTGTTTTTGAAAATCACTTCAAGTGTTTTTTGGTATTCACTCGAGTTCACTCATAATTCACTTCCAATGATCTGCTATTTTAAAATTTACTCCAAGTGATTCTGACAAGCACTTGAAGTAATCTGTCAACTTCTAAATTATCACTCGAATTCAATAAAGATTCACTTGAAATGCATTGCCAACTCTTAATATTTACTCAAGTTATTTTAGATATCACTGAAGTGATCTATAAAATTTGGCAATCGCTTCAAATGATTTCAAAAACACTCTAAGTGCTTCTTTCACATATCGGCTTCTTTCCTTCCTTACCTTTGCAGTATACATTTAACAATCTAAAACAAGATCTCCTACAAAAACATTTCTTGACAACTTTTGTTATCATCAAAACATTAAAATCTAACAAATACATGATCCTTACTTCAAACTCAAGAGCTTTCTGCCTTTTATCGGCATATTTCTTCTGCTTGCTTTATGCAACTAACAATCTTTGCTTTATCAACTTAATCTCTCTATTGCCTGATAAACTATATCCAACCCATATAACTACCTCCAAACAGTTTTGTCCAACATAAGGGCGAGTGACACTTCCTTCCATACAACACTTTATATGGAGCCATATGAATTCTAGAATGATAATTGATGTCCTATGTAAACTTTGCAAGTAAGAGGAATTGATCCCAATTGCCTTTGAAATCTAGTATGCACACCCTCAACATATCTTCTAGCATATGTATCATTCTTTCTGTTTATTTGTCTGTCTGAGGATACTAGGCCATACTGAATTTGAGCTTGGTACCCAAAGCCTCGTGCACTGCCTTTTAAAATTTGGAAGTGAATCGAGGGTCTCTATAAAAAATTATGTTCTTTGGTGTACCATGTAATCACATAATCTCCTTGATATAGATCTCTGCTTGATTGTTACAGAATAGTAAATATTGATTGGTAGGAAATGGGCTGCTTTAGTAAATTGGTCAACAATTACCCATATTGCATCGTGGTTTCTGATTTTAGGTAATCTTGTCACAAAGTCCATAGTGATACTCTCCCATTTCTACTCAGAAATTTTAGGGTTCTACAGAAGTCCTGATGGTCATTGATACTTGACTTTCAGGTTTGACAAGTGAGAAAATGAGTAACACCTTTGTCATATCTCTTTTCATCCTTAGCCACCAATACATGGACTTTAAGTCTTAATGCATTTTAGTCACTCCTGGGTGTAGAGTACACTTACTCTTGTGTGCTTCATCTAGGGTTTGTTGCTTCAGCTCTATTTATGGTGGAACATATATCCACTTCTTTTGTCTGACTAATACAATTGGTAACAAATCATATTCTTGAGTTTCTCCACATTTAATCATGTTCCAAATAAACTGTGCTTTTTTATCCTATATTTAACCATCTTTTATTGTTGCTCTCAATTCTTTGCTTGACTAACATTATTGCCACAAATCATAATCTGATTAGACTAATCAAGATCTCTAAAATCTTTGATCAGTCTCTGGTCATAAATCATTAAGGATGTCACTATTTTGTGGCTCAATGCATCTGCAACTATATTAGCCTTTCCTGGATGGTCTTTAGTCTCCAAGTTGTAATCTTTAAGCATCTCCATCCATCTACACTATCTCATGTTCAGTTCTTTCTTATCATACAAGTATTTCAAGCTCTTGTGGTCATAGTACAGCTCTGCAGTTGCCCCATAAAGATAATGTCTCCAGATTTTCAATGCAAGCACAATTGTTGCTAACTTAAGATTATGAGTAGGATAGTTCAGTTCGTGAGGCTTCAGCTGATAAGATGTATATGCCACTACTCGACCCTATTACATCAGAACACATCCCAATTGGTGTTTGCTCACATCGCTCTAGACCACAAAGGTCAACTATAGATATGGGATTGTTAACACTGGTGCTATTGTTAATATCTTCTTCAGCTCTGTCAAACCCTATAACAACTAACATCCATATTGTTTTTAAGTTACCAAGTTAATTTTTTGTTTGGTTTTTTGTGAATTCATCTATGAGCTTTTACAAAAATAATAAGTTTTTGAATCCAACGTTATATTATACGTTGTTCTCATACGTAATACTCCTGTTGTATGAATTTCTAACTAGGTTTATGTATCTATGTAGGACAATTTATGGGATATGGGTGATACATGCATGGTATTTAAGGGATTGACCTCAGTACTTTTTCTTCCCTTTGTATTTTGTAAAACAGAGGAATTTTTGCTATTTCTTGTATCAATCCTTGAATTTTATTGCTGCCATTATCATTCAAGTTTTGTACCCATTTCTAAGCAAAATCTTCTATTTGGACATTCCTTCATATTGCACATTTAAATTGTTCCATAAGCTACGTTTTAGTTTTAGATAGTTATCGAGTCCATTTTGGAGTTCCTGGAATCTGATTTAACCTTGTTGCTTGAATTGTCCACATTGAATGGTTATCAACTTATGTATATGAATTAATATTGCTACAATTTGCAAAAATCTTATTCTATCTAGTGGAAATTCATTATTGCTTATTTTGATCTTGAAGCTTGATATCTTGCAATATTTCACTAATTGTTAGCTAAATTATTTGATTTGTTGCTTAAAATTAAGTGTTTTATACCTACCATTTCTTGGAAGTTGATTTACAGTCACCTACACATTCATTTGTGCTTGTTGTTGATCTTACTGTGACATTGCTTCTATGAAATTTGTGTTATGTTGCTTTTATGGAATATGGGATAGATGTTGAAATGGCTTGCTGGGTAGGGTTAATTTGAAAGAGGATGTTTTTTTTCAAAAAATAGAACTTTTAAGACCGGTTGTATCTATAATAGGTGTAAAAGGTATGACCTTTTAGACTTGATGTACCTACAACTGGTCTAAAAAGGTTATACTTTTAAGATCGGTTATAGCTACAACAAGTCTCAAAAGTATGACTGAACCAGTCTAACAAGTAATAGACTTTTTAACCGGCTGTAACAAGACCTAATCCATAACAAGTCTAAAAAGTCTTTTTTAACCTGCCTAAAAAGTCATTTTTCCACTAGTTTTGAACCACCTCATTTGGAGTCCTAGAGAATAAGTTATGATTTTTCAAAGTTGAAGGTCAAAACTTGCAGATTTGGTTTGACCTACGAAATTGTGACATTTAAAGGGAAATATAGGAATTGAAGACAAGGTTCATTTTCATGACTTTAACAAGTAATATGGTTATATGTTTAGGGTCATGAGGTGACAAGGAAGAAGCATCTTCAATGGTTGGAGTAAAGGTATAAGAGGAGGACTCGAGAAAAGAGGTAGTGAACTTACCCTATTTCCATGTATTTGATATTCATGCTTGTGTAGAGATGTATGTGATTGCTTTACTTGATTGCATATAACATATTTGAATGATGAAGCTCTGTTTCTATTTATGCTATAGCTATGAGTATGTTACATCAAACATTAAGCACGTAAAAATGTCCTTATAAGGCATGTATCTAGTTAAGCTAACATATCATGCATATAGCATATATTTTGCATGCATTATGGTAACCGTTTACTACTGAGATTCCCCTGAATCTCACCCTCCCCAACCAACCATTCAGACAGGTGAAAATAGGAGGTGTACTGAGATCAATATTTTTATCAACTATTAGGGTTTAGACACCCTAATAGCCCTATAAAACTACATTATTTGTAATTATTATGTACAATATTTGTGGGAAATTTCTGTAATCAAGCACTATTATCAATATTTTTATGCTATTTCTGTGTGCCCACCGAATTGCATGCAAAGACTCTGAAAAAATGTGGATATAATATACAGGTGTTACATTCCATATCTTGATCCACCATGATCAGACCAAGCCTCTAATTTATTTTGCATGACATCAATTGGCCCTAGATATATGCCATGAAGTATTTATTAGAATTATTGGTGCCATGAAACACATTGTCATCTATTGACAATTTAAGTTCTACTTAACTTCTTTATCTTAATTCGTTCACTTTATTTTCCCTTGGCATAAAATTTTTGTGCCATAATTCACTACTACAAACAGTTGATTCAATGACACAAATTAACGACCCTTCATAAAAAACAACAGTAAAAGATGAAGTGGTTGCATTTCAATGAATGTTTGACAAACCAGTCGTTGAAATAGGTGTTTCAACAACTAGTTTTATGAAATCATTCGTTTAAACAATTCCTCCCCCTGGCAGTGATTACATTGGCATGTAGGTTTTTTTAAAAAAAGAAGATACAACGACTGGTTTTAATACCAGTTACTGAAAGATCCAAATACAATGACTGGTTTTGAAACCAGTCGTTGTATCTACTCCCTCCAATAGCCACCTGGTAAGCATGCATTAAAAAAACTAGCTACAACGAATGGTTTCAAAACCAGTCGTTGAAAGCTTAAAGACAATGACTAGTTTTGAAACTAGTCGTTGAAAATGGCTACAATGATTGGTTTTAGAAAACCAATTATTGAACCCTTAGTTTTCAATAACTGGCTTGCGAAACCAGTCATCTGAAATAAGCTTAAGTCAAAGTTGGAGTAGAGTATGTCAGAGCAACATAAATCAAAAGAGTAAAGTTGTTTTGTTTACTCAAAGACTCAATTTTTCTCTATTGCCAGGCACCTGTATTTCTCTACTATTGGTTCTCCCTCCTCTTCTCTGTTGAAACCAGAAGTTGTTCTGTCTTCATTGTCTTTGTTCTCCATCCACATCTCAATCCTCCATTATTGCGGTGGGTTTTATAGCTATTGAGCCCATCCTCCTTGTTTTCCCTCTTCTCCGTCTCATGACAAGCTGGGTAAGGCATGGAACTTAAATTTCATTTGATTGGGTTCTTCATTTCATCCTCTAAGCTTGCAATCTTGATTTTTTTCTTGCTTGAAGCTGCATTATTCAACTTTAAGCATGTGTTTCATGGCTTCGTTTCATCCTCTAAGCTTGCAATCCCTATTTTCCCTATTTTCCAACAAGCTATGTTGATTGTTTGATTTTCTTTATCCCTATTTGTTTCTTTTTGTCACTCTTAACTGGTAAGTTACGAGATTGGCATTGCTCATTTGGACTTTCACATGTGTGGACCTTCACTCATTGTTTGAAGCCAAAAAGTAGGAAGCTTAAAACTGATTTGGACTGTGAGTTTGAAATTGAAGCTGGAAAAATTGAATTTTAAGTGCTAAATAACTTATAATTTGGAGATATATTTACAGGTGCTGAATCGTTCGTGTAGGTGTTAAGACTTATGAGTTTGAAATTAAAGGTGGTAAAATTGATTTATACGTAATTGCCATTCTATACTTGCCATACTTAATAGTTATCTTAAATGCATAATGCATGTTTGAACTATTAAAATGGTGATTTAAGCATTGCTCCTTATTTACAAGTTTAAACCAAACCAATCCATTGTAATTAATTCTACAGGGGGAAAAAAAGAAAAACATATATTCAAAAACATATTTTTACAAGCACCTTCGTACAATAAATTTTACAAAAGAGGCTTATTCAAATAATTTTCCTTTAAAAATTATTTTGTACCATGTACTTATAAAAACAAAACATATATTCAACTTACATATAGATATAAACATTATGTGAGACTAATGAGAAATATATGGTACTCCCTCATGTCATATACTTAGTAACTAGATAACTAATTTGCATGTATTGAAAAAGTTGATTAAGTTAATTATTTGAAGTGAAAAAAACCCTTCAATCATTCAATTCAATACAACCCAAGCCTTCAAATTTTTGTAGCTATGCATGGTGTTTTGTGTTTGAAATTTGAAGAATGCACTACTTTAATAATAAAGGTGAAACCTTATGATTAGATTATAGCAACTATTGATATATATATATATATATATAGTGTATTGTATTGTCCTTCATTCTTATTGTTCAATTTAAGCACAAAATCTGCTGAAATTTTTAATAAATGAGCAAGGCATCCCTTTTCTTGATCCATATTCATATCATAATGCCAATTGGTCTAAAATTGAGTATTTTTGAAAAAAGCATGGTTGGTAGTAAAATGGGTCACCTTTTGATGAATGCTTTGAGAACTAGTGAAGAATATGAGAATGGGGTGGAAGAGTTTATTGAATTTGCTAAAATGAATGTGCCTAGTAAAAATAGGAAGTATTTGTGCCCATATGTGAAGTGTTTAAATGAGAGTCTACAAGATATTGATGATATAAGAGATTACTTATTTTGTGATGGAATAAATCTTCGATACAAAAGGTAGATATGGCATGGTGAGGAAGTAACCGCTTGTGCGTCCTACGAGAAGGAAGTTTTGGAGGTTGGAGATGACGATAGAATGGAGAAAAATGATTCATGATGTTGAGGTAGAATGTTTTGCACAATCACTTGTATATGACAACATGTGGAGTGATGTAAAGACACCTTTGTCCTTGGGTGTACTAAGTATACATGCTTGTCAGGTATTTTGCACTTGGTCAACTTAAAGGCAACCTGTGGGTGGACTGGTAGTAGTTTCACATTGTTACTTGAATTATTATGTGATATGTTTCGAGAGGATAATGTACTTCCAAATCGTATATATTAGGCCAAGAAAATATTATCTATAATGGGTATGGAGTATAAAAAGATACATGCTTGCCCTAATGACTGTGTATTGTACAGAAATAAGTATGAAGAATTAAGTAAGTATCTGAAATGTAAAACTTACAAACACGAAGTGAAGAAAGGTACTAGGTGTGGTGATAAGACAATTAAAAAGCAACCTTTAAAGGTTTTGTGGCATCTTCCAATCCTACCGCAGTTCAAACGAATGTTTGCTAATGAGAAAGAATTAAAGAAGTTAAGATGGCATTATGATGACAGAGTATATGATGGAAAATACCTTTGGCACCCGGTTGATTCTCCACATTGGAAGAAAGTACATAAAATGTATCCCATATTTGTCAACGAGCCTAGAAAATTTTGGCTTGGTATTTGCACATGGAATTAATCCCTATGGTACTTTTATTATTATATATATTGCATGGCCATTTCTGCTGGTGATTTACAACTTACCTCCCTAGTTGTGCATGAAACGCAAGTATATGATGCTTTCTATGATGATGTCGGGACTAAAACAGCCAGAGAATGATATCGAGGTCTACCTGCCACCTTTGATAGAGCACTCAAAGAAGTTGTGGGAAGATGTCATAGATGTGTTTGATGCATATAAGCAATAGTCGTTTAAGGATGTGCAATGATTTTTACCACAATTAACAACTTCCCTATATACATGAACTTGTCAAGTTATAGTGTAAAGGGTCATAAAGCATGTCTGATATGTGAAACAAGCACACAGTTCCATCAACTCAAGCATGGTAGAAAGAAGGTCTACTTTGGTCATAGACGATTTCTTCCTCGGTTCCACCTATACCTAGTCTAAAGAAGGCTTTTAATGGGTTGCCAGAGAATAGAATGGCTCCAAAGCTATTAACGGGAGACGATGTTTATAGTTGGGTGGAAAGAATCATTGTTACTTCTGGTAAAAATCAAAAAACTAGCGGTGAGAAGAACATAAGGAAGAAGAGGTCAATTTTCTTTGATCTTCCATATTGACGTAGTCTTGATGTGAGACATAGTATTGATGTGATGCATGTGGAAAAAAATGTATGTGATAGCCTTGTTGGTATGCTTTTGCACATAGCAGGGAAAACAAAAGATAGAATTAGTGTTAGAATAGACTTGGCTAAAATGGGAATAAGAGAACGCCTGCATCCATAACTAAGAGATGATGGTAAGAGGGTGTATATGGAGCATCAACGCATACATTGTCAAAAGCTGAGAGAAGAAGTTTGTGTGGTTGTTTGCACAACATTATGGTACCACAAGGGTATTCTTTTAATGTGAGCCAGCTTGTGTCAATAGAAGATTTGAAGTTAGTAGGAATGAAGTCCCATGATTGCCATATCTTGATGCAACAACTATTACTAGTAGCTATTAGATGCATTATGAACGATGATATGCGAAGCACGATAACAAGGTTGTGTAGTTTCTTTAATGCTATTTATAGCAAAGTTGTTGACATTGGAAGGTTATAGGAATTGGAAAATGAGGGTTATATATTCTATCCCAACTAGAGATCCATTTTGCTCACGTATTCTTTGATATAATAGTGCATTTAATAGTTCATCTGGTAAGGGAGGTAAGACTATACAGCCCAGTTTATCTAAGATGGATGTACCTTTTTGAGTGATACGTGAAGAACTTAAAAGGGTATCTAAAAATCCTTATCGGCCTAAAGGCTCAATTATAGAAAGATATGTCGTTGAAGAGGCTATGGACTTTTGCAAAGAATATCTATCAAGGTCGAAGGCCCAATCTCATCATGGAAACGATACAAGTATGGCAACATGAGGGCTCAAAGTAAAGAATATGTGTCGTGAAGAGGTATTGCAAGCACACTTATATATCTTGAATAATAGGAAAGAAGTTCAGCCTTACTTAGCCAAACACAGAAAGATTTTAAAGGAGATATATCCAAGAAAACATGACATGCAGATAGCTAATGAGCAAAACAAGACTTTCATAGAGTGGTTCAAGGATAAGATAGCGCACGAGACCAATATGTCTGAGACAATCAAATAGTTAGCTTGGGAGCCTTCTTTTAAGGTCATAACTTGAAGTGGTTTCGATATAAACTGGTATTTTTTCTACACAAAAGCCCAAGATAATAGAAGTACTATGCAAAATAGTGGGGTGATGGTGGTAGCCGAATCAATGCACTTTTCTAGTTCGAAAGACAAAAACCCTATGTTGGCATTCATGGTCTGTTATAGAGTTATTGAAGACATATGGGAGATAAGCTACACTAAGTTAAGAGTTCCTTTATTCAAATGCAAGTGGGCTAACAATAATGCTATTGAAATATATCAATTTGGATGTACCTCAGTTGATTTTGAAGAGTCGGTTATAAAGATGAGCCATTCATTCTAGTAAGTCAGGCAAACCAAGTGTTTTATGTTATTGATCCAACAAATGTAAAATTGTCTATTATACTCTAGAGTAAAAAACAGAAGGATGGTGATATGAGTTTTAATCTTGATGACACACCGCCTTTCACTATAAATCCACCTGTACCAATCGAAGTAGAATTGGTAGATGATGATAAATATGCAGCTATAGTTGATCATTATGAAGGAATTTGGGAAAACACTTAGAGTAAGATTTTGATTTGTTTAAAGTGTGCATGTAATTTCTAAGATTTTGAATTGTTTAAAGTGTGCATGTAATTTCAACTTACTTATCACATCTCACATTTATGACTTAGCAGTATCATAGCAAGTTCAAATTCGAGCGACTCTACTAGCTTACTTGTTAAGAAAAAGGTCAGAGGAAGCATGAAGCTGTGGTTGTTGGTCAAACGTCATAAGGAAGAAAAGGCAAGGGTTCACGTGGAATTCGATGCTGATTTGAAACCAATCAGCAAAGAGGGAGACACATTCATTAGCTATGTTGCCTTTTTGGGTCAGAGTAAAGTTAGCATTCTAATCCCTACCTAGAGGGAAGTTTTAAAGGACATGAAGGCTATGATTTGGGAGCAACTTTCGGTATGTAAAGTTGTATTTTTATCTCTATCTTTAGTTCTATTTGTTCATATATAACTATTATATATATATTGTTTTGTAGCAAACCTATGATCTTCCCGATATGAGACATATGTACAAACATTGGATGAAGGAAGTTTGTGAGCAATGGAAAGATTTCAAGTCCATGCTCATAACCAAGTACATTCAAGGGTCAAAGAGCCATAAAGATCCTTGTAAAGAGTATTCTTTTCTTTCCTTAAATGACTGGAGGTTGTTTGTGGCATCACGGAAGGATCCCAAATTCCTGGTATATTTTGTTCATATTAGTGTTAAACATTACTTTCTTGACCTATCTAACTCAATTTTCATTATTCTTTATTTATATAGTAATTATGTCAAGCAATTAAAGAGAGTCAAGCTAAAACCAATTATCCACATTACAAGTCATGTGGGGGTTATCGGAAGATTAAAAAGAAGATAATGTAGGCTGAATTGAAAAAAATCAGAGGAAGCAGCTAAATCAGATCATAGCATTGTCGTATAGGCACTGCTTCCTCCCTTATATCACAAAACATGGAAAGCAGGGAAGATAAAGGGAGAAAAATATAGAAATCCATTCGTTGCTGATGTCGCTAAAAGGATTGTAAGTATTACAAACAAATATATTTAAGTGTGTTGTATTGTCCTATGAAGATTTCATGTTATTAACTTTTATTTGTCCATTATATGTTGTAGGATGAACTAGAAGAGCGGAGCAGCCAAGGTTCTTTCACTCAAAAATAGGATTGGTCACGTTTGCAATTATGTGAGTTTATTTATAATTTTTAACTTTAATTAATGCACTGATATTTAAGAGTTTTAGGTTCTACATTTACTGAGTCATTTCTCATTTCATTTCTATGGTAGCAGCTTCCACAAAATATGGGTCAATCGAGAGCTCAACACTACATAAGGCTTCTTATGTCTTGGCAGTTTATCAACTCATAATAACTAGAGGTTGGAAGATCGAATGATCTATGTAGGCTATACAATAGGCCAGACTCAGCTACCTTGTTATCTTGCACCAATTGTTGAAGGGCAAGTAACTTAATTTGATATATTTATACACATTCACTTTGCTAAAAAGTATCATGTTATCTAACCTCATTTTAATGTATATATGTGATTATAGTTATCATTGGAGGCTTTGTGTTTCTTGTCCCATGATTAACGTCATCTTTTAGTTTGACTTATTATGTTGTAAGCCAAACGGAGATATCAAAAACATTTCTAACACCCAAGTTAATTTGTTTGTCAGTCATTGATTTTTTAATTTTACTCAATTGTTTTAATGTGTTCTGTTTATCATTTTAATTATTACAATGCACTAAAGACATATTATATAATGGGCGGGAAGTGTGAAGGTAAAAGTGGTCCGACAAAGTGGTTCCAGCCAAAGGTAAGTTGTTTACTTTCAAGTTCTTCGATTGACTATTTCTTGACATATGCCTTCATTCCTTTTTACCATTTGCTTTTAATGTATAGTGCCCTTGGCAAATAGGGAAAACTGAGTGTGGCTTCTATATTATACTATATATGTATAACATCATTTTTAGTGGCCTTACTATTAATTTTGAATAGGTGATCATTTCTTGATTCTCAATTAAATTTCATTTCTTTTCTTGTAATTGAATTGTTAGTTATATTTATAACATCATTTTTAGTGGCCTTAATATATTCTCTATTTTGTGCACAGATTTTTGGTAACCAGGACCCCTACACAATCAAAGACATTAATTTGATTCGAGACCTTTTGTCAGGATATCTTTTACAACACATAGAGGGGTGATGATGTGTAGAGGATTTTTTACATAGTGCAGTGGTTTTGTACAGTGCTATATAAGTTTGCATATTTGCATACTTTTCCTAGTTTCTTATTTATGAGTACTTTGAATTTGTTAAGGCATTGTTTTTTATAGAGAACACTTTGGAAAATGATGATAAAGCATAGGGATTTTATGGAAACATGTCATCTCTTGGGCCATATGATTGTCATGATTTACATTGAAAGTTGAAGTTTGAACATTAAAATGATGTTATGATGAAATATACGCTATGTCATGATAGAACTTTGAATATTCAAAATGCAATTGTCTGGGTTGGTGCTTTTATAATGGTATTGGTGGTTGTAAGGAGTAAAACGTAAATTTAAAAAAAATATAGTTATAACGACTATTTTTCTAAAACAGTCGTTGTATGTTGAGATACAATGACTATTTAACAACATTCGTCTTTTCTCAAATTTTCAACCACACTCACATGAACGTCCCCTTGAAAACAGTCGTCTAAATAGTGTAAAAACGATCATTAAAAGTGTCTTCTACAATAGTAATTTTCCAACACAATTTTTCATGAGGAATTCATTTTTGGGCTCTATTGGATCAAAATAAACTTCCTTTCATTTCATCTTAGTCAAAACTGAAATATAGGAGTTCAAGGGTGAAAATTCAACTTTGTTTTCTAATGCTACCAAACTTACTTTCTCACTTGTCCCCTACACAAATTTTCATGTTGGATACATTGGAAGAATCAAAATGCTCAAAATCCAACTTATCCTCACTATCCTTTTCTGGCCGTGGCTTTTATTCCAAGGGAAACAAAGTGATTTTGCAATTCTCATTCCATCAACTAGTTAAATTCCTACCCCTTTTCACTTTCTCAATGTTAAATTATACTTAAATCATCCTTTCTAAATTTTCTAAAAGATTGGGCAGCATTTCCCCTTGCAAGAGGTCAAGAACAACACAACGAAATATTAACAACACCACTAACATCATTAGTCATCCCTTACCTTAGTCCAAGTTTGTTTACTTGTTGATTCCTCCTCTTGAAATTAAACCTTTGAGTTCTCAACTTTCTCTCATGCTTAAAACAACACCAAGAGAGATTTAGAGACCATAGGAAGCTTTAAACAAAATGATTAAGGGTAGGGATGAGTTTAGATCATCAACTTACCTAGGTTTTAGTTGTTATTCATCCTTCTTTCTCTATTTATCTCTTCTTTCTCTCTTTGTTGTGACTTTCGTCTCTCTCTCCTCCATTTTCATGTTCTATTCAACATATGAGAGAAATGGGAAAGTGGAAATGTTGTCATCTCACTTTCAACTCTTTTTTCATAAAAATCTACAACAAAAATAATGTTATTTTAACGACTTCCATGACCCAATGGCTATAATTTATTCTTCCTCTCCACTATGCTTAAGATCATGCCACACTTTTACTTTTAGAAGCTCATTGATTGTCCAGCTCATGTTTGTCTCTTCCTTTCTTTCTTTAACCTACCATATGGACCAAATGAGCGAGCAAAGTGGCTTTCATCTCATTTCTTAATCACATTTAGAAAAATTCCAAGTCTACCCCCTCATAAATATATTACTTTAATGCTTTCATTATGATCAGATGGCCAAGAATTATTCTTCTTCCTTCCCTTCACTACTACAAAAAACGCTTTTAACGTCCCTTTTTTAGACCTTTTAACGTTTGAAAATAAGGGGACGTCTATGTGAGCGATATAGTAAAAAATGACAATAATGTCTGTAGATAAAAGGACATCTAAGGCCTGGACTTTAGACGTCCCCATTTTAAAAAGGGACATCTAAAGTGTTACATTAACACTTTAGACATCCCCACTTTAAAATGGGGACATCTAAAGTGTTTTTTTTATAAAAAAATCGTTTATATTACAGATCTGGACTAAACAATATTTAAAACCAGAAATCACAATCATCGTCAATAAAATTACAAATCTAGTATATGAAATCCAAATCCAAAATCTACACAATAATAACTCTAACGCTGAAATCACATAGGCAAAAGATGAAAACAATAAAAGGAAATAGTTGCTAAAAACTTATCTCCTTCTATTATTGAACTTCATTTTCTCGTAATAATGAATAGAGAAGAGCGACGGGGAGAGATAAACCTCGTTTTCTCAGCTGGAATATGGCCATGAAGCATGTTTCAGAGTTTTGATCTACAAGCCATAACAACACGAGTTAGAAGATAACATATAAGGGAAACCCAAAGAAAAAAGAGAAAGATGATAAAATAATAAAAAAATGGTAAGAAAGCATAACAGATCTGGAGGTGAAAAAAAGAGAGAGAAAGGAAGAAGTAAGAGTAAAAAGAGCATATAAATAAGAAGCAAGAGTTAAAAGACATGGTGGCAGTGGCTCTTCTTGTGTTTGCAGTGATGGAAAGAGAAGGATGAGTGTAAAAGTAGCATAAACCTGACAAATAAAGACTGTCAATAAAAATTTGAATTGTTTTTTACGTCCCCAATTTAATTTAGGGACGCCTAAAGTTGTCCAATTATATTTTTAATTTTTTTACTTTATACGTGACTTTAGACGTCCCCAATTTAAACTATGGATGTCTAAAGTTAATTTTTTTTTAAATGAGGGATTCCCTTTAGCGTCCCTCATATATATAGGGATGCCAAAGGTCGTCCTTGATGATACATCAGATGGCATCCCTTATATATATGAGGGACGCCAAAGGTGTCCCTCTTTAAAAAAATTTAAAAAAACTTTAGACGTCCCCAATGTATATAGGCATGTCTAAAGTGTAACTTTACAGACTTTAGACGTCCCTATTTGAATTAGGGACGTCTAAAGTCTGTAAAGTCACACTTTAGACGTCCCTATTTGAATTAGGGACATCTAAAGCTATTCAGTTGTCACCCATAATTATAAAAATGTCACCGCCTTTACTTTTTACTTCCCTTTTTTAAAAATGGATGTCCTTTAGGGACGTGAAATCTATATGTTGTAGTAGTGCTTCCTAGCTAAGATCACGCCACATGGGATATTAGGAGACCATAAGAATTTCTTCCCTGTTGCCCACCAAAGTTAATCAAAGAAATGGATGAGTTTAATTGAATAATTATATCATTTTACATAAAATTTGACCTCAACCAATCATATTTGGCAAAATTTGTACTTTAAACATCATTAGCTTTACTTTTCAAAGCTAAATCTTGGCTATTCATTCAATCTTCCAATCTTATCCTTGAGGAAGATTTTAGACTTGCCTCTTTGGTCTTGGATGTGCTGCTATTTACGAATCTTGTCATCCACCCACATTAACCATGGTAAAATTTTTAAATATCGTAATTAATTCCTTGACATATTTTGGAATTATTTTCCATAAGTAATTCCCTGAAGAACTCATTCCCATTCCAATTTAGTTGAGCCCTCCTCGTATTTTTCATAATTAAATTTGGCTAATCATCTTTTTATTAAGCAAAAATAAAAAAATTATTTGACATTTATTTTTGTGGTAAATTTTCCCATTTTACATCAATTAAGCCTCAAATATAATATGGGGAATTATATATTCTCTACCTTCTTGTATCTCCAAGAATTGGTCTTCAAATTCTAAGCCCAAAATACAGGGTATAACCCCTAGCATAAAAAATATGGTTTAGGTCCAAATTTATACCCATAAATTTTTTATGAATGTGCATCTGGTGCCATAATCTTTGTCAAAATCTCCCATGAATAAGAGATGGAAGAATGGCGGTCCATTGGAGAAGAGATGGATTGGAAGAATGTGGGGAGATAGGAATTGATTCTAACCTCTCCAGTTTTGGGAGGGGATCGAAGAGGTATAGTAGTAAAAGAATTTCAAGTGATATAAATGAGATGAGCTAGGATGAGAGATGACACTTAAGTTTTATTGACGGGCACATGTAATGTTTTTATTCGGGAGTGTGAAGTAGTCTGACTTCACTTTACTGGGTTGGACATTAGGTGGGACCCACCAAAACTAAAAAAGACAAAACATTTTGCTTTCAAAAGTCAAAACCATGGATTTCGATCAAAACGCGCTTCTTCCATTTTTTTAAGTGCTTAGCTGCTCTTTTAGCAAACCATTGTTTAGAAGCACAAAAGTGCTTTTATTTTTTATTTTTTTGCCCAAATAGGCACTAAGTCATTAAAATAAAGATGTCATAAAATATTAATATTCTACAAAATAAATTAAAAATTAGCTATCTTGTATTCTTGTTAGTGAATTCGAACTTTTTTATATCTACATAATGCTTTTTTTTATATCCGCATCCAGCAATTAATTTTCATTTATGCTGCAAATCTAATTATCACAGGTTTATAAGGATCAAACTTGTTAAGTGCCATCAAAGGATGGCCTATGCCATCCTATATGCCACTACACCACCATGGCATTGGCTCACAAGTCCATAATTCAAAAAAACAAACATGAAATAACTGAATGATATAGACTGATAAAGAGTGAATCATTTCTGAAAGGGTTGATTTTATTAGTCAACAACCAACTGAACCGAGTATTATTTCAACCTCGGTTGTTAAAATATTACAACATTCCCCTTGCTTGAATTGTCAAAAGTGAAAAAGATGGCACAAGAGAAACAGTAACAAGGAGATTGTAATGAATTAGGAGGAATATGGGGGAGGCATGGGCAAATCCTTAACTAAGCCACAAAGCAAAGTTGTATTTTGAAGGTTGTATTCGTCTCTGAGAGATCGTTCAGGAGACAGAACACTAATGTATAGTTGTTGGCCTAAGTAGCGATTCTCAGCTAACTCCGACCTCAAGTTCCACATTCCACAATTATCGAACGTCAACATTATGGCTGCCCAAGAATTAGGGAAGACTTGGATGGTGTGCCTGCTCACAGCATCGAGAACGTTATAGTTCTTCCTCTTTTCAGGGGCCCATCTCCCAGGCTCATTGCTGCGTCAAGATACACACACACACAAGTCAGTCAAATTAACATAATCCTGCTACCAACAACATAAGTAACTAACATAACAAATTAATTAATACTCACGCGACTGCGAAGAAAGAATATCCATCCAAGTTATATGATTGCATGCTCTTTTCGTGGTTCTCAATGATGATCTCAATGAAGGTGCGGAATGTGATATTTAGGACACTGGGTGTGATAGTGAGGCTACCCAAATTGGATGGCGGCTCATCAGAGATGGTGTTATACTTGAACACTTTGTCGGCAATTCCATAGTATTCGGCTAACTTAAGAGGGGTGTCAGGATCGACATGTGAAACCCCATTAAGGGCATATCGATTTTTGCCTTGCACCTTGTTGTTTGATCCAACCAATTTGATAGTGCGAGTGATTGGGATTTGACCGTACTTGTAAGAACCTTGAGGATTAGGCCTAGCAGCACTAGCTGTAAGGTTCCAACGGAAGGATCGGAATTGGTTAAGAGACCAAGCGATGCCGCCAGCAGGTGCGTCGGGGATTTCTGGTGAGGCGGGTCCTTTGCCATTTTCATAGCCAACGATGCCTTTACCAGTAAGGACAACCTTGGTAAAGCGAGTGGAAGCGACAAGGTAGTAATCCTTAGGCTCTTGATCGGCAGTGACAAGGACGGTAAAGCATTGGCCGACATGGACATCGAGGGAGTTATAAGTGTTCTGAACCACGTGAGATCCCTCCATTTCAACCAGCTTCATAACATGGCCTTGGATCCTGAAGTTGAGGGAGTTCTTAGCCCCAACATTGCAAATTCTGTACTTGTATGTCTTACCAGGCTTCATGGTGAAAAGGGGCTCATCGCTTCTATCCCCCTTAGCTGTTTTGCCGTTGATGAGCACGCCAGCAGGCCTGCCAATGGATCGCCCACTATCCAAGAGCTTGAGAAGTGTGGCATGCGTCTTAGTGTACCAATCACCAATCAGAACATTAAACTCATCCTCAGGATCTGGATAAGGAACTGGGATCAAGAGACGGCTAAACACACGTATCATGCCATAACCGCCAACAGCCCTATGCATGGATGTGGTGGGATAATAGAAGAAGGTTCCAATTTGATCCTTAATTTGGAAACGGTAGGTGAAGTTGGTTCCTGGAAGGATGGGGCATTGGGCTCCTGGTGTACCGTCCATCCATGAATTCTTCCTGTGCTGTACACCACTCCAGGTGAAGAGCAGAGGCTCATCCAGCTTGTTGAACACGTTCACCACGATGTTATTATTAGATGAGCAGTTTATTTGAGGCCCTGGGAATTGGCCATTGATGAGAATCACTTGTTGTGGAACTCCTAGAGGTGATGCCGTCCCGTACGTCACGTTCCATTCATAGAACACGTATGGGTCTTCCCCCTTCACCCCTGACATTGCCCCTACGGCCAGGCATATCAGAAACATCAACATCTTTCCATGACCCATCCTCTTTGTTGTTGTGATCCGCTCCTGAAATGTTATCAACCCTTTATTTATTTACTTATCGTTTCACTTTCTCCCACTTTTTTTATTAAGTGGAAGAAAGTTCGCCCTGGTTCAATTAGTAGAGGTCTAGCATTTATATAGGCTTTTCTAAGAGCAATAAACCTTTTTGTACTTACCATAAATAGAGTTTATCGCTAAACATAGCAAACTGTTTCATAATAGATATTGGTAACCACTAATTTAAGGCTCTAAACTTACTAATTTTAGCCATGATGTTTTGGAACTTGCTAAACATGAATGCATTGTTTCTTCGATGCTTGTGCACCATAGTCTGCAACTATATATAGAAAAAACTATCAGAATTTCCAGTGATCTCTAAATTCAAGATTAAATTAGTTATTTTTACCCTCACATTTGCTAAAACAAAGATGCATCACTTCTAAATCTCTGGTTTTCATGGTTGTAATAAAGTTTGATTTTCCACAACATTTGCGTAAGTTGTCTTATATTCCTTTATATATATTTTTAAAAAAAATTGATTTATAAGAGTAGGTAGTATATGTGTAAACACATGGAAACAACATAAGTTTTTATTTTAATTTAAATATATAAAAAAGAAAATATTGTAGAAAAAATAAGTGTGTTTCTGTGTTTATATATTCATGTGAACTTTTAATTTCTTCAACACCAGGAACGGATCAAGTATTGAATCTTGGTGGCAATAGTTTTAAAAACTAACATTTCATGTCTTTAATATTTAGATTAGAAATAAAGTTTTTAAAACCGGACCGGACTGCTAGTCGGTCAAGGCATCAGGTCACAGTTCTATGTGTTAGATATGATTAATTTTGATGATGTCAAATATAGATGTCAAGTATTAAGAGCAAAAAGTTTGCATAATATACTTATCATCTTCATTGACTAACAACTATATTTAATGTTGGATATCTTGAAAACTAGTCAAGCCAAGAAAGAAGATTGAAGATATTCAAAGAGATATCTAATTGAGTTATGGAGTCAAGAAGAATGATATTGAAGAAAGAACTTGCAAGAACTAATAGGAATTTTAAGAAGAAAGATTAGTTGAAGAAAATATTTAGTTGGGTTATGAAGAATGATCGTAAAGAGGAAAAACAAGAAGAAAGATATTGAAAGAAGAAGAACTTGCAAGATCACATGAGAATATTAAGATCCAAGCTATTAGAAGTGATACCGGAGGTTTCTATGGTGAAATGGAAGTTGGAATGGATCAATATGAAGTAAAATGACTTATACGGAAGTTATGCTACCTCCATAGGTGATTACTCGAGTAATATGTCACTGCCTCATTTTAGAGGTGATTACTCAAGGGCTCACTCGAGTAATGACATAGATTACTCAAGGGCTCCCTCGAGTAATGAGATTTCTTGTGTGCTCTATTTTCGAACGGCAGGGAAAAGGTTCGGTATTTTGGTAATATCTCTCTAACCACACGTCAGAATCAGTTGAAACTAGTTTCATTTGAAACTAGACTCCCAATACAAAAAATACACACCAAGATCACATTCAAAGGAAATCAGATGAGAGAGATATCAGCTTTGAAAGTTGACACTGAAATCACTGTCACAGTACAAGACAGGTTTGGCATTTTGGACATAACTCTCAAACTACACATTAGAGTGTGATGAAACCAGTGCCATATGAAAATAACTCAAAGAGCTTTCCATGGATAGGTAATTTCGCATATTTGAAGTTATATCCTAAGAGCTATGCCTTCTAGAAGTTGCTGCTCATGATTTCAGAGATTGTCTAAGAACAGTAGATACTCTTTGGATCATAACTTTTTGTATACAAAGAGTTTGGAGTTGATTCTTGTTACATTGGAATGTATACGATAAGAGCTTTTCTATAATATATTATTTGCCACATTTAAAGTTAAAAAGAAAAAATTACTTGAAGGGAACACTCAAGTAATATGCAAAGTTATTTGAAACTTTACTCGAGGAACCACTCGAGTAATGTGTGAAAAACTGTTCCAGAAAATTGTCAAAAATTGCACAAGATTGCTTGAAGGGATCACTTAAGTAATCTACAGAGTTATTTGAGACATTACTCAAGGGATCACTCAAGGAATCAAAGAAGAAATCATCTAGTAGCTCTTGGCCAAGAAATGAGTGACATTACTTGAGGGATCACTCGAGTAAAATAAAATGAAAAGAAAGCATTATTTGAGGGATCACTCGAGTAATCAGGAAAACAAAGAAAAAGTTACTCTCAGGAAGATTTTGAAGGAGATTACTCGAGGGATCACTCGAGTAATGACCCAGGCTTACTCGAGTAACCACTCGGTAATGCTTCCCAAGAGTACAGAACAACACACTGAAGCTTTCAGAAATCATGGGATTAACTATGAAACTCACTCTTCTTGCTTCCAATCACTCTTACACTTTATTGTATTAGTGTTTAATTCATTTCTCAAGGAATAAAATGAATAGATGATGTGAAGAGACAAAAGTTGACTTTGCAGAAGTGAAGCGTTCACCAACCATAATGGCTAGTATTCAAAATCGAAGAACGGTCAAACGAAGCTATGCCACTCTAACGAATAGGTTGAAATGCTTCCAACAACTATAACAACTCATCTATAAATATGGGAACATTCAACAAAGAGCAATAACAATGAGAACACAATAACACAAACATGCTTATATCATGAATCATCCACTCTGACCTAACTACTCTATGTTTCTATCTATTTTCTATATCATGTATATTTGAGAGAGGGTTATTTGTATTGTACTTTAGTGAGCATTATATCCACTCAGTGAGAGATTTTGTAAACACTTTCAATTGTATTTCTAAATTGATCTTAAGGTAGAGGGACCTTGAGTGGTTTGATTTCCTTACGAGGGAAGCTGTAAAGAGAATTGTCGGTAAGACTTTCTACTTGTAAGACTTATAAAGTGCAATCAGTAGAGAATGTTACTGCTCATAAGACTTACAAAGGTGTAAGCAGGAGAGAACGTTGCTACTCATAAGACTTACACGGGTAAGTTGGAGAGAAAGGTCTTTAGGATTGCTCTACTCGTAAGACTTGCCATAAGGGGGAGTATCTTGGTAATTGTTTGTTAAAGGCTTTACAAGTGCTCAACTAAACTTGTAGGTTTATAGAGATTTTTCTTGTACCCGGATTAAACAAGAAGATAGTGGATTTGAAAATCTTAGGAGGAGTATGGGGATTGGACTTAGGCCATCACACATTGGACTGAACCAAGATAAATCACAATTTGCATATTCTCTTCCCTAAGCTCTTATATTTCCAGTATATATCATTTATCTAACTATTGATTTATCTTTCATTAGTTTCATACTTACTGTTTTCATTAAGATATGAAAAGTTTCTAAAGTTCTCAAGTTTTTATTTATACCCAATTTACCCCCCTCTTGGGTGTCAGCTAGTTCTAACATTTGGTATCAGAACTGGACTCTTGTTTAAAAGACTTAACCGTCTCAAGAGTTTATATTGGCTGATTTTGGGTGTTATATGCTTTCTGAAGATTTTGACTATACAATTCCACTTATTTTGAAAGATATTGATTTTTGGTTTTGGAAAGCTAGAATGACATGTTTTATAAAATGCTTTGATTATGTTATGTGAGATGTTTTTACAAATGTCTTTGATTTCAAACCAATAAAGGATTGGACAGAAAGAGAAAAGAAAATGTTTTTGTTGCACATTAGAGCAATGAAAATTTTGTACAGTGCCTTAACCGAAAATGATTTTGAGAAAATTAGATTTTGCTCTACTGGTAGAGATATTTAGGATACTCTTGATTCTATTTACACTTTTAACAATTGTGTTGAAGTTGAATGTATTGACAGTTCATGTGAAACTATAAGTTGTATACTTGTGGTTCATGAACAAGTGGAAGTTGACAATGAAGAAGGAGAAATCATAGAACACTTCCATGATCTTGTCAACATAGAAGAACAGGATGAAGATGATTCCCAAGAAGAGCTCATTATGGACAAATTTGATGGATCATCCTCTAAAGCTCAAGATGCACATATGGTAAACAATTCCAATTCTTCTAGAGTTATTTTGAAAATTGATTTTCAAAGTTTGCATAAAATTGTTTCTCAACCAAGTATTGATTCTCTTCTGAAAAGCAAAAATGTTTTCAATCATGCTGGAAAGTTTATTAGGAAGAAAGAATGTTCAAATGAAATTTATTCGGCCTTTTACTCTCTTGACCAACATAATACTATATAAAATCTCATAATGCATATCATCATCATAGAATTTTCAATTATTGTGGTAAATCCGGCTACATTTCTCACGTATGCTATATTAGAAGAAATTCTAATATGAGAAATAAATATGCTTGGGTTCCGAAAGGTCAAGTAAAATGCAATGCTAACAGTCAAGGACCCAAAGCAAAGTGGGTACCAAAAATGTCCATCTGGTTTTTCATGTGTATAGATTGATTCTAGAAAGAACAAACAAAAGGATACTAGGAAAATGAAGAAGATTCCAAGAGTTCCTAATGTACCTAAATGGAGATTCACATCAATTAGGAGAACTCTCGAATCACTCATTGTTGGAACTACAAAAATTAACCACAAATAAAGGCAATAGAGAAAAGGAGTACATTCTACCTCAAAAATGGACTACCATAGAGTACCATTCAACTATCTTGAGGAGAACAAGAAAAGGAGGATCTCTCGAGCATCAAGTAGAAGACTCTTGGAGTCTATATATTTTAAAGAAGGTTGCTATCACCCAAAGCAAGATATTCAAAGTATCAACATAATAAAATGATACGGTGGGTAATCAAAAGCATTCCTCCAATTATCTAATCAAAGGTACACAATGATAAAATCTCCTATGTTATTGTCTGTAATATTTATTGAGGTTTTCATTTTTGAACCATAGGAATGTGCTTTGTGAACTATTTTGAAATTATGTTTTCACATCCCTTAAAAAACAACTTAATAGATTTATTTATAAAGGGATTGCAATACTAAACAGGATAATTCTTTATGCATACATAATGATTTGAAAAGAAAATATTTCCTTTATGCATAAATACATGTTTAATTCAATGTGCTCAATTACCTCAAATTGATTATATTCTTAGAGCATGTGAATTTTATCTTTATTTCTACAAGCTATTAGGAAATGGATCCAATCAATGTTGGATACCATAAAGAAAAGAAATTTATACAGTTCTGTAGGATAAGAAAAAGCTTCTCAAGACTATGGCCACATGAAAACAAATTCATATCTTGATGATGCTGAATTATGGAGTTTGGATTTTGGTGATGTGTGTACAAAGGAGAAAAATCAATATTATTTCATTAAAATAAAGCAAGCTATCGCAAGGACAAGAAAAATTATGGTGATATCTATTCCTTACTCTATATCTTTTCATATCTTGTGCTTATATTGTAATGACCCAATTTGAGATTGAGGGCTAATTATGCTCACCATGATGTAATTATTGTTGAATTCCATATGAATGTGTTTTAACCAATGCCTAATCCCTATATTTATGTTTAACTGTGGAATTAATGTTTAAATAGGTTTTAAAATAGGGGAAGGTGCATATTGGTGTTATTGGAGGGATATAGATAAGTTTGGAGGTTATGTAAGTGAAATTGCCATAGCTATGGGTAAAATGGTAAAATTTGGAAAGTTACCGACCAATTGGTGTGTTACCGAAGAAGAAACTCATAAGGTAACTGGAGATCAATGGTTAGAATTCATGAGTATGAGGGAGTTGTGTGTGTGCATGTTTTATGTGAGGTTAGGAAGGAGGGCCAAGAGGTTACCAAGTGTCCAAGTGTGAGACCATTGGATAAAGTCAACTTTTCAACCTATTTTCCCTCTCTCTTCTTCAAGAAAAGTCAGCCAAGAGCTCCCTTTCCCCTAAAAATCTTATTTCATCTTCATCCTCTCATCTCTCTCTTCTCTTCCATGGACGTCCAACCTTGAGCAAGAAAGAGAAAGGAAAAGCTTGAGTTTTGGGTGAGTATTTGTCTCTAAATGCTCAAGTGTTCTACATTAATATTGATCATAGTGTCAAGAGCTTCATTCTTATGAATTTAGATTTTTTATTTGTGGTGTTGAGAAGCTTGATGAAATTTGAAGGTGGAACAATTGAAGAATTAGCTTTGGGAATAAGTTGAGGTAAGAATTTGCTATACTTTGACAAAAAACTTGTGATAATTGGTTGAGTCTTGAGAATTTGTAGAATTTTACCTGATTTTGGCTTTATTTTGAAATGTGTGAAATGGTTAGTGTTTAGTGTGAAATTGGTGTCATAGTGTGTTTTTGAGCATTTGAAATTGATTTGGAATGTTGGTTTGGATTGGTTTGCAATATGGTGGTTTGATTGAGTTCTTGGCAAGACATGTGGTGGTCAATGTGTAACATGTCAATGGAGGCTGAATTAGGTTGTTTTCATGATTTCAATGGATTCCTTGTGCAAATTTATGTGGGAATGACATTTGATATGAATTTGGGAACCATTGGAAGCATTAGTGCAAAACTGAAATGTTGTCCATTGAGAATCTATTCTTGGCATTCTATTTTTATTGCCGTTTTGAATGACCTAATGATTTCAAGAAATTCTAAAATTTTCCAGTCTTAAATTTCACGTCCCAAGCTTCAAAATGGACATATAATTTGTATCAATTCGTTTTGGGCTCAATAATTATGACAAAATCCCCAATTAAAATATAAAAATATACAATAAAAATAGAGATTTGCCAATTCTCCCACATTTAAACTTTTGCACTCCTGGGCAAAACACTAATCAATTCAAAACTAAACACAAATGAAAACTTCAAATGCTCAAGATTGGAGTTAATAAATTAATCAATCATCACAAATCAAGCTAACACAAGTCTTAGTATGAGGTGATATAGATGGACTAGATTAACGCACAATTAATCAAAGAAATGTACAGAAGAGAATACTCAAGGATTCAAGTGTTTAACTTATCTCACAAGTATGACAAATTTTGCTCAGTAACACCTAGATTAGGTCTTACCATATGCTTGTAACCACTATACAGCACATAGATTCCTGAATTAAGGGGACTTTTAAAAGGGTTGTAATGATGCAAATGGTCTCATGGAAGGGATAATGAAATATCAAGTACTATACATGCACAAATATATACAATGGCATTCACTTTTTTTTTTTAACTTTATGTTCAAATAACCACATCTCCTCTACAATCAAAACAAATGCCTTATTTATTTTTCTTCTTTATTTCTTCTTTTCCCTCTTTTTTTTTCATTTTTTTCTTTTCTTTCTTTCTTCCTTTTTTCTTTTTTCTTTGTTTTTTTTCATAT
Organism: Inga laurina; assembly: GCA_963855925.1. NCBI lineage: Eukaryota > Viridiplantae > Streptophyta > Magnoliopsida > Fabales > Fabaceae > Inga > Inga laurina. The sequence continues at coordinate 46,292,788 of OY979708.1, forward strand.
ATAATGTATGTAAATGGCATTTCTTCATACCTATAATATTAATGGCAATTCAATGATATTTGGATGCCAATCTAACACAAATAAGATGCATACATAGTGCTTGTTAAGTATGAATTTTAGAATGTGAAAGGCTCAAATAGGTTAATAATGGATTAGTGTATAGGGTTTGTGTTTGGGATAAAGGGTGATGAAATGAATGCCCTTATCATATTCATTAATTTAAATGCAAATGTGATTTTGAAAAAGAATTTAAACAAGTTCTAGAGGTACACTAGAATAGATGGCAAACACACATTAATGAATGATAATTAGGCTCAAAATCCTTCCAACAAAGGTTTTATTCTCAAATGCACATTCACAAAGATTAATTGAATATTGGCCTAATCAAAATGTATTAACTCAACTAATACAAATGCCAACTCTAACCAATAACCAATCCATTCATTAAAAATCAACCAAGAGCATAAGCAATTCCATTACGTATTTAGATAAATTTCTAAAATAAGGAGTGACAAAAATTCAAAAATGCGGTTTGGATCAAGAATTTTTTTTTGAAAATGACATGTTTTTGAAATTAAGCACAATGAAGCACAAAAGACTCAATCCTAATCTCTCCCCCACACTTAAATCTTGCATTGTCCTCAATGCAAAACCTAAGGGCAAAGGAATGACAAGAGTTCAAACCCAAAGGGGGTGAACAACAAATGAAATCTACCCCATGAGAGGAAGAAGAAAGAAACAAGTGAAGTAAGTTTAACAATGAAGTTCAAAATGTAGTAAAGACTAAGTCTAAAGTGAGAATGGTATATGAACATGAAGCATTTATTTACTTCCTAAGAAAAGAAAAACAAAGAGTCTACCTTTTACTACAGGATTATGTCTCTCCCTCACACTTATCTTTCTCATACAACAACTAAGCTCAAAGAATCATAAAAATTAGGAAGAAAATAAGTAAGAAAAGAGACAACCTTTTTTAGAATCTTTTAAGGCACTTGAAAGAGAAGTTCTCATCCAATATGAGAAACATTATGGTCTTCATAATGCACTGTTCTCTTTTCTTGATTTTCTCAGGTGGAGGCAGTTCAGGATCAATTAGAAGAGGTATGAGAATGTAGGGTGGAGGTTGGTACTGCAAATGACCCTTCCAAGTGTAAGCCTACAAAGAAGACAAACCAGAAGTAGTACAGAATCCAAAAATATGAACATGGAGAAACTTAGAGTATTGTGCAGATATATTAAGAACAAAACTTTCCAAATAGGAATCACACCCAAGAAAATCAATTTGGTTCCCTTCAGTAGGAACTAAGCAAGTAGTCATATTTTCAAAATTCTCTTGTGTTTGCATTTGGGAAAATGTAGAATCCAACTTAGTATTGGAGTGCATTACATCACTTTTGCAATCATAAGAGTTGGGAAGTAAAAGAGTGGAAGAAGAAAGAGAATTAATCAAGCTATTACCTAAAATTTCAAAATAAGTATTTTCATTTTCTATATTAGGTGGAAAATCACAAGAAAAAACTAAATGGAAAGATTCATTTTCATTTACAATTTTATCATTTAAAATCATTGAATCTTTCCTTATTAAACTACCTAAAACATGTGATTCAAACGATTCAAAAGTTGAGCAATTATCAAGGCTTTTATCAAGTATGGCATGCATTTGAATGTTATCAATTGAACCAGATAAAGAATCAATATCATGCAAAGTAGAAAGCCAATTATCAATTTTCGCACAAATAGTACATGACATTTCACCCTCACATGAACAACAAAAGTAGTGTAGGAAAGGGGGGAAAATAAGTTCTTCATCTTGTTCAATAGCATTAAAAAATTCCAAATCATGCTTGCCAATACTTGAAACAAAAGAAGAATCATGTAAGCAATCATCATTTTGACAATTATTTAAGCTATCATCAGGTTCACATTTCACCACAATTTGAGCATCCAAGCATAATGCATCAATTTCCACAATATCATGCTGAATGTGTTCATTACTCCTAGAACTAGGGAAAAGAACATGTTCATCACACATAGAAGCATTGACAATGCAAGCAATCTCATTAACTACACAACTACTAGTAGAGATATCACAGTGAGCATTATCAACATCAAGCACATGAGGGGATTCAACCACAATTTCTTCATCCACCTCATCATCACTCACAACATCAAGAATAGTAGTAAGAGGAGGGTCAACCTCTTCAAGAAGAGGAGGAATATTACCATTGTTTGAATGCTACTCCTTTAGTAATTGAGAATGTACTTGCATCATCTCTACATCTTGTGTGAGAGTAGACACTGGAGGTATGAAATCTTCCACTTCTAAAGTGGCATTTGGCTCTTGAGCTTAGACTCCTTGTGCCTCTTCTTGTTGGTCATGGGGCCAAGGGGTTCCATCTTCACCTCTCATCTTTACCCATAGCATATGAGCATAATATGCCTTGAAAAACTCATCAATGTCTTCTAATTTCTGTTCTATCTCCCTAGAGCTTCCAATTGTGCCTTGGTGCAAGAGTCACTGAAGGTATGGCTCTTGGAGTGCTTCACACTTCCTTGTCAATGGACTTGTTAAAGAATCCATGTTGTGGGATAAGAAGAGGGCGTCCAATCCACGAGGTTGAGGTGTAGGAGATTATGGTAGAGGTTTATAGAATGATGGAGAAGGTGGTTCATATGGAGTTCTACATTGGATAGAAGTAGGGGGAAATGGAGGAAGATGAAATGGATATGATGGTTCTTGATAGAGTGGAGTGGGTGATTCTTGATGAAATGGGTAGGGTGAAGAAGTACGGTTGAAGTGGGATTGAGATGATTGGAAAGTGGGTTCATAGTTAAAATAGGGGATTTGTGGACAAGATGGTTCCAAATGTGGATAGAGATATTGAGGATGTTGAGATTTAGAGGCTCCTCTTCGTTTTTTGTCTACATGGAGGGAATCCAATTCATATTGAAGCAAATCAAGCTTTTGAGAATATGTAAGATCAGAAAATTCTCATGTCTCCAAGTGCCATAAGATTCATCCACGAATTGAGAGCTTGAGGTTCTTTCATTCCTTAAACAAGAATGTATAGGAGGATTAGTGTAAACCCGAAACTTATGATCCTCATTAAGCCAAGCCATTCAAATTGCAATCAATTAAATCCCAATGAATCCTAAGTTCTAAAAATGCAAATGCAAAAATAAAAGAAAATCAAGATATTTGTTGGTATTTTTTCAAAATTTTCTATGGAAAGATGCAATATGCTATGAAAAACATGCAGAACTACCTGAACTTACTAAAATGCAACCTAAAGGCTCAAGGTACCAATCAATCAAAGATTGACACTTAGCTACTAGAGAACCAATTACTGGCTCCTCGCAATGATGCCACTTGAAGGAATAAGGCTTTGTCGCTTTTATACCTTGGTAACCTCTTTAAAAATTAAACCAAGGATTGCCATATAAGGTGCAATCCCGGATCGTCTCTCGAAAAGCCTTTTATTAATTACCTAGAAACTAAGTGCAATGATTGACAAGAAATGAGTTAAAAATGGTTTTTAACTTTTTATCTAACAACTAAATTGTAATTAAACTAAAATGCTTTTAAAACTAATATTTTTGGAATAAAATTGATATTAAATGGAAATTGGTTAGAAATGCAAGTGATAAAGATGCTCTTGGAAATGATTTTTTAATGACTATCCTTGCTCAATTAAAATATTTGGAGAGTTAATATACTAAGCTTCTAATATACCAAACCTCATTAACCAATAAGTCTAGCATCACAAAAGAGGAACCCCTACTCTTGAAATGCTATTAAGCTTTCTTAGTGTAATGAGTTTCTCTAAGTTTCCTAAAATACCAAACCTCAATTACCATTGAGTCTAATACTTAAACTCATCAACCCATTTATTTAAGCATTATTAAAACCCCTTAGAGAGTGACTATGGAATAAGTATTGCATTTAGGTTCAACTACAATTCCAATTCAATCAAACTATCCAACAATACCATGTTAAATAGAGAGAAGCAATAGAATCATAGATAATCATATATATTGATGAGTACAAATCCTTATTACAAATTCCAAATCACAACAACTCAATCCATAGAAATCATAACTAAAATTGTAGTCTCAATATATAAATGAATTCCTAAACCTATGAAATCATAAATATAATGAGCTATAGATAAAATAAACTCCCCTTTGAAGCATATGTGAGCTTAAGTCATCTCCAAGAGTCTACAAAATCAGCTACTCACAGCCATGGAATCAAGAAAGATAATCACACTCTGATTCAAACATCTAGCCATAAATCACAAATTAAATTGACCAAATTAGTGTAATACCCCGAAATTTGGGATTTGAGGCTTGGGAATAAGCCTAAATTAAGTGGACTACTAAGCCCCAATTTAGTAGAAGCCCAAATTTATCCCTAATGATTCTAATATCTCTGGGGTATTAAGAAAGTAAAATGATGAATTTTGGAGAAAGTAATTATGTTTTTGGTAAAATCGCCTATGAGGTAGTAGGCTTGTCATGTGATTTTGAATGATCAAATGATGATAAAAAAATTATCATATTTTATAGGATAAAATTAGACATCATAAGCTTTAATTTGATAGGTCATATTAATCAATTAGAGCTATACACAAAAAGATATGAATTTTTGAAGTCAGCATAGAAAAACTGTGAAATTTCTGGAACAATATGCAAAGATTGAAATTCTGGGAATTTTGTGATTCCAGAAAGCAAAAGTCTATATTTTTCCTTGAAACTAGACTCAATAAGGGTTCTATAGGCTTTGGAATCACCTCATTTTGATTTTTCTAGAATTAGTTATGATGTTTCAAAGTTTGGGCAGAAAACTGCCAGAATTTCGTAAAAATCCGAAATTGAGAAAATGAATTAATTAAATTGATGTATATTATAAATCAGCTCCTCCTTCCTCCAAGTCTCATTTCTGACGTGAATTTCAGTATTTGGAGATAGAGAAAGTTGAGATTTTAGAGAGAGAAGGAGAGGAGAAAACTCACAAGATAGGTCGATTTCTTCGGTGAATTCGTACCTAACGTGTATAATCCTTCTCCTAAGCTTATCTTTTATGTTGTTTGAGATGTTTGAGGCAAGATTTTTGGAGTTGGGAAGGTTAGGGTTTTCAGCCAAGAAGAGGAAAAGCCAGTGGGAGCTTGAGGTAACTTCCAAACTCTTGTATACTGACTATTCTAGCTGCTGTGGGCAATTTAATCGGTGAAATTTCGCCGGATTGCCGTTGGTTTTAATTTATGGAAATGGGTTGTGGGGGATGTTATGCTGTCCAAATTGGTACTAAATGGTAGTTGTAACCAAATGGAATAGTCAATAAAGTGGTTAGGAGTAGAAAGGAACGTGTTTGCGAAGCCGAAACCGAAAAACCTCGATTTCCCTCTTAAAACCCATATATTTCGGCCAGCACTATAAATGGGTCTTAGAGTTGGATTTTCAATGATTTGATGATTCCATTGGATTTAGTGGGCGAAAATAGGTGGGGTTACAGTTGGGCACTTTTTTCGGAAAAGGCCGAGAAGGCATAATTACGAAAATGCCCCTAAAACACTGAAATAAGGGCTGCCAAGGGCAATTTCGTCTTTTGGCAGTGAATTTGGTAATTCCAAGTCCGGAAATGGATTCCTTGGGCGAAAATATGTCAGGATAGCCTAGGTTAGAATTTTGAGAAAAGTACAACTGGACCGGGTACGATGGGGCCAGGTCCCCGGGGGTATTTTAGTAATTTTTCAAGATAGACTCATATAACCCCCAGAAACACTATGGAAGTGTCTAAATAGTACATTTGACATTGTAGGATCGAATATGGAGCCCTGAGCTATTGGCACGCAAATCAAGGAGAAAGATTTGGAGGTAGGGACTTACCTTACTTGCATGTATTTGATATCTTTGCTTGTGTAATGATGTATGTGATTGCTTTACTTGATTGTGTAGAGCATATTTGAATAAATGAAGCTCTGTTTTTGTTTTCACTGTGGCCATAGTCTTGTTGTATGAAACATTGAGCATGCAGAAATGTCATTATGGGGCATACATCTAGATAAAGCTAACATGTCATACACATAGCATCAATCATGCATGCATTGCGGTATCTGTTTCCTACTGAGATTCTCTCGAATCTCACCCTCCCCTACCAACAATTTAGACAGGAGAAGACAAAAGATATGTTGAGAGCAAAGAAGATAACTACACGAGAGGATTGCAGTGCGGAATGAAGTCAGGAATATGTCTCCGTTTCATTGGGGCGAGTTTAGACACCCAAGTAGCCCTATGCGGCTACACTAATTGTAATTATCAGGCATGAATCCCTGAGGGGAATTTCCGTAATCATGTACTTATTATCAGTATATTCATGTTATTCCTGTGTTGGCCACAGAACCACATATCATCTTTCACGAATACTCTGAAAAAGGTGAAAATTAAATAAGGGCGTGACAATTAGCACTAAACCAATTAAATCAATGGCTCAAATTTCTAGAAAATCAGAGAGTGCCACGGCTATGATGATGCTGGAAACAGAGGAGGCTTCAGAATGGAATAATAAAGGGTGTAGGAGGTGAAACTCGCCGGAAGTGATGAGGTCGGAGGAGGTTGTTCAGGGTGGTGGAGATGGTGCTGACCAGAAAGGGAAGGTTATAGTCGTTGAGGGAAAACCGAAGCTTAGAAAATTGAAGCTGACAGTGGATGTGTAACCCCCTTACGGTAATTATATCCAGACTACGAAATTTAAGTGAAATAGAGACCAATAAGACAAAAATCATTTTTATAATCACTCATCTCTAAGAGATGGGGTTAACAAACCAAACATTTAAAACAGAATTCATCTGGTCTCACATTCACTTTCAAATACAATTACCTGTGCAGTTATATCACATAATAAATATCAGAGTGCATAACCAAAATCCCGGCAACCCCGGGTTACTTATATATATATATTGGGTTTAAAGGTTTCCCAAAATGGGGATTACATGACGAAAAATTCATATTTACATCTCATATACAAAGTAATCCCAAAATCCGAAATGGATAACCAACAGTCCGAACTCCAATATGTCCCTACTAGCCCTAACCACTCCTGGGTGGCTGCTTATCCTTAGAACCACTCGCCTAGTCTGATAATGTTAGTCATTTGGAAAGAGTGAGATTCTAAAGAATCTCAGTAGTAACAAATCATTCATACCACACGTAATCATATAGCATGTAAGCAAATCATCACATAACAGCAGCAACACAAATCACACTCCACCCTCATCCCCTTTTACTGCCGCGAAGTCACACCGTCCTAACCCAAACCATTGTTAGCGACTCAGGGATTGTTGGTATAGCAGTGCATATGAATAGCCTCACGGCTCACATATAGCCTTTCGGCGCACAAATAGCCTTTTGGCTCACATAATCACAAATGTTACATCCTAACCTCATCCCCTTTTACTACCGGGAAGGCACACAGCCTTTACCCGAACCGTTGTTAGCAACTCAGGGACTATTGGTATAGCGGCATCTACATAATTTCACAAATATTGCAGCATATGAATCCATCACAAACCAATGATATAACACACATACAATGGATCACATAAGATATAAAGGAAAAGTCACTACCTGAATCTTTCCTAACATTCTTTGGTTCCGCAGGCTCACGAGGGTGACAGATATCAAATCCTATATCAAATTAGGGACAACCAATCAATCTCTTTTCCAAATGTATATTTCCATAATACTTTAAGTTGGTTATCACTTAGGACTCTTTAGGTGGCTAATAGAGGCCTAAACATATGCCTAAAGGGTTGGAAGAACTACCCTGAAAACCCCTTTTTAGAAAGGCAAAATAGTGACTTTAGGTTGGCTCACTCGAGTGAAGATAACCTCACTCGAATGATGAGCGACTTGTGCGAGAGTGAGAACGGCTCTCACTCGTGAGTGTTTGATAGTGAGCAACTAACCTAACCCGAAATTGCTCACATTACTCGATCATGAAACTTTGCACTCGAGTGAAGACTCCAAATCCACTCGAGTACTCGAAAGTGCAACACAAGAAGTGACAACCCGAGAGCACAGACCACACCAGAGGGAAACGCTCACTCGAGCATGTCCCCTAGCACTCAAGTGAGACGACAATGCTTGTGAGTGTCAGAGCACATCTTGACAAATGACCAACGAGTGAGGACCTGAGAGCAACCCTAACTCTGGACTCACACCATCACTCGAGTAATCCCTTGTTCACTTGAGTGACCACTAACTTCACTTACGGTTACAGAAGTGCACTCGAGCTCCACTCATAGAACCCAAGCCAAACTCAAAGCAGAAAAGGGAAAATACCCATAGCACTCGAGTAAGTTCCTCCCTCACTCGAGTAAGGCTATCAAAATGCCCAGATCGCAGCACATGACAGAAATTTCCTAGATGGTCAAAACCAATCCCAATAGTTTCCAAACTTCTCACAAAGCTCATATACACTTACCCATGCCTAAGGCACACATTGGCAACTTCCAAAACACCTAAAAACCATTATAACCACAATTAAAGACTTAGGACTCTATGACACACCCAATGTCCAAATTTCATTCAACTCAATTCAAACTTTCCAAATCAACTCCATAATAGACTAATTTCAACGTCATCCACTATGAAATCCATATACTCAACATTGACAAAAACCCAAGGCTAATTTCCATATTTTTCCCAAACTTGTCCAAAAATCACAAATAATAGATCAAAATACATCAAATACTTATCTCTTCACTTTGCCAAAGTCATAATCTTGATTCTTAAACATCCAATTTCGTCCAACACCCAAATTAACACTATTCAAGATTCTGAAATCACCACAATGAAGCTTTTAAGGAGGTGTAAAACATTAGAGAAGAGGTTTAGGGCATTAGAGATCAACCAAAACATCAAAATCTCACCTTTTCTTCTTCCTTTCTTCTTCCTTTCTTCTTGATCACCGGAAAGAATGGAGAAAGATGAGAAAGGAATGGTGAAATGAAGGAGATGATGATGAAGAACCAACTTTTCCCTTTTTTTCCCCACACAAAAAGCATAGGAGAGAAAAGGGAGAGAAAAGTGATGTTTTGTCCTTTTGTGCCATCCAATGGACTACATCATGCCACATGTCACCATCTACTCACTCCCTCTATAAGCTCAGATAAGCTTAATACACCGAATTCTGACCCATAAGCAATAAATCTCCAATATACTCATATCAAATTTACATCATAATTCTACACAAGTATTTAATTACACTAATTACAATCAAGATTAGAGTCATTAACCCTTAATCCCAAATTGGGTCATTACAGGATGACTGTATATTCCTTCATGTTAGGGTAGCTCCTTGTCGGCAGCTCTCTCTTAACTCCCAGTTTTCAGCTCCTCCGAACCTCACACACCCGTCTCAGATCTGCTTCCCTGGTCCTCGTCTTGGCTCTGGTTCACCAAACTGGACAACCGAGGCTAACGGTGGAGGCCCATATAGTGATAGGGGAGTTGTGTTGCCGTCAACAATGGAGTGGCAATGAACGCCACTGGCAATGGTGGTGAGCTAAAATGGAGATAAATGAATAGTGATGAGAGCCAATATCCTCTCCCTTCTGTCACGGCGCTCCTCTTGTTCCTTCTACGCATTTTGGTTCTGTTCTATATATCAGCTCCCCCGTTAATTCAGATCTGACCTATGACAAAATGCTATGCTTTAATTCATGGACCAAACTGCCAATTTTAAAATTGGTTAGACTAAATTATCATTTCTAAAATTCTAATCCAAATTGCAATTTTCATATTCAATCTAAATTTCCAAGTATTTTCAATTGAAAACAATTTAACCAACATCAAATATTCTTAGAAAAATCAATAAATAAAAGTAATTATAATTTTATTGACTATTTTGCCCTTTTTACTCATAATTTAATCCATTTACTCTTACTCTCAATTTATCTCAAAGAAGGTATTTTGGGCTCAATAATTATGAAAACATCCCTAATTAAAATATAAAAATATACAATAAAAATAGAGATTTGTCAGGCATAGGTCAGGCTTCTAATAACCACCTAAAGAGTTCAAATGACAACCAACTTCAAGTATTATGAAATTAAGAACTTGGAAAAGAAATTAATTCATTGTCCTTAATCTTGGTTATAGGATTTGACATTTGCTATACCCATGAGCCCACTGTTCCAGAAAACATCAGGAAAGTTCAAGGTAGTGACTCCTACTCTTCTAATACTCCCTCCGGTCCTAATTATAAGACAAAGTTGACTTTAGAGAAATTAAGGAAGCTAATTAAATTACTGTAGAGTGTTTATAGTTTTAGTTTTTTCTTTAAACTAATTAGTTTAACTAATAAACTAATATATAATCTAAAGATACATAACATATGATATGATTAAAAAACTTATTTAGCTTCCTTAATTTCTCCAAAAAAAGTCACGTTATCTTATAATTAGGACCGGAGGTAGTATATATGATGGATTGTATGTCTATTTTGTCATTATTGTATGATGATTTGAATGTGAAAGCCAGAGTGGCTGTGTGGTTGCCAGAGTGGCAATGTGCTATGTGAATGCCATAAAGGCAATATGAAAGCCAAAGTGGCTTTGTGCATTGTCAAAGAGGCAATCTGATATGTGTAAGCCAGTGAGGCAACATGTATCTGTGACAGCTTGTAGGTTGTGTTTATACTACTAGATTGTGTGATGATTTTCTTACATGCTATGTGATTATATGTAGTATAAGTGATTTGTTACTACTGGGATTCTTTTGAATCTCATTCTTTCCATTGACTAACATTTCAGACAGGGAAAGTGGCTCCAAGGAGAACTGGATAACCAAGAGCGGATAGGACTTCTTAGGGATTATTTGTTTTGGTTGTTGATTATCTATATCTGGACTTGGGATTATTCTATCTTGTGGGATGTAAATATTAAGCTTGATTTTGGTCATGTAATCCCCTAGCTGGGACTTGTAAACCCTTAGTATATGTATAAAACCCAGGGTTTTCTGAGATTTTGTTGCACACTCTGATATATGAATGTGTTATAACTGCACAGGTAATTATATTCAATATTTGAATGTAAGACTAGGATAAAGAAGTTTTGGAAAAAAAATAAACATGTGAAAAATCCTACCCCAATATGGGAGTTTAAAATAGATTTTAAACTATCCATTGGTCTCTAATCTATTTAATCACGTAGTATCAAATCATAATTACATTTATTAAGGTAGGGAGTTACATTTTGGTATCAGAGCTGTAGTTCCTGACAAGGGTAGAATTTGCTAGGATAATTCCCTTAGTTTGACCTTAGTGGTAGAAGATGACTTCTATTAGTTTGTTGTGTATACACATATGTGTTATATGTTATGGATATATATGAGATTTGTGGACTATGTGTATACATTATCTGTGGAACTGATGTAGTGAATGATTTGTAGAATGAAGAAAGCTGTGGGTCGACCTAAGGTACAATAGGTGAAACCTGAGGTGGAGTTAATTAATGATAATCCATCAGATCCTATGCAGGAGATGATGGGTCTAATTAGAGATTAGAGAGATGTTATTAATGAGTTGAGAGTAGAACTTCAGGAAGAGCGAAGCGTAATGAAGAACGGGGTTAGTCTACTTAGGAGGAGACCCAAGAAGAGACTTGACATGAGGAGACTGTAGAGGGGTCTGCAAGACCATTAGAGTCCCCACCACATACTACCCCAAATCAAGAATCACAAGGGGTGCTAGTTACAGAAGAAAGGGAAATGCAATATTGGGTATCCTAGTTTTGCAAGCACTTGCTACCAGTGTTTTAAAGGCAGATTTGACCCTCAAGTAACAGAAGATTGGGTAAACCGTCTTGAGAAGATCTTTAAGGTTCTAGAATGTCCATCTGAGGTGAAAACACGCCAAGCAGTTTACAAGTTAGAGGGTGATGCAGATCGTTAGTGGAAGAATATTTTGTTAGAATCGGTAGTCACAGCAGAAGAATTTTAAAAATTTTCACTGATCATAATCGAGGATCTATCAACGGCGTTTAAACCAAGTTGGAAGGATTCATACCTTTTAAAAAGTCAGGATTTTCACAATCTCTAGGAGCCAACACGTCAGGTCCGCTCCCTCTACCGGTATCCACACGAATGCTCTCCAACTGTGACTGTGTGCTAGCGCCTTTAATGTCTCCTAGGGTTTCCCTTGCGGCTCTCAATTCTAATGTCTATCTCAGTATATCTGCTCTATCAAGTTTATAACCTATGAGGGCTATTTTCAAATTTCAAAATTAATCATCATTAATTTTGAAATTAATTAACTATTAATTATCTTGATGAGCTAATTAAATAAATTTAGTTTAAATTAAATCTGTCCAACCAATTTAATTTAACCTATTTATTTAATCCAAATAAAGAGCCATTAGATTTAAGTTATCTTCATAAATTAAATCTGAGATACCATATCTTTATCATGTTAGTTATTAGATTTAATTTATCTTAATAAATTAAATTTAAAACTAACACAATATAATAATATAATATAATATATATACACACATATATATAATATGTATTTCAAAAATACATATCTATATAATATTATTAACGAATTTTTTATATTACATATATACATATATATATAAATATAAAATTTGTCCACCCTAATTAAACATTATCTCGTGTTGGGCCATTCTTGTGTGCGACCCTGAAGGCCCATATGAAGTTGGCAGTGGGCCAATAACTATATTAACCCACAAGTCACAAGCAGCCTCTAGCAAGACATCACGACTAGCCAATTCATATGAGGATCGTTAACACGATACAACCTGTCATACAACCATGTCACGTCCCTTTTGTCACACGATATATCGGTCAAGGATAAGGCATGGATAATGTCATCCTCTTATTCTTGACTATTACTTTCTCAATTCCATAGTAGTCTGACAATAGAAATGGAAACTCATTTCCATTCCAGTATGGCCATACATTTCTCAGACTTAATCATTGAGGGGCCTAGTAATATCTCTCTACTAATGTGAGGGACAAATTCCATCTTGATCATTCATATTCCTCTGCATGAAAAAACCACCAAGCTCGATTATAGCCTTTATCATCACCTGATCAAAGGTGACTTTTGACTAGTTCAAAGCTTAGCAACTCTCATGTAGGAATCCATGATGACCTTAGGTCAAAGGGCATTGTGATGTGGTTATACATGAGGAAAGCTTATGACTTGATCCATGTAGCTTTCTCATAGTGGGTTGGTCCAGCACCTTGTACTCTTACAAGTGCCTAAGACTTTGATTCGTATCTCCATATCTTATCAAAGTCATACTGATCTTGTTTCATCTCTGTTCCCACATAGATGACCGACCAGGGACATTTTAGGACAATCTTTATGAATTATCCAAGGAAACAATTATCACAGTTAACATGCAAATAATATGATAAAAGAATGGAGAAATATTATTAAATTAATAATGTTCAAAGTACAATGATTGGCCCTTTGGGCACAATTTCCAACATATTTCCCTGACACTATAAAGCAAAAATGTACCATTGACTTAGGAATTGTTTCAACAATAATTCAATGAGAAGTATTTTCCCAAGTCGGTGTGGTTAGAAAAGGAAACTGAATTCCTTAATATAAAGCAAGGGGACATGGAGACCTTTGACGATTACTTGTCCCTCTTTATTCGTTTGTCATAAATACTCTTCCTACCTTCAGTATAAGGATGATCAAGAATGGAGTTCGGATATGCTCATTTGTGGTCTAAGGTGAGAGTTAAGGAAATAGTTGGCCACCTATCAGTTCACCAAATTCAATAAGGTAGTGGAGCAATGCAAGATTACAAAAAATAATATGAGAGATTTAAATCCGGTTAAGGGTACTAGTAGCCGTAATGAGCCCAGTAAGGGTGATAATTCTCAAAAGCGGAGGGGCCAAGGATTCTCTCCTTCAAAGGGTAGAGGTAGAAGCCCTATCAGCAGGGGAACCGTGGGCAGCAGAGAGCTCCTACTTTATGGATGTGCCCTCATTGCAAAAAGCCACATTATAGTAGAACCTATCAGGGTCTAGTGATATGCTTCAATTACAAGCAACCGGGACATTTCTCTACTGAATACCCGCAACTACAGATAGAGCAAAGGCCAAAGACTTAGGGTAGAGTATTTGCCATGACACATGAGGAGGCCCATAAATTTCCTGATCTTATCCAAGGTAAAATTCTCCTTGATGATCATGTGATACAAGCATTGTTTGATTCAGGGGCCAGTTACTCTTTCATTGCCTATGATTGTGTGAGATGACTCAGTATTCATGTATATAAGTTTCCATTTGATTTAGTCATGTCGACGCCAATGGGTGTCAAGGTTATGACTGCTGAAGCCTGTTTGAATTGTGTTATAACTATGGAAGGGCTTGAATTTACTGTGGATTTTATTTGCTTTCCATTCTACCAATTAGAAGTCATTCTGGGTTTTGATTGGTTAACGGCGAACAATGTACTACTTGATTGTGGAAAAAGAGGATTGTGTATTCTGTAGCTCGGAGTGTGGAGAATGTGAATGCTGGCTTAAACTTGCTTTCAACAGCCAAAGCTAAAAAGTGTTTAAAGAAAGGTTGCCCAGTGTACATGGTGTTCTTGTTCTTACAAGGGGAGACCAGTGAAACTTTGAATAGCATACCTGTGATAAGAGAATTTCCTGAGGTATTTCCAGATGATCTAACTGGATTACCTCCAGAAAGGGAAGCTCAATTTCCAATTGAGACTGTGCCTGGAGTTGGTGCTATATCAAAAGCCCCATATTATATGTCCCCAAATGAAATGGCATAGCTAAAAAAAATTGAAGATTTTCTTGAGAAAGGGTTTATTAGACCTAGTGCATCGCCTTAGGGAGCTCCAGTGTTGTTTGTGAAAAAGAAAGACGGGAGCCTCTATTTGTGTATCGACAATAGGGAATTGAATAAGATTACCGTCAAGAATAAGTACCCTCTCCCCAGAATTGATGACCTTTTAGGACAGCTATCTGGTTCGTGTGTGTTTTTGAAGATTGATCTGAGGTCGGGGTATCATCAGCTCCAAGTAAAAGTAGAGGATGTTTCGAAGATTGCTTTCTAGACTAGGTATTGTCATTATGAGTTCTTGGTAATGCCGTTTGGGCTAACCAATGTACCTGCAGTATTTATGGATTACATGAACCGTGTCTTTTGACAGTATCTAGATCAGTTTGTTGTTGTATTTATTGATGACATTCTGATTTACTCTAAGAGTAGAGAGAAGCATGAGCATCATTTGAGAGTTGTGTTGAATATATTACATGAGAAGCAGCTCTATGCCAAGTTAAGTAAATGTGAGTTTTGGCTATCTGAAGTAAAATTCTTAGGCCATGTAATCTCGCAAGAAGGGGTCTCTATGGATCCCAGTAAAGTGGAAGTAGTATTGGACTGGAAAAGGCTAGAAACTGTTGTAGAGGTATGCAGTTTTCTGGGTCTTGCTGGTTACTACCGGAGATTTATTCAGAATTTCTACCGTATTCCCTTGAAGATGACCAAGCTCACGAGAAAGGATCAGCCATTTGTATGGGAAGATAAATGTGAAAATTGCTTTGTGGAGTTGAAAGAGATGTTGGCTACAGCACCAGTGTTGATTATACCTGATCCCAGCTTGACTTATGTTGTGTACAGCGATGCGAGTAAGTAGGGGTTAGGGTGTGTCCTTATGCAGCAGGGACGTGTAGTGGCCTATGCCTCTCGATAGCTCAAACCTCATGAAATGAATTATCCTACACATGATATGGAGCTTGCGGCAATTGTGTTTGCCTTGAAAATTTGGAGGCATTACTTGTATAGTGTGATAGTAGAACTGTACTACGGCCACAAGAGTCTCAAGTATCTATATGATCATAAAGAATTGAATATGAGACAACGATGCTAGATGGAGTTGCTTATGGACTACAACCTGGAAATCAAATATCATCCAGGTAAGGCAAATGTGGTCACTGATGCGTTAGTCAGAAGACAGTACTTGTGGTAGCAATGATGATACAGGAGAGAAAGTTGATTGAAGATTTTCATGATTTGAACTTGTCTAACCAGATTATTTGTGCCAACTTCACTGTTTCCTAAAGTGAAGGTGATTTGAGTGCTGAAATTAAAGAAGCTCAAAGGCAAGATAGTTGGATACAACGCAATCTGGCCAAAATTGAGCGGGGAGAAGCTCAAGGCTATGATCTGTATCCTAGTCGATTAGTTCGTTATCAAAAGAGAATCTGTAACCCCCTGCCTTGATTAGCGTAATTATAATTCGAAATCACATAATTAAATTGGATTAGAGACAGTTGAATAATTTAAGACTCACTTTAACTGCCTACCTTACTATAGGGTTTTCACAAAATTTTCAAAAACACTTCCCCATCCTGGTCTCAATTTCGAATTTCGAATATAATTACCTGCACAGTTAATATACATTCATACATATCAGAGTGTATAACCAAATTCCCGGCAATCCTCGGGTTTCATCTATTCATAGAACATAGGGTTTCAGTTCACAGTTAGGGGATTACACCGTCATGTGTTTGAAACTATTTACAACACAAAAATGTCATACAGTAATTCCTATCCAAAATGAATAACCAACATGGCCCGAACTAAATGTCCTTATAGGGTTCTAACTACTCCGGGTCGTACGCTTCTCCTTGGAGCCACTTGCCTTGTCTGAAATATTAGTCAATGGAAAGAATGAGATTCAAAAAAATCTCAGTAGTAACAAATCACTTATACAACATGTAATCATATAGTATGTAAGCAAATAATCAAGTAACATCACGGCATAATACACAACATACAGGTTGCATATGCACATAATAACATAGTCTCAATCCCCGGATTCCACCGCCCCGAAGGTACGATCCTCCCACCGTCACCACCGATGGGCCACAGGTAATAGACTCACAAATAGCCTTTCAGCTTTCACATAGTCTCATCCCCCAGATTCCACCACCCCGAAGGTACGATTCTCCCACCATTACCACCGATGGGCTGCAGGTGATAGACCCACAACAATGATAAATCAAACATACAACACATCATATACAGTATAAGGAAAAGAGTCACTACCTTATTCCTTCCTTACATTCGTTGGCACAGTGGACTCACGAGGACGGCAGATGTCGAATCCTATAAACCAAATTAGGGACAATCTATCAATCTCTTTTCCAAGTTCTTAAGTCCATAGTACTTTAAGTTTGTTATCATTTAGACTCTTTAAGTGGCTATTCGTGGGCTAGACATTTACCCAAAAGGGTTGGGAGAAACTACCTTGAAGGTACCTTATTCAGATAAAGAACACAATCTTTGGCTTGCAATACTTGAGTGAAGGAGGTCTCACTCGAGTGTTGCCCTCACCCGTGCTTGAGTCCCAGGGAGTGAGACAAGAGGAAGTGCTTGCCAGAGAGTATGTTGGAAATTGTGCCCTAAAGGCCAATCATTGTACTTTAAACATTATTATTTTAATGAAATTTCTCTATTCTGTTATCATATTTTTTCTATGTTAACTGTGTTAATTGTATCCTTGGATAATTCATAAAGATTGTCCTAAAATGTCCCTAGTCGGTCATCTATGCGGGAGCAGAGATGAAACAAGATTAGTATGACTTTGATAAGATATGGAGATTCGAATCAAAGTCTTAAGCACTTGTAAGAGTACAGGGTGCTGGACCGACCCACAATGAGAAAGCTATATGGATCAAGTCATAAGCTTTTCTTATGTATAACCACATCACAATGGCCTTAGACCTGAGGTCATCATGGAATCCTACATGAGAGTTGCTAAGCTCTGAAGTAGTCAAAAGTCACTTTTGACTACGATCGGGCTTGGTGGTTTTTCATGCAGAGGAATATGAATGATCAAGATGGAATTTGTCCCTCACATTAGTAGAGAGATATTACTGGGCCCCTCGATGAGTGAGTCTGAGAAATGTATGACCATACTATGATGAAAGGAGTTTCTGTCTCTATTATCAGGCTACTTAGGAATCGAGAAAGTAATGGTCAGGAACAAGAGGATGACATTATCCATGCCTTATCCTTGATCGATATATCGTGTGACAAAAGGGACGTGACATGGTTGTATGACAGGTTGCATCGTGATAAACGATCGTCATATGAATTGGGTAGTCGTAATGTCTTGCTAGAGGCCGCTTGCGACTTGTGGGTTAGTACAGTTATTGTCTAACTGCCAACTTCATATAGGCCTACAGGGTCGCACACAAGAATGACCCAACACGAGATAATGTTTAATTTAGGGTGGACGAATTTTATATTTATATATATAATATAAAATTCATTAATAATATTATATAGATATATATTTTTTCAAAATATATATCTTATATATATGTATATATATATTATATGATATTATTATATTGTGTTAGTTTTAAATTTAATTTATTAAGATATATTAAATTTAATAACTAACATGATAGAGATGTAGTATCTCAGATTTAATTTATGAAATTAAATAAAATCTAATGGCTCTTTATTTGGATTAAATAAATAGGTTAAATTATAACTGTTGGACAGATTTAATTTAAACTGAATTTATTTAATTAGCTCATCAAGATAATTAATAGTTAATTAATTTCGAAATTAATGATGATTAATTTTGAAATTTGAAAATAGCCCTCATAAGTTATAAAGTTGATAGAGCAGATATATTGATACTGGTAGAGGGAGCGGACCTAACGTGTTGGCTCCTAGAGATCATGAAAACTCTGAATCATCAAAAGGTATGAATCCTTGCAACTTGGTTTAAACGCCGTTGATAGATCCTCGATTAGGATCGGTGAAAATTTTTAAAATTCTTCCGTTGTGCCTACCGATTCTAACAGAGCAGACTTCAAAAAAATCTCTCACACTCACTCGAGCACAGGAAACTATACTCAAGTGATAACCTAAAATGCACTCGAGCACCAAAAAGTGAGGCACCACGAGTAACTACCCGAGAGCAATTATAAATTCTTGAGTCTTAAAACTACTCCCTCACTCAAGCACAGGGAGCTGCACTTGAGTGATGACCTATAACACCCGCGGACATAGAAGTGCACTCACGATTTCTGCCTAAAGACTTAACCAAAATACCCAGAATTTCATACTACACTCAAGTAAGACTCATCCTCACTTGAGTGAAGCTTAGTAGAAGCCAGATCGCAGCAACTGATACACTTTTCCAGATTTACCAAAATTGGCTCCAATGGTTCCAAAACTTATACCAAAACTCATTTCCACCTAAAATTTCATAAGGAACCCATTGGCAACCTCAAAACAACTCAATTTTCACTCAATTACCTTATTTGGTCTAGGTTTAACACATTACCCTCAAATCATCTAATGACCAAACTCTTCCCTTTTCAAATCAAAGTCTTCATACCACATTCTAACACCATTTACTACTCATTACCGTTCCAAACTCCTCAATTATCTAATTCTTATGAAATCAGGGAAAAATTCCAGAATTTATAAAACTTAACCAAAAGTTATGACAAATATACCAAAATTCATAAAAACTTACCTCTTAAACTTGCTTAAATCAAAACTTTGATTCTTCCAACTTTCAGATTTGTTCAACTACCAAAACATCACTTTTCAAAATTCTGAAATCCCCTCAACACCTCGAACAACTTTAATAAACATAAGATGAGCATTTGAAGGCATTCACTTACCTAAAACCAAGCTTTTTTCTTTCTCTTTCTTGGTTACCTTGGGACGGAAATGGAAGTGAGGAGAGAGATGAGAGAGTGAGAGGACGATGATGCAATTCTTTTCCCTTCACACATACACACACAGAGCCAACTTTGACAAGGAAAGAGACAGGGAAAAATATTTGACTTGTTGACTTCAATCCAATGGCTCTTATTTAGACACATGACAAAATCTCATCCTTCCTTCTATGAATTCATATAACACATGCACAAGCACAACCAATTTCTTAAACACAATGCTAACCATTGGTCTCAATTACCAATGAGTCTCCACTTCGGTAACTGACCAATCGGTAGGTAAATTTACCGTTTTGCCCCTGATTATCCCAACATTTACTAAACCATCAACAAACGCCTTTGCATCATAAATCACATTATTTACATCAAAAGTGTTTAATTCAAATTAATTATATCACTTTGAAGTTATTAATCCTTAATTACAATTCAGGATATTACAGAATCTGTGTTCCACTTAAGGTAGAGTTGAGACAGAAGATTTTAGACGAGGCACACAAGAGTTGTTATACTCTTCATCCTGGTATGACCAAGATGTATCATAATTTAAAATCTAAATATTGGTGGCTGGGTTTGAAGAATGACGTGACAAAATATATGGCAAGGTGTCTCACTTCTCAAAAGGTAAAGATTGAGCACCAGAGACTACCTGGTTTGTTGCAGAGTCCTGAGATTCTGAAATGGAAATGGGAAAGCGTGACTATGGATCTTCTTGTGGGATTGCCCAAAGTCAAGAAATACGATGCGATATGGGTAATAGTTGACCGCTTAACAAAGTCAGCACACTTCCTGTAACCCCCTGCCTTAATTAGCGTAATTATAATTCGATATCACTTAATTAAATTGGTTTAGAGACCATCGAATAGTTTAAAACTCATTTAAAACTCCCTTTTATTGTAGGGACTTTACAAAATTTCCAAAAACTTCTTTCCTATTCCGGTCTCAAGTTCAATTATCGAATATAATCACCTGTGCAGTTAATTTACATTCATTCATATCAGAATATCTAATAGCACTCCCGGCAACCCCCGGGTTCCATTCATTCACTGGGAGGTTTACAATTCCCGTATAGGGGATTACATAACTGTATTCAGTTACTAGATACAACCCAAAAAATAATTTACAAGATCCCTGTCCAATATAATTAACCAACATATCCAAAAGTAAATGTCCTTATAGGGTTCTAACTGCTCTGGGTCGTGCGCTTCTCCTTAGAGCTACTCACCCTATTTGAAAGGTTAGTTAAAGGAAAGAATGAGATTCAAGAGAATCCCAGTAGTAACAAAACATTTATACCACACATAAGCACACAGCATGTGAGCAAATCATCATACAGCAGCAGCAGTAGCACAAATCATACTCCACCCTCATCCCCTTTCTCTACCGGGAAGGCACACTGTCCTAACCCGAACCATTGTTAGCTACTCAGGGACTATTGGCGTGGCAGTGCATACACATAGCCCTATAGCTCATATAGCTATCTGGCTTTCACAAATGGCCCGTTGGGCTTTACAAATAGCCTTTCAGCCCACATAATCACATATATCACACCTTATCCTCATCCCCTTTCTCCGCCGGGAGGGCACACAACCCTTACCCGATCCGTTGTTAGCTACTCAGGGACTATTGGTATGACGGTGTTTACACATATTCACAATGTCGCAGCATATGAGTTTATCACAAATAAATGATAATACACCCATACAATGCATCACATATGGTACGAAAGAAGAGTTACTACCTTGTTCCTTCCTGACATTCACAGGCACAGTGGGCTCACGAGGACGGCAGATGTCTAATCCTATAAACCGAAATAGGGACAATAAATCAATCTCTTTTCCAAGTTCCCTAATTTCATAATACTTTATGTTGGTATTCATTTAGACTCTTTAGGTGGCCATTAGAGGCCTAGACATATACCTAAAGGGTTGGGGAAAGTTTGCCCAAAAGACCTTTTTCAGAGATTTAAAATGTAGATTTTCATTGGTTGGCCGCGGCCAGCCCAACTGTGGGCCGCGGCCAACTAATGCACAGAACGATTTGAGCCGCGGCCAGCCACCTCGGCCAGCAGCCAGAATCAGGTCAGAAAGTCTCGGGCCGCGGCCAACATGTGGCCAGAAGGTTTTGGGTCGAGGCCAACCTTATGGGCCGCGGCCAAACTATGGCACTGACTCCTGGCTGATTTCAAACACTCATAACTTTGTGCACAGAACTCAAAAGGACTTAAACTTTATATGGATGGAAAGCTTGCAACATGAACTACAATCCTGGAAAGTTTCATAATATTTAGACATCATTTGCTAGGTCAAAATATCATGCAAAGTCAAGTCCCTATACAGCATTCTGAACTTAACAAATTTCCAGACTTAACCAAATTCCCCAGATTTTGCCAATTGGCTTCCAATGGTTCCTAATTTCAAACCAAATACTATTTTCACACAATTTGGCTCAAGGAACACATTGGAGCCATCAAAATGACCATATTCATTATCCATGGGCATGTTCTACCACAATCACAACATGTCACCTCAACACCTCAATCATCACACACATTACAACCTATACCAACCCAAAAATCCAAGCCAATTCCAAATGCACAAAGACACTCTATGACACCAATTTCTATACTAAACAATAACCAAGTCATGCTTTTCAAAATTTACCAAAATTTAGGGTAAATTCCAAAGTCCTCAAAACTCAACCAATGATCAAAGCAATCATACCAAAAGGTATCAAATACTCACTACAACTTCTTTCCAAAGCTATTTCTTTGATTCTTCTACTTTAAAATCCCCACAAGTTCTTAAACTCCACTAATCAAAAATATGAAACCATAGGAATAAAGCTCTCAACCCCTTGAACAATATTAATAAAGGTGAGTTGAGCACTTAGGGACAAAACCTTACCTAAAACTCAAGCTCCTTCTTTCTCTTTCTTGCTTGATCTTGGTGAAAATGGAGGTTAAATGAGAGAGAAATGAAAGATGATGATGCAGTTTTTCCCTTCACACATACACACACACAGCTGACCTTGACAAGGAAAGAGAGAGGAACAATATTTGACTTTGATCCAAGGGTTCTTATGGTGACACTTGGCAAAATCTTACTCTTCCTATCATGAGCTCATATGAACTCATCCATACACGATTCTACCTCTACCTCTCCCTCTTTCAATCTCAGCCATTGATCTCAATTACCAAGGAGTTTCTTCTCCAGTAACTGACCAATCAATCAGTAAATTTACCGTTTTGCCCCTGATTGACACAATACTAACTAAACCATCACTAAGCGACTTTATATCACATTACACCACTTTTACTTCCAAAAGTGCTTAATTATCATTAATTACATCGCTTTGAAGTTATTAATCCTTGATTACAATCTAGGATATTACACTTCCTATCAATCAATGCTAGTTATTCTCCGAACAAGTTAGCAGATATATATATATGAGAGATTGTGAAGCTCCATGGCATACCGAAGAATATAATTTCTGATTGAGATCTCTGATTCACTTTGCGATTTTGGAGGGTGTTATATGAAGCCCTGGGAACTCAATTGAGATTTAGTACGGCCTATCATCCTCAGACAGAAGGACAATACGAGAGGATGATTCAAACATTGGAAGATATGCTACTTCTATGTGTCCTCGACTTTAAAGGGAGTTGGGATCACTTCCTTCCACTTGCAGAGTTTGCCTACAATAATAGTTATCATGCGAGCATTCAGATGGCTCCGAATAAAGCATTGTATGGGAGGAAGTGCCAATCACCCTTGTATTGGAATGAGTTATTTGAGAGGAAGCTTTATGGGCTAGAGCTTGTTGACCAAACCTCAGCACATATTTGTCTCGTTTGTAAGAGGCTCCTTGCAACGTAAATTCGACAGAAAAGCTACACTGACAAGAGAAGACAACCTCTAGAATTTGAGGTTGGTGAGCATGTATTTTTTTAGGGTATCACTAGTTACTGGCATTGGGTGAGCTATAAAATGAAAGAAGCTAAGCCCGAGGTATATAGGTCCTTTTGAAATCCTTGAGAGGATTGGGCCTGTTGCATATCGAGTAGTCCTACCCCCGAACTTGAGTAGACTCGACGATGTGTTTCATGTTTCCTAACTCAAGAAGTACCAACCAGATCCATCTCACATCATTGAATATAAAGAAGTGAAGTTGCAAGATAATTTCACATATATGGTGGAGTCTGAGCAGATCATTGACCGGGAGAATCAACAGCTTAGACATCGAAGCATTCCTTATGTGTAGGTAATCTAGAGGAGAATAACTCAAAGAGAAGCGACTTGGGAAGCATAAGAGGATATACGATGAAGATATCCAGAGTTTATGGCTCAAATAGTTTGACAAGTTTCGAGGACGAAATTTATTTTTACAGGGGGAGAATTGTAATGACCCGATTTGAAATTGAGGGCTAATTATGCTCACCATGATGTAATTATTGTTGAATTCCATATGAATGTGTTTTAACCAATGCCTAATCCCTATGTTTATGTTTAACTGTGGAATTAATGTTTAAATAGGTTTTAAAATAGGGGAAGGTGCATATTGGTGTTATTGGAGGGATATAGATAAGTTTGGAGGTTATGTGAATGAAATTGCCATAACCATGGGTAAAATGGTAAAATTTGGAAAGTTACCGACCAATTGGTCCGTTACCGAAGAAGAAACTCATAAGGTAACTGGAGATCAATGGTTAGGATTCATGAGTATGAGGGTATTGTGTGTGTGCATGTGTTATGTGAGGTTAGGAAGGAGGGCCAAGAGGTTGCCAAGTGTCTAAGTGTGAGACCATTGGATAAAGTCAACTTTTCAACCTATTTTCCCTCTCTTTTCTTCAAGAAAAGTCAGCCAAGAGCTCCCTTTCCCCTAAAATCTGATTTCATCTTCATCCTCTCATCTCTCTCTTCTCTTCCATGGACGTCCAACCTTGAGCAAGAAAGAGAAAGGAAAAGCTTGAGTTTTGGGTGAGTATTTATCTCTAAATGCTCAAGTGTTCTTCATTAATATTGATCATAGTGTCAAGAGCTTCATTGCTATGGTTTCAGATTTATTATTTGTGGTGTTGAGAAGCTTGAGGAAAAATGTTAAGGTGGAAGAATTGAAGAATTAGCTTTGGGAATAAGTTGAGGTAAGAATTTGATACACTTTGACCTAAAACTTGTAACCATTGGTTGAGTCTTGAGAATTTGTAAAATTTGCCCTAATTTTGGCTTAATTTCAAAATGTGTGAATTGGTTAGTGTTTAGTGTGAAATTGGTGTCATAGTGTGTTTTTGAGCATTTAAAATTGATTTGGAATGTTGGTTTGGATTGGTTTGCAATATGGTTTTTTGATTGAGTTTTTGACAAGACATGTGGTGGTCATTGTGTAACATGTCAATGGAGGTTGAATTGGGTTGTTTTGATGATTTCAATGGATTCCTTGTTCAAATTTATGTGGGAATGGCATTTGATATGAATTTGGGAACCATTGGTGCAAGACTGAAATGTTGTCCATTGAGAGTCTATTCTGGGTAGTCTCTTTATATTGGCGTTTTGAATGAAATAATGATGTCAGAAAATTCTGAAATTTTCCAATCTTAAATTTCACATCCCAAGCTTCAAAATGGACATATAATTTGTATCAATTCGTTTTGTGTACTGTGAGTTATGGTTGTCCAAAGTTTGGGATGAAAACTGGACTTTGTTTTGGAGCAGTGTTGCGAACGTTTTGTGTAATTCTGGAATTTTGTGGTGATTTGTAGTAATAGACAATATTTTTTCTATGAAGAGAACTTAAATATCTTTCATTTGGCTTTAGAATCACCTCATTTCTATTTTTCTAGAATTAGTTATGATTTTTGGAAGTTCAACCAAGAAATATAATTTTCTTGTCCGCAGCCAGAGGTTATGGATAGTGGCCCATAACTTTCAGTGCATCCATTGGCCACGGCTAGTGGATTTGTGGGCTGTGGCCAACACCCAAAAATCAGCATTTTGCATATTTAAAAGGTGGTTTTTGGTATAGTTGCTCCCAACCCTTTAGGCATAGGTCTAGGCTTCTAATAACCACCTAAAGAGTTCAAATGACAACCAACTTCAAGTATTATGAAATTAAGAACTTAGAAAAGAAATTAATTCATTGTCCTTAATCTTCGTTATAGGAATTGACATTTGCTATACCCATGAGCCCACTGTGCCAAAGAACGTCAGGAAAGATCAAGGTAATGACTCCTACTCTTATACTATATATGATGCATTGTATGTCTCTTTTGTCATTATTGTATGATGATTCGAATGTGAAAGCCAGAGTAGCTATGTGGTTGCTAGGGAGGCAATGTGCCATGTGAATGACAGAGAGGCAATATGAAAGCCAAAGTGGCTATGTGCATTGTCAAAGAGGCAATGCGATATGTGTAAACCAGTAAGGCAACATGTATCTGTGACAGCTTGTGGGCTATGTTTATACTGCTACATTGTGTGATGATTTTCTTACATGCTATGTGATTATATGTGGTATGGCTGATTTGTTACTACTAGGAATCTTTTGAATCTCATTCCTTCCATTAACTAACATTTCAGAAGGGCAAGTGGCTCCAAGAAGAAGCGGATAACCAATAGCAGATAGGACTTCTTAGGGATTATTTGTTTTGGTTGTTGATTATCTATCTCTGGACTTGGGATTACTGTATCTTGTGGGATGTAAATATTACGCTTGATTTTGGTCATGTAATCCCCTAGTTGGGACTTGTAAACCCTTAGTATATGTATGAAACCCAGGGTTTGTCGGGATTTTGTCGCACACTTTGATATATGAATGTGATATAACTGCATAGGTAATTATATTTGATATTTGAACATGAGACCAGGATAGAGAAGAAGTTTTGGAAAAAAATAAACTTGTGAAAAATCCTACCCTAATATGGGAGTTTAGAATGAATTCTAAACTATCTATTGGTCTCTAACCTATTAAATGACGTAGTATTGAATCATAAGTACGTTTTTTAAGGCACGGGGTTACATATATGAGCTAAATTGGGCAATGAATATTTGCTTATTATTGCAAACCATTAGCAATCAATCATTTATAGATTTCAAAATGCTTTTTAGTTTGCTAAATGGATTGAAAGTGAAATAATCTTTCTATGCATTGGAAGTTTAAAATACACATTTTAAAGATGCTTAGATTTCAATCCATCTTATTAGTTCATACACATGATTTAAAAATTATTTATATTTTGTTTGCATTCAAATCGGTTTCAAAATTGGAAGTAATATTTTTATACACTAAAAGTCAGAAATGCTTCAAATTCATTCAATGAAGTATTTCCCTATCGTTGACATATTGATCATTGATCTTAAATGTGTTATCCAATGCTTAAACTCCTCAACCATTATTTTTTAATAAGTTAAACCTTATGTCTAACTAGTTAACTATCTATGAGTTTCAAATGTATCTTCTAGAAAAGAATTCAATATGTGAAAGCCTTGTGCCTAATGCACAAATATTTATTGGCCAAGTTATTCCAAGCTTTATGAATGTACATTAGTGCATTGAATCTTAATGCATTAACATTATAATAGAATAACTTACTAGGATAATATTATAGTACTCTAGTCATTTGCACTAATGAGTATGTGCTTAATCATTCATAATTCATTTTCACTCATTTTATTGCTCAAATATGCAAACCATTGATATCATACATCTCTGAGAAACTAGTGTATTGTATTCGAACCTTGAGATGAATATTCCTATTCTTCAAGACACAACTCTAAGAGTCAAGATTATCTCTTGGGTAATAGCAAAGTCATTGTGTTTATATACATCCATGAAGATAAGCTATATTGGCTAATTCATTTTTCATATGACTTTTGCTATTGGGAAAATTCTCAAACATGTTAAATTCCAATGTCTAACATGTTATCCTAGTTGTTCTCTAAAATAAAAGCTGTCTAGTATATGTACATTTAAACTATTGACTTTAACCAGTTTCAATATGAACATTGATTATAAACATATTTCAAAAATGTTTTTTGCATATATTCAAATTTTCAATTTTACAATGCATTGTTATGATTTGAAATTACATATAAGATTTTGTAACTCTTTGCATATCTCATTATCATTCTTGAAAAACTTGATTTCATTCATGATTTATTCTTTCATAAAAGTTGGTCATCATGGATAAATTATCTACTCTTTTGATCCTGAATTTCATAAAAAATCTTATCAATCACATATTTTTATAAAGTGTATTTACAAATTGTCATTGATCTTTGAAAATAATCATTCTTGGTATTATTTGTTCATTACCCTTTATGATTCAATTGCTTGAATTTATTTAATTGGGTAAAATTATATTATGATCTTTGTTGATTATTATACTCTTTGCTCAAATATTATATGATTCAATTGTATAAAAGCATAAGAGCTATAATGTCTAATACTATATGGACCCAAGAGAAAGTTGGGTACCAAAGAGCATTTATTCATACTTTTGCATGAGTTGATCAACATGCTCTACTTTCAGATATAAAGATCAGAGGCTAATAGAGGATGTGTGACTGGCAGTTTTGCAGTGTGAGCAGAAGCTAAATCTATGGTGTCACTTAAGTAATCAATCAAGTGGCACCCCATCATTAGCAAGTAACTAGCTAATGGTACAGTCGAGAAAGAAAAAGAGGAGGAAGATCTGTTAGTAGCCCCCACTATGTTCAATTCAAGGTCAAGAATAAGTCTAGCAATTATAAGCCTTGGTTATTCCTTCATCTTCCTTACTACTATATGAAGTTAGACATCTTTACTGCAATATAGAGCCTGCTGAGTTATGCATTGAAGAAGGCACAATAATTGAGAAAACATTAGAGACAACAGTTAGAGATTAGAGTGTCACCATCTTAGCTTCAAATATCAATAAGTACTTGGGCTTTAACACTCTCTCACTAGACTTTTCAAGGAGTACAACAAGCCTAAGAAGTACATAATCATCTAATCATAAGAGCTAATGAGGATTCTCAACTTCAATTCTAGCTCTTTGAGCAATCTTCACTAAGTTATATGACATAGATATACTAGAGCAATAGTGAACAAGACCAATTCAATCGCTTCATCAAAGGATTACCACATAATGGCCTATATTATAAGCAAGGAGGAGAGGAATACTGGAAAGATCATGTCTGTCAGAGAACAAGAGGTATATATATACTTCTACAGGACTTACTCCAAGTAATTTGCAATTACTTCAAGTAAACCTTCAAGTAATCTGAAATTACTTCAAGTAAACCTCCAAGTAATCTGCAATTACTTCAAGTAGACCTTCAAGTAATTTGAAATTACTTCAAGTAAACCTCCAAGTAATCTGCAATTACTTTAAGTAGACCTTCAAGTAATGGGCAATTACTTCAAGTAATTCACAATTACTCTAAGTAGGTCTGAATCTTACTCTAAGTTAACACAAGAGGCATAGAGGATGAGAGCTGAGACTTCAAGAATAAATGAGAGACAACACTTTGCTAGAGCTGGTCTCCCAGTCCTTTATTCTTTGGTCCATCTATCTAAGGCTATCTGAGAGAAGAGCTCAACAATCACACAGAGCTTGCTACAAACAATATTGAGTTCATCACTTTTGTGAATGGAAAGATTAGAACACTCTGTGATTTGATCAACCAGAACTTTAAGGCCTTATTCCGAGCTCATCTTGGTATCCTAAAGTGATCACATCAATAGACAATGACAAGCCAACGACGCATCAATGGACTTTAAAGGACTATGACTCGAGTGATTACGACATTACTCAAGTGAGGTATTGTATTCTTACTTAATTAAAATTCTTCGAGTTGTATCACTCAAGTGAGAACTTGAGTTATTGTTGAATGGAATTACTCGAGTAACTACTCGAATGATGCATGGTTACAACCTTAAAACCCTGAATAGCATCATCATTTTCAAAACTTGATTTCTGTCTAATCTTCATATTTTCATACTCATTCTCTCTACAAAATTTGCAATGAGTTTACAAATCCAAGAGAGTTATCAACTTATTATTCACAACGATTTTCTATTAAGTTATGCATTCATTAAGAGGGAGCTTCAAATTCACTTGTTTTTTATATTTTAAAAGCTCATCTCATTTATTGAAAGAAAATCCTTTTAACATACTCATATAAATTCACTATCTTTTAATTTGTTTTGATGATGAGTTACTCTTATATTTTCCTTTCATGATCTTTATTTTTATCATATAATATAGAAAGGATGACTTTGATTTGTGAAATAAATTTAACACTTGATTGAACTAACCATTCTCCTTACAAGAATGTTTTATTTATAGCACGAGAATTTGCTCTATGCAAGATTGTTCTTCAACACACTAAAAAGAGAATATATTCACTTTGAGGACATATGCCTTAATGCTCAATCAAAGAAAATTTATTGGCTCTAACATTTAATGCAACAAATAGATATGCCAATACAAATGAGTATTAAGCATGCTAAACACAAGCTCAACTCAATTGGAGAATCCTAGCAACAACATGAATAAACATCAGAGTTGGACAGTAGAAGTGTGTTGAACACAACATCATGAACCAACATTGCCAAAGAATAAAGAAACATACTTCATGGAGCGCTTCATCATTTTAATACTTGATTTGTGCAATAAATCTAACACTTGATTGCACTAACCATTCTCCTTACTAGAATGTTTTATTTATAGCAGGAGAATTCGCTCTATGCATGATCATTCCTCAACACATTGAAAGGAGAATATATCCACTTTAAGGGCATATGCCTTTATACTCAATCAAAGAAAATTTATTGGCTGCAACATTCATTGCAACAAATACATATGCCAATACAAATGAGTATTAAGCATGCAAAGCAGAAGCTCAACTCAATTGGAGAATCCTAGCAACAACATGAATAAACATCAGAGTTGGACAGTAGAAGTGTGTTGAACAAAATATCATGAACCAGCATTGCCAAAGAATAAAGCAACATACTTCATGGAGTGCTTCATCATTTTCCAAAAACTACATGAGCGTTTCTAAACCCTCTCTTTATATGTTGAGAATACTTTGATATGTTTGATTTCAATTTTCCTTGATTATGAAAGTTTTCATGAAAATCTCTCGAATTTGTTTTCACGAAAACCATTTTTCATTTGCATCAAATTACCTTCAAATTGGGGGAGAGAAAATGGTTTTCTTGACACATTTATTTTGATTAATGGGGAGAAAGACATTTCTAATTTTTTTCATGTTTACTTCTCTACAAACATTTCTTTCTTATACTTCAAATTTTTTTCTGATGTCAAATAGGGGGAGAGAAAGGCAAGAAAAATATATGTTGCTCTTACTTTGCTTTTATAACTCATACATATTTTTCTTAAAGGATTTGTCATCATGAAAAAGGGGCAGAATGTTAGATATGATTAGTTTTGATGATGTCAAATATAGATGTCAAGTATTAAGAGCAAAAAGTTTGCATAATATACTTATCATCTTCATTGACTAACTACTGTATTTAATGTTGGATATCTTGTAGATTAGTCAAGCCAAGAAAGGAGATTGAAGATATTCAAAGAGATATCTAATTGAGGTATGGAGTCAAGAAGAATGATATTAAATAAAGAAGAACTTGTAAGAACTAATGGGAATTTTAAGAAGAAAGATTAGTTGAAGAAAATATCTAGTTAGGTTATAAAGAATGATCATAAAGAGGAAAAACAATAAGAAAGATATTGAAGAAAGAAGAACTTGCAAGATCACATGAGAATATCAAGATCCAAGCTATTAGAAGTGATACCGGAGGTTTTTATGGTCAAATGGAAGTTGGAATGTGTCACTATGAAGCTAAAATAACATATACGGAAGTTATGCTACCTCCATAGGTGATTACTCAAGTAATCACTGGAGTAATATGCCACTACCTCATTTTGGAGATGATTACTCGACAGCTCACTTGAGTAATGACCCAGATTACTCTAGGGATCCCTCTAGTAATGAGATTTCTTATGTGCTCTATTTTTGTGCTGCAGGATAAAGGTTCTGTATTTTGGTGATATCTCTCTAACCACACAACGGAATGAGTTGATACCAGTTTCATTTGAAACAAGACTCCCAACATGAAAAATACACACCAAGATCATATTTAAAGGAGATCAAATGAGAGAGATATCTGCTTCAGAAATTGACATTGAAATCACCGTCATAGTACAAGGTAGTTTTGATATTTTGGACATAACTCTCATAATACATGTTGGAGTGTGACGAAACTAGTGCCATATAAAAGTAAACTCAAAGAGCTTTCCATGGATAGGTAAGTTGGCATATTTAACGTTATATCCTAAGAGCTATGCCTTTTGGAAGTTGCTGCTCGTGATTTCAGAGATTGTCTAAGAACAATAGATATTATTTGGATCATAACTTTTAGTATACAAAGATTCTGGAGCTGATTCTTGTTGCAATTGAATGTATACGACAAGAGCTTTCCAATGATATGTTATTTACCATGTTTAGAGTTAAAATAAAAACATTACTTAAAGGGATCGCTCGAGTAATATGCAAAGTTATTTGAAACTTTACTGAAGGGATGACTCGAGTAATGTGTGAGAAATTGTTCAAGAAAGCTCTATGTCAAAAATTCCATAAGATTACTTGAAGGGATCACTCAAGTAATCAGAGAATAAATCATCCAGTAGCTCTCAGCCAAGAAATGAGTGACATTACTTGAGGGAGCACTCGAGTAACATGAAATGAAAATAAAGCATTACTCGAGGGATCAGTCAAGTAATTAGGCAAGCCAAGGAGAAGTAACTCTCACCCAGATTTTCAAGGAGATTAATCAAGTAATGACCCAGGCTTACTCGAGTAACCACTCGAGTAATACTTCCGAGGAGAACAGAACAACATACTGAAGCTTTCAAAAATCATGGGATTAATTATGAAACTCAATCTTCTTGCTTCCAATCACTCTTACACTGCATTGTATTAGTATTTACTACATTTCTCCAGGAATACAATGAAGAGATGATGTGAAGAGACAAAAGTTTACTTTACAGAAGCAGAGCATTCACTAACCACAACTGCTAGTTTTCAAAATTGAAGAACAATCAAACGAAGCTACGCCACTCTAACGGACAGGTTGAAATGCTTCCAAAAGCTATCACAACTCATCTATAAATATGGGAACAATAAATGAAGAGCAACAACAATCAGAACACAATAAAGTAAACATGCTTATATAATGAATCATCCACTCCGGCCCAACTACTCTTTGTTCTTACTTATTTTCTATATCATGTATATTTGTAAGAGAGTTATTTGTATTGTACTTCAGTAGCATTCTATATCCTGTATATTTGGGTGTTAGCCAGTTCTAACACTATGGTCAAATAGTGGTTGGACCATGATAGCACAACATATAGTTAAATATGTATATATTGATTAATTATGCTATAACACTTATACAAAATAAAAACAACATTTTATTCCGACTGTACCTGGACTATACTTTTCTCAAAAATTTGACATAGGCTATTCTGACATATTTTCACCTAAGGAGTCTATTTCTAGACTTAGAATTACCAAATTCACTACCAAAAGATAAAATTGTCGGTGGCAGCCCATATTTAAGGGTTTCAGCAGCATTTCGTAATTATGCTTTTTCGAGCTTTTTCTGAAAAAGTGATCAACTGTAACCCCACCTAATTTTCCCTCTTGAACTCACTGGAATCATCAAAATATTGAAAATCCAACTCTAACTACTTTAAAATAGCCTTGGACAAAAATAGAAATTCCTAAGGAAAAATTGGGGTTTCTTTGTTCCGACTCCGCTGGCGTATTCATTTCTACTTCTAACCACTTCATTAACTATTTAATTAAGTTACAACTACCGTTTAGTACCAATTTTAGCATCATAACACTTCCAACAACCCGTTTTCTATTTTCACAAACAAAGACAATCCGGCAAAATTTCACTAATTAAATCGACCATAGCAGCTTGAACAATTAATATTCAAAGGTTTGCAAGATACCTTTCACTTCCTTCTCACTTTTCATTCTTCTGCAAGAAAACCTTAGCTCCTCACACTAAGATTTGACCTTTAAACACATTAAAATACATGAAAGAGAAGCTTAGGAGCGGAGTTATACAGGTTAGGTATGAATTCATTGGTAAAATTGACCTACCTTGTGAGTTTTCTCCTTCTTCTCTCTCTAAACTCTCACAAACTTTCTTTTTCTTATTGCAGCTAAGAAATGGGTAGAGGATGAAGGGAAATATGCTTTAATAAAGTTTCCTATAATTACAAGATTCCTACCACTTTTTTTTTCATTTTCGTATTATTTGAAATTTCTAGCAGATTTTCTGCCCAAACTCTGAGAAATCATAACTAAATTTGTAGACATTGTATTAGAGTGATTCTAAAGGCTATAGAACCTTTATTGAGTCTAGTTTCAAGAAAAATATAGTATTTTTCCAATTAGAAGTACAAGATTCCCATATTTAAATTGTTTGGACATTTCTCCAGAAATTTCTAGTTTTTCTTGGCTAAATTCAAAAATTAATAACTCTAAAGATGATTCATATGACCCATCTATTTAAAGGTTATGATGCCTAATTTCATCCTATAAAATTTAATAATTTTTGCTAAAAAATTGTTTAATGAAATGCATTGCACAACAATACTGCCTTACTGTAAGCAATGAAACGACAAACACTTGCAACTTCAATAAATTCCATTTTTGTATACAAATTTCCCCTACTCTTTAATTCACTATTTTATTCCCTTTAATATCTCAAAGATATGAGAAACAATAGGGAATAAATTTGGGACGCCTGTTATGCCAAGGCTTAGCAGTTCACTTAATTTAAGCTTATTCCCAAGCCTCTAATTTCAAAATTCAGGATATTATAGTTCTTCTCCCTTTCAGTAAATTTCATCCTTGAAATCTGAACGTTGGAAACTTGGGGATTATTCCTATCTCACCATGTAACTCATCCCTAAGTTGTGCATACTTATAAAGCATGCAGCACAATTTACTTGATATGTGTGGATGAATAACCTATCAACTCTTACATATTTAGCACGTACTCTACTCATGGGTCACCTAGCCTATTATTGTACTAACTGTCCATGAAGATGCTCAGTATATTACTCTAGGCCTCTAGGCCTCTAGCCCTCATTGCCTTGTTGGGATATACCCGGTGTATTTAACCTTACGGTTTATGTCATTCTACTCTCACAACACTGAGTATCCCAATTTTATGGCCCTGTACAAACATGTACACTAGGATGTATTGGTAATATATCTATCTGTATTAATGCCTACCTACTTGGTGTTTAGGTCCCAACTATTATTTGACCCTTACTAGACGTACTACGAGGCTATGGCTGTTGGGATGCATATGCCTCTACTTCGCCCTGTTGTATTAGAACATATCCCAATCCATGTCTACTTGCATTATGTAGACCAACTGTTGTTGGCCAAGTAAACACTATTTATGGACTTCATATAAGTGCTAGTACATGTACCTGAATACATACCCTGATATATTTCTTGATTTCAACAAAGTTGTCTGTCTGACTTTACTCTGCAATATCATTCTTCTTCCAGGCCAAAATAATATATCTAGAAAGAAATGCAGTGTTGTATGGATCCCCATGTCATTTGAAATCCCCAAATTTACTTATCCCTGATCACTAACCAACTGACCACTAGGGTTAGTTTGTTCGTGTATAGTGTACACGGGCCACTGGGGTGTCATACTCATGGGCATCCTGTAAGGATTGCTCTAGACATCCTTACATAATCCTTAATCCGGTTGTAAACCAT
This sequence comes from Inga laurina, assembly GCA_963855925.1. NCBI lineage: Eukaryota > Viridiplantae > Streptophyta > Magnoliopsida > Fabales > Fabaceae > Inga > Inga laurina. The sequence continues at coordinate 46,328,397 of OY979708.1, forward strand.
ACATCACATATACTGCTCTAACTCTGGGATTGGTAACTAAACCCAGATCTGTCTTTGTCTTATATGTTTTTAGCTTATCTGAATATCACTTTACAACCCACAACTATTCCTGGTATCTATTCAGTTAACTGGTTATTCTATTTTAGGATGAGCTTCATACATTGGCCTTACTCAGACCCACTCCCTTGGTGTCTATGTCATCCTTATACCATCCTCTCTCTGGTATGGTACCATATACTACCTTCCGAGTATTCCACAATTTCCCCAAGGCATGTCTGTTCCTTTCAAGGCTTGGGAACTAGCCGAAGCAATTCACGTCGATATCCCTATGACTATATAATCAAGCATATCAATATACTATCCTGTTGCCAAAACCAACGTATTTACTGAGTAGACAATTTTGTGGGAAGAATCCTTACTCTTCCAAAACTGCTTTGGGCTCTGATACCAAAATGGCACACCCTTATCTTATTTTGACTTATAGTGGAATATTAATGTGCGGTTTGATGAGCAACAAAGGAATAACATAAATATACTGATAATATATGCAATATTACAGAAATTCCCCTCAGGGATTGTATATAACAATTACAAATTATGTAGTTGCATAGGGCTACTAGTATGTCAAAACCCATTCTAGTGAAATGCAAACACCTTCCCATCTTTGTTCCACCACTGCATTTCCCCTCACACGGTTCTCTTCTTTGTTCTCATCATACCTTTCTTATTCACCTGTCTAAATTTTTTGGCAGGAGAGGGTGATACTTGAGAGAATCTCAGTAGGAAACAGTACCAATATGCATGCAGGATAAGTGTTTAATGCATGACATGCTTGCAATACATAAACTCATGCTAATAGAATGACATATCTGCGTGGTCAAATTTTTAAATAGTATACTTATTGCCAGAGCATAAATAGAAATAGAGCTTCAACCATTCATATATGTTTCACACAATCAAGCAAAGAATAACATGCATCAATACACTAGCACAAATATTAAATACACGCAGGATAGGTAAGTTACCTACCTTAACCATTTTCCGCCTCGAAACTCATGCCTCACAAAGCGTGCCACTGACTGGCTCTCAACTTAGACATGAAATGTCAAATGTGCAAGAATTATGTTAAAACCCATTCATGTAATATTCAAGCACTTCCATAGTGTTTTTAGTGGTTATATGAGCCTATTGTGAATTTTTACTAAAATGCCCCTGGGAACCCCACTTGCCCCGTCGTACCTGGTTTGACTGTACCTTACTCAAAATTTTGACATAGGCTATTCTGATAAATTTTTTGTCTAAGAAGTCTATTCCTGGACACTGAATTAGTAAATTCACTGACAAAAGACAAAATTGCCTGTGGCAACCGCTATTTCAGGTTTTTAGGGCATTTTCATAATTATGCTTTTTCAGGCCTTTTCTGAAAAAGTGATCAACTCTAACCCTACCTAGTGTTCCTTCCTGAACTCAATGGAATCATCAGAACATTAAAAATTCAACTCTAACCCCTTTAGAATAGACCTAGCCAAAAATAGAATTTCCCCAGGAAAATTTATGGTTTTTCGATTCTAACTCTACAGACGTATTCCTTTCTAGTCCTAACCATTTTATTAACTATTTAATTAGGTCACAACTACCATTTATTACCAATTTTGGTAGTATAACACTTCCAACAACCCATTTCCCATTTTCACAAATATAGATATTCCGGCAAAATTTCATTAATTAAATTGACCACAGCATCCAGAACAATCAATATTCAAAAGGTTTGGAAGTTACCTTTCGTTTCCTTCTCACTTTCCTTCTTTGGCCAAAAAACCCTAACTCCTTACACCAAGATTTGAGCTTCCGACACCTTAAAATACACGAAAGAGAAGCTTAGGAGTAGAGTTATACGTGTTAGGTATGAATTCTCTAGAGAAATAAACCTATCTGGTGAGTTTTCTTTTCCTTCTCTCTCTAACTCAAACTTTATCTCCCTTATTTCATTCATGGCTGCATGGAAATGGGAAGAGGATGAAGGGAAAAATGCTTTAATAAAGTTTCCCATAATTACAAGATTCCCGCCACCTTTTTTTTCCATTTTCGGATTGTTTGGAATCTCTAGCAGATTTTTTGCCCGAAATTTGAAAAGTCATAACAAAAATTTGTAGACATCGTGTTGGAGTGATTACAAAGGCTATAGAACCCTTATTGAGTCTTGTTTTAAGAAAAACTATAGTCATTTGTGAATTGGAAGCACAAAATTCCCATAATTAAATTGTTTGGACGTTGATCTAGAAACTTTCCAGTTTTTCTTGGCTAACTTGAAAAATCCATAACTCTTTGTATAGAGCTTCAATTGATTTACACTACCTATTAATTTAAAGCTTAGCATGTCTACTTTCCTCTTGTAAAATTTCATAATTTTTGTTTATTATTTGTTCAATGAACTATTTTGCAAAACAATATTGCCTCACTGGAGGCAATAAAACGACAAGCACTTGCAACTTCAATAAATTTCTTTTTTGTATACAAATTTCCCCTACTCTTTAATTAATTATTTTATTCCTTTTATTACCTCAAAGATATAAGAAACATTAGGGAATAAATTTGGGACACCAGTTAAACCGAAGCTTAGAAGTTCACTTTATTTAGGCTTATTTCCAAGCCTCTAATTCAAAAATTTGAGATATTGCAGAGCCAATATAAGGTGAATTAAGAAATACGTAAATTATACCCAATAACCAATAATGTTCTAAGCCTAAAACAATATTCAACTACCTAGCTAATGGTATTTCACTAGTTGCTCACCTCAAGTATAAGTTGTGGCAGAGCTTCTAGTATTCCATCAATGTCATCACTTGTATATGATGTCACTACAAACAAAAACTATTATTTTGGTGTAGTTAAATTTTTATGGTTGTAAAAAACCTCTATAAATATCAGTATTTGTATTTGTTTTTGGGGGAATTGCTACAAATTTGCATTAGTATGATTCATGCCAAATGGCTCATTAGTAAGAGATGATACTTTGTAGTGTTACATAAAAAAACCACTACAAAATGTGGTGCCAAGCAAGGTGCCAAGCCGATGGCACAATTTTAGCAGTTAAGCCATACCAATCACCACAAAATCTAGTGCCACATTTGTGGCAGTGTTGTTTATAGCAGTTAACAAGGAAAAACCACCACATAATGTAAATAGTTACAATTTTGTAGTGGTTCACTTGAACCGGTTCAAACTATTTCATGGCTTGTAGTAGTTATTAAGGCAATAACCACTATAGAATGCAAAGGGTTGCAAATTTTTAACAATTTTTAGACAACCACTACAAATTGTCATGTTGGCCGAGGTAGGATTTTGTTATTTGTAGTAGTTGAGGTAGCGGTTTTGGTCATAACCACTACAAATCACGTGGCTATATAAACACTGCCACCCCTCATTTTAACAACTTTGTCAAAATCATTTCCCAGTTGGTTCTGAGAAGTTTTCTTCAGATATGAGGTTTTGTTTAAACATCTCAAGAGTTAGGCACTCAAGGATAGTAAAGTTACTTGTTTAATTTTGTTTCTAAGTAGGAAAGATTTGTTTATCTTAAGTTTTAGTAATATTTATGAGTTCCTAAGCCTATTTCTTAAACCTCTTTTGTACATGCATTTTTAGCTAGGTTTTAGAAGATACTGAATTTTTTTAATTATAATATTATGATTTTACATTATTTACATTATTGGTTATTGTTATTATATTTTTTTTATAAATATTGGTTAGTTGTTATTGTAATTTATTTTTCATTAGTTAATAGTTGTAGTTAGAATGGCTTCTTAGAGACATAAGGGGAAATGGAAGGCTATTGAGGATCCCCTAAGATGACCTATTCTATGGGAGAGTAGTAGTCGGGGGGTAATGATCAAGGTAAGGGGCACTCCAGAGGTGTACATGTTCCTGTGCCACCATAGCAAGTAACCCCGCCAAAGGTACCTATTCAATTAGAGGGGGCTAATATTAATGTTAGCAACTATGAGGAGCCTAAGGAATTTGATTTTGTTATTCCCATGAGCGAGTCAGAGCAATTCCTTAACCGTAAGGAAGCTAGGGACCAGAATAACTTAGGACGGTCGTCTTTGCGGTTGACTGGGGTTGAGGTGCAATTTCAAGTAATGAATTGTTTTAATATAGTTAATATTTTAATTACATTGGTTCAAATGTTATATTAGATTTAATAAAATTTAAGATGAATTATGTAGATGAGCAGGGGAACATAGTACCAGGAGGTTGGATGTGGATGTGCTAAATAATTTGGGCTGGAGGTTTCGTGTAGTAGTTTCGTGGGATAAGGTCATAGACCAGCCGATTGAGAATAATGGTCATATACTTAACCTGCTATCTTAATGATCAAATTGGATCCGATTCCCTATCCACTTCAAGAACTAAAAGAAGGTTTCCTAAACGCCAAAGGATACAGCGTGGAACGAGGTTATAAAGGTAACCAATTTAATTTACTGAATCAAATGTAAATAGCTATAATTTATGTCATTTTTAATAAATTAATTATATTTAATTTTAATTTATTTAATTGTTGCTAATTTATTTCAACTTATGATACAGGATAAGTTTGCCATGCTAGACAACAAGTTGCACACCTTGATGAAAATAGGAGATGAGTGGAAGAATAAGAGAAATTGTCTCTACCGCATCGTGAATAAAGATGGGACAATGCCTCACAGCAGTTGATGGAAGCCGTGCCTGACGGTATCCCACCCAATTACTAGGCAAATTTGTCTAGTATAGGAGGAGCCTAAAAGGACAGGTAACATTTGCAATAATTATTATTTAGAATAAAATATAAAAATATTGGGTGAAGGTGCAAAAATGCCCATCTACATATGTCACATGCGCGCCTGGCACCATTTACATTCCTTGGGTGCAAAAATACCCATGATCTTTATAAAAAGGGGCAAAAATACAAGCTCCGTCAATTGAGGCAAACGACCGTTAAGTTTCTTTTTGTGGGCCCCACTTTAATATTTTTTAATTAATTATTTTAAGGGCTAAGGTGCAAAATTACCTATCTACATATCCTTCGGGTGCAAAAATACCTATGATCATTAAAAAAGTGGACAAAAATGCCAGCTTCGTTAACGAAGGCAAATGACCATTAATTTCTGATTTTGTGAGCCCACTTTAATCATTTTTAAATAATTATAAAAAACTCTTACCCTCTCTCTCTCTCTTCCTACACCCCTTTCCCTCTCACTCTCCTTTCCCTCTCCCCGTCCAAACTAGAGCCCCACCTTCACACCAGTAATAACTCTCTCCGACCTCCAACATGGTCACCGCCTTTATACTACCTGCTCCCTCCAAATGCTGTTCCGTAGTTCATCATCAAAACTTTTCCCTTCATTAACGAAACTAGAAATTAACGAACATTTATCTTCATTAATGGTGATGGCATTTTGTCCCCTTTTTTAATGATCATAGGTATTAATTAAAAGCTATGATCATTTAAAAAACGGACAAAATGATAATAGGTATTAACTAAAAGCAACATTTTGTCCACTTTTTTTAATAATCATAGGTATTAATTAAAACCTTAAAATACCTCTCTACATTAAGCTTTTAATTATTACCTATAATCATTAAAAATGGGGACAAAATTCCAACTCCATTAATGAAGGCAAACATTCATTAATTTCTAGCTTCGTTAATAAGGGGAAAAGTTTCGATGATGAACTATGAAAGGGAATTTGGAGGGAGCGGGTAGTATAAAGGCGGTGACCATGTGGGTGGCCTTAGAGAGTTATTGCCGGTGTGAATGTGGGGCTCTAGTTTGGATGAGGAGAGCGAAAGAAGGGTAAAAGGGAAAGGGGTGCAAGAAGAGAGAGAGAGAGAGGGCGAGAGTTTTTTAAATAATTATTTAAAAATGATTAAAGTGGGCTAACAAAATAAAAAATTAACGGTCGTTTGCCTTCGTTAACGAAGCTGGCATTTTTGTCCACTTTTTTAATGAGCATAGGTATTTTTGCACCCGAAAGATATGTAGATAGGTAATTTTGCACCTTAGCCCTTAAAATAAATAATTAAAAAATATTAAAGTGGGGCCCACAAAAAGAAACTTAACGGTCGTTTGCCTCAATTGACAGAGCTAGTATTTTTGCCCCTTTTTGTAAAGATCATGGGTATTTTTGCACCCAAGGAATGTAAATGGTGTCAGGCGCACATGTGATATATGTAGATGGGTATTTTTGCACCTTCGCCCAAAAATATTAATTTTTGTTAGCCTCTTTCTGTAAGACCCATCTTAAATACCCCTTTAGTTACATATCGGAAGCATTAATTCACTTATTTTTGTTAGGAATATTAGTGATTAAGGTTCCCAAACAAAAATTCACCATTACTTTTTCTTTCAGGGGTTACTATTCTTTAAACTATTAGAGTACTTCTCTGTTCATACATGCGTATAAATAAAGACACACCCTATGGCATGTTTTTTCTTGCAATTAATCAAACATGCAACAAATTTCATATAACTCTTCCCCAATTATACACCTTCAATTATTTATCACGTTCTTTCTTGGACAACCTCATGCACTCCTCTTCTATGCACTCACATACCTATATGGTTGGTTGGGGAGGGTGAGATTTGGGGGAATCTCAGTAGCAAACAATATTAACAATGCATGTAAGATAAATGCTAGTGCATGATATGCTTGCCTTACATAGGCTTATGTTCATATAATGACATTTATGTAACACACCTATGGCCACAATATAAACAGAAATATAGCTTCATTCATTCATACATCTTCATATAATCAAGCAAAGCAATACCACTTATCAATAAACAACAAGCACATCAAATACATGCAAGTTAAGTAAGTTCACTATCTTTTGGACAAAGTGCTTTTTCTTGTCCCCTTTTCTTCCAAGAACATTGGCTTCTTGGAAATTCCTCTATTCTTTTCTTTCTTGATTTCTATAGCCTTAGATATATAATCATATTATCAGAGTCATTTTCCTAAGTCCAACAGTGAGTTAAAGTGGTCAAGTTATTTTAAGGGGTTAATTTCTACCCTTAGAGTTTTAAGAAATTACAAAGTGCCATAACCTTTTGATGTACGCACATTTACGAAAAGCTGGTAGATTTTGTCAACCAACTTTGAAAATTCATATCTTGTACAAGTATCCAATTGTAGTGGTTCAAAAGGATATTAATAGTATTGCCCATAGCCAATTGGACTAACAACATTCTAGAATTACCATTTATTAGACACTATCTAGAAATATGCCAGTTTTCACATGATCAACTTCAAAAATACATAACTCCTAGTGTACAGCTCCAAATGACCTATATGACCTATAAAATGAAAGCTTGATATGTATACTTTCATTTTAGAAAGTTTCATGGCCGTTAGACAATAGTCTATTATCTAAAAGCATAACACATTCAGACTGTCATATAGGAAACCCTAATTGGCAGCAAATTTAAAATTTTTGGATTTCATATCCATTCTTTCTAAAATCATACCAATAACCTATTCCTACATAATTTTGCCCAAGGAATGCATTATAGACCTAAAAAATAGAAAAATCATACACTTTATTCATGCCCTGTTTAGAGTGAAAATTGGGTCACAAAGTAACAATTCTCCTATTCACATTTATTTACTAAACTAGGTTCATATACTTCCCAAACATCATATAACCACATGTATGTGATCAAAGCATTATGAAACCCTAAAAACCCTTATATAATCAAAATTAGGGCAGAAATCCAAAGTGTACAAGACACATCCAATCAACACAAGACATAAGTCAAAAAGAAGCTAAATCTTACCTCTTTCTCTTTCTTGATTCTCCAACTTTAGTATTTTGTGAATAGCACAATACACCTCTTCTTAGGAAACTAAAACCAAGTAAATGATGCTCTTTATAAGAGGAAGAACATTTATGAAGACCTCAAGAGCTAGAAAGGTGATTTGGAAGGTCAAAATTGAGCTAGAAGCTCTTACCTTGAAGTTGCCTTTCTCTTTCTCTTTCCTTAGGCTTCTTGGACGAAATGTGGAAGTGAGAAAGAGAGTGGCAATGGTCTAATTTTTCTCTTTCCTTGCCCTTAAATGTTTGGCTAAAAATTGGCCTTAAGAAATAAGGTGAAAAAGAAAATATCATGTGGACACAAATGCTTCTTCTTGCACAAACCATGTTAATTAACCAAGGTGCTTAATTGACTTTGGTTGGACTTTTCCATCCTATGCTCTTCTTATTTTTGGATGAAATATTCCACTCAAAAAGGAGTTAGAATTGTTGACCAAGTCCCTCCTTGAAATTTTGCTTTTTGGTCACTTTCCAAGTTATAACAAATTGCAAGTCTTGTTGACTTTTCTTCTTTTCTTCCTTTTTTGCTTTTTGGCTTGCTCAATTGAATTTCACTCTTCTATATTTATTCCTTTCTCTTGACTAAAATTAAGAGCCCAATGGAAGAGGAAATTTGTTGACCAATTACCTTTAGGTTCATATACTCAAATTGGATCAAAGTTTCCTTCTAAACGGGTTGAAAATTTGACTAAACTTTTCTCTTCCTTTATTATCCTTCTTTGGCTGAAATTCTTAACTTAAGGCGAGGGAGTTGATTTGTTTTTCCTTCTTTATGTTTACTCTTACTTTTCAAGAGCAAATCTTTACCGTTCATTTTGGTTTCTAACTTTAATCTCAAGATCAAGTGGCAAATGTCTCTTTCACTCTTAATCATGGCAACATTCACTAAGTTGTCATTAGTTCTTTTCTATCGTTTGCCACTATTCCTTGCTTCTTCCAAGATGCCATTCCCTCATTTTTGGATATAAGTTAGTTTTAGATCCTTTTTTACTTTAGATAAAGGGGTTGGGTACTTTCCCCTTACTATTTGGAATGAAATCCTATACTTTAGTTCCCAAACTAGTCTCTAAAAGTCATTGTGGCTCTTAGACATTCTTGGTACTCATCCCGAATTGGGCTTAGCAGTCAACTTTATTCAAGCTTATTCTCTAGCCTTTAGTCCCAACATTAAAGATATTACACTTTTTATAAGTAACACTAAGAGCTAAGGGTACCAAAGGATCCATCACTCTGTAGGATCGAAGACATTTGCTGTCACCTACAGTGAATTGGTGTTTTTTACAATTAAATAAATTTTAGCTTTCTATTATATATTTATTGTTTATTATTCATAATAATAATTTATTGTTTTAATTAATTTAGAAGAAGAAGGCTGAGAAGGAGAACCGTCAAACAAACTATGGGGAGTTATTAACTATCGCGGATAGACACTGGGATAGGACTACAACCCTATAGCAGGCAGAGGAAGCCATTGTATGATATACACATTTCTAGTTTTAATATTTTTTTTATTTTAGTTAAATTTAATTTCTTAATAATTATTTCATAAAATGTGTGCAGTAGTAGCGGATTTAGTAGTCATAGGCTGAGCTGAGTGAGTCCCTGACAATGGAGTCACATGGGTCATTGTGGATCCCATTGCACCATTGAAAGCTGCTCTAAGCCAAGTTGAGCACCCTGGACGCTGTAAGGGCATGGGGCTAGGTGCTAGGCCTAGCATGGTCTAGGGTAGGAGTTGCTCATTTGATACAAGGGCCTCTCGGGTAGGGACCTTTGGTGTCAGATGTAATACCCTCAATTTTGGGCCAAAAGCTTGACAATAAGCCTGAATAAAGCAGACTACTAAGTCTAGTTTAATAAGAATCCTAAACAGCACTCGGAATAAAGAATGAATTTCAAAGCATATTACTTGAGGGAAAGTACCTGATTCCTTTAGGATGTGTCAGAATGACATGAAACCTAACTGAAATCTAAAGGAAAAGGGAAATGGTTCTTGAAAGAAGTAATAAAGAGAACTAAAAGAACTAATGGCACAAGATATAATATTTCCATAACAAGGGCAAAAGAGAGAATTGCCACTTGATCTTGAGGATAGAATTGGAAATCAAAATGAAGGGCCAGGATTTGCTCTTGAAAAGAAAGAGTTATGATGAAAATGAAAAAGCAATCAACTTCCTCCCCTTATATAGATAAAAAAACATCCAAGAGGGACAAGTAAGGAAAAAAGAAGGGTTTGGTCAAAGTATCAAACTCCTTTGCAAGAAGTCTTTAGCAAACTCAAACACTTACACCTTTAGGATTTGGTCAACTTGTTTTCTCTCTTTTGGGCAAACATTTTCGGTCAAGACAAGAGGAAAGAGAGAAGAAGTGAATCGTAATTAAACCAAACCACCTTTGGTTAATTAACCAAGCACTTCTTCAAGAAGTCACCAAGTTGTGACACATGGATTTTCTTGCTCTCTTAGGCAAATATTGCCGAAGCAAATTACAAGAAGCCAATAAATGAATATTCAAACATCACTCTCTTTCTCACATCTAAAAGATAAATGTTTAAGACCTTATTTTGATTACAACTTGTCTAAAAGATTTGCCCCAATTTTATCTCTTTCTTATAAACCTTTTTCATATTGAATATCACGCTCTCTGAATCCTCTCTTTCTCATAACCCTTTCTTCCTTCCTTACTTTTATATATCCACCACCACTTTTCCCCTCCCCTCCTCCTCCTGCAGCCGTAGCCTCCCCTTTGTTCAACACATCGGCAAGAAATCTTCTGACCAACTTCTCTAGAAATTTTCTCACCTAGATTCCCCTTCCGCTAAAATCAAATCTATGCACCAATGCTCTATCATCGAATCTCATTGCCATAGCCCTTCCCATTCAGGCTCCACTTTAGTCGAGAGGTGGTCACTTCTCCCTCCTGCCACCACTTGCTGCTCTGATTGCTCAACAGCTTAGAATTGCACATGCTCGCCTTAAGGCCAAGGATATCACAAACAGATCCCTCTTTGGCACTCTCGGGAAGGTTTGCTCTTGTTACTTGTATTGTTCCCTAAATTTGATTTTTTGGATTACCTATTTATTCTTGAACTGGCAGACACAACAATAGGACAACTTTATGTTGACAACAATTTTTGTATTAGCTCGTATGAAATATGTTTACTGGTTCTTGCAAACATGGTGGAGTACTATAGATAGTGCTTCCATAGTTTTCATGGAGAAGCATTATCATCGGCATAAGCATCTGATCAATGATATTGTTTTGCCTCTCATCATCTACTGGGTCCTAAAATGAACATAGATCTACAGGAAACGGGCAAACAAACAACCCACATCACTTCTGCTAGACTATTTCAACAACAACCACAGAAACTTATAATATCTATATGTATAAAATCTATATGTATAATATATAATGTACTATCTCCATTAATTCGTTATTCATTAAAAACACCAAGCATAACTTTTAAGACCAGTTTTGTGAAATATAAGATCTAAAAAGTGATTCTTTTTAGACCAATTTTCATAAATAACCAGTCTGAAAAGTACTTTTAAAATTGGTTATCATCACAACAAGTCTAAAAAGTCATCATCACAAGCAATCTAAAAAGTATGACTTTTTATATCAGTTTTCACAAAAACTAGTAAAAAAAAGTCAGCCTTTTTAGACTTAAACTTGAATCAACCAATCTAAAAAGTGATTTTTAAGACTGGTTAAGAGTAACAGCTTTTTGGATTGGCTGTATCAACACCTCATCCAGAACTAGTCTAAAGAGCCATTTTTACCTAGTCTAAAAAGTAATTTTTCCACTAATGGGTCCTATATTTCTATTTAAGATACTTTAACGAGATTGAGACATCTTTCAACCAATCTTTACATGTAGATTATTGTCCTAAACCTGAGCCATCATCAAGAGAGTTGTTAATCCCTCGTGTTTGTAAACCAGTTGGAGGAAGTGAGAACTTCAAACTAACGGCAACTGAGAAGTTCCAAGCACATAGACATGTCTTGATTAACTGCAGCCAAGTTGAGCCCTTCATTTAGTAAGAATTGTACACAATATGTTGTTACTCTAAATATTTTTGTACATTTAACTATCACCTCTCATGATTAATTACAAGGAATTCAAAAGTCATGTGAAGCGTCAACTTAAGATGCATGCACAAATATGCTCCAAAATTGATAAAAAGGCCTATAGAGAATTCCTAAGTTGGTTTGCATGCGAAATACTAAATGACCACAACCTACACTTACCATATTTCATAGGTCCCACAATCGGCCCCCATTTGACCATGTAACAAGGTTTATAGCATACAATGTTAATGATTTCAAGTTTTACACCGTTTTATGAGAATAAGGATTGCTAACTCAAAACTTAGGTGTTTATGGCACCATTAGGACTAGGAGTTATGCTAGCAGCAGTAACGGCAACATGCAATTCAGAAGCATCCCTTACTATGGAAAGCTTGTTGATGTCATCGGACTAAATTACTAAGGCAATTTCACCATGCCATTCTTCAAGTATTTGTGGGCAAATATGACAACTTCTAGGGGACTCACAACTAACGAATTAGGCATTACATCAGTAAATTTCTCTTGGCCAATTCACACAGGTTAATCTGAAGATCATGAGCCAACTGCCATGCCATCTCATTCCATCATTCTCCCACTCATCTTCATAATCACCTTCACTTCTTCCACATTTTTTGTGTTTTCTTCCATTTTATTAACCATGGCTACTGTTTTAATAGAGTTAGATGTTGTTCTATGTCACATCCTTTATTTTATCACATGTTTAAGCACCTAGAAGTTCTTTTGTTCAAGCAAATTGTTAATTAAAGCCCATAAATTAAAAATTGATTTTTGATACTTGGGTTACTATTCATTTTTTGTTTTCTAGATTTTGGTCCAACTTTAAATAATCATAACCAATTATAAAAGAAACTTGTATGAGGATGCTATAAAATTCATTTGAAATCTCTTGAAGTCTTTTACTTGAAAAAATATCAGTCTATCTTGATCTTGGCTAAACTAATGCAGTTTATTGATTTTCAATCCCTTCTCTATTTTTCATAGATTTTGTGCCTTAACTTTATAACTCATGATATATACATCCAATTGACATGATTAAGAACTTGTAGGGAACCTCTGTGTTGTACTTTGCATATACAATGTAACACTTATCATTTATTCCCCTTTTATTATGCATCGGAAGTGTAATGTTATTGTTACAGCTCTAGGATTTCCACTATTTTAGCCTCCAAATTAAAATTTTCATGTTCACCTTCACATTCTCAACTAATTAAACGTGAAAACTTGTACTCATTCATTCTTGTTTACATATATATACTTTACAATCATGAGATCTTAACTCATCCATGGCATTTTTATATAATCAAATTGTAACCCCTACCTTAATAGCCAAAATTATAGTTCGAAAATGCGTCATGATAATGAATTAGAGACCAACGGATAATTTATAATTTATTAAAAATCCCATCTTCAAGATACAGTTTTCAAAAACTTTTTCAAAACCTGTTCAATACGGTCTCACATTCACATTTCAAATATATTTGGCCTGTGCAGTTTGATTTCATTCGTACATATCAGAGTGTAACAAAACTTCTTGACAACACTTGGGTTTCATTCACTCAGTAAAGGTTTATAGGGCATGACTTCCTATTTCTAGTTTCCCATGTTGAGGATTACAAAATATACAATAATCCAAACTGTGATAACCAACTACCCAAAACTAAAACTCCTAGCTAGGAGCTCTAGCCGCCCTTCGTCACATGCTTCTCCTACGAATGCTTGCTCTAGCTATATGTTAGTCAATCGAAAGAATAAGACTTAAAAGAATCGTAGAAGTGACAATTCAATTATAGCATGTACAATCACAAAGCATGCAAGCAAATTACATAACAGTAATACAACAACAGCATTTCTACGATAGATTTCGCTTTCTTCACAGCAGCATGTTTCATAATGTCATATTTCACAATGGCATGTTTCACAATGGCATAATTCATAACAGCATATTTCGCATCGACAATTCCATAACAGCTTTCACTGTATTCATAATGACATGTTTCACAATGGCATTCTTGTTCATCACAATTTAATGATGAGACATGAATACAATGTATTATACATAATATAAGAGAAAGGGTCACAACCTTATTCTTTTCGCTTGTGCTCTGGCACCGGTCTATTACATGCAAGACAAATATCAAATCCTATAAACCATGATCAAGGACAAAGAGTTATTCTCTAATCCAAAGTCAACTCCATAACACTTAGGATTGGTTATCATTTGAGACCTTTTGGTGGCTACTAGAACCCAAACAGATGCCTAAAGGGTTGGAAAAGACTTGACCAAAGACAATCTTTTAAAGTCCCAAAATTTAGTTTTGAAGGTGTTGGCCACGGCCAAGCCATCCACTAGCCACAGCCCATAGATGGTCAGAAAGATTTGGGCTAAGCCAAGATCCACTAGCCGTGCCCAAAATCAAGTCAGAAACTTTTGGGCTATGGCCAGGACCCTGTTGGTTGTGGCAAAGAACAAGTCAGAGAGTTTTGGGCTGTGGCCAAGAATTGGTTAGAAGGTTTTGGGTTGCGGCCAAACCATCCTGGTTGTGGCCAACCACAAGCCTGTTTCCTATCTAATTTTCTAATGAACATTACTTTTTGTACAAACATCAAAATGACACAAACTTTATGCCATTGGAAAGCTTGCAATGTGAACTACAAAACTGGAAAATTTCACAATAATTTGACTTCATATGCTATTTCAAAACCCTATGCAAACTTGGTCCCCTGCACAGAATTTTACACTTAACAATTTTTTCAGAATTTCCATTTTTTCACCAAGTGTTTTCCAAAAGTAGATTTTCACAACTTATACTACTCCCACATAGTTTTCACAAGGAATCCAATGGCCACATCAAAACACCCAAAATCACATCCCGTCTAGATGTCCTATTTTAGGGACACAATTAACACAAAACCCCAAAGTTGCTAGACTTCATATTCAAGGTTCAATTCAATTCTATTTATCCAAAACTCAACACAAGGTACCACTTTAATAATCAAAACATCACAACCTCTCCAATTCCCAATTCACATGAAAAAAGGGGCAAAAATTCCAGAAATTAAAGCCTAAATAAATGGCCACAATATACATGTCCACATATTGCTCTTACTCACCTTTCTCACTTTCTTTAACTTGTTCCTTGCTACACCAACCTCTAGTTTTCTTGAGTTATCAAATCACCACCTCTTGAAAATCTAGAACAATACAATTGAACCTCTCAACAAGAGGAACAATATTAAAGAAGAGGATTTGAGCTATGGAAGTCATCTTCTAGGCTAAAAGGCAAGAGCTTACATAGACTTCACTTTCTCTTTACTCCTCCAACAATGGCCGAAAATAAGAGAGCAAGAGAGAGAGAAGAAGATGATGAAATATTCAAATCTTCATCCTTCCCTAGCCTTGACAGCCAACCAAGAGAGGAGAGAGGGAGAGAGATGAATTTAAGGATGCTATTTGATTTTTGACTTCACCAACTTGTTCTAAGTGTCAATTTCTTATGGTTTCTCATAAAGCATATAACCATATGGTTACACTAACTAATTTCATTAGTCATTTAGTCACACTTCTCATTTCTAACTCTTAATTAATTTCTTCATCAATTAAAGACTAATTAGCCTGTAAATTTTTATTCTTCCTGTTTTGCTCCTGACTATGGCAACGCCTTATGGTTCACAACTTAGTACATTTTCTTGTTCCATTCCCTCATTCATGCGCCCTCCCTTTACTTTTAATTCAATTTAGGTTTTAATACCACAATTGAGCTTAAATACATGGTTTATGCACTGATTATTGCTCATTAAAGTCATAATCCGCATTATATTCTCTAAAACTGTTTGTTTAACATTAATTACATTCGCTTTTGAAGTGATTAGCCCTTAAGCATATTTTGGGGCATTACACAAATACATAATAATCTCCAATTTGTCATCACATTTTTTCTACGCAACTCTGATACATTCCTTTTTTGTGCTTATTATACCTATATAGTTGGTGAGGGAGAGTGAGATTAAGGAGAATCTTAGTAACAAACAATACCAGTTATGCATACAAGATAAATGCTTTGTGCATGACATGCTTGCTTACCTCAATTCATGCTCACATAATGACATATTTACATGCTCTATGCTTCACATCTCATACATATGTCCATAGCATCAATAGAAATAGGGCTTTACACCTCACATAATCAAACAAAGCAATCATACATAACAATACACAAGCAAACATATCAAGTGCACACAATTTAGGTAAGTTACTACCTTTCCGCATTTATGTCCTCCTCTTGTTCCCTTTTCTTCCAACCATTGAAGATGCTTAGAAAGTCTTCCATTACCTCTTCTTTGACATCTTATAGCCCTAAATACACAATCACATTATGAGTTTACCTCACTAGAGCCATGCAAACAAGCCATTACTTATGACTAGTCTCTCTTGCATATTCTTTAGAACTTTCCTCATTTTATGTCTAACACTTTATTTGTTTTATTCACTTATGCTGGGTCTCTAATTTAGTCACATTAAATTCTAGAAAATGCCTCTTCTCTTTCAGCCCATATGTATTACAATTTATCTCAACTGTCACAAATTCATAGGTCAACGCTATATTGCCAGAATTAGCAATAAACTTTGAAAATTCATAACTTATTCTAGGGAACCGAATTGAGGTGGTTCTAGTTCCTATTTAAATCTCTTTAGGTCTATTTTAAAGAAAAAAATATCTTCCACTACAAATTATAAGCATAACATTCTAGAACCTCGACCAAATCCTTACTCCTACCAAAATTATTCCAGATTTAATGCCTAACTTTAACAATTCATATCTTACACTCTACAACTCCAAATAATGTGTTCTACCCATTATTTTAAAGCTTAGGATGTCTACTAATACCATGTAAAATATCATAATCATTTGACAAGGTTGTTCATCCAAAATCACGTCATAAACAATATGTCTCCCAGAAAACGCAATCTGGCAGCAACTTTCCTCAAATTCCAATTCTAGGGTTTCTACCTAATTATCCAAAAATCATACCATAAGGCATCCCTACTAAATTTTGCCCATAAAATCCATTGAAAACCTAAAAATTATCAAAATCACATTCCTTCTCCTTGCCCTGCTCTTGGCTGAAAATCACCATAAAATGCCACAAGGTGATTTCTTGCAAATTCAATCACAAGACTTACAAAATATCATCTTAATACCTTGTTTAACATCTTATTCTTAATCTTAAGATCATCAAAGCCCAACTTCTTCATATTGGCCAAACAATAGAGCAGCTATAACCTCATCAAAACAATAAGATACTATATTTAAATCAAAATTTATACTTACCTTTACTCGATTCTACAATTGGTTCTTGATTCCAGTAGTACTTCGGCTGTAGAGGCAGCATCTGTAACATCATATTTTATAAACAGTTAGATGAGCTTTAGACTTATAATGAATACATATATCATACATTGTTCTATTAAAGGTTATTAAAGTCCTGACTTCAATATAGGGTTTAAACCTATACTTGAGTGGGTTTTTTGAAAATGATTGAAAATACTTTAAGTGTGGTCTCAAACCGGTTTACAAATTCATTACCAGTCTTCGGTTTAAAATCCTTTTATTCAAAATACAGAGCATTCTTTATCAATAGCCCGCATAATGGTGGTTAACCTATGGACCTTTAGTATTTGGTTGGCCCGTTTAGTTCAATCAGTGCATTTAAATTATAGCATGCATTGATATACTAATTGTTTGATTTACAGCTATCACGGTTAGTATTACTACTAATGTTACTGCTACAATTATTCCTACTTAGTTACATTTATAATTTATACAATTATTCAAAATAAAAGATAACCAAAGGAGTTTTATAATTTAGCATCCACTTCACCCATATGTGGTTGCCTTCTTGCCCTTGGATGTACTCAACTTTTCTATAGAGTATGGGTTGGAAATAGTGAAATTCAAAGAATCCCAGTAGTACAATAATCACTCATATGATATGTAGAATGCTAAGTATGTAAAGAAAATCATCAAGTAGATACTTACAGTATGCAACAAACAAATGGCCTTCCCTTATCACAGAACCACAGTGCTTGGTGCCATGAACTGGCAGCGCAAGGCCAATGCCTTATACAAGATATATAGCCTAGGGTAACTCCCTGTGTAACTTGTACTTACAAGTCTTACCTCCTAGGGACTAACTATCCCTTATATAAGCAGGTGATGGGAATACATACATAGCAGGACATAAGATAAAAGGGATAAGATACTACTTGGCAGCCTTTCCAAACTCTGTTCTTATTCCTAGTCTCTTAGGCGTCCCAGGTAAATTTCAAACCCTATAAATTAGAATTGGTAGATAATGAGTTATTAATTATCCAATTCTTCATAACTTAAACACTTAGGTTGGTTATCATTATGATTAGTATACCAAGTCAAATGAAGAATCAATGTGGTCAAACTAGCCCAAAGTGCTTATTTCTACCCTTAGAGTTCAAGATAATTGTAACCCCCTCCTTAATTATATCCGAAATACGTGATTAAAATAAAATAGAGACCAATACTAAAAAAACTCATTTAAGATCCTATCTTCATGATAGGGTTTTCACAAATTCTTTCGCAATCATATTTAACCTGGTCTCATATCCATATTTCGAATACAATTACTATGCCAAGATAAATCACATTCACATAAATATCAGAGTGCACAGCATAATTATCCCAGTAATCCTAAGTTCATACCTTCGCTAATGGCGCCCATATACAAGTACTTATATGGGGATTACAAAAATCCATTTGAATACACAATATCTTTTTGAATACATACTCAAATACTAATCCAAATGTACAAATTGACATCCCAACTCATAAACTGATAACCAACTACCAAAATTTACCTCTTGAAGGAGTCCTCGTCGTGCTTGATTGCTTGCTCCATCTTCGATTCACCTACCCTGTCTAAAATATTGGTAGGGGAGGGTGAGATTCTAGAGACTCTCAGTAGGAAAACAATACCAATATGCATGCACGATAAATGTTTAATGCATTACCTACTTGCATTACATAACTCATGCTCACACAATGACAAATCTGTAAGCTCAATGCTTTGAACAATATACTTATGGCCATAGCATAAATTGAAACAAGCTTCAAATCATTCATACATGTTTCACATAATCAAGTAAAGAAATAACATGCATCAACACACTAACACAAATATCAAATACTTGCAGGAGAGGTAAGTTATCTACCCTTATTCCTTCCACATATGCTCCAGTATCGGCTACTCGCGATCCGAGCAAATATCCAACCCTATAACCAAATCATGGATATAGGGTCAATCTCAATTCCAAATCCTTACTTCTACAATACTTAAAGTAGGTTACCATTCACAACCTTTAGCTGGCTATAAATAGCTCAATGAAAGCCTAAAGGATTAGGACGTTCTAGGTTGGAAATCACCTTTTAAAATCATAAAGTGCTAAAACAGGGTTTTGGCTATAGCAAAGAATTCTTTGGCTATGGCCAAAAACAGCACAGAAGGTTTTTTGCTGCAGCTAAGATTTTCTAGCTGCGGCCAAAACGCGCACAAAAAGTTTTGCGCTGCAGCCAAGGAAACTTTAGAAATTCATAACTAATTCTAGAAACATGGAAATAAGGTGATCTTAAAGCCCATTGAAAGCTATTTAAGTCCTCTTCATAGGAAAAATATGAGCCATGACAAAAAGTCACCACACAATTCTGGAATTACATGAAATTCCCTAGCTGTTCCAGATTTGCACCCAGTTTTAACGTCAAACGTTAGACAACTATAACTCCTAGCTCACAAAACGAAATGACATGATTTATATGTCCATTTGAACTTGGAATATGAACTTTATGATTGGAAAGTTTCAGAATATTTAGACACCAATTGTTCATTCTAAATGTTCACACAAATAGACTGCCCAAAATAGAGTTTCACTAAACAAAATTTCAGATTTTGCATCTTTGCTTCCAATGGTCCCATTTTCATACCAAACATCATTCCCACACAAATTTTCACAAGGAGTCCATTGGAAAAACCAAATCAATCAAATTCACATCACATTGACATGTTTTCACAGCAATCTCAACATGTCAACATAATTCAAATTTCAAAACCTAACATTGCAAACTTTTCCATTTCCAATGCCAAACCAATTCCAATGACCAAATTACACAACAAATCACCATTTTCAACATAAATCAACATGAAATTCTCCCAATTACATGCCACATGAAAATACCACCATAATCAGGACAAAATTCACTATTCATAAAACCTAATCAACGGCCACAATATAGAGATCAAAATGAAGCAAATACTCACCTCTTCCTCTTTCCTAAACCAATTCCTTGATTCTTCATCCTTCCAAATTCCCACAAGCTCTCAAACACCTTCTTTCACAAATCTAAAACTATAGCAATGAAGCTCTCATCACTATGAACAATATTAAAGAAGGGTATTAGAGTATTAGAGGACATACACAAGGCTAAATCTCACCTTAATTCTTTCTCTTTCCTCCTCTACTTTGGTCGTCCTTGGAAGCTAATAACGAGATGAAGAAGATAAAGAGGGTCATATTTTTGGCCTTCAATTGACCATTTGTCCATCCAAATAGAGAAAAGAGAGAGGAAAGATTGAGTTGGAAATGCTGACCCAATCTAAGGGTTCACAAATCCCCACTTGTCACACACTTGCTCCATCTATCATGAGCTCACATAGACACACCCACATAGATTCCACGCTTTGATCTCTTACACAAATCAATCTAACAATTGATCTTGAAGTTACAAATAAGTTTCCTCTTCAGTAACTGACCAATTAGCCTGTAACTTTACATTTTGCCCTTAATTACGACAATTCCTACTAAATCACCACCAAACTCATCTTATCTTTCCATTTAACCACCTTATGCGCCCTTCCTCTATTATAAGTCAATTTAGATGTTAATCCATAATTGAACTTAAATACAGGATTTTGGCGATACTCATAACACATTTGAATCTCAAATCATGTCAGATTCTCCAAAAGGGTTATTTATCACTAATCACATCCACTTTTAGAGTCATTAACCCTTAATTAAAACACAGGATCCTACTAAAATAAGGCTGAGTAGTCCACTTATTTCAAGCTTATTCTCTAGCCTCAAATCTCAAAATTTGGGGTATTAAAATAATTAAATTTTGCCATTACCTTCTTAGTTTCGCACATTAACTAAAAGCTGCCAGAATTTTCAACAAATTTTGAAAATTAATATATTTATGTATAAATGTCCAAGTACAATGGTTCTAAGTGCTATGTGTCTCTTATTAAGTTTATTTTGGAGGAAAAATATTTCCTTTAGCTAATTATGCACACAGAATTTCTGTATCACCATTTATTACACATTGCCACAAAATCATTCTAGTTTTACATGTCTAACTTCAAAAATTCATGTCTTAGTTTACTAGTCCAAATGATACAAATGACCTATCAAATTAAAGCTTGGCATGTCTAATTTTATTTTAGAAAATCTCATAGTCATTGGACAACATTCAATTACTTAAAAACACAACACAATCAAACTACCAAGTAGAAACCCTAATTTAGCAACAAATTCTAGTTTTAGGAATTTTGTTCCAATGATCTAGAATTCATAAACAAAGGCTATTTCTACATAGTTTTTCATGTAGAATCCAATGGTAACATCAAATTTATCAAAATTTCATTCCTTGTTCATGTTCTGTTCTTACCATAATATAGGGTCTAAGACAACAATACACCAAGTTCAGAAATTCACAAATTATCCACTAAACTAATCTTATATGCTTCCCAAACATCATAGAACCACATGTATATGAACAAAGCTTCATGAAACCCTAAAAATCCTACATGACTGAAATTAGGGCAGTAAGGAAAAGTCCACAAAACTCTACCAATCAACATAATACATAGGTTAAAAGGAAGCTCTTGCTCACCTTTTCCCCTTTCCCAAGCTCTCTCTTTGATTATCCAACTATGGCTCTTACTAGAAGACTCAAAACACCTAGTATTCAAAAAAGACCATAGAAATGAAGCTCTTAGATAGGAGAACAATATTTATGAAGAGTATTTAAGCAAAAGAGGTGATTTATAAGGTGAAAACCAAGATAGAAAACTCACCTTCTTCCTTGTTCTTCTTTTATCTTTCCTTTTTTCCTTCTTATTTTCTCTAGTTTTAGGTATGTTAGCAGACATTTTTTTAAAGAAAATAAGGGAATATGAAATGATTTAACATTCACTTCCTCTCCTCTTGAATTTCTTTGTCCAAAAATTGCTAAGAGAAAAATAGGAAAATACATGTGGCTATAAATTGTGCTTCTTGAAAAGGCTTATGGCTACTTAACCAAGTGTGCTTAATTCAATTTGAGTGAGCCTTCTCTTTCCTCCCTCTTATCTTTTTGGCCAAAATTTTGTTTCCAAAAGGAAGAGGAAATGTTGACCAATTTGCTTTCTTTGTCATGCTATTGGCCAATTTTTTTCCAAGTTGTAAAATTGGTTGTTTCCTTGAATATTTGACCAACACTTTTTCCACCCTAAATTGCCCTTAATTGGATGGTATTTATTGCCAAAAAGAGATATAAGATTTTTTTCATTATCTTAATTACTTATTTCTTTTGAAGAGCAAATCTTGGCCATTCATTTTATGTTCCAATTTTAACCTCAAGATTAAGTAACAATTGTCTCTTTTACCTTTAATCATGGCAAGATTAATTATTGTGCCATTAGTTCTTTTATTTCTCTTTGTTTTCACATGAATGATGCTATGTTCTCTTCTTCTTATGCCCAATCTAGGCCTTTGGTTATTTCTGAATTTAGGCGAAGGAACTAGGCAATTATCTCAAGCTAATTGGGACTAAGTTAATTGTGAAATTTCCTAAAAAATTCAATTATCATTTTCACTATATTAAGTACATGTAGCCCTTGAATACATTTTGGGATATTACAGCACCAAACTCCTATGATCATGAATCCAAATCGGTAGAAGCCTAGCCCTTGATGAGTAAAAAGAGATTCGTGAAGGCACCAAGAGGTAGAAATGCTTATTCATAGGTGAAAATGGCTTGGGAGGTCATAAATACTCCTACCATCTCTCTTCTTTCATTTTCATTGGATGCACAAATTTAATAAGGGTTAGGAGAGTCTTGGATGGTCTTATGATGACATATGTCCAAGTGCAAAAATCTCAGGGTTCCCGGTGCTCTTTTTGGAAATTATAGGATGCTCGGTGCTCCGGGGTGCCAGATACTCTTTCTTGAAATTGCAGGGTACCCAGTGCACCTCCTTAAAATCCATCCCCCTTCCCCTCTCTCATGCTTGACCAACTTTATTGGTCAGAGAAGAGGAAGTCTAATGAATTTATTAGGCTTCCGGTGCAGTGTTTGGGAAAATTGGGTATGTAGCCTGACCAAAGACTAGTGAATTATACTAGCTATTCAACATATGTCTGATATACAACTGTAAATGTCATCGTATGATTCATTAATCATGGGAAGAAGTCAAAAGTTACTTTAATAAAGCTACTTTTTGATACAGAGTCAATCAGTTTTGCGACATATGTCATACTTCTGCCTAATTGTTGCCATGTGTTCTCTATTCCTCATGATTTCTCCACATACATGCATGGATGTCCCAAACAATTGACACCAAGTCGGTGTCTCTTCAAAAACACAGGGTACAAGCACCTGCACTGAAAATGCCATGTACATTCACACACCATATATTTTATCTAACTAATTAGTCATTTGTCTATGTCTTCAAGAATGTGCCACATATGTACTTGTGTGGTATAAGATGGTGCCACATGTCTTTAGTGCCACAAAATGGCACCAAATATGCCTAAATTCCCATACACTAGCATCTTATGTATGACTACTTATACTCACTGAGACTCATATAATCAGGAGACTTGGTCTCAACTCAGAGGGATGAATCATATATTCCCATGAAACTAGGCTTAGTAACTTTCTTGACTTAAGTTTATTCGTAGGCTTCTAGACCCAAAATTTAGAATATTATATACAAATCTTCACAGGCATTGATTATCTTTTACTATATATCATATACTAAAATAGTGACTATACTCAGAAAAGAGCTCAAAATAGGAAGTCATGAATATGCACATGAAAATCATAGTTTCAAGGATATTCTATAACTCCTAATAGGTCATTATCCATCTTAACACATAAATTATACATTTCAAGGTCACATGATGAATTTACATAGCTCATGGAGCTAACAATACTATAGAGATTGCCATATATGACAGTTATTAACTGACATACATCAGGGTTATGAGCTATCATATATGCGGGCTCTATAAAAGCTCGGTGCATATACATAACAGTTCTGAACTATTTTTTATTCTAGACCTATTATAACAATTATAATATAACACTTATTATTTATAGATGCTTGGTGAGGCTATGATATGCCTATTGCTGTAATAATAATTAATGGGCATATGTAAACAAGCGTCATAATAAATGGTATTGCTTAACAATCACATTTAACAACCTTATTTATGTAGTAACATAGATAACGGTTTTATGTGTGAACTGTGACTTTTAATAAAAATAAATAATGGTCTCACGTAGACAACTGTTATGTATTTAGTACATAAATAGTGGTTTATAAATAAGAACCATGAACTTTTAAAAAACATGACAGTTTTTATTCAATAACCATGATGTAGGGATATAAGACTCTTCAAGTGAAAGTTTCTGAGCTAGATGATCTCGTTTATATATATAAATATATATAATAGAACAGCAGTATTGATAAAGCTTGTCATTAGCTCTCTCAAAATATACTAGACTTATTCATATAGATAGCAATGAGCTCACCTAGGTCATTTCCATATTGGTTTCAATCACGCTTTAATTGAAGTTCAAAAACATCAAAAATTAGTCACCCAATGTTCTATTGATTCTATACCTAATGTGTACAATGAAACTCTAATGATTACTAGGTGAAACTCTAGACAAATTCCTTATTAATTCTCAATTAATCTTCATTTTATACAAACTTTTCCACTTATCATCATTGCAAATTAGTTAAATCAATTGAACTCTTGATCTACCTCAATTTCAATTATTTAATTCACATAACATAATCAATCCAATGGAACAGTAATTGCAAGATCCAAATGCTTAGCCTCAACATGAACAATAATTCATGACGTATAGTTCACAAGAACTTAGCATCATATTTAATCAAATCCTAATGAAATGCACTTGCTATGTAGATCTAGAATAAACATATATTCAGCTTACAATTCACAAGTCTAGATTTATTCACGATCAAACCTATAATCATAGTTCACCAGAGAAACTCTTCAATCTAACACATGTGTTTATTTTCTATAGAATTGAAGTAGAGAACCGTGTAAAGAGCTAGGAAACTCCCTAATTATGATCTAGTCATATTACTAGCAGATCCAGGGGAATCAAACTCCAAGAATGAAGACTATAAGCTTAGCCAAGCATGGTAATCAGAGCTTTACCAAAATCTAGAGTCAGCTTCTTCATATCTTTGAATCTCTTATTTTCTTATTGTCTCTTGCTGATTCTCTCTCTCTCTCTCTCTCTCTCTCTCTTTGTAGCTTTTACTAACTTCTAGAATGATCCCCTATCCATTAGCATGCTTCCTCACTCTTATTTCATGTCATCCATTTTAGCTTTCTTCTCCCTTGCTAGCACCTGTGACTATTGCTTCAAATCATCTCAAACTCTCAATTGCTATCAAGGTAACTAGTCACATGAGTTTATTTCACAATTTTTGACAAGAAGGAGTTAAAATTGCAAGTTCTCATGCATCAATTCCATGTAACTTTCCGTTTGCAGTTGATGGAAATGAAATCCTCCAGTAGTGGATTTTGGTTTCCTTTCATTGGAATTGTCTTTCTGATGGAATCTGATTCCTTTCCCCAGCTTAAGACGATGCCATTTAACTCCTTTTTGACACTAGCTTTGAAAATATGAACTTCTAAAATTGCTATCATGAACCATTTTCCTGCTTTCATTTTGGCCTTTCCGGAATCAAATTAGCGCTCAAGAACTTTATTTCATCATTTTCAGCTAAGCTCATGTTCTGCACTAAAGGAAAATACTTTCTAAAATCCTTAATTTTGATACTTACGCTAATCTTTTTATATCAAAACACATAAAAACTATTATCAATCATATCCTAATGATATTTCCATAATTAACCATTTAATTCATATGAAATTATTAATCTTACTAAAAGCCTAGCTTATCAATTCCCGTACTCTACCTCCTTTGCCTTCTTGAGCAAAGTTTAATCATGGAATGCCTAAAAGAAGTAAAACAACCATAACATGCTTTGAAATCAAAGAATACAGTTTGATAAGCTGAAAGCACAAAACTCACACCACTAGCAAGTCACATATACATGTCATGATTTTCATGCCCTTGATGCTTCTTAATTGAGCAATGACTTAGCTAGTAACTTGGAACTGTTTGCACTCTTTCACACACTCTTTAAGGTCAATTCTCTCTCCTCTTTATTGGCTTAATTCCCTACTATATGCTAGTATTACTTTCAAAATCTCCACTGCTCAAATGTTCAAAACCAATGGTTTAAAAGATCTTTATTGGGTTTTATTGTTGACAAGGCTAAAAGTTAACATGGATAATGAACTAGATTAGTTGCAACGCCTTTCTTATGCTTCCTACTTACTATAGTGACTATTGCTTTATAGAAATTGTGCTTGCAATTATGATTCTTTTTTAGCTATAGTGGATCCTTTCTTGTGGCCAACTTTCTCTCTCTCTCTTTTATTTCTATTTCTGTAATACTTTTTCTCATTTTTTTCCTTTGGTATTTCTTTCCTTTGTTTTTGTCCTCTATTCATTTTTTTTCCAAGGCCATTATAATACTTTTGCTGATCTACATAATTCTACATTTTTTCTCTTTACTTCAGTAAGCAATCCACAATTCTAATTGGCACTTCACTAACCTGCGTGATCTAAAACAAAATAGTGATAGGGTCAAAGGGGTAATCATGAGTGAATGATAGATTTTGGCTATTGTTTGGGTCAATTAATTCTGAAATGATTGCCTTATATCATTTCCATTAAGTTAGGCACTATACAACCTCAACCCAAAAGCAAGCAAGTTCTAGAGAAAATCAAGGCCGATGGAGAATTCTCTCAGCCTTTATAAATTTAACAAGGTCAATTTCTTCCAATAAGGCAACCAAGCTAACCTCCTCAAGTTACACTCCATGCATTGATCAAAACCATGATGTACATAGTTAATAACCATCATATATCGTGATTTCTATAGTAGTGCATATAGCTAGAATTTTCCAATTTTTTTGAGTATTTCAATCCATAGAACTTTTAGAGGCACGTGTAAGTGCATTGGATCTTAATAAAGACATGGTTTGTCTATAAAAATTTCTAAATTTGAAAGCTACAATTAGATATGCAATTAGTAATGCCCCAAATTTTGATTAAGGGCTAATGAGAATTATTGAGAATGTAATCATGAATTAAAGTTGAATTAATGTGTATTTGTGGCAATATTATCTAGTATGTCATAATTAATGAAAATTTGATAGAATGGGATTATTGGCCTTAAGTTGGTGACTAATGGGGAAATTATTTACTAACTATGGGAAAATGAGAAGTGAGATTGAATCGTTAATGGATGGATTAGAGAAGCTAATTGGTGGTTTAGTGAGTGAGAGCCAATAAGGAGTGGACACATGGCAAGCTCACATGTGGGGAGGTATATAAGAAAAGTTAAAGGCATTTTTAAAATATATTTTCTCTTCCTTCTTCCCTCTTAGACACTAAAATGGTATGGGGGATAGAATCATCATTTTCTTTCTTTCTTCACTCCTTATCACTCTCATCTCTCTTGTTCTCTCTCTCCTCCTCTCTCTTGGCGCCATTGTTGCAAAAATAAGGGGGGGAAAGCTTGCAAAAAGGTCAGGGAAATGATTCTAGATGCTCAACCTCATTGTATTAATGTTGTTCATTGCATTAAAAGCTTCAATTTGATTATTATAGTTTGGCGTTTAGGGCTGGATTGAGTTCCCAAGGAATTCTGAAAGTTGGAGAATCAAAAATTTCCTTTAGAAAAGTTGAAGAGGTTGGTAAAAGAAACTTTTCCATGTAGGAATTGCTAGGATAGTAACCCTAGTTTATTGCCTGAGTGTTAGAGGATTGATATAGTTGATTGTATACATATGAATATTCCAGATATTAATTGGTATAGAAGAGTTGAGGAATATGTGTATACTTTTATTGTGATTTCTGATTGGGTGAATCATTTGTAGACTGAAGAGAATCAATGGCTCTTACTAGAGTTAGAAGACCGGATCCAGAGGTGGAAGAGCTTAATGATAATCCTCCTGATAAGATGCAAGAGATGATAACTTTGATAAGAGAACAAAGGGACATGATCCGTGAGCTAAAAGAAGAGCTCAGGGAAGAAAGGGCTAAGAGAAATGAAGAAAGGGGCCAGTCTACTCATGAAGAGACCAGAGAAGAGACCCGACTGGAAGAGACATCTGACGGGTGAAACGGATCCCATGAGTCTCCACCTCATATTGAGCATAACTAAGGGTCACACGGGGTGCTGACTTGAAATGATGGAGACCTAATACTTGGATTTCTAAATTCTGTAAGCACATGCCTCCTGTGTTTAAAGGAAGATTCGACCCTCAAGCAGCGGAGAACTGGATTATGAGATTAGAGAAGATCTTCAAGGTGCTTGAGTGCCTATCGAAGGTAAAGGCAAAACAAGCTATCCATAAGCTAGAAGGGGATGCAGATCGATGGTGGAGAAATATTGCCATGACCTTGCGGGCCCGGAATATTCAAGTGACTTGGGAAGTGTTCCACAGGGAATTCAATGACATGTTTTTCCCTAAGTCAGAGAGAATTGAAAAGGAGTCAGAATTTCTGGCGATTAAGCAAGGGGACAATGAGAAATTTGACAAGTTCTTGTCCTGGTTCGTTCGTCTGTATCCCAGTATTCCTCCTACCTCTGGCACAAAGATGATGAGGATTGGAGCTCCAACATGTTAATCTGGGGTTTAAGGAGGGAATTGAAGAAAAGATTGGCCACCCGGCAGTTTGACAAGTTCAACAAAACGGTGGAAGAGTGCCGGATCACCGAGAACAGTTTGAGAGATATCAACCCAAGCAAGGGTGGTGGTCGCGGTGACACTAGTAAGGGAAGCTCATTCCAGAAATGTAAAGGCCAAGGGTTCTCATGCAAGGGCAGTAGTAAGAAACCGTACCAAGGTGGAGATTGTGGGAATCAGGGACAGTTACCACAGTGGGTATGCCCCTGATGCAATAGAGCACATGCTAATAGAAATTGTGAAGGGCAATGGGTGTGTTTCTTCTGCAAGTAGGCCAGACATATAGCCAAAGATTGTAAAGGGCGACTGGTAGAGTCAAGGCCCAAGACTCAAGGGAGAGTGTTCGCTATGACGCATGAAGAGGCAAGGAAATGTTTAAAATTGATCCAAGGTACTATTCTTCTAAATGGTAGTATATTGCAAACTTTATTGATTCGGGTGCAAGTCATTCATTTATAGCCTATGACTATGTAAAGCGCCTAGGATTACATGTTCATAGATTGCCCTTTTACCTTATTGTGCCAACACCTATGGGTGCTAAGACTGTGATGGCGAAAGCTTGTCTAAATAGTGTTATGACCGTGGAAGAGTTAGAGTCTACCGTTGATTTGATTCGTTTACCTCTGCACCAAATAGAGGTTATTATGGGTCTTGATTGGTGGACGACGGATTGCCTCCAAAAGGGGAAGTAGAAATTTAGATTGAAATAGTGCCTGGAGCTGGTTCGATATCCAAAGCCCCACATAGAATGGCCTTATGAAAAGGCAGAATTGAAGAAACAAGTTGAAGAGTTGCTCAAGAAGGGGCTCATTCGAGTCAGTATGTCACCATGGGGAGCTCTGGTATTGTTTGTGAAAAGGAAGGACGAGAGTTACGGTTGTTATCGATTATAGAAAACTTAACAACGTAATTGTTAAGGACAAGTACTCTCTCCTGAGAATTAAAAGAGAAGAAGCAAAGGGGTAAACAAGACAATCTATGTATAAGCTATAAGGGTGCTGATCGTTGGTGGTAGAATACTGACCTAACGTTATAAAACTAGAATGTGCCACTAACTTGAGAATGGCTAATGATGGGACCGTGAATAGTCTACAGGTATAGTCTCAAGGTTGAGATAGAGAATGGGATGTGGGAATGGCTTACGAGTTCTCAATACAATGATACCTTCATCTAGAGACAACCAACTGAAAAGCACTATCTACAGAGAATTCAAATTGGAAAGGGCTACCTGCAGAGAATTTTGATAGGAAAGGGCTACCTACAGAGAGTTCTAATCGGAGAAAGCTACCTATGGGAAGTTTGATCGCAAAGGGCTACCTACGGAGAGTATGATACCATAGTGTGGAGCCACCGTGATGACAAACCCTAGTGTGGAACTGCGGTGACGACAAACCCTAGAGTGTAGCCACCTTGACGATGAACTATGGAATGCAGTCGCCATGATGTTGATCCATAGACTAGTGTTATGGAAATGTTGGCTCTTAGTGATGGTATATTGTAATGAATCCCACAATGGATGGGTTTTCTTGAGATAAGAAGTCATACGGCTTAGAATGATTCAAGTTGAATTGGGTCAAGGTCTGGCATGAGCAAATAGAGACTGTGAATGTTGTTAGCGGTAGTGGGAGATTCCTGAGACTCCTATTAAATCAACTTAACATTGTTAAAGCATAGATAAAGAGATAAAAGCCCAAACGAGGTGAATATGACGTGTTTGAGAACTATAATGAGCAGAAACTCAAGACAGTGTAACTAACAGAGCGCATAAGTCGACGTGAGCCGTTATAGGGTTTGACATTAGTCATCTCTACCATTAACCTTTGATATACTGTTATGAATGTGAATGCCATAAGGTAATGTGTATATGTAACCACGCCAAGCGCACTGCTACTGGCTGACCCTGTTGAGGGATATAGGTGGGGTGTAGGTAGGGTGGGCACCGCTATTGGTTGACCTTGTTGAGGAATACGGGTGGGGAGTGACAATGAAAGCCGTTGCCACGCCAAGCGCATTGCCATCGGCCGAGCCCTCAGAGGGGGTATATGGGTGGAGTGTAGGCAGGGTGGGCCATGATAGAAGGTCCTTTGGATAGAAGAGATTGAGATTCAGGAGTGATCCGATATTAGTGGTGGGTGTACAGATGAGGGTAATGATATGAAAGTGAATATAGTGTAAGTGAAAGCAAAGTGGAAAATAGTGAAAGCTAAGATATGCGATTATAGCGGAAGCTGTCGGTTGTGCGCAGTGAATCTGCGGTGCTCTGAGTTGTTCCCGGAAGGGGGAAGTGATTTAATAACTAGATGGAAAAGGCTTGAAGCCGGAATGAATGAGTGTAGTTCATCAGGATAGTGATTGAATGAGGTGAAGACCTCTAATGTCTGAAAATGGAGATCACACGCTCGTGAGAGTGTCTCTGAGTACGGGAATTGGTAAAGTGATTGAAAGAAAGAAATTGAACCGTAAATTGTCGGTTCATCTAAGATTCTTGTGGGAATCAGACTTGTAGTGTACTATCGCATGGGTGATTTTGAAAGGATTATCTTAGTGAGAGAAAAATCGAGGGACAAAAGTTGCATGAAGAGGCGTCTGAGGTTTATGTGCCCAGTGGTGTAACAAATTTCGAGGACAAAATTTATTGAATGGGGGGAGAAATGTAACGCCCTAAATTTTGATTAAGGGCTAATGAGAATTATTGAGAATGCAATCATGAATTAAAGTTGAATTAATGTGTATTTGGGACAATATTATCTAATATGTCATAATTGATGGAAAACTGATACAATGGGATTATTGGCCTTAAGTTGGTGATTAATGGGGAAATTAATTACTAACTATGGGACAATGAGAAGTGAGATTGAATCGTTAATGGATTGATTATATAAGCTAATTGGTGATTTAGTTAGTGAGAGCCAATGAGGAGTAGACACATGGCAAGCTCATATATGGGGAGGGTCATGAGAAAAGTCAAAGGCATTTTTAAAATATATTTTCTCTTTCTTCTTCCCTCTTGGACGCTGAAATGCTATGGGGGGATAGAATCATCATTTTCTCTCTTTCTTCCCTCCTCCTCACTCTCATCTCCCTCGTTCTCTCTCTCCTCCTCTCTCTTGGCGCCATTGTTACAGAAATAAGTGGGGGAAAAGCTTGTAAAAAGGTAAGGGAAATGATCCCGAATGCTCAACCTCATTGTATTAATGTTGTTCCTTGCATTAAGAGCTTGAATTTGATGATCATAGTTTGGCATTTAGGGCTAGATTGAGTTCTCAAGGAATTGTGAAAGTTGGAGAATCAAAAAGTCCCTTTAGAAAAATTGAAAAGGTTAGGATCATTGACAACCCAAGCAAATGTAATCAACACTCCTACAAAATTTTGTGATCAATATGGAGGACCTCAAGTGAGTACGCAATGTCAAGAAGGACACTCATTCATGCCGGGCAAGCTCAGGTCATCGGAAATCAAACACCTATAATCCAGGTTGGCGAAATCATCCAAACTTTAGTTGGAGGAATAATCAAAATGCATTCACGCCACAAGGGAACTACCAGCAGTAAGCTTTTCAACAACCAAATCCACCACAACAGAAAGTGAATTTGGAGGATGCATCTCAATTCATGGCTAGGAATGATGCAACAATCAAAAGCCAAGATGCCTCAATAAAGAACTTGGAGATCCAGATGGGCCAAATTGCAAATATGCTGAATTCTAGGCAACCAGGAACTCTACCAAGTGACACTGAAAGAAACCCAAAAGAACATGTGAAGGCCGTTGCACTAAGAAGTGGGAAAGAATTGAAAGATCCTTTAAAGAAGGATGACAGAGAAAAGAAAGAAGGTGGAGAAGAACAAAAGGAGGAAGTACAACAATAGAAGGAGGATGATGTGATACCAGGAGGAATCAGCTTTCCAGACAATCCTCCTCCATATGTACCACCAGTTCTATACCCTCAGAGACTCGTGAAGGCAAAGCTAGACAAGCAATTTGCAAAGTTTCTAGAGGTTTTCAAGAAGTTGCACATCAACATTCCTTTTGCAGACGCTCTTTCCTAAATGCCCAGTTATGCAAAATTCATGAAGGACATTCTTTCAAATAAGCGTAAGCTTGAGGAATTTGAAACAGTTGCACTTACTGAGGAGTGCAGCGCTATTCTCCAAAAGAAATTACCTCCAAAGCTGAAAGATCCAGGAAGCTTTTGTATACCTTGCACCATCGGTCAATGTCACTTTGAAAGAGCACTTTGTGATCTTGGAGCAAGTGTAAACCTCATGCCTCTATCTGTCTACAACAAACTTGGTCTGGAGAGGTAAAGCCAACCATAGTTTCATTACTTTTGGCAGACCGATCAATAAAGCATCCGAGGGGTGTCTTAGAAGATGTTCTAGTGAAGGTGGACAAACTCATATTCCCAGCTGATTTCATAATACTCGACATGGAAGAAGACCAAGAAATTCCTATCATTCTTGGGAGGCCATTCCTAGCAACTGGGAGAACATTAATATATGTGCAACAGGGGAAGTTAACCTTGCGAGTTCAAGATAATCAAGTATCCTTCAACATTTTCAGGGCTTTATCCTTCCCAGATGAAGGTGACACTTGCTACAGAGTCGATACATTGTCCAGTTGCACAAAAGACGTGGTGAACGAAATCTGCATGGATCAACCATTAGCAATAGGAATGGTAGATGTATCAAAATCTATTAATCCTGAAGTCTTGGAACAGATTAAGTACCTGGAAGCAAATTCCCCAATTTTTATCAAGAAACCATTTGAAGATCTGGGGGAAAGGTCGAGTAAGTCGGTACCATCAATAGAGAAACCACTAGTACTGGAGTTGAAAGTACTGCCATCCCACTTGAAGTATGCTTATCTGGGAGAAAATTCAACATTACCAGTAATTGTCTCAACAGCTCTTACTCTCGAAGAAGAAGAAAAGTTATTAAGAGTTATAAGGGAGTATAAAGCAGCGTTTGGATGGTCAATAGCTGATATAAGAGCGATTAGTCCTTCAATTTGTATGCATAAGATCTTGATGGAGGACAACTACAAGCCAACAGTTGAGCACCAGAGAAGACTCAATCCAAATATGAAGGAGGTGGTGAGAAAGGAGGTAATAAAGTGGCTAGATGCTGGCATAATCTACCCAATCTCCGACAGTCAATGGGTAAGCCCAGTTCAAGTTGTGCCAAAGAAAGGTAAAATGACAGTAGTGCCCAACGAGAAAAATGAACTGATTCCACAACACACGGTAACTAGATGGAGAGTGTGCATCGACTATAGAAAGCTCAACAAAGCCACCAGAAAAGATCACTTTCCTCTACCATTTATAGATAAGATGCTTGACAGACTTGCTGGAAAAGCCTATGATTGTTTCTTGGATGGGTACACAGGATATAATCAAATTACAATTGCACCGGAGGATCAAGAGAAAACAACTTTTACATGTCCATATGGTACCTTTGCCTTCAGAAAGATGTCATTTGGTCTATGTAATGCACCAGCAACATTTCAAAGGAGTATGATGGCGATCTTCTCAAACATGGTGGAAAGGTTCATTGAGGTGTTTATAGATGATTTTTCAGTTTTTAGAGAATCATTCAATCAGTCTTTCAAATCTGGCAAAAGTCTTGCAACATTGTGTGGAGACAAACTTGGTTCTAAATTCTGAGAAATGTCATTTCATGGTGAAAGAAGGAATTATGTTGGGCCATAAGGTATCTGATCGAGGCATTGAAGTGGACCGAGCTAAGATTGAAATAATTCAAAAGCTACCACCTCCTTCCTCGATTAAGGGCATTTGGAGTTTTTTAGGACATGCTGGTTTCTATAGAAGATTCATCAAGGACTTCTCAAAAATCACAAAGCCACTTTGCATGCTCTTGGAGAAAAACACTCCCTTTGTGTTTAATAAGGAGTGCTTATCAGCCTTCCAAATTCTAAAAAGTGCCTTTACCACTGCACCAGTTATCATAGCTCCAGATTGGAATCTTCCATTTGAGATGATGTGCGATGCAAGTGATTACGCAGTTGGAGCTGTTTTAGGCCAAAGAAAAGACAAGATCTTTCATTCTATCTATTATGCTAGCAAAACACTCTCAGAAGCACAGCTGAATTATGCAACAATAGAAAAAGAGCTCCTAGCAGTAGTGTTTGCATTTAACAAATTTAGAGCATACTTGATCGGGTTAAAGGTCATTGTTTGGATACACCACTCAGCAATCAAATACCTTATTGAGAAGAAAGATGCTAAGCCCAGACTGATCAGATGGGTGCTTTTACTACAAGAATTTGACTTGGAGATCAAAGATAAAAAGGGGACCGAGAATCTCATTGCAGATCATCTTTCTCGGTTAGAACCACTTGAACGAAAGAGAGAATCACCAATCCAGGAGAATTTCCCAGATGAGCAACTTTTTATCATGCAGTCACAACCTACTCCATGGTTTACTGATTTTGTGAATTATTTGGCAAGCAGAGTAATGTCTTATGAACTTTCTAAAGTACAAAAGAAAATGTTTCTTGCTGATGTAAGGCATTACTTTTGGGGGGATCCGTTCTTATACAAACAATGCCCAGATCGAATTATCAGGCGATGTGTTCCTGAAGAAGAAATGGTCAGCATCTTAAATCACTGCCATTCATCCTCATATGGTGGTCATTTTAGAGCAAATAGAACAGCTACTAAAGCCCTTCAATTAGGATTTTACTGGCCTATACTCTTCAAGGATACTCAAAAAATTGTAGCAACTTGTGACAGATGTCAAAGAACAGGAAATATCTCAAGGAGACATGAAGCCCCTTTAACCAACATCTTAGAATTTGAACTTTTTGATGTATGAGGGATCGATTTTATGGGGCCTTTTCCATCTTTATTTAGCAATTAGTTCATTTTAGTAGCTGTTGATTATGTCTCCAAGTGGGTTGAAGCAGCTGCCTTTCCTACAAATGATTCTCGTGTGGTTGTGAAGTTCTTAAGGAAGAATATTTTTACAAGATTTGGAGTGCCTAGAGCTATTATCAGTGATGGAAGAAGGCATTTTTGCAATCAGCAGCTTCAGTCAGTATTGGCTAAATATGGAGTAACTCACAAGGTTGCAACTACATATCATCTACAAACTAGCGGGCAGGTGGAAATCTCAAACAGATAACTAAAGTGGATCTTAGAAAAGACAGTGAATTCCAACTGGAAGGATTGGGCTCAAAAGTTAGATGATGCACTCTGGGCTTATAGAACTGCCTTCAAGACACCGATTGGTAATCCCCGTATCAATTAGTCTATGGAAAAGCATGCCATCTTCTAGTAGAAATGGAGCACAAAGCATATTTGGCGGTAAAAGTATTGAATTTTGACTTAAAGGTAGCTGGTGAGAAAAGGCTTCTCCAACTCAATGAGCTTGAAGAATTCAGACAACAAGCTTATGAAAATGCAAAGTTATACAAGGAGAAGACAAAAATGTGGCATGACAGAAGAATTTTGAGGAGAGAGTTTTCACCAGGACAAAAGGTGCTTTTATACAACTCAAGGTTAAAACTCTTTCCAGGAAAGCTGAGATCAAGATGGTCAGGTCCTTTTACTGTGATTCAAGTAAGGCCATATGGAACTATGGAGATTCAAGATGGTGATAGAAAATTCAAAGTGAATGGGCAAAGGCTCAAAGAATACAATGAAGGTGCACTCAACACTTTGAAATCTGTCATCACATTTGAAGAACCAATAGGTAAGTCCTTAATTCTGTAATTTTTTTAAAAAAAAAGAGAAAAAATAATTTTGGTTTAATCTTTGTCTAGCTAAAGACGTTAAAGAATGGCGGCTTTTTGGGAGGCAACCCAAAACTTCTTTCCTACTCTCTCAATTTTCTTTCCTACTCACTTATTTCTTTCCTACTCTCTCAATTTTCTTTCCTACTCTTATTTTTCTTTCCTACTCACCGAAACACACTACACTACATTGAGCATTTTAGTTTTCATCATTTTCATTTTAAGTTGCCATAGAGGAATCTCTTGCAAAGCTTAAGAACAGGTTTCCCACTCTTCCCAAAGATGTGCTCAGGAAGATCTATAATAGTTGACTTGAAAGAATGATGATATTCAATCGTTTGGGCCTTCCTGTAGATGTACGTTGGATAATTGAAGCTAAGGTACGTTTAGCATGTGAGATTCATAAGTCATTTGTTAAACCTTTGCCAGGAATAGGAAAAAGTTCTTACTCCAAAAAGTGAAGAGCTAAAAGAATGAAGGTCTGCCATAAATGTGCAAGGTGGAATTGTGATCAGCGCTGTAGGAGTAAAGGTATGGTTTCTATAAATCGAGAAGATAAAATCAAATTTATAAAAGATGGACTGAGTAAGGAGTCTTTGGATGATATCATTCAAACTCTTGAGACGCATCCGAGTGGTGATGTTCATCGTATTCTTCTCGATTTAGCAGACATATTCAACAGAGAAAAGGAGCGCTATTGTCTTGGGAATCTGACGTTAAAAGACCATGTTTGCCAGTTTATAAGAAAACTGGATAGGAAGCAAATCCTTGATTCATAGAAAGCGTTTAAGCCGATTCTAGACGTAAAACCAGAGGAAGATGTGAGCCAAAATTACAACTACTGTACATAATCATGCTTGTGTTTAATTTGTTTTGTCTTTTTTGTAGCTTTTGTCTAATCTTTCTTATCTTTTTAGCAGTTTTTATTTCTACTCTACTGTATTTTTGACTTGCTTTCCTCTTTTCGTTTAATTTCTTCACGCAGTGGTCCACTAGTCATTTGTGTCAGAAATTTTTTTCAAACTTCTTTGAAAAATGTGTGATTTGTGTGATTTTGTTGTCGTTGTTTTAGTATTATATATATGTACTCTTTCATTTGTAAATATACACACTTCTATTTGTAAATATGAATTCTTTCTCTTATAAGCGTACATGGTCCGAGAGAAACAAAGAGAAAAAGGATATTTCACAAAAATGTAGATTTACATCTATTTGCATTTTTGGTGAAACTGATTTGAGCAAGAAAGGAGAGTTTATAACAGTAGCAAATGAACTTGGAATTGCATTAGCTGCCAGAAAAATCAACGTTGTGTACGGGGGAGGCATCCAGGGCCTAAAGGGAAGTGTGGTCATTTCTGCATCCATGAATGGAAGCAAGGGTTTAAGTGTAAGGGTGAAAGAGTTGCAAGATCATGTTTTTTCCTTAGAACAAGAGTTACAGGTTTCAAGCTTGCCTGAACAGATGGGAGTAATGTTCTACCATGCTCAAGCTTTTATTGCTCTACCCGGTGGTTTAGAGACATTGGATGGCATCTCTAGTGTTGCATATTGGGCTAAGTTAAACTATCACAAAAAACCATTAGGATTGTTAAATGTTAATGGTTTTTATGATAATCTGTTGTCTTTTCTTGATCATGCTGTGGAAACAGGATTCATACCCCAAGCGACTCGCCACTCCATAATTGCTACATCAACTGATGATCAGCTGCTCGATCAAATGCAAACCTATGAACCTAAACCAGATCTACTCGTCAAGCAAATAGGTGGGCCATCTTCAGATAGCAGTCAGAAGCAGAACCCAGATACCACTCTTAGGTTGTAACTTTCTTTAATCTCTTGGTTTTACTTTATTGTGTGTTTATGTTAAAAAAAACACCTTCTCTAAGTTCTAGAAGACATTGGGGACAATGTCTGATTTAGGTTGGGGGAGGAGAAACAAAAATTTGTTTTTCTTTTGTTAGTTACTAAAACCATTAGATGCATGGGGTGTGGAAAAAAAATGGCAGAGTAAGGGGTTATTCTTAACTCCTGAGACGCATTTCGTTAGTTGCATTTTTTTTATGTTTTTCAGAAAAAAAAAAATTAAACAAAACATATTTTTCAAGTGCTTTGTAATGATCTTAAGAAGTATATAAGTTTTAAGTATAGATCAATTGAATTTAGAGATTTTATAGCATGAATGAACAACTTATTGTTGCAATTGGTGCTGAATTTTGAGATTGAATGAACTGAGTTTAAAAAAATTCCTAGCCGTGAGCTTCTGAGCCTATAATGATTATTTCTCTTATGTGTGATATTCACCTATTAAGTTGTTACTCTAGAACTTGCTTTAAATCTGGTTGAAATTACGTCTCACATGTACATTAAAAAATGATAAAGGCATTCATTTTCTTTAGCCAGAGCCAAATAGCCAACCTTGCAATTATACCGTTGATAAGCCCCTTTGAGCCTAATTGATTGTTTCTTTGTTTTTAACTCATTAACATGTGTTTTAATGATATATCAAGTGCTTTTACCTTATTCGGAAGATTAGTGGAGCATTTGAAATTTTTGTGAAATGGGCTTTTGACAAAATGTGGGGGTGTATCTATCATCAACTTTACTGTTGCAATTCAATAAAAAAAAGAGAAAAAAAATAGAAAAAAAAAGAGAAGAAAAAAATTATAAAAAAAAGAAGAAAAAAAATGTTAAGTGTTTGAATTGTGGGTTGTTGTGATAAGATAAATTTACAAGTAGCCCATTTCTCAATTGTTCTATTTCTTTAGCCTTTCATATCATGTTTTTACATTCCTTTACCTTAACCCCATTACAACCGTTAATAAGTCCTTTTGATTTGAATTATGCATGTGAATTAGGTAGTGGAGATTGAGATTTTTAGCAAGCCTATGGTAGTGCAATTTTTT
Organism: Inga laurina; assembly: GCA_963855925.1. Classification (NCBI taxonomy): domain Eukaryota; kingdom Viridiplantae; phylum Streptophyta; class Magnoliopsida; order Fabales; family Fabaceae; genus Inga; species Inga laurina. The sequence continues at coordinate 46,368,159 of OY979708.1, forward strand.
CGGTTGAATTTGAGCGAAACACTTACCCTTGAACACTTGAGAGATTGAGAGAATGAGCTACAAGTACGAACTCAGTTTTTTCATTTTCAATTAAAGTTACCATTTTATATTTTCATTGATTCATTAATACTATGATCTCTTTATTTTTCAATTGTGTCCTTACTTATGACCTAACACTTCTGATTGTGTTGGAAGCACTTATTATTTACTTCTTGTCCGAGGACGTCCAAGAGTTAAGTGTGGGGGAATTTGATAAGAAAAATATTTGCATATTTATTTTCCCTTATATGATGATTTTATGGACGATATTTGCATTTAATATAATAAATTTGGGTGTGATTGATAAATAAATATTGTTTTTGGAATAAACAGCATTTAAAAAAAATAAAAAAATAAAAATAAAAGTACTGTAGCAGCCACCAAGCACTGTAGCAGTCAACGGACACTATAGCAGCCGCCAGCACTGTTGCAGGTCAACGGCACTGTAGCACCCGCCAGGGCACTGCAGCACCCGCCAGATCACTGTAGCAGTACTGTAGCACACGTTTTTTCCCCCTATAAATAGAGATAAATGCCAAGCTCAGAGGGGGAAGAGAGGAAGAGAAGCAGAGGTCCTTTTCTGACAATTAGAGGCCCTTCTCTGACATGGAGAGATCCTTTCTCTGACAGTTATGAGAAAAAGTATGTTACTTTCTAGATTTAATTTCATACATTGTATCAATTCTTGCATGCCTCTATCTTGGAAGGCTTAGGATTTTATTACTTTTTTCATACCTCTATCTTGGAAGGCTTAGGATTTTATTACTTTTTGCATGCCTCTATCTTGGAAGGCTTACAATTTTATTACATTTTGCATGCATCTATCTTGGAAGGCTTAGGATTTTATTTTGCATACCGCCTACATGGAAGGTTTTACCTCCTAAATGGACGGCTTGATTTCTTCATTTTTCATGCATCTTTTAGTTGTATATTTATGTTTGAGAATTTAATATTCAAGTTTATACAGTATTTCTGAGGATTTCATTCTAGCTTTATATAATGTCAATTTATTTTGGTTTTTTTTAATTTTATCATGAGCTAAATTTTCATTTTCCTAGGGTGATGACGTAACTTACTAATAACGGATTGAATCTTAACTTGTTAAATCTAGTTTGAATTTCTCCTTCTTGATTGAGTTTTAATTATTATTCTTAATGCTTTTGATTGACTGGCCATCTTTTGAATGATTTCAATATGCATGTTGAGACCGGAAGGAGATACAGGTGTGTAGACCCTATAATTAAAACCATGACTTGCATATGAAATAGGAATATATTCATATGAGTTGTGTAGTCTTACTGAGTTCCATAAATTTTAATGCATAATTAATTGCTTAAATTCATATAGGAATATATTGAATTAGCAATTGATTATAGAATTGCTTGACCTTGGAAGAGGCTGGTAATTAAATTAAGGAAACTCGACTATTCATCATGTGGAATAAATTGGGCTAGAATAGATAAGTGATTCAATCCGGAATTTGTTAAGTGAAATATGACCCCTAGGGCTTTTTCTCATATTTGCTTTCATATCACCTGCAATCATATTTAATTGTCTTTCTTTTATTTTGTACTCTCAATCACCAACTAATCGATCGACTAAATAGAGTTAAAATTGCTCATTTTGGTACTTAGTGAACAATCCTCGTGGGAACGATACTCTACTCACTTCTATATTACTTGTTTATGACAGTGTACACTTGCACTATTTAATTGATCATCTGCACACGTATCATTATCTACATAAAGCACTAGAAATACAACTATGCTCTCACTAATCTTCTTGTAAAAACAAGGTTCATCGATGTTTTGAATGAATCCAAACTCTTTGACTACTTCATCAAAATGATGATTCCAGCTCCGAGATGCTTGCTTCAATCCATAAATGGATCTTTGAAGCTTGCAAAGTTTACCAGAGTCCTTTGGACGCACAAAACCTTCAGGTTGTGTCATGTACACATCCTCAAGCAGCTTTCTATTAAGGAAGGCTGTTTTGACATCCATCTGCCATATTTCATAGTCATAATATGTTGCAATGGCAAGAAGGATTCTGATTGATTTGGCCATTGCAACTGGGGAAAAGGTTTCATCATAGTCTACACCATGAGTTTGAGTGAATCCTTTTGCAACCAATCGTGCCTTGAAGACATTTACATTGCCATCCATGTCAGTTTTCTCCTTGAAAACCCATTTGCACCTAATGGTTTTTACACCTTCAGGTGGATCGACTAAGGTCCATACCTGATTGTCGTACATGGATTGCATTTCAGACTTCATGGCATTTAGCCATTTCTCAGAGTCTTGTCCCACTGTGGCTTCTCGATAGGTGGTGGGCTCATTTTGCTCAATGAACAGCACATCATGGCCTTCAGTAATTAGAAATTCATATCTCTGAGGCTGATGCCGTGTCCTATCAGATCGTCATGGACCTTGTGTTACATGAGGAGGCTCAGCAACATGTTTTGAGTCTTCTCTAATTTCCATCTGTGGTTCTGTACTATCATGTGGCTCTCGAATTTCTTCGAGATGTACGTCACTCCCACTGGTTGTTTTAGAGACAAACTCTCTTTCTAGAAACTTACCATTTTGAATAAAAAACACTTTGTTATCGGTGGAATTGTAGACATAGTATCCTTTTGTTTCTTTAAGATACACCACGAAAAGACACTTTATGGATCTGGGTGCTAATTTATCAGAGGCTTGTTGCCTAACATATACCTGACATCCCAAGATTTTGAGAAAAGATAAACTTGGTTTCTTTCCAGTCCATATCTCATATGGTGTCTTTTCAATTGCCTTAGATGGAACATGATTTAGTGTGAACGCAGCTGTCTCTAGGGCATGTCCCCAAAAAGATGGTGGAAGATCTGTTTGACTCATCATATATCGAACCATATCTAATAGTGTTCGATTCCTCCGTTCAGAAACGCCATTCCATTGTGGTGTTCCTGGAGGAGTCAATTGTGAGATTATCCCACAATTCCTAAGATGGTCAATGAATTCTTAGCTCAAATATTCACCACCTCGATCAGATCGAAGTTCTTTAATTGTTTTACCAAGTTGGTTTTGTACTTCATTTTGGAATATTTTGAACATTTCAAAAGATTCAGATTTATGTTTAATTAGATAGATATAGCCATATCTATTAAAGTCATCTATAAATGTAATGAAGTAGACATAACCTCCTCTGGCAGCTATATTTAATGGTCCAGATACATCTGTATGTATGAGGCCCAATAATTCAGTAGCCCTCTTACTGTGCCCAGTAAAAGGTGCCTTAGTCATCTTTCCTAATAAGCAAGATTTGCATGTATCATATGATTCAAAATCAAATGAGTTTAGAAATCCATATTGATGGAGTTTAGAAATGTGTTTCTCATTATGTGGCCTAGACGACAATGCCATAGGTAGGTCGGATTCAAATCATTTGATTTTATCCTCTTAGTAGTTACGTTATAGATATTCCCATTATTAGAATGTTCCAAATTTAATATATAATGACCAATATGCAAATCACCATTAGCATAGAAAATGTCATTACGATAAATAGAACATTTATCATTCCTAGTAATGGAAGTATAACCTTCCTTATCCAAATAAGAAAGAGAAATAATGTTACCACTCAAAGCAGGAACATAATAGCAATTGTTCAAAACTAACAAAAGCCCACTGGGCAGAACTAATTCATAAGTGCCTACGGCTAAAGCAGCAACTCTTGCTCTGTTTCCAACTCGTAGGTCTACCTCGCCCTTATTCAGCTTTCTACTGTCCTTTAGACCCTGCACATTTGTACAAATGGGAGAACCATATGCAGTATCTAATACCCATGTAGAGGAAGTAGAAAAATGAATGTCTATAACATAAATACCTGAAGCGATAGCCTCGCTATCCTTCTTGTTCTTTTTCAGATCTTCCAGGTAGAGTTTGCAATTCCTCTTCCAATGACTGGGTTCATTGCATAAGTAGCAGACTCCTTCCTTTGGAGGCTTTGCCTTCTTGGTGCAGGCTTGGTTTCAGGCTTGTTTGACTCTTTGGTCTTACCACCTGAGCCATTGCCCTTCCCTTTCTTTTTCATACCCTTTCCTTTCTGAACCATCAAAACTGTGCTAGGATTTTTCTTAATGCTTTGCTCAGCAGTTTTGAGCATCCCATGCAGCTCAGAAATTGATTTCTCCATGTTGTTCATGTTGTAGTTCATAAATAACTGGTCATAACTCTTCGAGAGTGAGTTGAGGATCAAATCCGTAGGTAACTCCTGGCTCATGGGAAATCCAAGCCTCTCAAGGTGATCAATATAGCCTTTCATCTTTAACACATGAGTACTAACTGATGCACCTTTAACCATTTTGCAGGAATGTAAGGCCTTTGTAGTCTCATACCTTTCTTGCCTTGCCTGTTGCTGGAACATTTCCTTAAGATGTACAATCATCTCATGAGCCTCCATAAGTTTCAGATCTCTTTGGAGCTCTGGAACCATAGTGGCAAGCATCAGGCAACCTACATACACAGAGTCATCCTTATGCTTTGTGTAAGCATCTCTCTGAGCTCTTGGAGCATTGGCTGCAGACTCCTCAGGAATGGGTTGATCTAGGACATAAGTCTTTCTTTCCTGCTTGAGAACAATTCTCAAGTTCTTGAACCAGTCAAAAAAGTTTGTCCCATTGAGTTTGTCCTTCTCAAGGACCGATTGCAACGAAAGTGTAGCAGTATTACTAGTCGACATGATTCTACAATTAAAATATGCAAAGTTAGTTAGTAATCACCCACTAAATTAACAACCCTCAATATAATAATTAGTGGGCTAAGATCCATATTTGGCTTAAACTTAAGTCCGCTTTGGCAAGACATTTAAATTCAAGTTATTTAGGTAGGTAACCTATTTACCAATTACATCACATGTAACTCTTAGATCTTTATGGGATTTAATCATCATATGATCCGGCATGTTTAACCCCATCTAATGCCTTGAGATTCAAAACCGTTTTGTTAACCTCAATTAAGTCAAAACAATAATGAATATTATGAGCAGCACCATTACTCAAGCTTGTCTCATCAAGATAACTCAAGTGCATCCACTTTGGTGGTTTCCATAATTAAGCGATCTAGGTTTTGACAAGTATTCATTAATTGACGGCATTATGACTTAAGATTTGATTCAGAGGGCTTAATTAATTAGTTTTGTTTATATGGATGCAATCGTGGTCGTATCTCATACAGATAAATACATATAAACGTAAAAGTAATCATGCAATGATCTTATCAAAAGCATAATTTAAACGTGACACAACATGGCTTACCTAACCTAAAATCCTCCAAAGCCAATGAGAGCACTTCTCTAAATAAAAAAAAGAAATACATTGAGAGAAACCTTGTTTAAACATTCGAGGGGAGTGAGATGAGAAGAGAATGTACATCGAGAGTATTTAGAGAAAGGCACGGCACGCAGGCCGTATTTAAATATTACAACCTTTGTAAAATTCTAAAGCCATGTTGTTCACCATACCCAAACAAGGATAAATAATAAACCACAACAAGAATTCATACAATATGAAAGGAAATAAATGTCGTGATCAGATTATATTGTGCTATGCAGAGGTGGTCACGGCGGTCCCGCTAAAACAAAAAGAAAAAAAAACAATAATGGCCCAGAACGCTTCTGATCCAAATTGTCTTCCCCATAGTTCGGATCCCTATTACCCGAATAGATATCTGAACCTAGACCCGATTTGATTGCCGCCAACTACGATCTCAGGTACCCTACCCAATTTCATGCTTGTTCAAAACGAAAATCACATACATGTTTCAAGATATACATGTTAGGAATCGATTTCATGCTTGTTCCAAAACAAAAATCACATACATGTTTCAAAACCGAAAACTGAACAATTTCAAGATTCAATTTAAACGAAAATGAAAATCAACAGAATTACAAGATCACATCTTTCTAAATAATTTTGTTTCGTATTAACCAAATCACATGCATATTCGAGTGTTTCTTATAAACATACGTACACATCCCATATATATCACATGTATAAGAATCATAAACTCAGTTTAAACGTACAATTGATCTAGCTCTGTTGCCACTGTTAGAATTGGTAGGCACAGCGGAAGAACGCAGGCAACTGACAGAAATTTCCAAACTTACCAAAGCTGGTTCTAATGGTTCCAAAACTTAAACCAAAACTTATACCAAAACTCATTCTCATCTAAATATCCATAAAGAACCTCTTGGTAACACTAAAACATCCAAAATCCCTTCCAATCTACGCACATTCAGATTTGACCCACATAACACCACAATTACCAAAATTGCCACATTTCCTAATTCAAATCCAGACTAAATCCATTGACATCAAGACACAATTTAACACTAATCCTACCACCATACACTAGACTATTCATCCATTCCAAAATATCTCAAAATCAGGGCAAAATCATAAGTTCTCAAAACTCAACCTATGATCATAAAACTTAGATTATAAGAGGGCTCATTCTTACCTCTTCCTTCATTCCAAAGGGAGTTCCTTGATTTCTCAACTTTCAAATTCCTTCCAACACCAAAATACCTCCTTTCAAAAATATGAAATCATGGTAATAAAGCTCTTGTCACCATGAACAGAATTAAAGAATAACACTTGAGCATTAGAAGGCATCTAACAAGTCAAAATATCAGCTTTACACTTTCTCTTTCCTTCCCTTGCTCAACAAAATGGAGGTTAGATGAGAGAGAAGATGAGAAGGATGAAGATGCAGATTTTTTTTCCTTTTCCTATGCACAGAACCGACTTGGAGGAAGAGAAAAATGAGTTTGAAACTTTGACCTTATCTAATGGTCCACAACTTGCCACATGTCAACATCCTGTGCCTTCTTTTATGAATTCACATACTCACATACACACTTGATTCCTCACCCTTGACCATTCAAGAACTAATCCCAACCATTAATCTCAAGTAACCTATGAGTTTATTCTTTGGTGATAGATCAATTGGTCTGAAATTTCCTATTTTCCCCTTATTATTGCAACACTTACTAAATCATGATCAAGCGTATTTTATATCACAATTTACATTACATACTTCAAAAATATTTGATTAACAATAATTACACTACTCTTGAAGTCATTAGCCCTTGATTACAATTCAGGATATTACATCTACAAAGTTATATACATTATATACAATACAAAAATAGCCAATCAATAGGAAACATAATCTCTCAGCTTTGTCCTCCAGATGTTGGGGTTTACCTTCTTGCCCCTTGAGCTTCTAGCCTATGCTATAGTTGTTATAGGAAAAGAGTGAGATTCAAAAGAATCTTAGTAGTAATAGGCATTCAATCACATATAAACAAAAATATAAAGTATGCCATAAAGTCATCATATAATATGGAAATAGCAATTAACATTCAAAACACATCATGCAGCATATCGCATTACCAGAGCGCTAGGTATATAAATCACATGGGCCCGAGTATTCACCTGCGCAATAGGCCCTAGGATTCTACTTGTGCATATTAGTAGTTTTTATGGCCCGAGTGACCACTTTGCAAATTGTTAATGCTTCCAAAACTGATGATGAAACCACAAACATGCAATGTATCTCATAACATATGAAAGAAATAGTTACTACCTGGTCGATTTCCCTGAAGGGTGTATAACTATTTCTCTAAACTCAGGCAAGTCTTAGATCCTAGATAGTTGTCAAGTCCTATAATGTATAGTTGACAATGATTGGGTCATTACTCATTCAGAGCTATTTGTATAATGAACTATATACTACTCTTGACCCGTATTTAACCTTATCCTTAATTTAGCTTGTCGATTATCTATATGACTCCTATATTATACCACACAATGTTTATTCTATGACACATGATTGTCTCTTGACTCCTAGGACAAGGGTGTTTAAGGTGATCCCATAGCTCCCTAGGCTATCTCTCTATTTCCTATGATCCTTTTTATCTTAACTTAAGTCAAATTCTGCAAATTTTCAAGTCAAATCTAACCTACCAGTTTTGTTAGCCAACTTTGAAAAATCATAACTTAATCTAAAAAATTCCAAATGGAGTGGTTGAAAGTCCTAATTGAAGTTCTCTAAGTCCTCTAGAAAGAAAAAACAATACCCACTGCCACTTGTAACCACATAAATATAGAATTCCAAGAATTGCCATACTATTCCAGAATCCAATCCAATTTCAAACCTTAAACTTTAACAATTTGTATCTCCAAAAGTGTTAGAATCGGTAGGCACAACGGAAGAATTTTAAAAATTTTCACCGATCCTAATCGAGGATCTATCAACGGCGTTTAAACCAAGTTGGAAGGATTCATACCTTTTTTATGATTCAGAGTTTTCACGATCTCTAGGAGCCAACACGTCAGGTCAGTTCCCTATACCGGTATCCTCACGAATGCTCTCCAACCGAGACTGCGTGCTAGCGCCTCTAATGTCTCCTAGGGTTTCACTTGCGGCTCTCAATTCTCATGTGCATATGAATATATCTGCTCTATCAAGTTTATAACATGTGAGGGCTATTTTCAAATTTCAAAATTAATCATCATTAATTTCAAAATTAATTAACAATTTATTATCTTGATGAGCTAATTAAATAAATTCAGTTTAAATTAAATCTATCCAACAGTTTTAATTTAACCTATTTATTTAATCCAAATAAAGAGCCATTAGATTTAATTTATCTTCATAAATTAAATCTGAGATACTATATCTCTATCATGTTAGTTATTAAATTTTATATCTTAATAAATTAAATTTAAAACTAACACAATATAATAATATCATATAATATATATACGTATATATAAGATATATATTTTGAAAATATATATATCTATACAATATTATTGAATATAATAATATCATATAATATATATACATATATATATAAGATATATATTTTGAAAAAATATATATCTATATAATATTATTGAATATAATAATATCATATAATATATATACATATATGTATATAAGATATATATTTCGAAATTATATATATATCTATATAATATTATTAATGAATTTTATATTATATATAGATATATATATATATATATATAAATATAAAATTTATCCACCCTAAATTAAACATTATCTCGTGTTGGGCCATTCTCGTGTGCGACCTTGTAGGCCCATATGAAGTTGGCAGTTGGCCCATAACTATACTAACCCAAAAGTCACAAGCGGCTTCTAGCAAGACATTACGACTACCCAATTCATATGAGGATCGTTATCACGATGCAACCTGTCATACAACCATGTCACATCCCTTTTGTCACACGATATATCGATCAAGGATAAGGCATGGATAATGTCATCCTCTTGTTCCTGACCATTACTTTCTCGATTCCTGAGTAGCCTGATAATAGAGACAGAAACTCCTTTCATCATAATATGGCCATACATTTTTCAGACTCACTCATCAAGGGGCCCAGTAATATCTCTCTACTAATGTGAGGGACAAATTCCATCTTGATCATTCATATTCCTCTGCATGAAAAACCACTAAGAACGATCGTAGCCTTTATCATCACCCGGTCAAAAGTGACTTTTGACTAGTTCAAAGCTTAGCAATTCTCATGTAGGAATCCATGATGACCTCAGGTCTAAGGGCATTGTGATGTGGTTATACATGAGAAAAGCTTATGACTTGATCCATGTAGCTTTCTCATAGTGGGTCGGTCCAGCACCTTGTACTCTTACAAGTGCCTAAGACTTTGATTTGTATCTCCATATCTTATCAAAGTCATATTGGTCTTGTTTCATCTCTGATCCCACATAGATGACCGACAAGGGACATTTTAGGACAATCTTTATAAATTATCCAAGGATACAATTATCACAGTTAACATGCAAATAATATGATAACAGAATGGAGAAATTTCATTAAAATAATAATGTTCAAAGTACAATGATTGGCCCTTAGGGCACAATTTCCAACAAAAAGTACAGCCTCAAATTGAACATATTATATATCAACTTTAGTCTTATAATGTCTATTATTATTCTACAAATATCACAGTAATCAAACAATATTTGGCCAATAAAATTTGTTCCACAAGTAATCTAGTTCCATACCGGAAGCAATTGACCACAAGTGCTTTAAATCAAAATTTTGGTTTTTCATTCCTACCAATTAAAATTTATTATCAGGCCTATTCCCATATTGTTTTTTATGTAAAATACAATGGAAGCCTAAAAAATACTAAAATCACACTCCTACCATTCCTACCAGGTCTAACTGAAACATGGCCTTTCCAACAATCAACCAAAATGACATTTGGTTATCAAACTACTTCAATAAGTATTTTAGACATTTTGTGACACCATATTTATGATCAAAACTACTTAGATCCCTAAAATCCAATATCAACCAAAATCTACAGCAGAAACCAAATTCCATGAAACTCAACCAATCAACACAATATTTAGTTTAAATTGAAGCTTATACTCACCTCATGCCCTTTTTAAGCTTATTCTTGCTTTCTCGAACTTTCGCTCTTGGTATATGACTCAAAAGACCTCCCTTGGAGATTCTAAAACCATAGAAATAAAGCTCTCATAAATAGGAACAATGTGTATGAAGAGTATTTGAGCCAAAAAAGTGATTTTCAAGGTGAAAATACAAGTAGAAGCTCTTACCATAAACTTGTCTTCTTTCTTGTTCTTTCTCTCTTTTTTCTCTCTTTCCATTGTCTCTTTCTAACTTTGGCTGACTTGTAGCATTTATAAAGAGTGAAATATTGATTTAATAGTTAGCTTCAGCCATCTTAATCTACTTGACCAAAATTCACAAAAAAACCAAGAGAAAAAGGAAAGTGTCAAGATGTGGCGGTTCCTTGTAAAAGTTTATGATTAGCTAACCAATCATGGTTATAATACTTGAGTTAGATTTCTTTCTTTCTTTCCTTCTCTTCTTGACTGAAATAGAAGTCCCCAAAAGGTGACCATTTAATTGATCATGTTCTCTCTCATTCTCTTGGATTTTAGGTCAAGATTTCCAAGTTGAAGTTTTAACCTTTTGACCTAGCTTTTTCTTCCTTCTTTACCCTTATTTTTAGATATTTTTATGGTCATGAGGGGGTGAGATGATTTGCTATTCATTCTCATAATTGCTTCTTGCTTTTGAAGAGCAATTCCTAGCCCTTCATTTTGCCTTCTAGCTTTAAACTTAATATCAAGTGGCAGTTGTCTCTTTTACCCTTGATTATGGCAATATTATTTCTTATGCCATTAATTCTTTTCTTTCTCTTTATTACCTCTTTCTAGACACTATTTCCCTTTCCTTTTGGATCCAATTCAAGTACTATGTCATTCTAACACATCCTACAGGAATAGAGTAATTTCTTTTAACTAATTGGCACCAAAATTCATATTCTATTTTGGATACTATTTCTATAAGCCATTATGTTTCTTATGCTTCCTGAGACACTTGCTAAACTAGGGCTTAGCAGCCAACTTGATTAAGGTGATTCTCAAGTTTCTAATCTTAAAATTCAGGATATTACAAACACATCCAAGTGAATGGAAGTGAACATTACTAAGAGAAGCTGTGCAAGATGCTACATAAGTTTATATAGCCTGAAGGGCCCTAAGAAATGGGGAACCCAGTCAAGAGACAATAAGATGAGGTAAATATTTTTGCTTGTTTTTTTCATTAAATTTATTGTTAAATTCTTTGCTTTTAGAATTGAATTTAATATATTCTTTTCTCTTATGAACATCAATATAGTTATTTATATGTTGTATGTTATTATTTTATTGTTATGACTACTTTGATTAAGTGGGAGCTTTTCGAACATGACTAGAAACCTAAAGCAGAATGTGTTCAACAAAGACTATGGTTAAAAGGGTGTAAGCTAACAATCATAAATAGGATAGGAGTTAACATAGTTGTCTCATGAACACAAAACTGGTGAACTTATTATCTAACTAACTTTTGCTTACTTGAACAACCAAGTCCATTTGACTGAGTTTATGAAACAAAATCAACAAACATATATGTAGAGTTAGAAACTCTCAATTAAGTTAGATGTCAGAATTACTTGATGCCTAAGAAGGGGAGAATTTGGTGTAAAATAAAACCTTAAAAATATTTTTGCATCTTAGTGGAAGCAATAAGTAATTATGAACTTGAAAATAATGAACCAGAGATTCATAATCAAATATCTAAATCAATTATATTGAAAATATAAGACATAAGGGAAAAGAAGACGCAATCTATGATTTTTCTTGGTTTGGTCCTTCACGATGTCCTACGTCTAATCCCCATGCTTCATCTTACACAAGAGAAACCTTTACAATTCCATAAGTTTAGCTTGGCACTTGTGAAGACTTTTACAATTCTTAGACTATCATCAGTATATTCACCAATAATGACATCACACTAAGGTAAGAGCTCCCCGTTACATACCTTAAGGATGCAACCTGTTTTGAAGATAAAGGATTTCAATCAAAGAACTTCTCTCTCAAGAGTGAATTAAGGAAAATACTGAAGCAAAATTGAATTATCTCTTTCTAAAGTAAATGATATAAACACTGAAATACAAAGAGTATATGAGTTGGAATGTTGGATTCATATTTTTTTACATTTTGATGGTGTACGTACAAGCTCTCTCTTCTTCGATTTTGAATTTGCTTCTATATCTAGTTGATTATGGCTATTTGACCGTTGAGTATACTTCTTCCGATTGATCTTTACAAAATATAACCATTGAAGGTTCTGACATAAAGCAACTGTGACATGTAATGAGGCCATTGAGCTTCATCTTTTACAAAGTGTGTTATTAGATTTTCCAATATGCTTTTATAAAGTTTAACACACTTAAGCAAGGTTTGGATAAAGATTGATTGGAATTCGAGATTATTTCAAAAATCCGAGATGGTGATTCCAACTTTAATGCGTGTGACTTAGAGATGACTTTTGGGTTATGTTGAAGAAAACATGGTCTTGACTCTAGGCATGGGTCATGATTCAAGGAACGAAAAATTTATGAAGAGGATTAATATTGGCTTATGACTTGCATGTAACTTGTAGGTTAAAGTAAGGAAAATATGATATTGATTGAGTTAATTATCATGACTCGAGACACAAAGGGTATTTGGAAAATCATAGAGTTTATCAAGAAGTGATTCATGCATGACTTGCAAGTTTATTATCATGATTCATGCCTTAGGGCAGAGCACACTTTGACTCAAGCTAGACATGTATTTTTGTATACTGACTTATTTGTTTTCACTTGGGGTAGATGAGAGTTCTAATCCTATTGACATCATGACTACAAGAAAGCATTATGTTGACTCAGAGTAGCTAATAAATTAGTTGAATATTGATATTCCCTTTTGATCTTGCATGTTGATCATAAAAATTTCCAATACCAACTCTATGAACTTGAAACTTGATATTCCCATTTTATCTTGCAAGTTCTTTCTTCAATCTCATTTGTTCTTCTTCCTTTTCCTATTCTCAACAATCCAACTCTAAAATTATTTCTCTCCTTAGATAATCTACAAGATATTTCACATTAAATATAAGTTAGTCAAATTAGGAGATAAATACATTATATAAATTTTTTCTCTTAAATATTTGATATCATTAAAACTAATAATATCTAACATTATAAATATTCTATTAACTAGTATTTAGCATCTATATGCTAAAGCACCTTAAAGGAAAAAGGAAAATTATGCTATTGATTAAAGAAAGAACAAGATTGCTTAGACTTATGTGATTAGTAAGGGCATGCAAATCTGAGCAATATAACTCTATTTAGGCTGTGTGGATATACTTGGAAGATGGAATTAATGGTATTCTTCCATAATGTAGAAGGACTGAGTTAAAATATTTTTGCCCACCATGTACTAATTCCTAACATATTGTTTAGGCAGTACTTGAAGTAAATGTTAAACTAAGAAGTTAAGGAAAACAAACCAAGTTCTTCATTGTAAACAACAAGTGTATGTTATGATAAGATGTCTCCTAATGAATAGAAGTATGCAAGAGCATATCTTAGTTATGATAAGCATATTGTAACTTTCAGCAATGTGGTTCTTTCTTTCGTGTCTTGTAACTCAAGTTATTGTTCAGAAGTTCAACTTAAGAGTTTTTATTTAGTTTATTAAGTATCAACAAAAATTTCATTCTATAACTTGAGTCATTTGTGTTCGATCTCACATGTTTTGATGATAACAAAGAATGGATGTGAAAAAGATTTGATAAACAAATAAGTTTGAACAAAGTAATGACAGAGCAAATCATCACTTAAAGAAAGCACTGGAGTAATGAAGAAAGGCCAAGAGAGAAAACTAAGAAACTTCATCATTGGCAAAATTTCTAAAGGGTTACTCTTGTAAGAACTCGAGTAATGAGATAGAAACTTGAAGTAACCAGAGCACAGAACCTCAAGTAACTCATGGCCAAATATATCACTCGAGGGATGACTCGAGTAATATGAAATGAAAGGAAGAGTTACTTGAGTCAACATTCGAGTAACCTGCCACAAGGAAATGAGTTGCTCTCGGCCTGCCAACGTTACTCGAGTAAGTACTCGAGTAACTAGTGAAATTACTTTCAGTTGCTCTCGGCCTGCCAACGTTACTCGAGTAAGTACTAGAGTAATCAGGGAAATCACTTCCAGCTGCTCTCGGCCTGCCAACATTACTGAGTCTGTACTCGAGTCCCCTGTTTCAAGAAATATGTTGCTCTCATCATTCCAATCCTGCCAATGTTAATCGAGGAGCAACTCGAGTAAATCACTATGGTAAAAAAACTTGAAGGTATTACTCGATTAATTTGAAATATCCTAATCACACTTTACTCTAGGCACCACTCAAGTATACAGGTATTAAATTGTTCTTTGTCAAAGACTTGAACGAGATTACTCGAGTAAATAATCGAGCAATCTGTAGAATTATATACAAAGCACTTGAAGTATCTACCCGAGTAAGCTATGCAGAAAATAAATGTTTACTCGAGGCGGTACTCGAGTAAATAGGTAAGCAAAACTTGAAATGCTCTTGGCCTGAAATTCTTCCAAAATTACTGGAGTAAAGCATCGAGTAACCTGTGAAGAAAATTGAAGTATACTCGAGTAAGTACTCAAGTAAACAAGTATTTCCAAGGTTTGTAAATTTGTTTACTCCTGCACTATCCGAGTAATGTAATGTTCATTTATTGACTTGCTCTCTATCAATGTTTTCATGAAGATACTCAAGTAATTACTCGAGTAAACTCAATGAATACTCGAACGACTACTCAAGTATCCAAGTCCAGAAATTCAAAAATCATTCCAATGTTCATTGATTTGTTTCCTATGTGATTAACCCTTCATTGTATTAGTATTCTTAGCATGATCGCAGATAAACAATGAAGAGATCTTACCAAATAAGGAAAGTCAAATGCAATATTCAAACGCGACCTATCGCCACCTACCGCAAACAAATATTTTTCAAAAATTGGAAAAGTCAACAGTGGCTGCGCACACTCTAACGGGCGAGAAGAAAATGTTCCAAGGGTCATTATCAACTCATCTGTATTTATAGGAACATCCAAACAGAGATGACAATAACAAGAACACACACACAAACGTATTATCAAGTTCACGTTCAATACTCACTTTTTTACATACTTGTAATTCTGTACTTCAGTGATTCTTATTCACCCTGTAAGAGAGATGTTTCATTCAAACTCAATATTTGCTATTCAGGTAACTTAAGGTTGTGGAACCTTGATTTGGGATTGTATTACAACTTGTAAGGGGGGCGAGTGTCCAGGCGAAGGAACTTGCTTGTACTGAGGTGCCAAGAACCCACTGAATCTTGGAAATCATAGTGAAACTCTCAGAGATGCTCTGAGGACTGGACGTAGGTCAAAGTGTTTGTGGTCGAACCAGTATTACTCTCGGTGTACACTTCAGTGATATTTCTCCTTACTCTTTTTTGCTTTATATTCAACGTCAAGTTTTATATTTGCAACAAAATTTTTAGTATCACCCAATTTACCCCTTCTTGGGTGAAACGCTTGCTCTAACATTTGGTATCAGAGAATAGGTCTTCTTCTTAAGGTATAACAACCTAAGAAGGATCCAATGGCAAGCATGGGTGAAGGAATTCTTCCCGACGGAGCATCCATCACGAGACCTCCAGGTTTCAGTGGAGAACACTTTTCTATCTGGAAAGCAAAGTTCAGAGTATTCGTGATGGCTACCGTATATGGGCTATGGGATGTGATTAAGAGTGGAAATTATCAACCTATAAAGATTCTAGATTCTCAGAAAATTCCCAAGATGCCAGCGGAATATGATGAGAATGATAAGAAACTTATCACTCTCAACAACAAAGCAATTCTGATGATACAAAGTACTTTGAGTCAAAGTGAATACTTGAGAATTTGCACACTTCCAACAGTAAAGCAAATGTGGGAAGGTCTAGAAATAGCTCATTAAGGAACTTCAGGAATAAAGGAGAATCAGATCAACACCTTGGTCATTGAATTCGATCTACTTTGAATGAAATAAGTGAGTCAATATTTGAATTCAAACTTAGATATACTCATCTTGTTAATCAACTTGCAACACTTGGGAAAGTCTATGATCAACATACCTAAGTACGAAAGATTTTGAATATTCTTTCTAAAGAGTGGGAGGCCAAAGTCACTACGATAGAAGAAGCAAAAGGAGAATCAATGAGATTAGTTGCTTCTCTATTTGGAAGTCTTTTTGAATATGAAAGTAAACTAAAGTTCAAATGGGAACTAGATGACATCGGTGACAAGAAGAAGAGAGGCTTAGCACTAAAAGCAAAAGAAAAAAAATCAAGATGAGTATGAGGAGTTTGACGACGATGAAATGGGTTTAGTCATAAAACGATTCAAAAAGTTCTACAAGAAAGGTCAAGGATTCAAACACTTTCAGAAAGGAGGAACTAGTATCAAAGATCATATCATCTGCTACGAATGTGAAAAACCAGGACATATCAAATTAGAATGTCCAGATCTAAACCAAAAGAAAAGAGAAAAGAGAAAAGGCAAATTCTTCAACAAAAAGAAGGCCATTGTATCTGCTATATGGGGTGATAGTTCCTTTGACGAAGAAAGTGATGAAGAAGAAGTAGCCAATATATGCCTCGTTGCTCAAGAAGAAACAGAAGAAGAGGTAAATGATTCTGATCCTACCTATAATGAATTACTTTCTGAATATAATGCTTTACACTTTGAATTCATCAAAGTAGTTAAAGAATTAATTGTTTTCAAAAAGAAAAACAAAGTTCTTGAAATTGAACTTAAAAAAAGTTCAGAAAAGGATTGTGAAAATTGTTCTTCTTTGAAAAAGAAAAACACTGATCTCACAGAAAATCTTGAAAAATTTACTAAAGGAAGTGAGATGCTAAATGTCATTTTAAAGGCTCAACGATTTGTAAATGCCCGATCTGGTATTGGATATGATCCAAAATCAGATAGAAGGAAAGGTAGAAAGAAAGCAAGAGGTAAGTCATATTTGAATTATTTCCAGCATTCTGTGCATACATCAAATCCTTTTGCATTTTGTAATTACTATAACAGAAAATGTCATTATACCTCTTAATGCATTCATAGGAAGAAAAGAA
This sequence comes from Inga laurina, assembly GCA_963855925.1. Lineage (NCBI taxonomy): Eukaryota > Viridiplantae > Streptophyta > Magnoliopsida > Fabales > Fabaceae > Inga > Inga laurina. Next base: position 46,385,819 of record OY979708.1, read on the forward strand.
TGATAGGAACCTACAAATAAAGGTCATATGTTTCGAATATTTCCTGTACTAACCCAAAAGGACCCAAAAAGAAGTTGGTACCTAAGACCTAATCGTATTTAATTGTAGATAGGTCTGAAAGCATCCAAAAACAACAAGTGGTACATAGAAAGTGGATGCTCTAGACATATGACCGGTGATTTTGAAAGTTTTACCAGATTGCATCCTAAAGAAGGTGGGAAGATAAAATTTACAGGAAATCAAACTAGAAGGATAGCAGGAATTGGTGAAATCAAAAATGACAAAGGCATACAAGTCAAAGACGTATACTATGTCGAAGGATTGTGCCATAACTTGCTAAGTGTGAGTCAAAGTGCAGACAAAAACAACTGGGTAATATTTGACTCAGAGGAATGTCTAATTATCAACAAGAAAGACTTACTACTTGATAAGAAGAATATCAAGGCTAAGCTCAGAGCAAAAAGGGAAGGTAATTGTTATACTCTAGATATTAGTAGAAATGAATCTGAAAACTGTTTTCTGAGTAATGCCGATGAAAGTTGGCTATAGCATAAGAGATTGGCTCATGTCAACATGCATCAACTAAGCAAACTACTCAAAAAGGATTTAGTTCTTGGATTACCCAAAGTAAATATAAAAAATGATTTGATTTGTGACGCATGTCAAAAGGGTAAACAAACTAAATCATCTTTCAAATTGAAAAATGAGATTTCAACAAATAGACCGCTACAATTATTGCATATGGATTTAGTTGGCCCAGCAAGAGTAAAGAGTCTTGGTGGCAACTTATATTCATTGGTCATTATTGATGACTTCTCCAGATTTACATGGTTTATTTTTCTATCATCAAAGGATGAAACCTTTGAAGAATTTATTGTTTTTGCCAAGAAAGCGTAAAATGAGAAAGGTATGTCCATTGTAGGTATTAGGACAGATCATGGTAGAGAATTTGAAAATCAAGCCTTTGAAGAATAGTGATACTAATGGCATTGATCACAATTTATCTGCTCCAAGGACACCTCAACAAAATGGAGTCGTGGAGCGTAAGAATAGAGTTCTCACTGAAATGGCTAGAGCAATGTTAAATGAAAAGAACATGTCTCAAGTTTTCTGGGCTGATGCTATAAGCACAGCATGCTATATTTTAAATAGAGCCTATATTAGAACAAAACTCGAAAAGACACCATACGAGTTGTACAAAGGAAGGAAGCCAAACATTGCTCATCTATACATCTTCGGTTGTAAGTGTTTCATTTATAATAATGGTAAAGATAACTTAGGAAAATTTGATTCTAAAACTGATGAAGGAATTTTCCTAGGATATTCTAACCGAAGTAAAGCATATAGAGTTTTCAATAAAAGAACATGTGTTATTGAAGAATCAATTCATATTGTATTTGATGAATTTGAATCCTCTCACAAAACCATTGATTAAGAGCAGGAATTTTTTTTAAATCAAGAAAATGGTCAATCTATTTCTAAATCTCTTATTCCAGAAGTTGATAAAACCAAGGAAGAAGAGCAGTCACTAGGACAACCCAGAGCCTGGAAATACAATAAAAGTCATCCCTTAGATCATGTAATAGGAGATATGAATGATGGGATCAAAACTAGAAATAGAATTTTCAATGAAGTAAGTTTTTCTGCATTAATTTATGAGATTGAACCCTCTAACATTGATGAAGCCCTATCAGACAATGATTGGGTTATAGCAATGCAAGAAGAACTAAATCAATTTGAAAGAAATCAAGTTTGGGATTTGGTACCCCGACCCAAGGATCATCCGATCAGTGGCACTAAATGGGTATTCAACAACAAACTCGATGAATCCGCAATTATTGTCAGAAACAAGGCAAGATTGGTGGCCAAAGGCTATAATCAGGAAGAAGGAATTGATTATGAGGAAACGTATGCTCCAGTAGCTAGATTGGAAGCTATAGGCGTACTCTTAACCTTTGCATGCATCAAAGGATTCAAACTCTATCAAATGGATGTAAAGAGTGCATTTCTAAATGGCTACATTATGGAAGAAGTATACGTAGAGCAACCTCCTGGTTTTAAAGATGTAACCCAACCTGACCATGTTTTCAAACTCAAAAAGCCTTAATATGGTTTGAAACAAGCTCCTAGAGCATGGTACGAAAGGCTCAGTAAATTTCTTATTGATCAAGGTTTTGTACGAGGAAAATTTGATACGACATTTTTTATAAAACAAAAATGTGATGATATTTTAATTGTTCAAATATATGTAGATGACATTGTTTTCGGTGCTACTAATGAATCTCTGTGTAAGGAATTTTTTGAGATAATGCAGGGAGAGTTTGAGATGTCAATGATGGGAGAATTGAATTTCTTTCTTGGTTTGCAAATCAAACAAAGAAAGGATGAAATCTTCATATCTCAAACAAAGTACTTGAAAGAGTTATTGAAGAAGTATGGAACGGATGAAGCAAATGGAACGGACACACCTATGAGCTCAACTACGTTGCTTGATGCTGATATCAAAGGGAAAGACTACAACATCACAAAATATAGAGGAATGATTGGATCATTACTCTATCTCACGGCAAGCAGACCGGACATCCAATTCAGTGTTGGCATATGTGCAAGATATCAATCAGCACCAAAGGAATCACATGCCGAAACTGTCAAACGAATCTTTAGATACCTTGCTGACACACTAGAATTGGGTCTGTGGTATCCCAAAGGAAGAAGTGAATATCTTGTTGCATATTCAGATTCTGATCATGGAGGATACAAGATTGACAGAAAGAGCACCAGTGGACAAGGTCAATTTCTTGGAGGATCTCTTGTATCATGGTTCAGCAAGAAACAAAATATAGTGTCTCTTTCGTTAACGGAAGCCGAATATGTTTCAGTCTCAAGTGTTGTGCACAAGTGATTTGGCTAAAACAACAACTACAAGATCTTGGTATTTATCTCAAAGAAATACCAATCTATTGTTAAAATACCAATACGATAAGCTTGGCAAAGAATCCAGTTCAACATTCTAGAACCAAGCATATTAATGTCAGACACCACTTCGTTAGAGATCATGTCCAAAAGAAAGATGTGAAGTGATATTCATTCCTACTCATCTTCAACTAGCTGATATCTTAACCAAACCTCTTGCAAAAGATCAATTTCTATACATTAGAAGGGAATTGGGAATGGTAAATCCCAAGGAATTGTAAGTTATTTCGGTCTCTCATAATGTTAGATAATGTTATTTGATAATGTTTTGATGATTATTAACTTAAGCATCGGAGTATGTAGAAACTTGTTTTGCAGGAAGATTGAAACTTTGTTTTAAGTAATAAAAACAGAGGTTATCAGAGGACACCATTACTGGAGTGCCAACTTCAAGTAATGTCTGACAATGCAGTATTACCCGAGGGACAACTTGAAGTAAAAGAGCACTTTACTCGAGTAAGTACTCAAGTAATGGACTTCAAAAACTGGCAGTGAAGTCTCAAGTCACATTTGGTCTCAAGCCTCTTTTCTTATTATGGAATTTAAATCAAATGGCTCATTTGGTGTGAAATGAACAGTCAAGAAGCGAAAAGACAGATTACCGAGGGAAGCCTAGAGTAAACTTGAAGTGTACTCAAGTAAGGCCTCGAGTAACTGCAGGTCCAGATCACAAACTCGATGAGAATCAACTCAAATCTGTTCTAAAATGGCTATTAAGTGATCGAGGGAACACACATGGATAATTACAATATTATTCTTACCAGGTACGCAATTTAAATGAATTATTTTAAAATTTTCTATATGATCACTCGAGTAGGAACTGAGTAAACTTGATAATTACTCGAGTAGGGCCTCGAGTAATGTCTGGTTCTAGGTCCTTATCAGTCATAAACTCGGTCATTTCCATAAAATCTCCTCGAGTGAATTACCCAGTCCTCTCACAAAAAGTTTTCTCAATCTCTTCCTTGGTTGATTTTTGTCAAAACCCATCAAATTTTAGCTCCAAAAAACATCCTATTTTGCTCAGAATCTCTCTGCCCTAACTCGTGACTTCTCACTCTGATTTTTTGAGATTTCTACTTCCTCTAAATCAAGATGGTTAGAACCAAAAATATTACTCCTACAGACTCTTCTGAATCTCCACAACTCTCTGACCCTCTTTCTTCTCCTCCTAGAAAGAGATTAAAGCTCACTCCTAGATCAAAGGAGAAAGTTCAACCAAAACCTCAACCTAAACAAAAGGCGAGAGGTGTTCTGATCAAAGAGACAGTGGTCACAAGGGCTCAATCAAAGAAAAGCACCTCAACTGGGAGAGGCAAAAGCACTAAGTCTCCTTCTCGTTTACCTTCTGATTCTTCCACTCCCTCTTTTACTCCAAAACCCTCCAAAAAACCAAAGTATGATGTGAATGTTGCTAAAGCTATGGCTGGGATTCTTGAACAACTAGAGAAGGGCCAATCCTCTAAAAAGCCAGAATTTCCAGAAGAAGAAATCACTAAACCTCCGAAGGGGTTCAATGTCAACAAATTGGAGGAATCTCAAAAGTACCTCACACAATTCTCAAGAAGGAAAGTCTGTAAAACTGACAGTGTGGATCTCAAGATTCTTCAGGAGGTATTGAAGTATGACCTAAGTCCCTTCCTTGAACCTTTTATGCCTTGGCTGTCAATTAAACTTCCCTTTTGCACTAAAATAGTAACTCATTTTTACTGCAACCTAGAAATCCTAGATGAACCTAATAGGACTTCTGCAGAGGAAGAAATGACCACAATAGTTAGAGGTCAGACAATCCTTATCTCTCCCTCTAGGATCAATATTTGGTTAAGAATAGAAAGCCCCCCTGATGACATATATTCCAAGCTTGAACCTAACTAAATTTTCACTGTCCTTAGACCTGGTGAGCTAGTGGGTCCTCTTAACTTTAATCCGAGTGACATGTGTGACCATCATAGGGTTCTTTGGTATATTTACTCTAGATCCCTTATGAACAAAGCCAATAACTACACCCATTTCTCTGACCAGGACTATAGGTGGTTTGCTTCTCTGCTCCTGAAGGAACAAATGGACTTGGGAGAGTACATTTTTTTAGATAAAGAGGTATAGAATAGAAGGGAAAGTAACTACTCCTATGCCATATCCTCGGATCATTTCTCTTATTCTGAAGAAAAACAAGATATGGTATTTGGAGAATAAGGAGCCCATTGAGAGGATCACTCCAATTGGAAGAAACCAGATTGGGAAGCTCAATGTTGAGATTCCTCTCAAGGGTTCTCTGGAGTCAGGCCCTAAGAAGAAGAAGAAGACTAAGACTGAAACGAGAAAAATGGATGACACACTGTCTTCTGCCCCAGCTGGTACTACCTCCTCACCCTCTTTCCTCAATGCCACACTTCAACACTTCATGGAGAATACGCTAAAGGGATTTCATATCGACATTGCAAATACCAATGCCGAGTTGATCACTCATATGAATGACAAGATGGCTGAATTAGTTGAAAGGATGGACAAGAGGCATGAGAAGATATTAGCAGAGCAGCGTGCCCAGGGTGAGACTCTGAGGTTGATTTTAACAAGATTGGATTCTATGGGTCCTAGACCTTCTGCTGGTCTATCATCTGTTCCTGAGACATTCTTACCTCCAGAGAACAACCCCTCAGAGCATCATCATCATATTGAGGTTGAGCCAAATGTCCCTGAGATCTTCTTTCCTAAACTTCCAGAGTTTAGCCCACTTGAACCTAGACCCTCTACACTCAAAATCCCCATTATTCTTCCAAGAGATATCCTATGCTCAGTGGATGATCCTGAAACCAATGAGACTATCTACATCACCATTGATGATTCACCACCCATAGCTCAGCCTGAACCCACACCTACACCTATTCCTTCCCCTACTCATACAGAGGAAATCTCTCCCTCATCCTCTGGTCATTATTTTGCAGATGCCACAGAAGATGTTGAGACCACCACTGTTGTTGTCTATTAGTTACCTCCAGTTCCTCCAAAAGATGACATTCATATCCCTCCACTCAACCTTCCTGGACCAGAATCTTCCAGCTCCTCTTTTGATTCTTCTAGTTCAGATGGCTCCCTGGTTCTTCCTATCAAGCCTATATTTGCAGTCAAGCCTTCTAGTCCTCCACTTGATTGATGAAGACAAAAAAGGGGAGAAGAGCTTGAGTGATTTTGTGGTTAACTGAGCTTGGTTGACTGAGCTTCTTTTATTTTAGGTATATGGGTGTACATGGGATTTAGGGAACTTTTCATATTTGTAATTCAGTATTTTAATTAATGCAATTCTAGTTCAATTTCAATTCAAGTGCATTTAAGTTTTAAGTTAAATTACATTGTGGGACTAATGAGTTTATTATGTATGCAAGGTGAAAATATTATGTTTTTCAAAACTTTCTAAAACACTTTGAATTGACACTTAACAAGTTATTTCAGAAAGGATTTCAAAGTTTCAATTGATTTCAAGAAGTTTTATTTGACAACTGAATTTCAAAAACTTTGTTCAAAATCACCAAGTTATGTCATCATCAAAAAGGGGGAGAATGTTAGATCTCACATGTTTTGATGATAACAAAGAATGGATGTGAAAAAGATTTGATAAACAAATATGTTTGAACAAAGTAATGATAGAGCAAATCATCACTTGAAGTAAGCACTGGAGTAATGAAGAAAGGCCAAGAAAGAAAGCTGAGAAACTTCATCATTGGCAAAATTTCTAAAGGGTTACTCGAGTAAGAACTCGAGTAATGAGACAGAAACTTGAAGAAACTAGAGCACATAACCTCAAGTAACTCATGGCCAGATACATCACTCGAAGGACGACTTCAGTAAAATGAAATGAAAAGAAGAGTTACTCGAGTCAACATTCAAGTAACCTGCCACAAGGAAATGAGTTGCTCTCGGCCTGCCAACGTTACTCGAGTAAGTACTCGAGTAACCAGTGAAATTACTTCCAATTGCACTCGGCTTGCCAATGTTACTCGAGTAATTAGGGAAATCACTTCCAGTTGCTCTTGGCCTGCCAACGTTACTCGACTCAGTACTCAAGTCCCCTGTTTCAAGAAATATGTTGCTCTTGGCATTTCAATCCTGCCAATGTTAATTGAGGAGCAACTCGAGTAAATCACTGTGGTAAACAAAACTTGAAGGTATTACTCGATTAATCTGAAATATGCTAATAACACTTTACTCGAGGCACCACTCAAGTATATAGGTATTAAATTATTCTATGTCACAGACTCCAACGAGATTACTAGAGTTAGTAATCGAGGAATCTGCAGAATTATATACAAAGCACTTGAAGTATCTACCCAAGAAAGCTATGCAGAAAATAAATGTTCACTCGAAGCGGTACTAGAGTAAATAGGTAAGCAAAACTTGAAGTGCTCTCGGCCTGAAATCCTGCCAACATTACTGGAGCAAAGCATCGAGTAACCTGTGAAGAAAATTGAAGTATACTCGAGTAAGTACTCAAGTAAACAGGTATTTCCAATGTTTGTAAATTTGTTTACTCCATGCACTATCCGAGTAATGTAATGTTCATTTATTGACTTGCTCTCTATCAATGTTTTCACGAAGAACTCAAGTAATTACTCTAGTAAACTCAATGGATACTCGAAAGACTACTCAAATATCCAAGTCCAGAAATTCAGAAATCATTCCAATGTTCATTGATTTGTTTCCTATGTGATTAACCCTTCATTGTATTAGTATTCTTAGCATGATCGCAGATAAATAATGAAGAGATCTTACCAAATATGGAAAGTCAAATGTAACATTTAAACGCTACCTACGGCCACCTACCGCAAACGGATATTTTTTAAAAACTGAAAAATTCAACAGTGGCTACGCACACTCTAACGGGTGAGAAGAAAATGTTCCAACGGTCATTATCAACTCATCTATATCTATGGGAACATCCAAACAGAGATAACAACAACAAGAACACATATACAAACACATTATCAAGTTCACGTTCAATACTCTATTTTTTACATACTTGTAATTCTGTACTTCAGTGTTTCTTATTCACTCTGTAAGAGAGATATGTCATTCAAACTCAATATTTGTTATTGAGGTAACTTAAGGTTGTGGAACCTTGAGTTGGGATTGGATTACAACTTGTAAGGGGGAGCGAGTGTCTAGGCGATGGAACTTGTTTCTACCGAGGTGCCAAGAACCCACTGAATCTTGGAAATCATAGTGAAACTCTCAGAGATGCTCTGAGGACTGCACGTAGGTCAAAGTAGTTGTGGGCGAACCAATATAACTCCCAGTGTATACTTCGGTGATATTTCTCCTTACTCTTTACTGCTTTATATTCACCGTCAAGTTTTATATTTGCAACGAAATTCTTAGTATCACCCAATTCACCCCCCTCTTGGGTGAAACGCTTGCTCTAACAATTTGTGCATTATTCCACTCGAGTTATAACTACGTTTTCTCAAAAAACATTCTGATTCCAACTTGTGAGTTTTATATAGGTTGAAAGTCCTTGAACAAACATTGCAACTTTAGTCATGCTTTTCCACTCAGTTTATACTTGCAAATTTCATAATATTCAAGACAACCTACAAGTTCTATATGATAGATATATTTAAACTTCATAATATGTAAGTTCAATCTGAGTCATGTTCTTTCCAGTTTTTAATCTTCGTCTCAGATTTTTCTCAGCTCTTCAAAACTCAATCAAACTAAGATTAAACCTTACCTAGCCAATCTAAAACATCTTTAATCTAGTTTAATATGAGTTTATAAGAAATCATCTAAAGATTAAGCTTTAATGACTATATCACACATCAGATTTGCTTTTTGTGCCAAAATCATTTAATACAAAGCTCAATCAATCACCTTGCAAAGTAACAAGAAAAATTGAGCTACAACAGTCATTTAATCCTTCCTACCTATTAATAGAAGTGCATTGAAGATAGGGTAACTACCAAACCAACTTCATTTATTATGCAATCAATTCTATTTGTCCAAAGAACTTTGATACTCTATTTCTATAAGCTTCAATGTTTGGAATTTATTTTTAAGAGAGAGAGGGAGATTTATTTATTTATTATACTCTTTTCTAAGTAACTTGAGATTGTGGAATCTTGAGTGGGTAATATTTAGAATATTGCGAGGGAGCATCAAATCATTAGAGAGATTATTTGTATTGGGTCACCAAGAGACATTTCGAATCTTAGAAGCATTTTGAGAACTAGATGTAGGTTAAGTGGTTGAGTAGGACCAACATAAATCTCTATGTTCCATGCTAAGATAATATAAGGGAATAGATAGGGAGATAATGGAATAAATCTATACCAAGAGCTTCAGTAGGTGTGTGTTGGAAAAACCAACCAAAACTTAGCTACTCGAGGACTATTGGCATGGTAGTTCATACAATACAACAGCTTACACTGTAATCTTTATGCTCAATGCGATAGCTTTCACTGTAATCTCTGTGGTCAATGTGAAAGCTCTCATGGTCGTGGTGTAATAACAACCACCATTACCGCTGTATACACAATGCGACAACTTTAACTGTATGCCTTTCATATAGGTGCCTTTTATTGTCACACCCTAAGAGCCTCCGCCGGTACCGCCTGCACAGAGGTTCGACGCTGAAGGATGGCTAGGCTGTGACTCACAAAGAACATCTACTTCTACAACGAACACACGCTGCAGACTATAATTTTACACACCACCTTTCGGCCTTAGGTCAACACCGGTGCAACTAGCCTGGTGGCTAGCCATGTTAGGGTAAATACCCTCAGAATGAGAACCCCCAATCATGTAATCGAATTTGCCATCAACTAAACTAGCTCTGCTCTACTTCACAAATCATACTTACTGCAATCTCGAGGCAGTTCTCAAATACATCATATTCACACCCTTCCGCTATATACTCTGAGGTTTTCTCCTCATCGGTGCTTTTATAATGTCAAGGTGATTTAATAGGCATCTCATAGGAATCTCCCACTATACCTGACCACACTCATAATTTGTGCCAGACTTTGGCCTGATTCAACTCGAATCATTTAGAGCCATAACCAACACATCATTGAAAGCCTATACTCACAATCTTCCCATTGTTCTACTTTACAATTCAACATCACGGTGCTCCCGTTATCACGGTGGCTGCATACTAGGGTTTATCATCACAGCGGCTTTCACAAAATCATATTGTTAATCCTCTATAAACTACTACGCCAATTAAATGATCCTCCGCCATAGGAACCCCCCATGTGGCCACAGGTGAAAGACACACACAAATAGCCTTTTGGCTCACAAAGACACATCCCCTATATTCCACCGCCCCAAAGTCACGGTCCTCCTATCGGAACCACTGATGGGCCGCAGGTAAAGAATTCATAAATAGCGTCTCTGATCAAATGTCACCATAGGTAGCCCTCTTCGATCAAAACACCCTGTAGGTAGTACTCTCCGATCCAAATCCTCCGTAGAGAACTTTCTCCTTGTGCTAGATTATCAACTAGCAACCTTAGAATTCCTAATACACATTTCAATTCAATCTAGTACCATACTCTGGTACCACAGACCATATAGGTCGAATCAAATTCCTAAGGATCAACTTAACTATTGAGTCTGATCCTTGGATCACAATTCAATTATCAATTCGATTATCAAAACCTCAATCTCAGTTAAACTGGGAAATCACTTCCCTCAATTCCATAAGCATCATTCGCTCCAACACGAGTCTAAATATCTCTACCAGCCTAAGGCACACTGGTCCCCTAGGTCTTAGGGCCCTTAAACACACAAGTCCAGTACAACATCACTAGTAGGTGATAACATACCGATTAGGGTTTCTCACCCAACATCTAGGTTATCATGATAAACCTAACCTCAATACCACATTCCTTAAAAATCATTGTCCTCCATTCTCTAATGAGACCTATCTTTACCTCACACAGGATCCAGTAGATTATCATTCATTACCTCCACCTCCAAGTCTACATATCAAATTCTCAGGTGAACCACACTGATTCACCACATTCACATCACAAATAATGTATACACACAGCCTTTAAGCTCATATATCCATAATAGCAGGGACATTAATATGTATACCACAAACGAACAAAGTTATCTTCTATGACTTAGGCAGCAACTACTGCCACTATCCTAGCAAATCCTATCTTTGCTAGGAACTACATCTCCAATACAACAAATGTAACCCCCTCTGTAACTATATTCAAAATACACGATTAAAATGAAATAGAGACCAATAAAACGCAAAACTCATTTAAATTCCTATCTACATGATAGGTTAGAAATTTTATTTAGAATTCAATTCACATGGTCTCATATCCAATTTCGATTACAATTACATCATGCGGAATATCACATTTATACAAATATCAGAGCACAACATCATCCCAGCAACTCTCGGGTTTATACCTTTGCATAGGCTTCATAGGGCACAATCTCCCTTTGCAATTTCTCAAACTGGGATTTCACAAATTCTCATTCTAAATACATATCCAAATAACCAAATATACATACAAACCATATACAATCATTCCAATCTATACCGATAACAAACTACTAAAACTATATCCCAAAAGAGTCCTCGCCGCCCTTGGTCGCTTGCCCCTTCCTCGTGCCTCTTGCCTTGTCTAAAATGTTGGTAGGAGAGGGTGAGATTCGAGAGAATCTTAGTAGGAAACAAATACCAATATGCATGCAAGATAAGTGTCTAATACATGACATGCTTGCAATACCTAACTCATGCTCACACAATGTTATATCTGCGTGCTCAATGTTTCAACAACATACTCATGACCATAGCATAAATAGAAACAGAGCTACAATCATTCATATATGTTTCACATAATCAAGAAAAACAATACATGCATCAATACACCAACAAAAATATCAAATACATGCATAAGAGGTAAGTTCCCTACCCTTGTCCTTTCCACGTATGCTCCACTATCAGCTGCTAACAATCAGGGCGAATATCAAACCCTATAACCAAAGCAAGGACATGGGGTTATTCTCTATTCCAAATCTTTACTTTCATATCACTTAAGGTTGGTTACCATTCACACCCTTTAGGTGGCTATAATAAGCTCAATGAAAGCCTAAAGGATTGGGAAGTACTAGGTTAGAAATCACCTTTCAAAATCATACAATACTAAAAATGGGGGTTGGCTACAGCCAAGAATCCTTTGGCTATAGTCAAAACCTACATAGAAGGTTTTTGGTTGCAGCCAAGAATTTCTGGCTGCGGTCAGGACGTACAGAGAAACTTTTGCGTTGCAGCCAAGGCAACTTCAAAAATTCATAATTAATTCTAGAAAAATTGAAACGTGGTGAACTCAAAGCCTATTGAAAGCTCTTTAACTCCTCTTCATTGGAAAAAGATGAGCCAATACCAAAAATCACTACAAAATTCCAGAATTACACAAATCCAACATTGCTCCAAAATAGATTCCAGTTTCAACCTCATATTTTGGACAACCATAACTCCTAGCTCACAAAATGAAATAACACAACTTATATGTCCATTTCGAAGCTTGGGATGTGAAATTTAAGACTATAAAGTTTTAGAATTTTTAGACATAATTTTCCAATTCAAAAAGTCCACACAAACACATGGCTCATATTGTTACAAGTGTCAAGATCTTGTTCAATCTTCATGACCTCACTTAGGCACATACACATGAGATTCAACCCCTCATAATCTCATAACAATCAATCTCAACCATTGATCTTTGAGTTACCAATGAGCTTCCTTTTTGGTAACCTATGAATTGGTCGGTAATTTTACCGTTTTGCCTCTGATTACGGCAATTCACACTCAATCACCACCAAACACTTCATATCTTTCCTTTTCACCACAATATGCACCCTCCCTCTATTTTAAGTCAATTTAGAGGTTACTCTGTAATTGAACTTAAATACAGGTTTTTGGTACTACTCACAACACATACGAATGACATTTGAGTGCCAAATCACATCATACTCTCCAAAAGGGTTTATGTATCAATAATCACCTTCACTTTTGGAGTCATTAACCCTTAATCACTATTTGGGATCTTGCTAAACTAGGGCTTAGCAATCCACTTATTTCAGGCTGATTCTCTAGCCTCAAGTCTCAAAATTTAGGTATTACACCTTCTATCTCTTTGGTGATATCTTTCTAACTCAGTTTTATCTATGATCTATTTTTAAAAACTTTTAATATCATCCAACTCACTCCATCTTGGGTGAAATCCTATCTAACTGTAAGAACAATGTTTACACACACATGACCCTGTAGCAGTCATGAAAAAGTTTGAAACTCATACTTCTGAAAGGATGTCTATTAAAGAAAAGAATCAACTACATGCATAGGTCTATCATGGATTTAAAATGGAACACATACTACTTTGTTTTAGTAGATATTCTTGATAAGGAAATAATTAAGCTGGTTATACTATAGGCATTACACTATGAGGTCATAAAAGGAACTAGCATACCTTACCCACACAAATCAGACACTCAGTCGACAAAGAATGTTGTCCCTCTGACTATTACGTTTATCATATGTGTAGCCATGTTAGAATGGAATACTGCCCATCTAACATGGTTAACAATATTAAAAAGGGCCCCTTATAAAGTACACATTCTTAAATGAAACGAACTAATATATCATAAAACTAGTCCACGGAATGACAACTCAAATACATGAATATTTCCTAAGGCTATTGGACAACTACCAATAGAATTTTACTAAAATAACAATTTTCAGTTTAACAAAATGAAATAACCATGTAATCCTATAAGTGACAACAAAAGTAAATCAAAACATAACAAGACAAGGAAGTAAGGCTACCCTTAAGAGTAGCTTTAAGCCTCTGGTGCCATCCCAGTTGTGCCCTAAAGTTCTCACCAATAAATAGTGAAAGCATAATACCTTTCTCACAACCCACACACTTAGCATGATTTTTTAAACCTTTTATATGGATAACCTCAATAGAAAAGACAGGACTCAAAATTACATGGCTATTGAGGTTATAAAACCAGTGACATCACTCTTTTAAAGATTAACCATGATAGAAAAAGAAATGAACTCACACTGTCTATCATGGTTAATTTAAAATTTTGTGCAAACACATATAAAAGATAAAGTAAGCATACATCCCTATACAATTATCTTAACCAAAGGAGCTCTACTCTAGCCATAGTACATACTCAAGAATCATAAATGATCTAGTCATATAAAAAATCTCAATTGAAGGTTCTCAAGTTTAAAGATAAATAAATAATTAATGAACATCCTAGGCCTTTAGCTGTTTATAGCAAATCTTAAATAATATTTCATGTAGATTTATGAACAAGTCCTAAGCCTCTAGCCCTCAACTAATAAAACTCAACTAAATATTTGAAACTAAGAATAATGTAGCATAAATACAATACAGTTCCTAAGTGGCTATAAAGTGGAATTAAACATGTAACCATGGGCTATTTGTTGTAATAGTTCAAGCATCAGGCGCCTTCCCAGTTGCGCTTTTCTTTGAGCTCTCTGCAAAAAAAGAATGTGAGAGCAATGGGATGAGACCACTGTCATAGTAACGTAATCATTACCCACCCCTGTTAGGGTTGGCAAGCATAGCGGAAAATTAAAATTGCAAAAGTTCACCAATCCCAATTATAGATCTACCAATGACATTTAGATTGAGTTAGAAATAATCGTACCTTTAGCGTTTTAGGGTTTTTGGTCTCCAGAAACCGACACCTCGAATCAACTCCCTCTACCGGTATCCACATGAATACGACCCAAACACATACTACATGCCGGTGCCTCCAATGTCTCCCATCTTCTTAGGGTTTCTTGCGGCTTCTTATTTTCTCATCTGAACCAGTATTATGTTGCCCATTCATTTTTATAGCTGATAGGGCTATATTGGATTTTTAAAATTAATCTTAATTAATTTTGAAATCAATTAACACATAATTATTTTGATGAGCTAATTAAATAAATTTGGTTTAATTAAATCTGTCCAACAGTTTTAATTAACCTAATTATTTAATCTGAATAAAGAGCCTATAGAATTATATTTAATTTATATTTATAAATTAAATCTAATATATTATGTCTCTATCATGTTAATTATTAAATTTAATTTATTTGATAAAATTGAATTTAAAACTAAAACAATATAATAATATTATCACATAACACACACATATGTATTTCGAAAATACTTATATATAATATTATTAATATTCTTTTCACGAACTTTATATCATATACATATATATATATATATATATATATAAATATTAAATTCATCCACCCTAGATTAAACATTGTATTCATTAAATCTTAGGCATATCTTAGCTTCAATAAACCTAGACATTAGAACTCGTGTTGGTAGGACATAGATCCGTACTAAGATGAATACCATGAGACATGGGCATGTAACCCCTTTTTAAATCTTATATAGTGAACCTATGTAGTATATTGTCTATGTTTGTGCTTTATCTTACGCCTATTAATCTCTTGGATATCTCTTTATTGATCCTTGTCCCTAGGATATAGGTAGCTTCACCTAAGTCTTTCATCGAGAAAGACCCTCTAAACCAATAAGTAACACTCTGCAAGGTAGGACTACAAAGAATAGTAATGAAAAAAATAAATTAAAAAAGAGGTATGTCTTCTTCAATCTTTCCTATTGGCCCAATCATGCATATGGAGAAAAATGTATGTGATGGTATTGTTAGGATATTGCTTAATGTAACCCCCTGCCCTAAAACAGTAATTATGATTCAAAGATGCGTAATTAAAAGGATTAGAGACCAGTGGATAACAAAATTTCATTTTCACTCCCCTCATTGATATGAGGTTTTTATAAATTTGTTTCGCAATCTAGATCACCTAGTCTCAAAGTCACATCTCAAATATAATTCTCTTGTGCAGTTAAGCTATATTCATACATATCAGAGTGTACAACAAAAATCCCGGCAACCCCTGGGTTTCATATATGATCCAAGGGTTTATACAATTCCCATTTAGGGGACTACATAACCAAATTCCAAAATAATATCACATATACAAACAGTAATCCCAAATCAAAATTGATAACCAACAACCAAATTCAAATATCCCTAAGGAATCCTAGCCGCTCCTGGTTGTCTCTTTTCCCTTGGTGCCACTTACCCTGTCTGAAGGTTAATCAAATGGAAAGAATGAGATTTATAAGAATCTCAATAGTAACAAATCACTCATACAATATATAAGCACAAGGTATGTAAGAAAATCACAAACAGCAACATCAGCATCAACATAAATGACAGTACTATTGGCTATAAACACAAAATGACAGCTCACGCTGTAATCATGTAATGATAACTTACACTGTAAAATGACAACTTGTACTGTATAACAATAGCTTACACTGTAAATGATAGCTTACGCTGTAAAATGACAGCTTTCGCTGTATAACGACAGCTATCACTATCTGTAAGAGCAGCAACATCACAAATCATTACATAACATGGTCAATATACATCAATGTATTTACACATAACATAAGAGAAGAGCTGCTACCTGGTTCTTTATGAGCATGCTCTGTCATAGTTTGTTCACGATTAGGGCAAATATCGAACCCTATGACTAAAATCAAGAACGACAGATTAATTCTCTATTCCAATTTCTTACTTTTATAACACATAGAGTTGGTTATCATTTGAACTCTTTAGGTGGCTACTAGAAGCCTTGACTCATGACTAAAGGGTTGGGAAAAAATTGCTCAAAGACCATTTTCAAAAGTTCAAAATGCAAATTTTGAATAGTTGGCCGCAGCCAACCCCCCTTGGGTTGTGGCCAATAGATGGTCAAAATGATTTGGGCCACGGTCGGCACCTTTGGGCCGTGTACATAACTAGGTTAAAAACTTTCCTGTCGCACCTAGCCTCTTTGGGCCACGGCCAAAAGCAGATCAGAAAGTTTGGGGCCATGGCTAGCCCCTTTTGGGCCACAGCCAACCAATGACCTGACTCCCAGCTGATTTTCAAATGGTCATTTCTTTGTACATAAAATTCAGAATGGCACAAATTTTATATGCATGAAAAGCTTACAATGTGAACTTTAAATTTCGAAAATTTCACAACATTTCAACTCTATTTGCTATATGAAAATACCATGCAAAGTTGGGTCCCTACACTGCATTTTCACACTCAACCAATTTTTCTAGAATTCCAGTTTTCACCTAATGGCTCCCAATGGTTCCAAATTCCATTAAAACACCATTCCTATACAAATTGCGTAAGGAAGCCACTGGAAACTCCAAAACTACCTAATTCTCGTCACATTGACATGTTTCCCAATAGTTACAACTTGTCACACAATAACACAATTCAAAATTCAACATTGCAATCCTTTCCATTCCAAAATTCTAAATCAATTTCAATGGCACAAAGACACAACTTAATACCAATTCCACTACAATACACTAACTAATTCATACATTTCAATTTTACACTAAAATCAGGGAAAAATCAAAAATCTCAAGACTTAGCAAATGACTACAATAGTTAAGTCAAAATAAAACAAACACTCACCTGTTTCTCTTCCCAAAGTGAATCCCTTGATTGTTCAACTTTGAAATTTTCTCAAATACCAAAATACCTCCTCTTGAAAATCTAAAACCATAGGATGAAAGCTCTCATCAACATGAAAAATATTAATGAAGTGAGTTTAAGTATTCAAGGTCTAGATCTCACCTAAACTTATAGCTTTTCCTTTCTCTTTCTTGCTTGATCTCAACGAAAATAGAGGAGGGAGAGAGAGAAAATGTGAAATGATGATGATGAAGCTAGAAACATATTTTTTGGTAAAGAAGGACACCCTTTTAGCCAACCTTAGATAGGGAAGAGAGAGGGAAAAATGGTTTGACACTTTAACTAATTGTTATTTCTCACATATTGACACTTGGAAAGATCTTGTTCACCTCCCATGACTACACATAAATCCCTCATGCATAGGATTCCACCCTATTGATCTCTTCAGATTTAATCCTTACCATTGATCTTTAAGTTACCAATGAGTTTCCTCTTCAGTAACCGACCAATTGTTCGGTAACTTTCTGTTTTCCCATTTTGCCATTGATTATGGCAATTCCACTCAAATCACCACTAAACATATTTTTATCTTTATTCCACTCAATCATGCACCTTCTACTCGTGGATCCGCACAATCATGTACGCTTTCTCGGATATGAAATTTTAGGGTGGGGGAAGAACGAGGTTATAGAGCAGGGTCTGAATGATAGCTTTATGGACTATAGGGAGCATATCCCAAAGTACTTGTCTGAGTGAATGTACGCACTGATATGCATTTCATAAATAGTATTTTGATTCCCGGAGATAGTGGGCATGATTTTTGAGACAATGACAGTCATGGGTTATCGATGGTCGGAAGCAGTTAGAGCTGGTATTTGCATTTTGGCATGGGTACATAAAGGTTAAGCATGCTCAACCCATAGAAATCTTGAGATTAGTGACCCCCTGGGAAGTCATAAGTATATGTTGTGACATGTTATGAAAAAGAGCAAGCACATGTTATATGGTAGTTCATAGGCTATATGTTGTTTCACGCTTTCCTTGACAACTGTAAACATTTGTAATATGTTATTCAAGCATATTATGAACCCAGAATTTTTTGAAATGACTGATATGCCCTTGTGACTATATGACATTCAACTCTCCTTATTTCCATATTGTGAAACACAAAGATGGTGAGACCAATATGTGTTAGAACTGGCTGACTCCCAAGGGGGTGAATTAGGTGTAAGATAAAAACTTAAGAACTTTAAAAATCTTTTTGCATCTTAGTGAAAATAATAAGTATGAAGGTAATGAGTCATAAATCAACAGTTAGATTAAAAAAGTATGCTGGAACTATAAGAGCTTAGGGAAGAGAATATGCAAACTATGATTTATCTTGGTTCGGTCCAATCCATTATGGCCTACGTCCTGGCTCCTCCTGAGATTTTCAAATCTACTATCTTCTTTTTTAATCTGAGAACAAGAAAAGCCTTTACAAACCCACAAGGTTAGCCGGGCACTAGTGAAGCCTTTTACAAATCCCTCTCTGAGATACTCCCCCTTATGGCAAGTCTTACGAGTAGAGTATTCTCGAAGACCTTCCTCTCCTGCTTACCCGTGCAAGTCTTACGAGCAACAGTGTTCTCTCTTGCTTACAACCCTGTAAGTCTTAGAGCAGTAACATCCTTTGCTTCTTGCACCTTATAAGTCTTATGTGTAGAAAGTCTTATTAACAATTCTCTAAATTTCCCCATAAGAAAATCAACCCACTCAAGGTCCCTCTATCTTGAGATTAGTTCAAAAATATAGTTGAAAGTGTCTACAGACTCTCTCACAGAGTAGATATAATGAACACAAAATTACAATACAAATAATCACTCTCTCAATGATAAGTAATATAGAAACTGTAAGTGCATGGCTTATGATATTCGCATGTTAGCTTTATCGCTATGTTCTCTCGTCATCATTTTCTCTTCTCTGAATGCTACCATATTTATAAATGAGTTGTAGAAGAAAACCATTGTGAGCATTCATCCGTTGGAGTCCTATTGCTTTATTTGACTATTGAGTGTATTGGAATAATGAGCCACTATGAAATGTCCGTTGCAGAGCGGAGTGTCTCATTGAAGAGTGGGATGATTCACTATGAACTATTCATCTAATTGTGGAGCAGGATATTCTGTTATGAAACTGAACATTATGTTATGGAGTGTTTGTGTTTCAGACATTTGTTCATGGTGGGTCAATCTTTTGTCGTGGTAAGTAGCCGATATTAGGTGTGTAATAATACTGCCCACGACAATTGACTCTTTCATTTGAATATGTAATCTCAATGTTAAATTTCTTGTTTCACATTGCAAATGCTTAATCACTAATATGATGAAGTGTTAGTCATAGGTATATTTGATCATTGGTCCAAAGTCGAATTTTTGGTTTTTGGGAATTACTTCAAGAGATGATATTTGCCATGAGAGACCTCTGTACTTGAAGATGCAATCCAAATGTTTAATCTCATGTTTCTTACTTGAAATATATGTTAATTAATGTTTATGTATATTAACAAGTGAAAACATAATGAATAAATAACCTTTAACCATATTCAGATTGTTTGCTACAACTCTATATGTATTATGCTTCAGTCACCGTCATATTTTTCAGCTTGTATGTTAATCTTTGTTTGATCACCTAAAAAATGCTTAAACACTAATATGATGAAGTGTTAGAGTGATTATAAGCAAGAAAAATAAGTTATGCAATCATTACTATGATTTTCAGAAGTTATGAAGCGTTTCTTTGTTTTTCCTGGAAGTGCTCCTCGGGAGTGCACTTGCACTTTCTTCTAACACCTCAAGTGCAATTGAAAGTATAGGAATTATGGGTTGCCGACACTCAAGTAATAAGGCCCTCACTTGAGAGCACTTTATATTTAAGGTTATGGAATTCTCTCTGGCAAGCACTTTCAATGTCACACTTATAGGACTCGAGTGCAACATCTCTCACTCGAGTGTTGCTGAAATTCTTCCACTTTGTAGCCACTTCTGGAACACACTCGCATGATATTTGCAAGAGTGAGATTTCTCATTCGTGAGGGTATTGAGCTCTCACTCGTGTGTGAATGGCCTCACTTGAGTGCACATGTATATTGCACTATGGATTTGAGCTTCTGGGCAACACTAGAATGATATTTTCAAAGAGTGCATTTCTTGACTCACGGGTAATGTGGGGCCACGTCAGACTCAATTTATTCATTTGATTTTAAATTTGGAAAATGATGTATCATAAGAAAGCTCTTACCATATGCATTCCAATGCAAAAAGAATCAGCTTTAAATTCTGTGTATTCTGCAAGTTATGATTGAAAAAGTGTCATCGCACTATACTGCACAAGTGTCAACTTCCAGAAGGCATAGCTCCTAAAACATAGCTTCAAATTAAGCAAATTACTATCTATGGAAAGCTCTTTGACTCTACTTTCATATGGCACTGGTTTCATCTCAATTTAATATGATGTTTGTGAGTTATGTCCAAAATACCGAACCTGTCTTGAAACCTTGTTTCAAGTGTCAACTTCCACGGATCATATCTTCTCCATCTGAGCTTCCTTCAATGTGATATTGGCTTAAATTTTTTTATTGTGAGTGTTCTTTCATATGCCACTAGTTTCAAGTCAATCCAAGATGTGGTTTAAGAGATATGGCAAATATACCAGACCTCTATCAAGTGGAACAAAAAATAGAGCTAAACAAAGTAGCCCTGACAATCGAGTGTGTTCATGCTATACTCAAGTGCAACACCTATGAGCTTACACTCAAGTGCAACACCTCTGAGCTTACACTCAAGTGCAACACCTCTGAGCTTACACTTGAGTGCAACTCCTTTAGAAGTGGCATAACTCATATAAGTCATCTTAGCTTCATATCAACCTATTCCAACCGTCCTTTGATCATATAAGCCTCTAGTATCATCATAGAAACCTCCAGTATAACTTTTAAGAGCTTGAATCTTGATATTCTCATTACATCTTGCAATTTCTTCTTTCTTCAATATCTTTCTTCTTCATTTTCCTCTTGATAATAATTCTCCATAACCTAACAAGATAGCATCTTTATTTTCTTGATAATCTACAAAATATGTAACATTAAACACAATAATTAGTCAAAGTATAAATACATTATATAAACGTTTTGCTCTTATAATTTCACATCTACATTTGACATCATCAAAACTAATCATATCTAACATTCTCCCTCTTTTTAATGATGGCAAATCCTATAAGAAAAATATGTGTGAATATCATCAATTTAAATGCAACATATTTTTCTTGCCTTTTTCTCCCCCTATTTGACATCAGCAAAAAATTTGAAATATATAAAGAACTAAGGCTTTTTAGGAAGTAATTAAAGTAGAAATTCCTTTCTTTATATTAATAAAAATGAATCAATCAATAAAACAATTTACTCCCCCCTATGTGAAAGTACTTTCAATTTTAATGTAAGGGAACTAAAAATAGATTTAAATAAGTTTTAAAGAAACCTTTTATAATCAAGACAATTTGAAAATTGAAGATAGGAAACGTATTCATGAAATGTGAAGAGCAAGGATTAGAAATGCTCTTGTAGATTTTGAAAAATGGTGAAGCACTCCATGAAGTTTGTTGCTTTATTCTTTGGCAATGCTAGTTCATGATCTTGTGCTCACCACACTCCTACTATGCAACTCTGATATATATTCATGTTATTGCCAAGATTATCCAATTGAATTGAGCTTTTGTTCAACATGCTCAATGATTATTTGTATTGGCATATGTATTTGTCGCTTTGAATGTTGTAGCCAATATTTTTTCCTTGAAGAATCTTTCCTCAAAGTTGATAGATTCTTGTTGTAGTATGTTGAGGAATGCTATTACACAAAATCAATTCACCTGCTATAATTGCAGTCTTTCTTACACAAAGAATGATTAGTGCCATAAAGTATAAATTTTATCATTTCTATATGATATATTAAATTTAAGATCATGAGGAAAAAAATACAGATGAGTATGTTAAAATGATTTTCTTTCAAATAGGAGATGTGATTTCAATATATAAAACATATGAGAATGTGAAGCTCCTTCTTAATTGATGGATGGTTTAAAAATTTATCGTTATAAAAACAATTAAATACTCTCCTGGATTTGAAAGATTATTGGTAACTTTGAATGGAAAATGATTTTGAAAGTGTGAAGATTTGGAGAGAAATCAAATTCAAAAAATGATAATGCTATTTAGAGGTTTTAAGATATAACCCAAAATCGCCTAAGTAGTCATTTGAGGTATTCTACTAAAAAATTACTCAATTTTTACTCAAGTGATGCAACTCAAGGAATTTGAATTAAGCAAGAATACAATACCTTACTCGAATAATATCATAATTACTCGAGTCATAATCCTAGGTAATCCAGTGAATCACTGTTAGATGATGTGATCAGTATATAGGGGTTTTGAAGTATAATCTCTATGGATGCTTAAGGATACCAAGATGAGATCAAAATAAGGCCTTAGCTTAGTATGTTCTCCTTGCTTTGCAAACACCATTAAGAACCTTCAATTTCACTATAGCATATAGATCCCTTATTTTGTCATCCATCATCTCAAATATACCATTGATGTTCTGGTTCACAGTCACACAACTGCTTCATTTTATGATTTACTGAATGATGATCTCAGTATTGTTTGTAACAAGCTCTATGTGAAAGTGTTGAAGTTCCTCTTTCAGATAGCCCTTGATAGATAGACCAAAGACTGAAGGACAGGGATACCAACTCTAGCAAGGTGTTGTATCTCATATATCCTTTTCTGATTGCTAGTAACTTGCTAGTGCTAAGATGTCCCTTTAGTGATATCCCATATTCTACTTCTTCTCATACTGCAACACTGTTAGTTATGGCTCTTTTGTTGCCTTTGATCTTTGTATTCAAAAGCAGAGCATTTTGGTTAACTCTTGCATAAGTATAAATATATGCCCTTTGGTACCCAACTTCTCTTGGGTCCGTACAATATTAGATATTAATCATATGAAATTTGAGCAGAGAGTATTATAAGCCAATAAAGACTAAGATATTATTTTATCCAATCAAGTCATCATAAAGCATAATGAACAAGTGATACTAGGAATGATGATGATCAAAGATAATTTATAAACACACTTTATATAGAAAATTTGTCATTGATAAGATTTTCATGCAATTGATGTAAGTGAGATCAAAGAGAGTAGAAAGTCCATCCACGATGATCAATTTTATAACATGACAAATCATGAATGAAGTCAAATTTTTGAAGAATGATAATGAGTTATGCAAATTGTTTCAAAATCTCAAATGATCTTTCGAATCATAAATATGCATTATGACATTAAGATTTTGAATGCATGAAAACTCATTTATGAATTTTGTTAAATGTCAATGCTTATGCCAAAAATAATGGAAGTCAACTGTTATAAAATATATATCAAAAATCTTCACTAAGGAGTTCAACTAAGATAACATGTCAATTATAAGAGTTAACATGTTGGAGAATTTTCCCAAGAGCAAAAGTCATATGAAAAATGAAGTGGCCAAAAAGGCTTATCTTGATAGACATATATAAGCATGATGATTTTAGTATTGATCAAGAGATAATCTTACCTCTTAGAAATGCGTCTTAAATGGATGAATATTCAAGGCAGTAACACTTAAAGTACAAGACTCTAGTTACTCAAAAATGAATAAAAAATATTAATGTAGTTGAGCAACGGAATGAGTATATTGATTTATAGATGATGAAGCACATACTCATTAGTCCAAACAACTAGAGTTTTAGAATATTCGTATGTTATTCCATAATAATGGTTAATGCATCAACATTTAATGCACTAACGAACATTCATAATGCTTGGAATAACATGATCAACCAAAGATTTAAGCATTAGACATAAGGCTTTCACAACTTGAATTCTTTTCAAGGAAATGCACTTGGAACTCATATAGGTAGTTAACTTGTTAGACGTAAGGTCTAACATGCAAGAGAATGAAGACTAAAGAGTTCAAGTATTGGATAGCACATTTAAGATCAATATGTCAACGATGGGAAAATACTTTGGTAAATGAATTTGAAGCATTTTTGCCTTTCAGTATACACAAATATTAACTTTCAATTTTAAAACCGATTTGGATGCAAACAAAATAATTTTCAAATAATGTGTTTACACTTTTTATAAACAGAATGAAATGAAAGCAAAACATATTTTTTGATTGTGCACTTTGAAATATAGACATATAGAAAAATTATGTATAGTTTCGCTTTCAGTTCATTTAGCAATCTGAAAAAAGTTTTGAAAGATATAAATGATTGATTGCTAATGTTATGCAATAATTTGCAAATATTTACTACTCAAATTGAATTGGGAAGAATGGGTGCGACTAATATAGCGTACCTGGCTTGAGTGTAAATTGTAGCCACTCAAATTAGTTTTCATCTCCTTATATCTTTGTACTCAAGTCCTCCAAGATCACTTGAGTAATCCATGTTTTGAAGATAATTCATGCATTTGTACCTATGGCATTCTCGAGTTCTTACTGCACTTTTAGGTGAGTTCTTCAAGAACTCGAGTATACTTACGTCTCACTTGAGTGTGTGTCTGAACATTTGATGAACTCAAGAGTTCCTTCGAGTTTTTGCATACTCTGTTAATCCCTATTTTACAATCTAAAATCAGAACATAGGAATCCACACTCAAGTGACCAACCAGTACTCAAGTGTTAACATTCCTTGCACTCGAGTGTTCACTTCTATACTCGAGTATCATGCTTCTTTTTCAAGTTATTATTGCAAAAGTTATATAACCCTTTTTCTTCCTTCGGTATCCAATTCTACTTGGATCTATTTATGGTTAGCTTGAAAGAATCATAATTCACATACTTTAAGAATATAGACACTTCAAAGAAATTGAGCATAATGAATTAAGAAAAACTATTTTTCACATGGAATATGTGTATATACATAAAATGTTAAGCTATTAAACATTGCAATTCTTTATGAATGAATTTTTCAAATATTGTGAAAACATATGTGCAATGCTTATATCTAAGGTAAAAGGTAACAAGTAACAAGGTATAAACCTCAATAAATATTAAAAATGATAGTATAAGAGGTTTTACCGTTGCTTACTTTCACATCAAGTGCTTAGAGGAATGCCTTTGCATACCTATTGCATCTTTCTTTGAAGCTCTATTTTTGTGTATTTAGATTTGGGATTATGCACAATTGTCTCATATGATGTAGGATTTGCGAGAATTTTTCTTTGTGTATGAGAACTCTCAGATAGTTGAATGGTACATTATGGTAGCCCTTTCTTGAGGTGAAACATACTCCTTGTATCCATTGCTTCTTTCTGTGGTTATACTCTATAGCACTAGCAATGGGTTCTCTGAGAGTTCTCATTTTCAATATAGACAATATGAACCTCTTTATTGGTGTATGAGAAACTCGTAGCTTCTTCTTCATTTTCTCTATACCTTTGTGTCTATTCTTCTTATGATAAATCTGCACACATAAAGTACTAGATGGACATTTTGGTACCCACATATACTTAGGTCCTTGATTGTTAGTATTAAAACTTACATGTCTCTTTGGTAACCAAATATACTTATTTCTCACATGGTAATTTCTTCTAATATAGCATGTGTGAGAAATATAACCAGATTGGCCACAATAATTGCAAATTGAATGAAGATATGCATTATGGGATAACATGCAAGTATTATGCTAATCATGAGAATAGGAATTTGCATTGATTTTATTTGAACATTCTTTCTTCCCAACAAACTTTCAGCATATTTGAAAACATTTTTGCTTTTCTCAATAGAATCAACAATTGGTTGAAAAGCAATCTTATGTAGATTCTGAAAGTGATTGTTAAGAAAATCACAAGAATTGGAAATTTGTACCTTAAGTTTATCTTGAGCTCCAGAGGGTGATTTTTTATGTTCGTTGATAATGAACTCTTTTTGGGAATCTTCTTCTTCTTGTCTATCCATGTTGACTGTATGAAAGTATTTTATCATTTCTCCTTCTTCATCATCAACTTCCAACTATTCATGCACCGTAGATGTATACGTTGTAGTTTTGCATGAACTGTCAACACTTTCAACTTCAACATTCTTGTTAGAAGTATACATAGAATCAAGAGTCCAAAATATATCTAGCAGTAGAGCAAAATCTAATTTTCTCAAAATCAATTTCTGTCACAGCACTATAGAGAATCCTCGTGGCTCTAATGTTTAATGAAAACATTTTCTTTTCTTTTTCTGTCCAGTCCTTCCTCTATTTGAAATCAAAAGCATTTGTAAGAACATTCCACATATCAAAATCATAAGCTTTTATAAAACTAGTCATTCTAGCTTTCCAAAACCAAAAATCAATATCTTTAAAGAGAGGTGAGATTGTATAGTCAAAACCTTCTGAAAGTATAAAACACCCAAAATCAGCCATTGTAACTCTTGAGATGGTTAAGTCCTTTAAACAAAAGGCCAAGATATGATACCAAATGTTAGAACCAGTTGACACCCAAGAAGGGGCGGTGAATTGGGTGTAAGATAAAAACTTAAAAACTTTGAAAATCCTTTTGCATCTTAGTGAAAGCAATAAGTATGAAGGTAATGAATCATAAATCAACAGTTAGATTAAATAAAGTATGCTAGAAATATAAGAGCTTAGGGAAGAGAATATACAAACTGTGATTTATCCTGGTTCGGTCCAATCCGTGATGGCCTATGTCTAGTCCCTAGCCTCCTCCTGAGATTTTCAAATCCATTATCTTCTTGATTAATCCGGGCACAAGAAAAGCCTTTAAAACCCCACAATTTTAGCCAGGAATTCATAAAGCCTTTTATAAATCTCTCTATGAGATACTCCCCCTTACGACAAGTCTTATAAGCAGAGTATTCCTGAAAGACCTTCCTCTCCTGATTACCCATACAAGTCTTACGAGCAATAACATTCTCTCTTACTTACACCACTGTAAGTCTTTCGAGCTACAACATTCTCTACTGCTTGCACCTTGTAAATCTTACGAGCAGAAACTCTTACAACAATTCTCTCTACAGCTTTCCCAGTAAGAAAATCAACCCACTCAAGGTCCCTCACCTTGAGATCAGTTCAAAAATAGATTTGAAAGTGTCTACAGACTCTCTCACAGAGTAGATATAATGAATATTAAAGTACAATACAAATAATCACTCTCTCAATAATAAGTAATATAGAAACTGCAAAACAAAGAGTGTTTGGTTCAAAGTGTATAACTCATGATATTCACACGTTAGCTTCATTGCTATGTTCTCTCATCTTCGTCTTCTTTTCTCTGAATGCTACCATATTTATAAATGAGTTGTAGAAGATAACCATTGTAACCATTCATCTGTTGGAGTCCCATTACTTTATTTGACCATCGAGTGCATTTAAATAATGAGCCACTATGAAATGTCCATTGCAGAGTGGAGCATCTTGTTGAGGAGCAGGATGATTCATTATGAACTGTTCGTCAAATTATGGAGCAGGATGTTCCTTTATGAAACTAATGTCATTTTGTGGAGCATTTGTGTTTCAGACATTTGTTTATGGTGGGTCAATCTTTTATCGTGGTAGGTAGCCAATATTCGCTGTGTAATAATGCTGCCTGCCATAATTGACTCATTCATTTAAATATGTAATCTCAACGTTAAATTTCTTATTTCACACTGCAAAATTCTTAATCACTAATATGATAGTGTTAGTCATAGGTATATTGGATCAATGGTCAAAAGATGAATTTTTGGTTTTCGAGAGTGATCACTTTGAGAGACGATATTTTCCATGAGTGACCTTGGTACTTGAAGATAGAATCCAAATGTTTACTCTCCTTTTTCTCATTAGAAATATATGTTAATTAATGTTTATGTATAATAACAAGTGAAAGCATAATGAATAAATAACCTTTAACCATATTCATATTGTTTGCTACAACTCTGTAATGCATTCTGCTTCAGTCACCATCATATTTTTCAGGTTGTGTGTTAATCCTTGTTTGACTACCTGAAAAATGCTTAAACACTAATATGATGAAGTGTTATAGTGATTAGAAGCAAGAAAAATAAGTTATACAATCATTCATATGATTTTCAAAAGTTACATAGTGTTGCTTTATTTTTCCTGGAAGTGCTCCTTAGGAGTGCAGTTGCACTTTCTGCCAATAGTTCAAGTGCAGTTGGAGTTGTAGCAAGTACGGGTTACCAACACTTGAGTGGTAAGGTTCTCACCTGAGTGGACTTTATATTTTCAGGTTCTAGAATTTTCTCAGGCAAACACTTTCAGTGTCACACTAGCAGGACTCAAGTGTAAATTTGGACATCACTTGAGTGCAGTATCTCTTACTCGAGTGTTGATCAAATCTTCCACTTTACAGCCGCTTCTAGAACACACTCGCATGATATTTGCAAGAGTTAGATTTGTCACTTGCGAGTGTATTGAGCTCTCACTTAAGTATAAATTGCCTCACTAGAGTGTACATGTATATTGCACTATGGATTTGATCTTTTGGGCAACACTCGCATGATATTTTCAAAGAGTGCATTTTTGGACTAGCAGGTGATGTGTGGACACATCAGACTCGATTTATTCATTTGATTCTAAATATGGAAAATGATGTATCATAAGAAAGCTCTTGTCATATGCATTCCAATGCAAAAAGCATCAGCTCTAAACTCCTTGTATTATGCAAGTTATTATTCAAAAAGTGTTTATCGTACTAGACCTCACAAGCATCAACTTCCAGAAGGCATATCTCTTAGAATATAACTGTTCATTAAGCAAATTATCTTTCTACAGAAATTTCTCTGAGTCATTTTTCCTTTGGCACTGGTTTTATCTCAATCTGATATGTCAGTTATGTGCTATATCCAAAATACCAAACCTGCCTTTAAATGTGATAGTGATTTTAGTATCAACTTCCACAGATTATATCTCCTCAATATGAGATTTTGTCAATGTGATATTGCCTTACATTTTCATGTTGTGAGTCTTCTTTCATATGCCACTAGTTTCAAGTCAATCCGATATGTGGTTTGAGAGATATGGCCAAAATATCGGACCTCTACCAAGTGGAACAAAAAATAGAGCTGAACAAAGTAGCCCCGACACTCGAGTGTGTTCATCCTGTACTCGAGTGAAACACCTCTGGCACTCGAGTATTGAGCTCATACTCAAGTGTAACTCCTCTGGAAGTGCCATAACTCATATATAAGTAATCTTAGCTTCTTATTAACTAATTCCAACAATCATTTGATTATAGAAGCCTCCGATATCATCATAGAAACCTCTAGTATCACTTCTAAGAGCTTAAATCTTGATATTCTCATTAGATCTTGCAATTTCATCTTTCTTCAATATCTTTCTTCTTGATTTTCCTCTTGATAATAATTCTCCATAACCCAACAAAATAGCTTCTTTATTTTCTTGATTATCTTCAATCTTTGCTTGACTAATCTACAAAATATGCAACATTAAACACAGTAATTAGTCAAAGTATAAATACATTATATAAACTTTTTCTTCTTATCATTTTACATCTATATTTGACATCATCAAAACTAATCATATCTTATAATATGTATAAATACTGGGCAAGGTCAAGAAGTTAGACCTAACCTAATACAACAAATACTGGGCATGTTAATAGAACACACAAAGGGACAAGCAAACTAATCCTGGTAGATTGGAAGAAGGATAAAGCTGCTTAAAGTTTAAACATAGAAATCCAATATCATCTAGGAAAGGCTAATATAGTGACACTTTCTTTCCTACACTATGCAATTTTAGTTTTGTCTTTTCAAACTTCAATTTTTTTGGGCTTAAAATGCTCCAACTCTTGTAATATTTATCTCAAATATTTATTCCCTTTGCCTCTTACCTTTTTGGACATCCGACACTAAGAAAAAGGGGAAAATATGGGCATCCAATTTTTATTGGCCAAATAATTGTTTTGCCCATACATTTTTTATGATTTATGTATTAAATTATGTCTTCCTTCTTTCTTCCTTGTTTTTACCCAAAACTTAACATTATTATTGGGACAATATTTGTGCTCTTTAATGCTCTAATTTTGACTTATATGTTAGGCCTTTAAGGGAGTAAAAGTTTCTCCTTTGTGGCCAAACTTAATTATATTGCATATAGTCACTAAGTGCATATTTTGTTATTTTATGTACACCATAATTCAACATTTTATTCCATTAAATGTCTTAATACATGCAAGGAATATTGGTGAATAAAATTTGAGATGTTACAATTCACACCTTGGACTGATCCTCTCAGCTATGTAATGCTTCACTCAGATCTCGACTATCCTCTCCTACCCAACTTCCCTTTCTGGTGATGCCAAAAAGGGGGAGAAGACCCAAGTTGATGTAGATGTCGTAAGACTGGGTGATACTGATGGTCATGACATTGATGCTGAGTCATAGAGTCTAGTGTTATATGTTTTATGATCATGATACTAATAGATGTCTTATGTTCACTATTTATGTTATTGTATATGTGTGACTAACCTTATCTGTTTATGTATGAACGTTAGTGTGAATGATATGCTCTTATGTTATATATATATCCTTTACTAATGACTTGTGTTTTTCTCTGATTATAGTCAATATTTGAGACAATTCAATCTTAATGATTGAATTATTAATTGAGTGATTTCATATTGTATTTCTCTCTTATTATCATTAAGTAATTACCATGGACAAATTGATCTTTCTATCCAAAACAATCTTCTGGAAACTTGTTTTCAAAATAGATAAGTTTCGTTATCATCAAGAAAAGGAAGGATGTTAAATTCCATGTTTTGAAGATAAACAAAGTGTTTTAAACAAGCAAAAGATCACTTTCTACAAAAATAAAAGCTAGATTACTCGAGTGGCTACTAGAGTGATATATTTTCATCACTGCAAGTAATCATTAGAAGTAGAAAAAATAAATCACTCAAGTGTTGTTATAAAACTTAACTAAATCTCCATGGTGATATCTCTGGTGAACTCTTTTTACAAAAGAATATCACTTGAGTGACCACTCGAGTGATATGTTTGACTTCTCATCACTTCTACATCACCGTAGTAAACCATCCAATGATTAGTGTTATGACATTGGTTAAGTTTAATGCATTTTGGTATAATTGTTTGGTCATTGGTTAAGTTTTGAGTACTTTGGATTTTTGCCCTAATTTTGAAATGAATAAATTAGTTAGTGCCTTATGGTGTAATAGGTGTCAAATGGTGTCTTGATGCCAATGGATTTAGTTTGGAGTTGAATTAGGAGATTTGATAATTTGGAGGATTGTGTTGCATCTTGATTAAAAAATAGAGTATGTGTTGACTGAATGGGAATTGGGCTGTTTTAGTGTTTCCATTAGGTTCCTTATGAAATTTTATATGGGAATGAGCTTTGGTATGAATTTTTAAACCATTGGGATCAGTTTGGGCAAGTCTGGAAAGTTATATTAGTTGCAACAATTTGGCTTCTGATAAGCCTCACTCGAGTGAGGTAGGGTCTCACTCGAGTGCAGCATGATATTTCTCTTTCTATTCAATGGTTTAGTGAGGTCTTCAGGAGAAAAGCAAGAGTGCACTTCCTCATCTGTGAGTGCCAGCGTTACTTCTCGAGTGCATAGGGTATCACTCGAGTGCATGTGCATGCAGAACTATGGACACGCATCTCGGGTTGGGACTCGTAGGTAAATTGTCAAGAGTGCGCGTAGGCACTTGCGGGTATTGGGTGGCCACTCGAGTGCTAAGGTTAGTACTTGAGTGGACTTGTCACTTTGGGATTTTAGTTGCTCTCGTGTTATCACTTCCTGCACCTTACTTGATCAGACTCGGGTGACTATGTGTCATCACTCGAGTGCCTAAAATAGTGCTTGAGTGAACTGGCCACTCCAGGGTGTGTCAGTGCTCTCTGGTGCACACTTTCTGTGCCACATTTTATGGGACTCGAGTGCAAGTGGGGGCATCACTCGAGTGAGGCCTTTTTCACTTGAGTGATTCAACCAAAAAATAGTGCTTTTGCTTCCAAAAAGGGGATCTTCAGAGTAGTTTTCCCCAACCCTTTAGGTGTGTGTTTAGACTTCTAATAGCCACCTAAAGGTTAAAGTGATAGCCAACTTTAAATGTTGTAAAAGAAATAGCTTGGAATAAGAGATTAATCTTCCATTTTGATCTTTGGTTTATAGGGTTTGACATTTGCCCTGGTCGTGAGAATATCGTACCGGAGCAAGTTAAGAAAGAATAAGGTAGTGAATCTTTCTCTTGTACTGTGTCTGGAACATTTTATATATGTTGTCATGCATTGAGATACTTTGAGATGCTTTGAGATACTGCTGCCATTATAGCCTAAGCTATCGCATTGAGCATGGTGATTACAATGTAAGCTATCACATTGAGCATAGAGATTGCAATGAAAGTTGTAGCATTGTGTATACAGCTATGAGTACTATCGTGTATGGTGTGAGCCATGCATCATTGTGTTGCTGCTAAACATGATATTATATGCTATGTGTTTGTATATTGTATGAGTGATTTGTTACTACTAGGATTCTCTTGAATCCAATTCTTTCCATTGACTAACCTTACAAACAGGGTAAGTGGTTTCAAGGAGAAAGGGTGACCAGGAGCGGGCAGGACCCTATAGGGGTAATTACTTTCAAGTTGTTGGTTATCTATTTGGATTTGGGATCACTGTATATTATTTTTGGAGATGTAAATATTATTTTGGAACAGTATTGTAATCCCCTATATAGTAAACTTTTAACCCTTAGTGAATGAATCCCAGGAGTTGGACTGTTATATACTCTGATATATTTGAATGCGACTAACAGCATAGGTAAATATATTCAAAACATGAAAATTAAGACCAGGGAAGGGATGAAGTTTTGAAAGAATTTGTGAAAACCATACTGTCAGGAAGAGATTGAGATGAGTTTAATTTTCCATTGGTCTCTAACCTATTTTGATTGCTCAGTTTTGAATTATAATTACGACTTTCAAGGCAGGGGGTTACACTATGTGAAGATTATTTGAGTGATCACTCGAGTGATACTTCCCCAAAAAATAAAGATCACATTGAAACTTATAAAACTCATTAGAATGACTGTGTAATTTTCCCTTCTTGCTTTTAATCACTCTAACTCTTTTTTATATTGGTGCTTAAGTGTTTTCCAGATGATC
The DNA here is from genome assembly GCA_963855925.1 of Inga laurina. Classification (NCBI taxonomy): domain Eukaryota; kingdom Viridiplantae; phylum Streptophyta; class Magnoliopsida; order Fabales; family Fabaceae; genus Inga; species Inga laurina. The sequence goes on from OY979708.1 coordinate 46,419,611, forward strand.
AAACAAGGATTAACATACAAATTAGAAAAAGCACTTTTGTCTCAAAAGCATTAAATGTGAAGGACATTTAAATGACGAACATTCTCCCGACTCCAACTGCTAATTCCTTAAACAAAAAGAATGTTCAGAGACTCCAACAAAAATAACAATAAACAAGGAAACTACAATGGATATATTCAACAAGGCAATGGTTATTAATTCACTTTACCTATAAATACCTAGATCATTGAAGATGAAGCAACAACCTTCAATGAAAAAGTTACTATTACATCCATTTCTAAGTCTTGAGCTCTTAATTGTGATTATGTGCTTCAATAATTATATATCTACTCTTGTGATAGACATTTATTGAATCATTTATTACTTTGTGAGGCTTAAGATGTTTGGAAATTGAGTGGCCATTAAATTGCAAAGTGTAAGGGAAAGTGATTGTTCTTTCAGAAAGAACTAGCTTGTATTGAGACACTGAGAGCCCTTTGAATCTTAGAGAATAGTGGGAATCTCAAAAGGCTTTTAAGGATTGGATGTAGGTCAAGTGGTTTGGACCAAACCAGTATAAATCTTATGTGTTTATCTTTGCTGACATCTCTTCAACTCTATTTTATTTTTTAAAGTCTGTATTAAAGTTTGGGTTCTTAATTATCACCCAACTCATCCCCTCTTAAGTGAAAGTCTTGTTCTAACTTAAAGGAGAAAGCAAGCTGGTGGAAGAAGTTTGAAGGTTGACAACTATAGGAGTCACTTTTGTTCTTGTCATTTTGCTTAAGTTATAGTTTGAAGTTAGAGAACTAAAGGATGTGCACATAAAAAGATATTAGTTTTCAAATATGATCCAGAAATTAGTTAATTGCTACAAAAGTTTTCCTTATCCAGATTTGACAAATGGGTGTTTCTAGATCAAATGGAATAGAAACAAACCTGGGTCTTATTTTTTATCAAATTGATTTCCAAGAGCTAGAAATAGAGCTTTGAACAACTAACTTTGGAGTTATATTCAATTATTTATGAATTTCCAAAGTTTTAGGTAACTTCATTATTTATGGTACCCAAGCTCTGAGAAAGATTTTAAGTTTCTAGCTTAATTAAGGGCAATCTTAGGTCACATGTCTGATAAATAACCCTAAAGTAAGGTGTTACATTTTTTGCATCAGAGCAGAGGTTTTGGCAATAGGCTAGAAATCTTTGCTCGTGTGATAGAGTTGCTTAGTCATAGCTTTAACTATGTATGTTAGAAAAGTTATTGTTTGGCTTTTGATGGTTATTCTCTACTAGAAAGCCAAAGGGAATTTGGGATGGGATTCTATACTTGGAGGATTTGAAAGGCTAAACTTTAGGCAAAAAGGAAAACGTATCATCTTGGCAAAGCTAGTGAAGTAGCTAATTCCTTCAATAGAAAGTAATTTAGAGAGGATTTTAATAAAAAAGAAACCTGAATACCAATTGAATTTGTCAAAAGGGTACATGATTGCTATTGTTATTAGTTATTCTTTTGAATATTATAAAGATTGCTCAATTAGAAGAGGCAGGCAGGCAGGAGTATATGAGATTAAGAATATCCCTCACAAATCCCACACCATTAATAATGAACCATCTTAGTAAACAGCATGTGATAGAAGAGATAAAGGCAGTATATGCTATACAAGATAGAGAAAGAGAAGAACCAATAGTGGTAATTCTTTTCCTTTTATGTGATGGTTAAATGATCAGTTGCAAGTCTATTTATACCATTTTGTTGATTGTGCATGAGACTATGTGTATTTCCTTGCATGAGATTATTTGCCTTAGAACTGTGCGCTAGTTAATTACTCATTTGATCATATATGCCCACCAGTTAGTGGTAACCTAAGTTATCAGTAGGATATTTGTGCCCCAGTTTGCTAGTTAATTAGCTCAGATATTTATGCACCATCTTGCTATTTAATTAGCTTGGATATTTATGCACCAACTTCATATTTTGCTCGAACATTTTAAAGATGTTGTTCTCTATGTCTTATTATGCATGCTTACTTTATGATATCACATGATTAACTTGGAGGAAATTAGTTACTATAAAGTTAGAACGACAAAGTTAATGATGCTTAGATGCTCAATAAAATTAGGGTTTAATTAATGTACCTATGATACTTATAAGGTACGTACTTAGAGTATTCATGAGAATATTGCATCCAATATTTAAGATTCCTACAAATGAGAATTCAATGATGAAAGACTTCATGAGAGATAAGAGAAACCTGAAAGTTTATAACTACTAGATGTGGCATAAAGAAAGATCTTGGCCTTGGAATATTTCCTAAGAATTGGTCCTCCGGTAGAACAGATTTGCAGACATAACAAAACAAGTAGAGTTGACGTCACTTTCATAAAAGCAATGTGTCTTAGCCAAGGCTAGAATAACGAAGTTGACATTACTCTAATAAAAGCAACATATTCTCTCAAATAAAGAAAAGAAGCCAAGGCAAGGCAATCAGAATTGATCTTACTTCAATATAAGCAAAAAATAAAGAGCAAAGGGTGTCTAAGAAAAGAGAAAAGAGAAAAGAGAAGAAGGCTTAAGGAAGTTGAAAAGCAAAGAAAATGGCTCTAGAGTGACCAAAAGGAATAAGTAAGGCTTACTAGGGCCTTACTTATTCAAAAACTTTATTCACAGGTCATGAACTTATCAAAGAGGTATCATAGTTAGATCCCAAGGATTGCAATTAAATCATAAAAGTGGACTCAATGAGGTTGTTGTAGATCATGAGATCACAATTAGATTACAGAGCCACAGTAAACCTTGAGGAAAGATACAAGCCACTAAGTATAACAATTATGTGGGAATACAATGACCTCACATGAGTTCAGAATATAGAGACCTTTTAGATCTAGCTAGCTATTACAAAGAGAGTATCCTTGATTTTGTTGTAAATTATGCCAAAAGGGCCAATACATGTACTTTGAATATTATTAATTTAATGAAATTTCTCCATTACGTTATTATTGCATGTTAATTGTGATAATTGTATCCTTGGATAAATCATAAAGATTATCCTAAAATGTCCCTAGTCGGTCATCTGTACGGGAGCAAAGATGAAACAAGACCAATATGACTTTGATAAGATATGGAGATACGAATCAAAGTCTTAGGCACTTGTAAGAGTACAAGGTGCTGGACTGACCCACTATGAGAAAGCTACATAGATCAAGTCATAAGCTTTTCTCATGTATAACCACGTTACAATGCCCTTAGACATGAAGTTATCATGGATTCCTACATGAGAGTTGCTAAGTGTTGAACTAGTCAAAAGTCACTTTTGACCAGGTGATGATAAAGGCTAAGATCGGGCTTGGTGGTTTTTCATGCAGAGGAATATGAATGATCAAGATGGAATTTGTCCCTCACATTAGTAGAGAGATATTACTTGGCCCCTCGATAAGTAAGTATGTGAAATGTATAGCCATACTATGATGGAAAGAAGTTTCCATTTCTATTGTTAAGCTACTTAGGAATTGAGAATGTAATGGTCAGGAACAGGAGGATGACATTATCTATGCCTTATCCTTGACTAATATATCATGTGACAAAAGGGATGTGGCATGGTTGTATGACAGGTTCCATCATGTTAACGTTCGTCATATGAATTGGGTAGTCATAATGTCTTGCTAGAGGTCGCTTGCCATATATGGGTTAGTACAGTTATTGGCCCACTGCCAACTTCATATGGGCCTACAGGGTCGCACACAAGAATGACCCAACATGAGATAATAATTTAATTTAAGGTGGATGAATTTTATATTTATATATATAATATAAAATTTGTTAACAATATTATATAGATATATATTTTTGAAATACATATCTTATATATATGTGTGTGTGTGTGTATTATATGATATTGTGTTAATTTTAAATTGAATCTATTAAGATATATTAAATTTAATAACTAACATGATAGAGATATAGTATCTCAGATTTAATTTATGAAGATAACTTAAATCTAATGGCTCTTTATTTGGATTAAATAAATAGGTTAAATTAAAACTGTTAGAAAGATTTAGTTTAAACTGAATTTATTTAATTAGCTCATCAAGATAATTAATTCTTAATTAATTTCAAAATTAATGAAGACTAATTTTGAAATTTGAATATAGCCCTCATAGGTTATAAACTTGTTAGAGCACCATACTCATACACGCATAAGAAATCAGAGCCATAAGGGAAACCCTATGAGACATTGGAGGCACTAGCAACTAGTCCGTGTTAGAGAGCATTCGTGTAGATACTAGTAGAGGGAGAGTGTAACCCCCTTCACGATCAAGGCCAATATTAGTTTGTAAAAATGTAATTAAGTTTGAATTTGAGACCATGTATGATTTGGGACTTGGACAAAATAAAATTTCCCAAAATCAAGATTTTCAAAAAACTTTTACAACACCTGTTTCATAATGGTCTCATACTCACATTTCAAACATAAATGGCCTGTGCAGGTTGATTTCATTCATACATATCAGAGTACAGCATAAATTCCCTACACACTTGGGTTCCATTGATTAATAAAGGGTTCTACAAAGGCACAAAGCCAATAAACATTTTCCCTTTAACTTGGGGATTATACAAAACTATACTACGAATCTCAATGTATACAATTATTTCCAAAAACATCCAAATAATTTATACATAATAACCAAATATTCCAAAAGTAAAACTCCTTGCCCAGAGCTCTAACTACTCTTTGTCGCCCGCTTCCCTTTAGATCCTTCAGCCCTATCTAAACATTTGTTTTTGGGAGAGTGAGATTCTAAGGAATCCCCGTAGTAACAAATCACTCATAGTATGCACAACAACAAAGCATGAAAGCAAATCATCACACAACACACAGCAACTACAATAGCAGTTACACTGGCAAGGGTAGGTATAACTTATGTCACCCTTACGTTTGCTCACACTGAAGTGCTCATGGTATATTGCACAATGACATGATCATATCACATATATCACCATAGCTGGGATCCATATAAAATATTTCACATACACACACAGCCACACTGGCCGAATACTCAAACAGGAATCCACGATTCCATAATACACCCCTAGCAATTACAACGACAAAGACAACGGCTGGGGTAGGTGTAAAAACCATCACCCCTACGACTGCTCATGCTGTAATGCACTACGGGAGATAACACAATGGCCTCATGCCAAAGATTTTCACACAAAACAATGATAAGTCATGCATACTAAGTATCATACACAACATGAGAGAAAAGTTACTACCTTGATTCTTCCGGGCGTGCTATGGCACCAGTCTCTTCCAAGTAGGGCAAATGTCAAATCCTATATTCACAATTAGGGATGAAGTATTATTCTCTATACCAATATTCAAAGAACTTTATATCACATAATTTGGTTATCATTTATGCTCTTTAGGAAGCTACCAAAAGGAAAGATCCCCATTTGGAAGCTCAAGTACAGAATTTTCACTGTTGCACTAGAGTGAAGATGGCTTCACTCAAGTGATGATGTACTTTGCACTCAAGCACAAAGGTTAACACTCAAGTGATAGCCAAATGCTCACCTGAGTTGTAGGAAGTGAAGCACAAGAAGTGTTAATTTGAGAGCATAAGAACTTTCAAAGGAGAGGAGCATTCGAGTGAAGAAGACCTCACTAGAGTGACATCTTAACACTCTTGAAACATGGCAACGAGTGACAACCCGAGACGAGAGTTCATGGTGTCAAATACACCTGCACTCAAGTGAGAGGAGGCTCACTTAAGTGAGAACCCACCACACTCGCAAGTGAGGCAACACTCTTGCCACAAGCACATAACAATTCCAATTTAAGTTCACAAATCATTCTCAATAATCATCATTAGCCCTTAATAAAAATTTGGGGCATTACAGAGCAGACCTGACGTGTTGGCTCCTAGAGATCGAAAACCTTGAATTGAAAAAGTTACAAATCCTTCTAACTCGGTTTAAAGCCATTGATAGATCTTCGATTAGAATAGGCGAAATTTTTTTTAAAATTCTTCTGTTATGCCTGCCGATCCTAACAAATTTTTCTATAGATAGCTTTATTATTAATTAGGAAGAGCTAAGTTATATTTGGTCAATAAAGGAAAATTAAAGTTTGTAGAGATCAAAGCTATGAGTTTTCAACAAAATAAATTCAAACAAGCTAAGTATGGGAAAAAAATGTAAGAGAAATGTAAAGAGCCCAATATTTCCTTTGAATAGGTTAAGTATCAAAAGATAAGTCCCAAGGTAATGTCAAAATAGACAAAGTAAGCTATCATGGTGTAGTAAAATACCATGATAGTAAGTATATGGTTAAGGCACTATTATGTGTGAATGTGCCTAAAATCATAAGAAAGAAAGGATAATGAGAAGTCATGTTCTCTTTATGTTAATTATAAAATGTGAAAAGGGAAATCTTTTGTCCTAATTAAGTGGATCAGACCTCATACTAGACAAAGAATTAAAGAGATGAATTACTAATGGTTCAAAGTAGACAAGAAAGTTATGCAAATAAAAGAAGAAGACAGTTAGAATTTATGATTATAGACCATGTTTCATCGAAGTATTTCCAACTAGACACATGTTGTCCATAAAGACTAACAAGTTAAACGCAGTTAGATTGTTCTATTTGAGATTCTAGCTAAGGTTGGCCCAAAAGCATATTAAATAACTTTGCCTCTGAATCTAAGTAAGTTTTAAAATGTCTTCCTGATTTCTCAATTTTAGAAGTACCAATCAGACCTAGAGCATATAATTGAGAATGATGAGATAGATGTGCAAGAAGATAAAGAAAAGTTAAAACGAATCATCGATAGACTAGGAAAGCTGGCTTAGAAGCAAAAGGATTTGATCTGGAATAGTGACATGGAAAAACTGGAGGAATACATGAGAAATAAAATGACAATGTCATAGACCTTATCAGTCACACCCAAAATCTTATTCACCAATATGCCATGTAATTATTTGTGGTATTTAATGATATGGACGAGTGAATATCAATGTGTTTGGAATTTAAGAAGCTAGTAAATTTCCATTTTCATGAGAATTGGGCTAAAACAAGACATAAAATCCCAGTTATTGTCTTGTACAATTCCAATTGTTAAAGCCCATTATTCAAGCCCAAAGTAGAGGATAAAAGGACACAAAATAAGGCCCAATAATAAAGAGGAATTTTGGCCAAGAAGGGAAGGAGAAGAAGAAGGTCCACATTAAATCCAAGAATGTGAGGCCAAAATAGTGATTTTCTAATAAATTAAGGAATAAATTATGTTTCCATTTCTTGAGATTAATTTCAGTTCAATAGAGAAAATAAAGGGAATATATATATTTGGAAATGAATATGCAATTTTTGAGCATTCTTGACCAAGTAAAATGGTTGGAAAAGTCAAAAAGTAAAAGTACTTGATTTAATTAATTAAAGAAGGGAATTATGGAAAATACAAGAAACAATTAATATTTCACTTTCCTCATGTAATTTTCATCCATGGAAGGTAAATAAGAGGAAAAAATAATTTCTTGGACAAAAATCATGCCAAGTGCCATTATCTCAAGTCAAAGGATTAAATAAGAATTTATTAAGATACACTAGTATAGAAATGGTGTTTAGGACCGGCGTATTTAGACTTGTTATAGCGGATAAGGTCTTAAAACAGTGACTGGTGGCATTTTTGTGATTACGATCAACTTCTAAGACCGGATATACTAAAAACCAGTCTTAAATATATTATTTAGATCGGTTTTATAAATAACTGGCCTTAAAAAGTGAATCATTAAAAAATATTAATATATGTATGTATTTTGTAGACTGGTTCTAAATGTAACAGGTCTAATATATTTTCTGAAATAAAAAAAATTAAAAATATTTTTTTAACACCGGTTCTAAAAAATAACCGATCTTAAAGTTTGAACTTTTAAGGCCGGTTGTTGATAGAAACCGGTCTAAAGTTTTTTTAAGACCAGTTATACTAAATAACCGGTCTAACATATAAATTTTAAGACCGATTGTTATATAAAACCGGTCTTAAAAATGCCTTAAAATTCCATCGTGCCTAATTTCATCTCTGAAACATTTCAATTCCGTCACTTCAAGCTTCATACAAAACCCTCCCTCCTTTCGCGGCAGTACCTCCTTCCTACGTTGTTCCTCTATCCTTAACCTTCGCCACCATCGATGCAGAGGTTCTGCCTCCCCTGGGTTTTTGTCTTTAACCTTGTCTTTCCCACGTCTCTCCTACCAACCCCGCAGGTTTACACAGCGCTACAGTAGATTGTATTCCCTTGTTTCCGTCGCTTGCCTCTCCTGGGTTTGTTCCTCAAGCTCCAACTCTAGGTTTTTATGTGATAAATTTTCTTTTTTCCGTTGCTTGCTCTGAGGCATTGTTCTACCTTTTGAATTATCTGAACTTGTTAATATTGTATGTGAATGCAAAGCCTATCTTTCCTTTCTTAGAGCTACTTCTATGTCTCTTGGCCTTTATTAACTCTATTTTGTTGAATTATAATGTGGGTTTTCCTATTTTGTAACTCTGTATTGTTTGATTATAATATGAATATCTTTAAACCTTAATTATGTAACTTTGTATTGCTCAATTATAATGTGTTAGATTTTATTCTAGAACTCTATAGATCCTAGTAATGTGTTAGACAGAGTTAGATTTTATTCCTTTTCATAGCTCTAATGAGTTTAGGAGGTAGAATTATATAAGGAGAATATGAGAAAGAAATTGCTATAAGTTAGTTGTTGGAAAATTCCATATTCTAAAGTAGAATTGTAGTTTGCATTTTGATGCCCTGTGCGATACTTAAGTGCTAACAAGGATATAGAATAGTCTAGAATGTTAATATAGTACTTGAAATGAAAATTGGAGGCTGAAATTTAAAGTGTCATGACCACACATTTATATAAATTAGCTCATTCAATTTAAAGTAAGGATAATGAGCCGTCCTACTGAGGGTACTTCGAAGCCAACTAGTGTTAATCAAAGTGAGTGTACTCCTAGCAATGCTCCGACCCAGAATCAAAGTGGTAATTGGCCCAGATGAAGGGGTAGAAGAGGCAACTAATTGAGAGACATTTCCCTTAATCGGAATACTAGGGAAAAGATTCCGATTGAGTTTGATAGATATTGGAAACCAATCAGGCCTAATGCCCAATAGTATATGAATTTTGTTGGCCTTCTATCATGCAACAAGCCTAGCAACCTGATAAAGCAGTGGAGAAATGTGGACAAAAATGTGAAGCGACATATTTGGGAAACTATTCAGCTTACTTATGACATTCCTTAGAATGAAGCCCTGTATAACAAGACAATAACATATTGTGATGAATGCTGGAGGAAGTTTTTGACAAGTCTAGCCAACAATTACATGCATATCGAGGTGGAAGAAGGTCAGCCTCATCCTAATCTGTGCGACTAGTATTCTTATATTGAGGAACAAACTATGCAAGAATTTAGAAGGATTCGGACTACTCCAGCAGCATTGGTGAGTTGACTTATTTTGCATTTGACTTACTTATGAATTGTGAATTGTCTTTATTGATTGTAACCTTAATTTTGATTTCTTATTTGTAGGAAAAAAGGCAAAAGGCAAAAGGCTCAAGAGAGTTGTAGAAAGAAAGATTGCCCCCATACAATATCTTGTGGGGGTTATACGAAGGCCGAAAAAGACTTATTGGTGGCCAAACGGAAGAGATTGGAAAAAGCAGCTCAATCTGATCCTTTTGTTCTTCTTTCTCCACCATCTCCGATACATGTGAAGAGTAATGGTTGTTCGCTCACCAAAAGAGGAGCAGGTCTTATACAAGTGAACAATCTTGTATAGTTAGTGAGAAAATTGTAAGTTTTGTTATTGACTTGTTGTTATTAATTATTTAGTAAACAAATTTTATTGCTAATGATTTTCATCTGTGTCTTATAGGAAAAGGTTCAAAAAAACAAGTTGATGGATCATTTAGGTCGAATGGGAGGAATGACATCCTGACCGTAGCTACAAGAAAACGTGAGCATCCTAGCCATGTTAGGGGGATTGGAGGAGGGGTAGGCATAAGGGATTAATTTGGAGCACCCCCACACCGTTCCTCAAGTAGTATGGTGACTAGGGAAGAGATAGAGCATATATTGGGCACTGTAAGGGTGGAAGCTAGGGCCGAGGCAGAAGCATCATTTGATGCACAATTTGAAGAAAGGTTCAGCAAGATGAAGGAGGAATGGATGATCTTGATGAGCACAAGACAAGTAGATACCAGTGCTCCCCAAGCTCATTCCTTAAACCTAAATAAAGCACTAAAGGGAGTTGTATTTGTCAGTCATCAGAGGGTTCTAGAATAGAAATTAATGAGCCTTGTGTCTTGTTTGTGGAGGATCCTCTGATATGATTAGTTTCATAGGGGAGAGTGCACAACTTAGGATCAATTCTCCACCTCCAAGAAATAAAGGATGATCAAGACAGAGTGGTAGTTGAAGAGGTGATCATTGTAGATGCACCTCTCCCTATCCTTGTTAAAGACTTCAATATTGTGGGCGGTGTCCTCAACTCTTTCATCTTGTGGCCAAAGAACCTTGTTTCTGATCGAGCTAAGGAATCCCCACCACGCCCACCTCTACCTCTACTTCCGCCTCCCTCCACTCAAGATGTTTCACGGCAACTATTGAATGTCATGCAGCAAGTGATTCTGATGGCATATGATACGTCCTTTTGATCAACAATTGGCCTACTGATTCATATGTTGGCAAGTCAGGGGTGCAATGCTATCTTCAGAGGGATAATTTAATGTCCCTAGTATCTCCTCTAGAATAGCTATCATTTCGATTGTCCAACTCTTTTTAATGTAAGTATCTTCGCAAATTGGAAGTTAATATTTTACAAATTACACTGTTAAACTTTGAATTGTGTGCTTGCATTATTGTAAGTACATGAATCATAGGTTGTTTGACTCTAGCAAAACCAATAAATTTGGACCCCTATGCCCAGTTCAACTCTACAACAAAGGGACCACTGCTGCAATCAGACATACATACTTATCACATAGGCTTAGTGAAACCCCAATTGAGTGTTTCTTGGCTCCATATTTGCATGGGTAAGAAACAAATTTATATTTCATAATATACATAATGTTTTATATTTGCTTAAAAGTCCTCCCTTTCTTCAATGATCATTGGCAATTGGCTATTTTGTGCAAGAAGAGTTATTAGGTCATCCATTGAACTCGTAAGTTTTCTTGCATTATTTATTACCTTTCGAGTGCAAAATTTTTGGAATTTTTGTAAAATAAGTAACCTTTGTAATTTTGATGATATAGGGCTGTGCGGACATTCCTACACACTACTTGTAGTAGGCTTATTCGTGAACTAAAACACCCTATATAGATCTTGCCAAAGGATAGTTACATATTGGTTTGTTTTAAGAATGTATTCAATAATAAGTCATGCTTTAATTTTATACTTGTTTTAATGATATCATATTATTTTTTAGACCCGCTGACAACCACCAAGATCCAACTCGTATAGGCTGTACGTTTTGAGGCACATATATAATATTATTACCCTAGGCATGATAGAATTTACTCAAGAGGTAAATGTATATATATTTCAAAAAATTTGTATTACTTTTATTTTTTTAAAATGAAGTTAATGTTTTTCTTGGCTTTGGTGTTTCAGACGTTTGATCTTGCTGATCCCTTTCCAAAAGAAGATATTGATCACATTCGCAATTGTTGTGCTGAATTCATTTTTGAACTTTTACAACAGTAAGTCCTTGTAAAACTAAGGATTTTTTGTATATACTGATGATGAATTGACATGTTGGTTGGTTGCAAAACTTGTTGGTTGCATGATCTGACATGTTTGTTGTTTTTGTGAGTATGTGTAACCATGCATTTATACATGTGAATTTGTTTGAGCCATGTCATTGGCCTACATGTGTTTTAAACAATTATGCATATATATAGATGGTTTTAAACAACACATTACATGAGGATATATGACATCTTACGTTACAAATTCCCCATGAGAAGGTTAAAGAAAAAGGAAATGGTAAGTGGACGCAAACTGAACACCTTATGGTACTTAATAAGTATGGCATTGGAAGTAGCAATGCAATTATAGGATGCATTCTGGTAACTAACTTAATCACAGACAATTAAAAAAAAATTATGATAATTTTAAGACTGGTTATAAATATAACAGTCTTAAAAGTTATTTTAAGACCAATTTTCCATGAAACCGGTCTTAAAATTCAATTTTTAAGACCGATTTTATATACAACCAAAAAAAACCGGTCTTAAAAGTCAAACTTTTAAGACCGGTTATATGGAAACCTGGTCTTAAAAATGTTTCTGTATTGCCTACGAAAGAGATCTTTTAAGACCGGTGCTCATGACAACCGGTCTTAAAATGGCTGATTTTAAGACCGGTTATCAATACAATCAGTCTTAAAAGTGACATAGTTTTTAGATCAGTGTATCAAGACCTTATCCAAAACCGATCTAAAAAGTCTATTTTAACTGGTTTAAAAAGCCATTTTTCCATTAGTGATATGAGTACATATGGAATTAGCAATAAAATATAATACTTTGTGCAATTGGTTGAAGTAATTGGATGAAGCCCAATTGGTTAATATGGAACTTATATGGCGTCATTTTTGGCTAACAAAGAGGGAAGGAAATTTGTCTAAAAGTAATGAGAATTTTATGACATAATTAGGAAGGGATAAAGCCAAAGAAATAAACAAATGTCACAACTTATTAAAATATTATATCATACAAAAAGATGAAGAGATATTTTAATCTCCTTAATCTCTTTCCTTCATTCTCATTTTCACGTCATACACCAAGATAGAGAGAGAGAGAAGAGAGCTTGAAGAACTTAGAGAAAGAGAGTACAAGAAGCAAAAACTCAATGTAAGCACTTGATAATCCAAGCGATCACGGTTCCTATCTTATGTAGTATCTCTTCTAAGCTTTTGTTCTTCATGAAAATCATGTGTAGCCAAGCAAAACATCGAGGGAAGAGAGAGAGAGGGATGATGGCTAGAGAGATAAAGCCTAAGAATCAAGAGGTAATTCAATAACCACAATCCTTTTGGTGATATGATGTTGTTGTTATGGTTCTTCACATGATTTATGGTTTGGTTGGTCATTTTGCAAATTTGGGATGTTGATACCCTAAGGGGTTATGCTGCCCAAATTTCCAAAATCATGTTTAATAAGTTTTTAAGAAGTTTAACAAGTAATTAGAAGTGAAAAGGAAGGTGCTTTAAGGGTTAAATCAAGAAATCACAATTTTTCCCTTTTTCTTTCAATTTTTGGCTATACCAAGAAATAAGGGAAGGAGCTAGAATTTCATCAATTTGATGGTTCCATTGTGTTTAGGAGGGAAAATTGTGTAGGGTTGATGTTGAGCATGGGTATAAACTGAGTCCCTAGGGGTATTTTGATAATTTTGAGGAATTATACTAATATAACCAACAAAATGAGTTTAAAAAAGTTTAGAGGTGTACATGAATGGGTATTAATCTAATTATTGTAAACTTGAAATTTTAGGACCTGATTGTTGAGCCAGAGCTAGATGGAATTAAGAACTTAATTGGACATAAGGTAGTAGCACTTTCTTTCATATACTATGTAACTGTTTATATGCATTGTGTATGTCATCTTCTATGATATGAACATTATTTTATTGAGTTGGGCAATTGTGTGTGGAGGCACACTTACCCGGTTGTGAGCAAGAACCTAATCGAGTTGTTTACAAGTTATGGGGAACCAGCCCTGACTCATGTACACATGTTGTATCCTAGCTGTGGTGCAGGAAGTGTATATGTACCATTCGGCCAAGTAGGCACCCAGCTATGAATTGTTTGTGTTATGTTATATTACATGGTGTAGGGCATACTTAATTGTTGCATTTTATATAAATGGTTGTATGGTACTACTACGATTTGTTTGAATCTCACCCTTTTTTAAATTAAAAATATTCCAACAAAGGACAGCGGCTCAAAGGGGAGAGGGGTACTTACTGGCAACTGATGGATCCAGTGCTGATCTAAAAAGACTGTTGGTTATCTGAGGACCATTTTGATTAGATCAAGGTATGTAATTGCTATTCACATACCTTGTGGGGAATTCTTATAAAATAATTATGTACATTTTATCAATATATCTATGCTATTCCTGTGTACCCGCTAAACTGTGTATTGCTACTCTAACTAATATCAATGATAAGTGGTTGTAAGATGGGGTCTTACATTATATATTTCCATTTCAAAATGTAATGAACCTTAACTGGCTATCAGCTAGCAATATTTTCCTAGAATATGGAAATTAGAATATAGTATTTCCAAATCACAAAAGAGGTTACAGAATCAAAGGTTAGATTAAATTTTATTTTATCAGTGCAAGTAAAAGCATGAGATATACCAAAGATTCATTCAAATCTTGTTTGGAATTGCCTTGCTACTAACAAAGATCATTAGAATGAATTAGTCATTCATATATACTGAGAAGTGTGAGGCAAATCCTTAAGGCTGAAAGAAGAGGCTCATGTCCACCCAAGTTCTAAATGCCCCTAATCCTAAACAAACCTGATATGTGGTCTATAGTGATGCTAGTAAACATGGAGGAAGGTGTGTCCTGATACAAAAGGCCAAGGTAGTGATATACGCATCTTGTAACCCCTAAAACCGAAAAGACAAATAATTAGCCAAAGTATCTCTTATACAGACAATAAGGATTTCCAACATCCAAATCATCACAATACATAATTAGTTTAAATAAAACCCTCACAAAAGTATGAAATTAAATCCTCATAGTAATTTAGTACATAAAAAAAATAAAATACAAAAATCTTAAGGTCATGGCAAATAATATGACATAACATCTGCTCAAGGAGAACAAAGGAGCCTTTAAGCCTCATAACATAGGTGTCTTCCTTTGCTTCATACTAGAACAATTACCTGAAAAATGTTAACATGTAGGGATGAGATTCCACGTCTCCGTAACTACTGAAAGTTTCTACCATACACAAGCAAAACACATGATTTAAAACAAAGAACTAACTATATATATTTGAATGTACCATAATCCTCAAACAAAACAATTGCAAATTTAATCATCATTGTGTCAATCTATAATTTCATCACAACACGTAATATACAATTATGCAGTATGCAGATGCAACCACACTTATATCACCGTCATCCTTATACCGTTGACTGAAGCTAGAAGGTAACGAATAGTCTAACAGAAACCCATCCGTTTGACTTGATTGTCCTAGCTCACTAGGTCTTAAGATACACCTGGCCAAAGGTTTAGAGCTTAAGTCTAGACTATAGCTCCCATCTTTTAAAAAAACACAACTAAGGAGGTGTCATATGTCCCATTGCTCCAATGCAATCCCGACCAAAGAAAAATATAGAAGAAGGGGGCGTAACAAGTGATGTCCATTGTGCACCAAGTGATAGCATACCATGTGACAAAAGATCTCACAATACAAATTCCTCCTTACTCTATAAATAACTTGTAGCATCCTATCCATTATCAAACTTGTTAGATATGATTAGTTTTGATGATGTCAAATATAGATGTGAAATGATAAGAGTAAAAAGTTTATATAATGTATTTCTTTGACTAACTACTATATTTAATGTTACATATCTTGTAGATTAGTCAAGCAAAGAATGAAGAAGATTGAATTGATGAGAATGAACAAGAGGGAGAAGAAGAAAGAAATTGAAGATAGTCAAGGAGATGCTTACTTGGGTTATGGAGAATTATTATCAAGAGGAAAATCAAGAAGAAAGATATGGAAGAAAGAAGAAATTATAAGATCTAGTGAGAATATCAAGGTTCAAGTTGTTAGAAGTGATACTGGAGGTTTCTAAGATGATACCGGAGGCTTCTATGATCAAATGATGGTTAGAATAGGTTAATTCGAAGCTAAGATGACTTATATGTGAGTTATGGCACTTCTAGGGGAATTTTACTCGAGTGTCAGAGGTGTTGCACTTGAGCACGGATGAACACACTCGAGCACGGGATGAATACTCTGTTCAGCTCTGTTTTATGTTCAGCCTGACAGAGGTCCGGTATTTTGGTCATATCTCTCAAACCACATATCAGATTGACCTGAAACCAGTGGCATATGAAAGAAGACTCAATACACGTAAAATGTGCACCAAGATCATATTTAGAGAAGCTCCTATGAAGGAGATATGATTCATGGAAGATAACATTGAAATCACCGTCACCTTTCAGAACAGGTTCGGTAGTTTGCACATAGCTTACAAACCACACATCGGATTGAGACGAGACTAGTGCCAAATGAAACTAGACTCAAAGAGCTTTCCATGGATAGGTAATTTTTCTAATTTGAACGTATATTCTAGGAGCTATTCTTTCTGGAAGTTGACGCTTGTGCAATCTAGTGCGATAGACAATCTTTCGATCATAACTTGCAGAATACAAGGAGTTTGGAGCTGATTCTTTTTGTATTGGAATGCATATGGCAAGAGCTTTCTTATGATACATCATTAGAATCAAATAAATAATTTTTTTCTAAAGTGGCCACACATCACTCGTGAGTGCAAAAATGCACTCTTGAAAAATGTCGTTCGAGTGATGTCCAGAAGCAGCTGAAACGTGAAGAAATTTACAACACTCGAGCACTAGGATCCACACTCGAGCATTAGACTCTTTTACACTTGAGCACATGCAAGTTTTGACATGACAATGTTTGCCCGAGAAGAAGCATGTACGTGAAAACAAGAAGCGCACTCGAGCATGACTGATTATACTCGAGTGATGTCTAGAATTCACTCGAGCAGATACGAGTGTTGGACAGAAAGTGTTTGCCCGAGAGGAAGCCAGAACATGAAATTGTACATGCACTCGAGTGAGGCTTCTTTGCACTCGAGTGAGGTCCTGACAGAAGCAATGTAGAAGTTCAGACTCTCATGACCATCAATCTAAACGTGGTTAAATGTTATTCAATCATTATGTTTTCACTTGTTGTTGTTCCTAAACATTAACTAACATATATTTCAAGTGTAAAATAGGAGATTAAATATTTGGATTGCATCTTCAACAACGGAGGTCACGTGTGGAAAAAGTCCTCACTCAACGTGATGAGTCCCAGAAGCCAGAAATTCAGCTTTAGACCAATGATCCAACATACCCATGACTAACTCTTCATCATATTAATGATTAAGTATTTTGTAGTGTGAAACAAGAAATTTAACGTTGAGATTACATATTTAAATGAAAGAGTCAATAGTGGCGGGCGGCATTATTACACACTGAGTATCAGCTACCTACCACGACAAAAGTTTGACCCACCAGGGGAGATTGTCTGGAAACTCAAACGTATTCATCCCGCTCCACAACGTGATGATGTACATCTCATAATGAGACACACCGCTCCTCAACGTGACGCTCTGCTTTGCAACAAAAATCTCATGGTAGCTCGTTTTTCAAATATACTCAACAGTCAAAATGACTCCAACAGATGAATGCTCACAACAGTCATCATCTTCATCAACTATAAATGAGAGAGCATTCAACGTTGATGGGTAACAGAGACAGCGAGCAACTACATGAAACATGATAGAAATATGAATCCTCTGCTTCTACCCAAAACTCTCTGTTTTCCAGTTTCTATATTACTTATTGTTGAGAGAGTGATTATTTCTATTGTACTTCAGTGAGTATTATACCCACTTTGTGAGAGATTTTGTAAACACTTTCAACTATATTTCTGAGTTGATCTAAAGCTAGAAGGACCTTGAGAGGGTTGATTTCCTTACCGGGAAAGCTGTAGAGAGAATTGCCGGAAAGACATTCAGCTCATAAGACTTACAAGGTGCAAGCAGTAGAGAACGTTGCTGCTCATACGACTTACAAGGGTGTAAGTAGGAGAGAACATTGCTACTCGTAAGACTTGCATGAGTAAGCAGGAGAGGAAGATCTTCGGGATTGCTCTGCTCGTAAGACTTGCCATAAGGGGGAGTATTTCAGTGAGAGATTTGTAAAAGGTTTCACAAGTATCCGACGAAACTTGTGGGATTGTAAAGGCTTTTCTTGTGCCCGTATTAAACAAGAAGATAGTGGATTTGAAAATCTCAGGAGGAGCCTGGGGACTAGATGTAGGCCATCACAGATTGGACTGAACCAGGATAAATCACAGTTTGTATATTCTCTTCCCTAAGCTCTTATATTTCTAGCATATATTATTTAATCTAACTGTTGATTCATAAACCTTCCTACTTACCGCTTTCGTTAAGATACAAAAAGATTTTCAAAGTTCTTAAGTTTTTATTATACACCCAATTCACCCCCCTCTTGGGTGATAGCCGGTTCTAACAAAACTATTGTTCATAACTTTATATTCAATTCAAACCCACATAGCAAATATCATAATGTGATCACTAATGGTAATCCAAGATAAGAAAGTATAAATAAAATATCCTAATATGATCATTAAGCTAATATCTAAAGTTATCATCAAGTTCAATGGTGAGAGTAAGACAGAGAGCAACATTGGGCATATTAAAATAAAACCATAATCTTAAAACAGAACATCTCCATTTCATACTTTAAACATATCAGAATCTGATGCCAGACATAGTTAAACCTACCCAAAACAATATCAAAAGGGTTAAGTTCAAATTATTAACAACAATCAAAACAAACCTGGAAATTTAAGGGAGGAGGAGTCGGAGATGGAATATTATCAATTCACGGTGAAATGAAGGTCGACTAATGGCAAGGTATATGGGTAGTGACTCTTCCTCTACTAATACAGACCTAGCCCAATGATGCCAATGAGATTAGGAAAAAGAACACCGTCAGTTAGATTGTGAGATATTATGTTCAAAGAGAAAGATTGCTCCAAATTTAGAGAGAAAGAAGATGGTGGAGTTGTGAACAAAAACACCGCCAAAGAAATTTCAGGGAAAAGTGAGTTCAGAGAGCAAGCTACGATTCGATGGGAGGAAAAGAAGAGTGAAATTTTAATTACGACACACACTTTTAAGACCAGTTTTTAAGAATAACCAGCCTTAAATATACTTTTAAGATAGGTTTTTAAAATAACCGGTCTAAAAAGTTTCAACTTTTAGACTAGTCATAATATAAAACCAGTCTTAAAAGTTTAAAAAAAGTTAATTATGGGTTGATTATTTAGGCCAATTATAGAAATAACCGGTCTAAAAAGTGTGTTTATTTTTTATTATTTTATCCTTTTAAGATCAGTTAAACATAATTGAGGTCTAAATAATATCTTTATGACCTGATATCCGCAGAACCGGTCTCTGAAGTTATCTATAATTACAAAAGTGCCACTGGGAATGCATTTTAGACCTTATCCATCTATAACCGGTCTAAAGACAGATTTTGTACTAGTAAAGGAGTCAAGGACATAGCATTACTCCTTTAATATTTTATAGATACTAATAGTGAGAAGGTTAGAAATAAGAGAGGAAAAAGAAAAAGAAAAAAAAAAGAAAATATGGGACACATAGAAAAATATATTGTGGATCAATTTCACAAAAGAAAAAAGAAACAAAGATCCAAAATAGATGTACCCACAAATAAAATATCAAAAAAACCCCAAGAAATTTTCAAAGTTAACTTTCACACATGCACACTAGCCAAGATGGAAAGAGGATTGTTGTGTTTTTTTTATGAAATAAATAAAAAATAGATGTTTGAAAGTATATCCACACACCCCATAAAAATAAAGAAGAGGAAATTGAGTCAGAAAAATGCATTGAATGGACACTTGTGCAACATAGTGCAATAGAGTGGGCTTCTGGGTCAAGATGCATGATTCAAATTCACCGCTACTATAGCAATGTGTAGCTTAGTTTGAAAAAGAGTGAAGACAAGGCACATATGTTTGAAATATGGAACGAAAAAAGAACAGCCCATAAGAAAATGAAGAGGAACAGTGGAGACATGGAAGAACAAACAAGTGGAGCCACAAAGAGAGAAGTAAACTTGAGAGCATATGCGTGGTGCGTGTAACATCCTGAATTTCAGTCACAAATTTTGTTTTTATATTAAGGGGGATAAAATAGTGAATTAAAGAGCATGGGAAAAGACAAAACAAGGCAATTGATGGTCACATGCAACATGGGTATGTTTAGAACACAAATTGTAAACCTTTGAATTTGCTACCAGTGAGTTTCCCTGTAGCAATCTTGCTGGGTGACATTTTTAAATAGGAAAATTGTATCCAATATCTGTGAAATTTCCTAGAATGAAAGTAGACTAATCAAATTTTAATTTGATGGGTCATATATATCATTTGGACCTAGATACAAAGAGTTATAAATTTTTGAAGTTAGCTCACTGAAACTAGCAAGTTTCTATGATAGCTTTAAAAAATGGAATTCTGCCAATTATGATCTGCTAGTTGCCTAAAGGCTATATTTTTTAGTATAATTATACTTAATAAGAGTCACATAGCCTTTGGAACCACATCAATTGGACATCTGTGCAATTAGTTATGAATTTTCAAAGTTTGATGAAAATTCTGTCAACTTGTGCGAAAATAACAAAATGTAAAGGTAAAATGGTAATTTGCTATATTAAGCAAGAGGCAA
This sequence comes from Inga laurina, assembly GCA_963855925.1. Classification (NCBI taxonomy): domain Eukaryota; kingdom Viridiplantae; phylum Streptophyta; class Magnoliopsida; order Fabales; family Fabaceae; genus Inga; species Inga laurina. The sequence goes on from OY979708.1 coordinate 46,440,204, forward strand.
TTATTTTTCCCATATTATTGAGTAATTTTTGGTTAAATAGAGTAAAAGGGATGGGAAAAATCATTAATTGGGCATTTATGTTTATTTGACATAATTTTTGGTCATATGGTGAAATTGGGAAAATTGATGATGAGAAAGTCAAAATTTTCAACTAAACTTAGTTGCGTGGAGGAGGATAATTGTGATAATTAAAGAGCTAATATTACTACCTCCTAAAACCAACTTTTGGCCAAGTATTTGGGAAGGGGGAAAAAGAGATGATGTTCAAATTAAAAGGATGTGTGCTTGTGCAATAAAATAACATAAAGAAAGGATGAATAGGATATTTATTTGCAAGCTTTTCTCTTTCCTTTAAGCTCCATATTTCGGTCAGCTAAACCAAATAGAGAAAGAGAGAGAGAGTTGGATAAATTTGGAGAACAAGAGGAGCAAGTAGAGAGCTTCAAGAAGTGGAAATCTAAGGTAAGAGGTTGAAAACTTGGAGTTTATGTCATTTGGTGCTTGTAATAATACTACCTCTAACTTCATATCTTCATAAACATGGCTTGTAACAAGCTAAATGAAGAGAGAAGAGAGAGAGAGAGAGAGGGTAGTGGCATTTTAGAGAGATAAAGTGAGCAATCAAGAAGTAATCTCCAAAACTTTGATCCTCTTGTGTTATATGATATTTTTGTGGTTGTTGTTGTGGAATTTGGCTTAGCTTTGTGAAATTTGGAATATGAAACCCTAAAATGTTATGCTGCC